>CM077023.1:139818126-141068126 GCA_039090855.1 Macrothele yani
ATATGCAAATTAGACCAAAAACCGTCCAAACATGATGCATCATATCTCAAGAACCGTCCGGCTAATAGGGAGTGTGGCCACCCCGCACAGCTTTACAAGGGGCACAATGAGCCCTCATACTGTAAATGAGGTTGTTGATAGCAGCTTGTGGCAACAAATCTCATTTTTCTAAAAGCGCAGATTCAAGGTTCGTACTCTTCCAAGCAAAATAAATTCAAACACTTTTTAAAACCAAATTACCACATGTGTGAGCTGTCAGTCGGTCAGTAGGCAGGTATTTTAGCAAGTTCAAACCATTAAACTTAGCTGGGACGGACACACCTTCAATGACCTGTTACTCTCTGCCCAGTGTTGGTTTATTGTTAACTTTGAATTGTCCCATTGCAACTCTATTTTGGTGTTTTTCGAAATCATTTTATTTCATGGAATATTTTGAAAGGGCATATTATTTTCATATTCATCCTCCTGCAAGAACGCATCCTTAACCCCAGTCAACAGAAGCCCAACACGATGTGCGAATACATCATTCCACTTATTTTTCTCCCATGGCTGACATTTTAATCTGTAGTGATGTCATAGCCAAGGTACCAGCTGTCCACACACTCCCCTAAGTTGAACACAAGTTCTGCGCTATTTAATCAGCCACAAAAGACGGGTTCTCTTCTGCGATCTGGTGAGGGGGACACACACACCACTGGTCGCCAGGCGTAAAGGGTTTTTTTCTGCGAGGTGTCTGTATACAGTTTGCTTCAAAATTGTTGTTCCACTCACAGCAGCAAGGTCCTAAGGGAAGTCTCTAGCCATCATCCATCTATGGCTTTTGGCAGTTAAAGCCACGCAACAATCCTCCGCAGGTGTCGTAGCTCTTGGACGGCCCTCCTGGTGATGGTTGGTATCCATTGTTCGGAATTGGTGCCATAACCCGGATACCACCTCTCACGAAACCTGTAACCATCGAGCGACCTCCGCTTGAAACTGGCCAGCTTCAAGCCTGCTGATGGCTCTCCTCTGCAGTCTATCGTCTAAATGATTCCAAGCACTCATTCCAACTGAAATCAGTCAATCTCATGATTTTTCTTGCAAGAAACACAACTCTGAAGACGAAATTTGCAGATGCAGAAAACGGTCACTTTCATGTTCTCTTACCAAACTCACCCTGTTAACCGTTTAACAAACAGTGGATGCTTACATTAGATTTTATACGATACGATATTTGAAGAAGTTTTAGTAAGGGAGTGTCTGACCCCAGGTCTAAAACTACCCTTAGAAATAGGAAGCTAGGAGATCTGAGTAAATAAACTCAATAGGAAAGACAAACGGAAAAATTGAGTGAAAAGAGAAGTATGTACATTAAATTCACCATTCCCCAAAGTATATATGACAGCAATTTTAAACATTTTACTGGTTGCTATTTTGAATTATTGTAAAAAATGTGTTTATGACCTTAATTTTGGACATCAGTGTACTAAAAAGGTGTTTTTTCAGGAAATCAAATGGATTAAACAAATTGCAATAAAGTTTGGATACTCCAAAGGTTTAATTGACTATGAGAAAACAGCAAATTGATGGTAACATTGACCCAGATAAAAGTGATTCACAATATATTGGCAGTTAACCGTACATACATTCGATCACAGACATAAAAAAGAATGCAAAAATCATAGCTTTGACATTAGTATAAATGTCGTCTATAATGCTATACTATTAACATCCAGTGATAATAAAAAACCTATGTTGCAAACTGCAGGAGTATATATGGTCCCTACAATTAACCCAAATAATGGAGAACATGATAAAATCTATATTGGTAGCACCAAACAGTGTTTTTCTGCAAGGTTACAAGAACACCATAATCATTGGCTCAAAAAAGATGAAAAAATGTTGCTAATACAACACTGCAACCAACATCAGCTTGTTCCTGACTATGAAAACTCTATAATTTTAACCTCACATAAAAAGCATAAACAAATCTTACTATCAGAATCCATGGTCATCGAAAAAACTAGGGATAAAAACTGCAACACCTCTTCACCATATGAGCTGGCTTACCCATGGAAATATTTAATTGAACAAAGCATTAATAAACAAGAGGAAAGTGAGAGAAAACAAAAATAATAATAAGAATACAGCATAAATAGAACAACAGTTGCAAGAGAATCTTAACAGTACTGAGATGGCCACTAGATGGCGCCACAGAGCTGCAACGTACTGAAACACATGGCACAACAGAGCAATGAAAAACGTTTACGTGAGCCACCAGGTTTCGGGAGGGAAGGGGGGTTCGTTAAGAAAACCGACTTTGCATATAGAACAGCAGGCCGCAACGTCGGCATATGTGACCACTGAGGATGACAACGGAATATATGCTGTTGAAACTAGTCTCGTAACATTTGAGGGCTGGATGCTGTGTTTGCTTTATACAACTTTTTAGAGGTTTTTAAGATTTTATTGGCTTTTAAAGGTTCCTATGCTTTATGTTTCTGTTCCATGATTTTGCGAGGTTGACTTCGTTTTGTAAATTCAAATCATTGACTTTAGTAAATTGTCTACTTTTCAGTTTGAACTAACAACGAATCTTTTGAGTCTTTGGTCATGAAGAATTGAATTCAAATTCAACATGTTTCACCAATAGCTCGTCAAGCTCATATAATAATGCCATATACGCACCAAATAGAATTGCACCAACAGTCAGCCATTTTGGAAAAACGACCAAAACGAATTTCGAATAAATGGACCGGGGGCCCGAATGCAAGTACTGTTGAGCGAATAACCTAAGACAACATAGTGGTGAGTTTACTCTATTTTTAAAAGTTTATATTTTGATTCTGTGATTGAATATAGTATTATAAGTGACACTTAAAGCATGGGGTACAGCACCAAATGACATTATTGTATACAACGTGTGAAACAGTAACATTAGGACAATAACATATTGTTTGAATAAAATTATCATAACCACGTAACGTTTCAGGTTATTGATTTTAAAATAACCATAATGAAATTATTGCTGTTGATTTTTGCTTAGGTTGGGTTTATTGAATCTCTTGCTCCTATAGTAAATTTGCCTTCTCAGTTATACCATGATTGCTTCAGATGTTGTCATGGAATAACCATGAGAAGCTTTGGAACTCTTATTAAAGGAAGTCACTATATGAAAAAGAGAGATAACTAAACCCAACCAAAGCAAAAGCCAACAGCAATGGCAACCATGCAATGAACTTGACCATCCAACAGTGTGAAAAGCAGGAATGATAAACAAGAGCACCACTCCATAACAGAATCACAGTAAGCCCACATTGATTTTCTATTAACTTGTAGCAGAGTTAAAGATAACTCTATGTTACATTTCACATACCACATATTTATTCAGAATCACACATTCTATGCCTTACTAATTAAGTCCAAATGTTCATGTGAAATGCTGTATCTAGTTGTTGTTTTTGTTTTTTCAGAAACAAAATTCAGTGAAGTGTGTTTGATTTGGAGATTAACTCCTATACTATCCAAATGATTGCCATGTGGTTGTTTACATGAATAATAGGATTACTTAAGATTTCAAGGATGGATTTAGTTAGCTACCAACATAAATGCATCACTCATCATGTTCTTCACATCTGAACTGTGAAGTATATTTATATACAAGATTTTTTACTTAACACGTTTAATTACATTCATTACAAACCAATTTTGCCTTAGTGTAAGCATGTTTAAGATATCTATTTTGTTTCCTTTTCTCATTTTTTTAAATTTTGTGCATCATTGTTCTCCTTTCCATCACCTCTTTATAGTCGAAGTTCTCTATACATTTGTACTTTCAATGCACTTTTGCCCTACACTGTTCATAGTGGTGCTGGAGAACAACAGCAATTACTGTTACAGTGTTGCCTCTTGCTCAAACTGCAATAGTGAGACCACTTGCTACAAGTTTGAGAACATATCATGGAATTTAACCCAATTCCTTCCCACACTGTATATGCAGCAAAATGGATTAAAATTTTCCTCACACTTACTGTCAGGTAACCTTCAGCAAGGAGGAGTACTGTGCCTGCTTTACAAGGTGCCAACTTTCCAAGAATCAAATGGGTGCTCAAGCTTTGGACATGAACTCCAATGGGTGCTTGAGCTCTTGACCAATGAGTGGCTCAAGCCCTGAATTAGTTCTTTTGGTACTGGAGCTTAGGAACTTAAATATGACGAGTGCTCAGACTCTGGATAAGTCTATTTGGTGCTAAGGTTCTTTATATATGAACACATATATACATAAATCTACAGTGGAAAGTCAATTATACACCAATTAGGCATATGGCTTAGTTGGAGAAAGCTCTTGTTTTATGGACTGACCAGGTAAATGCCAAGCATGGAGTTATTACCAATGAAGTTGAGACAGTCTGGAATGAATACCAAATTCAGGAATTGAGCTACAGTAATGATTGTCTTTAAAGATTCAAAAGTCATCATGGATTACCACTGAGAATAGGGCACAGTGAAACAACCAAAACTCCTTAAAGTTCAGTGGATGAGGCAAGAAAACAAAGTTAGAAATCATATCTGGCTAAGAATTAAAAGATATGTACAACCTGAATGAATCTGGTTTGTTTTATAGGATGATACTGGATAAATCGATTTCAAACAAAAAATGAGACGTTGCAAAAAGACAAAAGACAATAACAACAGTTCACTGTGTAAAAAATGCCAATGGTACTGATAAACAAACTATGGAGGTTACAGGAAAATGTAAAAAACATAGTTTTAAGAATTTTCATCCTGAACTTTATGCAAACTACAGATTTCATAAAAAGGCATGGGTGACAAAGAATTTCCGATCTGGATGGGAAAATTCAACTTTGACATGAAATATCGAAGAAAAATTATTTTAATTTTAGACAATGCTCCATGCCACAAAATAGCTGAATTCAAAAATGTTATATTGCCATTTTGACCCCCTAATGTT
Organism: Macrothele yani; assembly: GCA_039090855.1. Lineage (NCBI taxonomy): Eukaryota > Metazoa > Arthropoda > Arachnida > Araneae > Macrothelidae > Macrothele > Macrothele yani. The sequence goes on from CM077023.1 coordinate 139,823,078, forward strand.
ACAAGGAAACTGCAGCCCCTTGATGCCGAAATAATTAAAACTTTCAAAGTGCATTTTTTTTTAATAAAAGATTTCAGGTTTAAAAACCAAAGAAAACATTACTGAACAAAAACTGACATTAAAATTTCTTGAAGGGATGTAATTTATTTTATAAAATAAGAATGGGATTCAGTTAAGTCAGGAAACAAATGAAAATTTCCAGAAACATGAGATTGGCAAAAAAATCAATTAACCCCTTCAGATGCAGCAGATCAAGCTCTTAAATAATTCCAGTTGACCTTGGCAGAAGCTAGGGTGCATTTCTCAGTACTGTCCTAATACAGACAACTTAAGGTTTTCATAATCAACATGCATGCAGCTTTCTCGGCTGACGACAGTCGACTCTTGAACCTCTAAGAGGCCCGTCTGCAAATTGCGTTTGTAACATTAACCTAACTTGTTCCAAGAAGTTTGTGCAGCAAGAAAACTAATGAGAGCCCAAATAGGAAAAGCAAGGGGTCAGTGTAATGAAATGAGTTGACACCAAGGGCTATCTATACATACTAAAGGTGATACAGAAATCTAATACCACTTGCTTTAAAGCTTAGAACAAGTGCTATCTGGAAAACACTGTCAGAATAGACCCTGGGCTAATACCAAAAAAGTTATTAAATGTTATAACCCTGACAACAGGTAAAACAGTGAGGCAGCTAGAGAAAATAAAGCTGAAAGGCTATCTCCAGATATAGTGGAGATACAGAAACATAATGCCACTTGTTTTAAAGTTTAGGACAAGTGCTATGTGAAGTACATTGTCAGAGTGGACCTTGGGCTAATACCAAAAAAGTTATTTAATGTTATTTCCCTAAAAGCAGGTAAAACAGTGAGGCAACTACAGAAAATAAATTCAAAGATAAATAAATATCCAGAACTAATGGAGATACAGAAACATAACACAACTTGTTTTAAAGCTTAGGACAAGTGCTTTCTAAAATATGTTGTTGGAGTGAACTCTGGGCTAATACCAAAAAAGTTATTAAAAATGTTATTACTCTGACAGCAGGTAAAACAGTGAGGCAACTAGAGAACAAAGTTACTTTTCAGCTTAAGGTTTTCATAATCAACATGCATGCATTTTGTGGTACACGCTGGCTTTGGTATTAGTGCACTATTTGTGCTATGTTTAAAAGAGAAAAATAGGTCCAATCCTGACTGTGTTCCCTAGTTTACTCTTGAAAACACAATTTGCAGATGAGCCCCTAAGAGGTCCAAGAGCCGACGGTCGTCAGCAAAGATAGCTGCCGTGGCTGACAGTAATCTTCGCCTCATCTCCCAGTGGATTTCAAAGTTGTCTGTATAAGGACATTACCCATTTCTCTTCTATAGTGTGTCGCATAAATATAGAGACAGAACAAATTCTCGAATGAAAAAGAAACAACGAGCTGAAATGTACACCTCATATTTATAGCAAAAATAGCATAGGACACACAGCTGCACAATAGTTTGATGGAAACATAACAATTCCAACGCCAAGTACAAGAAAAAAACAGAAATACGCTGTCTCAAAAATATAAAGACTTACTAGTTATGAGCACCTCTGGTACGAATAGTAGAGCCGTTGTTCCGAATAACACTGAAAACCAGATTGGGTATGCTGTCCACCAAGGGATGTGTGTTCTGGACGGAGTGCATACCAGCTTCGTTCAATCTGCTCTTTCAATGCCACCACACTTGAGAACTGCCGTCCATTCGCGCACACATCACGAGCTAGGATACCCCAGAGGTTCTCGATAGGGTTCAGATCTGGACTGAGTGCTGGCCAATCCATTACAGTCACATGATGAGTGTTAAACCAGCTTTTCGTTGATGCAGACCAATGGATAGAGGCATTGTCTTGCTGGAACAGATAATCAACACCCGCTAGAATTTCGGCAAATGGTAGAAGGTGGCTGCTGAGTATGTCTGATACGTCAGAGTTTTGCCTGCCTTGCAGACAAGCGATATCCGTTGTCCCATTGAACACAAAAGCTCCCCAGACCATCACAGATCCCCCTCCTTTCTGTCTGCTGGAGAAGGTGCGTGGCTCGCGTCATAACTCATGCCAATAGCAGTTCTAACCGTCAGGGCCGTCCAAGGTTGAACTTTTTCTCATCAGAGAAAATAGTTGTGATCCATTCGTCCACCCAGTGCATGTGGCTGCTTGCCCATAACAATCTAGCTTCCTTGTGGCGCTGCGTGGTGTGTGGCAGACGGCGCATTTTACGGAGCACAATGTTGCGACTTTCCTTGATTCGTCGATGAACTGTGTCCTTTGAGACCGTGACACCAACAGCCCGAGAAACTTGATGTAGTGATAACCTTTGGGATGAAACTAAACGCATGATGGCACGATCATCTCATTTGGTTGTTATTCGAGGCTTTCCAGGCTGTTTTCTAGCAGTTAACGCACCGCGTTTCGATAAAGTCTTATAAATGACTGCCCTACTCCTCCCCATGGCTTTACAAATTTTTGCTACAGGCAATCCATTTGCTCTGTCTCCAAATTTTCTGTACCTCCTCACCAGAAAGTTGGCTGTTGCATGGCATTTCGGCAAATGAATGTCTGACGGCAGGTCCGCTGTCTTTTGTAGGCTGGACCGAATTGTGGCCCAAGCGCGTGCGTACAACGTGCTAATTTGTACATCTCATTTGCATGGGGCTACTTCACATAGTTGTCTTTATATTTATGAGACACCTAAATTTACACTATATCACTTTTTGGTGTTCTTTTCACACAATCCGGTCATCTCGATGGATCGAAACGTTTGTTGTAGGGTAATGTCTAATTAGGTACCACTTCAGCTTCCCACCTATATTCGCATTACGTTCACGGCACAAAGTCGACTGTCTTATATTTATGTGACGCACCTTAGTATGTCATCAACTGAATTTTTAGATACTGATAATGATGAGCCTGCACTTGAAGAAATGGAAGACACTGACATAATTAGTATGTTTCAATCTAAGGCCACTGTTCCTTTTTCCCGTGAATCTGCTACCGACACTGAAGATGTTGAATCCATCCATGAAGCAGCAGTATCATGTACAGAAGCAAAATCAATCCTGACAAAGCAGCGACAGTTTTTAAAAGGGTGAAGTGTTAGAACTAGATTAAATTGGGAATGCTAAAAAACTCAGAAGACAATATTTTTTTCAAATCTTCATGAATTTTACTCAATCACCGTGTTTTTGATCCCTACGTTCTCAGAATTGGAGATCTGATACGTAAGTACACATGCTTGATTTCTTCCTGATACTGTCATTCGATCAATTTTACCTTTTCTTTTTATGAACCTCTTTAAACTGCCACCCTTGCTTACCACCACCAGTTCAGCATGATGAACAAAACATGGCAGTTTAATGAGGTTTAACAGCATATAGCATGTTTCTGACAAGCAGATTTTGGATTATATCTCCAGCTCGTCCTTCCCCACCCGTAATGTACGATTCTAAAACTGGATTTTGGAACTGATTCATGAACACAAGTAGTTTGTTTCACTCATAACTGTACAAACTGCATAACCTTTTACCTCCCTCACAAGCCCGTAGACAGACAGAGAAGTTTAGTGGGGTTGCAGATGATTTTGGTCAAGCAAAAGGTCAGATGTTTTGTTACTATAAATATAATCCCTAGGACAAGCAAAAAAAAAAAGGCAGATTGAGTGGTGCCTGCCCTTCCAGGCCATGGACTTGCTTCCCAAATGGATATCAAGAGACTTAAATATAAGCTTTGGGCTCAACATACACTAGCACTGTAATAAACCATTTCATATCTAGAAGTACTGAAAAGATGGAAATTATACTGTTATCCTCTTAAAAATTAAAAATAGCCAATCTAAATTCTTATTTTTTAAACTTTTATTGTTACCAAGGACTTAATGGGTGCCTGGGCTCCAGAGCACCCACTCAGTGCAGTCAGCACCTATGCCTGCTTGCTGCAAATATTTGCTCCCTCAGTGCAGTCAGCACCTATGCCTGCTGTTGCTGCAAATATTTGCTCCAACCTGTCCTTGCATAAGCACATTCTTCCATTGATAAATCACATGTTTTGCCTAACTCTAGAGTACTATTCCCACATTTGGAGCAAAGTACCTGAATCAACCATCTATCTGCAAAACACAGTAGTTCACCTAACAACCAAGTACTTACTAATTCCCTTCTATCCATTTTTCAAATTGTTGTACAGTAGTATATCTTTTAACAGTAGTGTTATGAGCAATGTTTAAAACAATTATTCATGGCAATGCTTCATAAATAAGGGGAAGGGGAGGAGCTACATTTGTGCTGTTCTTGCTAATAGCTTTCTTTTTTTTTAGTATGCTTCAATCAGTACATAATAAAAGCTTATAGTTCAATATATGCCAATGATAAAATGGCAAGTGTGCTTTAACTGAAGTTTTGTCACTTTAGCAAAACAGAAACAAAAATGCACCTTTGCCAGATGATATTCTATGATCAGCACTGATTTTTACCCCATGTTGATTACAAACAACACCAACACTTAAAATGTCTGTCAACTCTGGGTTGTAATACAAAAACCATATAACACTTAATATGTTGGTCATCTCTGGGATATTAGTTCTGTGATAATCCTGTTATCAGTGTCTCATTTTGTTCATTTGTGACATGAAATTAGGTGTAAAAAAATTTGTCACTCCTACTAGAAATTTATAACAGAATGTAATATTAAAGCTTCATTTCATTACCACATAACTGCATTTTCAGCTCAATAAACCAAATCATGATAAATGGTAGCCCACTACAATTATTATTCTTGGGATTTATTAATACATACAGAAATTAGGTTTATTGTATGTACACCATTGAATTACTGACAAAATGCACATTACCTATTAATAGACCTATACAATAACTTGAGACAATGACTAGTACTTGCATGAATTCAAGACTAAAAAAAATTTAAAACCCATGATATGCCTTTTTGTGTGTGTGTGTGTGTGTGTGTGTGTGTGTGTTTATCACAAAAAATCTTTAAAAACTGATATCAATAATAAATTTTAAAAGCAGACACACCCCAAATGTGCTAAGTAGCATAAAGAAGAATTTCAAGATAAGCCTAATATGAAAACAGCAAAGATATTCATTACTTGTAGAAGAAAGTTTTTTTTTATATACAGTTCAGAAACATAATTTTCAGTGCATAGAATTTTTAGAGGAAAATATATATCAATAACAAGTTTTTTTCTTTACATGAACATCATTAAAATTTCAGACTGAGGATAGATATATCTTTAAATAGGCATAGATCTATCTTTATCATATAACTGTGAAGCAGAGAAATTTTCCACTGCAAATCCTAGTTTACTGGTAAGCTCTGCAAACTTAAAAAGCAACAACTTGCATTAATCACTACTTAGAAACCAAAAACTTGAATCAACTTTAAAATAAACACAATAACTTTTTATACAAACAAATACTTCATGGCATTTAATAAGACTGTCCTACTCACTATAAAAAAAACTGTTTCATGATGGATAAAAGGTTTGTTAATTTAAATAGTTAAAAAAGGTTATATAATGCAATTCTCAAAGTGGCAATCACCAACAGGCAATTTGCACAAAAGTAATTCCTGCAGTTCACTCAATCCAGCTATAACTAGAAATAAACGTACCTACTTAAATCTGTGAAACATATTATGGGGAAAAGTCAAGACCAGGTACTGTAGATAAGACATCACACTTGAATTGCTGAATCAACTCAGATGTACCACATTTACAATTAAAAATGAACAAGCCTAACAGGGAAACAGCTTCACTTTTACACAGAAAACCTAAGTAATGTGCATCTTTATTACTCAGCACGTGCATCATTTTTGTGTAATTGTTAATGAAACTACAGGCACTTAATTGGTATCCGTAAAAAATGAAAATGCAAAACTTTTAAATTTCACATTTTACAATAATCTCATTTTATTATTGTTCTTATTTTCCCAAGTTATTTAATTTCACTTCGCTAAAAATGCAAAAGATTTATCATTAATTTCCAATGAAGATTTCAGTTTAATGATAGATGGGTGCATTTTTTCTCTGCAATGGATGTACTTTATTTACATATGTTCGTTTTATGCACAAAACTCCTTAAAACTGGCAACTTTAAATGTAGAATTTCCTCACAGAAATTTAAAACAGAATTTAAAAGTACCAAATTATTTCCAAGATTTTATTATTGCTTTAGTACAATTATTTACAGCCTGTAACGGCATTTCTGGAGCAGTAAGATAAAAAAAAAAAAAAAAAATTCAGGATGCATTTTTATTTTAAAAACCCCACTCGTTTTGGATTCGAAAGCTTAGTTTATGAGAGAGTTGCTTTGCTTCCCCCAAGCGATGCTCCCCCTCCCAGTTTCCATCGCGAACGCCCTTGACCCAACCATATATACATCAATTCACACTGAAAGATAAAAATACCGAGCCGATCTTCCGTTCATGTAATTACAACACAGAGTATTTGATTTTACCTTTGCATTTCCAAACGCTTAGTAAATACATTTGTAACAACCCACAGAAAAACATGCAACAGAACTCTTGTCAATTGTAAATTTCACTCACCTTATCGTCTCAACAATCTCGATAGCCCCATCATGTTTATCCTAAAAGAAAATAATAGCAGAATTCAGTGAACTCTTCAAGTGATGAAATTCGCACAGATGCAAACACTGATGAATTCTAAAAAATTCGGCACATCATATCATTTAAGAGAATCATCACAGCTGAAATAACGGTGGCCTTTTGTACTGCGGTACAGGGAGACAAGGCTAGGTAGCAGAGGGCAAACACTGAACTGTTACTCACCGATGTTGATAAAGGCCATTGATAGATCGCTGGTTCTGCACCACAAGGACTGTGAAGCCGTAACTCCATTGTTTCTAATCCTGATCACTCAAACTGATCGGATTTGATTACCAAAACAGTTACAAAACGCAAATGCCCATCATTTTACCACCAAACCTAACTGAAGCCGACCGAGGACCGACGGAAATCCCGACTCACACATCCATGTGTGACGGAGGCGTCTGTCACATGACCACAACACTTTCTTCTCATTGGCTGCTTGGTTTTGGTAGCTTTTAGGACTTCGTACGCCTTGGTCAAGAGTATCGACATAGACCTGGTTAAGAAAATGTCAACCAAAACACGCTGGGGGAATGGATTGATAAACAAATAAACCATTAGAGTGTTATCCCCCTCCTCAAGTTACGCATCGCTCCTGTTTTTATTTACTTTTTTTCTCTCGTCTAACTCCTTGTGGTAATTGACACTTAAAAGAAATTCATCCTTCTGTGAGCAAAACATACATCGCTGTAGCAGGTATGATAACGACTTGTAATGAACTTCGAAAGTACATTATAAAAGATAAAAATACTTCAAAAGAAAAACTTAAAATGTCAGAAATTTGTTATTGAAAATTTGATGTTCGGTTCCAGAATTATGTAAATTTTAGCGATGAGTGATTTAGTTTTAAAAAATGAACTTTTTTAAAATAGAAGAGAACGACAGGGTAGGGAAAAAAAGAATGACAAAAAAAAAAAAGAGTCGAATTCTGCTACTTTTCATCAACTGAAAAAAAAAGCACAGAAGGAAAATGGAAACCTGATACTCGTTATCAATTAAATTTTAATACACGTGTAGGAAAAAGATATATTCAATAAATCCATCTCAATCCCCCCCCCCTTTTTTTTTCACTCATTTAAAGAAATTCGCTGTGGGAAATACAAAAAAATGCATGTACATACATATACACTGCAGTCAGAACCGCGGGATTTGGAACTTCATTCCACAAAGAAAAATTTGGGGACATAGCCCCACCCAGCACTCAAAATAATAATTGTCAAGAAAAAACGAATTTTTTTATTTCATTTAAAAAAAAAAAACGGGGGACGGGGGTAAAGCGTACCTTTGAGAATCTTAAATCCATGTCTCGACTCCTCCCAATAATTTTACATTCAAGCGCCGCCCAAATATACAATATATTAGGAAGACAAGGAGATAATGATTAATTGAGATCAGGGCCGGCTGTACCATAGGGGCAACCGGGGCCCTGCGCCTCGAAGGGGCACCCCACTGTTTAGGGAAAAATAATTTTTAATGGAATTATCTTATAATTATTATTTTTGTGTGTGTGTGTGTAAGTTTTGGGGGCCGAGGCCCGTAAAAAGACGTTATAAGGGTTTGGTTTTTTTTTCCGATTCCACATTTTCAAATAGGTTATCACCCTTCACCGTACAAATACTGAAATTTGCGGATTTCAAGTGATCATTGGAACCACCTTAATATTTTCCTCATTCATGAAATAACAAATTAAATTTCATCGTTTTGTGACCACAACTTTTATATATTTAACAATTTGCGTGCAAACCAGATACTTAAATTTAAAGAAATAAAAAGAACAATATCAAAGTTTGTTTCGGGTTACCTTGGAGGCCAATTATTCAGTGACTTTAAAAACATTACTAGAAAAAAAAAAGCAATTTTCATATATGAGCGCATTAAAAGTTTAAAAAATCACTAATTTGTCAGTTACTCCACTTTGCATTAAAAATCAGTCACTAAAACATGTATCAGGGATGGGGAAAAACTGTTAATACGAATTGTTTTTAGAGGGATCCATATTATTTCCTACACAAAAATATCCGCAATCCAAAAATTTTTGCTACGCAGGTATCTTTTTTTTTTATTTTGTGAGGAAGTTTTTATAAGAGTCACAATACAACCTCAACCCCATTTCCCCGGAAAGAAAATCGTAGAATTTAACAGTTTTTACTCTCTGTCTCTCTTAACGTTCAATTCATATAATGGTCCTTTTTTTAAGCTTAAAACAAATACTTTTCTGAGATAATCATTTTGTCTTTATAATAGTTTTCGTTATGACGTACTACAGAGGTGAAGCGCATGTCAAGACTCCAAAATTGCAGCGATAAATTCCATCGGTGTAGCTTAACTGGTACAGCATTTAGCTCCGGAGCAGAGGGATACGAGTTCGTCACATTGCGTGCGTTCTTTATTGACATTTTTTCACGTAGCGACTTTATTAAAATATGAAATTCCTTTCGTAGGCAATGAGATTTTGAACCGGGGCCCCGCAATGAAATTTCGCCCCGGGGCCCGCAAAAAGCTCCGTCCAGCCCTGATGGAGATACGCGTAGTTTAGGCGCAGTGGTCTAAGCGATGGCTTCTAATCATTCGTCCGAAAGGGGTCCGGGTTCGAATCCCGGTGAGGCATGGATGTTGTGTTTGTCTTACGGCATTGGCTCTCTCCCTTCCCTGGAACCAGTGGCCCTAAGTTAGGGACGGGCGACTGCTTATAGCCTATTGAGTTTCTCACAGTGGTCGTTAAACCTCCAATCAAAAAAAAACCCCACCTTTGTTTTGCTGACGTTAGTCAGTTTTGCAATCACTCCGTCAGTGTGGTAGAGTATGATCCAGGAACTACCGGACGAGAGTAAAGAAGTGAACTTACGGAAAACAAAACTGATGTACAGTGCTGTTGTACAAGGAAAGAAGATTTTGGGGCATAGGCTTAGCGTCGGGGTGAGGCACGTCCCCTCCCTCAGCTTTAGGAAATTTAAATGCGAGGTCAATCCTACGATGGGGCAGCAAATATGAATGGGAGGTTTAAAGGAGTCGCTACGAAGTTCAAACAAGTTTATACACACCCTGTGATGCTCATCTTTTAGATTTGGCTGTGATTTATTTTTGTGAGGAAGTAAAATCGCGTCAAAAGGCTATCATCATGTGATATTATTCATGTGTCAGCAAAAAGATATATAATATTCAAAAGAATTTGTAAAAAAAGATAGGATTTTGCATTGTATTGCACGAATCTTGAAAATGATAATGAATTATTCTACTGCTAAAGCATATGGCTCCGGAGCACTGTTAGTTTTACGTGGTGCATTAATATAAATATCTTAAAAATACGTTTCTGTTATTTAAGAAACTAGTAAAACAGAAAGGTGTTTTTAAGATATTTATATGAGAGGATTTTATTTTCAGAAAACTTAGCATCTCGCCAAAAATACGTTGATCTGTTCTTCATCGTTCATCATCAGCAGTGATTGAAAAGTAATGCACAACAAAAAAATTTTGTTATGCATTTGAAAGACCTAAATTTTATGACATTTACGGAGAAACTGTTTCCAAGAATGGTCTCTCCTGCCAAAAGAAAAACATCAGTTTACACTTTTTCGTGCCCCCTCCCCCCTTCCCCAAAGAAAAAGTTTGGGGTCACGCTACGCTTATGTTTAGGGGTTAATGGGGCAAATTTAAAAGTAACTGATGTTTACGTCCTTTGACAACAGACATCCAGCCAAGGGTTTATCCAGCAATTTCAAATTGGAGGGTGCTGAAAAAAAGATTTTTGGGGTTGCTGAAAAAATCTGGGAGCGAGGGTTACAGGATGAAAGCAAAATTTTCGAAGGATGACATCTTTTTATGTGAAATAGTTAGGCTTTTGGCATTTAGTATTAAAAATGGAGAAAACTTTTTAAAATGTAAAACTGTTGAATTTTTATAGTTAAGAATAGTTAAAACCGGGAATATTTTTTCCCTAAACTACGCACGCGCGCTTATTTTGTTCCTGTGCTGTTTTTATTTTTTATCTCTCATGTCTAAATGCTTTCCTTAACAAGGAAAAGCTAAATATTAACATGTGTTGCTGCAGGGGCGTACTGATTACCCTGCATGCCCCGCACTGTGGAGGCCCTCATGGCTAAGAGGGCCTCTAGCATCTTAACAAGAAGATTTTACATAATTTTTAGCGGAAATTTCATATGAAGCTGGTTAAGGAAATAGCCTGGAGTTTTGACGGAAGCTTTGAAAGAAGTATAAAAAAGAAAAAACAATTTTTTTTCAATAAATAAATAAAATGTTTTGAAATCATTTTCGAAGTTTTTTTAGTTTATAAAAACTGGATGACGTTAAAGCAGCTACTAGAGAGCAGGGCCCTCTTAAGGTTTTATGGGGCCTTAGACACAAGTAAGCGTTGCGGGGTCCCTACAGCAAAATGAAAATCCCATTCTCAATAGTACCTCTCTATATTTTTTCAGGACAGTTTTCTGCCTACACTTTTTTTATTATATAATGTTCTATATGTTGCTGTCTTATTTACTGAAAATTTAATTACCCTACACTTCTACCTGAGGTTCCGTTATACGACGACACTTCGCACGCTTACCTGGGGTTTTTTGTTTTTTTTGGTCCACAATTACTATCTACTTCATCCATGAATATACCTGTTGGTCTTATGTTAGGCCGGTTCGTGGTTTTTGTTTTTTAAGAAGTTTTGAAGTTGGAACATCATCCTCTTCCGATCTACGAATGGATAGCGGCTTGGTACTACACTTTCCTATGTATTTTTTGTTTACTCTTCTCAGTTTTCTCTCTCTGCTAAACCTACGTATACGCATTTCACATGGACTATCGTTGTATTGAACGATACCCCCCGCTATTCCTATTTTGTTTTCAAACAGGGATTATGGACACCGGCAGAGAAGTTTGTCTATCCCACAGGTGGTTTAAATATAACCAAAAATATATATATATCAAAAGCTGGGGGGGGGGGAATACTGGTATTTTGGGGGCCCTAGGCCCATGCCTTGCGGGCCTAGTCGGTAATCAGGACCTGCTAGAGAGGACTTGAGGCCCCTTTTCACAGCCATAGCAATAGTTCCTGTATATGACTGTATATTCAAAAGATAATGTGAAAGAAACTTCAGTTCAATGAATGAAATTTTTATACCAATGAGCATAAGGAGTTGTGTATTACAGTTGTTTGCTCATAACATAACTACGCATTCTTCAGAATATAATGAACTAAAAGATGTTCTCCGCGGAGACATTTCACTACGTGCAAAATATTGTGGTATCATCATCATCATCATTGTCAATCATTATCAATCCACTGCTGGACGAAGGTCTCCCCAAGTTTCCTCCACAACGGTCTGTCTTGTGCCAGTCTCCTCCATGTCACTCCCGCATACTTTCGAATTTCATCCACCCATCTTCCATGTGGTCTTCTTCTGGGTCTTTTCCTGTCCCTTGGAATCCAATCTAAAATTTCGGCTGTCCATCGATGGTCTGTTCTTCTGGCAGTATGTCCAGCCCATTGCCATTTCAGGGATTTAACTCTGATCATGATGTCTTCCACTCTTGTCATTTTTCGGATCCACGTGTTCCTCTTCTTATCTCTCCTGGTTACACCAAGCATGCACCTCTCCACCTCTCCATCCAATTTTTATGTGTGTTGTATTTTCAAACAGCCGAATCTTTGCACATGCATTTTCATAGATGTTATTAATAATATTAATGTATGCATCTTCAATACCGCAGGATTTCAGAGCCATTGCAACTGCTGATGGTTTCACCGAATCAAAGGCTTTTTCATAATCGATAAAAGCCATGCACAATGGAAGTTCATATTCCCTCGCTCTTTCAATTAGTTCTCTCAGTACGTGGATATGATCTATTCAGCTGTAGCCACTCCTGAATCCAGCTTGTTCTCTCGGTTGAGCCATGTCCAGTGTCACCTTCAAGCGGTGTGAAAGAACTTTAGTGAAGATTTTATAAACCACTGATAGGAGGCTGATAGGTCTGTAGTTCCTGAGATCCTCAATATCACCTTTTTTATGTAGCAAGATCATTGTAGCGTTGTTCCAATCCTCAGGAATTTTCCCTTCATTAAGGCATCGAGTGAAAATTTGGGCGAGTACTGTTTCGATTTCTCCACTTGCTTCTTGTATGATGTCTACAGTAATTCCATCTTCTCCTGGAGCTTTTCCCCGCTTCATGTTCTTGATTGCATGTGCAACTTCTGCTGGAAGGACTGGAAGAACTCTGGTACTGGTACCTTTCATGATGTCTGGAGTACATGTATCATCCCTTTCATATAATTTGGAGTAGAAATCTTTCACTCTTGTCAAAATTTCGCCTCTATTTCTTGTTACAGAACCATCTTCTTTTCTCAGTGCCATAATCTGTTTTTTCCCCTTACTGAGATGTCCCTTTGCTATCTTTAGGCTTTGGTTGTTTTCAATTGCTTTCCTTACTAGCTCACAGTTGAATTTCCTTACGTCTTCAGTGATACTTTTTCGTACTGTCTTGCATAGCTGTATATATTCCACTTTGGAAGTCACATCATCTTTAGTTGTCCTCATCTCTCTTCTTTTTTGCATCAACATTTTGGTTTTTCCTGATAATTTGTTCACATACAATTTGTTCTTAGACCCAGCTAATTTTGTTGCTGTTTCCATAAGAGCTTTGGTTACTTTTCTGTTAACTTCAGAAATATCCAATTCTTCCAATGTTAGGCCTTCTAAAGCAGAGAATCTGTTCTTCAGTTCCAATTTGAAGGTATGGTGTTTTTTAAGGTTGGTTATGTCAATACATTTTGTTTGTCTTGTGAGCTTGCTACGTTCGAGTTTAGTGTTGAGGTGCATCTTACATCTCACCAATCTATGGTCACTGCCTGTGTTGAACTTGTTTAGCACACTGCAGTCTTCTATGACGAATTTTTTGTTACACATAATAAAATCAATTTCACTTGTCGTCCCATTTGGATGTCTCCATGTCCATTTCCTGTGTGGCTTTTTCTTGAAAAAGGAGTTCAAGATGAAAAACCCTTCTGCCTCTGCAAACTCTACGAGAGTATTTCCACGCTGGTTTCTGTTGCCGTGACCGAATTTACCTACTGAAGTTTCATTCTGTTGCCGTTGCCCTATTTTTGCATTGAAATCTCCCATAATTATCTTCAAGTGCTGCTTACCTTTATTATTTAGATCACGAATTTCCTCATAAAATTCTTCAATTTCTTCTTCAGCATGACTTGTGGTGGGTGCATAAGTTTGAATAATCTTAGCCTGGTATCTTCTCGAGAGTTGGATAACGAGTCGTGCAGCTCTGTCAGAGGAACTTTCAACTTCTACAACTTTATCCTTCAGTTTCTTGTTTATTATAAATCCAACACCACTAGTTCTGCCAGTATCTGTCCCACGATAGTAGAAGAGATGTCCACTTTTCAGTTCAATGAGATCTTCTCCTTTTCTCCTTACCTCACTTAGCCCGACGATGTCCCACTTGATCCTTTGTAGTTCCTCTTCCAATTCAAGAAGCCTTGAATCAGAAGATAGGGAGCGTCCGTTATATGTAGCCAAGGTCAGCATCAGATGGCAGCCTAGTCCGGTCCTCCGGGGATTCTTAGCACCCTCTGCCTTCATGTCGCACTGGCCGCTGCCTTGGCCAGGTACATTCCAGCTGCCGGAGACTGAGGGCCAAGATTTAAGTTGTGGAGTCATTTTGGAGGGGTTTGGCCATAACTCACCACGCTGGCCAAGCGGGTTGGTGAGTGTGGGATAGCATTTCCTCTAATCCCGATGGTATAGTTATACCGCTATTGGCGGTCGTCAGAGCCCCTTTAGTGGGAACAGGATGTACCACGAGAAGGCGGGGTTGACATTTGTCAAGGAGAGGCTGTGATGTTACGCATAATGTTAATTAAATGCGTTTTTCGTACTCAAGAATAAATAATTTAAGAAGTTTTGCCCTGTTTGTGCCACAATTCTTAATTTGTACTTACTTATTTGCTTACTTATGTTTTGTATTTTCGTATAAATCGGAAAATATTTTCAGACACTGTTACACGGCAGTTACCAGTTTTGTGTGTGTGTGTGTGGTCCTGAGGCATTTCAAGGAGTATGACCTTAGTTTCCCAAAGGAATAAAATTTGCATATGATTAACTTTGGCGTAAGTGTTTTGTAGGACTTTGTATAGGTATAAAACTAGGGCAATCATTTACGCTTTCCAACCGTAGGCTGAAGAAGCGTATATGCTCCAAGCTTTGTCCGTCCGTCCGTCCGCACGATAACTGGCGTAAAAATGGTTCGATTTCGATGAAATTTTAGTATGGGGTAGGGGACCACCTAGGGACGAACCCAATTGAAAATGGGACAAATGGGGTCAAAGGTCACGACGTAGGAGCGGAATCATTCCATTGCCCTTATGCGTCATAACTTGCGTAAATATGGTTCGATTTCAATGAAAGTTTACTATGTGGTAGGAGACCGTATGGGGACAAACCCTATTCAAAATGGGTGAAGTGGAGTCAAAGGCCAGGACATAAGATCCGGATGCATTCCATTGCCCTTATGCGTCATAACTTGCGTAAAAATGGTTCGATTTCGATGAAATTTCAGTATGTAGTAGGGGACCACCTGGGGACGAACCCTATTGAAAATGGACGAAATGTGGTCAAAGGTCAGGACATAGGGTTGCGATCCTTTCCATTGCCCTTATCCCATATTATTAAGGTGGACGTCAAGTAATTTTACTTCCTACACTTCCAATGGAAAAAGTTTTGTAAACATTTCCTTCACAATTAATGTTCCCAAGGATGAAAATTTGAACATCGATTAAAATAACTTCATATTATAACTTGGAAAACTTAATATGTTCTAAAACATAACCATAATCATATTAAAAATCAATAACTTTTCCTTTGGTTGTGTTGAAACCAGAGAAAAGATGGCGCGACCTGTACTTTGATGACGTCAGTGGGCAAAAAAATGTTGGATTGCATAATTACGGTTATGGTTTAGAAAATATTAAGTATTCCAAGTTATGAAATGAAGCTATTTTAATCAATGTTCAAATTTTCATCCTTGTGAACGCATTAATTGTCCAGAAAAAGATGGCGCGACCTGTGTTTTCATGACGTCAGTAGACAAACAAATGTTGAATTGCATAATTATGGTTATGTTTTAGAAAATACTAAGTATTGCAAGTTATAAAATGAAGATATTTTAATCGATGTTTAAATTTTCATCCTTGGGAACGCATTAATTGTGAAGAAAATGTGTACAGAAGTTTTTCCATTGGAAGTATAGGAAGCAAAATTATTTGACGTCCACCTTAAAGTAGCAATTCTTCTATGTTTGTATGTACATTTTATTTTGAAAACAGCTCTAAGAATTTTGATGAGAGTCGTTAACCTACCGTTTTCTGGTACTAGAAATTGATTTAGCTTGATCTCGACTTTAGGAGAATTCGTTCAGTGGGTTAAATAACCAACCCGAATTATAATGTTTTTAGTGATGGCGTTGTTCCATTATTCCATTAATGTTACCAATGCTTAGAAATCTTATGACGTCACAATCTCGCCGCGTTTGAGAATGTTGGCGCGCGGTCACGCCATCTGTCTCATTACGTCACGCGTTGTGTGTGGATCCTATTAAAGTTTTATGACGTCACACTTGCGGCGAGCGATGATCGCGATTCCTATCTGCCTCATTACGTCACGCGTTGTGTGATTGTGTCCGTCCGCACAATAACTCGCGTAACAATCGTTCGATTTCGATGAAATTTTAGTATCTGGTAGGGGATCACCTGGGAAGGTGCCCTATTTAAAGTGAACGAAATGGGGTCAAAGGTCAGTACATAGGAGCGGGATTCATTCCACTGCTGTTATGCGTCATACCTAACGTAAAAAAGGTTCGATTTCGATGAAATTTTAGTATGTGGTAGAAAACCACCTGGCGACAAACCTTATTGAAAATGGGCGAAATGGGGTCAAAGAAGCGAAATCACTTTCATCGCCATTATGCGTCATAACTTAGTAAAAATGCTTCGATTTGGATAAAATGTTAGTATGTTGTAGGGTCTTGCCTGGGGACGAATTCTATTGAAAATGGGCGAAATGGAGTCAAAGGTTAGGACACAGGAGCGGGATCTATTCCATAGCCCTTATGCATCATTACTTACGTAAAAATGCTTCGATTGCGACAAAACTTTATCATGTTATTTCGGAGGTATACCAAACCGGTTCTGTTGAATATCATCGAAATGGGATCAAAGGTCAGGGCACAGGACCGAGATTTATTCCTCAGCCATTATTCTCATAACTTGAGTAATGATTTCTGGTATGTTGGAAAGCGTATTATGATCAATGCATTGCATGATTTTACTAACTTGTTTTAATTACAACGTGCACATTTGTGTTACATGCAGTAAAGTGTCATAATTTTGGTTTTACGAAAAATACCTGTAGGTTCCAAAGATAGAATTTCAATTATTAAAACGCCCATAAAACCTACTTAATGTAGAATTTAAAAAATTCGGTAATTGAAAGCTAACAGATTTTCGCAAAAAGGCCTCGAAGATATATTTTGCGGGTGGGGGGGAGTTGTTCCGGTACACCATTGGGTTGCTGAAAAAGTAGATATTGATATTTTCACAAATCTTTTTCATGCTGAAATGATTCAGGAGTATATATACAAAATATGCAACAGACTAAAGTGAAGAGATACATACTTGCGTTTTGTGGTTGCAATGACTGACTTTAAACATAAGCTTTAAAGAAGAAAAACTAAAAACGAAACTTTAGACTGCTATATACATACAGTTTAAATTAAAAAAAAAATCATTGCGTCATGATGGAAGGTACTTCAAGTTAGAGCAGAGGAATTCATGTAAATGTTAACTGTTATTGACAACTATGATAATAAAATCTGTAATATGCTATTATATTATATTACTACATTATATTATATAATTATGCCTGTGTGTGTGTTTAACACCTTTAAATGGTGGTGTCTTCTTTTATGGGGGTTGAAGAAATTAGGGGGGCGTTGGGTATGTATAAATCCCTGCATCCAGCGAGGGCCACGTCGAGAAAGAAATTAATAGGCGTATAAATCACGGGTGGAGAGCATTTGGAAAAAACAATACAATTTTCAAGAGCAATTTGTCATCACGTCTTAAAAGAAAAGTGCTTAATACAGTTCTTACTTATGGATCAGAGACATCTTCATTACATAAAACTTCTTACCACTGCTGAAAGTTGAATTTATTTTTTATAAAGCCATTTAAAAGCCCAAACTGACTGAGAGTGCACTGCATGTAGTTCTTTGCAAATTTGATATAAGAAGTTCTGTCAAAAAAATGGTGCGCATGTAATATCACTTTGTCCGTTCTGTCGATGGACACAGGATCCCTACAAACGTTCTTTACAGCGATCAAGAGCCTCCACTTGTTTTTCTATCTCTCTGCGGCAATTTTCCTCCCTAGATGGCGTAAGAGTTAAGTTACGTTTCTCGAACTAGAAGCTTTTTGCATCTGGTAGCTGTAACCAGGCCCGTAGCCAGACAAGCAAGTTGGAAGGGGCTGCTGATGATTGAGATCGGGCGAAGGATGTAAAGTGGTCGGGCAAAAGATGTAAAGTGGTCGGGCAAAAGATGTGAAAGAGGTCGGGTACTATATTGTGTGAGTCGCTAGTACGGGCAAAAGGAAAAACAGGTCGGGCACAGCCCGGTCTGGCCCTCCCCTGGCTGTAACACTAAATGAAATTAATTGCCCATAGATTTTTGAATTTCCTAAAGCACTAATTTCCCGCTAGATTGAGTAATGGTGCCTGTATTTTCTGCACCGGTGACGGAGTGTTCGGAGTCAAGGTTTCTGGCTAATCAACAGAGTGGGTCCTGGCTAGTCCCACATGAGCTGTGTATCGTGTGATTGTTCTCCGCGGAGGACAATCGCACAACACACGCCTCATATGCAACTCTAGACAACCCCTCCTAGCAATCAGCAACCCCGAATTAGGAACAGGAGATTCTGTATATCCGTGGACGTTCAGGGAGAGTTATTAAACTTCGAAAAAAAAAAGTTGTACATCTCTAAGTCAGATTGAAAGAGTCGTTTTAAGTAAGGTAATTGTGATTATGGAAAAGTTTTCGATTTCTTTGATGAGCTAGTTTTCCTCTAGATGATTAAGAGTAAATTTTTCTTTTCAGAAACTTCAGCTTCTCGATAACAGCTTGAAAAGTTTTGCGGTGAGTATTGGTAACCATCAATAAAGTTATACATATTTAGATTTCCCGTTTCCTGAGATACACTAATATCCCGCTAGACCGGAAAACTGCTTATTTGCAATTTCCGAAATCTTCGCTTTTCAATGGCACATAAGAAATTTTCTCTTTCCATCGGGTTGCTGCACAGGCGTAGGCGTATCTTTCGGGCTGAGGGGGAAACTGGTCATTTGCCTCTCCACTATTTTTCGAATTTGCAAATTATTCAATTTTACTTGCTTTCCAGTAACACATTTAAAGAAAAAAAAACTCCGATCTCAATTTTGCTAAGGCAATATTGTGATAAAAATTCATTTACTGAATCGCTAAAAAGTGAAGGTCGCCCCGGAAGCCGAGTGGTCTGAAGCGCTGGATTCTGACCATTCGTCCGTGATGGGTCCGAGTGCCGAGTGAGACATGGGATGTGCTTTTGTCTGACGGTGCTTTTGACCCTGTCCCTTCTCCGGAACCAGTGGCCCCAAGTTAGAGACTGGCTACTGCTTGAGTGGCTCATGGTGGTCGTTAAACCCCGAAACAAAGAAAAACCATGAGGATTGATTTTTAATTCATTAAAAAATTCACTCACGAAAAATGATCTAAGAACTTTTAGTATTTCTTCGTCTGCCTTCCTAAGATGCAACTCAACGCACGAAGTCCTGCAATAAGCACAATGGGCATGTGCAATCGTTGTCATGACAACCACTCAAGCCAATCCCCTTGTTTCAATGGGCTACGTAAAAAGACTGCTAAAAGGTGGAAACGGAAATTTCCTGAAGGAAGGAAGTTTCTCTGCAGCGACTGAAAAAGTCAAAAGCGAAACTTTTGGAAACACGGAAAAGATCTGTTAAAATAGGAGAAATGCCTAGACTGAAATTTTTGCACAAAAAGGGCAAAACTGGAAACTGATATTTCTGTAAAAAAAAAAAAAAAACGCAGTTAGTAACAACAGATGATCTACCAAAATACGGAATGTTTGAGCTATTAGAACGGAAATTTCGTTAATAATCGGAGAACTATCGGCAGATTTGTTGCACGTTACTTTCAGAAATTTTTCGTAAATTCACACTCCTTGTTTTTTACAGTGTATATAAATATATTACGTATTATGATACAATAACACGATAACAATACAATAAATATGTATAAATATAATATATTATGTATCATATGATATAATAACAATACTATTATACGTATAATGTCATATAATATAACAATACTATTACATTGTAATATAATACTATTGCATTGTAATATAATATAACGCAAGAAATATGATATGTATTTCATTCTGTTAGTTCATTAAATTTTTCAGTGTTGCTATGACTGACAGCTGTAAGGCATATGAATCAGATAAGTGGCTGTCGGCGAAACGTCGATGTTTTTGAAGTACGTTGAACTAACTACATTTGGGACAACGAGGATTTTTTTTTTTTTTTTATAAATGAGAAACAGTTGTGGAATAAATTAAAACACCTTATAAGGTTCCGGTGGAGGAAGGAACTTTTACAGATCGTTGTCACACCCTCATAATATCTAAAATAATATCCATTGATTACTGACAGAAACTGAATTCTTCTGCATAACTTTTCAATCCAAAATTCATTGTAAACAGAAGGAACGCTGATGATTTGTTGTTTGATCTGTAATTTGTATCAGTCGTAATACAGAAACTAACTTAAAATGGCCGATTCCTTCCCTTTTCTTTTAATTTTTCATGGAAACTAAAACTAAAGTGTTGCAATGAAATACGGGATTACACCAGAATACAATACGAAATTCAAGTTGTGATTCCGTCTGTTGGTGTAAATTATGACAAGAGTGGTAAGTCAAATAATATCCAAAAACTTGAAAATTTCATCGCCCTGGAGCGGAAATCAAATTCGCATCTCCCGGTTTGCGCCCGAGTATGCTAACCACTACACCACCCAGAACAGCCAAGTTTCCGAGTAATTTGAATTTAACACATCACAGGATTCGCCAGTCGAAGCAGCGGTATTCATATTTCAACTTTTAAGCGTAATTCTGAGCCTCATTCATCGTGACGTCATTGCTTTAATAACATGAAAACGAAAGAAGCACGAAAAGGTCAGCGTCTCAAATGACACAGATGGTTAGGGTGTTTCTGTTACCGCGAAACTGAGTATCAGTCAAAGAATAAATCTTTCTTGCATTTCACATAAGCATCACACATGAGCATTTCAGCTTAGAAGTAAAAATTACCATTAAGATCTTAAACTTCCCATGCTAAGATATAACACCTGAATATATCCGGTAATATTTTAGCTGTGAAAAAAGAATACATATACACAAATATTTTCAAACTTTCGCCTGACAATAGGTAGCAGAAAATCCTGAATCCACTCTCAGAAACACATTGAAGTCACTAAAACCAGAAAGGAAGATGCTATGTCATGTAGTACAGTCAGAGGCTTGTAACAAGGCATTTCTGCGGCCGGGCAAACCACAAAATATCCCCACCTCCCATCGAAGTCGTTAAGACAAAAAAGATTTAACAACTTAAGCATTATAATCATGCCTTTTGCATGAGTTTTTAGTAGAGTAAAAATGACCTTGTGCATACCCACACGCATATGCAATAACAATTTTTCAAAATAACTAACACTGACCACTGGGAGTAGCTTCTCACATTTCGCTTCACATTGAATTTTATACTTTCTTTTTTTAGCATATTTTCTTGTGGTTAACTGATAATTACTAGAGGTTGTGCAATAGATTTCAAGAACCGGCTTAGGAAGGGGGGGGGCGGAGACTTTTGCCTAGTTGCCGCTGCCCTCATTGCTATTTTCACTGTAGTTTACAACCTAACTTTTAAATATTTTTATTCCCGTATGATACTGTAAATAGGGTATAATGGAACTTGGTGTCATTTTTTATCCCAAAAGGGAACGGCATTTTACCCTCATTAACTGCGTCGGAAGAAATTAGGAAAATGGGGGGGCAGCAATAAGCAGAAAGGTTTCGTGCATTTCTCTTACCCTTACTTACATCAAGGATGATCTGAGTGGTGAAACCAAACTGCACGGGATTAAGGCTGTAAAATACAAAAGGTGAAGAGAGCGGTGAGACTCCCAACTGCTTCGGAGTTCCGACCTTTCGCCCACATTAAACGGACAGAAAGGAGCTTGCAGTAGTGGCAGTATAGATGGAATTGCCCCCAGAGAATTTTCAAACATATGAACGATATCCTTATCTGGTTAACGCACCTTCATTTCGGATTGTGAGCAACTTACATCCCTGCATATTTTGAAGAAGAAATGCGAATTTTAAGACGTCAAGCCACCGCAACTGGCGAAAGATATTATAGGTAAATTCTGTAAATAAGGTGAAGAGAGGGTGGACAAGTCATGTGAAGTTTGGTGGTGGACAAGTTATGCTCAGGGACTGTTTCTCATGGTTTTAGCTGGGCTCCCTAATTCCAATACCCGGAAACCTTAACTCTGCTGCCTATAATGATATTCTTGACAATTCTGTGCTCCCAACATTGTGGCAACAGTTCGGTGAAGGCCCTTTCCTTTACCTATAGGTCAATGCCCCTGTCCAAAAAGCAAAGTCCGTATAGGAATGGACTGCCCTGCACAGAGAATTTGACTACCCTGCACAGAGCCTCGACCTCAACCCCATGGAACAACTTTGGGATGAACTGGAAGACCGACTGCAAGCCAGACCGAACCGCTCGACATCGGTGACCGACCTGACTAAAGCTCTTGTGGCAGAATGGAAAACAATTCACCCAGTAACGTACCAAAATTTAGTGGAAAGGCTTTCCAGCAAAGTGAGCTATGACAGCACCAAAGGGGGAACAACTCGGTATTTATTCCTTTCCTATTACAGGAAGTTTGTCAATAGGCAAGTGTGCGGACACTTTTGATCAGATAGTGTATACCAAAATGAATCAGATTTAATTTCGATTATGATTTGGGCATTTAAACGACGGAAATATTTTTTCACGTCAAAATATAAATTCACATTAGTGCACTCGAAAAGATTAAAATTTCATTCTTTATGAAGGTTCAATTCTTGCTGTGATAAAAATATAAAATGTCACTTCATTTTAAAATTTGGTGCTTTAGTAAATAATTATTAGGCAGTGTGTAAGGAGGACACGAATATTTCTGCATAATTCATTGAATTAATCGGATGCATCCAGAAAATTAATCCTTCTAATTGCTGCCGGGCAGCTTTTTACAGTTTACGCCATCTTGATCTAAAATTTGAAGAAACATATCGATTCTTTATATTATATCATCATCATCATCATCATCAACCATCAACAATCCACTGCTGGATCAAGGTCTCCCCAAGTTTTTTCCACAATTGTCTGTCTTGAGCCTGTCTCCTCCATGTCACTCCAGCATACTTTCGAATTCCATCCATCCATCCATCTCCCATGGGGTCTTCTTCTGGATCTTTTCCTGTCCCTCGGAATCCAGTCTGAAATTTCGGTTATCCATCGGTGATCCGTTCTTCTGGCAACATGTCCAGCCCATTGCCATTTCAGGGATTTTACTCTGATCAAGATGTCTTCCACTCTGGTCATATTCCTTACCCAAGATTTCCTTTTCTTATCTTTCCTGGTTACACCAAGCATGCATCTTTCCATGCTTCTTTCACTTGTCTGCAGCTGTTGTATATCTTTTTTAGTTAAGGTCCATGTCCGTGCTCCATATGCAAGAACTGAAAGGATGCATTGATTGGACACTTTTCTTTTAAGACATAATGGCATAATGGTCGTGAAAATAGTACTGTTTCTTCCGAAAGCTATCCAGCCAAGTTTTATACACCGATTAATTTCCTCATCAGTGTGACTTTTGCTTGATAGCTGTTGTCCAAGGTAAATGTAGGTATCGGTTACTTCGAGCTTTTCCCCGTCAAAGTAAAATCTTCATTTCTTGAAAAAGCATTGTATATCAGTTTTGTCTTCGGAGAGTTCATTTTTAATCCCACTTCTTTACTCTTGTCAACAAGTTCTTGGATCATACTCTGCAGCTCTGAAGGGGTAGTTGCAAAGATTACTACGTCATCAGCAAAACGAAGGTGAGTTAAGTAATCTCCATTAATCTTTATCCCTTTGTTTTCCCAGTTCAATGATTGAAAGATTATATTATATATACACTATCTACCAACAAGTAATTGGACACCTGTGATGGCAAAGGAAAACGAAGTTTATTCACCTTCAGTAGTTGGTGGAGCCTCCACGAGCGGCGATTACAGCTGGTTGAGAGTGCGACCCTCCGGGGCGTACTATCCACCAGGCGTTGTACGACGGCTAGCGGTATTTTCTTCCACTCGGCTTGGAGAAGACAGGTCAGTTCCTTCACCGATTTTGGACGGTGGGGGCACCCCTTAAGTCGACGCTCCAACTCGTCCCAGAGGTGCTCGATAGGGTTAAGGTCCGGGCTCTGCGCAGGCCAGTCCATTCGATTAACCCCATTGTCACCATACCAAGCCATGGTGGACCGCGCAACATGACAGGTGGCATTGTCATCCTGAAAGTAACATGGGTACACCCCGTAAAACTGCCACAACGTAGGAAGCGCATGGTCATCCAAAATGGTGCAGTAGGTCTCGGCGTTGAGTCTACCAGGAATTGCGACCAAGAGTCCCGTGCCATACCAGGAGAAACACCCCCA
The DNA here is from genome assembly GCA_039090855.1 of Macrothele yani. Lineage (NCBI taxonomy): Eukaryota > Metazoa > Arthropoda > Arachnida > Araneae > Macrothelidae > Macrothele > Macrothele yani. Next base: position 139,847,600 of record CM077023.1, read on the forward strand.
TAGCATAATTTCACCGCCGCCTAACTTCACAATTGGCACAATACATTCCGGCAGGAGGCGTTCTCCAGGCAAACGCCAAACCCAGACACTGCCATCCGAACGGTGGAGGGTGAACCTTGATTCGTCGCTCCAGAGAACCTGTTACCACTGTTCAACGGTCCACTGTCGACGTTCTTTCACCACGTTAGCCGAGCAGCGCTATTGGACTTAGTGATCAAAGGCTTGCGGGCGGCAGCACGTCCATGATAACCGAGCAGATGGGCTTCCTTACGGATGGTATTCATCGAAAGAACACTCCCGGATGCCTGTTGAAACTCCTCGCGGATGTGGCCCATCGATTTGGTGCGGTTCTTCCGAATTTCTCTGGCCAGCACCAGTCGGTCTCTAACTCCTAGTTTTGTGGGTCTGCCGGATCGGGGCACACTCCGACAGTCACCTCTCATCTTCCACTTGCCAATCACGTAGGCCACTGTCGATTTTAGGTACTTCAACTCGCGGGATATGTCACGTATGGATCGGCCACTTCTGTGATACCCGACGATTACACCTTTCTCGAAATCAGAGAGCTCCGCACTGCGTGGCATCTTGCATGCGACTTATTGCGTTGTTGTTTCCCACCCGATATTTACGGCGGCGGCCGTGACGTGTATCAGAACCGCAGATATCGTCGATTGCAGGGGTGTCCAATTACTTGTTGGTAGATAGTGTATATACAAAGTCGTATCAGAATAACATGGCCACCATCGGAATCACAGTGTACCCGCCAGGGCGCGTCACAGAGTGCACGTGACAAGGTCGACCACACGGAGATATAAGCGCCCGGCCAGTACAGATGAGCCATAGTGCGTAACGTGAGCACAATAGGCAGAGGTAGTGATTTGACGGACGTTCAGAAAGAAATGATCATCGGCTACCGCGCCAAGGGTGGAAGCATTTCAGAAACCGCTGACTTCGTGGGCTGTTCGCGTTGTGCTGTAGTAAGGGTGTACCAAGAATGGACCGCTGGTACACCGAGTACCTCCCGACGTCATAACTGTGGAGCCCCAAAGGACATCAACCCCAGAGGGGAACGTTGCCTCCGTCGACTGGTAAAGGGCAATCGACGCGCGACAGTTAGCAGTTGACTAAGCAAATAAACGTTGGGGCACCGATGTACGTGTATCCGATAACAGTAGAGCGAACCCTGCTACGCATAGGTCTCCGGAGTCGACGCTGAGTCAAGGTGCCCATGTGAACACATGTCCATCGGCAACGACGCAAAAAGTTGCCTTTTCCGACGAATCGAGGTTTCTACTCCACAGCATTGACGGGCAGTGGCGGATACGGCGTCAGACACACGAGAACCAACACCCGCGCACATTTGTCGGTCAAGTACCGGCTGGCGGTGCCACAGTGCATCCTAGTATAACCTGGAACCGCTGCTGGTACCATTGGATGGGTGCCTGAACGCCAATGGTTACCCGTCCATCCTCACTGACCACATGCATCCCTTCACGTTGGACGTTTACCCTGGTGGGGATGGTGTCTACCAACAAGATATGCGCCGTGCCATGCCGTTAAGGAGGTGAGTGACTGGTTCCAGGAACACCACAGCGATGTCTCCGTTCTCCTTTGGCCAGCGAAATCGCCAGACCTCAATCCCACAGAGCACTTGTAGGACTACTTTGATCGACAGATTCGACGTGTTGACCGACAACCACGTCATCTCCGGGACCTCCGTGCTCTGCTACAGTCCAAATGGGCACGTGTGCCTCGGGCAACCTTCCACGGCTTCATTACGTCCATGCCACGCCGTCTCGCCGCTGTCATCCGGGCCAAGGATAGATATTCCCATTATTAGGTAGGTGGTCATACTATTCTGATACGACCGTGTATATACAGAGGGTGAGCCGAAAGTTTTGCAATATTTGCATAAACGCATGTGCTGCGGCGGATATATCACGTGTTTAAACTAGTTGAAGTCGGGCACTGCAGTCAGTCTAAAGGGATATAAAGAGGTAGTCGTTGCTGTGAACAGCATTGCATGTCGTCATTCTGTCGGTGGTTGGGACGCATAAAAGGTGAACAGCCACAACCGGTTAATTAGGGAACTTTTGCTTTACGAGTTTGAACTCGTCCATAATGCTGCTCAAGCAACACGAAACATTTGGCATACGAAAGGGGAAGTTTCAGTAGATCACAGCACCGCAACCAGATGGTTCAAGAAATTTCGCTCAGGTGACCGAAGCCTCGACGATTGGCCAAGGTCAGGTAGGCCGTGAACCGTGGATTCGGAGGCCGTGCGCGAGGCCGTAGAGGCAAATCTGACAACCAGCACTCGGAGATTATCAGGCGAGCTGGGCATAACACAGGACACCGTGGTTGGTCACCAGGACCTCGGCAAGGTCTACATGATCTGACGCATTGTCCCTCACGAACTGACGCCAGCTGAAGCAAACCGCCGAGTGGAAGTGTGCCCGAAACTCCTAGAAAACCCGCGCGATGTATGTTTTATCAAGAGAATTGTAACGTGCGATGAAAAGTAGGTCTATTTCCGTAATCCTCACGCACAACGGCAACGGTTGAGCTCGGGCCATTTTCTAGAACCTGTTGCCAAACGTGGGCGCTTCGAGCACAAGTGATGCTCTGCGTCTGGTGGAATTTCGAAGGGATAATCCATTAGGAATTTGTTCCAGACGGTCGGACCATCAACGCCAACCTCTACTCTGAACAACTGGAGCGGATGTATGCCGTTTTGGAGGAGAAGTACCCGGCACTGATGAACAGAAAGCGCGCTCTCCTACAACAGGACAACGCTCTGCCTCATACCGCGCGAACGACCCGGGCAAAATTCCAGGAACTTGAGGGCATCAAACTGATGCCACACCCAGCATATAGTCCGGACTTTTCCCCGTCGGAATATTACTTGTTCCAGTCCATGGCCCACTTCCTTCGCGGGTGGCACTTCAGCAACCAGGAGGAAGTGGCAACTGGAATGAAGGAGTTCTGCGCCTCGAAGGACAAGAAGTGTTTGCAGTTCTTGGAATCAAAGAACTGGCAAACAGATGGCTAAAGACTGTGCAATACAATGCCCTATACTTTGAATGCTAGTCAGCTTTCGTCGTAAAAGTACGTATGAAGACATAAAGTGATCCAAATATTGCAAAACTTTCGACTTACCTTCTGTATTATACACTGTAATGTTCGTGCATATATGGCTTCCTGAACACTACATACCAGCTCTTCTAAAGTGCTTCACTTAAACTGTCACAGGAGTTACGCAAATAACGTCCAAAGAAATCATCCTTTATTCGGGCAATCCTCATAAATACTCTTCATGCAGAAAGTTACTATTCGAACAAGCTTAAATTGATTTGGAACAATCAAATAACGTGAGTAAACGTGATGATCTGAGCAACTTTGATCGTGGGCGCATTGTCGTCGCAAGACAGATGGGTCATTGTATCGCCCAAGTGGAAAGAACCCTAGGGTTCCCGAGAGCAATGGTATCGAGAGTGTACTCGAGTATACCATCGACGTACGTACCAGCGCCCAGATAGCAAACGGTGGCCGACCACACGCCATTGATGACCGGAGTCGACGTAGAATATCCAGGCCCGTACATACCGACCGCTTGGCAACGGCTCAAGCAGCGTCAGTGAGCGAACGATACGGCGCACACTGCATACCCTGGGCTACGGGAGCCGACGCCATACTTGTGGGCCACTGTTGACCGATCGTCATCGGACATTACGCCTCGCCTGTTGCCAGGAACATCAAAACTGGACCTCTGAAAAGTGGTGCCGCGTCGTGTGGTCAGGTGTGGCGTCGACAGCATGAGGCCATGGCCCCGTCGTGCCAGGTGGGCTCTGTTCAAGGCGGTGGTGGCTCTACGATGATTTGGGGAGCCTTCTCATGGGACACATTAGGTCCCTTAGTGTGTCCTGAGATGTCTTTAACCGACGCGCGTGACCAACATGTGCTGGCTGATCACCTACACGCTTTCATGGCCTTTCGCACGTCCTGTAGTCGATGGTCTGTTCTAGCAGAACAATGCGCTGTCCCACCGGGCCGCAAACATCCAGGAATGGCTCGAGGAACACCCATCTGAGTTTGGAACCATCCAGTGGCTCTCAAGGTTCCCAGATTTAAACTCTGTGGAAGCTCTCTGGGATGCCGTGAAGCAAAACATCAAATCCGTGGATCCTGGGCCGACATCTCGGGCGGAGTTGTGGACAATGCTGCAACAAGCACGATCGGCATTACCTTCGGAAACCCTCTGGCATTTGGTGGAGTCGATGCCTCGGCGTGTATTCGCGCTAGAGGAGGACCAACACGGTATTAGGTAGGTATCTCTAAAGTTCTGTATATTGAGTATGTTTACATATGATATATTTCAGTGCCTAACATCCAACTTCAAAATGGCTTCGGTAAATTTTTCCAAGAAGTTATTTCACACAAGGTGGCCTTGTGATCGACATGTCTTTTGAAAGATTTGACCTCAGTGACTTTCACCAAATTACCTGTGTTTGATTCCCATCACTGGATCTCTGTCGACCCAGTTAAAGTGCAGACACTCAGCAAATTAAGAAAGCGACAACAAAGTTTGTAGATAGTAGGAGAGAAACCAAAAGAAAATGCCACTCGGTCAAAAAGCGATTATTAAAGAACCATCATAGGAGTTCGGCGAAGTTTAGAATAAATTTGACTTGGATTGTAGATGCTCCAAACCATGAAACCGTCAAAGCTTTATATACACAGCACGGTAATTAAGCAATGAGACTATTTTTTTTTTAAAAACCCGGTAAAACACACGGGTCGGGAAGGCATGGTTTTTAATAAGTCATTTATCAGCTATACGGTGGCAGCACTTGTTTGTTTGTTTGTTTGGGAGTTTCACGACCACCGTGAGCAGCTCGATGGCTTATAAGCAGTCGCCCGTTCCTAATTTAGGGCCACTGGTTCCAGTGAAGGGAGAGAGCCAGTGCCGTAAGACAAATACAATATCCATGTCTCATCGGGATTCGAACCCGGACCCATCTCGGACGAATGGTCAGAAGCCAGCTTTCAGACCACTGCGACAACGAGGCTGCATCAACAGCGTTTTTGTGAGAATTTGCGCAGATGGTTATTTACGCTGTGCATGACGTCATTCTGTGGAAGGACATTGTCCCCGCTCTGTCATGGAGCAGACAGCAGATGTTCGGTTCTGTTTGAAAATCGGTAAAACTGCATCTGAGACAGTTTAATTGTTGCGTGATGTGTTTATGAAGCTAATTGTCTATCTCGTGCACAAATATTCCGATGATATGAGCGTTTTAAGGATGGGCGGGAAGATTTAGAAAACGGCGAAAGGCCCGGACGCCCGATTTCAGTGAGCACGTCTAAACTCATTGAGAAAGTTCGCAAAAGGATAAAAGGGATCGTTCTGTGACCTTGAGGATGCTGGAATGTGAGCTCGGTGTTAATAAGCAGACGATTCGTCAAATTTTAGTGCAAGATTGGAGGATGGGGAAGTTGAGTTTGTACTTGTTTTGTTTTGCATGCTTTGTCAGACAACCAAAAACATGCACGAGTGGAGTACGAAAAAGAAAAGATCCTGGAGACTGCAAACACAATGCAAAATGTTCTTCAAAGCATTATGGCAGGTGACGAGACAGGGTGTTTTCGTTATGATCCTGAAACGAAGCGTCAGAGTGTTCGGTGGAAGTTGCAACAGTCACTCAAAGAAAAGAAGATCAGGTTACAGAAGTCAAAAATCTAGAAAATGCTTGTGTGTTTTTACGACAGCAAGGGAATTCCGAATTCTACATCATGAGTTGATTCCTGAAGGTACTGGGTAGAAAAGAAAATAATGTCTGCAAATTCAAGGCAACAGAAAAGTGCTAATTATCGTATATACAAGTACAAATCAGTCCAAAATGTAGTCACCATCGTTTGACACGACCTGCTTCCATCATCCGGGCAGCTATTGGATACCACCCCTGTAGGATGAACCGCTGTCCGTCCAGGAAATGCTGCAATGACTGGAAAAGGTGGTAGTCGCTTGGGGCAATGTCTGGGGAATAGGCTATGTGCGGCAGCAGCTACCACACCAGGTCCCTGATCTTTTGACAGGTCACCCCTGTTGGGTGAGGTCTCGCTCCATCCTGCTGTAGGAGGACGCCTTTGCGGTTCTGCAGTGCTGGGCGTTTCAACGTTAGCGATGCGTGCATATCGTCAAGTTAACGGTAGTACACATCGGCGGTGATAGTGGCGTTGTCCGGTAGCAGTTCAAAAAATACGACACCCCACATATCCCACCAAACAGCCAGCAGGACTTTACGCGGGTGTAAGCCGGCTTGCATTCATGCAATTTGCTTTCTGCTCGATTGTGAGTTGATGGGCTACCCAAACTCCTCTCTTCTGCACCTTCCCAAGTTGACGCAGGTGCGTGATAATGTCGTGTGGGTAGTCCCCAGTTGTTCGGCCAACTCCCGCGTGGTCACAAGTGGGTCGGTCTCCACTGAGGTCTTCAGCATGCCCATATCCACTGTTGCGGATCTTCCGGCTTTGGAACGGTCTGACAGGTCAAAATTTTCATCTCGAAACCGTTCGAACAAACGACAGCACTGACGATGAGATATGGCATTGGGGTACACACTGGTAATGTTCCTTACAAAACTTATGGGCCTGTTACCGAAAACGAAACTCATACAGCATGAAATGGCGGATTTGCTTCTTGTCCACTTCCATGTTAGCTGGCGCTTACACTCTTCCCCTTCTGACGGCTAACTGCAACTGACTTAAGCCACTTACTTGCTGGTGTCATGCCGGTGCGCTACACAATCTCAGTGGCCAATGTGTGCCGTGGCCGGACTTCGACTTCGGGTGCCTCGTCATCGGACATTACTTTCTTTCCAACCCAATACAACTGTTACTGGCAATGATTATGCATCAATTTTAGAACGATTGTGGAAGATTGTTCGTGTCCGGCCTGACTACAAAAAGGGGCAATAGTTCCTTCTTCACGATAACGCAGCCGCACAGAGTAGTCAGTGTACGGCAATTTCTGGCACGAAAACGATTGTTCAACAACCACCCCCTTATTCTCCGGTTTTGTCACCTTTCCATTTCCCAAACTAAAGCTGCCTTTAAAAGGAAAAGTTTTTCAAGATATTGAAGACTTACAAAGAACTATGACATTAGCTCTTCACTCCATATCAAAAGATAACCTCTACAAGTCTTTCCTTTCTTTAGCTGATCGTGCCACTTCTTGTGTTAACACAGGAGGAATGGACTTCAAATGAAATATATTAACGTAAAAAAAACAAATTCAGCCTCATTACTTAATTTTCGGGCTGTGTACATAAACCTACTGGATAAATTGTGAACCAGCATAAGTTTATAATATACTAAAAATCGGGTAAGGTTTGCTTTGCTCCGATGCAAAAAATAATTTTTTCAGTTTGGCTTAGTTATAGAACAAGAGATTCGATAAAGTCGGATTGATTCAAATACTGATGACATACACACGTTGTATTTTCGATTTACATGTATAGCAAAACACTAAGAAAATAATGAAAACTCTTTCTAAGATGACAGCAATCCTAAAATGTTAATAAGGAATGACTTCAGTAATCTTCAAAATTCGGGACAGTATTTGGCCTCATTATTTCGCATAGTCGGCATGCAAAACTGGTCGAAGGACTAGTGGTACATACAGAAATAAACTAATAACAGTTGTTAAAATCCGTAATTGACTCTATGGTAAGTTTTTTGTACAATTCTTGTTACGATAGATAAAGAAGGTTGTTACCTCTTATAAAACAGTTGGGATTTACTTTCAGCGTTGTCTATGTAAAGCAACAAAAATCACAAATACGTTACACTACGCACAGCCAGCTGCACATTACAAAACACATGTTCTATTAGATAGCTATCATTAGAAAACCGTCAACGGAACAACTCTGGTCCAGGTGCTATTAAATTCGTCGTGAAGCGCAGGTGTCAAAAGGAAAAAAGAAAGAGAGAAATTTCCGAAACTTAAGTCGCCTGATGCATGTTTAATGAGGAATTACTGTAAACGCTTCTTTTCAGAAGACAAAATTACTATTGTGAGCTGTTGGACTACATTTACAGTTCATTTGTTAATGAGGAATTGTTCGAGATTATTCAGTTTTTTAAGTGTATAATATTGTGAATTTTATGACGCGTACAGCCAAAAGAATGAAGCTGTATGTAACGTTTAAGCAGAAATTCTCATCGGCCAATCGTTTTAGCTTTTGGGTTCATGAAACCTATTTACAATAAACAAGACACGCAGCTAAAATGACAGTACCTGCGAAAAAGGATGAAAGTTGTAGGTGGCGATACGGTGACACTACATGCATGATCACATGTTTTTTTCAAGCACACAAAAGGATTTTCTTCGAATTTCGTTTGCTTCCATACATATTTGATGGAGAACCACGCATATAAGAGGATCCTCTTCCAGAGACTCCCTACTCCATGAAATTTCATTTAGTAAATACATACCTCTAACTAATAGCTGAAATGCCCTTTTCCTTTCGGTGCGGATTCTCTTGTTTCCCTGGAAGCAGTAGCTCCAAATTGGAGACGGGCGACTTCGTATAGTGTTAGTTACTCGTGAGAGACGTTAACACCCAGAAACAATATCAACAATTACAACTACAAAAATTCATCTCAACATTTTTATACCTTGGAAGTCTTACACATTTCTTGTCAAAACAACTCACAACTTGTGAACCATTCAACCACCACTCCGTTCCTCTAAGTGCATGGAAGAACTTCCAAAACCATGAGCACGAACACCAGTACAGTAAAACGCCGGTTACACTGCACAACACTGAAATTTGCCCCGACTCAAAACATTGCGAATATTACGTTTTAGGATGTGCGAAAAGCGAAAACGAATTCATTTTTTTCTGGTACTGAACGCTGTTGTGATAGGCTGGGTGTCATCTCTTGCGAAACGCGAACACCTGGCGCGGACGTGCGGACGGAACCTCTGGTATTCGGCTAAAGGTCGAATGCACTCCTCCCATTGTATGACTCCTTTTCGGTAGGTCAGATCTCTCACTTATTTTGTTTGTGAGAACTAAAAGTAATTACACTGGTGCGCAAAAGTATTGCATCCCCTGCAAAAACCTTGCATTTTTAAATTTAACTCTTTATTTAACTAACTTATTTTCATAGTTATTTCATCATTTATATGTCATTAAAAGCGAAATTTAATGGAGATTCCAAAAATGTCTTAGTTTTTCCTGTAGCTACTTCTGTTCTTAAGATGCGTTACAAAAGTCATGACAAAGTCGAAATTATTATGAAAAGGATCATTTACCCAATATTTAGGTTTACAGCAATAAATCGTTTTTGTAATTCATAAGGAATGAAATAACATTTAAATACAGAAATATAATGAAGCAAAATTATAAAATGTACCTAATATTTTGTTGCCCAGCCTTCAGCTTTAATCACAACTTTGCATCTTGCTGGCATACTGTGAACGAGGTTTTGTAAAAGATTGGGTTGAACAATACAATTCCAAATTTGAATTACATCTCCAATGAGTTGAATTTCGGTTGTTGGCTTCTTTTTTGATAGTTCATACGTCACTTTGAACCACAAATTTTCCATCGAGTTTAAGCCCGGTGACTGTGGTAGCCAATCAAGGTACTGAACATTTTTTTCCTGAAACCACTTTTTCACTACTTTAGCAGGAACAGGGATCATTGTCATCTTAAAAAATAAAATTGCCGTCATGAAGTCTTCTAGATGATGGTTGCACCTTGTTTTCTAATATCTAGATGTATTTCTGGGCATTTACCGTACCATCAACAATATGAAGGTTCCCAACTCCATGTGCAATGTGCATACACGCAGCTTCAAACCGTGACCTTCACAGGATGCTTAACAGCAGTCACTAAGCAACTTGGATGGAATTCTTCATGCTTGTATCTCCTTAAACAGGCACTACTCGGATTCCCATCAAGGCAAAATTCTGATTCATCACCGAAATAAAACATTTTCCCATTGCTTGGTTGTCCATGAGACATGCTGTTTTGCCCAGCACTGAAGTCTACGCTGTCTTTGATTTGCAGTTAACAGTGGTTTAGGCCTGCCTTTGCAGCCACTAAGTCATAGTGAAGCAGCATCCTCCTAACAGTAGATGTACTAACAATAACTTCAGTCACTTCAGACCATCTTTGAAGCAATTCAGGTGAATTGAGCCTCCTGTCTGCCAAGCTTAGCTTTCTGAACATTGTCCTGCCTGCTTGTAATGGATCTGGACCTTCCATTGCGACGCATATTTTTAATATCAGCAGTGCATTTTACTTTCTTCAGTAGCTTAACAACTGTAGCTTTATTACAGTCTACTCTTTCAGCGATTTGCCTTGAAGAATATCCCTCTTCATGCAGAACAATTATTTTTACTTTGTCCGCTGCGGACAATTCCGCAGTTTTAAACATTATTCAGAATGTACACAAATTATACCCTAACAAAAACAAGAAGCGGCCACTTATAAAGGCTGGACAACAGATCAGATCAGATGTAGAGGATTTTAGGAAGGGAGGTCTTTTGTTACGTCTGCGGTGTTACTTTAGTTGGTCTTAAACAACCCTTAGAAATAGGAAGCTAGGAGATTTGGGCTAGAGTGCCCGATAGGAAAGGGACACGGAAGCGAAGTAGAAAGGGGGAGAAAGACGCTCTTATTTATTACCGGGGAGCCAGTACCCGGGGTCCGACGGCTTAACGTGCCCATCCGACGCATGGCGGGTATTTAGTGGATCGAGCGTTCGTACCTGCTGGGATCGAACCTGAGGTCTTCTCCGTGGTAGTCACAAACATTGCCCACTAGGCCACCCCCGGCGTCGGCTGGACAAGAAGAAGCTGTGTCAACCCTTATAAAGCTGGAGTAAGATTAGGATAGCACTAGGAAGCAGCCAATTAGGTAAAATAATGTCTATGATTGGCTGTAACAACTGATACGCAGCTAACGTGAATTTCAATGTGTTTGTCAAACCCCCATATTTCATGTGATATCTTAAAAACAGAAGTAGCTACAGAAAAAACTATGACATTTTTGAAAACTCCATCAAATTTCGAATGTAATGACACATAAACGATGAAATAACTATGAAAATTAGTTAGTTAAAAAAGAGTTAAACTTAAAAATTCACGATTTTCGTAGGTGATGCAATACTTTTGCACACCACTGTACTTCTCTTTCTTCGTGGAAGTGTTCGGAGCATTTTACGTACTACTCCTAAGTAGTTACAATATCACGGAGCTCCAATGTGTAAACGCTACGAATCTCTTTTATTACGTGTGCGGTGAATTTACTACGAAAGTTCAAAGTAAAATAATTTCTCCGGTGATTAAGGAGGCAAAGAGATAACATCATTGCTTTAGTTGCAAACTTGGTGATCAAGATAAGATTTGGGCACCTCATGTATGTTGCAGAAAATGTTCGCGATATTTAAGGAGTTGGTTAAACGGCACGCACCCTTCAATGCCATCATTTGTTATTCCAATGATTTGGGCAGAAGAACCAAAGGGCCATATTTCCGACTGCTACTTCTGTTTAACTAACGTACCTGGCTTTAACTCGAAAAATAAACATGCCACAGTTTACCCAAATTTGCCTTCAGCCATGAGACCTGTCAAGCACGATGATTTCCTACAAACTCCCAAACCGCCGTAAAAATGGACTCTGGATGACGAAACATCAAACTCCTCCTCTGAATCTGGACTATCCTATTCTACTGATCGCGAATACATACCTGAATTGGAAGTGCCTTATTTAATTTCACAGTACAAGCTGAACGACCTAGTGAAATACCTGAATCTCACGAAAAATCAAGCTGAACTGTTAGGTTCTTGACTACAAAGGTGGGATCTTCTTCAGCCTGGCACTATAGTCACAAACTACAGAAAACGTCATGAGCGTCTGCCAGTTCTTTTCTCCAAGAGTGGTGATCTCGTTTATTGCAATGATGTTATCTCTTTGCCGCGTTAGGGAGGGGCCATAATCTTAAAGAACGGCGTCTCTTCATTTATTCTTCCAAACTAAATTTAAAGATTTCGCAATGGAAACATTTACCCGTCAGTACCACTAGCCTATGCTGCACACAAAAAAATTCACCAGAGCATGGATCTTCTCCTTAAATCTATCAATTACTCCGAACCCGTGTGGCAAATATGTGGGGACCTATTCGACTTTTAACAGGAATGAAACCAGGATATACCGGATTTTGTTGTTTTTGTGCGGAAGGAACAGTCGGGATAGGGAACATCATTATGAAGTCAAAGAGTGGCCTTTGAGAGAAAGTTTAATGCCTTGGGAAAAGAGTTTGAAATACAAATCGCTCGTTGATTCCGACAAAATTTTATTGCCCTCACTACACATCAAGTTAGGCGTTATGAAAAATTTCGTGAAAGTTATGAATAAACGGGGCAGTGGATTTCAGGATTCGAAGAAAAAGTTCCCTAGACTGAGCGAACAAAATTAAAGGAAGGTATTTTCATGGACCACAAATCCAGATTGTCATAAAGGACCCTGAGTTCGCTGCAAAACTCACTGAAATCGAAAAAGTAGGGTGGTTTGCATTCGAAGCTGTTTGCGCGAACTTTCTGGGAAATACTAGGGCGGAAAACTATTGTTGACTAGTGGAAGCTATGATAAAGGCATACAAGGTTATAGGGTACAATATGTCCATTAAAATCCACTTTCTCCACTCGCACCTGGACTTTTTCCCGCCAAACTTAGGTGCGACGAGCACGGAGAAAGATTCCACTAGGATATATCTTAAATGGAAAGGCGATATACGGGGAGGTGGTCACCACGCATGCTTACTGACTATTGCTGGTTACTTATTACAGACGTTTTGGAGTCCAGTTACAAGCGGAAGTCTTCCAGCAAAACGTTTTAAGAATGCGTGTAAAACACTCAATTTGTTTATATTTTTGGCATGTTTGTAGCAATCTCTTAAATTTATAAACCTTGCCGGACCTCATTTTTGGGTTCAGCATGTCATTGTTAGCTGGAATGATCAATTTTCAACCCTTATGTGGTAAAAAATTTGTAAAAAAAGACTGCAATAAAGTTGGTAAGTGATAATGCATTTTGGATTTAAGATTCGATCAGGGCATGCTAATTAGTCAAAATCGCCTACATTTATTTCCGGGCAAGAAAAAAAGTTCAAATTTGTTGTCCAGTGTTATCCGAAGCTCAATTATCCGCGGGGTCGGATTAACCGTTGTCCTCTCTGTAGTACATACAAATTTCATTTAAAAAAATTCTCTATGCAAGTGGATTCGTAAAATAACAGAAGTTATTACTGTGCCTTTCACATAACATTGCATCAATATTGCTCATCCTTCTTGCAGAACTTATATGTCAACATTGTTGTAATTTCCCGGTCTGCCGCTACAGTGCTCAGTCAAGTATATTATGAATTTAATCTGGTCTCCTTTGTATGGCCGTCCCGGTGCCAGAGTGGTCTAAGCGCTGGCTTATGACCGCTCGTCCAAGAGGGTCCGGGTTCGTATCCCAGTCGGGCATGGATGTTGTGTTCGTCTTAAGGCACTGGCTCCCTTTCTTTCCTGAAACCAGTGGCCCTAAATTAGAGACAGGCGACTGCTTATGGCTAGGGTAGCAATTTCATCGCGGGGAGAAAAAAGCAAAATTCGCAGGGTGAATCGCGAAATTTCGGAATTTACCCCGAAATTTTGCGAAATACCAGATTTTCTCAAAAATTCGGCTTTCACGCTCTTTCCCCACGCTTTGGATGTGTAGATGCGTTGTCTGTCACAAAAGCGGTTATATTCACAAAAGGTATTTCATAATAAGTAACGCACTGAAGTATTGCCTCGCGGACTGTTTTAAAACATACTGATTCCAAAGTGATGCACCCGAGGAAGATTGCATTCAAAGAGGTTTCGGCATTAGAGATTTCAACTTTCGTTTCAGCTGATGGAACAGCAAGAATATTCAAAACGTACCTATCTTCTGAATCAGTTGCTTCGTCTGCTATGATGCTTATAGCGGATACTGATTCTAAAAAATCTTTCATTTGTTGCTTGTGAATATCATATATTTTCGGCAAATGACATTTCCGCATTCAATTTCCATTTGGAATAACACCAATATCTTTCAACGAATTTTCCAAAAATTTTTTTGATGTAGGGTTATCCAGTTTGGAAAGTGGGATGTTATCCGCACAAAAGGCACCACTTAATTTCGAAAGTTCAGTTGAGCGATGCTGTTCTTGTTTAGTTCTTTTCTCAATACATTCATCAACACATTTCTGCATTATTTTCTGCTGATTGTGCGGACATAATTTTTTTTTTTTTTTTTGTGTTTGCGCCTTGCTTGCTAAATGCTTTTCACAACAGTCCTTTCTTGAAAAATTCACTGGTATGCTGCAACACGAACAGAACAATAGATTTTTGTCCACATAAAACGTCCTCTTGCTGTACTACTTGCATCTTTCAGATGCACTCATTTTACTCACGTGGCTCATTCTCAAAATTAACAAACAATATCTAGAAACTTTAAGAAATAAATACTCACACAAAAGCACAAACATTTTCTAAGCTAAGCGTCTGCGAAACTCAAACACTCTTTTCCGTGTGTTGCTTTTCCCAGCTAAAACTACTAATACCATTGACGACATCCGGCTTACGGTTTACTAGTGCGGCAAGTCGCCAAGGTCATTAAACAGTAGCGGCGGCGAAAATCACGAAAGATCAAACGCGTATTCTTTAGCAGACTGCATGTGACCTGGAATTACCCGTCAAGCTTGTTCTATAAGACTCTCTTCGTAACGAACAATCTTGTGGGGTAATTCAAGATTTAAAGTTCTGGTTTGGGTTTTGAAGTAGGTTTACTTTGCCGTATATTTTTCGCATAAATTCTAATGGAAGCAGTAATAAAATTATTTAAATGTGAAAATAATCTAAAAAGTAAAATAGAAACTGGGCAGAAATATGAAAAAAATCTGAAATCCGATGATATATTTGATATTCGCAAAATTACAGACCCCCCCAAATTCGCGACGCGAAAAAACTATTACTAGCCTACTTATAGCCCATTGAGTTGCTCACGGTGGTCGTTAAGCCCTCAACAACAACAACAACAAAAATTGCTTGCAGTTAAACATTAGGATTGTTTCTCTCGACGAGGACGATGATGAAGAACTGCAACCAGCTTACAAAATAAATTGTAATGAAACCCTAGCAGCTGCAGAAACATTACTTAAACTCGTAGAAAGTCAAGGTGATGTTGATTGCATTGAAGTTTTACAAATTCGTGGAAGCATATTCGTGGAAGCATATGAAAAATAAAAAATAATGATGCTACAGAGAAAACAAACAGAAATAACTGGCTTTCTGTCTAAATAAGTTTCAAAAGATCAGTCGTGTTTTTCAAATATCCGAGCTCTAGCATTTCCGAATTACCACGGACAATTGACGTTTTACTGCATATCTATCCTCAACGAACTACGCACATATCACATGACTTGTGCTAACGACGCTGAGCCAAAGCTAAACGAAATTGCGGCAGACAATCTATTGGAACTTAATTAGGCCAGAAAACGCTATTATAGCATTACTTCCTAATTGAATTATGCAATGTTGTAGTCAACTAAGTTCATGAGTGAAAAGTCCATTTCTTAGTGGAGGGTAAGATGATATTCCTAGCAGCCATATTCAGGCCGGTGCCAGTCGATCTAGAACAGCTCTTGCCTTTAAAAATTATTATCGAAATAGAAAATGATTCACGAAGATTGCTAAATCCAATGAAAGTTACTATTTAGAAAGCCATGTTAATCAGTAGTCCTAATGGGAATTTCGGGAAATTCCGATATATACTGCATAAACACGTACACAAGTCATATAAATGGATCTCTTCAACACCTAAGACGGCATGTGAGCTCGGTGTGCGCTATAAATCCGGCAGACCGGTTCGTGGAGCATCAGTTAGCGTTAGATTGAGGGTCGGAATGGGTAAAATGAGTGATTTGAGCGACTTTGAATACGGCATATCAGTTGGCTCCGAGCGTGTCGGTTCAAGCATCTCCTAAACTGCAGCCCCGATGGGCTCTTCACGCAGAACCGTATAGCAAGGGTTTACCGTGAATGGTGCAACACGCAAAAAACTCCCAGCAGTCGTCGAAAACAGCTGGTGGATCAGAGGGGTCAAAGGAAATTGGCGAAAATCCTGCAAGCGAACAGATGTGTCATAACCCGGTAAATCACTGCAGAATTCAACATTAATGTGCCAATGTCATCTCCGAACGCACCATGTATCGAGCCATGTGACGAATGGGCTACAAGTGTCGACGACCATGTCACCAGTCCCCTTTGAGCACTGTAATTCACCACACCGCAGAATAGCCGATTGCTGGAAGTTTTTGGCGTGTCGCATTATTCACGATATAAACCCTTGCTACGGTTGAGCGTGAAAAGCCCAGAAGAACGGCCGTTTGAGAGATCCTCAAACTGGCACGCTTAGTGCCAACTATCATTCCACTTTCATTGGCAATTTATCTTTAAAATATTTATGCTTTTTTCAGGTACAGATACAAATAAGTCGAAAATAAAATGCAATAAATTTATTGAAAAACTGATGGAATGGCTAAGATACTAATTTTCTCTGTTTAAATATTGAAAAAACTAAGATTATGATTTTTAAAAAGGGAGATAGACAGATTGTTGAGCTACCATCTATTTTTGTGGGAAATTGCACTCTTGATATAGTCAATAATATTATATATTTGGGAATAATAATTTAGAATAAGCGATAATGTAAAATGGAATATTAATATACAAAATATTGCAAATAAAATTTCAATGGTATTGGGTTTAATTACGAGAATTTTACGTAAATAATTTAGCAATTAAAATATAAAAAATGCTATATTACAGTCTGATTTATCCATATTTGGCTTATTGTTTATTAATATGGGGTTAAACTATAAAGACTAATTAAATCGAAAACAAATGCCGTCTCCTGCACGGTACACTTTAATGATAAAAAAACTATGTACAATTAAAATAAATATGTTTAAGAACTTTCAACCCCACAACGGCATCATCCTCAGAAACAGTGCAGCAGTGAGCACAGAAGTGAGTAGCCTATATACTTTGCAAGACACATAGCAGTTAATGCGCATGTGCAATAATCGGCAAAGTCCAAATCAAGTTCAGTGGGTACAAGCATAGTTGGTGGGCGTGACCTATCCCAAAAGTGTTCTCCAAAGAAGGGGGATAAACACGGGGGGGGGGGTTCATCGTTACAGCATCTTTCACCATTGACGAATATGTGAATACTTTCATAGAAAAGTGTTGATCGACGGTTCCTGGGAGAATCCAGAATAATGGTGTCATTCCAACATGGTAGGTAAGAACCGTTGAAACAGAGTCTCCTTGCCGCCCCGGTGGCGCAGTGGTCTAAGCGATGGCCTCTGATCATTCGTCCGAACGGGGTCCGGGTTCGAATCCCGGTGAGGCATGGATGCTGTGTTTGTCTTACGGCACTGGCTCCCTCCCTTCCCTGGAACCAGTGACCCTAAATTAGGGACGGGCGACTGCTTATAGCCCATTGAGTTGCTCACGGTGGTCGTTAAACCTTCAATCAAAAAAAAAACAGAGTCTCGACAAAGATGTAGCACCAGAATGCGTCCTGAGATTATACTGATGTTCGTAAATGCGGCGCATTAAAGTGTATCGTGCAGGAGACGGCATTTGTTTTCGATTTAATAGCTTTTGGTGCACGAGTTAATTTCTTCATACAAAGACTAATTTATATAAATTACAATCGTTACAAAATAAGATGGTCGAAATTTTAAATAATTTTAGGGGAATTAATTTAAATATGGGGGTATCTATGGATTTCAGATATTGAGAAATTATGGCAATATAGATTATTAGGATTTATGTATAAAAGAGTAAAGGAGAATAGGTATCAACATTTAATTCAGCTGAACACTGGGGCCATGTCTATCGAACTAGAAACGCAAACATATTTTGGTTCCCAATGCCTAAGACTTTTAACCCAACAAAGATTTATTGATTACCAGGGATTGGTATTATGGAATAACCTACCTTGTCAACTAACACATATAACTAATTATAATTATTTTCGAAAACAACTAAAAAAATATTTGCTAACAAATTAAAATATAAAATTTAATAGTAGAAAATTATTAAACAGACCCTATATGCGTAAATTTCATATGTGCAGGACGTTTGGCCTGACTACGCACTTTGGGGGAACTGGAATTCACTCAGGCTATATATTCATAGACTTTCACCCAATTTCCTTTTCTGTGGTTACCCTATATATAAGTATATGCATTATACATACTTTTTCTTGATTTTATATGTTACGAAATTAATATTAATATGCAATATTGTCAAATGTAACCTCATGACGAAAAATAAAATGAAATGAAAGTCGCTCAGATCACTCCTTTTGCCCATTCCGACTTCCAGTTAACTGATGCTCGAGGAGGTAGTCTGCCGTATTCACATGTTGAAGTGAGCCGTTTACGTGGCGAGGCAGGTGTACCTAACAAACTGGGGTCTTAGTGTATACGTGGGGTGGTCAAAAAGTAAGGTGAATGGAACCGCCCTTGCTGCGGAAGCAAAGGAGAGGTGTCTGACGTAAGTGGTGATTAACTCTCAACCCTCGCACATGTCCCACGGCCAGAAACCGGGTGTGCAGCAAATGCCAGTAGTCCTCTAGACAGCAAAAAGTGTAGACGTGTGTTTCTCATTTGTTCAACGCTATAGGGATGTCGAAGTTCGAGCAACGAGCAAACATGAAATTCTGTTTATTCCTTGGATATTCGGTGAGAGAAAAGCATGACAAACTGACAACTGTTTATGGTAAAAGTGCTGTGACCCAAAAAGACACTATTTAAGTGGTTTTTCCAGGTTTAAAGATAGCGCTTCTTCCATAGAAGATGGATCTCATCGTAGAAAACCATCAACGGTGGTAACTGACGATAACGTCATGGAAATCGTGCTGTGATCAGGGAGAACCGACTCCTCACTATCAGAGAAATTGCAGCAGAGACTGGTCTGTCGTTTGGTTCTGTTCAAGCCATCCTCATTGACAAACTGAACATGAAATGTATCAGGGCCAAGTTCATTCCTCGTCTTCTGAACGACGACCAAAAAAGCAATTGTGGCACAATTTTGTCTGAATTGTTTCAACATGCAACAGCAGATGCAGACTCTTTACGAGCAGTTCTGACGGGTGATGAAACCTGGGTGCATGGTTACGATCTTGAAACAAAGGTCCAAAGCTCTCAATGAATGAGAAACCCCTTCCTCCTCAAGACCCAAGAAAGCTGGTCAGTCTCGAATCGCACGTTAAAGTCCTGCTTGTGTCATTTTCTGATATCGAAGTATTGGTGCATTGGAACTCCTACCATGTGGCTCCACTGTTGATGTTACACGTTATTTGGAAATGCTGAAACGCCTGAAGACTGCAGTCCATCGCAAGAGACCGGAGAAGAAGACCACTAGAGGGATGTTTCACCACGACAACGCGCCAAGTCACACTGCTCTGCCGATCATCCAATTCTTTCTTGGCTGTAAAATCAATTCCGGTGCTCTCTCACCCCCTCTTATTCACAGGACTTAACACCGAGTGACTTCTGTCTGTTCCTGAAACTTAAGGAAGTTATGAAAGGTAGACATTCTGACTCCGTGGAAAACATCAAAGGTAATGTAACGAGAGTCTTAAAGGGCATTCCGAAATAGGACTTTTATGGGTGTTTCCAACAATAGCAGAACCCCTGGAATAAGTGTGTTTGTGTGTGTGTGTGTGTGTGTGTGTGTGTGTGTGCCGAGGGGAATTAATGTGTGTAACTTTACTATTATACATATTTCTGTCTTCGGTAAAAATATTCACCTTATTGTTTTATCACACCTTGTTTACAGTACTGTAACGTATACTCTATATTCACTTTCCTTTTGATTTTACTATCTCTGGTTATTTTATTTTACTATGTAAATTATCTTCCTACTGAACGGAATATTATTTCACCCCGCTGAATGAGATCTGGCAATGAGTGTAAGTCATGACGTGGTGGTAGCTCGTATATAGGCGCGTTCATCGAGACGAGTGGGTTGTGTAGTTGTTGCGTTGGAGTTGAGCGTTGTGTTGTTGCGCTGTAGTTGTGTTGTTGCGTTGGAGTTGTGTTGCGTTGCGTTGCAGTGTGTTGTTATGCAGTAGTGATATATGAGTGCCTTAGTTGACCAGGAGTCTTCATAATAAACAAGTTGTTCTGTAAGTTCAGTCTTTCTCAATTCTTAGTTTTGTCAGACCTCTGTCTGGCTGTTAGGTTTATGACTTTGATTACTTAATATAAATAACCAGCGTTGAGACTTTGTTTAAGTTCATAATTAACGAGTAACAACACCCTTTTGGGAATTCATCATTTTGAAGCTTAGAGCATTATTCATCCATAATAATTAGCTTAGCAAAAAGATAAACAAAGTTAATTCATTATAGTACATACAGTATTAGTTTTGCTTTGCATGTCACAGATTGTAACGCATCCCCATTCACCAGCAGCACACCTAGTGTAACACTACGTCGAAATGACAGCACAACTGTCGTATGCGAGCCGTCGAGAGAGAGGGGACAAGTTAAACATCTGCCAACGCTCGGACTTTAGCCTTCATATGGCATTACGGATCACCAAGATCACTTGCCACAGAATGGAGCTGTGAGACTTCCATTAGGCTTCTCAGCCGGGAATACACCAGAATGACTGGCAAGCCCAACGCTGTGGGATAGTACAATTTACAGGGGCAACCAATGGATGGAGTTCAGACGTCCAAAGCTAATTTTTGGGGACCCATCCACGCATCCGCGTTGCTGTAGAAGAAAACTCCCGAATTGGATGGGCGGTAACGTGGAATCGAACCCACAACAGTCCTGCCTACCACAAAGACACAAGGCTGGCGATTAGCCAACTGCGCCACTTCAGGCTTAAGAGTAAAAACGATTTTTAATATGAATTCAAACATATTTCTCACTTTCCTGGTAGTTTCTGTCAAGATCGTTGCTGTACTTTTCAGTTTATTTATTTGGTGAGGGATAGTGGGAGGTATTGCATGGTGAATGTTATTGTATTTTACTTCACTGCGATACTCTTACCATCAAAGTGCACTTACTTTTTCTCGCTGCCCCCAGTCTAGATTGGGGGAAGGTCTAGACGCCTTACCCAGATCCACTATATTAGAGAGAGGCGTGGTGGGAGACTTCCAATCTGGTGTTGAAATGAGCTGAAGATAACTTATTTAACAAATAATAACGAACTTTGTTATTCCCCACTTAGGGTAGGATGAAGGCTGGTTTTTACACGCTTGCGATATAGATAGATATTTGACAGTACAAACAGAGCTTGAGCTGAACATGTAGTTATATGGTGCTTCCTTGATTTCAGTGATGTAAGGTTAAGTTCTTGTTTGAGTTCATCCGGTAACAGTATTCAGCACACATGGTACTTATAATCACGTTCCATCTCATGCAGACACTTCTGACACTAGACGTGAGATTGTCAGATCTCAGGTATAATGGATCAAAACCGCAGCCTAATCCCTTGGAACAAAATATAGATATTTATGACTAACCTCAGTTAATCTAAATCTACACCTAGCTAACTCGACCGCAGCCGAGCACTTTTCTTACGTCAAAATCATCCTACGCAGTGACCTGACGTCTTACTCCTGTGGAAGCTATCAGAGCTGAGAAGGGCTGAGCCCGAGCCCGATTCGGGCTCGGGCCGTAGAATACTTACTGCGGTTCGGGCTCGGGCTCTTAGAGAGAGAGAGGGAGAGCGAGGGATTTTTTTTTGTTATGTATAAATGTGATTTATATGATTTAGCAAATAAGACACTTTATACACTATCTACCAACAAGTAATTGGGCACCCCTGCAATCGACGATATCTGCGGTTCTGATACACGTCATGGCCGCCGCCGTTAAATATCGTGTGGGAAACAACAACGCAACCAGTTGCATGCAAGGTGCCACACAGTTCGGAGCTCTCTGATTTCGAGAAAGGTGTAATCGTCGGGTATCACAGAAATGGCCGATCCATACGTGACATATCCAGCGAGTTGAAGTACCTAAAATCGACAGTGGCCTACGTGATTGGCAAGTGGAAGATGAGAGGTGACTGTCGGAATGTGTCCCGACCCGGCAGACCCACAAAACTGGGAGTTACAGACCGAATGGGGTTGGCCAGAGAAATTCGCAAGAGCCGCACCAAATCGATGGGCCACATCCGCGAGGAGTTTCAACAGGCATCCGGGAGTGTTCTTTCGATGAATACCATCCGTAAGGAAGCCCATCTGCTCTGTTATCATGGACGTGCTGCCGCCCACAAGCCTTTGATCACCAATTCTGATAGCGCTGCTCGGCTAACGTGGTGCAAAGAACGTCGACAGTGGACCGTTGAACTGTGGAAACAGGTTCTCTGGAGCGATGAATCAAGGTTCACCCTCTACCGTTCGGATGGCAGGGTCTGTGTTTGGCGTCTGCCTGGAGAACGCCTCCTGCTGGAATGTATTGTGCTAACTGTGAAGTTTGCCGGCGGTGGAATTATGGTATGGGGGTGTTTCTCCTGGTATGGCACGGGACTCATGGTCGCAATTCCTGGTAGACTCAACGCCGAGACCTGCTGCACCATTTTGGGTGACCATGCGCTTCCTACGTTGTGACAGTTCTACGGGGTGGACCCAGGTTACTTTCAGGATGACAATGCCACCTGTCATGTTGCGAGGTCCACCATGGCTTGGTATGGTGACAATGGGGTTAATCGAATGGACTGGCCTGCGCAGAGCCCGGACCTTAACCCTATGGAGCACCTCTGGGACGAGTTGGAGCGTCGACTTAAGGGGTGCCCCCACCGTCCGAAATCGGCGAAGGAACTGACCTGTCTTCTCCAAGCCGAGTGGAAGAAAATACTGCTAGCCGTCGTACAACGCCTAGTTGAGAGTATGCCCCGGAGGGTCGCAGCTGTAATCGCCGCTCGTGGAGGCTCTACCAACTATTGAAGGTGAATAAACTTCGTTTTCCTTTGCTATCACAGGTGTCCAATTACTTGTCGGTAGATAGTGTAGTTGGTAAAGGGAATTCTTCGGCAATTGGCTCTGGTTGGGGAGAGGGCATTCTAGATGGCTATTTATTCTGGGCTTGGGTAGAAAATGACATAGGCAGCGCATTAGTGTGTTTCTGCAGAAAAGAAAAAGCCTGTTCAAGAACTATACATATTGGATAGTTGATAGCATGCCGATGATAGTTTACCCCCTGTCTCCACGCAGTAGCTCTCTGCTAATTCTATTTAGCAATGTACATATTGCAGCGTATTATGGCGCGATAATATTAGCATTAGTTGAGCAACATACAACCGCAGACCGCCCGATCATTTTGAATGCCCGGCCGCCCGAAGCACTCAGGTGGAAACGAATGGTCAAAGAAAATCGTAGAGTTACACTGTGAAAATTGATAGTGGTCGCTTTCCCACTCCCCACTTGAGAAATACATTGGTTAATTGCAGGAGGAGGAGAGAGTGGACGTGTGGAAAAGAAGTTGTTTTTTATTAATGGTTGAACAGGTTAGCCAGTTTTCGGGCTCGTTCGGGCCCGGGCTCTATCTTGCAATATAAACTTCGGGCTTGGGTGGGCTCGGGCTGATATACCACGGGCTCGAACGGACTCGTGCTCCGAAAATTGAGCCCGAACTCAGCTCTAGAAGCTATACAAGAAGAGAGCCCGACGAAAAAACTAACTTCCCGAGTCCTCCCAAACTTTTATGAGCCCCAGAGAGCGCTCAGCCATTCACGACGACGCATTCGACCCCTAGCTGGGCATCTCTCACTCTCCGCGTCCTAAGCTTTCTCGGTTACATCCGCCAGTTGGCCCCTCCCTCGCTATTGCTTTGTTGCTCTCAAAGAATTCCACGCTCAAAGTTCTGAGAATTCATGGGCTCGTTCTAACCTTGTGAACTGGTCACCAAGATGGCCGTCCTCTCCCTTCCTTGCTTTTCACTTCAAAATGGCGTCCCATTGCCCATTTCTGATTTTTCCCACATTTACTTTTTTTAAATTTAGCAGTTCCCATATTCTTGTGCACCACTGGCATTTTTTTTCAATTCTTTTTTTCTAACGGTTTTCACATCATCACAGTTTCCTACAAGACGGAAGCAGCTGTTCTCAAAGTGGTGATCCGCGAGCCACCGTTTTGAAAAAAAACTGCACTAAAGAACTTACTTCTGAAAGGTCACTGCAGAACGAGGTGTCCATGTGAGTTGGTATGATACTGTTATAACAGCGGCAGCTAACATCTCAGGTGACTTTAGCCTCAGCCAACTAGAGGGTGACGTTCAAGGTCAGTAGCTCCATGTTTAATTTTTGTCTGTGGATATTTTGTTGTGAAGAGTTTGGTTAGATTTGCAAGTTGACTCATGAAGAGTCTTTTTTTTTTTTTTAATTCAGACGTGGATGCCGTCAAAAACATAACAATGTCTTGTAGTTATCGCAGAGTTCTCTGGACACATCACATTGGGTTATGTAAAAAGTGATTTTGCATTTCAGCGATATATGTCGTTGACAGCAATTTTAAAGATTAATTTGCACTGCAGACAAATGCTATTTACATATTCTGAAAGTCGAGGTTCCGACACGTTTGCATTAAAGGAGTTGGGCGTGGTTGTGCTTATTTGGCGTATTTTTAAGTGCGGTAAACAAAAAGGTTCATTTTCGTCATTTAATGCTGTTTTTCTATCGCAGGGGTAAAAACGCGATGCAAAAAAAGATATGTGCTGTGTATGGTAAAGATGATGTAAGCGTTCTACTCCGTCAGAATTGGTTGCAAATGTTTGTCGTGGAGATAGATTACTCACTCGCTGATGAACTACGCTCTGGAAGATACGATAAAGTTGACGACGACCAAATCAAACACTGTAAAAAAAATTCTGAAATTCACGAGCCATTTTCCGTGTTTACTGTCGTAAATCAACGAAGCATATTTCTGATACAACCTTTTCTACGAGATGACGGGAAAGAAAACCTGAATTTCATGGATTTTTCCTGCGCCAGGAAAATTCTGAATTTACAGAAACCTTTCTACAATTCCTTTAGTATATTAACTGTAAATGGTCGTTTTTAAGAGGGGTTAACGGAAAATTCTTAATTTTCAGAAACCTATCCTTTCGTATATGTATGGAAAAATTATGTTCTCAATTTTTCCGCATCTGTATGACAGAACATTTCCGGTAATAGGAGCAATTCGCCAGTATGTATATTCGAAGTTTGATTAACTATTAAATTTCAATCATCTATCGAAGGATCTGAATTTGATTATTGTGGTACCGGTTATTCCTTCCCCTCTTCCCCATTTTGTGCACCAGCTGTTGTACATTGTGTTACCGTAAGAAACCGGTTAAATTGTTGTACAGGTGATTGTATGATGCCTGTTATGTATCAGTCTGTGTATGCCTTAAGACAAAAGCTATTATACCTATCAAAAGTAAATTTTATATTTAGTTTTGTGAAACAGTATACTATAAAACAGCACAATTAGCATTTTCTTAAAGATAATTGAAAGCCATTTTCAGTTTAATAAGATCTCAAGTTCCAAAGCATTCTGTTGCTTCGAAAAATCACGATGAAAAAAGTACGTAATTTGTAATAAGTCCCCCTACAGAAAAAATAAAATTAATGCAAACCTACTGAGAAAAATTATAAGCTCCAACAAAAATAAAATTACTAACTCACCTAAATTAATAACAAAAAAACATTTCATCATCGCGCCTTTCTACCGTATACGCGAGCTGATAGCTTTGGGTATTGAGATCGATGGTTTGACACCTACCAGAGGCAAAGGGAAAGAATTTCTGCTAAGAGGGCTAAAAAAGTCAAAATCGAAGATTTTACGAAATTTTTGTATTATTATTACGGAAAAATCTAAAACGGGATTACTGACTACGGAGATTTTGTCAAAATAATGAAGTTAGAAGAAACGGAAACTTTTAAAAACAGAAATTAAATTAAAAAACGGACATCTACCGGCAACTTTGCAGCACGTTATTTTCGGAAATTTTCCGTGAATTAACACCACTTATTTTTTACAGTGAAGCATTCAACCGAAAGCAACCGCACAATACGGCTCGTGTAATTGCGCAGACACTGAAGACATCGAACCCCTCCCTAGCATTGCATTTGGCAAAGAATCGTCTTCATGTTCGGGTACCGGACGATTTGAGTGAGAAAAATGTTCTTGATCGCATATTTGTTTGCGACTCACGGCTCAAACGGAATGAAAACTACCCATTTCTGAAGCGAATGGTGACGGACGATGAGAAATGGATTGTGTACCCTAACGTGGATCGGGAAAGATCGTGGAGCAAGTCTGCTGAGCCGCTATTAAAAAGGCCGATCTGTGTCTGAAGAAGGTGTGTGATGAGACTGGAAGTGACTCTTGTGTTACGATCTGCTGCTGAACAACCAAACGATCAATTCTGATTGGTACTGTTCCCAGTCAGAACAGCTGAAAGCCACACTGATAACAAATGTCCAGAAATGTTTAAGAGGAAGGGCGTTGTATTCCACTAGGAAAACGCCAGATCTCATCTGTCCTTGGTCATAAGGAAAAAATTGTTGGAGATTGGCTAGGATCTCCTGATTCACCCGACATTTAACTTTAGATTTCCATATATTCCGGTTCCTGCAGAACTCGATCAACTGAAAGAACTTTCCTTCTTGGGAGGTCATCCTCTCGACCAGTTGTTTTCATAAAGCCCAACAAAAGTTCTGGGAGGATGGATGGAATCTTCGAGCTACCCAGTAGATGGCGACAAGTACTGGAAAATAATCGTGCCTACATTATTTAATAAAGTAGCAATCAGTGGCGTCCGAACAGTGGGGGCAAAGGGAGCAGCTGCCCCCGTATGCGTGCAGGGGCGAAAAATCACAGTTGCCCCCTCACTTTTATAGTTACGCCCTTAATCGGAAATCGGATAAATATTTGGATTTTTTTATTTTCTGCCATTTACAATTCTTTCTGATGAAACTAAATATTATTTTCTGTTTTAATTATTAACCATTTAGAACTCTGAAAAAATTTTAGTGCCTTTCCTGAGGCACTGGTTAAACTATCCTGGCTTGTCCAGCATGAAAACAGAAAAGTTTCACGAAGTACCAATCTTACTGTTATCAGTAGGATAAGAAAAAACGTCTCTCACAAAGTAACGGCCTTATCAAAAAACAGCTATCCTGAAAAGTGTTGTGTTTTTATAAGAGCAGAAGCGTTTTCTCTTTCATTTAAGTATAAGAAAATCAGCCTTTCTTAAAGGAAGAAAACAGAACGGGGAAGGGAAGAAAGGAATGATATATTTTAACACGTATGTTGTTTGATGAATTATAACGTAAGAGCTTTGGATGTTATGGAATTCATACTAATGTAGAGATATCCAAATCAGTACAGTTTGATATCGTTCATAATGTGATTAAATATTTTGCATCGAAAAACCTTATCATATAGATATAAAATTCACGTTTTATATCAATTTAGACTTTATCGATATAATCGTTTTATCTATATCATGTTCTAATGACGTCATCGCGTCCTGTTTTACACCATCACAATAGGTTTTATGATCTGACCAAAAAATGCATATCCTGATATATTGCTCCCGTAGTCAAAAAATAGTTCCGACTCCCCTGGTGACAATGTTACGTAAAAGTTTTATCTTTCACTTAAGTTTTCAAATGCGAAAAGACTTTTTACACAACCCAATGCGTTTGTCGACGACAACAGTCAAAAACTATTGTGTTTCGTACGTTTATAAATGATAACAGCTGCAGCTGGAGACGTCATTATCGACAATGCATGATGAAAAATGCTGTAAATATTCAGACGATTATCTATAAAAACCTGTAATATCACAGGAAGTGTTCAAGAATGCAGTTGCTATTAAGAAATCTGCAATAGTATTATATTGTAAAGATTTTTGGTATGAGAGACACTGAAAAAAAATCGAGACTGTCTTCATTTTTCATAACGAAAAATTTCAAAAAGTAGATGTGAACAATGTTCTCTGAAAAAATTATTTGTGCGACATGAACGCGTGTGTGTCATGAGCTGTTTATCTTCGTCGTTATCTTCTGACAGATATCAGCGAACTCGCAGATATCCTAATAATCGTACTCATAGAAATTACTGAACCTACTGATATAACTGCGGCTGTGCAGAATGTAGATAGGATATTTGGCAGTTTTGATAAATCTTCCTGCACAGTATGTGAAGAAGACAATGAAGAAACATAATCGTGAGCTTGAACCCGGTGCAACACTTAGTTATAGAACAACTACCAACAGGAATATACAGTATTTTAAAAATCGCGCACTGAATTTGGAAAATTTTTGAATATAATTTTAATTTAGAAGAAAATATTTTAGCTGCTTCATTAGAGCCTATATCTTATAAACTACATAGATCTACGAAATGTTGCCTATTAAAAGTTTGAGTTATTTCGGCAGGTGTTGCACATATTTGGAGTGCTGATTGCAAACACGATTTTAGTTTTATTCTATTACGAAAAGTTTTTTCACAAAATAATGTAACATTTAAGGCAGAGTGGTCGAAAAATGGTAAGTTAGTAAACAAGAAAAACGTAGAGAGAAATAATATTAATTATTGAAGGTATAACCCATCACACTTAAAACCTATATACACATCTTTTGATCTTACATTGAATGAGTTTCAGATTCCTTAATGTAAAATGTCCATTTTCTCCATCGAAAACTGCGCTTCTTACACTTTCGATTATGTGTTTTTTTTTAGCGTCCCTCCGTGTACCATCCGGCAGTAGTTGCCCATTATGTTGACTATCCATTTGCCTTGTGTAACCTTTCCTTTGCCGACAGTGGGATTCGAACCCATACCTCCCTATACCAGGAACGTCGCCAAGGGGGTGCAGCCCACGCTGAAAATTTAGCTTGCCCACCCAGTTCAAGATGTGCCCTTTTTCATTTATTTCAACTTTAAAATATAATCTGGACTTTGCCAAGTAACGATGAGTCTGGCGTTTTTCGTCGTGTAGCCAGCCCTGAACCTTTCTTTTGCAGTCAGTGGGATTGGAACTCACATCTTCCTACTCCGTAGCGGCTGTTCTCCTAACTAATCTACGCCGGCAGGCTTTTCGCTGCTTCGTTATCCATTTGACTCATACGTCACACTTGGTACGTTCTGTCAATCGCCTTTATATCCTGTATAATGTTTTGATTGTTTTTAAAGGGGAAACTGAACACAAAAAAATCCAAAAATTGCGAATTTTGTTTTACCATTGAAAAATAATGTCTGAAACATGAGCTGTTAAATATATATAAATGTTAAGAACTTCCAAATGGCTATCACGGCTCGGACCAGAAAAATGACCTCTGTTTGGAGGTGACCGTTGTTCGGAGGTGAGGCGCAAGTTAACGTTGCTAGTCCGTTACGTTTTTGTACAAAAGCATAATTAGTATAC
Source organism: Macrothele yani (assembly GCA_039090855.1). Taxonomy (NCBI): domain Eukaryota; kingdom Metazoa; phylum Arthropoda; class Arachnida; order Araneae; family Macrothelidae; genus Macrothele; species Macrothele yani. Next base: position 139,877,143 of record CM077023.1, read on the forward strand.
GAAGATTATGCGCGCGCACACACACAAACACACACACACACAACGGGTGCGATACTTTCTCCAAATGCTGAGCTGAATAAAACTCAGTATAATAATTAAATATATAAGTCATGGTGTCGAGGATTTTAGGAAAACAGTTTCTAACGTCTGGTCCTAAACAGCCCTTAGAAATATAGAAATAACAAGCTATAGGAAAGAATAGAAAAAAATGTTAGAGTGTGAAGTGTAACTACACAATTAGGGTACGCTAAAGGAAAGAAAAAAGAAAAATGCTAGAAAGTGAAGTGTAACTGCATAGTCAAGGTACGATATAGAAAAGAAAAATGCTAGACGGCGAAGTGTAACTGATGCACAGTTAGCTGGCTGCGAGCCGGATGGCAGGAGCAGAAACCACATGAATCAAACCAAGACATGGCCACTCCGGTGGCGCAGTCGTCTAATTCTTCGTCAGAGATGGTTCTTCGATTCGAATTCCGGCTGAGGCATGGATGGTGTGCTTGTCTTACGCCACTGGCTCTCTCTCATGCATGGCGCCAATGGCCAGAAATTAGGGACGGGCGACTGTGTGACGTACCTGCCAGCAGGACGCACACGACATAAAGGCAGATAGGAATCAGAATAATCGTCTGCGTAGCTCAGTTGGTAGAGCGACTTGTTCCGGAATAAGCGGCCTCGGGTTCGAATCCCGGCATAGACCAAAAATGACGGAGAAATCTACTTCGTTATAATGGCGCCCGAACTATCCGGATGACCCGGCCGTTCAAAATCTCGCATTGGTGTGATGTTATTTCCACACCGCGAGATAGGAAAAATCAGAGAATTCCTTCTCCAGCGCTTCGAAAAATAAAAATGTGTGATGTTGCATTCCACACAGCAGATTGACTGGGAGTTCTCAAGTGCACGTTCTACAGTGGATGGCTGCCTGCAACGATTCATGGTCACGGCTGACCCGTGGGCCATGCCCCCGGCCCTCTTTCGGGGGGGGGGGGAGATGTGACGTACCTGCCAGCAGGACGCACACGACATAAAGGCAGATAGGAATCAGAATAAAACGTCTGCGTAGCTCAGTTGGTAGAGCGACTTGTTCCGGAATAAGCGGCCTCGGGTTCGAATCCCGGCGTAGACCAAAAATGACGGAGAAATCTACTTCGTTATAACTGCGTATAGCATAGCCCACTGAGTTGCTCACACAGATTCATAGATCATATGTATTGAGGATTTAAGGAAGGGAGAGTCTGACCCAAGTCTTGAAGAATCTTTAGAAGAAGGAAGCTAGGAGTTCGGCAGGAAAGTCACACGGAAGCGAGACAGAAAGGGGCAGGAAGGCGCTCTTATTTATAATCGGGGAGGGGGGGGCATTACCCGGTTTCTGACGACTTAACGTGCTCATCCGATGCACGGTAGATATCCAGTGGTTCGGGAGCTGCAAATTGATTGTCGACTTTCGTGGGAAGCGAACACCAACTACTACACGAATAAAGCTAGATAATGCCTTGGGCAGCTAGCTCCATTACTCCACCGGAGAAGCTTCTTGACAACACGGCACAAGGTACTGCTGTATAAGACGGTCGTCAGGCCAGTGCTCACCTACGCCGCTCCGATCTGGATTGGTGTTAGTAGGAAACAGCGAAAGAGAATCGAGAGGGTGCAGAGCCGAGCACTCCGTATGATCACTAAGGCTCCCATGTGGACCCCCTTCGGAACCTGAGGAGCTGACTTGGAGTTCATGAGTTCTCCACCAGACTCGCCAAAAAGTTCTTCAGGAAAGCGGCAGCCCACCCTAATGAACTTGTTTTGTTTCCATTTGTATGACCCCAGCAAATTCCTGAGGTATCCCAGAACTAAGGCGGCAATAGTTTTTCTCCCTGGCTGCGATATGTGGGAAGGCAGCATCGTTGAGTATTACTGTTCCTTGGGCTGAAGGCCTTGTATCAGGTGGAGGGCTGGATCCGATGGAGAGTAAGTGTGTGAACATTAGGTGGGTTGTACACAAATCATCACCCCCTTTCTTTTACAGGTTGGCGTGAAACGGTGAGTACTGATTGCTGCTCCGGCTTTCGGATGTGATTTGCGTAAGTTTCGCTCCTCTCGGGTGGTGTCGGAGGCTGGATGGTTTGTTGTGTACTGGATGTGGTCCACAAGTGGCGGTTGTTACCCCTCTTCTGTTTCCCTCTCCCCTTCCCCACGGACTGGTGCGGCAGTTAGCTTAGAAGATCAGCTCCCTGCACCTTGTCTCTAAATTTTCCCATTTCTCTTTCCTACAGAGTTCATTTACTCAAATCTCCTAGCTCCCAATTTCTAAGGGCAGTTTTAGACCTGGGGTCTGACACTAGTAGTATGAAATGACGGGTCCGGCGTCAAGGAGCAGCTCCTTCTAGGAGAATGAGCAGGGGCGTGGCCCGACGCCGAAGGATGGGGGTGTGGCTTGCCGCAAAAGGAGCAGGGGCGCGGCTTGTGACAGGAGGATGAGAGGGTGTGGCAGATGGCGCTAGTGTGTAGGGTCGATGCTGAAGTGCTGCTCCCTAGCGGTGCTTCTTGGAACTTTATTATTACGTTGGACCTTCGTTTTTGAGGGATGGCAACGACCGAGTGGGGAAAAGGGGTGGATATAGGGGGATGTTTACTCGATGCTGATGGCCCCCTAGCGGTGCTTTTTGGAACTTTATTATTTTCCTGGGAGATTTATTGGACTTTGACAAATATTTGGGAAGTCTTTCCAATATTTTTTTTTTACCTGTATTTTTTTGTTCTAGTTATTCTCTCTAATTTGTTTTATTCAACTAATTAGAGACAATAAATAGAACACAAAAAATTAAGGAATTCCCTGAAGTGTTAGGAATTTTTATAGATGTTGCATTATTTTTTTAATTGTTATATTTGTCCTCCCTCCAATTTAATAAGACGAGGAAATGCTTCGATTGAAAAGATTTCGTTCTTGTTGATTCATGTTCCGCATCAGGTTTTCCCCCTTTCAAAGGAATTGTTCTCTTCCCCGGTCACATGATCGTTATGGTCCATTCCTGACAAGGTGGTTGATTGACGTAGGGGTTTAAGATCCTCTCAGTTGAGCTCGATCGGTCGAGGAGAGTGGTCGCCTTTTGTGTTTCCTGAAAAATTTATAATGGAATCGCCCATAGCACCATACGATGAAAATCGCGTCATCTTTAGGAAGAATGAAATGCCTGAAAATTGCTTTCCTTTAGGAGACGATCGATTCATTCGGATATTTTGTTTTGATGGAGAATTACAGATTCATGTCCGAAAATATATTTGAATCGGTGACTTATACGTTCCTACAGCTATGGGAATCGCTTTGAAGGGTGTTGAATGGCTTAAACTTCTAGACAGCTTTGTCTTTCTGAGTGATCTTGTTCAAAGTCGCGAGCCTACGAAATATGATTACGCTTCCAGTGGAAATATTACAGTGGCTCATCGTTTAGAACTGTTGACTCCTTTCATGAGAATGAATCCCCACTCAAAGGAATGCATAAATCGAGATTTCCACCATGTATTGGATTTGACTCAGGAAAAAGTGGGTCAGGATGGTGAAATTTTGAAATCTGAAATTTCTCTGTGTGGAGAACATTGGACTAAAGTGGTTGATAAGGAATCTACTATGTCAAGAGTCATACAACAGACGTTTCTTCGTTCCATTTCGTTTTCAGCTTTAATTAACAAAGCATTGGAAAAAAATAATTTGACTTTGGAAGCATTACATCCACCAAAAGAAGGATTTCTGTGGAATGATGGCTCTACTCTGCTTGAATATACTCTCTGGGACACAATGTATGATCTACTGAATCTGAATGGATGGGAATTCTCCTACGACGAAGAAAATCAAATAAACATGACCAAATTATTTTACAACTGGATTTTGAGAAAATAGCTGAACAGTATCTGAAAGAACTCCCTGCCTATAATCTACGTCATAAAGTAGACGAAGCATTTCTGGACTCAGTTGACCTAGGCCACGTTGGAGAAACTTTAAGAGATTTAGCTGAATTTTATTATTGGTAAATAAAAAAAAAATAATCTTAACGGTCCTTTTCAAGACCACACAGTTTTTTCAGAAAGGAATTATTGAAATCGTACACTGTGTTTTCTTTATGTGAAGAACAAAATATTTCATAGTTCACTCGTTTTTCAAAAAAGCAGCATTAATTCCAAGACGAATTCTTTCAAGGTGTCTGATTAAATTTTACCGCTTTCAGTATACCTCTCTCGTTATAGGAAAATTCAGCCTTGAATAATTTCTTTACGCTAATTATGTACTCTCTGCCGAATATATTTTAGTTTTATTCTCTCAAGATATGAAAATTAATTATAATGAAATCCTTTCATTTTTCTCTCGCCAAGAATTTACCTTAAAATAAGCCCTGAGCTACAGTTCGTTTTGTCTGATTAGAGTCCTATAGTGATTCATCAAGAACGTGTTCGCGATCAGGTAAGGAAATAGTCATCGTGCAGTTATTGTTTTGAAGTGCTGACGCATGGTGACGAACCAGCACGTGCCGTTGTTTCCTTGTGAACTGATATCAGCAGGATTTTGAAAACTGATTAAACTTTGAAGGCACGAGATGGCCAGATAGGGAAATAGTCCCACTGAAGTTACTGTTTTGAAGCGATGACGCATGGTGACAGGTACGCTGTGCTTTTTCGTGGACTGCCCCAACAGGAAAGCATTCATTGTGAAGACATGAAATCTAAAACCTTTTTTCTTACGATGAACTTTGTATTCTTTGGGACATATTTTCTGTATATTTTTCTGTCTCGTCCGAAAAAAACATTCATTCTGGAGGCAAAGCGAGTAATTCCGTTCTTCCACTAAACATTATTTTTTTACGTTTTACTAACTCACCAGAAGAGCAGTTATTCCCCACCCCCATAGCGAAAATAAAGAAATACTTACTTCTGTTCCCTACATATCGACTCAATCTATTTCTTTTCGAAATGCTGATCATGACATTTCAACTAAAATTTCATACTTTCACCAAAAATCATATTCTTAAACGAGCTATTTTTTTTACTTTATTTCATGTATAACTAAATTTTTATTGTTTACTCACCTCATCAAAGTCAATAAGAACTCCCCTAATCTCATTCCTTTTCCTCATTTAGTTCCCTTTAAATTGAGATGTTTCAAAACGCGTATATTTCATTCACTTAATGTCCAGTTCTCCAGTGTCTGTCCCTTCATTTTTAACTTCTGTGCCTGCTGCATTTTATCTTTAGACGTTTGGTTTCATTGATCTTTTTTTCGTTTTAATTAGGTTTTCATTACCGTATTTTTATTCATTGTCTCAGCAGAAAAAGCTTTCTTTCTGGAGATGTACGACCTGTTTTTGCTCGTGGACTAGGTATAACAGGGCCGAAACCCTTGAAAATGCTTCTACTATAAGCTCTGGACAATAGAGCAATAATAATGAGGACACGGAGTTCCAGTATTATATCTATAAGACAGAACACCAATTTTTTTTCTCTAAGTGATCTTGATGACCTGGAGAGAAACTTGGGCTGCTCATAGTGGTCGTTAAACTCCAAATAACAAAAATACGAAGCATAATGTTTTTGGGGGTGGGGGGCGATCTTAAACCATGTTTGTGTTGTACACATGATAAATGAATACTTTCTTTGTATTTCAGTTTCATTTTTTTCATAAAAATTAATATCAGCATCATAGGAAAAGGGAGCCTACCCTCAGATGGGAGCTCTTAATTTCTTTCTTTTGCGGGGAGGGGGGGGGGTGGCTAGCTCATATGATATAGAAGGTTACCGACCTTGCCATAGACGTGCTTGCTATGCACCAGATTTTCGTTTACTCTTGTTCCACACAAATGAGAATGCTTTTCAGGCTTGGTTCGAGAAATGATCTGAACACCATATTTTCTCACCAGAGTTTTATCATAGAAAAGCCATTTTCTTATTCTAAGAATTAAAAAAAAGAGGGTTTACGTTTAGCAAGGTTTGGAACAGTGGCATAGCGTGAACTTTATGGCTTCTGTATAGTAAAATTTCTACCCTCCTTCCTCGAAGAAAAACAACTCGCACCACCGATCTTCAGGCTTTCGGTCCGCCTATTATCTTTAACTTTATCAACTGACGGATCGAAGGAACAGTGTGAATATTCTGTGGCCGACTCGGTGGCGCAGTGGTGTAAGCGATGGCTTCTGACCATTCGTCCGGAAGGGGTCCGGGTTCAAATCCCGACGAGGCATGGATGTTGTGTTTGTCTTATGGCACTGGCTCACTCCCTTCCCTGGAATCAGTGGCCCTAAATTAGGGACGGGCGACTGCTTATAGCCCATTGAGTTGCTCACGGTGGTCGTTAAACCTCCAATCAAATATATATATATATATATATATATTCTATTAAGAAGAGACCTAAGCAAAAAAAAAAAATTATATATTTTTGACTCACACCAAGTACAACATAGAAAGGGTTATATGTCTACCGGTGTGAGTAAAAGGAGAAAAGATAAAAAATAAAATAAAACAACTGAATGTAGAAAGTGTCGAGAATACTGAGCCTTGGCTTTATCAAGGACCAGCAAAAACTCTGCATTTTCTCACTTCCACAAAGACCTAGTTGGAAATGGGTTTCTGCAAAGCCATGGATGCAAGTAATAAGCCCACCAAAAATTGTTTTAAAATTTATATATATATATGTCATGACCTCCGCAGAGTTGTATGACCTAGCGCTAGTTAACAATTTAGCTTACATCCATAACTTCCATGGCCCGACCCATGCTCTTCATCTGTTACTATTAAACAGAGAGAAGAAGATTAAAGAGAACTCAAGTTGTGAGAGTGACATAATAATTAGAAATAATTTTCAGCTATAACGAAACGCCAAGTTCGCCTGAGAGAGAATATAAACCTGAAAAGTAATACAAAAGAATTCCAAATTTTTACATTGCAATTAAAAAGGAAATATTAATTTTTTAAAACTCAGATTTTTGAAAGAAAACTTGATTCTAAAACCCCCTACTCCGCAATTTCTGACAACACAAAAACGAGAATAAATTAAAGACAATAATTAACTAAAGAAAAGCTTTGTGAAAGTTATATGACATAAACAATTAGTTGCAATATGTACAAAGTATTTCAACAGTGCTTTAAGTGCATAATTAAGTAGTTATTAAGACCTTAACTACTTTGAAAATACAGCGCCATAGTTCCTTTACTTTGCGCTGTATTTTCAAAGTAGTTAAGGTCTTAATAACTACTTAATTATGCACTTAAAGCACTGCTGAAATACTTTGTACATATTGCAACTAATTGTTTATGTCATATAACTTTCACAAAGCTTTTCTTTAGTTAATTATTGTCTTTAATTTATTCTCGTTTTTGTGTTGTCAGAAATTGCGGAGTAGGGGGTTTTAGAATCAAGTTTTCTTTCAAAAATCTGAGTTTTAAAAAATTAATATTTCCTTTTTAATTGCAATGTAAAAATTTGGAATTCTTTTGTATTACTTTTCAGGTTTATATTCTCTCTCAGGCGAACTTGGCGTTTCGTTATAGCTGAAAATTATTTCTAATTATTATGTCACTCTCACAACTTGAGTTCTCTTTAATCTTCTTCTCTCTGTTTAATAGTAACAGATGAAGAGCATGGGTCGGGCCATGGAAGTTATGGATGTAAGCTAAATTGTTAACTAGCGCTAGGTCATACAACTCTGCGGAGGTCATGACATATATATAAATTTTAAAACAATTTTTGGTGGGCTTATTACTTGCATCCATGGCTTTGCAGAAACCCATTTCCAACTAGGTCTTTGTGGAAGTGAGAAAATGCAGAGTTTTTGCTGGTCCTTGATAAAGCCAAGGCTCAGTATTCTCGACACTTTCTACATTCAGTTGTTTTATTTTATTTTTTATCTTTTTCTCCTTTTACTCACACCGGTAGACATATAACCCTTTCTATGTTGTACTTGGTATGAGTCAAAAATATATAATTTTTTTTTGCTTAGGTCTCTTCTTAATAGAATGTGAATTCTGAATTTTCGTAACTGCTGCGTTGCGCGTTTCGATCTTCAGGTTAATTTTGCAACTTTCGTTTTAAATTCTAAAGTTTGCCATTATGTCTTAAAAGAAAAGTGTTTGATCAATGCATCCTTCCAGTGCTTACGTATGGTGCAGAGACGTGGACCTTAACTAAAAGAGACATACAAAGGCTGCAGACAACTCAAAGAGGCATGGAGAGGTGCATGCTTGGTATAACCAGGAGAGATAAAAAGAGGAACTCGTGGATCCGAAAAATGACGAGAGTGGAAGACATCATGATCAGAGTTAAATCCCTGAAATGGCAATGGGCTGGACATACTGCCAGAAGGACAGACCATAGATGGACAGCCGAAATTTTAGATTGGATTCCAAGGGACAGGAAAAGACCCAGAAAAAGACCACATGGGAGATGGGTGGATGAAATTCGTAAATATGCGGGAGTGACATGGAGGAGACTGGCACAAGACAGACCGTTGTGGAGGAAACTTGGGGAGACCTTCGTCCAGCAGTGGATTGATAATGGTTGACAATGATGATGATGATGAATCATTCAGAACTCAGTCTCTTTTTTCATTAATTTGGCATGAATAAGCCTAAAAATACACTGACGGAAAAAAATCCCAACACCACGAAAAAATAGTTGTAGAGGAATGAAATGGCGGCAATACATTTGTATAGGTAACATATTTAATCGATTAAGGTTTCAAGATCACAGCTTAATGTAAGCGCGAGAAGAGCCATTTTAAATGTGAAATGCTGGTACATTAATAACCGGTGTAACCGCCAGAATGTTGAATGCAAGCATGCAAATGTTCATGCATTGTGTCGTACAGGAGCTGGATGTCAGTTTGTGGGATGGAGTTCCATGCCTGTTGAGCTTGGTCGGTCAATACAGGGACGGTTAATGCTGGTTGGGGGTGACGCTGGAGTTGTCGTCCAATGATGTCCCATACGTGCTCGATTGGAGAAAGATCTGGTGATCTAGCAGGCCACGGCAACATGTCGACACTCTGTAGAGCATGTTGGGTTACAACAGCGGTATGCGGGCGAGCGTTATCCTGTTGGAAAACACCCCTGGAATGCTGTTCATGAATGGCAGCACAACCGGTTGAATCACCAGACCGACGTACAACTGTGCCGCCAGGGTGCGTGGGATAACCACGAGAGTGCTCCTGCTGTCATAGGAAATTGCTCCCCAGATCATAACTCCCGGTGTAGGTCCAGTGTGTCTCGGCCGCAGACAGGTTGGTTGCAGGCGCTCACCTGGCCTCCTTCTACCAACACACGGCCATCACTGGCACCCAGGGAGAACCGGCTTTCATCAGAAAACACAACAGATCTCCACTCCGTCCTGCAATGAGCTCTAGTTTGACACCACTGACGTCGCAAACGGCAGTGGTTTGGAGTAAGTGGAATGCACGCTACAGGGCGTCTGGCTCGGAGCTGTCCGTCAAGTAACCGATTTGTAACAGTTCGTTGTGACACTGTGGTGGCAACTGTAGCTCGAATTGCTGCTGCAGACGCAGTACGATGCGCCACGGCCATACGCCGTACACAGCGTAAGTAGTGCCACGTGGCCGGCCGGAACCCGGTCTTCTTGAGGCAGTACCTTCCCTTGACCACCGCTGCCAACAATCATGCACAGTGGCTACATTCCTGCCAAGTCGTTCTGCAATATTGCGGAACGAAAATCCACCTTCTCGTAGCCCTATTACACGACCTCGTTCAAACTCCGTGAGCTGTTGATAATGGCTTCTTCGTCTTCTTAAAGGCATTATTGACTAACATCAACACCCTACGTCGAATCTCAACGATAACTAACGCTCACGAACGTTACAGCGCGTATTTACAGCAAACCTGCTTTGCATGTTCCGAGGGGCACTACTAGCGCCACACGTATGCGCCGAGCGCGAAATTTGCATAGACGTCATCTTACAGATGTACTCTCACCGCCTACCAACTGTCGTTTATCTAACACAACCCCTTCTTGGTGTTGGGATTTTTTTCCGTCAGTTTATATTTGGTTTTTAGAGGTAGTTCGGAGGCCCCCCAAATTGTGCACGTGCAGAAATCAGGTCCTGCCCACCGGTGTTGCTGCATTGCTGCCATAACCATGGAATCACTCTAGGGTGGAAATTCAAGTCCCTTGCGACCTGGGTCTGGGACTTGCCTGCTTCTGGTGGTCCTATTGCTCGCCACCATACAGCGTCGAATACACACGTATGAGACATAAGAAAAGCATTTAGCCATCGGAGCGCTTCTCACACGCGTTGTCAACGAGAAATGCCACCGCCGTTCCCTTTTGGCTTTTAGTATGCAAATCAATTTGCATATTGGACAGCATTTTGCTCGTTGATATGAAAATTTCATTGGGTGCTGTGGATTATTTGCCCGCTATTACCTTCCGGACTTTAATTTGGGACACCAGTGTATGTTGGTTCACAAAGTTCAGTACGAACTATTAAAGAAACACCTAACTAAGCATACGTAAGCAAGAAAGTACATAAACCCAGGGCCTGATTCAGACAACCGAGGGCCCAGGGCCAGTAAAACGGCAAAGCGCCCATCAAAATAAAATCTTTCACCAATACACGGCGAGCGATGTCAAGTGATGCACATGACACGAACGATAATTTCTTTATACTTACTCATACTACCATTTAACCTTTACATCAAATGAGGGAGGTGTTTCATATTTCATCATAGACAAAAAAATGGATTATGCAATAGTTGAAAAGTTGTAGAATTTGATCAATATAATGTACGAATTTGTAACAATAATTTTTAATTATTTTAAAATTTATAATAAATTATACAGTAAAATTGATTGTGACCTCCAAGCGAGGCAGCAGTTTCAGAGAATAGTAACAAACGGTTTTTGTAAAAACTGAAACTGCTCCTTCATTATGAAAGCAGCTTTAGAGAATGACCGATAAGAGGGTGCGAAAAAATTCCACTATGACATATACTCTAATTTAACTTTCATTTTTAGTTTCTTTCTCTATACGTAAATTTGAGTTAATTCTCTTTTAGCGCTTTCAACCTTAACGTTATATTTTCTTACTCGCTGAATGTATGTTGGCAACAGTCTTGAGGTCAGAGTGCGTCACGTGTGCGTATTGACAGAGAAGAACGAGTGATATAATGTCAAAACAAGCAGCGAAAAGTGTGGTGGTGTGGTATTGCGTAGTCGTGATATATGGATTACTGCAGAAAATTGTTGTTGTTGGATATAAGCAAGTCGAAGCTAAGTTGATAGATGTTCAATAGTGTAACTGATGCAGATCAGATCGTCTTTGATTAATTTGAAGTACCGTTTAGCATTTTTATGCTTTACTACCAATACAGACCATTTTTGTGAGTAACTGAAGTCGTCTCTCTTCTGGCCGTTGGGTCGTCTAATTTAGCTCAGTGTTTAGTTAAAGATTTTTGTGCTAGCTATCCGGTTCTTAAGACTTTAAGTTACAGTGCTACGAGTTCAACTGACTGATAGTATGATAGATAATGTTTTAAGTAGTAAAGTAGAGACGATTAAACGAAAAACATAAAATATTACTTTCACAGTAATAATAATAATTATTATTATAACAATAATATTAATGATGATGATAATAATAACAATAGTAATGAAAGGAAGTAATGATTAGGTAATTTCTAGAAAACTATTTAAAACTTTATAACAGATAAAGGAAGAAACAATTTTCAGTACGCCACAGTCCAGATGAACAAGATAATCGCTTCGATTGGTAAATAAATGGAATGAACATTACTATTCTTTGAGTCATGTAAGCTGAAGTTTTGATGCCCTCATTCTCGCAGTAATGCGATTCTATCAGGCATGGGAACTTTTATCCGATATGCCGACGTGCGGACGGAATCATGCTTTGCTTCAAGTTTACGAACAAGTATTGATTGAGATACGTGCCGTGAGAAAGAAATTAGTGAAAGCTTCCTTGTTGTGTCTGCAAAAAGACAGCTTGAAATACCTGGCCTGACTTTCCTAATAAAGTTTTAGGCATGCTGTAAAAAAAAAAAAAAAAGAAAAGAAAAAGAAGTAGTGTGTTATGGACACGCAAACGAGACGAAAGAATGAATAAAACTTTCTCATGATTTTTTTTTGCGGTAAAGCAAGGGTAATATCCGTTACACTCTAAGATTCGAAAACCACGCCCTTGAACCCGTAAGGTAGCTCACCAGTAGACAATTAGTGGTCTAGTATTACTAGTGTCCATTTGTAAGAGCGTAATGGTGAGAGAGTGTGATGTGATCCGTAGTATGATTTTTCATTGGACCTTTTTTTTTTCTTTTTCACAAAATGCTTGTGTTGTGGATGTATGCAAATCAGACACGTGTCCCAGATCCGGCGGGAAGACTGGAGGGTCATCTAGGGGTGCTCGTGTTTAACTACAAACTAACGTTTTCCATAAAGCCAGACGCAAGTTTTTCTTTGTTTTTTCCCTCCCTTTGTTAATTTACTTCAGCAGCGAATAATTTTTCCATGCTCAAACGTAAAAACAGTAAAATAAAAAAAAAAAATATGAAAACCAAGGGAGTTAAAGAAAACTGAACTCACTTGAATTATAAAAAAGTAAATCACATTACTTGATTATGGTTGAACAGCAGCGCCCTCATTTTTTTTTTTTTTGAGGTTTAACGACCATGCACCGTGAGCAACTCAATGGGCTATAAGCAGTCGCCCGTCCCTAATTTAGGGTCACTGGTTCCAGGGAAGGGAGAGAGCCAGTGCCGTAAGACAAACACAACACCCATGTCCCACCGGGATTCGAACCCAGACCCCTTTCGGACGAATGATCAGAGGCCATCGCTTAGACCACTGCGCCACCGGGGCGACGTGCAAACTATTTCATTTTTTAGTTTCCTATTCTGGCACCTTTCCGTGGATCCGCGTAATATCATCGACGAGTTAGTTATGCAGCCTCGGTGGCGCAGTGGTCTAAGCGCTGGCTTCTGACAGTTCGAGATGGGTCCGGGTTCGGATCCCTGTGAGGCATGGATGTTGTGTTTGTCTTACGGCATTGGCTCTCTCCCTTCTCTGGAACCAGTTGCCCTAAATTAGGGACAGACGATCTCTTATAGCCCTTCGACTTGTTCACGCTGGTCGTAAAATCCCCCCCCCAAAAGTTATTGATGTCGTATTTTGACTTTTTCTCCAACATCTTCTTCGGTTTCACTCTCGCTCCATCTTTAATCACGCATTCTCCTTCAAGACAAACAAAAATTCCGAGAACGAGCAGAATAACAACCACCAATCCCCAACCGTCCGAAACAGTCAAGCTCCTGACGATGGAAATCAAACGAACGGAAGAACGCAGGGAAGCAGATCAATGACTGATTCTCCGATGGTTTCGTCAAGGGCAAGCATAAAGAAAATCACTCACTTATCTATTGAGACCAGTGAATTGTGGGTTTCTGCCAATTTAGTTTCCTATAAGGACAGATTAAATTTAACGTCAAACTTGTCATATTGAAAAGGGGTTTTTAAAACCAACCCAGCAAACTATTGTTTTTAACCTACAACGAAGTAAATTTCTCCGTCATTTTCATCCGCGCCAGGATTCGAACCCGGGTCCCCTCATTCCGGAATAAGTTGCTCTACCAATTGAGCTACGCAGACGTTTTATTCTGATTCCTATCTGCCTTTATGTCGTGTGCGTCCTTCTGGCAGGTACGTCACATCTCCTGGTACGTTACATCATCTCCCCCTTATTATTTTTTTTTTTTTCGAAGTGCTGCTCTTATTTTTCCTATCTCGCGGTGTGGAAATAACATCACACCATTGCGAGATTGTGAACGGTCGGGTCATCCGGATAGTTCGGGCGCCATTACAACGAAGTAAATTTCTCCGTCATTTTCATCCGCGCCATGATTCGAACCCGGGTCCCCTCATTCCGGAATAAGTTGCTCTACCAATTGAGCTACGCAGACGTTTTATTCTGATTCCTATCTGCCTTTATGTCGTGTGCGTCCTTCTGGCAGGTACGTCACATCTCCTGGTACGTTACAAACCAACCAAGCAAACACTATTTTAAGGATTTTTAAAACCAACCCAGGAAACACTATTTAAAGTCTAATTTTCCCTGAGTTTGCTATTATTTGGGATACTCGGTTCCATTCCATTTCGTTTTAAGTTGTGCTTATCTTGGTTGTTGTACGGTCGGGTAATGTTATTTAGTTTGCTGGGTTGGTTTTAAAAATCCCTTTTTAGTATGACAAGTTTAACCTTAAATTTAATCTGTCCTTATAGCAAACTAAATTGGCAGAAACCCACAATTCACTGGCCTCAGTAGATAAATGAGTGACTTTCTTTATGCTTGCCCTTGACGAAACCATCGGAGAATCAGTCATTGATATGCTTCCCTGAGTTCTTCCGTTTGTTTGATTTCCATCGTCAGGGGCTTGACTGCTTCGGACGGTTGGGGATTGGTGGTTGTTATTCTGCTCGTTCTCGGAATTTTTGTTTGTCTTCGTTTTTTCAAAATTTTGCTCCTTGAGTTTTGCATATTTTTTATATTATGGTTTGATCTTTCTTTTATGCAGCCTCTGGCGCTTTGGAATTTCAAATTTGTACTTGGTTTTTGTTTAATTATCTTTGTTGTTTTTTGCTATAGCATCATCATCATCATCATCATCATTGTCAACCATTATCGATCCACTGCTGGACGAAGGTCTCCCCAAGTTTCCTCCACAACGGTCTGTCTTGTGCCAGTCTCCTCCATGTCACTCCTGCATACTTTCGAATTTCATCCACCCATCGCCCATGTGGTCTTCTTCTGGGTCTTTTCCTGTCCCTTGGAATCCAATCTAAAATTTCGGCTGTCCATCGATGGTCTGTCCTTCTGGCAGTATGCCCAGCCCATTGCCATTTCAAGGATTTAACTCTGACCATGATGTCTTCCACTATTGTCATTTTTCTGATCCACGAGTTCCTCTTCTTATAACTCCTGGTTACACCAAGCATGCACCTCTCCATCCTGCTTTGAGTTGTATGCAGCCTTTGTATGTCTTTTAGTTAAGGTCCACGTCTCTGCACCATACGTAAGCACTGGAAGGATACATTGATCAAACACTTTTCTTTTAAGACATAATGGCATATTGCTCTTGAAAATTATGCTGTTTCTTCCAAAAGCTCTCCAGGCAAGTTTTGTACGCCGATTAATTTCTTCATCAATGTGACCCTCACTTGATATCTGCTGTCCAAGATAAACGTACGTGCCTGTTATCTCCAGCTTTTCTCCATCAATCGATAAATCTTCATTTCTTGTAAAAGCATTGAACATCACTTTTTTCTTCTGAAAGTTCATTTTTAATCCCACTTCTTTACTCTTGTCAGCAAGTTCCTGGATCATACTCTGCAGCTCTGAAGGGGTAGTTGCAAAAATAACTCGTCGTCGGCAAAATGAAGGTGGGTTAGATAATCTCCATTAATTTTTATCCCTTTGTTTTCCCAGTTCAGTGATTGAAAGATATTTTCCAATGTGGCATTAAAGAGCTTCGGAGATATGGTGTCACCTTGTCTCACTCCTTTTCCAATTTTTATGTGTGTTGTATTTTCAAACAGCCGAATCTTTGCACTTGCATTTTCATAGATGTTATTAATAATATTAATGTATGCATCTTCAATACCGCAGGATTTCAGAGCCATTGTAACTGCTGATGATTTCACCGAATCAAAGGCTTTTTCATAATCGATAAAAGCCATGCACAATGGAAGTTCATATTCCCTCGCTCTTTCAATTAGTTCTCTCAGTACGTGGATATGATCTATTGGGCTGTAGCCACTCCTGAATCCAGCTTGTTCTCTCGGTTGAGCCATGTCCAGTGTTACCTTCAAGCGGTGATATATATATATATACACTGCTGGCCACCCAAAATGCAACACCGAAAAGAACACGAGATAGCAAAGCCAGATTTACTGGACACATAACAACAGTTACAAAGATGAAACGATTGAGCTTACAGGCCCGTGCGACTTGCGGAACACGCAGACATCAATAGTTCGTGTGGCCCCCATGGCTGGCAATAACGGCAGCTACACGCCGCGGCATCGAACGAAAGAGGCTTTGGATATGGGCTTGGGGTATGTCGGTCCAGGCTGCTTCCACACGTTGCCACAGTTCATCAGGCGTAGCCGCGGGTGGTGCTTGCCGGCCCACTCGGTTGCCGATCAGCGACCAGACGTGTTCGATGGGCGACATATCGGGAGAACAGGCGGGCCACGGCAGCAGTGACACCTGGTGGACCGTGAAGAATGCGGGCGCGCATTATCCTGTTGAAACGTGGCCGCTGGCAGGTCCTGCAGGTAAGGGAGGACTACAGGCTCCAAAACGTCGGAGATGTAGCGGTGGCTGTTGAGTGTAACAGCGATGCGTACCAGAGGAGTGCGGGTGTCATATCTAATTGCGCCCCAAACCATAACGCCAGGCGACGGGCCGGCATGGCCATGCATAATGCAGGCGTCATACAGTCGCCGCCACACGCGGATCCGACCATCGTGGTGTTGCAGGCAGAAGCGGGATTCGTCGGAGAAGACAATGTCGTGCCATTCCGTAGTCCAGGTGAGGCGTTCAACGGCCCACTGCCGCCGCACTCACCGGTGGTGTAACGTCAATGGTAATCGGAGCAATGGGCGCCGTGCGACAAGTCCCCGCTCCTGCAGACGACGTCGAACGGTACGTGCTGACACATGTTGTTGCGCAACACGCCCTAATTCCTGCGCTAAGGTTTGTGATGTGGCGGTGCGAGCCATCGATGCCCGCCTCACAACATGCCGATCCTTTCGTTCGGTGGTATGCCGCGGCTGCGGCAATCGCTCACGTCGGTCCGTCCGTCCCTCCAGCACCCACCAAATCCATACTCGCCTCACTGTGGCTGGATGTCGTCCCACACGGGCGCCGATGTCTCGGTACGATAAACCGCTGTCGCGATAAGCCACTATTCGTCCTCTGTCGAACTCCGAAACGTGCTGGAATGACTGCCGTATTCTGCGACGAGGTATCAGGAAGCTTCCCACGCACAGGTCCGGCAGCACAACACACTTCCACTACTGACACCCCGCCTTCTGTGCACCCTTCATATAGTGCTTCTCGGTGACGTGCCGAGCGCACATGATTTGCATATGCCCTGCAATGCTAATCGTTTGCATGTCCTCTCGCGGGCGATGCATGCTGCGAGTTTCAGGCCAATCGGATGCTTCCTTCTTGGTGTTGCATTTTGGGAGGCCAGCAGTGTATATATATACACTCCCGGACAACGAAATTTGCGCACCAAGAAGGAAGCATCAGATTGAACTGAAATTTTATGGACGTAATGATATAGCACGGTCTTGGTCATGCTCATGCACGTAAAGCTTTTAAGCGAGAATTGGCTCGCAAGCTGGGTCGTCCTAGGCCTGGGCTAGAGATGTAGCATTTGTTGCTGGATTAAGGAACCGCTGGCAAGGATTGGGCCGACAACGGCTCATCGATGCTAGAGATTAGCGAAGGCTATTCCGTATGGTATGAGCCAACTGAAGGGATATTGTGACGCAACTCGCCGGTAATTTGAATGCTATTGACGGAAGTAATATGTCACAGCACACAGTACATCGAACCCTGCTAAAAATGAGGCTGTGTAGCTGCACTCTGCTCCGAGTGCCCATGTTAATCTCGGTTCACCGTCGAGAGCGTCTACAATAGGTATGCGAGCATCAAAACTGGACCTTGAATGATTGGAAGAAGGTCGTTTGATCCGATGAAAATCGTGTCCTGTTGAACTACATGGACGGCGGAGTACGAGCGCTTCGTTAACCTGAGGAAGTGTTAGCACCAGGTTTTACCGTAGGACGAAAACAGATCAGTGAAGGAAGTGCAATGCTTTGGGCAATGTTCTGCTAGGGAACTCTGCATCCTGTCATTGATGTGCAGGAAACTATGGCTTATACCATCTGTTTAAACAGCATTGCAGACCAGGTACCACTTTTTATGGGAAAGGTATTCTCCTCTGGTATAGTGCTTTCTTTCAGCAAAATAATACGCCATGATTGTTCGAGAATGGTTCGCCGAACATGAAAAAAAACTTCTAGGTATTGGCCTGGCCTCCAAATTCTCCAGACCTCAATCAAATCGAGCATCTGCGGTTTGTGTTGGAACAGCAAATCCGATCTGCGGTGGCTCAATCATATAACTTACAAGAGTTAAAGGATCTGCTGGTAACGTGAGTTAAAGGATCTGCTGGTAACGTGTTGGTATCAGATATTACAAGATACCTTTTGAAATCTTGTGGCGTCCAAGCCTCAGTGGGTAAAAGTTGTTTTGGTCAGACGTGGATTAGGCAGGTGGTCATAATGTTTTGGCTCTTCGGTGTATGTTGAATAAGCCTCCGGTGTGAACTTACGGTTTGCCAAACGTCGGTTGAAGCGTTTTCATTTGTAGGTAAAAATATTTATTACTTTTTCCTTCTTTGTTTTCTTGCCACTGGTTTCATCATTTTCCTTAGGATCCAAAAAGTAGAAAGAGTCTTTATTACATTTGAAGCATGTTTCATCACCAGACGAATTATCTCCGAGCTGTCGCAACAAAAGACAAACTGAAAAAAATACCACCAAAAAAGGTTGCGCAAGTGGAAAGAATTCTTTTTTTTTTGTTAGGGTGGGGGAGTTCAGCGACCACTATGAGGAGCTATGAAGGTTGCTCGTCCCTAATTTGGGGCCGCTGGTTCCAGGGAAAAGTAAGAGCCACGCCATAAATGCAAGCACACCACTCGTGCCCCATCGGGACTCGGGCCCGGGCTCATTCGAACGGGCAGTCAGAAGCCAGCGCTCAGACCACTGCACGGAAAGGGTGGCGAAAGGATTCATAATTATCTCGTAAAAATCATTACGTAGTTTTATACATACACCACAAAAGAGAGAAGCTGTTTACTGCTTCTTTCTTTCTTTGGGGTTTTGGGTCGGACGTTTCACCCCTACTGCAGCACTCCCCCATCATGTAACATCCCCTCTTTTTTTTTTTTTTACTTTCCTTCCATTTCTCTCTCGAAAATAAAGGCAAAGGAAGGAGAAAACAGTGGGGAGAACAGTCAAGTTGAAGGGGCTTAGTGCCCCTTACCAGAACAAAGATACTATTTTTCTAGGTTTAGCGGAGCGTTAAGGCACTTTGTGGTTAGAAAGAAAAGCAGAGCAATGGAATTTTTTCAGGAGCATGTATGTAAAAATAAGGAAAACTGTGATCTTCATGTAAACACACTTAGTATCTTAACCAAATGTTCCTACTGCAAAGTTGGCCAACGCGGTTGTCGAGTGGTCTGAGGCGCTGGCTTCTGACCATTTGTACGAGCTGGGCCCTGGTTCGAATCCCGGATGAGGCATGGGTGGCCTGCTTGTCCGATGGCGCTGACTCTGTCTCTTCTCTAGACAAATGGCCCCAAATTAGGGACGGGAGACTGCTAATAGCCTTACAAGTTACTCGTGGTGGTAGTTAAACCCAGCAAAAATACTGTATATTGTAGAGATGAAACGATACAATTGGCTCGCAGTGGGGCTCAGGAATCATAAGGGTTCGAGTGCAAAGTGAACGTGAACTCCTTTGCCGTGACTGCAGTCAAAATAAAGTTACAGGCAGCGGCTGCTTCGTGGACTTAACATTGCACTTTGTGACGTGCCTGCCCAGCAGGACGCGCACGACATAAAGGCAGATAGCAGCGATAACGAACGTCAGCGTAGCTCAAATGGTAGAGCGACTTATTCCGGAATGAGGGGACCTGGGTTCGAGCCCCAGCGTGGACAAAAATGACGGAGAAATTTACTTCGTTATAATGGCATCCGAACTTTCCGGATGACCCGGCCGTTCAAGATCTCGCAATGGTGTGATGTTCTTTCCACACCGCGAGAGAGGAAAAATAAGAGCAGCGCTTCGAAAACTAAATGTGTGTGATGGGGCATTCCACACACTAGATTGACTGGGAGTTCTCAAGTACGTTCTACAGCGGATGGCTGCCTGTGACGATTCATGGTCACGGCTGACCCGTGGGCCATGCCCCCGGCCCTCTTTCGGGGGGAGGAGGGGAGATGTGACGTGCCTGCCCAGCAGGACGCACGCGACATAACATCAGATAGCAGCGATAACGAACGTCCGCGTAGCTCAATTGGTAGAGCGACTTATTCCGGAATGAGGGGACACGAGTTCGAGACCCGGCGTGGACAAAAATGACGAAGAAATTTACTTCGTTATAACTTCTTGAAGAGAAAAATTATGCAACCGCAAAAACTGCATGACAAGTGTTTACGGTAGTGAAGAGCATTTCTGCTAAACTGCCAGCCACTGGCTATTTATTGGCTCTATTAAAAGTAATCCCCTGACTCACTCTTTGATTCCTTACACGGTAACACGAAAGAAATCTTTTACATCCATCTCATAATCTTAGGAAAAACGATGTAGTAGTCACACTGAATTGATATTACTATGTTAGTTCCGTCTGTTCAATGTGACTAATATGTACTATTCTTAGTAGAGGAAGCCTGCAGAACGACAGAGCGGTACATTGTAAAAAATAAGTGGTGTGAATTCACGTAAAATTTTGAAAATAACGCGCAGCAAAGTTGCCGGTAGGTGCCCGTCTTTTTCAGAGATTTCCGTTGTTTAATAGTGCCCGTTTATTTTAACTTTCATATTTTCACAGATTTTCCGTACTCAGAAATTCCGTTTGTTTCAGAAAAATCCATTTAAGGTTTTTCTATGTTTAAACTCAAATTCCGGAAAATCGACGACCCTGCATTTTTCAGCCCTTACCCCAGATGATCTTCCGCTGCAGTCAGGATCGAACTCCATTCGCTTGGCTCAACAGGAAAAGCACGCCTTTAATCACTGAGCCACAAACGCTCGGAAGCCCGACTAACGTACATCGTAAAACAAATCCCGCGACGATTTTTTTTTTCATTAATGCGAGTAATTTAGTCATTTTATTTTCTGTTGGAGCTTATTATTTTTGTGAATAGGATAGTACTAAAAAAATTCTGTAGGAGGACTTTCACAAATTAAGCATTTTTCATCGTGATTTTTCGAAGTAATAAAATGCTTTGCAACTCGATTTTTTACTGACAATGACTTTCAGTTATCTTTCTAAAAAAGATGAAATGTACTTTTGTATGGTATTATTTCACACACACACAAAACAAAAATCTCCAAAATATAAAATTTCCTCTTGATAGCTTATAATAGCTTTTGTCTTAAGTTGTCCAAAGACTGATACATTGACATCGTATAATCAGCTGTACAATAAGTTAAATACTTCGTTTCTTACAGTAACACAACATATAATAAATAGCTGGTGCACAAAATAGGGAGAGGACAAGAAATATCCTGTGCCACAATAAACAAAATTCATGCGATATGCTATCCACAATATCCGATCTCGCTACGGGCCTTCAAATTCGGCAGACGATTAAAATTTAAAAGTTAATCAAACCTCAAGTATTCTCACCAATCGCTCCTATTACCGGTAATTTCTCGTCATACGGCTATGGAAAAAGTGCGAAAGGAGTTTTTCCGTTAATATACAAAAGGAATTGCTGAAAGGTTTCTGAAAATTCAGAATTTTCCATTAACACATCCCTAAAACGGTAATTTACCGTCAATGTAATAAAGAAACTGCGGAAAGGTTTCTGAAAATTCAGAATTTTCCCGTGGTATGAAAAATCCGTGAAATTCAGGTTTCTTTCTGTCATTTCGCGGAAAAGGTTGTGTAAAAAATATGCTTCGTTAATTCACGAAAGAAATGACCGAAAGTGGCTCGTAAATTTCAGAATTTTTTTTACAGGGTATTTAAATAAAAATTTGATATCCTTGGCGTATGACTCTCACGTAACGTTCTTTCTCTTATTCAAAATTGCTCAAATTAAGCAATTTTTAATATAAATTGATGAAAGTAATTAGCAATAAAGATTTAGTAAAAAACAACAAATAATAAAAACGGGAAAAGACACAGCAGATTCGGAAGCATGCCGGAGTGACACGGAGGAGACTGGCTTAGACAGGTAGTTATGAAAGAAACTTGGGGAGTCCTTCATCCAGCAGTGTATTGATAATGATGATGAATAAAAACAACACATGAGATTTCACAGAGCTTTTGAAAATTTTGAAGGTATTCTTCCTAATCAGTTCATCCCATAGGCACTTGTTTTTTTATTTAGAACTACCTCATTGGGGGTGAGGAAGAGGTACAGAAAGGAGCGAAAGAATGCAGAGAGAGAGAGAGAGAGAGAGAGAGAGAGAGAGAGAGAGAAAAGGAAATACAAGAGATGAGAGATAATCTCTTTTCTTACTTTCTTGAAAGATAGACAGACAGAGAAAAGGAGGGAGAAAGCGAAAAAAAACTCATGCCTTGTATCTCTTTCTTTCTTTCTTCCTTTTCTTTCTGTCCCTTCACAAAGAAAAAGGCAAAAACATGAAGAAACAGTGGGGAAAGGAAATGAGAAAGAAAAGAAAAATGATAGAGAGAAATACAAGGAAAGAGTTACTTATTCCATGTAAGCATAAGTTTGGATGCCCGCATTCTCTTAGTAATGCGGTTTGTCAGGCTTGTGAACTTGCATCCGATGTAACGAAGTGAAAACGGAGTCATGTTTTGCACAGGATTCCAAGTTTACGAACAAGTGTTATGCCATCGATTAAGAAAGGTAATGTGATCGAGATACGTGACGTGAGAAAGAAATTAGTCAAAATGTCCTTGTTGTGTCTGCAGAAAGACAGCTTCGAATACCTAACTCACTTCCCTAATAAAATTCTATAGGTATACTGTACAAAAAAAAAAAAAAAAAAAATTGGCGGTTCACGGACACGCAAACAAGAGAAAGGAACTCATGAAACGTTCCCATGGAATTCTTTTTACCGGAAAACAACACTCTAATATCCATTGCTCTCTTAGAACCCGATACCACGAACGCGACACGAGAAGGTAGTCACTAGTAAACAAATAGTGATCTAGTATCACCAGCGTACAGGGCAATTTGTACTAGCAAAATGGCAACAGTGGGATCCGTAGGATGATAGGATTTTATTCTTTCCTTTTTTTCTTTTGGCACAAATGATTATGTTGAGGATGGAATTACTTCAGTGAATTACTTCGGTGAGCAATGAATGGAGATCACAGACTGGTAGTGGTCTGTCGGGGCCTGGCCCTGCCCGTGAAGCTCGAGCCTGTCACGGCCCGCGGGCATGGTTTTTTTTTTTAATTAACATAAAAAATTCGGGCTCAGGCCGTAATGGAAAACATTGAAAAAAAAAAAAAAAAAAAAATTCTGAAATTTACAAACCACTTTCTACGATACCTTTCGTGAATTAACGAAACATATTTCTGATACAACCTTTTCCGTGAAATGACGGAAATAATCCTGAATTTTACGGATTTTTTTGGGACGCCAAGAAAATTCTGCATTTTTAGAAACCTTTCCGCAATTCCTTTTATATATTGACGGTGAAATGCCGTTTTTAAGATGTATTAACGGAAAATTTTGAATTTTCGGAAAGCTTTGCGCAATTCCTTCCGTATATTGACGGAAAAACTCCCTTTTCATTTTTTCCGTATCCATATGACGGAAAATTGCCGGTAATAGGAGCGATTCGTGGGAATACTTGAGGTTCGATTAACTGTTAAATTTCAATCGCCTCTCGAATGATCTGATTTTGAAGTTTTGCAGCGAGATCGGGTATTGTGGATAGCATATCGCATGGGTTTTGATTATTGTGGCACAGGATATTTCTTCTCTCCACCATTTTGTGCACCAGCTATTATATATTGTGTTATCGTAAGAAACCGAATGCTTAAATTACTGTACAGGTGATTGTACGATATCTATGTATCAGTCTGTGGAGTCCTTAAGACAAAAGCTATTATAGCTATCAAGAGTAAATTTTATATTTAGGAGTTTCGTGAAATAATACTATAAAACAGTACATTTAATGCTTTTCTTACAGATATGAACGCCATTGTCAGTTTAAAAAGATATCAGGTTCCAAAACATGCTGCTGCTTCGACAAATCACGAAGAAGAAAATACTTAATTGTGATACGTCCTCCCACAGAAAAAATATAATTTGCACAAACCAATTCAATCAAAAAAAAAAAAAAATAATAATAATAATAAACAAGAAAGTTGACACCGAATTTTCGGGTGTAATAAGCACGTCTTTTGAATCCGTTCTGACGCAAATTAAATTTATCAAAGATATTCAAAGTCAATGGAACCGCTATGGAAAACAATAGATCTGACCAAAGAAAGAAGATTTTCAGTCCGGTTTTTAATGCCTCCGATATTGCTGTAAACGGAATCGTGAGCTTGCGAACTCTTAGAAACAGAGATATCGACAAAAATAAGATGTGACTTTACGTCCCCTGGTGGGAAAACCATGAATTATTTTAGGAAGAAAGTATTCTCAAAAGGTTCATCCGTATAAGCGGTATCGGTCGAAGAAAAAAATTAGTCGAGTTTTCAGGAGTCCAGATTTTGCAACAAATACTTCAGAAGCAGAAATTAACACATATGACCCCTGGTGGCTAAACCATTCTTTACCAAACATTAGAAATTATATGAAAAATATTTTCCATCAGGTCTTGTATGCGATACAGAAATAATTTTTCAAATCAGAGCTTTAGGAGCAGAAATAACGTAGAAAACGCAATTTACCTTTGTGCCCCCTAGCGGAAAGTGTATGATTTACTTGAAAATTTTGAATTTATAGGAAAAACATTTCGCATCGGAAACACTATCCAACAAAGAAGGAATTTTTCAAATCGTACTCTTAGAAGTAGAGATATTGACAAAAATAAGATATGCATCTACGCCCCCTGGCGTAGAAACCATGCATTTTTTTAAGAAGAAAATTTTCCTAAAAGGTTTGTCGACATGAGTAGTATCAGTCAACAAACGACAGTTTTTTCAATCGAGAATTTAGAAGCTCATATTTTGCTGCAAATACAACAGAAACGGAAATTAAGATTTACGCCCCCTGGTGGCCAAACTATTTTTTACAAAAATTAGAAATTATGTGCAAACGATTTCCCACCAGGAGCTGTATCCGGTGCAGAAAGAATTTTTCAAATCGGAGATTTAGAAGCAGAGATATAGGGGTAAACGCAATTTACCGCTACACCCCTAGCGGAAAGTCTATGAATTACTTGAAAATTTTGAAATTATATGAAAAACATGTCACGCGGAAAACACTATCCAACAAAGAAGGAATTTTTCAAATCAGACTCCTAGAAGTAGAGATATTGACAAAAATAAGATGTACATCTACAACCCCTGGCGGAGAAACTGTTGAATATTTTAAGACGAAAATATTCCGAAAAGGTTTATCGATGTGAGTGGCATCAGTCCTCGAAAGAATTTTTTAATCGATATTTTAGAAGCTACGATTTTATGGCAAATACATCAGAAGCAAAAATTAACACTTACGCCCCCTGGTGGCCAAAGTATTCTTTACCAAAAATTCGAAATTATATGCAAAAGATTTTCCATCAGGAGATGTAATCGCTGAAGAAAATTTTTTTCAAATCGGAGTTTTAGAAGAAGAGTTATCGGGGGAAAAAGGTAATTTACTTTTACGCCCCCTAGCGGAAAATCTATACGTAATTTGAAAAGTAACTATATCTAAAATACTCTTCCACATAAATGGAATCGAAAGATATAAAAATTTTTCAATCGGATGTCGAGAAGCAAATATGTGGAATAAAACGTATTTTTGAATTCGACATCATCTGCCTTTACGCCCTCTACCGGCAAAACTGTACATCGTAAAAGAAAAACGAAATAAAGGATCATCATTTGCATATCTCAAGCTTCCCAATGCAAAAAGAATTTTTCAAATCGGACTAATAGTTGCTGAGATATCGGGGGTACAGACGGACAAACCGATAACAGAAGCACGATCTTTTTTTACAAAAGACGTGCTAAAAAGTAAACAAGAAAGATGACACCGAATTTTCGGGTGTAATAAGCACATCTTTTGAATCCGTTCTGATGCAAATTAAATTTATCAAAGTTATTCAAAGTCAATGGAACCGGTATGGAAAACAATAGTATCTGACGGAAGAAAGAAGTTTTTCAATCGGGTTTTTAACTTCTCAGATATTGCTGTAAACGGAATCGTGAGCTTACGCCCTATGGTTGCAGAATTGTGCGTTAAGAAAAACATGAATTTATATGAGAAACATTTCACACAGGGAACGCTCTCCAAAATAGAAAGAATTTTTCAAATCGGACTCTTAGAAACAGAGATATCGACAAAAATAAGATGTGACTTTACGTCCCCTGGTGGGAAAACCATGCATTATTTTAGGAAGAAAGTACTCCAAAAGGTTTTCGCATACGAGCGGTATCGGTCCAAGAAAAAAATTTAGTCGAGGCTTCAGGAGCCCAGATTTTGCTACAAATACATCAGAAGCGGAAATTAACACTTATGCCCCCTGGTGGCCAAACCATTCTTTACCAAACATTAGAAATTATGTGAAAAATATTTTCCACCAGGTCTTGTATGCGATACAGAAAGAATTTTTCTAATCGGAGTTTCAGAAGCAGAAATAACGCAGAAAACGCACTTTACCTTTGTGCTCCCTAGCGGAAAGTCTATGATTTACTTGAAAATTTTGAATTTATAGGGAAAACATTTCGCATCGGAAACACTATCCAACAAAGAAGGAATTTTTCAAATCGGTCTCCTCGAAGTAGAGATATTGACAAAAATAAGATATACATCTACGCCCCCTGGCGTAGAAACCATGCATTATTTCAAGAAGAAATTAATTACTATAACGTTTGTCGACATGAGTAGTATCAGTCAACAAACGACTATTTTTTCAATCGAGATTTTGGAAGCTCATATTTTGCTGCAAATACATCAGAAGCGGAAATTAAGACTTTGGCCACCTGGTGGCCAAACTATTTTTTACAAAAATTGTAAATCATGTGCAAATGATTTCTCATCAAGAACTGTATCCGGTGCAGAAAGAATTTTTCAAATCGGAGATTTAGAAGCAGAGATCTAGGGGGAAAGCAATTTACCGTTACGCCCCCTAGCGAAAAGTCTACGAATTACTTGAAAATTCTGAAATTATATGAAAAACATGTCACACTTGAAACACTATCCATCAAAGAAGGAATTTTTCAAATCGGACTCCTAGAAGTAGAGATATTGACAAAAATAAGATATGCATCTACGCCCCTAGCGTAGAAACCATGCATTATTTTAAGAAGAAAAAGTTTCTAAAAGGTTTGTTGACATGAGTACCATCGGTCTACAACCGACGTTTTTTTCAATCGAAAATTTAAAAGCTCATATTTTGCTACAAATATACATCAGAAGCGGAAATTAAGGTCTACGCCCCCTGGCGGCCAAACTGTTTTTTTTACAAAAATTAGGAATTATGTGCAAACGATTTCCCATCAGGAGCTGTATCCGGCGCAGAAAGAATTTTTCAAATCGGAGATCTAGAAGCAGAGATATAGGGGAAAACCCAATTTACCACTACGCCCCCTAGCGGAAAGTCTATGAATCACTTGAAAATTTTGAAATTATATGAAAAACAAGTCACACTGAAAACAACACTATCCAACAAAGAAGGAATTTTTCAAATCGGACTCCTAGAAGTAGAGATATTCACAACTAAAATATATATCAACGCCCCCTGGCGGAGAAACTGTGAAATATTCTACAAAGAAAATATTCCAAAAAGGTTTACCGATGTGAGTGGCATCGGTTCACGAAATAATTTTTTCAATCGATATTTTAGAAGCTCAGATGTTATGGCAAATACATCAGAAGCAAAAATTAACACTTACGCTCCCTGGTGGCTAAAGTATTCTTTACCAAAAATTTGAAATTATATGCAAAAGATTTTCCAACACGAGGTGCATCCGCTGAAGCAAAAAAATTTCAAATCGGAGTTTTAGAAGAAGAGTTATCGGGAAAAATGTTATTTACTTTTACTCCCCCCCCCCTCTTAGCGGAAAATCTATGCGTAATTTGTAAAAGTAACCATATCTAAAATACTCTTCGACATAAATGGAATCGAAAGATAAAATAAAATTTTTCAATCGGATGTTTAGAACCAAATATGTGGAATAAAACGTATTTTTGAATTCGACATCATCTGCATTTACGCCCTCTAGCGGCGAAATTGAGCATCGTAAAAAAAAACAAAATAAAGGATCATCATTCGCATATTTCAAGCTTCTGAATGCAAAAAGAATTTTTCATATCGGACTAATAGTTGCAGAGATAGCGTGGGTACAGACGGACGGACGGACTGACGGATGGACGGACGGACAAACCGGTAACATAAGCACGATCTTTTTTTTACAAAAGACGTGCTAAAAAGACTAAATCACACGCATTAACGAAAAAAGAAAAAAAAAACATCATCGCGCAATTAGTATTACCATGAACGTGTTTCAGACTCCCGATTCTTTCTGGCTCAGTGGTTAAGAAAGGCGTTATCTGTTGACCCAACGCATACCCCATCGGTTCGATCCCAACGGCTGCGAAAGGATTATCTGGCGTAAAAGCTGAAAAATGCCGCGTCTTCAATTTTGCGAAATTTCTGTATAAATACAGAAAAACCTGAAACGGACTTTTCTGAAATAAACAGAACTTTTGACCACGGAAAATCTGTGAAAATACGGGTTAAAAAAACAACAACAAGAAAAAAAAAAAAAAAAAAAGGCCACTTTTAGAAAAGGAAATTTTGTTAAAAGACGACACCTACCAGCAGCCGCCCCGGTGGCGCAGTGGTCTAAGCGATGGCCTCTGATCATTCGTCCGAACGGGGTCCGGGTTCGAATCCCGGTGAGGCATGGATGTTGTGTTTGTCTTACGGCACTGGCTCTCTCCCTTCCCTGGAACCAGTGACCCTAAATTAGGGACGGGCGACTGCTCATAGCCCATTGAGTTGCTCACGGTGGTCGTTAAAAATCCAATCAAAAAAAAAAAAAAAAAAAAAACACCTACCAGCAACGTTGCTGCACATTATTTTCAAAAATTTTCCGTGAATTCACACCACTTATTTTTTACAGTGCATTATGCTTCTGGATTAAAGAAATTGCATGTCGGCTAGCAAAGTGGGTACTGACTTGTTGTGCCATAAGCAGTTGTTTCTTATATTTCCTCACTATAACTACTGACTATCAGCCAGCAAACAACAACAACAAAAACAGCACTGATTTTGTAACAGAAAAAAGTCACATTTAATTTACATTCGAGAATTTATTTGCTTGAAGTACATGTACTTTGAGACATTTCATTTTAAGTTTTAAATTCAAATGTTAGTCTAACAGGTGTGACGTAGTACATTGGTGACGCACATATCAAGACGGCAAGCAGCAGCAATAAGCCCTTGCTCCGTAGCAGAAGGATGTGGGTTCGAGACCGCCATCGGCAGCGAGAGGGTTTGAATTTCACAAGGTGATGTGCAGTTTTCCCAAGGTTTTTTTCCGAACAGTTATTGTTCTTAACATCATGACTTCTCAACGACCTTACACGAGATTCCTCCAATTGAATATACGACGGACGTAGTTCAGCACTATGTTTTGACAGATTTTCTTTATTTTTTTATCCCCCCCCCCCCACGGAATGAAGGCATATTTTGAAAAACAGAATTTTTTCTTTGCTTCAGATATCAAAATCACGATATTTCGAAGCGTGCGAAACTTTCTACTTGAGTGAAGAGTTGAGAAAACCTATTTGCATAAATGCATTGAAAAAAGGTTTCTGCGAGCAAATACACTGGCGTGCAAAAATTAAGTACGACACGGTTTTTCAAATGTAACGTCCTGCAGAAGTGCTCCACGTCGACTCAAATCATACCATAAGATCCCCAAGATGTAAGAATATGGGACAAGTGAGCAAAACCGTCCAAACAAGGAATCCAAAGGATACAAAGACACTTTATTGAAAAGGTAGCTTCGAGCACAACTGGACAGAAGACAGAAACGTCCATGTGACAGTCGGCTGCCAAGAAAAATCCATTCTTTAGTAGGGGATATGATCACCCCTGACTGCGTTGCAGGATTTACAACGTCTGTCCATGCTGAGGACGAGGTTGTCAAGGACCTGTTGAAGCATCGCGGCCCATTCCTTTTGTAGCGCCAATCGCAGCTGCGGAATCGTTGCTAGCGGCTGGTGACGCGCTGCCAAGCATCTCCCGAGAAGGTCCCACACGTGTTCGATTGGATTTAGGTCCGAGGACCTTGCGAGCCAATCCGTGCGTTGAATATCTTCACTCTCCAACAGCTGTGCGACAGCCACTGTACAATGAGGTGTAGCGTTGTCGTCCATGAAGAGGAACTCAGGACCCACAGCACCTCTAAACAGACGCACGTGAGGCAGGAGAACCTCGGTACACAATAGCGGACACCAGTGAGTGAACCTCCTTGGAAGAGGTGGAGGTCAGTATACGGCTACCAAGCATGATACCGCCCCAAACGAGAACTCCGCCACCTCCAAACCGGCCCCTTTCGATGATGTTGGAGGTGTGATTGCGTGTTCCCTGCTCTCTCCAGATGTGTATACGTCCAGAATCGCTCGTCAGACTAAATCGGCTCTCATCCGTAAAGAGAACTCGACCCCACTGCTCATGTGTCTAGTTCTTGTGTACCTGGCACCACAGAAACCGCAGTCTCCGATGAGCAGGCGTTAATGGCAGACACCGTACCGGTCGTCGTGCAAATAGACCACCTTTGTGCAGCCTCCTGGCCACGGTAAAACGCGATAACGGACGTCCAGTTGTCTGTTGCATGTGCCTTGCGATTTCTCCCGCTGTCTGCCGTCTGTCTCTTCTCGCCTGTAGGACAATATACCGGTCGTCCGCCGCCGTGGTTTCTCGTGAACGACGACTGCTAAACTCTCGGACAGCTGTTCCTGTCGTTTGAAATGCTCTCCAAGCTCGTGAAACGATGCTGTGAGCGATCCCAAACTCCTCGGCCACACTAGTCACACTTCGACCTTCTTCCAACTTCCCAATAACGCGACCTCGGGTAAAGTCATCCCGATGTTGTCTACTGGATTGCCGGTTGGCCATATCACACGGTGGCAGCAACTCGACGTCGTTCAAACCGATGTGCACCGTGCAATAGCTTTCACCGAATTGCTGAGCGTACACCGCCCGTGTGCTTTATACCCTTCCGCCCCCCCCGTCATGCTGCATATATGCGCATGCCCTACCGTATCGGACCCTAGTCTATCTCTTGAGTGGTCTTTCGGTCCGTTCTGCCTGCTCGTTCCGCTGTTATGCTAATTTCTCCTCTTCGTCCTTAATTTTTGCACACCAGTGTATAACGTGATTTCGAAGTTCCTTTAAAGTTCTTGTGTATCCTATTCACTGATTCTTGCGTCATTGTCGAAGTGGGCGTTAGTAAACATGCGAGGTTCGTATTTCGATGTTTCAACAAATGGAGGTATTTGCAGACATGTACAAAAGGAAGCATGCATTTACATGAACGACTTTTTTACTAAAGATATAAATCGAAAGAGTGCAGTGAAAAACTTTCAAGGTATCATCAGGTCCATTCAATAAGAAAAATAAAGCTATAAACATGAATTTGCACCAGTTTAAGTAGTTGCACCCTCCTCCCCCTTCCAAAAAAAAAAAAAAAAGAAAAAAAAAAGGGTGTAGCGAAATAACAATGGAAGGTATATCACACCAAAAATCACCAAAAATAACAGAATGCTGTCTAGACACGGTACCAAACAATGGAGATAATTGCTAAATTAAAAGATGAACTTTTATTTACAATCTAAAACCATATATACACACGCGAGATATTTCGGACCCACTATGGGTCCATCATCAGGCACCGCAGAGGGGTGGTTCCGGGATTATATACCCGGACAAAACAACCCACAATGCAACGGCATGGAGGCACCGCTCATGTCCACGCATGCGCACTTGTTAGAAAATATAAACATGCAAATTTACAAAAGTACAAGAAACACGATTACGGATTATGATGAAATATA
The DNA here is from genome assembly GCA_039090855.1 of Macrothele yani. Lineage (NCBI taxonomy): Eukaryota > Metazoa > Arthropoda > Arachnida > Araneae > Macrothelidae > Macrothele > Macrothele yani. The sequence continues at coordinate 139,909,151 of CM077023.1, forward strand.
CAATGTTGTGAAATAAAATGTTTCCATGATGAGGTTAGTGTCAACACTGGTTAGCAAATAGAGCTATGAAAACCTTCTGCACCCCCTATACTGATTCCATTTGACTCAGCCAACCCGTATCAACATAAGACTGCAGTATTATCTTTTCTGTTTCGCAGGGCGTACTCACACTCTTTTTCTGCTAGAAATCGCAGTAAAGAGATTCGATTTATTTTCGATTTGGCCTCCCGGTTCGGGTACCCACAGGATTTTGTGGTAAGGCAACTTCGTAGATGCCAACGATCCACCTACCCCTCTTTACGAGGAAATGAGGAAACTGTTAAATACATCGGTTCTATCGACTATGTTCCTGAAGTTATATATATTTTGAAAAAGGCTTGCCACAGGCAGAACATAATCTTTGGTATACAGACTCATAAATTATTTTCCTTGATTAGGAGGGATCGGGATAGGGTTAATACGTATCAAAGGCACGATGTCTATTCCATTCCATTAAAAGCTACTGACCCTGATATACAAGACACCAATTACGTAGGATCCACGATTCGGACTGCTGCTACCCCTATTTCTGAACACAAGTACAATGTCCGGACTGGATCGGGTACCACCGCTTTATCCCGACTAGTTAAACAAGGCCAACACATTCCGGACTGGAACAGCACCAAAATTTTAGCAACACCTACAACTAAGACTGGCTTATTATTCACTGAAAGCTTGTTCATAGCTCTATTTGCTAACCAGTGTTGTAATGATGAAATGCCGTCGATACTACCTTCATCATGGAGACATTTTATTTCACAACATTGTATATTTCATCATAATCCATAATCGTGTTTCTTGTACTTTTGTAAATTTGCATGTTTATATTTTCTAACAAGTGCGCATGCGTGGACATGAGCGGCGCCTCCATGCCGTTGCATTGTGGGTTGTTTTGTCCGGCTATATAATCCCGGAACCACCCCTCTGCGGTGTCTGATGATGGAGCCATAGTGGGTCCGAAAGATCTCGCGTGTGTATATATGGTTTTAGATTGTAAATAAAAGTTCATCTTTTAATTTAGCAATTATCTCCATTGTTTGGTACCGTGTCTAGACAGCATTCTGCTATTTTTGGTGTATTTAGTTGGCACGAATAGCACAGACGTTTGGAGGTATATCACAGTTGTGTACTCTTAAGATAAGTATTTTTTTATTTCGCGTCAAATTTACAATTCAAATCCTGTAAATATATTTCATGACAACTCACTTCAATGTATTTCCTAATAACAGGAAAAAGTTCAGTTCCCGGTAATAGATTTGTGTATTTTCGAACCTATGGCGTCAACAGTACGTGTTTAAAGTATAACTGGTTGAGGCTTGTTCACTCATTTAACACTAACTTTTTAAGTATTTTTTATTTTTAAAGAAAAAAGATTAGTGGAACTCAGACAATATGAACCAAATAATTTTTAGAAATCAAAAAATCTATAGCTTAGTCATCCTGTTTGTACAAACACATTTTAATAGGAATTTCATTTTGATCTTCCAATTTCCTAGCTAAAGGCCACGCAGGATCTTCGAGAATGATGACGCCCTTCATGAGCACGTCATGCTTGTAACCAGAGGGGGAAATATTCTATTGCATTTTTTTTTTCGCATAGCATCATTTGTTCATCAACGTTCTTTTCCTTTCATCATCTACCTAAATAAAAGTTCCTGAGAATCACTCAAAGCCTATTATGGGAAAACTGCAGGGATGTAGCCCGAAGTACATAAGTGCCTTAGCAGCAATTAGATTGGGTAAAAAAAATCGGGAAAAGGACTGAAATTTTTCAAAAGCTGTTTGAAATTTAATTTGATTTGCTATCTTTATTATTTACATGTTTTTAATAAAATGTATTGATTACTTTTATCATTTCGTCTTTGGTTGAACTGTTTAATTTAGTAACCTCAAGTAAGACCGGCTGGGCCGCCTCGGTGGTGCAGTGGTCTAAGAGATGGCCTCCGAACGGGGTCCAGGTTCGAATCCCGGTGAGGCATGGATGTTGTGTTTGTCTTACGGCACTGGCTCTCTCCCTTCCCTGGAACCAGTGACCCTAAATTAGGGACGGGCGACTGCTTATAGCCCATTGAGTTGCTCACGGTGGTCATTAAAATTCCAATCAAAAAAAAAAAAAAAAAAAAAAAAAAAAGACCGGCTGGACTATCAAGGCAACAGGGGCAGTCACCCGGTCCTCGCAGTCGAAATAAAAAAATATCGAGAGGAACGCTTTGTAGATAATTTATGCTGTACATCTTTCGCATGCCAAGACCTTTGTGGGTGCGAAATAAATCGAGTGATTCGAGAGTATACATTTATTTACCTACAACACTTTGCATTTATTCGCGTAACTCCCACCACACCGAGCCACAGTCCGGTACATACTAATTGGAATTAAATCATAGCAACAAACAATAAGGTTTACTAATTCTTTACATTAAGCGGTACTTAGGAAGGTGAATTAATGAATGTTATTGTTGTAAAACCAATGAAAGATATGTGAGTCATAAAAGTAAATATTTACCAAACTAGCGCGGCTGCAATAGTATTTCGATTGTTTAGTTTTGAAAAACAATATTAATTTTCACTATTATTATTATATTATTCAGATTTAGACGAACGGAAGAAACGACCCTGACACCGATGAAATGTGATGTAGCTATGGAAGTCCATCTGCGCATGCGCAAGCTAAAATATTACCTTAAGAAAAAAGAAAAACTGAATCGAAAGAGTGTTAGTCAGGGTAGTGGGAACTTTTGGTCTATAGGATATCTACTGGTTACACCCATCGTGTTATACATCATTTTAAAGCTCTCGTCAATATTAGGTAACCTCCCTTCCCTCCTCGGGGGGTCGAGAGGAATCCAAATTTCGCTGCGACGCATACCATGATGCATACTATGATGCATACTATCGGGAAAGATGCATAGTATCAGAATGCATCTTCGTAAGCCACGCCGTGTCGCAGTGGTCTAAGCGCTGGCTTCTGACCATTCGTTCAAAATGGGTCCGGGTTGATCCCGATGAGGCATGGATTTGTGTTTGCTTTACAGCACTGGCTCTCTTCCTTCTTGGAGCCAGTTACCTTAAATTAAGGACGGGCGACTGTTTATAGCTCACCGAGTGGCTCGCGTTGGTCGTTAAACCTCCAAACCAAAAAAAAAAATAAATAAATGGGATATTGTTACGTTTATGTAAAACGTGATGAAATAATGTTCGGCGACAATTGAGTAAAATATATTGTTGAGTAAGAATTAAATTAACTATTGTTGCGTCAGTTCATGGGCCAGCATTCAAGAATCAGATTTCAACAATAGTTCTGACTACTTCCATTACCCATTTTCGTTACATCAAAACTTTTTACTTGGGGTTTATTTTACTGTTGTTATTAAAGATGCTTAAGAGTCAAATTTATACTCGTGTACTTGATTTCTTAAGCATTATAAAAACTTTGAAGCCAAACTTTACAAAATCTTACGAAACAACTGCATGTCACTTCATAACCGACTGAAGCATGATGATTCCTGTGATGTAAAAGGTAGTGAACGTTCTGAGGGGCTGCAATATTTTTGTAATGTTATTCCCGAAAATTCACGTTCGTGTAGTGGCGTCATCAGAAAGCAGTCTTTCGAAATTCAAGCTTTATGATGAACTATTTGCAGCCAACGGTATGTCAAGAATGATTAAACGGTCAGCCAACACTAGCAAATGAAAACTATTTGCTAAAACACAGACCACTGGTTATTTAAGAATTTTTATTTAAGGATTTCCTGTCGAGAAATCGAAGGGAAAATAACTCTGATCATCCGACAAGCACGAAGGGGATAATATGTCTCAGGGTGTGTGATTATTTATTTATGAATCATTTATTGTGTGTTTATTTGTTTTTATGTCTTATACATTTTAAATCGTTTTTTTTCTATCCACAGTTACATGCTTGAATGGCAATATTGTGACTGATACATTTACTAAAATTATAGACCAACACTAACAGACAACACTCAGAACAGGAAAATAGAAAATATAGCATTCATTTATCATCTTAAATTTCTTAAAGCTCTATTATCTGTTAAATATAAGATAATAATTTATGTAATGCGATACGGCCAGTTCTGAGAAAAAGAAAGTCATAATGGTGGGAGCGATTCGAAAAATAGTATCTTAGTTCCGCATAAACCTAAGTTTGTTTTTTTTATTGAAGGTTTAACGCTCACCGTGAGCAACTCGATGGGCTATCAGCAGTCGCCCGTCCCTAATTTAGGGCCACTGGTTCCAGGGAAGGGAGAACCGACAAACACAACATCCGTGCCTCACCAGCAGGATTCGAACCCAGACCCATCTCGGGCGCCTAAGTTTTTAAGGATGCCTTGAACTTGGTAATATTCTCCCTTGTTATTTTAACCGCATATTACGAACAATATTTTTTAGAGAAACCGCATATTTTCAGCACGGTTACCAGCAAACAAATAAGTGGCACACCCAGTTTTTAAACCTTCCTCTTTCACTGGAAAACAAGGAATTACCTGCTGTTGACATCACCCCGTGGCTCCCCTTACAGACAGGTCAGTTCGCATGAACACAAAAATATTTCAGTTGCTTATTTACTACCCCTCCCCCGCCACGCTTGCCAAGCATACATCTGAGCAAATGCTAAATGGAAATGGACGATGTAATCACTCTTTCCACGTTATTTTTTTAAACAACGCATAGCGACTGAAAAATTGTATTTCGGCACTGCTGGGATCGAACCCCAGAACTCTCGATAACTAGTCGAGTGCGTTCGAATTTACGCTACAGCGCCAACAATTCTCAGCGCAATGCGTGGTTTATCAGTCAGCATCTGACTATACGAATGCGTATTGATGGTCTCAGCAACTGAGATGTCGTCATCTGGTGGCATTTAACGCAACAGCTATTTTAATTGTAGCTGATAAATTCAAAGGGCGATAGAAATGTTTAATATATATCAAATACGTGGAGATAATGTAAATGGACGATGTAATCACTCTTTCCACGTTATTTTTTTATTTTTTTTAAACAACGCATAGCGACTGAAAAATTGTATTTCGGCACTGCTGGGATCGAGAGTTCTGGGGTTCGATCCCAGCAGTGCCGAAATACAATTTTTCAGTCGCTATGCGTTGTTTAAAAAAAAAATAACGTGGAAAGAGTGATTACATCGTCCATTTACATTATCTCCACGTATTTGATATATATTGAGCAAATGCTGTTTTTTATTTCCTCCAGTCGCCTCGCTGTCTTTCAATAATTAAATCTCTATTTAGATTACAGAAGTCCTTTTAACATCGGAATACATTTGGTTACACCGAAGTTCCCGATACATGGGAAATTCGTGTAACCAAATGTATTCCTATGCTAAAAGAACTTCACGGGCCATATAAAAACTTCGATATATACGGAGCTCCGTATTATACCGGCTCTCTACAATCGGATTCAACTTTGCATTTACTTTGTGACCATTCGTCCGAGATGGATCCAGGTTCTTTGTTTGGAGGTTTAACGACCGCCGTGCGAACTTGATAGGCTATCAGCAGTCACCCGACCCTAATTTAGAGCCACTGGTTCTAGGCAAGGGAGATAGCCAATACCGTAAAAGAATCACAACATCCATGACGCAGCGGGATTCGAACCCGGACCTATCCGGGGCGAATTATCAGATGCCAGCACTTAGATGAATGTGCACCCGGGCGACAAAGCCCTAGTTCGAATCCTAGTGAGGCGTTGATGTCGTGTTTATCTTACTACGGCACTAGCTCTCTCCCTTCCCTGGAACCAGTGGCCATAAAATACGGGTGGACGACTGCTTTATAGTCGATCGAGTTACTCACGGTAGTGGTTAAACCCCAAACAAACGAAAAAAAAGTTACTTTACATTTACTTAGACATACTAGAAGAAACTCAATTCAGCCGCCCCTAAGCGATGGCCTCTGATCATTCGTCCGAACGGGGTCCGGGTTCGAATCCCGGTGAAGCATGGATGTTGTGTTTGTCTTACGGCACTGGCTCTCTCCCTTCCCTGGAACCAGTGACCCTAAATTAGGGACGGGCGACTGCTTATAGCCCATTGAGTTGCTCACGGTGGTCGTTTTTTTTTTTTTTTTTTTGAGAGTAAAACAATAACGTAATTTTCTTTTTTTGATTGGAGGTTTAACGACCACCGTGAGCAACTCAATGGGCTGTAAGCAGTCGCCCGTCCCTAATTTAGGGTCACTGGTTCCAGGGAAGGGAGAGAGCCAGTGCCGTAAGACAAACACAACATCCATGCCTCACCGGGATTCGAACCCGGACCGCGTTCGGACGAATGATCAGAGGCCATCGCTTAGACCACTGCGCCACCGTGGCGGCCAATAACGTAATCAAAACCCACAATGACATAACATGAAATGAAATACATATAGAATATGTAATTCAATTTACAAATGACCTCGTCGCACCTTTTGTTTTGCGAATTCATCGATAATGTGATTATAATCTAAGGTATATGCAATGTCAGCTTCGATTGAAAGAATTGCTAAATTTGGAAGTTTTCATTCCCCAATGTTAATCTCAAATATGTTTTAATTAATTCCAATTTAGAGAAAACTTCTTTCTCCACTAGCTACTGGCACAGATAAAGGCAATAAAATTCTTAAAGCAATCATTGTGTTGGGGTAAGTAATATGCAAGTCTGTTGCGTGAATGTGGTTCAACGCCCCAAAGGTGTCAATCTCTTCTGTAGGATATTCGTCAAATCCTTTAATTCGTCCTTCAATTCTATGCCATCAATATCACAATTTTCACCCTATCTAAGTGCCAGATAAAGAGAATTGCAATGACTTGGGAGATCAGAGTCTGTCATATATTTTAAATCGAAGATATTGTACAAACATTGAAAGTTTTTGTTACGTTTCTGCAGTTGAATAAATCGTTCCTGTATTGAATTTAATGCTGCGTCTTCAGTCTAACACCTAAAAACCATCTAAGTCTTTCCGAAATAAATAATAACAATAAAAAATTGGTACATCAAATATTAGGCTCTCCAAAATAAAGAATCTACTATAAAAATAAATAAGTGCTTACCTTTGCATTCTGACGAACATCGACAACCTGCATGCGCTCGATGATGAACGATCTATTTTGTAAATGAATAATGTACACAAGTCATATTATTCTAACAAACAAACTAGGCTCAATCCTATATCTTTTTGATCACAATATGCCACACTGTCCAAATGCAAAACTCAGGGTAACACACAAAGAACTGATTCAAGCTACCCTCGGGATATTAGCTAGCACTCCCAAGAGCCAATGGAAATCGCTCTGTTAAAGGAAATAAACAGAGCGATTCATGCTGTTGCTCGGAAGTTGGGTGGGAAACCCTACCGTTGCCAGTTCGAAAAAGATAACAGTGGTTACATCTCTGTTCTATGCATATTGCTCAACATTGCTATACTCGCACTAAACTAAAACGGCCAAGTTGGTATATTTCATCTTGCAAGAATATTATACAAAAACTGATTTTTTTAGCTTGCTGTTTATCACTGAACAGCGAACTTTGTAGGCTGTTCACGGGCTGTTGTACTTAAAGTGTACCGAGAGTGGATGGAAAGAGGCGTAACGCATTACCGGCGAGGGAAAGGGGGTATTGGACGCTGGTCGGCCTGTTTGATCGGAACAATAGGCATGCTACCTTAGCATAACTGACTGTGGTCTGCAACTAGGAAGCATAGGGGAGTGTATCTACAGATACAGTGCAACGATCCCTCCAACACATGACCATAGCATCCTGCACCCCAGAACGTCATCGGCGAGAACGACTGGAAGAAGATGGTACATAATGACATGACCCCTCTAGAAGAGGCAGGTGGCATAGGATGTACTACTATGGGGGATGTTTTCGTGGAACAGATTCCCTGAGAGCGTTGGGATAGCTTGCTGAATACCATCGCGCATCTGTCCATCATTGCAGACCAAGTTCATCCTGTTTATGATGACAGTGTTTCCAGACCAAGATGAGGTGTTCAACAAGTTAACGTACCGTGTTATAATGCCCATATCGGCCAGAATTAGTTCGAGGAACACAAGGATGGCTTCCATGTTCTCCCATAGCAGCCCATGTTGCACCACATGAATCCAAATGAACGTATTTACGACCATATGGATCGGCAGCTACGACGTGTGGACCCGCCGCCACGAATACTGGACGATCTACAGCCAGGACTTATACGCATATTGCATGGCATACCACTGGACACCTTCCGCAGACCTGTGGAGACCACGCCTCGTCGCATGGTCGCAGTGGTGGAGACTTATGTGGGCTTACACAGTACTAGGTACGTGGTCATAATGTTTTGCTCCTACAGTGCATGTACGATCAAATAGTGGATACTGTAGCAAAGCCTCACCGAAATATGTTTTTGATACACCAAAGTCTTAATTGCAGCGAACTCATCTTTTGACATAGAAAGAAAGAAACTGAAGTGAAATTTTCATTGTTCCATGTGTTACACCTGGAACGTACTTAAAATTCCAGAGTGACTGAGATATCGCATCAACAAATCAGCAAAACCGAGCGTTTTTGTGCGTGTTTTTAACCGAGCGTTTTTGTGCGTGTTTTTAACCGAGCGTTTTTGTGCGTGTTTTTAACCGAGCGTTTTTGTGCGTGTTTTTAACCGAGCGTTTTTGTGCGTGATTTGTGCGATACTGTATGTAACAACAGAATACTGAAAATTGAAAGGGATAATAGACAATCATAATGTTTATAATGTTTCACCTTTTAAATATTTTGAAACTCTGAAAACAGCTATAAAAATAAATAAAACAAATAGTGAAATTCAACCAAGCAACAGTAGATTTTGTTCCTTACATCACCTACTTTCTTACAAAAGATTACCCTAAAGAATCAAGTTAGACATTTATTACGGCTGCTATTTTGTATGGAGCTGAAACTTGGAGCCTTTCAGAAAACGAAGAAAATCTCTTCAGTATTTGGAAAACAAGATTGTAACAAACATTTCTGGACAGGCATGAAGAAACAAGAGTTGAGAAGATACAAACAGGAACTTTTCGTAGCCTATGAAGTTACTTTAACAGTTAATGAGTAAAGCAAAACAGATATTTCAAATGAGACCGACTGGCACTAGACCAAGAGGACCTCGAAGGAGATGAAGCGACAATGTGGAAAAGGATCTAACAGAACTGCAAGTGGAAAGTTGGTCCACGACGATGGTGCTAGACAGAGAGAAATGGAGCAAGATTGTGCTCATAGACAAGAATCTTCAAGGTCCATCGTACTGAAGAAGTGCAGAGGGGATTCGAAAGTTTTGCAATATTTGGATCCTTTTATGTCTTCATACGTACCTTTACGACGAAAGCTGATTAGCATTCAAAGTATAGGGCATCGTATTGCACCGTCTTTAGCCATCTGTCTGCCAGTTCTTCGATTCCACAGAGGCTGAGTCGAACGTTTTGCAATATTTGGATCCCTTTATGTCTTCATACGTACCTTTACGACGAAATCTGACTAGCATTCAAAGTATAGGGCATGGTATTGCACCGTCTTTAGCCATCTGTCTGCCAGTTCTTCGATTCCGCGGCGGTACCAGTTCTTGTCCTTCGAGGCGAAGAACTCCTTCACCCCAGCTGCCACCTCCTCCTGGTTGTTGAAGTGCCGCCCGGGAAGGAAGTGGGCCATGGACCGGAACAAGTAATATTCCGACGGAGAAAAGTCCGGACTATATATGCTCAGTTCGATGACCTCAAGTTCCTCGAGTTTTGCCCGGGTCGTTTGCGTGGTTTGAGGCCGAGCGTTGTCCTGCTGTAGGAGAGCGCGCTTTCTATTCACCAGTGCCAGGAATTTCTTCTCCAAAACGGCATACATCCGCTCCAGCTGTTCAGAGTAGAGTTTGGCGTTGATGGTCCGACCGTCTGGAACAAATTCGTCATGGATTATCCCCTCGAAATTCCACCAGACGCAGAGCATCACTGGTGCTTAAAGCGCCCACGTTTGGCAACAGGTTCAGGAAGCTGGCCCGGGCTCAACCACTACCGTTGTGTGTTAGGATTACGGAAATAGACCCACTTTTCATCGCACGTAACAATTGTCTTGATGAAACGTACATCGCGCTGGTTTTCTAGGAGTTTCGTGCACACTTCCACTCGGCGGTTTGCTTCAGCTGGTGTAAGTTCGTGAGGGACAATGCGACAGCTTCTGTAGGCCTTGCCGAGGTCCTGAAGGTGACAAACCACGGTGGTTTGTGACATGCCTAGCTCGCCTGATAATCTCCGAGTGCTGGCTGTCAACCTGGCGCACGGCCTCCGAATCCAAGGTTCGCGGCCTACCTGACCTTGGCTGATCGTCGAGGTTTCTGTCACCAGAGCGAAATGTCTTGAACCATCTGGTTGCGCTGCTGCGGTCAACGGAACCTTCCCCTTTCGCATGACAAATGTTTCGTGTTGTTTGAGTAGGGTTATGGCCGAGTTCAAACTCGTAAAGCAAAAGTTCCCTAATTATCCGGTTGTGGCTGTTCAGCTTTTAGGCATCTCAACCACAGACAGAACGTTGACATTCAACACTGTTCACAGAAACTACTACCACTTTATATCCCTTTCGACTGACTGCAGTGCGCGACTTGAACTAGTTTAAACACGTGACATACCCGCCGCAGCACATGCGTTTACGCAAAATATTGCAAAACTTTCGACTCACTCTCTGAATAAGAATATTATATGGTAATGCGAGGAAAAATTCTGAATCAAGATAAATTGGAAATTTTGTTATCATATTGGCCTCTACCCAAGGTGGCAATTTTTTCATCCTGTCCTACAGTAGTACAGACACAGCGATAAAACCTAACGAAAAGAAAAAGCTCTAATGGGGTAAATATACGCTCACTGGCAACTGAATTAGAAACCGTTATGCAGATGTACGTAAAAGTCACTTACCCAGCGTATATTCAAAATACGTGGTCACGTGTGTCACCACGTGATCTAGGCAACTGTTTTAAGACTGCTGCTCGTCAGTAATGGTAAGTAGTGTTGATCACAATTGGAAAAACAAAGGATCTTTCGGAGTTCGACAAAGGGCTTATTGTGTGTGCCCGTCTGGCTGAAGCGACGATTTTGAAAACAAAAGATCTGACTGGTTTCTCAAAAGGCGAGATCTCCAAGGTCTTTAAGCAGTAGGGGAAAAAAGCACATTGCCTGTCTAAGAGGCATAACTGTGGCACAACGGAATCTGTCAGGAACGAGACATCCGCCGTCTGAGAAGGCTTGTGCGGAAAAACAGGACTTCCTGTGTGCAGCGATTGGCCGAAGCATTCAATGAAGGCTGTTTCTGGCCCATATCTCAGCGAACTATGCGCAAGGAATGGAAAAGAATCGGTATTGTCAGTCGCATGTCTTTATGAAAACCACTTATTTCTGCGAAGAACCGGAAAGTTCGTCTACATTGGTGCTAGGTACACCGTGACTGGACACTGGAAGACTGGAAAAGGAGCACGTGGTCCGACGAGTTGCGGTACACCTTGTTCTATACCGACGATGGGCAGAGAGTTTGGCGGGAGCCCCATGAAGCAATGGATCCAGCTTGACGGGAGCCCCATTAAGCAATGGATCCAGCTTTACTTGTAAATACAACTTAAGGTTCTGGAGGTGGTGTCATGGTGTGCGACACGTTCTGTTTGTTGGTACGGAATGAGTCCCCTGATTTTGCTGGAAGAACGGGTGTACTCGAAGGATTATCTGAACATTATTGCCGATCAAGTCCATCCTGTAATTGTTGACCTTTTATCCAGTAGGTGACTGCTGTTTCATGGACAGCAATGCTACTATGAATCGCGCAAGATGTGTCTATTAGAGGTTCAGCGAGCATAACAGCGACTTCAACCATCTTCCCTGGCCACCACAAGGCCTGGATGTGAACTCCATTTAGAATGTATGGGAATGTTAGAAAAACGGATCCGGAAGCAAAGTACTCTTCAGTTAAATATCTGCCAGTTAAGGGACTGTCTGGCGAACGCCTGGTATGTTGTAGACGTAGATGCACACTAACACCTTGTAGAATCTATGGCAAACAGCATACGTGCTGTAATTCGGGCTAAAAGATATTCAACCTGGTATTGATAAAAGTTTCTAATTCAGTGGCCGGTATGTGTATTAACACACGTTTACGCCCAGCAATCAAACTGTGAACGGTAAAATGCATAGCAAATTTTGGTCAAGCTGAGGTGAATTCGATCCATCTTCTGGAAACAGGGATATTGTTTCGGATACAAATTCATATTTAGGCTACCTAGCTACAAATTTGGAGATACGGAAAATACAGAAAGTGCTTTCAGAGATTACGCATAATTATCCCGTCCAAAACAAACTTTTCCAGTACAGTTTCTAGAAACGGAGATAGGAACAGACGAGCAGATAAAACGATGACACTGCATGCCATTTTTGAGATACTTATGGAAAAGATAGAGATGCTAATAATTATCATCAGATCAGCTTGCAAGCCTTCCCAGGTTACATTCTCGTAAACGGACTCTCACGTAATAGGAAATGCGTGAACCCACATTCTTTAATTGTGACTGTGAAACAAATATGCGTGTGCACCTTTTCAGAACCTTAGAAACATCGAGAGGAAAAGACAGGTCGCCGTTTTCTTACATGACGCCCTAAGAAACTGGGCTTCCTGTTATCTTCGTTTCTTTTAAAAACCTGCGTCCAACTTCTCCTTCTAAGTAATATTTTCCCATTATATTTAAACGACGTCAGTGTTTACGGCCGTAAAAATGAGGGCGTTGTAACGGAGACAGCCCAGGTGAAAATGCTGCTGTAGGCGGCGTAACCTTCATTCCACCTGAAATTTGGGTTTGCCACCGAAATGTGAACAGTCACGGTCAAGTGTATTTAACTGGAAACTAGGAAATTCACTTAAATAAAAAAGAATATCAACCAAGGAAAGTTTAAATGAATGGTATGAGACTAAGACTACAAAATTTCTAGAGAAATCAAAAGTAAATATACGGTCACTAAATTTCAACATGTCTTTTGAAATTAAACTTGAGGTCCCTAAATTTGGTAAACCTTCGTACTTCAATGGAAAGGAACACTCGCAGACACTGAAACAATTTAAATAACAGTTTCTCATTTTAAAAAATGCTCTTAAGCACGACATCATCAATCTGAATAAGCACAGGGATAAGACATTTCTTATTTACTAAATTGAAAGCACAAGGAATCTTAAATTATGAAACCAATATTGCAAGGAGAGCGATTTTTCCTTTTCTCTCCGGACTTTAACGATCAAAAGCTGTAAGGGGATATTTCGCCAACCGTTTTTCCACAAAATATTTCTTTTCCCGAAGAACCCCTTCCAATGGAAATTTGCAAAAAAATAGTTGATAGCGAGGAGTGCAAGGCGATTTATTGCTAAATTGTTTTCAAGAAAAATAATTTATAAGGAGCTGTTATACTGCAAATACCATAATCACCATTATCATCATCTACTGCTGGATGAAGGTCTCCCCAAGCCTCATCCTCAGCTTTCTGCCTTGAGAACTCTTCCATGTGACTTGCGCATGCTTTCGAATTTCATCCACCCATATCCCACAGGGTCTTTTTCTGGGTGTTTTCCCGTCCCTTGGAATCTAGTCTTGTATTTTGATTTGATTTGATTTATTGAATATTCTGTCATACATCACAGTAATACCATACATGACAAAGTTTAACACAAAAATACATCATTACAATAAGACTGCTAAGTAACTAACCAAAACAAAATACAATGTCAGTAATGTATCCTTAATATGTCATTACCCAATTACAATAAACATACTATTAACTACAATTAATGAACTTGCACAATTAAACCAAAATTTATAAAATAGATGGAATGAAATGTAAAAAAGTAAGCTATGTCTACATAAATCTCGGCAAGTGGATGACATGGAGCCAGGGAAATGGGCTTTAATGAAAAAGCCTGACGAGCCCCCGATCCCCAAGAAGTGTGTGTCAGGCTAAGGACATAGGGCACAAAAAATCACAGTAAGTCTCAAATTACCATAATAGTACAGGGAAGTGATGGATACATGATTGTAAACAACTGTAATTAAAGTAGATGGCATATAACCAGTACAGTTACAGTATATAGAAATCTGAACACATGCCAACATAAACACTGATAAACAGAGTATAAGAAAAACAATAAAGATTTAATTAGGACATCTATGTATATGTATATACCAAATTAATGTAATCGAAAAATGTATATCACAAGAATATATGTACAGTACATTAAACAATCATGCAACAATAAATAAACCAAGACCAACAAAACAAAGCAACAAAGTTAATCATAAATTACACCATACCACCAAGCTCAACGATGATATATGCAGAAAAAGCAAAAGGAGTACAGCAATAGCCAATTGGTACAAAGTCACAAATACACGTAAAAAAAAATCATAAAAAAAGAGCACAATACAAAACAGCAGTACACGTCCCCAAAATAAACGTATAATACTGAATGCGATTAAGTTAAACAAAAGAAAAAGACGTCCTATCCCAGACCGTTTCATACCTTCAGGTTAACCACTAGTAAGCAATTGCAGGATCAAGAGACTTAGTATAAATATATGTGCAGCGCATACGAATGGTACCCAATATGACAGTGAAGGTTAAAACTTAAACAGTGAAAGTTAGTCATCGAGTCCTAAACACAAAACAGTATCCAAGAACCAAAGCAAGGAAATATAAACATTCCTCGTCTTACTCACTAAGGTAAAGTAAATGTGAAACAAAGTAATAAAAATTTATATGTACCAGAAATAATGTGCTATTATATTTAAAAAAAAAGTCAAGACATCAATTCAAATCATATCAGCCAGCCAAATAATTCAGTAGTTAATATTTTCCTGAATGCCTTGAAGTTAACAATTGATTTAATGTGCAAGGGCAATTCATTCCACTGTCGCGGACTGGCTGTAATAACACTGAATGCAAAAGATTTAGATGTGCCCTGGGAATATCGAAGTTTGCATTGCCCCTGGTATCATGAGAATGCGAAAATTGGTGTATTCAAGAAGACTTAGAAACTTATTAGCATAAATTCTATTATGTATAAAAAGTAACAATCGAAATGTATCATCATCATCATCATCATTGTCAACCATTATCAATCCACTGCTGGACGAAGGTCTCCCCAAGTTTCCTCCACAACGGTCTGTCTTGTGCCAGTCTCCTCCATGTCACCCCTGCATACTTTCGAATTTCATCCACCCATCTCCCATGTGGTCTTCTTCTGGGTCTTTTCCTGTCCCTTGGAATCCAATCTAAAATTTCGGCTGTCCATCGATGATCTGTCCTTCTGGCAGTATGTCCAGCCCATTGCCATTTCAGGGATTTAACTCTGATCATGATGTCTTCCACTCTTGTCATTTTTCGGATCCACGAGTTCCTCTTCTTATCTCTCCTGGTTACACCAAGCATGCACCTCTCCATGCTGCTTTGAGTTGTCTGCAGCCTTTGTATGTCTCTTTTAGTTAAGGTCCACGTCTCTGCACCATACGTAAGCACTGGAAGGATGCATTGATCAAACACTTTTCTTTTAAGACATAATGGCATATTGCTCTTGAAAATTATGCTGTTTCTTCCAAAAGCTCTCCAGGCAAGTTTTGTACGCCGATTAATTTCTTCATCAATGTGACCCTCACTTGATATCTGCTGTCCAAGATAAACGTACGTGTCTGTTAACTCCAGCTTTTCTCCATCAATCGATAAATCTTCATTTCTTGTAAAAGCATTGAACATCACTTTTGTCTTCTGAAAGTTCATTTTTAATCCCACTTCTTTACTCTTGTCAGCAAGTTCCTGGATCATACTCTGCAGCTCTGATGGGGTAGTTGCAAAAATGACTACGTCATCAGCAAAACGAAGGTGGGTTAGATAATCTCCATTAATATTTATCCCCTTGTTTTCCCAGCTCAGCGACTGAAAAACACCCTCCAATGTGGCATTAAAGAGCTTCGGAGATATGGTGTCACCTTGTCTCACTCCCTTTCCAATTTTTACGTGTGTTGTATTTTCAAACAGCCTAATCTTTGCACTTGCATTTTCGTAGATGTTATTAATAATATTAATGTATGCATCTTCAATACCGCAGGTTTTCAGAGCCATTGTAACTGCTGATGGTTTCACCGAATCAAAGGCTTTTTCATAATCGATAAAAGCCATGCACAATGGAAGTTCATATTCCCTCGCTCTTTCAATTAGTTCTCTCAGCACGTGGATATGATCTATTGTGCTGTAGCCACTCCTGAATCCAGCTTGTTCTCTCGGTTGAGCCATGTCTAGTGCTACCTTCAAGCGGTGTGAAAGAACTTTAGTGAAGATTTTATAAACTACTGATAGGAGGCTGATAGGTCTGTAGTTTCCGAGATCCTCAATGTCCCCTTTCTTATGTAGCAGGATCATTGTAGCGGTGTTCCAATCCTCAGGAATCTTTTATCGATTATGAAAAAGCCTTTGATTCGGTGAAACCATCAGCAGTTACAATGGCTCTGAAAACCTGCGGTATTGAAGATGCATACATTAATATTATTAATAACATCTACGAAAATGCAAGTGCAAAGATTAGGCTGTAGTTTATTAAATGGGATCATTTTATATGAACAACAAACGGCAGCTATAGCACTATGAGTATCCAATAAGCGAATGTATTTCTTTTGTAAAATATATAATCTGTTGACATTACCCAACGTGGTCTTACCCCAGGCCACTAAACAGTTGTCCAAGGATGATCAGTTCTTCTTGCAATATGTACAGCCCATAGCTATTTCAGGGTTTTTACCTTGATGATAATGTCATCAATTTCCTGATCCGTGAATTCCTCGTCCTATCTTTCCTGGCTATACTAAACATTCAACTCCTCGACGCCCGGATGGCGCAGTGGTCTGAGCGATGGCTTATGATCATTCGTCCGTGAAGGGTCCGGACTGGACCCTTCATGGACGAATGGTTCGAATCCCGGCGAGGCATGGATGTTGACGGCACTGGCTCTTTCCCTTCCCTGAAACCAGCGGCCCTGTTTTAGGGACGGGCAACTGCTTATAGTCTAGTGAGATGCTCACGGTGGTCGTTAAACTTCCAATCAGAAAAAAATCACCTCTTCTTGTTTTTTTCAGTTGTCTGGAGCCTCTGAATGTCTCTTCAATTAAGGTCCTGCTGCCGCCCCGGTGGAGCAGTGGTCTAAGCGATGGCCTCTGATCGTTCGTCTGTAAGGGTCCGGGTTCGAATCCCGGTGAGGCATGGATGTTGTGTTTGTCTTACGGCACTGGCTCTCTTCCTTCCCTGGAACCAGTGACCCTAAATTAGGGACGGGCGACTGCTTATAGCCCATTGAGTTGCTCACGGTGGTCGTTAAACCTACAATCAAAAAAAAAAAAAAAAAAAGGTCCTGCTCCGTAAACAAGAACTGGAAGGATGCAATGATTAAATACTTTTTTTAAGACACAATGGTAAATTGAACTTGATAATAGTACTGTTTCTTCCAAACATTATCCAATCAAGTTTTGTACGCCTATTAAATTCTTCCTGCGATGTGGCCCTCGCTTGATATTATCTGTTGTCCAAGGTAAGTGTAGGCATCGGTTACTTCCAGATTTGCCCCATCAATATCTAAATCTTTAGTTCCTGTAAAAACACTGTACATCAATTTTAAATTCACAGTTGGGGGAAGGGGGGGGGCTAACTCTTACTGGCCAAGCGGGTTGGTGAGTGTGGGACAGAATTTTCTCTAATCCAGGTGGTATAGCTATACCCAGGAGGGTCCCGCTTGGGCTGCGCAGTATCAGAAGCGGTTATTTTGAAACCATCCCATGCATGACGTAGGTGTGGACGCTGGACGCTCAGTCTTTCAACTTCTTGCATCCCTGTTTGTTTACAATTGGTGTGCTGGAGTTTTCTCTATTAACGCAGTTGATTTTCAACCGATTGAAGTTTGTATCGTATAGTTTTATGTTTATGTTTTGTTATATTTTGATATTTACACGTATTTATTACTGAAATTCATTGCTTCTGTGTTTCGTAAGAAACGCAATAATGCCGGGTTGTGCAGTGGCCTGTTGTACTACGTACAATAGGAAAACCAAGAACACTAACATTATGTACCATGTATTTCCCAAGGATTTATTACTACAAAAATTGTGGATTCAGAAATGTAAGCGTCAGGATTTTTTCAAAGTTTCCAATGCAAGAGTGTGTTCTCAACATTTCACACAGGATGACTACCAGCGTGATTTAAAGGCAGAGTTACTTGGGTTAACTAGCAGGAAAGTGTTGAAGCCTGATGCAGTACCTACACTACACTTTCCCACAAGCAATAATACTGGTATTAATAAGGTAAGTTTGAGAGCCAGTGCTGACATTTCAGGACCTGAGACTGCAACGCCTACTACACTTAGATGTCATGACCGTGGAGTTTGGAAACGTGCATTGGAAACCCTTGATAATATATCACCAAAGAAGAGGAATGTAGAGAAACCGATGGGAACTGATCAAGAAACACAGTGCATGCTGAGTGATATAAGAACAATGGAGAAAAGAATAAAGAAATTGGAGGAAGAAAACCAAAGGCTAAACACAGCGTGCATTCAGATGAGAGTAAGAAACAAGCACCTTCACAGTCAGCTTGTAACAACTCGACGACGTTCTCAGGAATACTTGAAAAATTTGACACGGAGTTAGAAACCGAAGTAAGCAAAGTTTTAGTAAAACTCTTCACTGCAAATCAGGTCCGTTGTTTAATAAAAGGTAAGAAATGTGTAAAATGGGAAAGAGAAGACATCTGTGAAGCCATTTCTCTGCGTGCAATGTCAAGAAAGTGCTATATTTTCTTGAGAGATAAAATGGGTTTTCCATTGCCAGGAATTTCAACACTGAGGCGGTGGACTGCTCGCTCATTCCATTGTCGCCCTGGCATTCTACATGATGTCCTTCAGCTAATGAAGGCACAGGCATAAAGACTTAGTACTTTTTTTTTTTTTTTTTTTTTTGATTGGAGGTTTAACGACCACCGTGAGCAACTCAATGGGCTATAAGCAGTCGCTTGTCCCTAATTTAGGGTCACTGGTTCCAGGGAAGGGAGAGAGCCAGTGCCGTAAGACAAACACAACACCCATGCCTCACCGGGATTCGAACCCGGACTCCGTTCGGACGAATGATAAGAGGCCATCGCTTAGACCACTGCGCCACCGGGGCGGCCTTAGTACTTTAGAGTGTACATGTGTAATTTCTTTTGATGAAATGAACATAGATAGCAGAATTTCCTATGCCCAAGAAGAAGATAGGATTGTTGGTCCACACAGTAATGTGCAAGTAGTCATGATACGGGGACTGTTTGCAAGCTGGAAGCAGGTAATATATTTTGATTTTGACATACAGATGACATCCTCATTGTTGAACAAAATAATATCATCTCTGGAAGATACTCAGTATAATGTTGTTGCTGCTGTAGCTGACCGCGGTGACAAAAATCGTGCTGTATGGAAGGAATTACAAGTAACACACGCAAATACATGCTTCCCCAATCCTCAAATACCAAATAAACGAGTTTGGGTGTTTGCAGATGTTCCACACCTTTACAAGCTGCTAAGAAATCATTTTCTCGATGATGGACTAACACTTCCAGGTAATAAGAAAGTTACAAAAGCTACTATTGAACAGCTCCTTACTCTGGATTGCAGTGAGATGAAGATATGCCCCAAGTTGTCACTTCATCACATTAGTGTGAAGGGCCGTGACCGCCAACGTGTATATTTGGCAACTCAGCTCTTTTCGAACCACACTGCACAAGGAATACGCTTTCTTATGCCACATGAAGAACACGTCGCGAAATTTGTTCAGCTTCTGAACGACTCGTTTGATGTGCTAAATTCAAGAAGGCCTACAGATGAGAAATCTCTGGCATGTGGATTTGGAACTCATCGTGAAACCCAAGAGAGGATTCTACGACAGCTGCATGCATGCATCCGAGGAATGAAGGTAGGTAATGCAACACATCTGTTACCCTTTCAGAAAGGATTCATCACAACCATTCGCTCATTACTGGGACTCTTCACTGACCTGAAGTTTCTGAACATAAAATACATCCTAACTGCTCGACTCAATCAAGACTGCCTTGAAATTTTTTTTCACAAATACGTGGGCTTGGCCACTTTTATGATCATCCATTGCCTACAGAAGTGAAATCCCGTTTGCGTCTCTTGCTTCTAGGTGCCAATGTAAGTGACATTCTATTTTCAAGTGCTGCTCCTGTTGCGCAAGGTGGTGGTGATGATGATTACTTTTTGACATCTCAATTGTTTAGTGCCGTTTTACCTGATATGTCAGAACCCATGGCAATGATTGAAGGTGAAACTGAGATTCGGGATATTACACTACAAGACTCTACAGGTATTCAGGTACCACCTGCTACTCCCTTTGGCTCTGATTGCTCTGTAGAAGGCTTTCGCTACCTTGCAGGTTACATAGCTTACAGAGGAAGAAAATATGACCGTTCGCTGGGTACGCCAACTGGCAGCTACTTAATCCACCATCAACTACAGAATCAGTACCTGTTGGGTGGATTGAGACCCTTTCACGAGGTGGCCTGCTTGTTCCATCAGATCCATGGTTGGAGAAAGTTAGCCAGTTTGAGTTGATGTTTGCAGAAGTGCATGGACATGACTCTTTATCCCAGGAACACAAGATTGTACACAAACTATGTGTGAAAATTGGTCAGAGGTTACCAGATGTCCCTACAGAGGTGTATAATGAATAAAGTTCTCCGCTGGACGTGTAGTGCAGGGAAGCTTACGTTAAGTCACGTTAGGGTTATTGGAAGGTTACTTGACGTAGCTAAAGTGTGCCTAATCTTCAAAGTGCTAGAGTTTGTTTAGGTAAGACACGCACGTGCAATAAGTTCATTGAATATGGAACTTCTTTTTACTCAGCGTTCCTCATTATCTTGAATATCAGTACTATAACTTCGGTTTTAGTACATTAGTACCTTGAAGGCTCCTTATTAGAGCGGTAAACACAATATACCCTGGACTTAACGTAGACACTCAATGAAATAGACTTAACGGCCAGACAGAGGTCTGACAATAAAATGAACTAAGAAAACGTACTCACTTTTAACCTTTTATTGGGGAACTCCTGGTATTACTCAAACACACTCCAACAAAACACAACTACTGATATTCCGAACTTGCGTACTATCGTAGATAAATCACATAACAATAATAATGGAAGAACCTATCACATATAAAACGAAGCTGCTTGGTATAGTTGAGCGCGCCTATATATACTGCATACCACCACGTCATGACTTACACTCTTTGCCACATATAATTCAGCGGGAGAAATAACATCTCGTTAAGTGAGAAGATAATTTGCATAGGAAAATAAAATAACAAGAGATAGTAAAATCAAAAGGAAACTGAATCTAGAGTATACGTTACAGGTGATAAAGTTATATGTTAGAACCCGAACCTTTATACGGCTAAGACATTTAAATGCAAAAGCAAAAGTTAGGAAGGCAGAAGAAGCTCAACGCAGAAAAGCACGTAAGTGGCAGGCTTCATCAAAGGGAAAGTTTCCTGGATGCACATGACCAAACCAGATTTTTCATGCCATGGAGAAAATGTAAGCAACCTGCAGGAATAATGCCAAGGAATTCTGCCATTAGAAAGCTAAGTTGTTGTTTTTTTATTTCAATTTTTCATTGTTTGTATGCATGTATGCAAGTATTTGCAATTTTTCTGATAGCTATTATATATACTCATCTGAGAAAGAAGTTTTATTTCAATACATCTGTCATGGGCACATTGTGTTAAGGATCAAATCTGGTAAAGGAAAAGTTGTAGAATTGAATTAGCACAGCATCAGTGGTAATGAGTATACTAACTTATTTACTAGTCATTAACATAAAAAAAAAGTACCACACACATATATAGGAGACACAGTGTTTTTAAAGATGAAAAATTTTCACCATTCCTTCATGGTTTGTGTGTATATGTATGTATATATGGTGTGTGTGTGTATGTATGTATATATGGTGTGTGTGTGTGTATGTATGTATATATGGTGTGTGTATGTGTATTTTTCAAGATGTCATTTTTTAAGCAGATATTCGATATAACTTCTATATCTTCACTTCCAGAAAAAATTTCAACCTTCTTAAATGACGTGTGTGGGTGTGTACAAACAATTTTAAAAACAAAAATCTAAAAAAAGAAGAATATCAAAATCCAATCACCGAGCTATATTCTCCCCTTGATGAGGGCTAAAACTAAAAAACTGTAAACTATAAAAGTGAGATTATGGAAGGAGACATGTAATGTAGAACATGTTGAGAATAATCACTTATTCCTTCTTCAGGGTCAAACAGAAATGATCCCTCTCTCATTTCTACAAAGACCTGAAAGTGGGTTTCTGCTATATTACATCTGCTTAAGTGCACCAAATATAAATTTTGCAAGTTAATAAAATCTTTGAACATTAAATTCTACTAAACCTGTAAACTACTAAAACAACCAGCTAGCACAAATGCTGGTAAAAAAGGTTTAAAGTGAAAACCACATTCTTAAACTTAGAGCAAAATAATAAGCTTATTTAACTTTACAGGAAAAAGTAATTTTGAAAAAAAAAAAAAAAAAAAAAAAAAGGACGTTTAACACTTTTCTTGCGCATATATTTGTTTTTTTTTGTTTTGTTTTGTTTAGCTTGCTTATGTGTTATATACATTCACAACATGAAGTAATGTTGAAAAATGTTTCAAGAGTGAATATATAGAGATACAGAATAGTTTTCGTGTTGTTCACAGTACGGAACTGATTGATTTGGCAGCGATACGTATCGCCGCCTTTGTTGGCATTTTTTGATGAAGTAAATTTCAGAAATAATTTAAGTATCAGTGTTTAACCTTAATTCTTGTAGTTGTTTATTTTGTAGTGGCTTGGCGGTAAGTATTAAAATGTGAGTTCACATATATGCAAATAAATTTGGAAATGTTGCGCTTCACGGAAGGTAAATGGTTTGATTTTATGATTTTGATTTATGTGTGAGCAGTTTTTTGCACTTTCATTTCGTTATTATCATAATAAGTGTGATTATTACGATCGTTTCGTATGCTGTAACCAGTGGTTGGAAAAACTACTTTTATTTGTAGCGATGTTTCAAGAGTGAATATATAGAGATACAGAATAGTTTTCGTGTTGTTCACAGTACGGAACTGAACATCACAGCCTCTCCTTGACAAATGTCAACCCCGCCTTCTCGTGGTGCATTCTGTTCCCACTAAAGGGGCTCTGACGACCGCCAATAGCGGTATAACTATACCATCGGGATCAGAGGAAATGCTATCCCACACTCACCAACCCGCTTGGCCAGCGTGGTGAGTTATGTCCAAACACCTCCAAAATGACTCTACAACTTAAATCTTGGCCCTCAGTCTCCGGCAGCTGGAATGTACCTGGCCAAGGCAGCGGCCAGTGCGACATGAAGGCAGAGAGTGCTAAGAATCCCCGGAGGACCGGACTAGGCTGCCATTTGATGCTGACCTTGGCTACCTATAACGGACGCTCCCTATCTTCTGATTCAAGGCTTCTTGAATTGGAAGAGGAACTACAAAGGATCAAGTGGGACATCGTCGGGCTAAGTGAGGTAAGGAGAAAAGGAGAAGATCTCATTGAACTGAAAAGTGGACATCTCTTCTATTATCGTGGGACAGATACTGGCAGAACTAGTGGTGTTGGATTTATAATAAACAAGAAACTGAAGGATAAAGTGGTAGAAGTTGAAAGTTCCTGTGACAGAGCTGCACGACTCGTTATCCAACTCTCGAGAAGATACCAGGCTCAGATTATTCAAACTTATGCACCCACCACAAGTCATCCTGAAGAAGAAATTGAAGAATTTTATGAGGAAATTCGTCATCTAAATAATAAAGGTAAGCAGCACTTGAAGATAATTATGGGAGATTTCAATGCAAAAATAGGGCAACGGCAACAGAATGAAACTTCAGTAGGTAAATTCGGTCACGGCAACAGAAACCAGCGTGGAAATACTCTCGTTGAGTTTGCAGAGGCAGAAGGATTTTTCATCTTGAACTCCTTTTTTCAAGAAAAAGCCACACAGGAAATGGACATGGAGACATCCAATTGGGACGACAAGTGAAATTGATTTTATTATGTGTAACAAAAAATTCGTCATCGAAGACTGCAGTGTGCTGAACAAGTTCAACACAGGTAGTGACCATAGATTGGTGAGATGTAAGATGCACCTCAACACTAAACTGGAACGTGGCAAGCTCATAAGACAAACAAAATGTATTGACATAACCAACCTTAAAAAACACCATAATACTTTCAAGTTGGAACTGAAGAACAGATTCTCTGCTTTAGAAGGCCTAACATCGGAAGAAGTGGATATTTCGGAAGTTAACAGAAAAGTAACCAAAGCTCTAATGGAAACAGCAACAAAATTAGCTGGGTCTAAAAACAAGTTGCATGTGAACAAATTATCAGGAAAAACCAAAATGTTGATGCAAAAAAGAAGAGAGATGAGGACAACTAAAGTAGATGTGACTTCCAAAGTGGAATATATAGAGCTATGCAAGACAACACGAAAAAGTATCACTGAAGACGTAAGGAAATTCAACTGTGAGCTAGTGAGGAAAGCAATTGAAAACAACCAAAGCCTTAAGATAGCAAAGGGACATCTCAGTAAGGGAAGAAAACAGATTATGGCTCTGAGAAAAGAAGATGGTTCTATAACAAGAAATAGAGGCGAAATTTTGACAAGAGTGAAAGATTTCTACTCCAAATTATATGAAAGGGATGATACATGTACTCCAGACATCATGAAAGGTACCAGAGTTCTTCCAGTCCTCCCAGCAGAAGTTGCTCATGCAATCAAGAACATGAAGCGAGGGAAAGCTCCAGGAGAAGATGGAATTACTATAGACATCATACAAGAAGCAAGTGGAGAAATTGAAACAGTACTCGCCCAAATTTTCACTCGATGCCTTAATGAAGGGAAGATTCCTGAGGATTGGAACAATGCTACAATGATCCTGCTACATAAAAAAGGTGACATTGAGGATCTCAGGAACTACAGACCTATCAGCCTCCTATCAGTGGTTTATAAAATCTTCACTAAAGTTCTTTCACACCGCTTGAAGGTAACACTGGACATGGCTCAACCGAGAGAACAAGCTGGATTCAGGAGTGGCTACAGCACAATAGATCATATCCACGTACTGAGAGAACTGATTGAAAGAGCGAGGGAATATGAACTTCCATTGTGCATGGCTTTTATCGATTATGAAAAAGCCTTTGATTCGGTGAAACCATCAGCAGTTACCACGGCTCTGAAATCCTGTGGTATTGAAGATGCATACATTAATATTATTAATAACATCTATGAAAATGCAAGTGCAAAGATTCGGCTGTTTGAAAATACAACACACATAAAAATTGGAAAGGGAGTGAGACAAGGTGACACCATATCTCCGAAGCTCTTTAATGCCACATTGGAAAATGTCTTTCAATCACTGAACTGGGAAAACAAAGGGATAAAGATTAATGGAGATTATCTAACCCACCTTCGTTTTGCTGATGACGTAGTCATTTTTGCAGCTACCCCATCAGAGCTGCAGAGTATGATCCAGGAACTTGCTGACAAGAGTAAAGAAGTGGGATTAAAAATGAACTTTCAGAAGACAAAAGTGATGTTCAATGCTTTTACAAGAAATGAAGATTTATCGATTGATGGAGAAAAACTGGAGATAACAGATACGTATGTTTATCTTGGACAGCAGATATCAAGTGAGGGTCACATTGATGAAGAAATTAATCGGCGTACAAAACTTGCCTGGAGAGCTTTTGGAAGAAACAGCATAATTTTCAAGAGCAATATGCCATTATGTCTTAAAAGAAAAGTGTTTGATCAATGCATCCTTCCAGTGCTTACGTATGGTGCAGAGACGTGGACCTTAACTAAAAGAGACATACAAAAGCTGCAGACAACTCAAAGAAGCATGGAGAGGTGCATGCTTGGTATAACCAGGAGAGATAAGAAGAGGAACTCGTGGATCCGAAAAATGACGAGAGTGGAAGACATCATGATCAGAGTTAAATCCCTGAAATGGCAATGGGCTGGACATACTGCCAGAAGGACAGACCATAGATGGACAGCCGAAATTTTAGATTGGATTCCAAGGGACAGGAAAAGACCCAGAAAAAGACCACATGGGAGATGGGTGGATGAAATTCGTAAATATGCGGGAGTGACATGGAGGAGACTGGCACAAGACAGACCGTTGTGGAGGAAACTTGGGGAGACCTTCGTCCAGCAGTGGATTGATAATGGTTGACAATGATGATGATGATGATGATTTGTAGCGAACTACAACTACAACTACTTTATGATAAATGCAGTTAACTACAACTACATTTTTAACAAAGTAGTGACTACAAACTACTTTGAAAATGTAGTCACTACTTCACTACTTTTAGGACCCGAATTTTGCGAGATTATTCAATACACACTCAAAGTTAAGGATGTTATATTACTACAAAATATTGTATATCCCATATACACCAGACTTTACAATGTAGCATATAGCATATCATAAAAAATGAACTGCACAAGACTGTACAATGTAGCATATACACTGCTGGCCACCCAAAATGCAACTCCAAGAAGGAAGCATCCGATTGGGCTGAAATTCGCAGCAAGCGTCGCGCCCACGAGAGGACATGCAAACGATTAGCATTGCAGGGCATATGCAAATCCTGTGCGCCCGGCACGCCATCGAGAAGCACTATAAGAAGGGTGCACAGAAGGCGGGGTGTAAGCAGTGGAAGTGTGTTGTGCTGCCGGACCTGTGCATGGGAAGCTTCCTGATGCCTCGTCACAGAAAACGGCAATCATTCCAGCACGTTTTGGAGTTCGACAGAGGACGAATAATGG
This sequence comes from Macrothele yani, assembly GCA_039090855.1. Classification (NCBI taxonomy): domain Eukaryota; kingdom Metazoa; phylum Arthropoda; class Arachnida; order Araneae; family Macrothelidae; genus Macrothele; species Macrothele yani. Next base: position 139,936,175 of record CM077023.1, read on the forward strand.
CTTATCGCGACAGCGGTTTATCGTACCGAGACATCGGCGCCCGTGTGGGACGACATCCAGCCACAGTGAGGCGAGTATGGATTCGGTAGGTGCAGGAGGGACGGACGGACCGACGTCAGCGATTGCCGCAGACGTGGCACACCGCCTAGCGAGAGGACCGGCATGTTGTGCAGCGGGCATTGACGGCTCGCACCGCCACATCACGAACGTTAGCGCAGGAATTAGGGTGTGTTGCGCAACAACCTGTGTCAGCACGTACCGTTCGACGTCGTCTGCAGGAGCAGAGACCTCTCGCACGACGCCCATTGCTCCGATTACCATTGACGTTATACCACCGGCAAGTGCGGTGGCAATGGGCCGTTGAACGCCGCACCTGGACTACGGAATGGCATGACAGTGTCTTCTCCGACAAATCCCGCTTCTGCCTGCAACACCACGATGGCCGCCCCGGTGGCGCAGTGGTCTAAGGCGCTGGCCTTTGATCTTTCGTCCGTAAGGGGTCCGGGTTCGTATCCCGGTCAGGCATGGATGTTGTGTTTGTCTTACGGCACTGGCTCTCTCCCTTCCCTGGAACCAGTGACCCTAAATTAGGGACGGGCGACAGCTTATAGCCCATTGAGTTGCTCACAGTGGTCGTTAAACCTCCAATCCAAAAAAAAAAAAAAAAAAAAAGCACCACGATGGTCGGAGCCGCGTGTGGCGGCACCGTGGCGAGAGACTGTATGACGCCTGCATTATGCATCGCCATACAGGTCCGTCGCCTGGCGTTATGGTTTGGGGAGCAATTGGATATGACACCCGCACCCCTCTGGTACGCATCGCCGGTACACTCAACAGCCACCGCTACATCTCCGACGTTTTGGAACATGTAGTCTTCCTTCACCTGCAGGACCTGCCAACGGCCACGTTTCAACAAGACAATGCGTTCCCGCATTGTTCAACAAGTCTTCGCTGCCTACCTGGTGTCAGTGCTGCCGTGGCCCGCCTGTTCTCCCGATATGTCGCTCATCGAACACGTCTGGTCGCTGATCGGCAACCTCACCACCAGCCAGGGCTAGAGAATAAGGAAGGGCTGGCCCACCAGGCAGTCCAAAGCAAGTCGCTTTGCTGGGGAGGACGTGACGTCACTGCGAGTACACTGACGATTTGGGATGCTGCCTCCGAGGGCAGAAGTCGTAGCTGTCGGAGTAAGCTGAACACCGTTGCACGTATTATATATTTTTTACACAACTCAGAACGTTATATACGTATATAGAGTAGCAAGTAACGTTTTTGTTTATCTTATCGGAAGGCGTAAATAATAATAGAAAGAGAAAAATTTATTAACATACCTGTATAGTTAAAAAGGAGGAAGCTATTCACCAGGATTAGATATTGACATCGTCGTGCTACGTTTTTTAACAGCAGAATTTGTCCATTTGGTTTTCTTTTGATTTGACTTTCTTTCCGACACTAAATCTTTGTTGTGATTAATTTACCAAATTCTGATAAATGTTCGTATGCGCCAATAAATTTTCACAGCTTCTGTTCAGGTGCGAGGAAATCTTTCTTCTATTACAGTTTTTAATTTTCGAATTATTCCTTTCTCTCGGGAGCTCTCTGTCCCGCGAATTGACTTAAAAATTATTTCAAATTGATCTACCGTTCTCATCCACTTTGGAGAAAGAACCGTTAGTCCCCCGAGTGATAAAAGTTTTAATCCATTGAGCAGGTGGAAAATCTTCGGCATTTCTAGAAATTGTTCCGAGGGAGGAATCTTTATCACGTAAACGATAGGCAATATAACCTGCGACACAACTCAGAGCTTGTTTCTCAGCATTACATTGCTCATTTTGAACTGTTTTAAATATGTCGTCGTCCCAATCTTGCGGCCATGGCTCATTACAATTTTTTTCTAAAGCTTCTAATTCTAAGTCATTTGCGTTTATTTCTCCAGATACTTCATCAAGAATTTCTTGATTATCAGCTGTAGTGAAAGCTTCTTTTAGTAGCTCTGCTGTCAAATATGTTTGGAGCGTTTTACCTTCTTGAAACTCTGTATTAACTTTTTTGGACAAATTAGGTAATTTATTTGCCAGCAATATGTGTTTTAAACGACTAATAAATTCCGTAGGTGAGGGTGATCATATAAAGCACTTATGCCTCTTATTTGACAGAACAAACTCTCCTGGGCATCTTGAGTCAAACGAGTAGCTAAAATGTAACGGACTCCACGAAGCGTTAAATCCTCGTAGAGACCGAAAAGAGAATTGAGACAAGAATGCCTTTTTGGAAAAGTAGCATATGTTTTCTCCCCATTACTCTGAGATTCAGTATTTCTGACTTCATTCTGTTCAGAATTTCCTTTTGTTGTATAAAAAGGGGGTTAATACCAAGACCTGCTTTTAAAGGTTTGCTTTTGTCAGGGTGTGGGTAACTGCTATTCATAATGTCAAAAAAAAAAAAAAAAAAAATTAAAAAAAAAATGAATCTACTAAATTGAAGAAAACCAGCGCTTTTATGCTCTGTTTGATATTCAATATCATTGGCAGTGGTGACTGAAAACAAAGTTTTTGCAGGGCCTACTTTTTGCTTCTCGTTCCCTTTGATTGCTATATAGTACGGCAGCAATTTAGGACACAACTTTTTCTCCCCAGAATCCTTCTCGAAAGCTTTGATGATGCCAGTTTGGAGCACAGATCCGTTCTGCAAGACAAGTCCAAGGTCTATGAAATGATTGCGTAAAATTTTTAAATAGTGAGAAGGGTCTACAAAAACCCAAATCTTAGAACTGTCGTCCAGCGGATGATTAAAAAATGATTTTTCGGGAGAAAATAATAGTTCCTTCCACAAGGTCATACAATAACCTAAATCTGAAACAATCGCTTTTATTGTAATTCCTGTTTCTTCAAGGTTTACAATTATTTCAAACACAAGCCTTTTATTCATTGTACGTTGAAAGTCAAAATACACGGGTTGTTTCCAGGAAGACAATATTCCTCTGGCCAAAATAACTAGCACCTTTGAGTACGGACCTAAAATCTGGTCCATTCCTGTATCGTAACACACTTTACTATCAACGTGTACTTCATCAAAGCTTAAGCCGCAGACTTTGTCATTTTCGGAAAGGGTTTGCCTATTTTTCCGCATAAGGAGGAAAATATTATGCAGAATTCCGGGATGACACCTAAATTTAAAACACCGTGGCTTTAACGTGCTAGCACTTGGCAAAGGAATGCCAATTTCACACTTCCAAAATTCGTAAGCTTATTTTGAAATAGCTCTAGTTACTATTATTCCTCTAGATATATCTTCTTCTGTCCATTTGTTAATAATTTTTTGTATTGCGAAGAACTTTCTCTGTGTTGGTATGACAATTTTCCTGAGGTTCATTTCCATTTGTTCAAGTATTTAAATTTTCATATTAGCTTTTAACAGGGCATTTCGTATTAGCACAAGTTCTGCTCTCTTATTTCGTATGCTGATATTTTTTGACGCAAAACTTGAACAGTATTTTTGTGTTTGCTTTTCAAGCTACGTATTTCTCGTTCCAGTACGTCAAGCTTTTCGGTGAGAATTTTGTTCTGACTTCTAACCTCTGAGCAAGACATGCACTGAACTGATGCACACTTTTCTTCTGAATATCCATTGTCAGAATTGCAAGCAACTTCATCGATGTGTAACTTTTCAGGACTTGGCTCCGGAGTTCGATTCAATGCCCTTATACGGATATCTCTCTTAATTCTTCTATGTTCTCGACTTGTATACAGCGTTGATTTTTCATTCAGTAAATTCAAACTGGGAACAGCTGTGGGTTTCAGAATTTTTTTTCGGGAAGCCCAAGCAGGCGATTTCGCATGTCATATGTATTTGTAGTCTGAATTTTGGAAATGATCATTACATATTCTTGCACTTCCAACTTTAAACTTGTCTGCACGCTTACACTTAACAATCCATTCTTTTATCACATTAACATTTGAAGGGAAAACTTGGTAAATGACGCCACATTCTTTTGTTTTCTTAGTATTTGTACAGTTAGCGACAGCACAGGATGAAGGTATGTTGCGTATTACTTTGAATACAAAAAAAAAAAAAAAAAAAAAAAATAGACGCTGAATTTTAGTTAAAATAAAATTTACATCAGTAAAAAACAGACTTTAATAAACAACTACATAAACCACTACCAGTAAATAGAGAGCAACGGAAATAAACTGCACAGAACGACTGGAATGTCACCATACTCCGGCCCTGAGTTGGCACATGGGTCACCGAATGTCCTCGCAGTGACGTCACAGCGCCTTCCAATTCCCCCTCGGTCGGAGCACGAAACTGAGACCGCTAGACAAAAGGATGAGCCAGCCCTTCCTTATTCTCTAGCCCTGACCACCAGCGGCTACGCCTGATGAACTGTGGCAACGTGTGGAAGCAGCCTGGACCGACATGCCCCAAGCCCACATCCAAAGCCTCTTTCGTTCGATGCCGCGGTGTGTAGCGGCCGTTATTGCCAGCCATGGGGGCCACACGAACTATTGATGTTTGCGTGTTCCGCAAGTCGCACGGGCTTGTAAGCTCAATCGTTTCATCTTTGTATCTGTTGTTATGTGTCCAGTAAATCTGGCTTTGCTATCTCTTGTCCTTCTTGGTGTAGCATTTTGGGTGGCCAGCAGTGTAGAATATACCATATCATATAAAACCCTGGTTATGACATATAATTAGGGTTACCAGTCGTCCGGGATTGGCCCTGACAGTCCTGGATTTGTAATGACGTCCGGTGCTGTGTCCGGGATTGAAAAAAGTCCGGGATTTTTAAATGAGTGGTTATAAAGACAGCGAAAAATACACATAACTAATTATTCATTTCATTGCTATTAGTACTGAAAAATTTGACTTACCTCTATGTGCAATTTCAAATTAGAGGCGGATGACTTTGAAACCGACAGCTTCTTATTTAACGGGCAAAGTTTGCACGTGACTGAAAAATTCCCGTTTACTTGCTTCTCGAGCAATGTGAAATAATTATTACACGCCGACCAAGGCAGTTCAATTCTTTCTTCATCAAGCTGGACAGTAGGTGCCATATTTCAGGAAAACAGAAAAATTTATAATCACCGGGAAACATAAGTTAAATAAGTCTTCGAAGCGAGGAAAGCAAACACGTTCGTTTTCACACGAGACGAAAACGACGATGAGACAAGTGTTGGTGTTGCCAACCTATGCTAGAAAACTCTGTGCTTTGAAACACCAATCGTTCTTATTCCGAGACTCTCGTTCGTCATAACCTGTTCGTTTTAATAGTGCTGTGCAGTTCAAACGAGTATTAGCGTTGGGTCGCAAACACACGTGACGATCAAGTGATATGTAGAAGGGCACCTTGTTTGTTTACTGAAGTAACGTTAAAAGTAGTGTCGAAACTCGCTACAAACTACAGAGGTTTGCATCGCGCTACTCGCTACACTACTTTTTTGTTAAAGTAGCGCGTTACACTACAAACTACGCGGAAAAGTAGCGACTACAGTAGTTTCGTTACTTGTAGCGCACTACTTCCGACCACTGGTTGTAACCCAACGCCACAAGACGCTCAAAGCTGCCATGTTGGCTGCCGAGCCCCGAACGTCCACGCCAACGTCATTTCAGCAGCCAATGAGAGTCTGACATCGTAGCGAGCCCAACCTAATGTGATATATCTAAAGACCTTGAGCTATAGTTAAAGGTGCTACGACCTCTCGCGGGTCCGGAACGCCAGAAACTGAAAAGATAAGAAATAAAAAAAGGCCTTTTAAGGGCCAAAAAAAAATTTTTGTTCCTCCTGACTTTGAAAAACCACTACCCATCAGTGAAAGGGAAGTTAGGTTTCATATTAATAATCTTAAAAATAAAAAGGCACCAGGCAATGATGGCATAAATAATAAAATTATGAAAACATTACCGGAAGAATATGTGCAAACCCTTACTAAAATATACAATTGTGCCATTAAAATAAACTACTTCCCTGATATTTGGAAGACAGCAGAGGTAATACTTTTACCCAAGCCAGGCAAAAACCCGGCAATTCCTGAAAATCACAGACCGATTTCGTTGCTCCCAACCATGGGAAAAATCTTTGAAAAAATAATTCTTATTAGAATGCAACAATTCTGTGAGGAATTCCCAGTAATTCCATTTACTCAAGGAGGTTTTAGAGATAAACACTCCACGGTGCACCAACTCTCTAGAATAACTGAAAAATGTGCTGAAGGAATTATAAAAAAGGAACACACAGCAGCCATATTTCTGGATGTGGCAAAAGCATTCGATAAATGCCCACATGAGGCAATTATCTACAAGCTAATAAGCACATGATTTCCCACCCTGGATTATACACATAATCAAATCATACCTCACTAACAGAACATTCTGTGTAAAAATCAATGGGAAAAAATCGTTAAAAAAAAAAATCGAAGCTGGTGTACCTCAAGGCAGTGTACTCGCACCAACGCTGTATTCTATCTTTACGTCAGACTTTCCCAACTATAATAACAGGAATCTGACTACAGCTCTCTATGCTGATGACACTGCACTCGCTTATACTTCCAAAAATAAAAATCAAGCAACTTTCATGTTGCAACATTATGTTGAAAAACTTGAGAAATATTTCTTAGATTGGAAAATTAAAATCAATACCGAAAAAAACTCAAGCAATTCTATTTTCTAGGATTAAATGCAATCACAATCCAGACTTTGAAATAGAAATGTATAAAAAAAAAATACCTTGGGTAAATGATGTTAAATATTTAGGACTTTTCATGGACCACAACCTAAACTGGAACAAGCATATTAAAGAAACTGTGTCCAAATCCCTTAAGATCAGAGGAAGTCTCCAGCCAATAATAAAAAATAAAAGGCTTAGCAGGAAAAACAAAACTTTGATATGGAAAGCCTGTATCAGCCCTGTTATTACTTATGCCTGTCCTATCTGGGGTAACTGCAACAAACAGCAGAAAAATAAGATTACCTCATTTCAAAATAAAACCCTACGATATATGGTTGGACTTGATGGAAGAACTTCAAACCATGCTATCCGAAGCATGCTAAATATTAATTCCATCCATTACACGATGTATGACTTAGCTTACAGATACTATGAAAAAGCTAAGATTCATCCTAATCCTCTGGTCAGAGCGGCCATTAACTATACTGTCAATGAAACTGACAGTTATAAAAGGCCAAAAACTATCTTAAATAAAGTTCCAGAAATGAACCCAATTCACAGCTACCCTAGCAAAAAAAATAACAATAATTGGGACTAGGTTTAGAGGTTATTTCTCACCTATGAAGAATTTCTGATAAAAAAAAAAAAAAAAAAAAAAAAAAGGCTCTTTTAAGGGCCGACAAAATGTTGCATACTCTAAACGAGTATCTTAAACCTCGATCGGTGTAATTTTGTGATCACACCACCCCAAGCTATGGTTACTCTGTTTGTGATCACACCACCCCAAGCTATGGTTACTCTGTTTGTGATCACACCACCCCAAGCTATGGTTACTCTGACATGCCTGTCAAGAAGCAACAAAAGTAAACCCTGTGAAAAAATTCTGTAAACCAATTCACAGAATTTTTTAACCCAATTCATAGCTACCCTAGCAAAAAAAATAACAATAACTGGGACTAGGTTTAGAGGTTATTTCTCACCTATGAAGAATTTCTGATAAAAAAAAAAAAAAAAAAAGGCTCTTTTAAGGGCCTTACTCTGATTGCAAATTTACGTCACACATGTGAATTAATCTCGTTAAATAAAAAAAAAAAAGAGGGGGTGGGATCCCTCTAAGAGCCGTACTCTGTTTTGAAAACATACTTCACCCATGTGAAGAAACCTAGTTAAATTAAAATGAGAAAAAAAAAAAAAAAAAAAAAAAAAAAGGGCTTTTTTAAGGGCCGAGCAAAATGTTGCATAAAAGATTTATCTTTTTTGTACTAAATATCTCTGCCCTTAAAAAAAAAAAAAAAACAAGGTATTGTTGGTCTTGCCTTTTATGTTAAAATTTGTTGTTGTTTTTCCTTAATTAAAAAACAAAACAAAAAAAAAAAAAAAAAAAGGCCCTTTTAAGAGCCGAGCAAAATGTTGCATCTGAAACCTTGACCGGTGTAACTTTGTGATCACACCACCTCAGCTATGGTTAATCTGACATGCCTGTCAAGAATCAACAAAAGTAAACCAGTGAAAAAATTCTGTAAACCAATGGGGAAAAATCTTTTCTCTCATTGGCTGGCGAGCAACACTGAGCAAATGGCCAATTTTGTCTTACCCGGAGTTCAAAGACGATTCTTCTCTGGGAAAGATGTTCTGTGTGTGATAATTTTTTTTCCAGGTTCCCCTCTCCCGTGTCCTTTCCTTCCTTTCCCCCTGTGCTCTTCTGTGGCACAGATGTACCAGGCATTTTTCTGCGGAGAGAAATAGCACTTGAAATGGCTTGTTGTTACAGGTAAGTATGTAGGGCAGCTTACAACTTCACTTCTTAACGGGTAACCGTCTACTCCCTCTCCTCTAATATTTCCATACTTTTCTTTCGTACTATTGTATCAGGGAAATCTGTTCCCAAACATCTAATATTTCTCTTTTTCACCTGACAAAAGGCGCAGAGCGCTGAGGGTTCGGGTCTCTCAACCTCAGATAGGAAAATATCTCTCTCATACCGCTATTAGTCGGTCGTCAGAGCCCCTTCAGTGGAATCAGGATCAGATCCCCTTCAGTGGAGAGGTGGGTTGACACTTGCCAAGGAGAGGCTGTATATTGCTCATCACGCTTGACCTAGCATCTCGTATAAGTCAGACTACATTGCAAGGAAATAAAATTGAAACATACAGAATTTCATGCTTTTTTTATGTCATCATTTTTTAGCACGCCTTTTGTAAAAAAGATCGTGCTTATGTTATCGGTTTGTCCGTCCGTCCGTCTGTGGACACCATATCTCCGCAATAATTAGTCCGATCTGAAGAATTTTTTTGCATTGGAAATCTTGAAATGTGCGAATGACGATCCTTCATTAAGGTTTTTTACGATGTACAATTTCATCGCTAATGGCCGTAAATGCAGATGATGTCCAATTCAAAAACACCTTTTATTCCATATATCTTCTCCTAATTATCATTTTGAAAAAAATATTTTACCTCACGATTCCTTTCATATCGAAGATTATTTTAGGCATAGTTATTTTTTCAAGTTACCCATAGATTTTCCGCTTGGGGGCGTAAAAGTAAATTGCGTTTCCCCGAGATCTCTGCTTCTAAAACTCTCATTTGAAACATTCTTTTTGCATCGGATAGAGCTACTGATGGGAAATGTTTTGCATATAATTTCTAATTTTTGGTAAAGAATGGTTTGTCCACCAGGAGACGTAAGTGTCTATTTCTGCTTCTGATGTATTTCAACAAAATCTGAGTTTTTAAAAATTCGATTGAAAAAATTCTTTCGTGGACCAATACCACCCATGTCGATAAACCTATTCGGAATATTCTCTTCTTTAAATAATGCATGGTTTTTCCGCCAGGGGGCGTAGATGTATATCGTATTTTTGTTAATATCTCTGCTTTTAAGAGTCCGATTTTTAAAAAAAAATATTTCTTTGTTGGAGAGCGTTTCCGGTGCGTAATGTTTCTCGTATAATTTCAAATTTTTCTTAACACACAAGTCTGCCACTAGGAGGCGTAAGTTCAAATTTCCGTTTACAGCAATATCTACGGGACAAAAAACCCTACTGAAAATCTTTTTTGTCATTCATATACTACTACACTGCTGGCCATTAAAAGTGCAACACCAGGAAGATCGCATCCCAGGTGCTCGAAAGTTGGCAGAAAGGCAGAACACGGGCGTACATGTAAATGATTAACCGGGAAGCAAACATGGAAATTATATGGGACAGTAACGTCCCCTGGAAGTCGTATATGAGAGGTGAACAAGGAGTGGGTGTTAAGCACTTGAAATGTGTTTGCTCGCCGTTTCTGGCCACGGGCAGCTGCAGCATGTCAAAGACAACGACAGCCCTACCAGCAGGTTTCCGACCTCGAACGCGGAAGAATTGTGGCATATTGGGATTACGGATTATCACTCCGAGACATCGGTGCTCCTGTATGACGGCATGCGCCCACGGTGGGGAAAAAATATGGCGTCAGTGGGTAGCGGAAGAACGAACACATCGACGTGCGGGATCCCAACGGCCCTGTCACGCCACCCAATGAGAGGACCAACATCTGATGCGCATGGCTCTGACGGATCACACAGCCACATCGACAACCGTAGCTCAGCAGTTCGGGAGTGGGGCACAGCACCCAGTCTCAGCACTGACGGTTCGATGTCGTTTGAGGCAGCGGGGCATTTTTGCACGGCGCCCGTTGCTTCGGGTACCTTTGGCTGTACAACACCGGCGCCTGCGACTGCAATAGTACCAAGAACGTCGCACATGGAGGAGCGAATGGCAAGGCATCGTGTTTTCCGACGAATTCCGCTTCAGTTTACAGCCCCATGATGGGCAAATCCATGTGTGACGGTACCCCGGTGACCGACTGAGTGAGTCCTGCATTGTGCTGGGCCATACCGGCCCGAACCCCATCGTTATAGTGCGGGGTACCATTGGATTCCACTTCCGCACGTGCCTCGTCCGCATTACCGGTACGTTGAAAAACCATCGTTACATCACTCAGGTGTTGGGGCCTGTTGTTGTACCATATCTTCAGGGACTATCTGGTGCTATTTACCAAGAGGGTAATGCGCGACCGCATGTGGTATGCAACGTCCAAGACTTCCTGAATCACCACCATGTGCCACGTCTTCCTTGACCTGCGTTGTCCCCGGATACGTTGCCTATTGAACACGTGTGGTCCATGATCGCCGGACAACTGGCACTCCAGCGACCACCCCCGGCTACATCAAAGGAACTGTGGCATGGTATCGAAGCTACGTGAACGCGGACATTCCCCAAACACCCATCCAACGTCGGGCCGTGTAGCAGCTGTAATTCCCGCCCATGGTGGCTACTGATTGTTATGCGTTCCTTTCGTCTCACCGTGCTGTATTTGTAATCGATTCACCCTTGTATCATCTGCTTTCTGTTCAATAAATATGGCTTTGATATCTCTTGTCTTTCGTGGTGTTGCGCTTTTAATGGCCAACAGTGTAACTGTGAAAACTCTTTATGCTTACTTTTCCCCAAAAAATAATGCACAATTTCGCCGCTAGGTGGCGCAACTGCTTAATCTGTTTTTCTCAATATCTCTGCTTCTACATATATGAATGCTATTTAAAAAATTATTTAAGGTTAGTATATGAAAAGTTTTCTAGTTCATTGTTCTGACGCTAGGGGATGTTTGTGTAAAACCCTATTGAGAAACGTCTGTACTGTATGCCATTGCCTACAATAGAGATATGGAGCATCATCCTCTTTAAATAATGCACACATTTCCTGCAAGGGGGCGTAAAGGTAGAGACCTTTTTCTCGCTCTCTCTGCTTCCGGGAGACGTATCTGAAAAGTTCTTTTTCCTTAGCACAGCTTTTCCCAGGATGAATATTTCCCCCTTATTTTCAGCTTTTCGATTAGGCAAAATTATTCCGCTAGGAAGCGAAGAGTTTTTTCATGTCTCCTTCTACATGTAAATTTTTTCTTTTAACCGTTCGATTTGAAAATCTCTTTGTCTCTGATACCTTCTTTGCGCTATGAGAAACTTTTTGAGCGCCATTTGTTAATTTTCATAACATATTTCTTAGCTGCTGGTGGAAGTGAGTAGCTGTTTCTATTTCTGGATGTTTTATCGATGGTAGAAACCCGGCTGATTGTTTTCCTAATCGGTTCCATTGACATTGAATAACTTTGATAAATTCAATTCACGTCAGAAAGGATTCCAAAGACGTGTTCATTACAACCGAAAATTCGGTGTTATCTTTTTTGTTTTATTTAGAACTACGTCACTGCTGTTCACGTACAGATGACACGTTGTACTTTTTTCAGCTATATTGTTGTAACTATAAAGAAATATAACTTCATGTGTCTGACTTTCGACCACTTAAAGCCTGTATTTTCAGTTTTTTTAATTCAAAACCTTAACTTTGAATTTTTGTAGTTTTAGCAAGGTCGTTGTTTGCGGATCTTTGTAAAAAACATATGGTTGTTCAAAGCTAGCAAAAGAGGAGAGGCGAGAATTACTTAACATCGTTTTTGAAGAAATCATGGAGAATGACACATAATTTCTATAATTTTTTTCAGATTCAGAATCCCTGAAGAGGAGCACAGCGTCGAGACAGCCAAGGCAGCAAGTGGTTTAACCCCCTAGCGCAGGGTGTTGGCGAATGCACCGAGTAAGATTGGAAGCTCCGACCGTCTGTGATAGTTAAAACGAAAATCTTCCTTTAAAGTTTCCTGTTCTCTATTTAATTTAATTTACGCGTGATTTTTATGTAAGGATTATATGAAATGCGATTAATATAGGTGGATTTGGAGAGCAATTAATATGCCACAAATGCACATATGAAACATTATGGGCTTGTGTGTCAGATACAACGCGATTGAATACGCACGGAATCTACTCGCAATTATGGGAACACTACCATAAGAGTACTTTTAAATTTCTTAAACTGAACTTAACTATTTTTAATCATTTATTACACTTATCTCCCACCGCCTTTAACGTTCACCATTTTCTATCCCCCGTCTTCCGCTGAAACATTTTTTTATGCAATGTAGCTTAGCGACGAAGACTGGGGCGTATCGTGGATTTTTCTTGCTCAATTATTTCACGTTATAAACTCAACATGTACACTGAAGGGCAATTGAATTAGAGACAGCTGGCGATATGCAAATGTGGCGCTGTGGGCGGCCCTGTAAACGGAAACGACATGACGTATGCAGCGATCCGACAATATAAGGAGTGATGCGACGGGAATCAGTAAGAGTCGGACGCAGTATGGGTAAGACGAAGGATCTAAGCGCATTTGATTGTGGGCAAATTGTCGGGGCCCGACGAATGAGTCACTCCATCTCGGAAGTCGTGCAGGCACTGGGATTTTCACGAGGCACTGTGTCATGGGTGCACCGTGAGTACATCGAATCCGGTAAAACCATCCCTGCAAGGGCCAACTGCCGTGGACAACAGCGCGTGGATGAGCGGGGTCATCGTCGGCTAGCTCGCATTGTAACAGCGGATAGACGGGCCACCGTGCAAGAAATCACTCGGCAATTTAACGCTGGTGCACAAAAACGTGTAAGTAGCCACACCATCCAGAACCATCTCCTCGCTATGGGGTACAGAAGCCATCGTCCCACGAGGGTACCGCTGCTGACCGCACATCACAGGGTGCAAAGATTAGCATGGGCGCGGGAACATCGCCACTGGACCCTAGACATGTGGGAAAATGTTGCCTGGACTGATGAGTCGAGATTCACGTCGGTACATGCGGATGGCACAATGCGAGTACGGCGCAAAGCACATGAAGCGATGGATCCTTTTTGCCAGCAGGGTGCTCTTCAAGCTGGTGGGGGTGTCATTCTCGTCTGGGGACTGTTTTCGTGGACTGAAATGGGACCCCTGGTACGTGTGACATCGTCCCTCACAGGTCAACGTTGCCGGGATACCCTAAACGACCCTTAGCTCCCGTTTGTGCGTCTTCAACCTCCCACTGGGGACCTCATCCTGCAACAAGACAATGAATGCACCGTGCCATCGCTCCCGAACTGTATCCGAATGGTTGGATGAACACTGCACAGACGTAACCTCGCTTCTTTAAAGAGATGGGTCATACAGTACTCTCCTGAATATTTTCAAATATTCAGGAGAGGATTTCAATCTCTGTTCCGTTTGGCTTCCCAACGCTTCCGGTGTCTTGTTGAGTCCATGCCGCGACGAATGTGCTCTATGGGATTGAGATCAGGTGACCTAGATCTCAATCCCATAGATGTGCTTTATGGGATTGAGATCTAGGTCACCTGATCTCAATCCCATAGAGCACATCTGGGGTGCCATCGAGAGAGATGTTCGAGGCTCTGACCCCCCTCCATCAAATCTTCGTGAACTATGGGAGCTTGTTCAGGGGTCATGGATCCGTTTGGCTTCCCAACGCTTCCGGTGTCTTGTCGAGTCCATGCCGAGACGAATCGCCGCCGTCATCAGGGCGAAAGGTGGTGCTACACGTTACTAGACAGGTATCTCTAATTCAATTGCTCTTCAGTGTACGAGGGAACGCTCCGAAAGTAATGCCTGTTATGTTATAACTTTTTTGTTAGATTACACCGAGGTTTAAAAATACATTATTATCAAACATTTTTCTACACGAAGTTACTGTTCAAAATAATGTCCTCCACAGGAGATACGCTTGTGCCGTCGCTGAACAGAGATTGAAATCCTCTCCTGAATATTTGAAAATATTCAGGAGAGTACTGTATGACCCATCTCTTTAAAGAACAGTTGATATCCCATATGTCACAGAACCTTTGTTCCTGACGCAGTCTTCTATCGAGCAGAAGAGGTAAAAATCTGACGGTGACATATCAGGATTTTTTATTGGGAGTTTAACGACCAACGTGAGAACTCATTGGGCTACAAGCAGTCGCCCGTCCCTAATTTAGGGACACTGGTTCCAGGGAAGGGAGGGATCCAGTGCCGTGAGACAAACACAACATCTATGCCTCACCGGGATTCGAACCCGGACCCTTCTCGGACGAATGGTCACAGGTCATCGCTTAGGCCACTGCGCCACCGGGGCGGCGATCAGGATTGTAGAGTATCGCCGATCAACCCATCTTTTGAATTTCCTGGGTTGCAGGAGTGAAGCCATGCTAGGGTGGGAGGGTGCTCGCTGGGCTTGAGCTTCTCCCGGAAGCACTATTTAGCACCCTCGTTCCTAGCATCAAACATAACGCCTGCTGGAGCAACCCAAAATTTACCCGAATCTATAAAAAAAAAAAAAAAAAAAATAGCATGATCAAATCATGTAGTTGTACCTAGTTTACAGTGTGTATCTTTTCAGATAGCCATTTTGTCTCCCTCCACTGAGCGTTGGTGCTTATTGCTGTGGTGCCTTCACCCAGTTGTTTTACGCAAACAAGGTGAGGATAAAAAAAGAAGTTGTAAAATCTAGCTGCTGTTCAATAAAAGAGAAGTGAATGTCTCCCTACTCCCAGGATAATCCAATGATAATCTGCAGAGTTCGATTCGGGATGAGTATACTGGTTGTCGTTTATGGGCTGCTTCAGTTTACAGCAGCAGATGAACAAAGGGGTTCGGCACTCTATTGTTTTGCAATCAACTTATGTACGCCAACAAGTCGACAGCCTATGGCAAATTTGGAAGTTTGGCTTATTTCTCTCAAACGTCCTGCTCAGTACACGCACTGGGAGCACATGCTGGAGAAGTATAAGCAGTGGCGTAGGGTGACCTAAAATTTATCAGGGGCTAAATATTTTTAAAATTGCTCTCAACTTTCTTCCGTACTATGAAATACAGTCATTTGCAAAAGTTTAAGACAACCTGTTGGTATTAGGAGATTTCTGCCGATTGCGTCAGCTACTGTATGTATTACTCAACTTCCTGTCGGTGTTGCATCATCCTACAGCGGCAGCTGTTGATAGAGTTGGGGAAGCGTGTGAGCATCAGTTTGCTTCTGGTTTTCATGCTGAGAGGTTTTGTACATATTTTCTATATGGCGAAAAATGGGCAAAAAAGCGTTATTAAGTGTTTCACAGAGGGCACAAATAGTGACTTTATATCACGAAGAATACTCTGAATGTGACATAAGCAGAAAGGTGAATGTGAGCAGAACTTCTTTTCATAATACGATCATGAAATATCGAGATACAGGTGAATTTAGCGACCGAAAGAGAAGTGGATGTCCAAACAAAACAACCCCAAGTCGTGACAATACCATGAGGCGAATAGTTATGCGTTCTTCGAGGAGTTCGTGCAAGAAAATCAAGGATTTTCTACATTCGAAAGGATCTGATATTAGTATCAGCACTGTTTCCCGACATCTTAGTAAAGATTTTGGATTAAAGTCTTATAAACCTGCACATAAACCTAGACTAACCTCTGTCATGAAAAAGAAGAGACTCCAGTTTGCGAAGCGTCATCAATCGTGGATTGCTGAAAATTGGAGCCAAGTTCTTTTTTCCGATGAATGAACTGTGCGTCAATTTGAATCACGTGAAACACATGTTCGACGACCAAAAGGCAAAAGGTTTGATGAAAAATACACCGTTAACGCCGTGGGACATCCACCTAGTCAGATGATATGGGGGGCTATGTCAGCATCCGATACTGCTTCATTATCCCTTTTGCAGATAGGCACTACCATGACTGGTCCTTTTTATGTAGAAATGTTACGTGAGAAGCTGTTAACTCATATGCAAGTGCACAGATGCACAATCTTTATCCATGATGGTGCTCCATGCCACAGATCAAAGACAGTAAAGGACTGTCTGCAGAGGAAAAGCATAACTGTTCTTGACTGGCCCGGTAATTGTCCCGACCTTAATCCCATCGAAAATTTGTGGACCTTTTTAAAAGACAAAGTAGCAGAAAAACGGCCATCAAATTCCCAAGCTTTGATTGACGTGACTCAGTACGTGTGGTGCAGAGACATTTCAAGTGACTACTGAAAATCCCTCATTGAGAGATATGCCACATCGTATTCTGTCCGTTATAAAAAACAAAGGTGGCCACACAAAGTACTGATTTCGATCTTTTTGTGTTCTAAAGAATGTAAGTATTCATCTTTGGTGTCATTTTTTTAAATATCTCTGACTAGTAAATAGTAGTTTTCTTTGAAAATCTTAATTTTCAATAAATTGACAGGTGGTCTTAAACTTTTGCAAATGACTGTATAATTTCAGTGGATTGTGAGGTTTCCATACGCCACCTGCTGAAATCATATTTAACCATATAGAATGAAGTAGAAGTTTAATTTGTGTTTCTATTGTTTTTTTTATAACATAAAAAAAGTAGAAACAAAACAGTAGTAAACAGTAGGAAAAACAAAGTATGTTTGCTTTCTCTTCCAGTTAACCAGGACATTTTGCTATAACTCTAGATTAAAAGTTCTTATGTTTTTGCACAGGCAAATATTTGGTCCATGTGGGCCCAAGTCTTTAACGGTTTTTTTTCTTCATCTCGTAATAAACTAAAAGAGCGTTCCAATCAAAAGTCCCTTTGTTCACTTTACTTACACGAGCGAACCTTACAGCTTGCTTAACTCCACAAACGAAAATCGGCCGCTCACTGTCCGACGACGCGGAAGCAAAACTGCTACTGTTAAACAGAAAGGCGACCAGCCCCGAAAGACAGTTGTAGGCATGCGCAGCAGCAGGGATCTGCTTATTCATTACTTTCTCCGAAGCTTCGTCAAGGAAACCGAGGTGACGAGTTGACTGGTGTCTCCTCTACCACCACGCGGTACTCACTGCGCTCTGGTGAATGGATATGGAAGGCTGTAATGTGTAACCCACTTACTGAAGTATTGTAGTGGCTCACATTTGCATTCAAAAAATCTGAGAACTGGTTAATAATACGGATTTTCTTTCGGAATTTTTCGAATTAAACAAAAACATTCTAATCTTCATGAGGGGCTTAGCCCCGGATGACCATAATGACCCGACGCCACTGAGTATAAGGTTGGTGTGAATTCCTCCTCCTTTGATTTTCTTGTCGCTTTTCAAAGTAATTTATTTCAAGTTTATATTTTATTTCTTTTATTTGGTTAACATTGTTCATTATGTTACTGGATATTTTGTTTTCTTTCTGAGCGTAATATACATGTGGGAAATGTTTCCGTGCACTTTTCCTCAACGCACTCGTACCTCAGAGATCAGTTGTGTCATTACTTTTTCTGTTTTATATATCAATGACCTTCTTTTCATTACAGCTAATCCAATTCACAGTTTCTCAAGGGAGGGTACTCCCCATGTGTCAATTAATCCGGTTTTTCACTTGCTGCTAATAACATCAGTGATTACGATGTAGTATTATCTCTTCCTTGAACTATAATAACGAGTCCATTTGTCTTTCGAGTGAGCATAAGCCCACTGTCTTGCTACATGTAAAAAAAGAGATCAAATTTATTTCCTGTTTCTATGTGAGGTTTATTTTTGATTGAAGAAAAATATATCCATGTATACTCGGTATGAGTGTTTCGTCCAACTGATCTTGGCAGCGTTGCATTTATTCCGTAGCCACATCTGCTTGACAAAACAGGAGCTAGAATTTCTCTTGCAATCTACGTGACCTTTTTACGAAACGTTTATCGCTACCTAGAACGGGTTGCGCTCTAGAGCTCTGTGTATGTTTTATTTCTACAATCTACAATGTGATGGAATGTAATGAAAATGATTTAGACGAACAAACACTGAAAAAATTCCTTATAAACCGTAGGTAAAATAATTTACCCAATTCAAGAGTGTTAGTGAAGCACTGCATGCATCGCGAAGGTAGCGTATATTTGCAGACAGCAACCATTGCAACCACCGATGGAATAACAATGCCCACATAGGAGCTGCTTTGTGTCTCACGATGCATACGGGAGGAAACGTGCCTTCACCGACAGAAAACATTGCGACAACCGATAGAATAACAATGCCCAAATAGGTGAAGCTGCTTTGCCTCTCACGATGCACACGGGAAATTATCATTTTCAAGCAGGTGCCAATGGCAGAGAGTACACGCACATTCAAGGTTACATACGTTCTCAGCTGTCTCTTTGGCTCCAGTAGAAACAGCGTGATAAATAGTTTTGCTTCTAGCTAGCCCCTCTTCAGCAATTTCGACTGAAAACCGACTACTGAAACTCAGACAATAATGAAAGACAATTTGACAAAGTTTAAAGTGTCTCCCACAATTTCCTGATGAGTTATAGCTACCACAGACACCCACACACATTCTCTTTTATTGTATTAATCTGATTTAAATTTCTGATTGACTCACGCTGCTTTAATTTGTTTAAGAACTTAGCTAATAGTATTGGGTTGAAAAGAAAGCAATGTCTGCAAATGCAGTGCAACAGAAAAGTGCTAATTATCATATATACAAGTACAAATCAGTCCAATAGGTAGTCACCATCGTTTGACACGACCTGCTTCCATCATCCGGGTAGCTATTGGATACCACCCCTGTAGGATGAACCGCTGTCCGTCCAAGAAATGTTGCAACGACTGGAAAAGGTGGTAGTCGCTTGTGGCAATGTCCAGGGAATAGGTTGAGTGCGGCAGGAGCTCTCAGCCCAGGTCCCTGAACTTGTGACAGGTCACCCGTGTTGTGTGAGGTCTCGCTCCATTGTGCTGTAGGAGGACGCCTTGCAGTTCCTTTCGACGTGAGCGATGCGAGCAGATCGTTGAGCTGACGGCAATGCACATCGCCAGTCATAGCGCTGTTGTCCGGCAGCAGCTCAAAAACACGACACCCAGCATATCCCAACAAACAGACAGCAGAACCTTACGTATGTGTAAGTAGGCTTTTGCGCTCGGCATGGGCTTCTGTTTTGGGTACAACCACTGTTTCCGGGAGCTGACATATTCTCATACAGGACCCATCTCGTCATTTGTCCCATCTCTGTCATCTGTCCAAGAACGATTCAGTTTGATCACGTGCAAGCAGGGAAACGCATGCACTCATGCGATTTGCTTTCTGCTCAACTGTGAGTTGATGGGGTACCCAAACTCTCCTCCTCTTATGCACCTTCCCATATTGACGCTGGTACGTGATAATGTTCGTGTGGGTAGTCCTTAGCTGTTCAGCCAACTCCCGCGTGGCCACACATAGGTCGATCTCACTAAGATCTTCAGCATGTCCGTATCCATTGTTGAGGGTCTTCCGGCTTTGGGACGGCCTGACAGGTCAAACTTTCTGTCTCAAAACCGTTCGATCCATCGACAGCACTCACGATGGGATATGGTATCTGGGTACACACTGGTAATGCTCCTTACATCACTTGCGGGGTTGCTTCCGCGAGGAAACTTATACAGCCTACAGTAGCGGATGTGTTGCTTTTCCTCTTCCATGTTGGCTGGCGCTTACACTCTTCGCCTTCTGGCGGCTAACTCTCACTGACTTAAGCCACTTACCTGCTGGTGTCATGCCGGGGTGCTGCGCAATCTCAGCGGCGACCAGTGTGCGCCGTGGTCAAGGTTTCGACTTCGAGTACCTCGTCATCGGACATTACTTTCTTTGCACCCCAATATGAAACAGATTGGGGAACACGACAATATAGGCTTTTCATGTTAGGATTAATCCTGCATTAGAAAAAAAAAGAATTAGGCTTGAGCCGTGGAGGCGCATCCATCCCCGTTAAGTTGCAACCAACTGAAGACGTAATGTAATGTGTCCTCCCAGTAGCGGATTCTGCAGGGGTGACTAGAGTGACTCTTCCCAACGGATGTTTCCCTTATAATGTCCAAAGTCATAAATACACTGATGGAAAAAATCCCAACACCAAGAAGGGGTTGTGTTAGATAAACGACAGTTGGTAGGCGGTAAGAGTACATCTGTAAGATGACGTCTATGCAAATTTCGCGCTCAGCGCATACGTGTGGCGCTAGTAGCGCCCCTCGGAACATGCAAAGCAGGTTTGCTGTAAATACGCGCTGTAACGTTCGTGAGCGTTAGTTATCGTTGAGATTCGACGTAGGGTGTTGATGTTAGTCAAGAATGCCTTTAAGAAGACGAAGAAGCCATTATCAACAGCTCACGGAGTTTGAACGAGGTCGTGTAATAGGGCTACGAGAAGGTGGATTTTCTTTCCGCAATATTGCAGAACGACTTGGCAGGAATGTAACCACTGTGCATGATTGTTGGCAACGGTGGTCAAGGGAAGGTACTGCCTCAAGAAGACCGGGTTCCGGCCGGCCACGTGGCACTACTGAGAGGGAAGACCGCCGTGTACGGCGTATGGCCGTGGCGCATCGTACCGCGTCTGCGGCAGCAATTCGAGCTGCAGTTGCCACCACAGTGACACAACGAACTGTTACAAATCGGTTACTTGAAGGACAGCTCCGAGCCAGACGCCCTGTAGCGTGCATTCCACTTACTCCAAACCACTGCCGTTTGCGACGTCAGTGGTGTCAAGCTAGAGCTCATTGGAGGACGGAGTGGAGATCTGTTGTGTTTTCTGATGAAAGCCGGTTCTGCCTGGGTGCCAGTGATGGCCGTGTGTTGGTTAGGAGGAGGCCAGGTGAGCGCCTGCAACCAACCTGTCTGCGGCCGAGACACACTGGACCTACACCTGGAGTTATGGTCTAGGGAGCAATTTCCTATGACAGCAGGAGCACTCTCGTGGTTATCCCACGCACCCTGACGGCACAGTTGTACGTCGGTCTGGTGATTCAACCTGTTGTGCTGCCATTCATGAACAGCATTCCAGGGGGTGTTTTCCAACAGGATAACGCTCGCCCGCATACCGCTGTTGTAATCCAACATGCTCTACAGAGTGTCGACATGTTGTCGTGGCCTGCTAGATTACCAGATCTTTCACCAATCGAGCACGTATGGGACATCATTGGACGACAACTCCAGCGTCACCCCCAACCAGCATCAACTGTCCCTGTATTGTCCGACCAAGTGCAACAGGCATGGAACTCCATCCCACAAACTGACATCCAGCACCTGTACGACACAATGCATGAACGTTTGCGTGCTTGCATTCAACATTCTGGCGGTTACACCGGTTATTAATGTACCAGCATTTCACATTTAAAATGGCTCTTCTCGCGCTTACATTAAGCTGTGATTTTGAAACCTTAATCGATTAAATATGTTACCTATACAAATGTATTGCCGCCATTTCATTCCTCTACAACTATTTTTTCGTGGTGTTGGGATTTTTTTCCGTCAGTGTAGTTTGCTTTCAGTTGTTTTTATATTTGCGAACAAACTTTGTATGACAATTGAATTTTGCTGCTAATTTCGAAATGAAATATTCTGCTGATCTTACTTCAGCGGAAAGAAAAGAAAAAAATTGTACACATCCTTCCCTTTTGAAAACATTTTCTTAAGTAGTGCTTAGTTCTTGATCATAGTTCTTGATGTTGGTATTGCTCAACATTCTTTGCTCATTCTTACATACAAAAAGAATATCTTATATTTATTATTGGGGTAACAAATACAAGACATTCTTTTAAAAGTGACTGAAAGACCTGAGGGAAAAAATTGCATTTCTTTCGTGTCGCTGATTTGCATAGTTTCAGCGGGATAAGGTGCCTATTATGAAGATCATTTTATAAAAACTCGTGCGTGGGGAATCTCTTCAGGTATGGTGCAAATGTTTCGAAACATGCATTGAACGTTTATCGCATTGTACAAAATGGTCACAAATTTGAAAAATGTTGGCACTGTTGTTCCATTACTGGAAGCAGGGTTTAAAGAAACTGAACAGTCCACGAAAAATAAACGAAGTCGATGACGAAGGTGTTGCGGTCACTCGGACAGCGCAAATCTAGTTCAAGAAGTTTGTGGCTGGAGACATGAGCTCTTTAAGAGCAAGAAGGTTTGGAAAGGTTCTGTGTGGTAGATTCGGACCTCGTGCTGTTGTAGCAAATTCAACAACAAGCATCCCCAAATTGTCCCAACTGGGAGTTTCCAAACCCACCATCGCGGACCACCAGCAGAAGCTTGGAAAGATCTCTGTGCGGTAGCGAGAGGTTTTGCATGAGTTGATCCCAGCTCAGGCTCAACGACGCATCGAAATCTTCAAGGAACTTCTGAAGACTATGTGACGCTTAGTATATCAAGCGATTAGAGGATGACAAGTAGATCTACCTGCGCAATCCAGACACCTCCAACCAGTGGTTGGTCCCAGATG
Source organism: Macrothele yani (assembly GCA_039090855.1). Lineage (NCBI taxonomy): Eukaryota > Metazoa > Arthropoda > Arachnida > Araneae > Macrothelidae > Macrothele > Macrothele yani. The sequence goes on from CM077023.1 coordinate 139,958,953, forward strand.
AATACGCTTTACCTGTCGCCAAACGTCCACCGTTTCGAGGAATAGGTCACACTGATGTCTGGTAGAATTGCTAGGGCATGATCCACTTTTAGCTCGTTCCAGATGGCCGAGCTATTAAAGCCGAACTGTATTCCAAGCAGCTGGATTGGATGTATGACAAACTGAAGCAACGGTACCCTGCTTTAGTCAATAGAAAGTGGGCGCTCATTCAATAGGACTTACACCGCAATTCAGACTCAGAGTCATGTTAATCTCTCTCGGCCGCAGCTACGCTGACTGGGTTCAATTCCCAACGTACCAATTGTTTCCTATCAACTCAAGAACGAACTCAAGAAGATGAATCTCGGTGTCGGCATAAAGTCTCCTGCATCTTTATATGCCATGCTTAAGGAAAATGCTAACAAACCCTCTCTTTTCAACGAAGCAGGTGTTTATGCCATCCCTCTACAATATACGGACGGCTCCAAGAGATACTACATTGGAATGACCAAACGATTATTTTAGAATTAGAGTCAACGGACATCAAAGGGACACAAAGAACGGTAAGTAACCACAGTCCTATCCAGAAAAGTCAAGTTTAGATCCGCTGCTCCTATGTGGGATGACATAAAGAAATTAGCGTCTTACTCCACCCTAAATCTACTGCCATTCGCGAAACATTGGAGATCATTACCAACAGTGAGTGCAATGACAGCGTCTCGCTGGAGTTGCCACAAATTTGGAACCAGTTCTTCAAATAATGAATGTCTTTTGTTTTCCTTCCAGGATTCCGCGTGCTAAACGAACATGACGCCTCGTGTCTTTCAATAAATAATTACATACGCATCTTTTCTTTTATTGCCAAGTCAAGTCTCCGCGTTCAAATTGTTGAAGGGCTCTATTATTCAGTTTGCAGTCTACCCTTCTTGAAAAAGCTATCTGATTGATGTGAGAAAGCTTGAAAACTTTGATTTATATTCTACGTCAAGAAATTCGGATTACTAGTATAGGTATAATATTTTAAGTATAGTTGGGGTACAGTTAGTTGCTGATTATTAATTAGTAGGTTGACAACTGCAGAATTTAACACATTTTATGCACACAGAGAAACTGTTTAACAAAATATTTTCCAAAACAAATGCGAGAAAATAGTCAGCAAGTTCATGCAGGAATTGCTTGACGAAGTGGGATAAACACAAAGGTAAATTCTCTCAGAAACAAATCACAGGTATTAAACAAACATTTCGAGAAGGAATTATCTGCCTATTGCTAAGTACGGTTCAAGCTGAATTTGTTTAGTAAACCAAGCAATCCGAGCTTAAGAGCTTAAACTTTATTTTAAAAGATTTTATTTAAATATGGTGATTGAAAAGCATCTTTGTCGGGGAAGCGGTCAATGTACCGGTATGAAATAGTTGTAATCTCATTTATAAACATAAATGGAAAGTAAAAAGTGGATAAGTAAAAAGAAAAGTGCAGCACTATGCATTTTGTGTGTTAGCGTTTGACAGCCACCAAGGGCATCTGTAATTTGCGTGTCCCTAATTTGAGTTGGTTCCAAGGAAGGAAAAGAACCAGTGCTCTAAGACAGTCAGTGGTCCATGCCTCATTCGGGATTCGAACCCACGCTCAGCTCGAACGATTAGGCAGAAGACCGCGCGGCTTGACCACTAGCCCAACAGGGTGGCCCACTACTTATTTTCGAATTAAAGAAGATAGCACACCCACACACACTCATAAACTCCACCATTGGATTTAATGTATACACTGAAGAGCAATTGAATTAGAGATACCTGTCTAGTAACGTGTAGCACCACCTTTCGCCCTGATGACGGCGGCGATTCGTCTCGGCATGGACTCGACAAGACACCGGAAGCGTTGGGAAGCCATACGGATCCACGACCCCTGCACAAGCTCCCACAGTTCACGAAGATTTCATGGAGGGGATATGACGTAGAAGTCTTTTCGTACTTCTACGTTATTTTAAAAACATAACCATAAGATGAAATAGTTCCTAAATTAAACCTTAACGGCCAGACGAAACATGTAAACCACAGAAGTCAGACTTACGGAAAAGATGCTTTATTCAGGATGTAGCACTTCCATAACAAATCATAACATCACATAATACTTCGCATTAAACTCTCCACACACCACACAGCTCTTAACACAACGCTCTACAACACAACGCTCAACTTGCAACACTTCTCCAAGCAACGCTCTCTTTAACAACGCTCGCTAAGCAACAGTTTAGTCGTCGTTTTTATCTCTCGTTCTTATCTTATATCAGGCATACGTCACGTTCATTCAACCTCAATTATGTTGCCAACAGTATTCGTTTGAGACAAAAGATATCACATTAAGAGTTAAGTATAACTGAGAATAAACTCAAGATTTACATAGGGAAAGAAACTAAAAAGGAAAGTTAATTTAGAATATTCGTCACAAGGCCTCTAACATCTCTCTCGATGGCATCCCAGATGTGCTCGACGGTATTGAGTTCAGGTGACCTAGCTGGCCAAGGAACCGAGGTCACGTCAGTGGAGTGTTCATCCAACCATTCGATACAATTCGGGAGTGATGGCACGGTGCATTGTCTTGTTGCAGGATGAGGTCCCCAGTGGGAGGTTGAAGACGCACAAACGGGAACAAATGGTCATCCAGGATATCCAGGTAACGTTGACCTGTGAGGGACGATATCACACGCACCAGGGATCCCATTTCAGTCCACGTAAACAGTCCCCAGACGAGAATGCCACCCTCCACCAGCTTGAAGAGTACCCTGCTGGCAAAAAGGATCCATCGTTTCATGTGCTTTGCGCCGTACTCGTATCCTGCCATCCGCATGTACCAACGAGAATCTCGACTCATCAGTCCAGGCAACATTTTTCCACATGTCTAGGGTCCAGTGGCAATGTTCCCGCGCCTATGCTAATCTTTGCACCCTGTGATGTGCGGTCAGCAGCGGTACCCTCGTGAGACGATGGCTTCTGTACCCCATAGCGAGAAGATGGTTCTGGATGGTGTCGCTGCTCACACGTTTTTGTGCACCAGCGTTAAATTGCCGAGTGATTTCTTGCACTGTGTCCCGTCTTTCCGCTGTTACAATGCGCGCTAGCTGGTTTGTTTCCGTCATCCACGGCAGTTGGCCCTTGCAGGGATGGTTTTACCGGATTCGATGTACTCACGGTGCACCCGTGACACAGTGGCTCGTGAAAATCCCAGTGACTACACGACTTCCGAGATGGAGTGACCCATTCGTCGGATCCCGACAATTTTCCCACGATCAAATGCTCTTAGATCCTTCGTCTTACCCATACTGCGTCCGACTCTTACTGATTCCTGTCGTATCACGCCTTATATTGTCGGATCGCTGCATATGTTATGTCGTTTCCGTTTACAGGGCCGCCCACAGCGCCACATTTGCATAACGCCAGCTGTCTCTAATTCAATTGCTCTTCAGTGTATATACACTGGGGTGCAAAAATTAAGGACGAAGAGGAGAAATTAGCATAACAGCGGAACGAGCAGGTAGAACGTACCGAACGACCACTCAGGAGATAGACTAGGGTCCGGTACGGTAGGGCATGCGCATATATGCAGCATGGCGTAAGGGGGTGGGTGTCGGAAGGGTATAAAGCACACGGGCGGTGTACGCTCAGCAATTCGGTGAAAGCTATTGCACGGTGTACATCGGTTTGAACGACGTCGAGTTGCTGCCACCGTGTGATATGGCCAACAGGCAATCCAGTAGACGACATCTGGATGACTTTATCCGAGGTCGCGTCATTGGGAAGTTGGAAGAAGGTCGAAATGTGACTAGTGTTGCCGAGGAGTTCGGGATTGCTCACAGCATCGTTTCACGAGCTTGGAGAGCATTTCAAACGACAGAAACAGCTGTCCGAGAGTTTAGCAGTGGTCGTCCAACGAGCAACCACGGCAGCGGACGACCAGTATATTGTCCTACAGGCGAGAAGAGACAGACGGCAGACAGCGGGAGAAATCGCAAGGCGCATGCAACAGACAACTGGACGTCCGTTATCACTTTTTACCGTGGCCAGGAGGCTGCACAAAGGTGGTCTATTTGCCCGACGACCAGTACGGTGTGTGCCATTAATGCCTGCTCATCGGAGACGGCGGTTTCTGTGGTGCCAGAAACACAAGAACTGGACACATCAGCAATGGGGTCGAGTTCTCTTTACGGATGAGAGCCAATTTAGTCTGAGGAGCGATTCTGGACGTATACACATCTGGAGAGAGCAGGGAACACGCAATCACACCTCATACATCATCGAAAGGGACCGGTTTGGAGGTGGCGGAGTTTTTGTTAGGGGCGGTATCATGCTTGGTAGCCGCACTGACCTCCACATTTCCCAAGGAGATTCAGTCACTGGTGTCCGTTATTGTACCGAGGTTCTCTTGCCTCACGTGCGTCTGTTTAGAGGTGCTGTGGGTCCTGAGTTCCTCTTCATGGACGACAACGCTACACCTCATCGTACTGTGGCTGTCGCAGAGCTGTTTGAGAGTGAAGACTTTCAACGCATGGATTGGCCCGCAAGGTCCCTGGACCTAAATCCAATCGAACACGTGTGGGACCTTCTCGGGAGACACTTGACAGCACGTCACCAGCCGCCAGCAACGATTCCGCAGCTGTGATTGGCGCTACAAGAGGAATGGGCCGCGATGCTTCAACAGCTCCTTGACAACCTTGTCCTCAGCATGGACAGACGTTGTAAATCTGCAACGCAGTCAGGGGTGATCATATCCCCTACTAAAGACTGGACTTTTCTTGGCAGCCGCCTGTCACATGGACGTTTCTGTCTTCTGTCCAGTTGTGCTCGAAGCTACCTTTTCAATTAAGTGCCTTTGTATCTTTTGGATTCCTTGTTTGGACGGTTTTGCTCACTTGTCCCATATTCTTACATCTTGGGGATCTTATTGTATGATTTGAGTCGATGTGGAGTACTTCTGCACGACGTTACATTCGAAAAACCGTGTCGTCCTTAATTTTTGCACGCCAGTGTACATGTATGTACTATACTCGTATGTATGTGCACCCTTTCAGTAAATGCTACACTATAAAACAAATTCCGAAATTCACGATCCACTTTCCGTGATTCCTTCCGTGAATTAACGAAGCGTATTCTTGATAAACCCTTTCCCGTGAAATGACGGAAAAAATCTGAATTTCACGGATTTTTCGTATTCCAGGAAAATTCTGAATTTTCAGAAACCTTTCCGCAATTCCTTTAGTATGCTAACTCCGTTCTTACTTTTTCCGTATCCATATGACGAAGACGTTCTGGTAATAGGAGGGATTTGTGGGAATATTTGAGGTATGATTAACTGTTGTATTTCAATCGTCTGTCAAAGGAACTGATTTTGAAATTATGTAGCGAGATCGCATGTTGTGGGTAGCATATCCATGAAATTTGGTTTTTGTGGCAGAGGATATTTCTTCTCCTCTCCCGGATTTTGTGTGCCAGCTATATTCTACGTATACTACGTTACCGTAAGAAACCGGTTACTTAAATTATTGTACAGGTGACTGTACGATGTCTATGTATCAATCTGTGGAATTCTTAAAACAAAGGCTATTATGGCTATCAAGGGTAAATTTTTTATTTAGAAGTTTTGTGAAATAAAACTATAAAACAGTACATTTAAACTTTTCTTAAAGATAATTGAAAGTTATAGTCAGTTACAAAAAGATCTCAAGTTCCAAAGCATTCTGTTGCTTCAAAAAATCACAATGAAAAAAATCTTAATTTGTCATAAGTCGTCCTACCGAAACAAAAACAAAAAAAAATTATTAGAAACGTATTAAAAAAAATAATAAGCTCCAACAGAAAAAAAAATGACCGAATCACTAGCATTAATGAAGAAAAAATATTCACCGTCACGCCATAAGTTTTACCTTGAACGTGAGTGCGATACTGGAGACGTTCTGGCTTAGTGGTTAAGTCGCACGGCTTGTGTAAACCCAATCGATCTCGGCTCGATCCCAATGCCGGCGCGAAAGGATTATCTGGCATAAGGCCTGAAAAATTCAGGGATTTGTATTTATCGAAATTTCTGTATAAATAGGGAAAAACTTTAAAGGAAATTTTCTGAAATTAACGGAATTACTGATTACGGAAATTCTGTGAAAATACGGAAGTTTAAAAAAAGGGGGCACTTTTAAAAACGGAAAATTCGTTAAAAGATGGACACCTACCGGCAACGTGGCTGCACGTTATTTTCAGAAATTTTTCGTGAATTCAGAAAACTGATTTTTTACAGTATATCTCCTTTTTTTTCTAGTTCAGACTGAAGACCCCCCCTCCACACACATACACACACACCGGTGTGTTTCTATATCCTCCTTCGTGTCCTTCAAGATCCGAACTATAAGGTTTTCTCAAAAGTTACTGTACATGAAGAAGTTCATATTTTTCAGGTCGATTGTGCGCTGAGAATATCCAAAACTGTCTATATATTATAACAAACAAGTCATTTCTGTAAATTTGTGTTTTCGTTATAGTTGGTTTGAGTTGCGCGGGCAGGAATTTTCTCAAAAGATGTGCTTATTACTCCCGAAAATTTGATGGCGCCCTAATGTTCCAAATATATTTGTATGTTTTCATCAAGAAGCTTTATTCACTAGTTTCACAAGCAAAAAATGTCAAAAAATGTTTTTAAGTGGAATTTTACCTTTATAAATATGCTTCTTATGCTTCCTGAGTTTTAGTTTTTTTTTTTTTTTTTCAAATCTCGTCACAGATACGCTGAGAAAACTGTGAAAACAGCTTTCGTAAATTTCCATTTCCGGAAAACTTTCGTGCTTTGAAAAGAGTGACTAGACGACTGTAAACGGCAAAAGCTCAAGGATGAAGAGTCTCTTGCACGATGTCCTGAGAATTTGTTGTTTTGTTTTCTGGCAGCTCGAGATAAACGTGTGTTTTTCGCTTTTCTCTCGTACGGACATTTATCGCTTAAAGTGGCATTGAGTGTGTCTCTTCGATTGAAACGCGCAGGGCTCGTAATGCTTCGCATATTTATGGTAGGCAGTACATCTCATGGCGCTCAAGGATTTCTTTGCGGCTCGGAGTTGAATCACACTGACCTTAATGGCATGACTTCATTTTAACCAGGAGACCTTCGGTCGTATATAATGAAATAACAGGTCAAATATTTTTTGAACGCTTTTGGAAAGTAAACATGTGAAAAACGACCCAGTGCTTTGTTCACTACAGTTCTGGATTATTCGAAATATTCTACCCTGCATGCAAAGTTTTTCAGTATTTCTTGCATAAAATTAAGAAAAGGTTTCGTTGTTGTTGTTTTTTTGTTTTGTTTCTTGATTGGGGGTTTAACGACCACCGTGAGCAACTAAGTGGGCTATAAAGCAGTCATCCGTCTCTAATTTAGGGTCACTAGTTCCAGGTAAGGGAGAGAGCCAGTAGCGTGAGACAAACACGACATCCATGCTTCACAGGGATTCGAAACCCCATCTTGGACGAATGGTCACTAGACAGCGCTTAGACCACTAGGCCACCGGGGCGAGATCCAGTGGTTCAGCGCAGTATTTCTTAAACTAACAATTCCAGACCACTGAACTCTAAGCAGTATACACTGCGTATTAATATATACACCGAAGAGCAAAAACATTCCGGCTGCTCTGGTGGCGCAGTGGTCTAAGCGATGACTTCTGATCATTCGTCCGAGATGAGTCCGGGTTCGAATCCAGGTTAGACATGGATGTTGCGTTTATCTTACGTCCATAGTTCCCTCCCTTCCCTGGAACCAGTGACCGCAAATTAGAGACGGACAACTGCTTATAGCCCATTGAGTTACTCACGGTGGTCGTTAAACCTTTAATAACGAAAAAAATCAAAACATTATGACCACCGCGTCTGTGTACAAATCGAAGTAACTGCAGGTAAACGACGGCACGTGTGAATGGCGTATAACATTTGATACTGAGACCTGAGTTCTGTCAATCTGTATTATTCTTGTTCTTTGGATGGGAAAGGCAGCGGACTTAAGCGAGTTTGACAAAGGCCAAATTGTAATGGCCAGACGACTGAGTCAGAGCATTTACTTTTTTTCCCCTTTGATTGGGGGTTTAATGACCACCGTGAGCAACTCAGTGGACTGTAAGCAGTTGAGCAGTTGCCCGTCCAGGTATTCGAACCCGGACCCATCTTGGACGAATGATCAGCAGCCAGCGCTAATGACCACTGCGCAAACGGGTCGGCTAAACATTTCCGAGACGGCAAGGTTTGTGGTGTGCTCACCTTCAAAAAGTGGTCAGAGAAGGAATAAACCACGAATCGCAGGAAAGGTGTGGGCCCACCACTTCTCAACGATGCTACAGGTGAGAGAAGGCTATACCGTATGGTGCGAGCCAACAGAAGAAATACGGTGGCGCTACTCGCCGGTAGCTTGAATGCTGGTGACGGGAGTCATGTGTTACAAAACACAGCACAACCAACTCTGCTGAAAATGGGGCTGTGTTGCCGCAGGCCGCTCTGAGTACCCATGCTAATCTCAGTTCAGCGTCCAAAGCGCCTACAATGGGCATGGATCCTGAGTAATTGAAAGTAGGTCGCCTGGTCAGATAAATCTCGTTTCCTTTTGCACCATGTGGACAGCTAGGTACGTGTGCTTTGTTTATCTGGGAAAGTGTTGGCACCAGGATGCACTGTAGGATGAAAGCAAGCTGGTGGTGGAAATGTAATACTTTGGGCAACGTTCTATTGGGAAACCCTGGGTCCAATGATTCATGTACAGGAAAGTATAACGTCTACTACCGACCTAAACAACAATGCAGACCAGGTACATCATTTTATTCAACGGCATTTTCTTTTAGTAGTGTCTTCTTTCATCACGATAATGCGCCATGCCACACTGCCCGTATTGTTCAAGAACTGTTTGCGGAGCGTGAGGAAGGCTTCCAGGTATTGCTCTGCCCTCCAAATTCCCCAGACATCAATCCAATCGAGTACATGTGGTATGTGTTGAAATACCAAATCATATCTGCGGGGGCCCAACCATGTAAGTTACATTTCTTACATTTCAAAGGCACTTACAAGAGTTAAAGGATCTGCTGGTAACGTGTTAGTACCAGATACCACAAGGCACCTTCAGAAATCTTGCAGTGTCCATGATTCGCAGGGAAGCTGTTTAAATGTGCATGTGCTGGTGTGTGTGTGTCTGTGTTACCGTATGCAAGAGCGGGCAATCCGAGCCCAGAGTCATCCCCGACCTATTACCTACCCCTCCCCCTCTCCTCTAGCATTCTTATTTATTTTTTTCTTTCGTGTACAGGTATTTTTCCCTCAATTTTCGTTCCATACACACTCATGGGTGCGATATCCCCCTGCCTCCACGAGTAGACGCGTCCCACATTACGTAGCGGTGACGTCACAGATTGGCGCGGAATATATACTGAATGGAAAAAACATTGGAGATACCTACTTAATAGCGTGTTAGTCCTCCTGTAGCTCGAATAATAGCCTGTACACGCCTAGGCATAGACTCCACCAGATGCCGAAGGGTTTCCGGAGTTTATGCCAGCCATGCCTGTTCTAGCATTGTCCACAACTCCGACCAAGACGCCGGTCCAGGAACCATAGCCATGATGTTCCACTCCACGGTAATACAGAGAGCTTCCGTAGGGTTTTAATCATGGGATCTAAAATGTCGGAGACCTAATGTGGGCCAATGGATGGTTCCAAGCTCAGATGAGTGCTCCTCGAGCCATACCTGGGTGGTTTCAGCCCTGTGGGGTGGCGCATTGTCATGCTGATACAGACTGTCGGCCGCAAGATGCGCGAAGGACATGAAAGCGTGTAGGTGATCAGCCAGTACATGCTGGTAAAGCGCAGCGGTTAAAGACCTCTCCAGACACAATAAGAAACCTGGTCTGTCATATGAGAAAGACCCCAAATCATCGCACAGCCACCACCGCCTTGAACAGAGCCGACCTGGCACGACAGGGCCATGGCCTCATGCTGTCGACGACTCGCACGCTCCCGTCAGCTCGGTGCAGCTGAAAACGAGATTCATCTGAGCACACCATTCTGCAGAGGTCCAGTTTCGATGTACCAGGCGAGGAGTAATATCCGATGACGAACAGCCAAGAGTGGCACACGTGTAAAGAGTTCGCTCCCGTAGCCCAGGGTATGCAGTGTGCGCCATACCGTTCACTCGCTGACTCTGCTTGGGCCTCCGACATTTAACCTGGATGTGATTTCGGCACAATGTCCGATGGCGATCATTCAACAGTGGCACGCGAGTAGGGCGTCGGCTCCCGTAGCCAAGGGTATACAGTGTGCGCCGTATTGTTCGCTCTTTAACACTTATTAGGTCTCCGACATTTAACCTTCATGTGATTTGGGCACAATGTCCGATGACGATCAGTCAACAGTGGCACACGAGTAGGGCGTCGGCTCCCGTAGCCCAGGGTATGCAGTGGGCGCCGTACCGTTTGCTCGATAACACTTATTAGGTCTCCGACATTTAACCTGGTTGTGATTTCGGCACAATGTCCGAAGACGATCGGTCAACAGTGGCACACGAGTAGGGCGTCGGCTCCCGTAGCCAAGGGTATGCAGTGTGCGCCGTACCGTTTGCTCTATGACACTCATTAGGTCTCCGACATTTAACCTGGATGTGATTTCGGCACAATGTCCGATGACGATCAGTCAACAGTGGCACACGAGTAGGGCGTCGGCTCCCGTAGCCAAGGGTATGCAGTGTGCGCCGTACTGTTCGCTCTATGACACTTATTAGGTCTCCGACATTTAACCTGGATGTGATTTCGGCACAATGTCCGATGACGATCAGTCAACAGTGGCACACGAGTAGGGCGTCGGCTCCCGTAGCCAAGGGTATGCAGTGTGCGCCGTACTGTTCGCTCTCTGACACTTATTAGGTCTCCGACATTTAACCTGGATGTGATTTCGGCACAATGTCCGATGACGATCAGTCAACAGTGGCACACGAGTAGGGCGTCGGCTCCCGTAGCCAAGGGTATGCAGTGTGCGCCGTACTGCTCGCTCTCTGACACTTATTAGGTCTCCGACATTTAACCTGGATGTGATTTCGGCACAATGTCCGATGACGATCAGTCAACAGTGGCACACGAGTAGGGCGTCGGCTCCCGTAGCCAAGGGTATGCAGTGTGCGCCGTACTGTTCGCTCTCTGACACTTATTAGGTCTCCGACATTTAACCTGGATGTGATTTCGGCACAATGTCCGAAGACGATCAGTCAACACTGGCACACGAGTAGGGCGTCGGCTCCCGTAGCCAAGGGTATGCAGTGTGCGCCGTACTGTTCGCTCTCTGACACTTATTAGGTCTCCAACATTTAACCTGGATGTGATTTTGGCACAATGTCCGAAGACGATCGGTCAACAGTGGCACACGAGTAGGGCGTCGGCTCCCGTAGCCAAGGGTATGCAGTGTGCGCCGTACCGTTTGCTCTATGACACTCATTAGGTCTCCGACATTTAACCTGGATGTGATTTCGTCACAATGTCCGATGACGATCAGTCAACAGTGGCACACGAGTAGGGCGTCGGCTCCCGTAGCCAAGGGTATGCAGTGTGCGCCGTACTGTTCGCTCTCTGACACTTATTAGGTCTCCGACATTTAACCTGGATGTGATTTCGGCACAATGTCCGATGACGATCAGTCAACAGTGGCACACGAGTAGGGCGTCGGCTCCCGTAGCCAAGGGTATGCAGTGTGCGCCGTACTGTTCGCTCTCTGACACTTATTAGGTCTCCGACATTTAACCTGGATGTGATTTCGGCACAATGTCCGATGACGATCAGTCAACAGTGGCACACGAGTAGGGCGTCGGCTCCCGTAGCCAAGGGTATGCAGTGTGCGCCGTACTGTTCGCTCTCTGACACTTATTAGGTCTCCGACATTTAACCTGGATGTGATTTCGGCACAATGTCCGATGACGATCAGTCAACAGTGGCACACGAGTAGGGCGTCGGCTCCCGTAGCCAAGGGTATGCAGTGTGCGCCGTACTGCTCGCTCTATGACACTTATTAGGTCTCCCACATTTAACCTGGATGTGATTTTGGCACAATGTCCGAAGACGATCGGTCAACAGTGGCACACGAGTAGGGCGTCGGCTCCCGTAGCCAAGGGTATACAGTGTGCGCCGTACTGCTCGCTCTCTGACACTTATTAGGTCTCCGACATTTAACCTGGATGTGATTTTGGCACAATGTCCGAAGACGATCGGTCAACAGTGGCACACGAGTAGGGCGTCGGCTCCCGTAGCCAAGGGTATGCAGTGTGCGCCGTACTGCTCGCTCTATGACACTTATTAGGTCTCCCACATTTAACCTGGATGTGATTTCGGCACAATGTCCGATGACGATCAGTCAACAGTGGCACACGAGTAGGGCGTCGGCTCCCGTAGCCAAGGGTATGCAGTGTGCGCCGTACTGTTCGCTCTCTGACACTTATTAGGTCTCCGACATTTAACCTGGATGTGATTTCGGCACAATGTCCGATGACGATCAGTCAACAGTGGCACACGAGTAGGGCGTCGGCTCCCGTAGCCAAGGGTATGCAGTGTGCGCCGTACTGTTCGCTCTCTGACACTTATTAGGTCTCCAACATTTAACCTGGATGTGATTTTGGCACAATGTCCGAAGACGATCGGTCAACAGTGGCACACGAGTAGGGCGTCGGCTCCCGTAGCCAAGGGTATGCAGTGTGCGCCGTACCGTTTGCTCTATGACACTCATTAGGTCTCCGACATTTAACCTGGATGTGATTTCGTCACAATGTCCGATGACGATTAGTCAACAGTGGCACACGAGTAGGGCGTCGGCTCCCGTAGCCAAGGGTATGCAGTGTGCGCCGTACTGTTCGCTCTCTGACACTTATTAGGTCTCCGACATTTAACCTGGATGTGATTTCGGCACAATGTCCGATGACGATCAGTCAACAGTGGCACACGAGTAGGGCGTCGGCTCCCGTAGCCAAGGGTATGCAGTGTGCGCCGTACTGTTCGCTCTCTGACACTTATTAGGTCTCCGACATTTAACCTGGATGTGATTTCGGCACAATGTCCGATGACGATCAGTCAACAGTGGCACACGAGTAGGGCGTCGGCTCCCGTAGCCAAGGGTATGCAGTGTGCGCCGTACCGTTTGCTCTCTGACACTTATTAGGTCTCCGACATTTAACCTGGATGTGATTTCGGCACAATGTCCGATGACGATCAGTCAACAGTGGCACACGAGTAGGGCGTCGGCTCCCGTAGCCAAGGGTATGCAGTGTGCGCCGTACTGCTCGCTCTATGACACTTATTAGGTCTCCCACATTTAACCTGGATGTGATTTTGGCACAATGTCCGAAGACGATCGGTCAACAGTGGCACACGAGTAGGGCGTCGGCTCCCGTAGCCAAGGGTATACAGTGTGCGCCGTACTGCTCGCTCTCTGACACTTATTAGGTCTCCGACATTTAACCTGGATGTGATTTTGGCACAATGTCCGAAGACGATCGGTCAACAGTGGCACACGAGTAGGGCGTCGGCTCCCGTAGCCAAGGGTATGCAGTGTGCGCCGTACTGCTCGCTCTATGACACTTATTAGGTCTCCCACATTTAACCTGGATGTGATTTTGGCACAATGTCCGAAGACGATCGGTCAACAGTGGCACACGAGTAGGGCGTCGGCTCCCGTAGCCAAGGGTATACAGTGTGCGCCGTACTGCTCGCTCTCTGACACTTATTAGTCTCCGACATTTAACCTGGATGTGATTTTGGCACAATGTCCGAAGACGATCGGTCAACAGTGGCACACGAGTAGGGCGTCGGCTCCCGTAGCCAAGGGTATACAGTGTGCGCCGTACTGCTCGCTCTCTGACACTTATTAGGTCTCCAACATTTAACCTGGATGTGATTTTGGCACAATGTCCGAAGACGATCGGTCAACAGTGGCACACGAGTAGGGCGTCGGCTCCCGTAGCCAAGGGTATACAGTGTGCGCCGTACTGCTCGCTCTCTGACACTTATTAGGTCTCCGACATTTAAACTGGATGTGATTTTGGCACAATGTCCGAAGACGATCGGTCAACAGTGGCACACGAGTAGGGCGTCGGCTCCCGTAGCCAAGGGTATACAGTGTGCGCCGTACTGCTCGCTCTCTGACACTTATTAGGTCTCCAACATTTAACCTGGATGTGATTTTGGCACAATGTCCGAAGACGATCGGTCAACAGTGGCACACGAGTAGGGCGTCGGCTCCCGTAGCCAAGGGTATACAGTGTGCGCCGTACTGCTCGCTCTCTGACACTTATTAGGTCTCCGACATTTTAACCTGGATGTGATTTTGGCACAATGTCCGAAGACGATCGGTCAACCGTGGCACACGAGTAGGGCGTCGGCTCCCGTAGCCAAGGGTATACAGTGTGCGCCGTACTGCTCGCTCTCTGACACTTATTAGGTCTCCAACATTTAACCTGGATGTGATTTTGGCACAATGTCCGAAGACGATCGGTCAACAGTGGCACACGAGTAGGGCGTCGGCTCCCGTAGCCAAGGGTATACAGTGTGCGCCGTACTGCTCGCTCTCTGACACTTATTAGGTCTCCAACATTTAACCTGGATGTGATTTTGGCACAATGTCCGAAGACGATCGGTCAACAGTGGCACACGAGTAGGGCGTCGGCTCCCGTAGCCAAGGGTATACAGTGTGCGCCGTATTGCTCGCTCTCTGACACTTATTAGGTCTCCGACATTTAACCTGGATGTGATTTTGGCACAATGTCCGAAGACGATCGGTCAACCGTGGCACACGAGTAGGGCTTCGGCTCCCGTAGCCAAGGGTATACAGTGTGCGCCGTACTGCTCGCTCTCTGACACTTATTAGGTCTCCAACATTTAACCTGGATGTGATTTTGGCACAATGTCCGAAGACGATCGGTCAACAGTGGCACACGAGTAGGGCGTCGGCTCCCGTAGCCAAGGGTATACAGTGTGCGCCGTACTGCTCGCTCTCTGACACTTATTAGGTCTCCGACATTTAACCTGGATGTGATTTTGGCACAATGTCCGAAGACGATCGGTCAACAGTGGCACACGAGTAGGGCGTCGGCTCCCGTAGCTGCGTATGCAGTGTGCGCCGTACTGCTCGCTCTATGACACTTATTAGGTCTCCCACATTTAACCTGGATGTGATTTTGGCACAATGTCCGAAGACGATCGGTCAACAGTGGCACACGAGTAGGGCGTCGGCTCCCGTAGCCAAGGGTATACAGTGTGCGCCGTACTGCTCGCTCTCTGACACTTATTAGGTCTCCGACATTTAACCTGGATGTGATTTTGGCACAATGTCCGAAGACGATCGGTCAACAGTGGCACACGAGTAGGGCGTCGGCTCCCGTAGCCAAGGGTATACAGTGTGCGCCGTACTGCTCGCTCTCTGACATTTATTAGGTCTCCGACATTTAACCTGGATGTGATTTTGGCACAATGTCCGAAGACGATCGGTCAACAGTGGCACACGAGTAGGGCGTCGGCTCCCGTAGCCAAGGGTATGCAGTGTGCGCCGTACTGCTCGCTCTATGACACTTATTAGGTCTCCCACATTTAACCTGGATGTGATTTTGGCACAATGTCCGAAGACGATCGGTCAACAGTGGCACACGAGTAGGGCGTCGGCTCCCGTAGCCAAGGGTATACAGTGTGCGCCGTACTGCTCGCTCTCTGACACTTATTAGGTCTCCGACATTTAACCTGGATGTGATTTTGGCACAATGTCCGAAGACGATCGGTCAACAGTGGCACACGAGTAGGGCGTCGGCTCCCGTAGCCAAGGGTATACAGTGTGCGCCGTACTGCTCGCTCTCTGACACTTATTAGGCCTCCAACATTTAACCTGGATGTGATTTTGGCACAATGTCCGAAGACGATCGGTCAACAGTGGCACACGAGTAGGGCGTCGGCTCCCGTAGCCAAGGGTATGCAGTGTGCGCCGTACTGCTCGCTCTCTGACACTTATTAGGTCTCCGACATTTAAACTGGATGTGATTTTGGCACAATGTCCGAAGACGATCGGTCAACAGTGGCACACGAGTAGGGCGTCGGCTCCCGTAGCCAAGGGTATACAGTGTGCGCCGTACTGCTCGCTCTCTGACACTTATTAGGTCTCCAACATTTAACCTGGATGTGATTTTGGCACAATGTCCGAAGACGATCGGTCAACAGTGGCACACGAGTAGGGCGTCGGCTCCCGTAGCCAAGGGTATACAGTGTGCGCCGTACTGCTCGCTCTCTGACACTTATTAGGTCTCCGACATTTAACCTGGATGTGATTTTGGCACAATGTCCGAAGACGATCGGTCAACAGTGGCACACGAGTAGGGCGTCGGCTCCCGTAGCCAAGGGTATACAGTGTGCGCCGTACTGCTCGCTCTCTGACACTTATTAGGTCTCCAACATTTAACCTGGATGTGATTTTGGCACAATGTCCGAAGACGATCGGTCAACAGTGGCACACGAGTAGGGCGTCGGCTCCCGTAGCCAAGGGTATACAGTGTGCGCCGTACTGCTCGCTCTCTGACACTTATTAGGTCTCCAACATTTAACCTGGATGTGATTTTGGCACAATGTCCGAAGACGATCGGTCAACAGTGGCACACGAGTAGGGCGTCGGCTCCCGTAGCCAAGGGTATACAGTGTGCGCCGTACTGCTCGCTCTCTGACACTTATTAGGTCTCCAACATTTAACCTGGATGTGATTTTGGCACAATGTCCGAAGACGATCGGTCAACAGTGGCACACGAGTAGGGCGTCGGCTCCCGTAGCCAAGGGTATACAGTGTGCGCCGTACTGCTCGCTCTCTGACACTTATTAGGTCTCCAACATTTAACCTGGATGTGATTTTGGCACAATGTCCGAAGACGATCGGTCAACAGTGGCACACGAGTAGGGCGTCGGCTCCCGTAGCCAAGGGTATACAGTGTGCGCCGTACTGCTCGCTCTCTGACACTTATTAGGTCTCCAACATTTAACCTGGATGTGATTTTGGCACAATGTCCGAAGACGATCGGTCAACAGTGGCACACGAGTAGGGCGTCGGCTCCCGTAGCCAAGGGTATACAGTGTGCGCCGTACTGCTCGCTCTCTGACACTTATTAGGTCTCCAACAATTAACCTGGATGTGATTTTGGCACAATGTCCGAAGACGATCGGTCAACAGTGGCACACGAGTAGGGCGTCGGCTCCCGTAGCCAAGGGTATACAGTGTGCGCCGTACTGCTCGCTCTCTGACACTTATTAGGTCTCCAACAATTAACCTGGATGTGATTTTGGCACAATGTCCGAAGACGATCGGTCAACAGTGGCACACGAGTAGGGCGTCGGCTCCCGTAGCCAAGGGTATACAGTGTGCGCCGTACTGCTCGCTCTCTGACACTTATTAGGTCTCCAACAATTAACCTGGATGTGATTTTGGCACAATGTCCGAAGACGATCGGTCAACAGTGGCACACGAGTAGGGCGTCGGCTCCCGTAGCCAAGGGTATACAGTGTGCGCCGTACTGCTCGCTCTCTGACACTTATTAGGTCTCCAACAATTAACCTGGATGTGATTTTGGCACAATGTCCGAAGACGATCGGTCAACAGTGGCACACGAGTAGGGCGTCGGCTCCCGTAGCCAAGGGTATACAGTGTGCGCCGTACTGCTCGCTCTCTGACACTTATTAGGTCTCCAACATTTAACCTGGATGTGATTTTGGCACAATGTCCGAAGACGATCGGTCAACAGTGGCACACGAGTAGGGCGTCGGCTCCCGTAGCCAAGGGTATACAGTGTGCGCCGTACTGCTCGCTCTCTGACACTTATTAGGTCTCCGACATTTAACCTGGATGTGATTTCGGCACAATGTCCGATGACGATCGGTCAACTGTGGCGCACGAGTGAGGCGTCGGATCCCGTAGCCCAGGGTATGCAGTGTGCGCCGTACCGTTCACTCGATGACACTTATTAAGTCTCCGACACTTAGACTCGATGTCATTTGCTCTGCCTTTGCCTAGCGTCGGTCTCTAAGAGTCTCGATAGTCTATGTTGACCCAGGTCATGAATGGCGTGTGGTCGGCCACCGCTTGCTCTCTGGGCGTTGGTACCTCCGTCGATGGTATACTCGCGATACAACCTTGATACGGTTACCCTTGGGAGCCCTAAAATTCTTACCACTTGGGCGATATTCTATTATTGCAATGCACTGTTGGGAAGCCCTGTTGTCCGCCTATTTATCGCCTGCGTTCGGTTTGGGTCTGTGACCTGCCCATCACCCGTATCTCTAATGTTTTATCTACTGAGTGTATATTGTATATTAATGACACGGGGTGCGCAAACCACTTTGGCAATACGAAACTCGTGCAGAGAGGAAAGGAAATAACTTCTCGGAGTTCATACGTGGAGTGATTACCGCCGTGAGAAGTGCGATGTCAAGCATCTCTGCAACCGCAGGCATTGTTAACCGTTTGAGGGACGCTGTAGTGAAGGTATGGCGGGAATGGTCTGAAGAGAAATACACATCCACGCAACATACTTGAAAAGTGAGACCACCCCTGGTTGGCATCATAGAAGTGAACGCCTCCAGGTATGTTCTTTCAGGGAGAGAAGACGGCTCACCATTTCTCAGTTAACAAAAAACTATAGCTAGTGAGGACAAAGAAAAGTTTTATCCAGCGGACGTTTTTACATATGGGCCTGAAGGGTTGACAGTCCGTTCATGTGCCCATGTTAATTCACCTCCATCGGGAGCTTCTTCAATAATAGGTACGGGAACATCGTCACTAAACTCTGTACGACTGGAATGCAGTCGCCTACTCCGATGAGTCCAAGTTCCAATTGCAGAATGTGGCATGAACCACGATTGCCACGTGCTGTCCGGAACACAAGCCTGTCCACGATCCCTCAGTTAACGACAGAGAAGCGTTTTTCAGCACGCAATTCAGCGGACGCACTTGCGGATGAGCCTAAGCTGTCAACGGCCTGTTCATGTGCCTATATTGATCGACTGTCATTGACAACTCCAGCTACTGTGGATAAATGATTGTACAATGAATGATTGGAAAACAATCATCTGGTTCTATGAATTCAGATTCCAGCTCCTATATGTCGACAGATGGCTCTATATATTCGATGTTTCGTAGAGGGGCAGCCTCAACCAGCCAGCACGTTTGGGGGTAAAAGGCAGGAGGCGGCGGTCATGGCGTGGAGATTATTCTCATGGACATCACTAGGTCCCCTCGTTTGCGTTGAACACAGTCTCGCCTCCAGATCCCATTTGGACATTGTTTTGGACTAAGTGTTGCAATACATGATGATAGTGCATCTCGATGGCACCGGACTCTTTCAGGAAGACAGCAGCTCTTGTCACAAGCGGCGCGTTGTGTCGGGATAAATCGAGGATCATGTCCAAGCAATTCGGCTGCTAAATTCCCATCGAACATTTGTGCGATGCAGCATTCACCGATCCACGCCAGAACTTCATTCGGTCGCCGAACTCAAGAAAATCATTCTGTCCAGCTATAGATAAGTGTGGCCTGAAAACTAAACTTACAGAGCGTGACCATAACGCTATGTGGAATATTGTATGGAAGAACAGGCTTCGAGTGTGCAGCAACTGAGTACTATATTCAACCAGCGCGAGGCGCAGCACAATTTCAATCCGAACCACGCGTAGGGATTTAAAGAAATTGGGTCTTGGAAGTCGTCTGCCCAGTCCGAAGCCACGTGTCCCAGGAAAAACCAGAAAAATCCACTCACAGTGGTGCCGAGAACGCAGTAAATGGGCTGTAGAACAATGAAAGAAAGTGATATGGTCGGTGTACATTGTTTTGCAGTGATGGTCGGCTGGCGAAAACCTAAATAAACGATGAACGCAGCATGCCTCGTGAATACAATCCAAGCATCTGAACTAATGTTCGTGCGGACTGGGTCCGCTGATATCAGTGGAAGGTAAGATGACATCAAGGTAATATCAGAATGTTGTAGGAGACCAAGCGAATCCTACAATGTTTCACTGTTTTCTTGCATGTGATGGCATTTGTATGGATGGCAATGCGATAGCACATTGTGCAGGAGTCGTACGAGAATGGTTTGATGAGCGCAAATAGGAATTCCATCATCATAGTTCCTTGATCTCAGTCTTATTGAAACTGAATGGGACATGCTTTAAAGAGCTGTTCGGCGTCGACGTCCTCTTCAGTCAATATTGACAGAGTTGCCTGACATTTTGCATGCAGCAGGAATAGCAACATTTGAACCAAATCGTGCTCAAGGACCTAAACGACACTTATGTGGGTTATAGCTCGGTTCTCGAAATAAGACCACTTTTATCCCTGGAGAAACAGTAAGTAACAATGCATTAAATGCGATCCGTTTCTGTTAACTGCTGTAAAGGTATAATTGTATTCAGTGCATTTCACTAAAACACAGTTAAGACAAGAAAACAGTAGCGCAAAGCTCTTTAGCGACCACAATTCAATGCAAAACGTCACAATTTAGTGTTTCAAAAAAGGAGCTGTTTCAAGTCGATACTTTTGATTTACTTTTTCTTTTCAAATCTGCACTGTAAAAAATAAGTGGTGTAAATTCACGGAAAATTTCTGAAAATAACGTGTAGCAAAATTGCCAATAGGTGTCTATCTTTTAACAAAATTTACGTTTTTAAAAGTGCCCGTTTTGTTTAACTTTCGTATTTTCACAGATTTTCCGTGGTCAGAAATTTCATTTATTTCAGAAAAGTCCGTTTCAGGTTTTTCCCTATTTATACAGAAATTTCGCAAAATCGAAGACGCTGAATTCTTCATCCCTTACATTACATAATCTTTTCGCAATGGTGGGGATCGAACCGACGTCGTTTGGGTTGGTCCCACAGACAACACTCGTCTTAACCACTGAGCCAGAAAGACTCAGAAACCTGAGTCACATTCTTGGTAAAACTAATGGCAAGATGAAGATCGTTCTTTCCATTAGTGCGAGTGAGTTAGTCTTTTTATTTTCTGTTGAAGCTTATTATTCTTTTAAATAGGTTTGTAATAATTTTTTTTTCTGTAGGACTTATCACAAATTAAGTATTTTTTTCATTGTGATTTTTCGAAGCAACAGAATGCTTTGGAACTTGAGATCTTTTTAAACTGGCAATGACTTTCAATTATTTTTAAGAAAATGTGAAATGTACAGGGTGTCCATAAAGTCTTTCCCACACTGCAAAAATTAATATATAAAAATGTATTACAGGTACAAGAAAGGGATTCCACGACAATGATGGTGCACAAGTAAAGTTTGGTTTCCAATGTCAGTACACCTCTACATGGGAGCCATTTGTGGCCCGGAGGACATCTAAGCGATATTCAATTTCACGCCATGTTTTGTTTAACGTCTCAGCAGAGACAGAACCAATGACGTCCATTATTCTGCTCTTCAACTTTTCGACATCCGGAACACTGCTAGAGTAAACTTGGTCTTTCACATAACCACAGAAAAAAGTCTAGAGGGGTTGTGTCCGGCGATCGAGGTGGCCATGTCATGGGACCGTCGCTGCCAATCCATCTGTCCGGAAATGTGGCATTCGGGAACTCACGAACCATTATTGACCAATCTGGTGGGGGACCGTCATGTTGGAAAATAAGCAAAGGTTGGAGTGCATGCAACTAAGGTACTACAAAAAGTTCCAGCATGTCCAGGTACATGTTACATGTTATCGTGTGCTCTGTAAAAAAGAAGGGTACGATGATTCTGTCGTGCATCAGGCCGCATCATACGTTCACTTTCGGGCTAGTCCTCTGTTGTTCGATGACATAATTGGGATTTTCTGATCCCCAGATTCGCACATTGTGCCTGTTTACTGTACCAGGGACGTGGAATGTGGCTTCATCTGTGAAACAGACACAGGGCTGATAATCACTATCATGAGCTATGCGCTGCAACATCTCCATCACAAATGCAACACGGCGAGGTCGATTATCAATTTGAAGAACTTGAGCG
The DNA here is from genome assembly GCA_039090855.1 of Macrothele yani. Taxonomy (NCBI): domain Eukaryota; kingdom Metazoa; phylum Arthropoda; class Arachnida; order Araneae; family Macrothelidae; genus Macrothele; species Macrothele yani. The sequence continues at coordinate 139,980,961 of CM077023.1, forward strand.
ATCTGTACCTTATAAGCATACAGATAAAGACGTTTGTATAAAATTTTGTGAACCGTGGCACGGGGAACCCCAGTTTCCAGTGAAGCACGACGAATGGGGCTTCGCAAAAATTTCTCCTGAACAGCTGCAGCTGTTTCTTGTGTAACCGGTGCTCGGCCCGCTCAGGGGAGATCGCCACCACTACCCGTCGCTTTAAACTTTTCATACCAAGCTTTTATGCTTTTTTGGTCCGGTGGTGATCGTCTGTACCCTTTTCTGAAATGACGCTAGACAGTAACCGCCGATTTGGTATTATGGAACCACAACACGCACCCCGCTTTTTCTTACATGGAAGCCATTATCGATTAAATGTTCCTCTTATTCATCAGTAGCGCTCACCTAAAGAACAGAAAAGAAACTTTTTGAGTGCTGCTATATTATGTTGCCAAATATTTTATTTAAACTTACATAGATTTTTTATATTAATTTTTGTAATGTGGGAAAGGCTTTACGGAGACCCTGTACTGTTTCATAGTACTATTTCACAAAATTCTTAAATATAAAATTTACTCTTGATAGCTGTAATAGCTTTTGTCTGAAGGGGTCCACAGACTCATACATAGACATAGTACACTGAAGAGCAATTGAATTAGAGACAGCTGGCGTTATGCAAATGTGGCGCTGTGGACGGCCCTGTAAACGGAAACGACATGACGTATGCAGCGATCCGACAATATACAGAGTGATGCGACGGGAATCAGTAAGAGTCGGACGCAGTATGGGTAAGCCGAAGGATCTAAGCGCATTTGATCGTGGGCAAATTGTCGGGGCCCGACGAATGGGTCACTCCATCTCGGAAGTCACGCAGGCACTGGGATTTTTACGAGGCACTGTGTCACGGGTGCACCGTGAGTACATCGAATCCGGTAAAACCATCCCTGCAAGGGCCAACTGCCGTGAATAACAGCGTGTGGGTGAGCGGGGTCATCGTCGGCTAGCTCGCATTGTAACAGCGGATAGACGGGCCACAGCGCAAGAAATCACTCGGCATTTTGACGCTGGTGCACAAAAACGTGTAAGCAGCCACACCATCCAGAACCATCTCCTCGCTATGGGGTGCAGAAGCCATCGTCCTACGAGGGTACCGCTGCTGACCGCACATCACAGGGTGCAAAGATTAGCATGGGCGCGGGAACATCGCCACTGGACCCTAGACATGTGGGAAAATGTTGCCTGGACTGATGAGTCGAGATTCACGTTGGTACATGCGGATAGCAGGATACGAGTACGGCGCAAAGCACATGAAGCGATGGTTCCTTCTTGCCAGCAGGGTACTCTTCAAGCTGGTGGGGGTGGCATTCTCGTCTGGGGACTGTTTACGTGGACTGAAATTGGACCCTGGTACGTGTGACAGCGTCCCTCACAGGTCAACGTTACCGGGATATCCTGGACGACCATTTGCTCCCGTTTGTGCGTCTTCAACATCCTACTGGGGACCTCATCCTGCAACAAGAAAATGCACCGTGCCATCGCTCCCGAATTGTATCGAATGGTTGGATGAACACTCCACCGACGTGACCTCGCTTCCTTGGCCAGCTAGGTCACCTGACCTCAATCCCATAGAGCACATCTGGGATGCCATCGAGAGAGATGTTCGAGGCTCTGACCCCCTCCATGAGATCTTCGTGAACTGTGGGAGCTTGTTCAGGGGTCGTGGATCCGTATGGCTTCCCAACGCTTCCGGTGTCTTGTCGAGTCCATGCCGAGACGAATCGCCGCCGTCATCAGACGAAAGGTGGTGCTACACGTTACTAAACAGGTATCTCTAATTCAATTGCTCTTCAGTGTACAATCCCTTGTACAATAGTTTAATTTCGCGGTTTCTTCCGGTAATATAATATACATGTACAATAGCTGGTTCACAAAATGGGAGAGAGGAGAAGAAATATCCTGTGCCACTCAATGGCCAAAATTCATGCGATATGCTATCCACAATATCCGATTTCGCCACAGAGCTTCAAAATCATATAATTCGACAGACGACTGAAATTTATCCAGAAATATCCTGCGCCATACAATGGCCAAAATTCATGTGATATGCTATCCACAATATCCGATCTCACTACAGAGCTTCAAAATCAGATACTTCGACAGACGACTGAAATTTATCCAGAAATATCCTGCGCCATACAATGGCCAAAATTCATGCGATATGCTATCCACAATATCCGATCTCGCTACAGAGCTTCAAAATCAGATACTTTGATAGACGACTGAAATTTATCCAGACCTGCGCCATACAATGGCCAACATTCATACGATATGCTATCCACAAATATCCGATCTCGCTACAGAGCTTCAAAATCAGATACTTCGACAGACGACTGAAATTTAACAGGTAATCAAACCTCGAGTATTTCCACGAATCACTTCTATTACTGGAAATTTCTTTTCATACCGATACGAAAAAAGTTAGAACGGAGTTTTTTAAAATACGAAACGGAGTTGCGGAAAGGTTTCTGAAAATTCAGAATTTCCGTTAAGACATCTTAAGAAGAAGGATGACACCGAGTTTTCGGATGTAATAAGCACGTCCTTTCAATCCGTTCTGACGCAAATTAAATTTATCAAAGCTATTCAAAGTCAATGGAACCGGTATGGAAAACAATAGTATCTGACGAAAGAAAGAAGTTTTTCAATCGGGTTTTTAATCCCTCAGATATTGCTGTAAAGGGAATCATGAGCTTACGAACGCTTAGAAACAGAGATATCGACAAAAATAAGATGTAACTTTACGTCCCCTGGTGGGAAAACCATGCATTATTTTAGGAAGAAAGTATTCTCAAAAGGTTTTTCCATATGAGCGGTATCGGTCCAAGAAAAAAAAAAATTTAGTCGAGTTTTCAGGAGCCCAGATTTTACAACAAATACATCAGAAGCAGAAATTAACATTTATGCCCCTTGGTGGCCAAACGATTCTTTACCAACATTAGAAATTATGTGAAAAATTGTTTCCATCAGGTCTTGTATGCGATAGAGGAAGAGTTTTTCAAATCGGAGTTTTAGAAGCAGAAATAACACAGAACACGCAATTTACCTTTGTGCCCCTAGTGGAAAATCTATGAATTACTTGAAAATTTTGAAATTATATGAAAAACATGTCACACTGGAAACACTATCCAACAAAGAAGGAAGTTTTCAAATCGGACTCTTAGAAGTAGAGACATTGACAAAAATAAGATATACATCTACGCCCCCTGGCGTAGAAACCATGCATTATTTCAAGAAGGAAATGTTTCTAAAAGGTTTGTCGACATGAGTAGTATCGGTCTACAAACGACGTTTTTTTCAATCGAGAATTTAGAAGCTCATACTTTGCTGCAAATACATCAGAAGCGGAAATTAAGATTTACGACCCCTGGTGGCCAAACTATTTTTTCACAAAAATTAGAAATTATATGCAAACGATTTCCCATCAGGAGCTGTATCCGGTGCAGAAAGACTTTTTCAAATCTGAGATTTAGAAGCAGAGATATAGGGGGAAACGCAATTTACCTCTACGCCCCCTAGCGGAAAGTCTATGAATTACTTGAAAATTTTGAAATTATATGAAAAACAAGTCACACTCAAAACAACACTATCCAACAAAGAAGGAATTTTTCAAATCGGACTCCTAGAAGTAGAGATATTCACAAAAATAAGTAATACATCTACGCACCCTGGCGGAGAAATTGTGGAATATTTTAAGAAGAAAATGTTCCGAAAAGGTTTATCGATGTGAGTGGCATCAGTCCACGAAAGAATTTTTTCAATCGATATTTTAGAAGCTCAGATTTTATGGCAAATACATCAGAAGCAAAAATTAACGCTTACGCCAACTGGCGGCCAAAGTATTTTTTACGAAAAATTAGAAGTTATATGCAAAAGATTTTCCATCAGGAGGTGTATCCGCTGAAGAAAATATTTTTCAAATCGGAGTTTTAGAAGAAGAGTTATCGGGAAAAATGTAATTTACTTTTACGCCCCTAGCGGAAAATCTATGCGTAATTTAAAAATGTAACTATATCTAAAATACTCTATGACATAAATGGAATCGAAAGATAAAAAAAAATTTTCAATCGGTTGTTTAGAAGCAAATATGTGGAATAAAACGTATTTTTGAATTCGACATCATCTGCATTTACGCCCTCTAGCGGCAAAATTGTACATCGTAAAAAGAAAAAAACGAAATGAAAGATCATCATACGCATATTTCAGGCTTCCCAATGCAAAAAGAATTTTTCAAATCGGACTAATAGTTGCAGAGATTTCGTGGGTACAGACGGACGGACAAACCGATAACATAAGCACGATCTTTTTTTACAAAAGACGTGCTAAAAACGGCAATTTACATTCAATATAAGAAAGGAATTGCGGAAAGGTTTCTGAAAATCCAGAATTTTTCTGGGATACGAAAAATCCATGAAATGGAGGTTTCTTTCCGTCATTTCACGGAAAAGGTTGAATCAGGAACATGCTTCGTTATTTCATGAAAGGAATCACGGAAAGTGGCTCGTGAATTGCAGGAAATTTTTTTACAGTGTAGTAGCATGAATTCAATTCCGACAACCTTAAGGGAGATTTATATAATTAAGTACTTGCCCTGGTTTTACACAAACTCACCTTGCTGCCTTCGTTGGTGATACTTTCATAGAAACTTACCCCGCTACATTCCTTGGTGATGGAAGCAAATACAGAGCTTGTGATTTAATCCAGTCTTTCACAAAATATACCGTCTCACTTAAGGAAAGAGCTCGCAGTTGTGAAGAACTTCCTGATATCTGATAAAAGCACAAGACTTTGCATATAAACTACAAAGTGACCTTTACCAAGCAAAACAAGACGAAGACCAACAGTTTTTGATAAAAAGTTGTCGACGATGACAAAACATTGCTGATTACACCGCTTATATTACGTACAACTCAGACGGTAAAACAACTTTGTAAAAAAATTCCTAAAATGCACGAGCCATTTCCCGTGATTCCTTTCGTGAATTAACGAATCATATTCCTGATTCAACACTTTCCTTGAAATGACGGGGGAAACCTGAATTTTACGGAATTTTCATACGTAATTGATACAAATACCCGTCTTCATCTTTCTCCGGTTATTAACGGAAAACTGCCGTTTTAAAGAGGTGTTAACGGAAAATTCTGAATTTTCAGAGACCTTTCCGCAATTCCTTTCGTATATTAACGGGAAACTGTTGTTTTTAAGACGTGTTAAAGGAAAACTCAGAATTTTCAGAAACCTTTCGGAAATTTTTCGGTAATCGGAGCGGTTCGTGGGAATACTTGAGGTTCCATTAACTGCTAAATTTCAGTCGTCTGCCAGGGGGACCTGATTTTGACGCGTAGCCTCACTTCCCCTAATTCCCGTTTACCCCAATAGCGTTTCCCCGAAATCGCTTTTACCCGAATTCCCATTTCCCCTAATTTCGTTTGCCCTAATCTCGTTTCCCCTAAATCTCATTGCCCCTAAATCTCATTGCCCCTAATTCACGTTTGCCCTAAACACATTTACCCCAATGGCGTTTCCCCGAAATCGCTTTTACACGAATTCCCATTTACCCTAATTTCGTTTGCCTTAACTCGTTTTCCCTATTTCACGTTTGCCCGTATCAAGCTTTTCCTAGTTTGCGTTTGCCCTAATTCATGTTGGTCCTAATTTTTATTAACCGAAATAAAACGGTGGGTCTTGATATCTCAAGAGAATTATTCTTTCCTTTCTTGTTGATGATGTCGATAACCATGCCAACAAAAGTGTAAAGAAGTGCACATGGTGAGGACCATTATACGGTTAGCCCTTAACGCAGCCATTGTATCCGTCACGCCCCCCTCCGCTGCCCTTCCTCACAGATAAAGTACTGCATCGCACTAAACTTTTATTAAAGCAAGAAATAGTATTGAAAAGCATTCGCTAGAATTGTGAACGCAGAAGGCCCACTTTTTAAGAATTCTTAGCGTACTAGACCTATTCCTTCTCCCCACCGTACGAGACTCTAAGTATGAGCCGTGGAAATGCCTTTTGCTAATTGAGTTCCCCCTTAACAATAGACATCAGTTTGTCCAGTTTGAATGTTTTCCCAGTTAGCACCATCACTGATTGGGTGTAGGAGAACTGGCCATCGGTAAACTGGCCACAAAAATTTTAGCAGGCCGTATAAAAATTGCGTTTTCGACCGCTTCGTGGCCACGTTCTTGGAAGTTGGTTATCTGAATCACATCAAGTTTCCGTAGTTTCGTCTTTTCTTAATTGCGATTATTAATGTAATTCTTTATAAAAAATGTTTATGATCTACAACTGAACAAACGATTTCAGGATTTACAAACTGCAAGTCTGCAATTAATTATCTGAGGGCATGTGCTGCCTCACGAAACTTTTCGGGAGGGGAGGAGACACCAAAAGTATAAAATATAAAGTATTTCTGGTCCGATCGGGAGATTTTCAGCATATACAACCTACAAGTCAACAAAATATCTGAGGGCATGTGCTGCTTTAAGAAACCTGTCGGGGGGGGGGGGCACACGTGTGCAATGTTATGTTAAATGAAATTTGTTTTGGATTTATGGATTATGGATTTTTACACTGCTTGAAAATAAACATCTTTCCTTTTCTTTCTGTTGAACCTGAAATCCAAAAAGGATAAAGAAAAATTTTTGTAATTCAAAAAAAAAAATTACAATGCCCCTTTTTCCATTCCTGAGAATTGATAGCGGCAATAAGGTGCACGAAACCGTCTTTTCAAATGTTTACTGTCTGTGCAGTGGCTTACGCCGAAAGATCGTTTTCCAAACTTAAAATTATGAAAAGCTACTTCTAATTAAATGTGAAACAGGAACGCCTTTTTTTTTTTTTTTTCGTTAGTATTTAAAACAAAATTGCTACAGACTTAGACAATTTGGACATTGTTATAAAGTTTGTAACAAAACGAAAAAAAAGCTACAAAAGTTAATTTTACCTGAAACTACGTTTGTTTGTGTGCTTTCTTAAAGCTTTATTCTACTTTTAGTTTTATACAATTTATTTGAATATGTACCAATAGGAGATATTTTTTGGTTAGAACAGTTCAAGAGACGCCCGTCATGTTCAATGCTATATATATATATATATATATATATATATATATAAGGGATAAAGATTAATGGAGATTATCTAACTCACCTTCGTTTTGCTGATGACGTAGTCATTTTTGCAACAACCCCATCAGAGCTGCAGAGTATGACCCAGGAACTTGCTGACAAGAGTAAAGAAGTGGGATTAAAAATGAACTTTCAGAAGACAAAAGTGATGTACAATGCTTTTACAAAAAATGAAAATTTATCGATTGATGGGAAAAACTCAAACAACATAAATTTTCTACCCGTGAACTTTTCTTTCTTGTTAACAACAAGGTATGCACTAGAGGTAAAAGAGGGCAGAGACTTTTTCGTACTGCCAGCAAGGTAGATTTTGCAAGCTAGCAAATCACTCTATGTATTTTAAAGATGATTTAAATTTTGTTAAAAATGCTTGCAGAATTTTTAAATCTTTTAAGCACTCTGTCCTAAAAAGTTTTTTCAAATTCTGGACTGAAACTGCTAATCAAGTTGATAAGCATGTTTTCGATTTAGTCCAGGATATTATTAAGCATATTCTTAAAGAAAAAAATTCTCTTAAAGTTATTTCCAGAAATTATGTGACCATCAGATTTCTTAATAAAAGCTATGATCATCTCAATGTTAGGAAACTGTTCTACAATAATGCAATTTTTTCCCCATTCCCAGGCACCAGTCTATAGTAAGTTTTAAGTATGTTAGGACCTTAGGGTCTATTGTTAAAAACTACATATTTGGTTCTTCGCGTTATTTACCTGTAGTTATTGCATGTTCTTGTGAAGAACTTAAGGATACAGTTCACTATAATAGGCATTACAAACATATTGATGAGAATACCGGACCGAGCCGGATTATGTATTCACCACTTGCCACCATTTGATGAGAACGTGCCGAGCGGTATAATTTATTACCACTCGTCACCAATCGATAAGAACGAGACTTGTAGGTTCGTATAGTTCCGGAGCTGGTATAAATTGGCGAGAACGTGAGGTTTGCTGAAACACAGGAATTTTATACAAGGAATTATCTACAACACCAGAGCCTATGTAATGAATAGAGTAAGATTAACAATTAAACTTCTTTATTCGTAGGAGGAAACGCTATCCCGGGGCATTGCCCACGGTGATACAAACACATGTTATGCTCCCTATTCGGAGCAAATATATTCTTCCTCGGGATTCCGAGATCAGATTTCCGCCTAAAAAGGGCGCATAACAGTTCTAATTTAGAGTCTGGTATTAGTAAAAGTTCTCAGTTCCTCCTCTCAGTGACAGGATAACAATAAACAACAAAAATGAATAAAAGTACTCACGTATTGTTGACTGTTGGTTTCATAATCCGGGTTATGGAAAATCACTTATTCGAACTATTAGGAGGATCTGTCGACACCGCACACACTGTTGCGCTATATTTTTACTAAATAGTTCTTTCACCAGTATGATTTAAGTGCCGGAGGATTATCGCCCCCTCCGTCTCTCTTTCCTCTGATGAGCCAAGATTTTTGTTATGGATGCGGTCGGCTGCAGACAGGACGGGGGTTGTTGCTTTCAGTCCTCGTCGTAAAATTTCATCACCGATTTGGAGCGGGCTCTCTCCTGTAAGTTCACGCAAGTCAACAACCCTTCGCCTCGGAAAAGGAGGAGGAGGATGTAGCCAGGGGAGAACTTCGTAAAAGAAACAGATTATCTTTACTTGGCGTCCAGCGCCTGCTTGCCAGCGGGAGATACGTCGTAGTTTCTTAGTTGGATGCAGGTGGTGTTTCCCTCATACTTTTTAGTGGCCACTCTCAATGTAGCATGTTTGGGGCCTTACCCAGCCGTCTAATTATTTTTGAGCCCTCTCTTTACCATCGTACTAAGCGGCTTACCCTGCGCTCAAAGTACCGTGCTATCTTAGGTAAGTGTCGGACGTCAGGTTTCGCACCTAGCGGAATCGTACGGTTTACAGCTACGTCGACCCTTCTTGCGAGCTTTCTTTCTGTCTGTCCTACATCAGCGTACCGAGATAACTAACTGTTTTCTTCCTTTCCTACTTTTCAGCTATTCTCTGTCACGTGACTTCGTCTGCTTCTTTTCACTCGACACTTGAGATTTCTCTCATGCCTTTCGCACGGAGCGTCGTTGCTCCTGCAAGAATGGTGCCGTCTGACCAACGCCTCTCATAATCATAATTTTCCGCGTTCCCTACAGATTTTTGGCACTAATGGCACACTTGAAACCGTATTTATGAGAGTCTGAGTGCCTCTGAATTGCCGTCTGGGTGGCCCGCTGTTGCTCACAGACCCCCAGAGATGATCCACTAATTCCTTTGTTCCCACTCAGACAAAGAGAATTACACGACTTCCCCAATTAAAAATAAGTTAGTTTTCCAATTAATTTGCAAAAGGCCAAATATTTAATTTAATTATCAACATAATTTAACCCCGCCTATCAAGTCCGTCCCCCATTTTAACAGTTATTAATTTAGACCCAATTTTTGCATCAATATTATCATTGGTAGCTTAAGTTTTGTTGAAATTGACAAGCTCAGAAATTTGTTAGAGTACGGCACTAAATTCAGGCCTTCTTTCCATATTTCCAAAAAACAAATTCTTGAGAATTTTACTCAAGATGTTAATAGATACATTATTCAGACAAGTTTAGCTTACAATCAGACTATTGAGGCCTTCGCAGAATGGAAGTATAATGTTATTTCGTAGCTTCTCTGGAAAGTTGGCTGGTCCTGATTTTTGTTTTGACAGCAATCTATTTTTCGCTGGAGATGCTAAAAAGTCTCTCTCTCTAAACTACAAGATCAATATATTTTTACAACAACTGATAAAGCTAGCAATAATTTTGCAATTATCTGCAAGAAATTCTATTCTGAATTGTTAAATCTAGAACTTAATGATAGAGTAACCTACGAGCCAGTAAGTTATTGTACCAAACAGCTTGAAAATCGTTTTAAGGCCTTCTTCAAGAAACTTAGAATTCCACAATTTAGGAGATATGAACCTGAGTTTCCCTTTCTTTTTGCAACTGTTAAGTTTCATAAAGATCCGGTAAAATTTAGGTTCATAGCTAGTGGAGTTAGGAATCATAAAAAGAAAATTGATCAGGCTTTTGAGGCAATCTTGAAGAGGGTCTTGAAACTCATTAGTAACTGTACTAATATGCAGTACAGAGATTTTTGGATAATAAATAATAATTCCGAAGTAATTTCCACTATACTCAGCATAAATCCCATAGATATTAATAGTTATGATTTCGAGAACCTATATACTAATCTGCCTCTTTCAGATATCATTACCACCTTTAAAGAACTGTATGTAGAATTTAAGCTTAACCAATTAGTTAATGTAGGTGCTTGGAACTCTTATCTCAATTGTTGCATAAATAATAACCGTATTTTATATAATAATACTCTCTATAAGCAAGTAAACGGAATACCTATGGGAGTATCTCATTCAACAAGCGTCTGTAACATGTTCTTGTTCTTTAAAGAATATAAGTTCATTAAAAATAGATCCTCGAGCTCAGATAACTACTTATACACTTATAAATATATTGACGATTTGCTTTGTATAAATAGTTCTGAAGTTATAGAAAGTAATTTTGCAAATATCTACCCCAGCTCTCTTAATTGTGTAAAACTAACCAAAATAATCAAGAACTTGATTTCTTAGACTTAAGCATTAAACTCAACAGAGGTAACCCGTCCATCAGCATTTTTGATAAAAGAGTAAATTTTCCTTTCAAAGTAATAAAATATCTGCACTGGAATAATAACAGCTCGACCAAAGTAGTTAAACATGTACTGATTTCTCAGGTGCTTAGAGTTTCAAGAATTTTTTTTTTTTTTTTGATTGGAGGTTTAACGACCACCGTGAGCAACTCAATGGGCTATAAGCAGTCGCCTGTCCCTAATTTACGGTCACTGGTTCCAGGGAAGGGAGAGAGCCAGTGCCGTAAGACAAACACAACATCCATGCCTCACCGGGATTCGAACCCGGACCCCGTTTTTCAAGAATTTGCAACAACAATTTGGATTTCAATAACCACATTAGAATCCTATTAAACAGTTTTCTAGAAAACAAGATTCCAGCTATTTTTATTAAAAGAATATTAAGAAAAATTGTTCTGAATAATAGAGTTAGGTTAGCAGATCTGTTTTAATTTCTACACAGTTAATAAAATGATTCTGACCAATGAAAGCCTTCTTTGAAGTTGGTCTGGAGGGTGCATATTAACTAACAACAGGAACCTTTAGTGCTAAGGACAGGGCAGTCCTATTAAAAATAAAAAAATAAAAATAATACAAATAAAACCACACAAAAAAGTTTATAATTTGATTAAAAAATTAAATAAAAAAATATATAAAAAGTAAACTAGGTATTCTCTCTCTAGAATAGCTAACCTAAAAATGGTAAAACTTACGTTAAAATAAATAGGCAACTGGTTGTGTCTGTAGAAGTACACTAAGGTAATTAAATACATGTAAAAATTATTAAATACACAACAAGTATATTTGATAATAATTTTCGTGTATTCTGGAGAGTTATTCTACTTTTTCTGGACAAGCAGGTCTTCATTCTATGTTATGTAATTTTTCTTGGAGGTTATTTCGCGGGTTGCGTCATTTTATGCGGGGAAGACTTGGGACCCTCTTACTTGGGAGCGGTTGCGGAAGTTGGTCGGCCATCTTAAGTCACTTGTTCGAGGAGGCAGCATTGAAGGTAAGCTCTTGCCTTTGTTCTAGTACATTTTTTCTATCTTGTTTTAATAGTGTTCGTTAAAAGAGGAAAATATGTTTTTTTCTTATTTTGGCATTGGTGTAAATTGCTTTTCTAACTTTATGAGTTTTCTCTTTCACTTAATTTTGGAAATTATGCGCGTTTATGAGCACTTAGTTTGAGTAGATTGATGTTTTCTCGACTTAGTAGTCAACGTTGCTTTTTCGTTGTTGGTAGGTGCATAAAAACTTCATTATTATGCTCTTAAAGCACTTTTGGAATATTTTGTAAATATTGCAACTAATTGTTAACTTCATGTAATTTTTCCAAAGCATCATTTAATTTTTTTGTTCTTATGACTTCTGTTTTTGTGGAAGCTGTATGTTCAAAAATGCTATTTACTTTCATGTCTCTGTTATAAGTTTTATTCTTTTATTTTTATTTTTATTGCATTTTCGGAAATGCTTTTTTACCACAAGGAATAAGATTTTTGTTGTGCTTTTAGTACTTTGTTTCACGTTTGAATTCTCTCTTGGGCAGTTTGGTTCCTCAACCACGTGCTTTAGATGAATTTTTCTGTTTATTTGTTCAAGCCTTCTCACAACTTGTAAATTTTTTGAAATCGTTTTTCTGTTTTTTGTGACAGATGACGAGTATGGGTTGGGCCAGGAAAGTTATAGATGCATGCAAAAACTTTAGTTAAATTATTCTTCCCGCACCATTGAGGGCGGTTATGTTAATTAAAAATTATTGAGGGATTTATACTTGCATCTATGGCTTTGCAGAAACACATTTCCAACTAGGCCTTTGTGGAAGTGAGAAAATGCAGAGTTTTGCTGGCCCTTGATAAAGCCAAGGCTCGGCATTCTCGACACTTTCTGCATTCAGGTTTTGCTATTATTTTATATTTTTTACTCATGCCTGTTGGGTTTTCTTTGTAGTTTTTGTCCTTGTTAAATAATAATTTTTTGTTTCAGTCTCTACTTTATAGTTTGTATATATCATCATCATCATTGTCAACCATTATCAATCCACTGCTGAATGAAAGTCTCCCCAAGTTTCCTCCACAACGTTCTGTCTTGTGCCAGTCGCCTCCATGTCACTCCTGCATACTTTTGATTTTCATCCACCCATCTCCCATGTGGTCTTCTTCTGGGTCTTTTCCTGTCCCTTGGAATCCAATCTAAAATTTCGGCTGTCCATCGATGGTCTGTCCTTCTGGCAGTATGTCCAGCCCATTGCCATTTCAGGGATTTTACTCTGATCATGATGTCTTCCACTCTTGTCATTTTTCGGATCCACGAGTTCCTCTTCTTATCTCTCCTGGTTACTCCAAGCATGCACCTCTCCATGCTGCTTTGAGTTGTCTGCAGCCTTTGTATGTCTCTTTTAGTTAAGGTCCACGTCTCTGCACCATACGTAAGCACTGGAAGGATGCATTGATCAAACACTTTTCTTTTAAGACATAATGGCATATTGCTCTTGAAAATTATGCTGTTTCTTCCAAAAGCTCTCCAGGCAAGTTTTGTACGCCGATTAATTTCTTCATCAATGTGACCCTCACTTGATATCTGTTGTCCAAGATAAACGTACATGTCTGTTATCTCCAGCTTTTCTCCATCAATCGATAAATCTTCATTTCTTGTAAAAGCATTGAACATCACTTTTGTCTTCTGAAAGTTCATTTTTAATCCCACTTCTTTACTCTTGTCAGCAAGTTCCTGGATCATACTCTGCAGCTTTGATGGGGTAGTTGCAAAAATGACTACGTCATCAGCAAAACGAAGGTGGGTTAGATAATCTCCATTAATCTTTATCCCTTTGTTTTCCCAGTTCAGTGATTGAAAGACATTTTCCAATGTGGCATTAAAGAGCTTCGGAGATATGGTGTCACCTTGTCTCACTCCGTTTCCAATTTTTATGTGTGCTGTATTCTCAAACAGCCGAATCTTTGCACTTGCATTTTCATAGATGTTATTAATAATATTAAAGTATGCATCTTCAATACCGCAGGATTTCAGAGCCATTGTAACTGCTGATGGTTTTACCGAATCAAAGGCTTTTTCATAATCGATAAAAGCCATGCACAATGGAAGTTCATATTCCCTCGCTCTTTCAATTAGTTCTCTCAGTACGTGGATATGATCTATTGTGCTGTAGCCACTCCTGAATCCAGCTTGTTCTCTCGGTTGAGTCATGTCCAGTGTTACCTTCAAGCGGTGTGAAAGAACTTTAGTGAAGATTTTATAAACCACTGATAGGAGGCTGATAGGTCTGTAGTTCCTGAGATCCTCAACATCCCCTTTTTTATGTAGCAGGATCATTGTAGCGTTGTTCCAATCCTCGGGAATCTTCCCTTAATTAAGGCATCGAGTGAAAATTTGGGCGAGTACTGTTTCGATTTCTCCACTTGCTTCTTGTATGATGTCTACAGTAATTCCATCTTCTCCTGGAACTTTTCCCTGCTTCATGTTCTTGATTGCATGTGCAACTTCTGCTGGGAGGACTGGAAGAACTCTGGTACTGGTACCATTCGTGATGTCTGGAGTACATGTATCATCCCTTTCATATAATTTGGAGTAGAAATCTTTCACTCTTGTCAAGATTTCGCCTCTATTTCTTGTTACAGAACCATCTTCTTTTTCAGAGCCATTATCTGTTTTCTTCCCTTACTGAGATGTCCCTTTGCTATCTTTAGGCTTTGGTTGTTTTCAATTGCTTTCCTCACTACTTCACAGTTGAATTTCCTTAAGTCTTCAGTAATACTTTTTCGTACTGTCTTGCATAGCTCTATATATTCCACTTTGGAAGTCACATCTTCTTCAGTTGTCCTCATCTCTCTTCTTTTTTGCATCAACATTTTGGTTTTTCCTGATAATTTGTTCACATGCAACTTGTTCTTAGATCCAGCTAATTTTGTTGTTGTTTCCATAAGAGCTTTGGTTACTTTTCTGTCAACTTCAGAAATATCCACTTCTTCCGATGTTAGGCCTTCTAAAGCAGAAATCTGTTCTTCAGTTCCAACTTGAAGGTATTATGATGTTTTTTAAGGTTGGTTATGTCAATACATTTTGTTTGCCTTATGAGCTTGCTACGTTCGAGTTTAGTGTTGAGGTGCATCTTACATCTCGCCAATCTATGGTCACTACCTGTGTTGAACTTGTTTAGCACACTGCAGTCTTCTATGATACGTATATATATATACAGGGTGACCCGAATCCACCGCACAATAAACCAATCGAACGATTCCTCGTTGAGAAAGAAGCCGAAAACCGTTGTCCCGTAGGACGTTGCATTCTGGAGTCATACGCGCCGAAATTTCGTGACGTCACGTCCGGTAAGAATACAGGCATTAGAAATAACTTATTCAATAACTTTGACAGAAACATGTAATTTATTGATGTGTACCACTACAACACAAATGATAAAACAGGTGGATTCGTGTCAGATTACAAAATGTGTTCAAAATGGCCACCTTGTAGTGCGGAACAGGCGGCAGCCAGCCGAGGAATAGGCATCTGCACGCGTTACAGCATAGCAGGGGTTACAGTTGTGAAGGCCGCGTGTAAGGTGGTCACTAGGTCGTGCAGGCTGTTGACAGGTCGTCGATATACCAGTTCCTTTAGATGACCCCAGAGGAAGAAGTTCAATGGGTTAAGATGCGGCGATCTAGCGGGCCATGCGACAGGACCACCACGGCCAAGCCATCGACGGGGATATTCCGTATCCAGCCTCTGGCGAACATTTGCAGCGTAATGCGCCGGTACTCCATCATGCTGGAACCATAGATTGCTGAGAACAGCCAATGGTACGTTTTCCAGTAAGTCCGGCAGAACATCACGAAGGAACACCATGTAGTTGGCAGCTGTGACACGTTCGGGAAGAAGATATGGTCCCACTAGGATATCGCCCACAATACCACACCAGATATTCACACCCCACCGGACCTGGTGAGCGTGTTCACGTGTTGCGTGCGGATTGTCCAATGCCCAAACATGACTATTATGGTTGTTGCAGATACCTTGCCGTGTAAACCTTGCTTCATCAGTGCACAAGATCCGGCGGATGAAACTATTATCGGCATCATGTTGCTGTAGCAGCCACTCACAGTATGCCTGTCTTCAAGGATAACCCTGTGGTAATAGGCCTTGCACCCGTGTGATGTGATATGGATGCAGGTCTTCGTGGTGTAGAACGGCAAGTACGGTACTTTGGTACCGTACTTGCGCACAGTTGCTGGTCGTTGGCTCCTCTTCTATGAACTCTAGTATGGCGTCCTCGAGGGATGGTGTTCTAACAGAGGATCCAGCGCCACTGTCTACACTTGCACGTGGTGCGACATTGCCTGTGTCGCGCATTCGAGCGTAAAGCCGCCGTATGAGCTGGGCATCCGGGTGCCGTCGTGCTGGATATCGCTCGCTGCAGGCCCTTTCTGCACGCAATGCTGAACCATGGTATTCCCCCAATAGGAGATACATGTCACAATACTTTCTCAAACTGTACGACATATTGCTACCCACACTACTGTCAAATGTACCAACGCAGTATGAGCTTCCCTGCCGCCGTCGCCAACCCTTTTTATCCCTACCTGCCATATCGCGCAGGCGTACAACTGATGGTTTTACACCACCACGTCCTTCGAATTTTAATACCCACCCCGTGCCACATTTTAAAATGTTGATTGCCTTTTTTTTCTCTCTATTTTTTTTTTAATTGGAAGTTTAACGACCACCATGAGCAACTCAGTGAGCTATAAGTAGTTGCCCGTCCTGAATTTAGAGGACCACTGGTTCCAGGGAAGGGAGAGAGTCAGTACCACAAGATCCATGCTTCACCGGGATTCGAACCCGGCCCCCTTTCGGGCAAATGATCAGAAGCCATCGCCCTAGACCACTGCGCCACCGGGACGGCTTGATTGCCTTGTGATACGTGCGTCTCTATAACTAACCACGTCGCTCTTAAACGAGCATGTACGTTACCGGATGTGACGTCACGAAAATTTCGGCGCGTATATCTCCGGAATGCGACGTCCGATCGGACAACCGTTTTCGGCTTCTTTCTCCACGAGGAATCGTCCGGTAGGTTTATTGTGCGGTCGACTCTGATCAGCCTGTATATTTAGCGTTAAGAGCTCTACAGATTAATGTCATTTAGTTCTGAAGTTTACTACTAATCCGACACGTTTAATGTTCGAGTGTTCTGTTCTGTTGGAATGTTACTGTTCAAGGATCTGTTGACAGAATAAGGGAATCAATCTGTAAGTAGCCTTCTTCTTGACGTTTTCTTGGAAGACTCCTTTCTGTCTTTACTGTAGGTGAAGTTTTTGAGAAGTGATTTATGTAGTTTTCAGCCAGACATATTTCCACGAACATTACAGATCTTATATTTTCAATAAACTGATACTTCAGTGAAATGGTGTTTCGATTAAATGACCTTTTAGGTGAAACGACTCCTCGGTGAAGTGTGCTTTTCAATCAAGTGACCTTTCGGTCTAGTAATTTTCGGCCAACTGATTTTCAGTGAAGTGATCTTTCAGTGAAATGAACGATACCCGAGATCTTTCCAGAAGCACTGCGTATGTATTCTTACGAATAGTACATTGTATATGTGCCGCCCCGGTGGTGCAGTGGTTTAAGCGATGGCTTATGATCTTTCGTCCGTGATGGGGTGTGGGTTCGAATCCCGGTGAGGTATGGATGTTGTGTTTGTCTTACGGTACTGACTCTCTCCCTTCCCTGGAACCAGTGACCTTAAATTAGGGACGGACGACTGCTTATAGCCCATCGAGTTGCTCACGGTGGTCGTTAAACACACACACACACAAAAACAAAAAAACCATATGTTGATCTAATAAGAGTGTTAAATTATTACTTTCGCAGTGTATTGAGCTTATAACAATGTTAGTAAAAAATGGCTTATGTATAAGCATCATATGTTGCTGTAATGTTGCGAATGGCCTTGTTCATAGGGCAAGCGACCTGGACCTGAGGAATTCCTTAATTCTTTTCCCGTTGCAGCTAAACGCTCGCCGTTGTCAGGAAGTCACGTTAAGTTGTTGGTCACGGGTACACTCAGCTCTTTACAAAAAGCCTATGTCGACTCCTTGCAACACAATTTTTTTCCTTCCTTTGATTTCAGTGCTTTCCAGTCAAGTTGCCCTAACCCACATCTCAATATTTCCATTCCTCCCACCTGAAAATCTCCATCAATAAAGGAAGTCGGAACTAATGTCTCTTCAAGGAAACAACGTCATACAGACTGAAAACATATTACATGTTGCTATAATCTAATGAAATATGATGTGCACGCCTCATCTCTCTCTCAAAAAAAAAAAAAATGTTCCACTCGGAAGGAGCTGACCTACGTTGACCCAATTTATGGTAGTATGGAAGTGAGAGACAGTGATAGCACGGTGAATCCAAAATTCGTCCTGTTTTGAGCTATGCCCATAAAGTTGGGTCTCTATTTCTGTGCAAAACGTTCGCCAGCATTGGCTGAGTACAGTGGCGTATACAGAGTGGGGCAAGTAGGGCATGTGCCCTGGGCGCCAATGTTAGGGAGGCACAAAAAAAGCAGAAAGAAATAGTGTGTGTTTGCTGTTTGTTTGGGAAAATCATCTAAATACGTGGCGTCAGTTGAATAAATCAATCCATCGCTCTTTCCACGTTAAGCAACGCACAGCAACCGAAAAATTGTTATTCGTGAATTGTTGGCCCCTGTGCTGTAAGGCTAACGCGCTCGGCTAGATATCGAGAGATTCGGGGTTCGTTTCCCCGACAGCGGCCGAATAACAATTTTTCGGTTGCTGTCCGTTGCTTAACGTGGAAAGAGCGATGGATTGATTTATTCATTCATACTGTTTGTTTGTTGAAGAAAATTAATTTTGAGAAAACTTGATAAGAAATGAATTTGAGAAACCCAAAGTCGTAATAAAAAATAAAAGAAATGTTCATTCTGAATGGCTGTCTTCAGCAGCGCGGTGAATTCAGTGGCGTGCATGGAGTACACAGAGATGCCGCGCTAGACCGACTGACTAGCGCGGCGTGTCTGTGTACTCAGCTCTTCGAGCGACGGGCGATACGTGGCGGCGCCGCGGCGGCAAGTGTCTTGGTCGGCCGGCCGTCGGCTCGGCACCTTTGTTTTGTAGCAGTTTCAAGAAGACGGATTTTTTTCTTTGGTTGCAGTCCTTTTATGTGTCGAATGTTCTGGTAGCTTCCGTTGTAATATGAAAATACTTTTACCAAGTTCGGTCTCGTCAGTTAAGGATTTAAAACAGACAAAGAGGGAGGTTTGCTATTTCTATCGTTTTGTATTTAGTGATCGTTTAGCGTTCAGCAAACGTTGCGAAGGTTTTGAAAGTGAAGTGAAGTTTGTTAAATTATATAGGATTCTATTTGAAATTTAGAAACTTGTGTAAAAAACAATGAAACCTAAGAAGGAAAGCGAAGCTGAAGGGCGGAAGAGACGAAAGTTGGAGGCAAATCAAGCCGAAAAGTCCAGCAAGTTTTTTCGAAGCTTCTTTAAAGAGGCCGAAGCAAGTACATCAAGTAGTCCGACATGTCCGATGCGTCTCAACCTGCTACGTTGGATTACGATGGTGGATCAAGTTCAAATGCGTCACAGGAGGAGGTCAAGTCAGTCGAGTATGATGAGGTAAAGGACTCGACAGAAGAACCAAACAGAGGTGGAAGTGGTGACGTCGAGTACATTGACGAGCTTGAACCTAGTAAACTGGAACAACTGCGATTCCAGAAGTGATTGAACAGCATGACATTGGGCTCCATAAATTCGACAAGAACAAAGGAAAAACCCTGTTGTCTAACCCGCTGAGGACAGAAATCATACGGCTGGGTACAAAGTATTTCCACGAGAGACCTTTCGCACCGACAAATAATCGTTCTATGAACAAAAATTGGTTCAAAAGGATATTACGCGATGGTCGTGGTGAAGAAGTCATTCGCTCATGGCTGGTTTATTCTCCGTCTAAAAAGTCGGAATTTTGTTTTTGCTGCCTTCTCATTTCCCCGTCACCGTCAAGCTATCAGTCTGCATTGGAACAGGAAGCAGGATTTAACAATTGGAAAGCACCTGAAAGGATGAGCGTTCATGAAAATGCCAAGACACACCGTGGTTCCTTCACAAAATGGAAAAAAATCGAAAGAAATCTAGTTGAAAATAGAAGGCCGCCCCGGTGGCGCAGTGGTTTAAGCGATGGCCTCTGATCATTCGTCCGAAAGGGGTTCGGGTTCGAATCCCGTTGAGGCATGAATGTTGTGTTTGTCTTACGGCACTGGCTCTCTCCCTTCCCTGGAACCAGTGACCCTACATTAGGGACGGGCGACTGCTTATAGCCCATTGAGTTGCTCACGGTGGTCGTTAAACATTCAATCAAAAAAAATAAAAAATAGAGGAGTAATTGATGTAGAACTTCAGGCACAGATTGCAAGGGAAAAAGAAAAGTGGTGTTAAATCTTGAGGAGAGTCCTTCATTGCGTAAAATTCCTTGCGACACAAAACCTATCTCTGCAGGGGCACAGGGAGTCACTTCAGACGACCTATTACTCGAACGTGGGTAATTTCCTGGCCTTACTGAAACTGCTTTCCGTTTTTGATCCTGTCATCAAAGAGCACCTAGTTCAAGCAGAAAAATATCCTGGATCAACATCTCATCTTTTACCAAATATTCAGAACGAATTCATCCATCTAATGGCATCCAGTGTTCGGCAGAGGTTACTAAAAAGCATACATAAAGCCAAGTATTATGGTTTAATGTTTGACTCGACTCTTGATCAGGCACACCGAGAGCAGATGTCTGAAAGTAGTGAGGTACGTGGAAGTTGATTTTAAGAACAAAACAGTAGCTTTACTGAAATAAAGCAGAAGGATGCGGAGAGCTTGGTTGAAGTCATCTTGAAGCAACTAGAGACGGACGAAATGGACATAAGAGATTGTAGGTCCAAGTGCTACGATAACGCTGCTGTGATGGAAAGACACAGAAGTGGTGTTAGTCAAAGAATTAAGGAGAAAAATAACCTGGCAATGTTCGTACATTGTGACAATCACTCACTCAACTTTGTGGGTGTACATGCAGCAAAACGGGATCCATTGATGGGGACATTTTTCAGAACAATCGTAGCCCTCTACGTCTTCTTCGTTCGTTCAACACAGCGCTGGGAAAAACTGAAAAATACTGTTCCTGTGGTTTTAAAGTCGGAGTCAAAAACTAGGTGGAGTGCAAGGGAAGCCCGTCAGCAAGTACATTGAAGAGATACATTCGGTTTTTCAGGTAATGATAAATTATGAGAACGCGAACAGTGAAGCAGGACAACTATACACGTGCTTGTTGAATTACAGATTCCTAATTTTGTTGGGATTTTGGAACGCCGTTCTCATTTTAATTGACCGAGTTCAAAAGAGGCTGCACGTCCCTAACATGAACTTCCACGATGCTGTCTTGGATTTGAAAGGTCTTAGAGATCCTTTTTACGCCGAAGAGAAGCAAAGAAAATGATGCCTGGCGAGAGCTCGAGAAACGCCGGATTAACCGCTAGACAAGAAATGGAGAAAGTCATGAAGTAATCACTCGACCGTCTTCACATGGAAATGGACGAAAGGTTCACTCTGTTGCAAGATGTCGATTCAAAGTTCGGGTTCCTTCTAGACGTCGACGTGATGTGTTACGATTTTGACAATAGCGACTTACAAAACATGTGCAGAAGTTTGGGCGAAAGCTACAGCTGTGATATTGATGGGCAGCAGCTGTATGAAGAAATTTTGGATTGCAGAATGCTGCTTTCGACTCGCGATTCGAAAATTTCAAGGCCTGAAGGGCTTCTCGATTTCATAGAGCAGTATGGAGATGAGGGCGTTTTCCCCAATCTGACCATTGCAACACAAATAATGATAAGCATTTCAGGTTCCATTGCCAGCTGTGAGAGATCATTCAGCAAGTTAAATCTGATTCTTTCCTACTTAAGAGTATCTATGGGCCAAGACAGACTGCTGTGGAGAGAGAAGAAGAGGGAAAGCCAACTTTGAGGACATCATAGACAAGTTTACAGCAATGAAGGCAAGAAAAATAATATTGTAATTTGTTTGTACATGATGGAAAAAATGAAATGTTTTGAATAATGAAGTTGTTTTTTGCTTTTCTCCAGAGTCAAAATCGTGTTTAACAAAGAAGTAGAAAAGAAAAGGTGGAATTGGAATGATATGCATGGGGGGGGGGGCACAAATTCCGTGCTTGCCCGGAATTTGCGCCCCCTGCATGGAAATGGTTTTGGCGTTTAAATGCTAGGAACGCCAGTCTCGAAAACAAGCCGAGGTCAGGACACCTAACGACCACAAACACTGACACCCTGGTCGAAGCTGCGACAGCGAACCCCGGTACCAGTACACTACAATTGGCAGCTGAGGGGTAGTCTTCCGAATTCACCATCGTTCGTCACCTGCACCAGATTGGTTTCTTCTCCAGGCACCATTGGATGGTCCCCCATGCATTTTCACCCCAGCAGGCGAAACAACGTGTCTCTCTTTGCCACAGATTGGTGTCAAATCCACAAGACGATAGGCTATAGCGGATATTCCTACGTTATCCCACCACTGTGAACCAGTGGCTGAGGCCGCACCAGGCAGCACAACCAGTAGTGCAAAGAGGGCGGTTCGAGAGGAAAGCCATGCTGTGCATTTGGTGGAATTGGGCAATGGGAACTCGTGACAGATGGTCAAGCTGCGGACGGGAACCTTTATGTCGAACCACGATGCTCTTGCGCTAACGTTACTCAGAGCTCATCAACAGTAAGCGAGCGTTGCTGCAAGTGGATAATTCCCCAAATCACATCTTGCCGCCGAAAACTACAGGAATTGGAAAGGCTTGCGATTCCACCCTATCCTCCATACAGTCCGGAACTTGCCTGATCCAACTATCTCTTGTTTCGCTCCGTGGCCCATTTCCTACAGAGACGTCACTTTGCTTCAGTGGTGAATGTGGCATCTGATATCCAAAAGTTTCTGCCCTCGAAATCTGCCGAGTGGTACCGACGTGAGAACATGGCTCAGGTGGAATATTTGCAAAGGACTATGGAAAACAACTGCCTGTACTTTCCAGAATGAGATGAGCGTGTATGGCTCTCCTTCATCATTAATTTTTTAGCTGCAAACACAACGAACTTTTGACGCATCCTAGTATATGGGCCGGCTTCACAGCGAGCCATCCATACATTCAGGTCCCTACTTCCAGGGAGTCTACGGAAATCCCCCAAAAAACCGGAGCCTGGATGGCCGGAAGCCTGGGATTCGAATTCCCATTACTACAATGGACGCTACAAGATTTCTAAAGGTGTTTTGCCGTATCATGTACCAACACGTTTCCAACTCATCTTTCAGCTCTTGTAAGTTACGTGGTTAAGCCGCAGCAGATCGGATACAACACAAACCACAGACAGATGCTCGATTGATGTCTGAGGAATTTGGAGGCCAGGGCAAAACCTAGAAGTTTTCCTCATGTTCGGCGAAACATTCTCGAACAATCCGGGAAGTGTGGAATGGGGCATTATTCTGATGAAAGAAGGCACTACTAGAGGGGAATACAGTTGCCATCAAAGGATATACCTGGTCTGCAATGATGTTTAAGTCGGAGGTAGACGTCATAGTTCCCTGCACATGAATGACTGGACCCAGGGTTTTCCAGCAGAACATCGCCCAAAGCATTATAATTCATCCCCCTGCTTGCTTTCGTCCCACGGTGGATTCTGGTGGCAATACTTCTGCTGGTAAACGACGCACACGTGCCCGGCCGTCAACATGGTTCAACAAGAAACGAGATTCACTACCCCAGACGTCCTTCTTCCAATCATTCAAGGTCCAATTTTGGTGCTCGCGTACCCATTGTAGGCGCTTTCGACGGCGAATCGAGGTTAGCACGAACACTAAGAGCGGCTTCAGGCCACGCAGTCGTTTCAGCAGGGTTCGATGTATCGTACGTTGTGAGACATTTCTCCCGTGACCAGCACTCAGATTACTGACGAGTTGCGCCGCAGTGTCCCTTCTGTTGCCTCGACACCATACGGGATAGCCTTCGCTCACGTCTAGCATCGATGAGCTGTGGTTGGCCCACACCTTTCCGGCGTTTCGTGGTTTTTACCTCTTCGGACCGCTTTTTGAAGTTACTAACCACGGCTGATCGTGAGCACCCCACAAGCCTTGCCGGTTCGAAAATGCCCTGACCCTGTCGTCTGGCCTTTGCCAAACTCGTTTACGTCCGCTGCTTTTCCCTTTGAAGAATCAGAATAACACTGATTAACAGAGCTCAGTATTAGGTGTTATTTATACCGTTAAATGACATTCATACGCGCTGTTGTTTACCTGCAGTTGCTTCGATTTGAATAAAGATGCGCTGGTCATAATGTTTTGGCTCTTCGGTTTATGTGTAATGAATTAATTAAGGACATCAGTTTTATTCATTCATCAACCAGTTTATCTAAGGACATTGATTCAATAACTTCAAAATTCAACTAACAAAAACGCAACGAAAGACAAGAAGCTTTAGTTATTTCTGGAACGGATGCTGTTCACAGGAAATTTTGCTACGTGTGGAAATAAAGATTACGACTGTTGAAGTCAAGTTGTTTCCACCTAAAGAGCCTCTGATTATTTTTGTTTGTGTGTTTTGTTTCTCAGTTTTATTTATTTACTAATTCAAACCAGTAGCATCACTAAGAAATATAAGGAATAACTGATTATGTCACCAGCCAGTCTTCGTTTTGCGATACGAAATCTTTTTCGTTAATTTAGTAGCAAACCACTGAATCTTGCAGCATCGGTCAAAAGATTCGTCAACATAAATTCAACGCAAAGCAAGGGCCGTTCTTAATAAAAAAAAATGATAGCAAATTCTCGGTCGTAATGAGCACGTTTTTTGAATTTTTCCGACACGAAAAGAAATTTTCAAAGTACATCTAAAAAAAAAAAAAAGAACTATTCAGCGAAAAAGAGAATGCCATTGCGCCCCCTAATTGAAAAAGTGATCGGCGTTTCTCATAGTGAATGGAACCAGTTGAAAAAAATAAAGTGATCGGGGTTTCTCATAGTGAATGGAACCAGTTGAAAAAAAAACCGGATTTCTGCAATCGGTAAAATACCTACAAATAGAAAAAGCTATTGCGTCGTCTCGCGGCTGAAATGTGTATTATGAAGAATCATAAATTGTACATGAAATGTTCTTCATTGCGGAAGATATCCGAGTCTGGAAGAATTTTTCAAATCGAACACTTCGAAGAAAAGATAAGGAAAAAACATAATAATAATAAGGAAAGAAAAAAGAGATAGGACACCGAATTTTCGGTTGTAATGAGCACGTCTTCTGAATCCGTTCTGAGGTGAATTAAATTTATCAGAGCTATTCAAAGTCAATGGAACCGGTTAGAAAAACGATCAACCGGTTTTTCACACAAATAGAAACATCTACTTAGTTCCACCAGCGGCTAAAAAAGCATGTTACTAAAATTAACAAATAGCGCACAAAAAGTTTCAAGGTATGAGAGACAAAGAGATTTTCGAATCGAACAGTTCAAAGAAAAAATATAGTAAAGAAAACATGATATAAGATTACGTATGTTAGCGGAACAATTTTGCATTATGGAGAGTTGAAAATAGGAGAAAAATATTCTTCATGGAAAAAGCTATGCTAATGTACTTTTCAAGTATGTCTCCCGGAAGCAGAGATAACTAAAAAAAAAGGTTCGATCTTTTCTCTTTTACCGGGAAATCTTTATCTCACCTACGGACAGAAATATGAACTACAAAATTCCTCATGCACTAGCCTAAAGTATTCTACAAGGTAAATGGCATCTGGCGTTGGAAGAATTTTTTAAATCGGACATGTAGATGCAGAGATATTGAGAAAAACCTATTAAGCATTTGCGCCCCCTAGCGGCGAAATTTTGGCATTATTTCGGGAAGAACATATGCACACAGAGTTTGCTTAGTAAGTAGTATCTGGCTGAAAAAGTTTTTCAATCAGGTGTTTAGTCCCGAAAATATTATTGCAAACGAAAATGTTGCTTACGCCGTCTGGTGGCAGACTTGTGCGTTAAGCAAAATTTGGAATTATATGAGAAACGTTTTTCAGCGGAAACGCTCTCCAACCAAGAAAGAATTTTTCAAATCGGACTCTTAGGAGCAGAGCTATGGTCAAAAATAAGTTATGTATCTACGCCCCCTGGCGGAAAAACATGCATTATTTTAAGAAGAAAGTATTCTCGAAAGGTTTTTCAATGTGAGCAGTATCGGTCCAGGAAATAATTTTTTCAATCGAGTTTTCAGGAGCTCCGATTTTGCTGCAAATGCACCAGAAGCAAAAATGAACACTTACGCCCCCTGGTAGGCAAACCATTTTTTCACTTAATATTAGAAATTATATGCAAATTATTTCCCATCAGGACCTGTTCGGGAAGCATTTTTCCAATCGGAGTTTTAGAAGTTCAGATTCTACCGTAGAAGTTCAGATATCGGGGGAAACGCAATTTACCTTTACGCCCCCTAGCAGAAAGTCTATGAATTATTTGAAAATTTTGAAATCATATGATAAACATTTCCCACCGGAAATTCTATCTAACAAAGAAGAAATTTTCCAAATCAGACTTATAGAAGCAGAGATATTGACAAAAATAAGATATACATCTACGCCCCTGGCAGAGAAACCATGCATTGTTTTAAGAAGAAAAATATTCCGATAAACCTATCGGAATATTTTATATATATTATCGACGTGAGTGGTATCGGTCCACGGATGAATTTTTCAATTGAAATTTTAGAAGCTCAGATTTTGCTGCAAACGCATCAGAAGCAGAAATTAACACTTATGTCATTTTTTTTTGTGGGTGTTCAAACCATTTCTTACCAAAAATTAGAAATTATATGCAAACGATTTCTCATCAGCAGCTGAATCCGCTGCAGAAAGAATTTTTCAAATCCGAGTTTTAGAAGCAGAGATATCTTGAAAAACGCATTGAACCTTTACCCCTAGCGGAAAATCTATGCGTAACTTGAAAAAGTGACTTACCTAAATTAGTCTTCGTCATAAATGGAATCGAAAGGTAAAATATTTTTCTTAATCGGATGTTTAGAAGCAAATATATGGAATAAAATGTATTTTGAATTCGACATCATCAGCTTTTACGCCCTATAACGACGAAATTCTGCATCACATAAAAAAACGAAATAAAGGATCATCATTCGCACATTTC
This sequence comes from Macrothele yani, assembly GCA_039090855.1. Taxonomy (NCBI): domain Eukaryota; kingdom Metazoa; phylum Arthropoda; class Arachnida; order Araneae; family Macrothelidae; genus Macrothele; species Macrothele yani. Next base: position 140,008,032 of record CM077023.1, read on the forward strand.
AAGCTTTCCAGTGCGAAAAAGAATTTTTGAAATCGAACTAATACACTGCTGGCCACTCAAAATGCAACACCAAGAAGGAAGCACCCGATTGGCCTGAAATTCGCAGCATGCGTCGCCCGCGAGAGGACATGCAAACGATTAGCATATGCAAATCATGTGCGCCCGGCACGCCACCGAGAAGCATTGTATGAAGGGTGCACAGAAGGCGGGGTGTAAGTAGTGGAAGTGTGTTGTGTTGCCGGACCTGTGCGTGGGAAGCTTCCTGATGCCTCGTCGCAGAATATGGCAGTCATTCCAGCACGTTTCGGAGTTCGACAGAGGACGAATACTGGCTTATCACGACAGCGGTTTATCGTACCGAGACATCGGCGCCCTTGTGGTACAACATCCAGCCACAGTGAGGCGAGTATGGATTCGGTAGGTGCAGGAGGGACGGACGAACCGACGTGAGCGATTGCCGCAGCCGCGGCACACCACCGAACGAGATGACTGGCATGTTGTGCGGCGGGAATTGACGGCTCGCACCGCCACATCACGAACGTTAGTGCAGGAATTAGGGTGTGTTGCGCAACAACCTGTATCAGCACGTACCGTTCGACGTCGTTTGCAGGAGTGGGGACTTTTCGCACGGCGCCCATTGCTCCGATTATCATTGACGTTACACCACCGACGAGTGCCGCAGCAGTGGGCCGTTGAACGCCGCACCTGGACTACGGAATGGCAGGACATTGTCTTCTTCGACGAATCCCGCTTCTGCCTGCAACACCACGATGGTCGGATCCGCGGGTGAAGGCAACGCGACGAGAGACTGTATAACGCCTGCATTATGTATCGCCATACCGGTCCGTCGCCTGGCGTTATGGTTTGGGGCGCAATTGGATATGACACTGACGTTTTGGAGCCTGTAGTCCTCCCTTACCTGCAGGACCTGCCAGCGGCCACGTTTCAACCGGACAATGCGCGCCCGCACGTGGCACACATCGTGCAACAATTCTTCACGGCCCACCATGGCCCGCCTGTTCTCCCGATATGTCGCCCATCGAACACGTCTGGTCGCTGATCGGCAACCGAGTGACCCGGCAAGCACCACCCACTGCTACTCCTAATGAACTGTGGCAACGTGTGGAAGCAGCCTGGACCGACATACCCCAAGCCCACATCCAAAGCCTCTTTTGTTCGATGCCGCGGCGTGTAGCGGCCGTTATTGCCAGCCATGGGGGCCACACGAACTATTGATGTCTGCGTGTTCCGCAAGTCGCACGGGCCTGTAAAGCTCAATCGTTTCATCTTTGTATCTGTTGTTATGTGTCCAGTAAATCTGGCTTTGCTATCTCGTGTGCTTCTTGGTGTTGCATTTTGGGTGGCCAGCAGTGTAGTTGCAGGGATATGGTGTCCGCAGACGGACTGACGGACAAACCGATAACATAATCACGATCTTTTTTCAAAAGACGTGCTAACAAGCGTGATATAGCTTTACTCCCCCCGAGTGAGAAAAGTCTCCGTTATTTGAGAAAATGGGATAAAATATTCTTGATGGTAAAGGGTATCCAAGAAGAAAGGACTTTTCCAAGTGATAATTATTATTGGAGGTACTCTTTCAAATATAAATTTACGCTGACGCCCACTGGCGGTGGAATTGTAAATTATGAAAAGACAGAAAATAAACGCAAAATATTGTTCATAGCACATGCCAGGCCATAGAAAAAGAACTTTTCACATACGGCTTCTGGAAGCAGAGATAGCCAGAAGAAAAAGTTTTGACAAATACGCTATCAAACGGAAAACAAAGCATTACTTAAAGAAGACTATATGATCGCAATCTTTACAGTTGCGAATGGCATACGGTAGAAAAATAATTTCTTCAGAGGAATTTTTAGAAGCAGAGATACAATTACAAACCGAAATACACCCTAACCCACCGAGCGTCAGAACTGTGTACTATGAAAAATCCAAAAATCTATTCAAAATGTTCCACGGAGTGAATGACACCCTGTGTTAAAAGAATTTTTCAAATCGGACTATAGGAAGCAGATATATCAAGAAAAATAAATTATACGAGCAAATTGTATATTATTTTGTGCAGGAAATGCGGATGAAATGTTTCCGTAGTGAAGGGTACTTGAGCGAAGACATTTTTTTTTAAATCGGATCGTAAACAAAAACATGCTCTTGGTAAGATTATTAGTTAACAAAAATTATATATTTTTTTTAAATCGGTCTGTTAGAAGCAGAGACATCCAGAAAAACATGATATACATCTTCACTCCTACCAGAAAAACTGTACATTATTATGAATAGAAATATGCGTAAAACATTTTCCATCGCGAGCAGTATCGGACCGAAAACGAATTTTGCAGTCAAGTTTTAGGAGGGCAGATACTGCTGCAAATACAACCGAAAAAGAAATACGCATATGAATAAATATGCATCCTACAGTTTAGGGTTTCCAATGCAGAAAGAAGTTTTCAAATTATACTACGCTGCTCGACATAGAAAATGCCACATCATGAAATAATGCACGAAATGAGACGAAATTTACCACACATGCAGTCGAGTAAGAGGGAAAGAAGAAGTTTAATTTCTAAAGGGATTACATCAACGCGATGGGCGAGGGAACAATATAATGTGATCTGAGTCAGTAGGTGGTATTGCCGTCATTCTGGGTTATACATTCGGCAACACGGCGTGGCATCGAGTGGAAAGTCCTCGTTTGGCGTCCTGAGGCAAGGCTGACCATGCGTTGTTAACCTGTGTCCACGAACCATCAAAATGGAGAGAGAGTCGTGCAGAGGTGCTAAGTCGTCTGCTAATGACGTCCCTTACGTTCTATATTGGGGAGAAGTCTGGAGATCGCTCTGGCCAGGTGTAACGTACCAGGAGATGTGACGTACCTGCCAGAAGGACGCACACGACATAGAGGCAGATAGGAATCAGAATAAAACGTCCGCGTAGCTCAATTGGTAGAGTGACTTATTCCGGAATGAGGGGATCCGGGTTCGAATCCCGGCGCAGATAAAAATGACGGAGAAATTTACTTCGTTATAATGGCGCCCGAACTATCCGGATGACCCGACCGTTCAAAATCTCGCAATGGTGTGATGTTATTTCCACACCACGAGATAGGAAAAATAAGAGAATCCCTTTCTCGAGCACTTCGAATAAAAAAAATAAAATAAAAATAAGGGGAGATGATGTAACGTACCAGGAGATGTGACGTTCCTGCCAGAAGGACGCACACGACATAGAGGCAGATAGGAATCAGAATAAAACGTCCGCGTAGCTCAATTGGTAGAGTGACTTATTCCGGAATGAGGGGATCCGGGTTCGAATCCCGGCGCGGATAAAAATGACGGAGAAATTTACTTCGTTATAATGGCGCCCGAACTATCCGGATGACCCGACCGTTCAAAATCTCGCAATGGTGTGATGTTATTTCCACACCGCGAGATAGGAAAAATAAGAGAATCCCTTCTCGAGCACTTCGAATAAAAAAAAAAAAAAAAAAAATAAGGGGGAGATGATGTAACGTACCAGGAGATGTGACGTACCTGCCAGAAGGACGCACACGACATAGAGGCAGATAGGAATCAGAATAAAACGTCCGCGTAGCTCAATTGGTAGAGTGACTTTTTCCGGAATGAGGGGATCCGGGTTCGAATCCCGGCGCGGATAAAAATGACGGAGAAATTTACTTCGTTATAATGGCGCTCGAACTATCCGGATGACCCGACCGTTCAAAATCTCGCAATGGTGTGATGTTATTTCCACACCGCGAGATGGGAAAAATAAGAGAATCCCTTCTCGAGCACTTTGAATAAAAAAAAAAAAAAAAAAAAATAAGGGGGAGATGATGTAACGTACCAGGAGATGTGACGTACCTGCCAGAAGGACGCACACGACATAGAGGCAGATAGGAATCAGAATAAAACGTCCGCGTAGCTCAATTGGTAGAGTGACTTATTCCGGAATGAGGGGATCCGGGTTCGAATCCCGGCGCGGATAAAAATGACGGAGAAATTTACTTCGTTATACAGGGCAGCACCTTATGGACATTGATTGCCGTGTTGCCGCGGAAATTCTTCTAATTTCGGGCACATTGCTTCAGGTAAAAAAATACCCAAATTCGAGATTTAATCACCTAATTAATTATATTAACTATGTTGATTAGTTAACATAATTAATTAATCATTTTTAATTAGAGTAATGCCTGATTGGGTTTGCAAGGGGTATTATCCCACCCTAGGTCGCATAAAGATTTGCTAATTTCTTTTTTTACTTGCTCTCCCTTCGCATGGGAAGGAGATCAGAATGCAGACGGCAGGCCAGGTGCAAAATTCCGCAAACGAAGTGAAAGGTATTTCATTGCAAGGCATTTGTAAAAACCAGCACGACGGATTAGATACTACAGCCTTAGCTAACAATAGGCCAGTGACGACTATACGGCGAAAGTCCAAATAAGAAGCCCTGCCTTAGTCTAGTAAGAAGGCAAAACGTATGTAATAACTGCCACCCAGTCTTTGTGTTGGGGAAATATAACTCAAACGGGCGAACGTGCATTCTAGCATACTTAAGATTTAGAAGGGTATTCTCGGATAACCTGATAATAGAACCCCAAAACAGGGTGACAGTTACGGCCAAATAAATTTTTAAAGGGCTTACCTCGGCAAATAGTCAGCTGGCCAGAAGAACATCTGCTCGAATTAGCCACTGGTCAGCGTCCACCGGACGGCGGACCACTAGTGGACGAGGAGGGGGACCCCAGGAACCCATGAAGGCGAGGGTGACACCTCTAAGAGGTGAGAACACGCCTAGGAGCACGGCAGAAAGCGAAACCGAAGCGAAAATAAAAACGAAAATTAGGAGAAATCAGTGTTGGGTTTTTCGTTTTTGTTTTCTGGTTGGTAAAATACTTGTCCGTGCATGGGTCAAAATGTCGGACTCACAAATTTCGTAATATGTTGGGTGCCATTGGAAGGTAGCGGTGGAAGAGAAGCCAAGTTTATGGTAGAAGCTGTACAAGTATCAAGGGCTCCCAGGCTGCGTTTTATTCAAGGAGGATACCAGTCCCGTATCGTTTAATGCCACGGGATGAGAAGACCCATCATCAACTCCGTGAAACAGTGATCAACAGCAGAGGATGAAGGATAAGACACCATCCAAATATTTCAATCCCTTGTATGTCAAGTAGCCATTGAAATTTGAAAATGAAATATTATTGCTCACCTCGTACTATGTAGTTGGATTGCTAGGAAATGTTACTATGAATCTTAGGCTTAACCTTGCCCATTTTTACAGTGATGTTTTAATATAACTTAATCTGGTCCCACCACTAATTTGTACATAAATTAAGAAATATGTTAAAATAAATTTTATATTTGTTTCTTTAAACAAACGTGTTTTTCTTTGCTGCTGCTCTGCAAATGGGTATGAGTGTCAGGTTCTTGTTTAAGTCTAGGTAAACAGTTTTCTTGCTTTTGAAGGTACCACGATTTAAACATGATACAGAAATGTTTGTTTTAAAACTTAATTTCTTTGCGGCATATGAGTTCTTGCGACAACCTCGTACGAGCTCGTATGAAATACAACGCGCACAGATACTAATGATGAGACTGGGTCGCCTATTCTAGGAAACCCAATGTCTTTGTTGCCACTTTAGACGATCGGAATTAATTAACAACATTTATGCCCGCAAGTTCCCAAACGGGGCTTGGCGCGGTAATAGCTGCTTTTGGCAGTGTTCAGTCGGGCGTTGCCTTGTTGAAACTTGGCATCAAGGACATCATGGAGATACGACAACAAAATGGGCTGAAGCACCTCGTCGACATTGCGTCATTGTATTCTCTATGGGTACGGGCAGTGAACCGCTGTTGAAACTGACAGCGTATCAAACTAGGCTGAGAAGCCGTATGAGGCTCACAGATAGCAACAAGATTATTCCGGTGACCACGTCGTCTCGAGAATCTCAATCGGCGATCGTCGGCGCTGAGACAGAAGCGAGACTCGTCGCTGAATATGACACGGTTCCATTCGCTAAGCTATGTATGTCTGGTATGGCACTACTGAAACCTTGCGGGATGCAGCCGTCACAATGGCTGGAGAGAGCGCAAACCTACCTTAGCCAATTTGAGATTTACAGGCTGTGTCAAAACGCGGATGTCTGTAGCGGCCTGTATTCTTCGTTGAATGTCGTCCACTGTGGATTGACAGGTTGCTACAGCTTGCTGTCGAATGCGGCGATGGCAGTGTTCGGACGTCCGCATAGATGGACTAGTCTTACTACGGCGGCGCACGTTACCTTCCTCCAACCACTGCCGCCATATTGGGCTGACTGTTGTTGCTTTCTGACGCGTTAACTCCGCGATGCGACGCAGTGACCAACCAACCGTACGTATACCTATGATGAAGCCTCTGGTAAAGATGTCCGTGTGATGGTGTGATTCCCGATGACGTCGCCTAGGCATTCTCAACACTTACACATGCTTTCGCCACCGATACCACTCCGATACAGTGGTCCACACGTCCAAGTGAGGACGACCAAATTTAGCTACGCTGATTATGTACACTCCTTACACGTGCTTTCGCCACCGAGATCACTCCGATGCAGTGGTACACATCCAGATGAATATAGCCAAATTTAGCTGCGCCGAGCCGTTTTGCTCTTTTATCTCTCTCATGTGATTGATTCGCAACTGCAATCTTTTACATAACCCAACTATCGACACATATCCACCAATTTGGATGGAGCTGCGATAAATACGTCCTATGTCCAACAGGGTAAAATGTACAAAGATATGACCCCCACAGACGGACAGACATAGTGATAACATAATCATGTCCATTTTATTTTTAAAAGACGTGCTAAAACAGTCCGCCTTGGCCTATGCAAACCTATAATCGATAGCACATTTTGAGCTTTAAGGTGGAAGGAATTTTATAAAGCTAACTTCTTAATTTTTTTTTACTAATTTCTTAGTTGTCACTATTATTTTTGTTGTTATTGAAGTTGGAGATAAAAGAGCAAGTGGGCTGAACACTGGAAAAAACACTGATGTTGGGAATTGTAATCACCTTCACATCTCAGCGAACAAATTTCTTGCTGCGATTCACGTGGCGATGCTTTTCTCCATTCATTATACAGCCAACTCTTTGCTGCATTGTGTAATTGGTATTCACTTAAGTTCTAGTTGCCTTGCCGTCCTTTTTTTTAAACCCTAAGTTACTTCCGCCGGAATATTCACACCGGAAATCCAGAATTTTAGAAATGTTTATGAGGCTACTTACCACAACCTCGCCACACCCCCGGAAAGTACGTTTCTTCCAGGCAAGGTTATTAGCGGTTTGGAGCGCAATAACACATTTAATTCATTCTCTTTACCACGCGAGATTACGCAAATTCGTCGTTCTGATCAGGAAATGCGTAAGAGGATGACGAATTAACTCTTATTGAAGCAGCGGACCTCAAAGCAAACTAAAAGACGCGGGGAAAATGACGTCATTTTCCTTCAGCAAAACCACGTGACGTTCGCCGATAACAGAACTTTGAGCCCAGAAGAGTTTTTCCTTTTAACATCAGCCTGGCGATGATGAAACAGATCTATTGACATACACATGTTTAGGTTAGAAGTTCGATGTCCAGGAAGAAGAAAGTGAGCATTTGGCTCTTAGCTAATGATAAGTGCGCGACTTTCTCTTCTTTCTCTCATTTAATTTTCATCTGACTTTTTTGTAATGGATCTGATAATGCAGAGCAGCTTCCTTTCGAGTAAGGCGCTTCAAAAGAAACAACACATACTCAAAATAAATACATACAGGATTTTCAAAGGGAAAATTACAAAAAAAAAAAAAAAGGAGACTGATGTAAGGTCGAATGGATTCCCGCATGTTAACTAACGATGCATTTAGCTTTTGCATTTTTGCAGGAGCGTGCAAGCTGCCACTTTGTTTGCCCACTAGTACGTTTCTGAGAATGTGTTTTTTTACGCTTTCCAACCGTAGGTTGAAGAAGCGTATATGCTCCAGCTTTTTCCGTCCGTGTGTCCGTCCGTCCGTCTGTCGGCACGATAACTCACGTAAACATGGTTCGATTTTCGATGAAATTTTAGTATATGGTAGGGGACCACCAGGGGACGAACCCTATTGAAAATGGGTGAAGTGGGGTCAAAGGTCACGCCATAAGAGCGGGATCCATTTCATTGCCTTTATGCGTCATAACATGCGTAAATATGGTTCGATTTCGATGAAATTTCAGTATGTGGTAGGGAACCACTGGGCGCGAACCCTATTGAAAATGGGCGAATGGGGTCAAAGGTCAGGCAGGGCATAAGAGCGGGATTTATTCCATTGCCCTTATGCGTCATAACTTGCGTAAAAATGTTTAGATTTCGATGAAATTTTGGTATGTGGTAAGGAATCACCTGGGAACGAACCCTATTGAAAATGGGTGGAATGGGGTCAAAGGTCAGGACATAAAAGCTGGATCCATTTCATTGCTTTTATGCGTCTAACATGCGTAAATATGGTTCGATTTCGATGAAATTTTAGTATGTGGTAGGGGACCACCTGGGCACGAACCCTATTGAAAATGGGCGAAATGGGGTCAAAGGTCAGGCAGGACATAAGAGCGGGATTTGTTCCATTGCCCTTATGCGTCATAACTTGCGTAAAAATGGTTCGATTTCGATGAAATTTTAGTATGTGGTAGGGAGCCACTGGGGACGAACCCTATTGAAAATGGGCGAAATGGGGTCAAAGGTCAGGACACTGGAGTGGGATCCATTCCATTGCCCTTGTGCATCATAACTTACAAAAAAATGTCTCGATTGCGACAAAACGTTATCATGTTGCTCCGGAGGTATAGTGAACCGGTTCTGTTGAATATCAACGAAATGGGGTCAAAGGTCATTGCACAAAAGCAAGATTTATTCCACAGCCATTATTCTCATAATTTGCGTAAAACTGCTTCTATTGCGACAAAACTTTAGTATGTTATTCTTGAGGTATACTGAACCGGTTCTATTGAATATCATCGAAATGGGGTCAAAGGTCAGGACACAGGAGCGAGATTTATTCCACTGCCATTATCCTCATAATTTGAGTAATAATTTCTGTTATGTTGGAAAGCGTATCATAATCAATGCATTGCATGATTTTACTAACTTGTTTATTTCAAGAAATGCTTTATTTAAAACAGTAAGAGAGAGAGCAGGGCCGGGTTCTGTCGTACTGTGGCCATGGGCTGGCGCTGAATTACGGATCCTTTCCCAATACAACTTTTTCCTCTTTCCATCAGTTATTTGATATCAATTATCTTTAGTGAAACATTATAAGGTTTGTGAAAACACAAGTTTGTCCGTGACAAGGATCGAAACCGCGCCACCTCGCGAATTGCTCTCCCACTAAGCTGAACAGATGGAATGTATCCCTGCAGATTTGTCGTCTTGACATGTGCTTTACCTCTGTAGTACGTCACACGTTATCTTTGTTGGGAAAAGGGGGTGGGATATGTTATCAGAAAAAAAAATCATTGTATTGCTATTGTAATTACTATAAAATTATACTTATCAATTTTATTATTGTTGACGCTCATGCTGTTTACTTAACTAGCGGCTTGTAAATTAATTGTATTTTTATTTGTTTTACATAGCCGGACTAACCAAATCAAACATTTTTAATAAAAAATATATTTAAAGAATAATTTAAAAAGATAACGGTAAATTATATTCAGGAGTATTTAAATATATTTTCTTAATTGAGAAAAAATGATTTCACTAGTATGGTGTGAACAAAGCTTTCAGCTTATAATATAAAGCATTCGTATTTACCTTTAAGTGGAAGAAATGCTAGCGATTTCAGAACATTTTAAGTACATGTTTTCTTTCGTAATTTTGTGTTGAATGCTCCGATAGGATGGGTGGGCCCAGAAAACTATTTCTTTCGTAACCTTTGCATTCGTTCATAAGAAACAAAATTAACACAAGTGTTGTTTTATTTTATGGTTTTTAGAAGCAATCGCCAGGAGGAAGAAGACAAACCAACAAAGGATTGCACAGAAAACTGGACCGAATTTTCGAATAGCTATGTTTATACACTGATGAGCCATTCCATTATGACCACACCCAGCCTAGAGAAATAAGCGCGCCTGGAGACCGAACGGTGGCGCAGGTGAACTTCACAGAGCAGTATATAGCTGCCGATTTATCGGAGTTTGCTAGAGGACAAATTGTGATGGCACGGTGCCTCGGAACGAAGATCTGGGAAACGGCGCGGCTTGTGGGTTCTTCCCGTACCGCTGCATAGCGAGTACGTATCAAAAGTGGTGCACAGATGGCCAAACGACGAACCGTAGTCCAGCCGTGTGTCGTCTGCAGCTTACTGATACCAGAGGGCAGTGGAGACTGTCGCGCATTGTTCACAGCGACCGCAGGGCCACAGTGCAACAAATCAGCTGCAGCTACAACAGTGGTGGTCAGGGCAATGTGTCACAGCACACAATTAATCGCAACCTTCGGCTCATGGGCCTGCGTAGCCGAAGACTCAGCCGTGTTCCCATGCTCACTGCACGTCGTCGCCAACGCCAACAACGCATGAATTGGGCCCAAGATAATCGAAATTGAATCGTGGATATTGGAAGAAAGTGGTCTGGTCTGACGAATCAAGATTCCTTGTGCATCACGTAGACGGCAGAGCTCGGATACACCAATTACCAACGGAGGCTATGGCACCTGGATGCATTGTTGGACGGAAACAAGCCGGCGACGGCGTTATGCTGTGGGCGATGTTTTCTTGGAACACTTTAGGCCCCATTATCCCAATAGCACAATCACTGACAGCTGTCAGGTATCTAAACATCCTTGAGGACCAAATTTAACCCATTCATGGCAACTGATGTTCCTTGCTGGTGATGGCCATTACCGACAGAATAATGCGCCACGTCACACTGCCAGAATCGTCAAGGAGTGGTTCAAGGAACATGCAGGTGACTTTCTGTTAACGCACTGGTCTCGAAATTTACCTGACATGAACCCAATCGAACATTTGTGGTTCGACTTGGAAAAGCGGGTTCGCGCTAAATCACCACCACTCGGAAATCTACGGGAACTGGAAGACCTGCTGTTTACATTATGGCACCAGATATCCCAGGATACCTATCGTCATCTCATCTCATCGATGCCTCGTCGAGTGGCCGCTGTTTTGCGGGCTAAAGGAGGTCCTACAGCTTATTAGGTAGGTGGTCATAACCCAATGGCTCATCGGGGTAACACTAAAGCAGGGGGTGGGGAGGGTTCCAGCTTGCTATTTTTAAAAGTTATATTAAATCCGTAGGAAAATTGAACGTAATCAAGGCAAGTGCAACTAAAAAAAATATTTTTAAGGATATCTGTGAAGGCCTTAACTGAGATTGTGGCCCGGGGCTTCAGCCCCCAAAGCCCCCTTTCCCCTTTAATCCGGCCCTGAGACAGAGAGAGAGAGAGAGAGAAAGAAAGAGAACACATACTATGTGCAAATACAGGGTGAGCGAAAGGGTCCCGTACTCTAGATTCAGGATTTTTTTCTGCCATACACATTTGCGTCCGTAGAATTATCGCCTTGCTAGAGTACGTATTCTACGGGCTTCTCAGGATATATTCTTGTCTCATAGATGGTGCTAGAATTCATCCACGCTTTTCTCGAGGCATATGTTCACACGTCGGCACATATTCTGAAATTTACGCTCTAGCACTGAGGAGAGATTTCCTTTATGCAGCGAATAATGTTTAATTTCAAGGTTTCCAGGTTAAATGGATTATCTGCATACATTCTTTCTTTCAAATATCCCCACAGGAAGAAGTCTGGATGCGGCAAATCTGGAGATCATGGAGACCAGAGTCCCCTGAGATGATGAGATTGTAAGAGAAACTTCGGAAAAATTTCATTGATGACGTTTGCGGTCTGGCATGTAGCTCCGTCCTGCTGAAACCGTGAGAAACGTTCTGTTCTTGCAGAAGACCCACAAGCTGAAAGAACAAGTCTTGGTAAACATTAGAGGTTACGGTGGAGTCGAAAAAGGGGGCCCCACTGTTCTCCGTCGGGATATGATACACCACACACACCGATCTTCTGAGAATGTAACGGAACTTTATGCTGGGTATGGCGATTCACCGCCGGTCAATATTGAATGTTTTGTAAGTTTATATATCCACACAAATGAAATCAAGCTTCATCTGTAAGATGAAAAAGAAGCACTAATTCTCGATAGTGCTCTTTCTTTGTGTAAAGTTTCGAAACCAGCTACAGTAAGGAACTCTCTTATCAAGTGGCTTCAGTTCATGAACCACTTTCATTCTACGTATATACCGGGAAACCCAACATTTTCGTAGTTGTGCGAACGGAACCATAACAAAGTTAAACCTGTTGTGACAGACGTTGAAGCGATTATTATTATTATTTTTTTGTAATTATTGAAGATGCTGCTGAACATCATTAAGAACTTCAGGTGTAAATCTCCCAAGCTGGCCACTTCTGGGCTTCTGGGTCGGTCATAAACGTTGCCAGTTTCGCGAAATCGACGAACTAAATGTCATAAATAGTGTACAAAATACGAAATTCACAGCTTCTTACAACGGCTAGTAAAAGGGTAGCGTTGGGATGTTTATTGATGTTCACCATTTCGAGTGTATCAACGATTTTTTACACAGTGTACGATTGCAACCGTTTATCAGTTTATCAGGGCAACAAACTGATCTCGAATCGCATTGCTATGTTTTTAACAAGCTACTGTAAAAACATCTCAGTGTTTTAAAACTTCCATTTTTCATATTGAAAGCTCAATAGAGGCAAAGCTTGCCCTGGTGGCCTCCAAGTTAGAGTCCTGCACATATTCGCAGAAAACGAAAAACTGTAGTTCACTCTAATAAGAAAACACCTCAAAAGAGAAATTTCAAATAAAGTTCCTCCCACTAAACTAAACATAAGAACATTCCATTCACTTTCAAAGCCGCCCCGGTGGCGCAGTGGTCTAAGCGATGGCCTTTGATCATTCGTCCGAAGGGGTACGGGTTCGAATCCCGTGAGGCATGGGTGTTGTGTTTGTCTTTCGGCACTGGCTCTCTCCCTTCCCTGGAACCAGTGACCCTAAATTAGGGACAGGCGACTGCTTAGAGCCCATTGAGTTGCTCACGGTGGTCGTTAAACCTCCAATAAAAAAAAAAATTCACTTTCAACATTAGTAAAGCGCAGATGTCTTCAGACGGAAAGAAATTTCTCCTCCTGTAATGGTTCTAACAATTACCCCAAAATAACAGCAGCATCGTGACCGAAGATCCACTCTGCCAGCAACAAATGACTCAGTCGCTTTCATCATCTGCGTAAATTATGTTTGTAAAACATGAACTTCCGCTAGCATATATACAGTGCCTTTTAGCAAAGCTTTGGGATGACCTTTAATACTCACGTTTTATAGGGCAGTCGTCAGCATCTCTGATGATACTCGTGACTATTCAGGGACCTTGGAAATTAGGCCTTCTGCTGAATACCACATAACGCTTGTTCGTTTTTTTAACAAACGTCCTCGCATTGTGTTTATGAATTAACACAAAAGCAGGGACATGTAAAACAGTATTTTCCGGAGGAAAAAGTTTCTGGAGAAATACTGAAATGCATAGCATCTGTATCAAACACTCAAGTTTAAAATTCTTTAGTTACCACAATATAAGACTATGTAAATTAATTTGTTTATCTAACGAAGAACTGTATTTATTCTGATTTTGATTAAAACTCAAATGACATGGATTCTACCAAAATCTCGGGTGTAAGGGGCACATCTTTTATAAATAAATATTCAACTATAGAGTGCAACGCGGTAGAAAGGGTGGTATGTTCGAATATAATTCTCTGAGAAGCAGACATTTAAATGGGCTCCCAGATTTTAAGGGAAAAAACTTTTCACATTAAGACCCCGAGCAATTACAGTTTATTTCTGTTTATCTTGTTGTACTGTTGTTTTTTATCCATCCTTGTGCTTAAATTAATTGAAACAAAGTACTCTTTTTGCTTCTTTCCATTCGTTTAGATTTCCCATGCCAAAATATGCCCCAACATAAGCAATATCGTATTTGTTCACCGTGTTTACCAACCTGCTGTAACCGCGTTGGTTGGGTTGCCAATAAGTCATGAGCATTTTGGGGTTGGCTGCTGCTCTTTTGAAGTACATCATCGGTTTCTCATTAGACGTTCAGAACCTTCGTCCGTCATGGACGTGTCACCAAGAAAGCGCACACAGATCATTACTTAGCACGAACACACATCGAAGACCTACAGAGATATTGCTAAAACAGTCGGTGTTAGTCTTGCAACGCAGTCGTGTCATGAGTTTGAAGAACAAAGCCGGATCGATTTTTCCAAATCGAAAAGTCAAATGTGGACGAAAGAAGGAAACAACGGCAGAAGCTGACGCCTACTTGATTCGCGAAAGTAAAAAAGACCCTCGGAAGACTAGTGATGTAAAAAAGACCCTCGGAAGCCTGTCGTGCCAAGTCGGCTCTGTTTAAGGCGGTGGTGGTTCTGTGATGGTTTGGGGATTTGCCACATGGGGCACATTAGGTCTTAGTGTGTCTGGAGAGGCCCGTAACCGCTGGGCTTGCCGATCACCTACACTTTTTCATGGCCTTCGGGCATCCTGCGGCCAATGGTCTGTTTTAGCAGGACAAAAGGCAGCCCCAACGGGCCGCAACCACCCAGGCATGGCTCGTGGAACACTCATCTGACTTTAAAACCATCCAGTGGTCCCCAAGGTCTCCGGATTTAAACCTTGTGGAAGCTCTCTGGGATGTAGTGAGGGGGACATCAGATCCATGGACAGACGTCTCGGGCGGAGTCGTGAACAATTCTGCAACTGGCACCGTTGCAATTACCTCCGGAAACTCTCCGGCATCTGCAGGAGTCGACGACACGGCTTGTACAATATAGGATGTTATTCATGGTAGAGGACTAACACGCTATTAGGCAGGTATCTCTAATATTTTGTCCATTGAGTGTTCATCAATGCATGAAATTAGAGTATATATGCAGCAATAAACACATAAAAGATAGTTCAGGCAAAATTGCATCTTTAGAAACATTTCTCACACCAAATTCGCCACAACTTCATGAGATATCTTTGCAAAGAACTGTTGCCACAGAGGGTGAGTCGAACGTTTTGCAATATTTGCATAAACGCAAAGTGCTGCGGCGGGTGTGTCATGTGTTTAAACTCGTTCAAGTCACGCACTGCAGTCAGTCGAAAGGGATACAAAGTGGTAGTCGTTGCTGTGAACAGCATTGCGTGTCGTCGTTCTGTTTGTGGTTCGGACGCTTAAACGATGAACAGCCACAACCGGCTAATTAGGAGGGCATCTCACAGATCCCCCGGGTTCGTCACCTTCAGGACCTCGGCAAGGCCTACAGAAGCTGCCACGTTGTCCCTCGCTAACTTACACTAGCTGAAGCAAACCGCCGAGTGGAAGTGTGCACGGAACTCCTAAAAAACCCGCGCGATGTACGTTTCATCAAGATAATTGTTACGTGCGATGAAAAGTGGGTCTATTTCCGTAATCCTAACACACAACAGCAGTGGTTGAGCCCAAGCCAGCTTCCAGAACATGTTGCCAAACGTAGGCGCTTAGAGCACAAGGTGATGCTCTGCATCTGGTAAAAATTCGAGCGAATAATCCATGACGAATTAGTTCCAGACGGTCGGATCATCAACGACAACCTCTACTTTGAACAGTTGGACCGTATGTATGCCGTTTTGGAGAAGTACCCGGCCCTGGTGAACAGAAAGCGCGCTGTGCTACAGCAGGAGAACGATCGGCCTCATACCGCGCGAACGACCCGGGCAAAACTCCAGGAACTTGAGAGCATCGAACTGATGTCACACCCAGCATATACCCCGGTCCTTGCCCCGTCGGATTATTACTTGTTCCGGTCCATGGCTCACTTCCTTCGCGGGCGGCACTTCAACAACCAGGAGGAGCTGGCACCTGGGGTGAAGGACTTGTTCGCCTCGAAGGACAAGAACAGGTACCGGCGCTAAATCGAAGAACTGGCTGACAAATGGAAAAAGACGGTGCAGCATGATGTCCTCTACTTTGAATGCTAGTCAGCTTTCGTCGTAAAGGTACGTATGAAGACATAAAGGGATACAAATATTGCAAAACATTTGACTCAACCTCTGTAGAATCGAAGAACTGGCAGACAGATGGCTAAAGACGGTGCAACACGATGGCCTATACTTTGAATGCTAGTCAGCTTTCGTCGTAAAAGTACGTATGAAGACATAAAGGGATACAAATATTGCAAAACTTTCGACTCACCCTCTGTAGAATCGAAGAACTGGCACACAGATGGCTAAAGACGGAGCAACACAATGGCCTATACTTTGAATGCTAGTCAGCTTTCGTCGTAAAGGTACGTATGAAGACATAAAGGGATCCAAATATTGCAAAACGTTCGACTCACCCTCTGTAGAATCGAAGAACTGGCACACAGATGGCTAAAGACGGAGCAACACAATGGCCTATACTTTGAATGCTACTCAGCTTTCGTCGTAAAGGTACGTATGAAGACATAAAAGGATCCAAATATTTCAAAACTTTCGACTCACCCTCTGTAGAATCGAAGAACTGGCAGACAGATGGCTAAAGACGGCGCAATACGATGCCCTATACTTTGAATGCTAGTCAGCTTTCGTCGTAAAGGTACGTATGAAGACATAAAAGGATCCAAATATTTCAAAACTTTCGACTCACCCTCTGTAGAATCGAAGAACTGGCACACAGATGGTTAAAGACGGAGGAACACAATGGCCTATACTTTGAATGCTAGTCAGCTTTCGTCGTAAAGGTACGTATGAAGACATAATGTTATCCAAATATTGCAAAACATTCTACTCACCCTCTGTTGAATCGAAGAACTGGTCACAGATGGCTAAAGACGGAGGAACACAATGGCCTATACTTTGAATGCTAGTCAGCTTTCGTCGTAAATGAAGACATAAAGGGATCCAAATATTGCAAAGCTTTTGACTCACCCTTTGTACTAAGGAAAAACGAGAAAGATGGCATCGGATTCTCGGGTGTAATGAGCACGTTTTTTGAATCTTTTTTGACACGACAAAAATATTTCAAAGCAGAAATTTAAAAGAAAAAAGTGATTGCATTTACGCCTTCTAAAGAAAATCGGCGCGTAATTAAGCTGTGCAATACAAGCAGTGTTCTTCATAGTGCATCGAACTGGTTAAAAAAAAAAAAAAAACGGGTTTCAAAACATCCGCAAATAGAAATTGCTACTTTCGTCCACTAGCGGTTGAAATGTGTGCTACACAAAATCACAAATTATGCGCAAAACATTTCTCACAACGGAAGATATCCAATGCAAAGGGGAGTTTGCAAATAGGATTCCTAAAAACGAAGATACGGTTTCAAGTATGGTATATAAACGGAAATAAACACTTAATCCCGTGGTGGTAAAATTGTGTGGTACAAAAATTGGTAAATACTGAAAAATATTCTTCGTCACAAATTCTGTCAGTAGCAGAAAGAATTAATCGGTCTTTCAGAAGGCAAGATACCATTATCACAGATATTTACATTAACGGCACTTAACGGGAAAACTAAACATTATTTTGAGAAAACAATATACAAAAATGTTTTCTGCGGTGAGTGGCGTCTGACGGAAAAGGAATTTTCTCAGTTAGATTTTTAGAAGAAAAAGATGCGACTGCAAACATGTTAGAAACAGAAATTTGCACTTATACTTTCTAGTCGTAGGCACGACGCTACGGGTGGCTAGGAACTTTTTCTGAGCCCTCCCTTCCCCCTCAAAATATCTAAGCAATTAGAACACATGACGAATGCAACCATCTAAGATTTTAGAGACCTTGGATAAATGTATGGGAATTTTTGGAATTCGCAGAATTTTTTTTATATAAAATGAATTTTTTGTTAAATTTTGTGATGTACTGTTTTTGTAAAACAGAGGGAATTCTCTGAGCGATTGAGCAATGTCTAAGAAATTGCAAGAAAGGCACAATTTCCATATTTATAGTTTAAAAGAGAGAGAGGGTGATAGAGAGAGAGAGTAAGAGAGAGAGAGAGACAGAGAAAGAGTGAGAGAGAGAGAGAGAGAGAGAGAGAGAGAGAGAGAGAGAGAGAGAGAGAGAGAGAGAGAGAGAGAGAGAGAGAGAGAGAGAGAGACATTCCTAGTCAGGTTAAAAACCGAAATTCATAAACTGATTTATGACAGCAAATATTAAAAAAAGATTAAAAAAGTGACGTAAGTGAGCGAAATTACGAAGAAATAGTAAATTGTTAAAGCCCATAGAAGTTCGTATCCATGGTTACCAATACTACGTACAATGAACAAATACTATGTACAATATGAACCTAAAAAATGCTAAAAAAACGTTTTATTTTACTGGGGATAACATAATCAGCATCAGGAAAAATATACATGGACCGAATTTCTTATCCAAATTTCTGCCAAGCGCTTCAAAATCTTTGCCCCCCCGTACAATGCTTAGTTCTCACCCCCTTACCACTGGGCAGTGGTAATGCATTTCGCCGCAAAATACTGTAAAATGATTGCAAAATATTTATCGTCGTGACCTCTATTTAACACAAAATAATTTTAAAAATTTGAATTTTAGAAGCAGATATCTCGCGGAAAATACAATTTATACACTGGCGGAAAGTGGAAAAAGAACACCAAGAAGGAGACGTCTGATACCAACGAAATTTATACAGCATAATAACGGAATACAGAGGATAACGTGATCAAAACATTATGGCAAAATACAGCTGTATTTGCTGGTAAACTGAAAAATAACATTTCCATGTAACATGGTTAGTACGAGGTTGAACCGCCATGAACTGCGTCACACTGTGCAATTCTGGCATGGAGTCTGTCGTACAGATGTTGGATGTAAGTTTGGGGTATTGAGTTCCAAGCATCCTCAACCTGGATGCGTAAATCGGGGATGGTCGTGGCTGGCCATGGAGACCGGATAAGTCGTTGTCCCATAAAATCCCACACGTGCTCAATGGGGGACAAATCCGGTGAACGTGCAGGCCATGGAAGTTGTCTCACACCCTGAAGTGCATGTTGCGTTGCACGTGCCGTGTGTGGGCGTGCGTTATCTTGCTGGAAAACACCACGATGAACCGACCTTACAAATGGCACAACAACAGGCTGAATGATGTTGTTGATGTAGGAGGTGCTGCTTAACGTACCCGGCACAAACACTAGTTGTGTACGGGAGTGATAGCTGATCGCTCCCCACACCAGAACACCAGTTGTAGGCCCTGTGTGTCGCTGGCGGATGCAAGAAGGGTGGAGACGCTCCCCTGTGCGTCTGCGAACACGCATACGGCCATCGGAGGCTCCCAATCAGAATCTGCTTTCACCGCTGAACACGACAGATCGCCATTGCGTTCTCCAGTGCAGACGTTGGCGACACCACTGCAGCCGTTCCTGACGGTGGGCTAGAGTCAGAGGTACACATGCCAGAGGCAAACGTGCACGTAGTCCTGCATCCAGTAGACGGTTGCGGATTGTTCGCACAGTCACCTCAGGTGCAACGGCAGCTCGGATTTGCGTCGCAGTAGATGTTCTGCTTGACAACGCCGCTCTTCTTATGCGTCGATCGGTCCGCTCATCAGTCCGTGTGTGACTCCCGGTTCCACGTCTTCTCGTGTGGGAATGTTCCTCGGACCATCTACGCCACCATCGTACCACCACCGACACTTCCCGTCCAATTCGCTCCGCAAAACGACGATACGACCAACCGGCCTCGCGAAGTCCGACTAGACGACCTCGCTCAAAGTCCGATTTTGGAAGAAACAGCATAGTTTTCAAGAGCACGTCTTTCATGTCCAGGCATTGCAGCTTCTTCAGGGTCTTCGCACGTGTCCGTACGCCGACGACTGATTACATTCACTTCGGCGTACTGCTTAAATACCACCGACGATAATTTGCATATTATGCCGTGCTGTGGCGTAAGCGCCCACCGGTTGGTCCCCAAATTAACATCACACCTACGTAAACTCGACCCCATTAACATATGTAAATTTCATGATCGTCCGCCAATTCCTTCTTGGTGTTCTTTTTTCACTTTCCGCTAGTGTATTTACAACCCTTAGCAGTAATAACATGCATTATTTCAAATAGAAATTTCACGTAAAATGGATTTTGTGGTAAGAGGTATCGGAAGGTAAAAATAATTTTCTGAATCGGTTTTAGTGAAGCAACTGTATAAAGTATATTTTAAATTTAAAAGCATGATCATTTACGCCCCTTAGCGGTGAAGTTATGCTAGGACAGACACCAAAACGGATAAATCGTCGTTATCACAGGTCAAGCTTCCTACTGCAAAACATAATTTTTCAAATCAGACTGATACTGTAGTTGCAGAGATATGGTGTCCACAGACGAACGAACGGAGATGGTGATACTATAAGCACATGCTTCTTTTTTTCAAAAAACGTGCTAGAAATGCCGTACAAGTGTCATATCTAATTCTCTAATCAACGTACTTTGATAGATTTTGCTGACTACTACAAAATGATAATTCCCACATACCCAACTCCACTATTATGTAAACCAATGTTACAGAAATTCGTACCGTGCAAACACTCATGAGCCATAGCATTATGACTACCTGTTTAACAGCTGTTGAGACGCCTCTAGCAGCACCTGGCTTGGTATCAATTCGCCAGGTATAAGGTGTCCTCAGGTATTCTGTACCAGCAGGACAGAATAACGTCTCGGAGTTTGGCAACAATGCAGGGGAATGGCATGCTCTGGACACTGCTGTGTCCTACTGTACCCCACAAATGTTAGATGACATTCAAACCGGGGGATTTTGGCGTTCATAGGCTGGTTTATCCTCGAGCAATTCCTGCACAATGTAAACTACTAACACATGCAACGTGGTCGTTGCCTTTCTGGAAGGGTCCAGTGCCATCCTGATACGCACTCATCATGAAGAACAACATGTAGTCCGAAACAATTACTATGTAGGATATGGCGGCAAGGGTTTGTTTATTGAGAATGAGGGTCCCAGTGATATCCATGAGAACAATCCCCCATACCATGATACTACCGCCGCCGGCTAGTTTCTGCCCAGCTCTACAGTCTGGTTGCAATTGTACACCCGTGCGACGTCGAATACGGACCCGTCTATCAGCATCTTGAGCTAAAACTTGGACTCATCGAAACAGGCGATTGTATTCCGGTCGTGCAATGTCCAGTCAGTGTGCTTCCGTGCCCATTGCAGACGGAGCTGTTGGTGACTGTCGGTCAACAGCTGCACACGAACGAGCCGCCGACTCCTTAGACCCATTCGCAAGAGCGTCTGTTGGATTGTGAGCTCGGAAACGTTTCTCTGTGTGTACGTACGGTTGTAGCCTACAGTTAATTGAGGGATCATGAGCCACATTAAGAATTCCGCAAAATTAAGCACTCGATAGAAATCAAAGCCGAAAAAATGAGACCATCTCAACCTGGCTCGTTTCGGTCTTCTAAAGCTTCGGGGTCCCTGAGTCTCAGGGTCTGCGAGGGTGATAGTTTTAACAACGTTGCGTGATTTCCTCCGGGTACGCAACATTGTAAACTACTAACACATCTCTGTAAAGCGAAAATTCGTCCCGGTGGCACAGTGGTCTAAGCGCTGGCTTCCGAGCATTCGTCAGAGTGGACCTAGTTTCGGGTCCCGGATGAAGCACGGATGGTAGTGGTGTATTTGTCTCCCGGCCCTGGCTCTCTCCCTTCCTTGGAACTAGTGGCCCCAAATTAGGGAAGGGCGACTACTTATAGCCCACTTTGGTTTGTGTGTCTGGGTTTAACGGCTCATGGTGGTCGTTAAACTTACGCACACACACAAACCAAAATAAGGGGGGGGGGTAGGAAGGTGCTCTGTTTTTCTTAGTTTAAACAGATGTAGTGACCAGGGGCGGGCAGCAGGGAAATTTAGTTGTGCAGTCCACTATTGAAACACACGTCCCTACATGGGAACATCTCATAAATTCCTTCATCAAAAAAATTCTGTCCGATCCTGGATGAAAGAGAATTGGTAAAATATGCATTGGGAAACAAATTCAGTGGTGAACAAATTTCAACAACAATTTAAGGGTGAAAGAACTTTAAAAATCACTTCATGACTTGATGCGGCATCGAACCAGATTATCATTTTCCTTTGAGAAAAATAACAAACAAACAAAACAGGAGTCTCTTGCAGACTCCTGTTTCAACTGAATCACCATGTCATTCTGAAAGTTGAAATACACTATATTGACAAAACTCGCCGGACACCCTTTCAAAAGCAAATGAACAGATTCTTTGCGTTGTTAAGATGTACGGTACAGCTGTAGACGGTATAAAAACAAGCCTTCCGCTGACCACGATCATATCGCACTGTGAGGCTCAATGAAAATGTTGCGGCCGGACAGAACTGACTTTGAGAAAGGAAAGATTGTATACCGAAGTAAATTTCTCCATCATTTTTGGTCCACGCCGGGGATCGAACCCGAGTCCACTTATTCCGGAACAAGTCGCTTTACCAACTGAGCTACGCAAACGTTCGTCCTCGCTACTATCAGCCTTTATGTCGTGTGCGTCCTGCGGGGCAGGCACGTCACTCCCCCGCGAAATAGGGGCAGGGGCATGGCCCACGGGTAAGCCGTGACCATGAATCGTTGCAGGCAGCCATCCGCTGTGGAACGTGCACTTGAGAACTCCCAGTCAATCTGGTGTGTGGAATGCAACGTCACACACATTTATTTTTCGAAGCGCTGAAGAAGGGATTCTCTAATTTTTCCGTCTCGCGGTGTGGAAAGAACCATACCATTGCGAAATCTTTAACGGCTGGGTCATCCGGAAAGTTCGGGCGCCATTATAACGAAGTAAATTTGTCCGTCATTTTTGGTCCACACCGGGGATCGAACCCGAGTCCACTTATTCCGGAACAAGTCGCTCTACCAACTGAGCTACGCAGACGTTCGTTCTCGCTACTATCTGCCTTTATGTCGTGTGCGTCCTGCGGGACAGGCACGTCACAATTGTTGTGTGCTATATCAGTGGGTTGTCCATAAGAGAAATCGAGAGGCGTTTAAGCATACCCAAGTCAACTGTTTTGGATGTACTGAATAAGTGAAGACACATGGCGTGCCTGAAGCAGTAAAACGTACCGGCAGACCAAAGAAAATCAGTGATAGAGGACGTCGAAGCCTCAGGAGAGTCGTTACATCTAATCGACGGAGTACTACACAAGACATCACTGTGCAGGTGAATAAAAATGCTGGAACCTCTGTATGTACACGTGCCATTTGCAGAGAACTTCATTCCATGGGTTACCGTGGTCGTTCGGCTGCTCACAAGCCTTTCATCTCTACTGAGAATGCTACTTGTCGTTTAGCATGGTATAAAGAACATTTATCGTGGACCGTAGATCAATGGAAACGGGTCCTATGGACTGATGAATCCAGAATACACGATCCATCAGTCTGATGGCCGTGTGTGGGTATGGCGGCAGCCGGGGGAACGCTATTTACCACAGTGTACTGTTCCTACGGTCAAGTTTGGAGATGGCAGTGTACTCGTGTGGGGGTGTTTTTCGGGGTATGGTCCCGGCCCATTGGTTATCGTGGACAAAACTGTTAACCAGCCAGTCTACCTCGATATTCTGGACAATTATGCCCTACCAACTCTGTGGAAATGCTATGGAACCGAGCCTTGTTGGTACCAGCAGGATAATGCGCCGAGCCATAAAGCAAGGACTGTTACGGCGTGGGGGAAGTTTCGGAATTTCTGTTGTTGTTTTTCTGGAATCAGAACAATGCTGTTGTATTGGGTTTTTTTACGTGAACTTAGAGTGCAGATTCCGGATGAATTTCAAAGCCATAATTGCATTTTATCATTAAATAGCATAATCAGATAACCAATTAGGGAAAATTATGTCGTAATATGTTTTCGCAGTTCAGGTAACGCCACCATTGATGACTGAATTCAGAACGTCTCAAAATGAGAACTTTAGCTTGCGTAACCAAGCACATGGGATTGATCAATTTGACTTAAATGAACAGAGAAATAATCAGGCTTGTACAAAATTGGTTTACATTTTTCATGAGTATCCTCATAAAATCGGCGATTACTTCCTAAGTACTTAATAAATGCTTATCTATTTTTCTTTCTTTGTAAATTTAGAAATTGACCCATAGAGCACCTATGAGATGAATTAGAGCGCCGCATAAGAAGTTTGGAACCAAGGCCTGCTACTAAGTAACAGTTAACGGCAGCATTATGTACTGAATGAAAGCGCATACCTATCGCTGTGTTCCAAAATCTTGTCGAAAGCATGTCTCTAAGGGTCAGTGCATGCATTAAGGTCAAAGGTGGACCGACACCGTACTAATGTATGTCATAAATTCTATTATTGTGTTTCTCTTCTAGGTGTCCGGTGACTTTTGTCAATATCATCATCATCATGACCATTGTCAGCCATTATCAATCCACTGCTGGACGAAGGTCTCCCCAAGTTTCTTCCACAACGATCTGTCTTGTGCCTGTCTCCTCCATGTTACTGCCGCATACTTTCGAATTTCATCCACCCATCTCCCATGTGGTCTTCTTCTGGGTTTTTTCCTGTCCCTTGGAATCCAGTCTAAACTTTCAGCTGTCCATCGATGGTCTGTCCTTCTGGCAATATGTCCAGCCGATTGCCATTTCAGGGATTTTACTCTCATCATGATGTCTTCTACTCTTGCCATTTTTCTGATCCACGAGTTCCTCTTCTTATCTCTCCTATTTACACCAAGCATGCGTATCTCTTCTTTGAGTTG
The DNA here is from genome assembly GCA_039090855.1 of Macrothele yani. NCBI lineage: Eukaryota > Metazoa > Arthropoda > Arachnida > Araneae > Macrothelidae > Macrothele > Macrothele yani. The sequence continues at coordinate 140,032,880 of CM077023.1, forward strand.
TCTGCAATCTTTGTATGTCTCTTTTAGTCAAGGTCCACGTCTCTGCACCATACGTAAGCACCTTGAAGAATGCATTGATTAAACGCTTTTCCTTTAAGACATAATGACATATTGCTCTTGAAAACTATGCTGTTTCTTCCAAAAGCTCTCCACGCAAGTTTTATACGCCGATTGATATCTTCATCAATGTGACCCTCACTTGATATCTGTTGTCCAAGATAAATGTAGATATTGGTTATCCCCAGCTTCTCCCCATCAATCGATAAATCTTCATTTCTTGTGAAAGCATTGTACATCAATTTTGTTTTCTGAAAGTTCATTTTTAATCCCACTTCTTTTCTCTTGTCAGCAAGTTCCTGGATCATACTCTGCAGCTCTGATGGGGTAGTTGCAAAAATGACTACGTCATCAGCAAAACGAAGGTAAGTTAGATAATCTCCATTAATCTTTATCCCTTTGTTTGCCCAGTTCAGTGATTGAAAGACATTTTCCAATGTGGAATTAAAGAGTTTGGGAGATATAGTGTCACCTTGTCTCACTCCCTTTCCAATTTTTATGGGGGCTGTATTCTCAAATAGCCGAATGTTTGCACTTGGCATTTTCATAGATGTTATTGATAATATTAATGTATGGCATCTTCAATACCGCAAGATTTCAAAGCCGTTGTAACTGCTGATTGTTTCACCGAATCAAAGGCTTTTTCATAATCGATAAAAGCCATGCATAATGGAAGTTCATATTCCCTCACTCTTTCAATTAGTTCTCTCAGTACGTGGATATGATCTATAGTGCTGTAGCCACTGCTAAATCCAGTTTGTTCTCTCGGTTGAGCCATGTCCAGTGTCACCTTCAAGCGGTGTGAAAGAACTTTAGTGAAGATTTTATAAACCACTGATAGGAAGCTGATAGGTCTGTAGTTCCTTAGATCCTCAATGTCACATTTTTTATCTAACAGGATCATTGTAGCATTGTTCCAATCTTCAGGAATCTTCCCTTCATTAAGGCACCGAGTGAAAACTGGGTGAGTACTGTTTCAATTTCTCCACTTGCTTCTTGTATGATGTCTACGGTAATTCCATCTTCTCCTGGAGCTTTTCCCCGTTTCATGTTCTTGATTGCATGTGCAACTTCTGGAAGAACTGTGGTACCTCTCGTAATGTCTGGAGTACATGTATAATTCCTTTCATATAGTTTTGAGTAGAAATTTTTCACTCTTGTCAAAATTTCACCAATCTTTCTTGTTACAGATCTTCTTTTCTCAGTGCCATAATCTGTTTTCTTTCCTTACTCAGATGTCCCTCTGCTCTCTTTAGGCTTTGTTTGTTTTCAAATGCTTTCCTCACTAGTTCACAGTTGAATTTCCTTACATCTTCGGTGATACTTTTTCGTACTGTCTTGCATAGCTCTATATATTCCACTTTGGAAGTCACATCTCCTTTAGTTGCCCTCATCTCTCTTCTTTTTTGCATCAGAATTTTGGTTTTTCCTGATACTTTGTTCGTATGCAACTTGTTCTTAGTACCAGCTATTTTTGTTGCTGTTTCCATAAGAGCTTTGGTTAGTTTTCTGTTAACTTCAGAGATGTCCACTTCTTCCGACGTTAGACTTTCTAGAGCAGAGAATCTGTTCCTCAGTTCCAATTTGAAGGTATTATGATGTTTGTTTTATGAGCTTGCCACGCTCGAGTTTAGCATTGAGGTGCACCTTACATCTTACCATTCTATGGTCACTACCTGTGTTGAATTTGTTTAGCACACTGCAGTCTTCCATGACAAATTTCTTGTTACACATAATAAAATTAATTTAACTTCTCAATCCATTGGGATGCCTCCATGTCCATTTCCTTTGCTGCTTTTTCTTGAAAAAGGAGTTCATGATAAAAAACCCTTCTGCGTCTACAAATTCTACAAGAGTATTTCCACGCTGGTTTCTGTTGTCGTGACCGAATTTACCTTCTGAAGTTTCATTCTGTTGCCATTGCCATATTTTCGCATTGAAATCTCCCATAATTATCTTCAAGTGCTGCTAGCCTTTATTATTTAGATGACGAATTTCCTCATAAAATTCTTCAATCTCTTCTTCAGGATGACTTGTAGTGGGTGCATAAACTTGAATAATCTGAACCTTGTATCTTCTCGAGAGTTCGATAACAAGTCGTGCAGCTCTGTTAGAGGAACTTTCAACTTCTACAATTTTATCCTTCAGTTTTTTGTTTATTATAAATCCAACACCACTAGTTCTGCTAGTATCTGTCCCACGATAATAGAAGAGATGTCCACTTTCCGGTTCAATGAGATCTTCTCCTCTTCTCCTTACCTCACTTAGCCCGACGATGTCCCACTTGATCCTTTGTAGTTCCTCTTCCAATTCAAGGAGCCTTGAATCAGAAGATTGGGAGCGTCCATTATACGTAGCCAAGGTCAGCATCAGATGGCAGCCTCGTCCGGTCCTCCGGTGATTCTTTGTTCAACCAACCCCGGACATGGACGTCGCACCTTTTCTGACTCCAACTTCATGCACTTCACGACCTGATCTCCCGAATCAGAAAGAGAGTAGTGAGTCCTGCTGTCATGCTACACCTCACCTTGTTGACTCCCACTCTAACTCGACTTTTCTGAGAAATGACTTGCCGAAAACGATTGCCTCTCCTGTTCCCCATGAAACGTCCATACCTCCCTCTCAAGAAGCATCAATATCGTTGATGTCTCCGCCCTCCCAGTCGACCATCGCTGAGTGTCAACAACGTTCCAGCCGACGGACCAGAGTCCGCCGTTCTCGTAGCGACCGAGAATCTCCTTTAAGTAATGATTCTTCCACGGATTTCAAGAAAGCAAAGATTCAGAAGGGAGGAAATACTCGCTGAGCTACCTCTCCAGCTGTTGAATCTGACTGCACTACTGCAGCAATGGAGTGTGAAGAGCACTCTAGTCCATACTCTTCCTCAGAGGTCTCTATAAGGGAGGAACTGTAAAGCTCTTGACAAATCTAGTGTTCCAAGTCACCCCTTGCCCTTAGATTCCTTAAAAGTGATACTCTGCTATCGCAATAAGCAAAACTGCTTTAAAAAGCTAATCAATCAATGCGAAGGATCACGTGTTGAGATGATTCAGCAAATTCAGGAACTAAAGGTCGTTGTAAAACTACAGCTTCAAACCCTTACTCTTGCGCCAGATGATGTTCGCACCCTTCAAAAATATTTAAAATTCCGTCGTTTTCAAGAAACGTAGCTCAAGCTTCATGACTCTAATTCAGATCCTCTTCTTCCAGATCTTAACATTCAATTGTAGGGGTTTCTCTAATCCCTTTGCAAATACCTTCGTGCATGAAGACATTGCTCATCGCGCCGCAGAAGTGCTACTTTTACAAGAAACAAATTGCTCTCCTGACACTCCTTATTCTCGGTGGAGAGACTGGGAGTATACTTTTCACTACTCGTTTCGCACCTCCTTTCGTTGCGGTATTGCCATCGGATTACATCGGCGATTTCTACAAAACATATCTTCAGTCACTATCCACAATACTTACCTAAATTATCTTCAGCACCTTTCCTTCATGCTTGATGATAAAGCATATCATATTTTCAATATTTATATTCCTTGCGATTATTCTCCAATTGAACATCTCTTAACCTCCCTCAATAATGCTCTTCTAATAATTTCGGAATCCTCTAATGTAATCTTGGGAGGAGATTTCAACTGCACTACTGATCCTCAGATGGACCGAGCTCCGAATCAACAAGAACATCGTCCTCGCCTTATCCAAGGTCTACATTGTTTGCTAGCTGACTTCACTCTCATGGACGCCTTTCGTTTGCTTCACCCAGACCATCACTCTTATACTTGGCGTTCCAACAACCCTGCTTCATCACCAGTAGCATGATTAGATATATTTTATGTCTCCTCTGTTCTCGTGCCGGCACTCCAAGGAAGTCACCATCACGCAACAGCCTCTTCCGATCACTGTGCGGTGACTCTCCAAATTGGAGCAAGAATTTCTCGTCCTTCTCGACACCGACGTTGGACGTTTGACAGTACCTTCTTACATGATTCCACCTTCTGCAGCATAGTTCGCAGTTTCTTACAATCAAAAATCGACAACATTGATCCCACCCAGAGGACCCTCCAGTATTGGTTTGATACGAAACATCGACTCTTAACTCTCATCCGCCAATTCACTTACTCCGCTACAGTCAAGCGAAACATGAAGTTGCAAAATATTCGGTCCGAGCTGGCTGATCTCACGCTAAATGATCCGATTTTCCCGGTTGTAAAAGCTGAGTTAATAACCCTACTCACTCCCATGGCTGCTCAGGTGATCCAACGATTACGTCTTCTTCATCTTACTCCTATTAACAACTCGTATGAGTACCTCCACTCTCTCGAAAAAACTCGTCGGGAATCCACCACGATTCGACATCTACGACTCTCCTCTGGGGAGATCACTTCAGATCCTAATGTCATGTGTTCCTTAGTACACGATTTTTGTAAGAGGAAATACGAGGCCACTGGCGTTAACGGTGCAACTTCTGCTTCCCCACTTCTTACGTCTCTTCCTCAAGTTCCAAATCATCAACAAACAATCTCACGAATCCTTTCACTTTGCCTGAACTCCAAACTTCATTTAAATTTCTCAATCGGAATGCTGTTCCGGGACCTGATGGCCTTCCTCATACATTCTTTGATGTCTTCTCTTCACACCTACTCCAGCTCCTGCTCCCGGCTTTCAATGATGCGTTCACCTCTTCCAGTCTTCCACAATGCTTCACGCAAGCTTACGTTGCTTTATTCCCAAAACAAGGAGACCTCCTAGATCTTGCACACTGGCGCCCAATTTCATTATTAAACCTCGACTACAAGTTCTACACAAAGGTGCTTTCACACTGCCTCAATACCCTTCTACCTCATATCATTTCACCTCAACAATCTTATACTGTGTCTGGACGTTCGATCACTTACAATCTTACACTCCTACGTGACTTAATCTTCCTTGCTGACACTCACTCCGAGCCATTGGCTCTCCTTAATATTGATCAAAAAGCAGCATTTGGCAATATATCCCACGTCTATCTTTCTGCAACACTTCAAGCATTTGGTTTCCCTATCTCCTTCATCACCTCACTCCTTTCTCTCTCTCAAGGAACAACTCTACAAGTTCAGACTGCTGACTTCCTGAATCTAATAGAGTTCTCCAGAGGAATTCGTCAGGGATGCCCTCTATCTGGACAATTATTTTCCATAGTTTTTGAGCCGTTCTTGCGCCTGACGCGCAGAAAGTTTACACATCGGCTCCCTCCAGCAGCTTCCAGCGCGAGACATCATAAAATTACCTACTCAACCTATGCAGATGATGCAACCTTCTGCATACGTCATGACACCCAATTCTTCACCCTTCTTCTCTGCTACCAAGAGTATGCTACCGCAGCGTTAGACTTACTCAATCTTGAGAAAGGCACAGGCCTCTGGTGCGGCACTTGGAAACACCGCTACGACTCTCCCTGGGGAGCCAAATGGTCAAGTACCACCCAAAAATTCTTAGGAATTCATCTCGGAATCCCATAGGAGGCCGTACGAACGAATTGGTCCCCTCTCTCTATCCCTCCGTTCTCAAAGCAGCAGGCTTCTGGAGAAGAGCGCAATTTTGCACCTCCTTCCTTCAAAGAGCTCGCATTGCCCGCACATACATCTTATCAAAGTGTTACTATTCCTGGCAAATGGATACCGCTCCTGGCTACAGACTCCGTCAAGTTCAAGCATGCCTTACATCAGTTGTATAGTCAAAGTATCATTGGGTCATCTCCTCTACACTATGCCTCTCACCTTCACAGGGAGGTATTGGTCTTCCTGCAGTAGATCTCGTTTACCGTGCAGCACAGCTTCACTGGTTCTTTCATGTGCTCAATAGCTCCAGCCCAGATTCGTGCACAGTACGTAATGTTCTTGCCTCATTGAAAAATCCTTCATTAACGTTCGCCGTCTTTCTCCGAATGGATGGTTTCCCAGCTTTGCGACAAAGCCTCCCGGTCGTTTACTGGGAGGCCATAGAAATCCTGAGGTCTCTCCCATTACAGAGAGCACCCCCTTCCTCCACTATGGAAATTCTAAATGAACCACTCTTCTACTCATCAGCTCTTCATCCCTCTGACCGACCATTCTTTGCCTCTCCAGAATGGATGCGTGCAGTCATTATTACTGTACGAGACCTTGTGAACCTCAACCTTACATGGAAAGACTTCTCTCGCCTATCTACTCACCTTCATGATTCCGTCTCCTCCCGGACACTCAACACGCCGATAAAATCGTCGATCATTCGTTTATACCCATCTTTGGCCTCTCCTGAAGGAATTCTACAGGTTGCAGCAGCACCGCGACTCTTCCCGTTTTTTGTGCAACTCCGTATGAAATCTTTTACGCTTGACGCATGCTCACAGAAGATTTTGAGTTAAATTCTTCGCACATGTGCACCTCAGCAACATATGCCCATCCTTACTGTTCCGTCTACCTCCTTGATAGCTGTTTGGTCGGCGGCACATCCTCCCCTTGCTGTACCTCATGAGAAGAATGTTCACTGACTGTTTCTGCATCGCCGCCTCCCCGTTCCTCAATTATTACACCGAATGACTCTTGTTGTCTCTCCACAATGTGCCTACTGTGATGTCCCGGCAGACATTGAACATGTCTATTGGTTTTGTCCAGTCTTGCTACCTGTGTTAAATCTCATGTTCCGTATTGCACACCATCTTTGCCCAGGAAATCAGAGTATATTTACCCTACTTCAAGATATTCATAATGCTCCTCCTCTCCCATCAGTGTGTGTTTATATTTTCACGCTTGTAAAAATAGTAATTTACTCCCATCAACTGACGCATCAGGAAAACTCCACTGTACCTACTCTTACATAGGCAAGCAAGAAGCTTGTCCATCACTTGACAGTTCCGTCTACAGTTAGCGCATGAACACGCGGTCAATACAGAAACGCTTCCCAACTTCTACAAACTCTGGAAACCATACCTCAGCTGGTCCCAGATTGATGGCTGAGAGTTTCCTTTACAGTTTGAACTATTACGAGTACTCCATCCTTTTGTTGACAATTACATCGTTAATAGTATTATTTCTTTGCCTACTTGTTCTGGCGCTCATTTGTACATAATCATTTCATGACTCACATTCTCATTCGGTAATCCGAGTGTTTAATAAATGCATATTTAAACCTTAGCACCCTCTGCCTTCATCGCACTGACCGCTGCCTTGGCCAGGTACATTCCAGCTGCCGGAGTCTGAGGGCTAAGATTTAAGTTGTGGAGTCATTTTGGAGGGGTTTGGCGATAACTCACCACGCTGGCCAAGCGGGTTGGTCAGTGTGGGATAGCATTTCCTCTGATCCCGTTGGTACAGTTACACCACTATTGGCGGTTGTTAGAGCCCCTTTAGTGGGAACAAGATGCACCACGAGAAGGCGGGGTTGACATTTGGCAAGGAGAGGCTGTAGTATGTTGCGCATCACCTGACCTTACATCCCTTTGTCAATATACTGTAGTGTATGTATGTACATGACGCATAGTAATTTTCCTACTCAATTAATTTATTTTTGTATTTATTTGGTCACTGAGGGGTAGGAGGAGGACAGATTCCCGGGGCCCGCTGTTCGGCAACGCAGGACAAATCACTGTTTAAATTTTAAGCAGAAAAGAATGTAGATGAAACTGAAAAAGTACAGTAGTGTACTGTGAAATTTATGCGAAACAGTGTATACTCATCAAAGAAAGTTTTTGTCGGGGAATAAATGCCAAAAACCATTTCAAAAATGATGAAAAATCTTCTTTTTGAAAAAGGAAAAACCCTCATCTAATCTTCCAACACACACACACACACACACACACACACACGATTCGTAAAATGTACGTCTTACGGAAATTTAAAGCACTGAAAAAGTTTTCGGTCAATATTTGCGGAGCAATATTCTTTCACTGTCGCGCCATCCCCTCAGAAAATATTCTGATTCCGCAACTGAAATCAGTGTTTTCTAAAATAACTCATTTGAGTAACCCAAACTAGCAAAGCAATGCACTTGTAACTTTAATATTTTTATGTCTTAATATGGTACGCAATTTCCAGTTGTTCTGTAATGTGCAATAATTGTACATACACACTTGCAAACTTCATAAACGCTTAGGAATTTAGGATTCTCTCATAAAAGTTTTTCTTCTCTTGGATTCACGCCTTTTTCAAAATGCTGATCATATGTCTGTTGTTGTTTTTTTTGTTATATTTTATTAACAAATACAGTTATTGCGGAGGCATGTGAAACTCATTAACAGAAAAGGTAAGTGATCTTCAACCCGAAACTAAAGTCACACCTAGTCTAGTAAACCAGGATAAGAATCAAAGTTAAGCAATATTATTTACATAGGAATGATGTAAGCATTTCTGTATATTTTCGAGATTTGGGCATTCTTTCCGTAGGCATTTTTCTGTGGATGTTTTTTTACCTAAGTGTTTTTTCAGTGATACCCAAAAAGTTTGGCAAGTAACCGGAAAATTAATATTTGTTTGTATATTGAGTATCAGTAATCTCTCAAAATTTTGCAGCCTTTGTGGGAAGTGAAAATTTCTCTTGTACAAAAAATCAAACTAATAGCTTTGTATGGAAATGGGGAAGGAGGGCAAGGATGATTGGCATTTGTTGCAGATGTTCACAACTTTTTTCTCGAGAAATAGATATTTTTTCTACCTTTGCACTTTTTCTTTGCTTTTCTACTACGGAAGACTTTTAAAACTAATCTGACGTTAAGATGAAGTTTTTTTTTCGTTTTTTTTCGTTCTTTAAACTCTTACGCAGAAAGATGCCAAATTTTGCGCTGCAGCTCACACCAGCTTAGACAGAACAGTTAACATTACAGATTCTGATCGATTAAATTTAATATATTGTATACCAATAAAATTATCATGATCACGGCGAATATACCAACAATGCTTAATTTAGTATCCAGAAAAAAAAAATGTAGGGCGAAAAGTATGCATAAAACTCAAGGAAATATTAGCTGTAGGTACTGGTTTTAGCCACCACTACTACATGGACACCAGGTTTTTTGCTCCGTGGACCGTGATTATAACTGCACAAAAAAATCTGAAATCTTTTATTTATCTTTTATGCTATACACAAAACCACAGTGAGAACTGTCGTTACATAGTTTTTCATTTCTTTTGATTGTACAAAATACCTTTTTTCTTTCATAGAAGAGGAGGGCTATTGACATTTCTTGAGGAGCGCAGGGGGCCCCACTCATGTGCTTACACTGGGGTTCGTAAATTGACGGTTGGGCACAGCCAACTGCGCAATGGCATCTCCTCCTTGAGTAGACGCACATTTTAAAACCTACCCATATTTTGAAGTGTGAGCCAGCATTTTGATCCATGAACTATCATGTGGATCAATGAACGACTATGTGAATCCATGAACTACCATTTTGACCCATAAATCAATACTGGTAAATCGTTGTTTCTTTTAAGATAAATGTGAGTGCGACATGGATTTTGGAAGATCTCTGCAGGAGAGTCGCTTAGTGCTCTGCATCAGTCTGTGAATAAGGGGGTCGGGACGATGATGGGTAGGCTAGTAACAGTTTCGCGGAGCGAATGTCTGCGATTTTTTCTGCGAATTTTAGGGGTTTTTCTATACTTTCGCGAATATAAAATATATACGCGAATTTCAGATTTTTTCCCTATTTTTGCCTAATTTCTATTACAATTTTTAGATTATTTTTAGTATTTAAATAATTTAAATTCTGCCCTCATTAGAATTTACACGAGAAATATACCGCAAAGTAATTCTACTCCAAAGTCCAAACCCGAACTTTAAACCTTGAATTGCCCCTCAAGATTTTGTTACGAAGAGACTCTTATCGAACAAGCTTGACGTATAATTCCAGGTCACATGCACTCGGCTGAAGAATGTACGCGTGGTCTTCCGAGATTTCCGTCCACCGCTACTGTTGAACGACCTTGGCGATTTGCCGCACTAGTGAATTGTAAACCGGATGTCGTCCATGGCATTCGTAGTTTTAACTGGGAAAAGCAGCTCACAGAAAAGAGTGTTTGAGTTTCGCAGACACTTAGCTTAGAAAATTTTTGTGCTTTCGTGTGACTATTTAGTTTATAAAGTTTCTAGATATTGTTTGTTATTTTTCAAAATGAACGACGTGAGTAAAATGAGTGCATATGAAAGATGAAATTTTAGTAAAATTAAATGATGAAAGAGTAATAAGGTGAAATGATATCAGGGTGAGAGTAACAACCGCGAAGGCTAGTGTGTCTGAAAATAATATAAAGTTATACGAGGATGAGTGAATTGAGTGGGGGTAAGCTAAAATTCATATTAAAATTAAAATAGAGGAAAATGGAAGATTTTGTTTAAGGCGAGAAGATATTGTCACTCAAATTACGATCGGAGGCGTTTCATCCAAGGGGACGTTTCATGTGAACAAAAATCTATTCTGTTCGTGTTGCAGTATACCAGTTGATTTTTCAAGAAAGGACTGCTGTAAAGAGCATTTAGCAAGCAAGCTGAAAAACAAAAAAACGAAACAAAAAAACCGGCGTGTCTGAAGTCAACCGAAAGTAATACAGAAATGTGTAGATTAATTAATTGAGAAAAGAACTAAACAAGAACAGCATCGCTCAACTGAACTTTCGAAATTAACTGGTGCCTTTTGTGCACCTAACATCCCGCTGTCCAAACTGGTAACACTACATTAAAAAATTACTTGGAAAATTCGTTGAAAGATATTGGTGTTATTCCAAATATAAATTGGATGCGGAGATGTTATTTGCCAAAAATATATGATATTCACAAGCAACAAGTGAAAGATTGTTTTAAATCACTATTTGTTGTAAGCATCGTAGCAGACGAAACAACTGATTCAGAAGATAGGTACATTTTGAATATTCTTGCTGTTTCGTCAGCTGAAACGAATGTTGAAAGCTGTAATGCTGAAGCATCTTTGGATTCAGTCTTCCTCGAGTGCATCACTTTGGAATCCGTAAATTTTAAAGCAGTCAGGGAGGCAATACTTCAATGCGTCAATAAGTATGAAATACCTTTTGCGAGTATAATTTCATTTGTGACAGACAACGGATCTTACATATCTAAAGCGTGGAGAAAGAGCTTGAAAGCCGAATATTTGAGGAAATACCGTATTTCGCGAAATTCGGGATTTACCCCGAAATTTCGCGAAGAGTTCGCGGCTTTTAGCGAAATTTCGCAATTTACCGCGCAACCGCCCAGCGAATTCTGCCGTTTTACCCCCGCGATAAAATTACTACCCTGATGATGGGCCATCACAGTGAGCACGAGTGTCTTTCTTCAAGATTACAAAAAGGGGAAAAGGCTTACCAGTTATCTCGGGCATTAAGTACCGGGAGCTATGTCTAACTGTGGTTATATTTAGCTTAATTTATAACAATGTGCTTGGTCCAGTGGCATTTTTCTCAAATAACTGCTGATAATTTTGATATGCTATTTCAGAACAAAAGCGCAAATAATAAATCGAAAGAAACTTTTCTTTAAGGAAGTAACTTTTCAGTGAGAAATAAATCTCAAATGAAGTTAACCATTATTAATATTCATAAATTCCAAAATAAATATTCGTTCGTTCCAAAAAATTCGGACAAAAAGAATAAGAAAACGTGGGTCCGTCGGGAAATGTCCTGACATCCCGGTGGGCCAATACGCCCCTGGTAGTGACGTAGGTTCTTTAAACGGGTTTCAAATGAATGCCGATTTGTAGATCAGCGATCACATCTTATAATTTAAATTTCGAATGTTCTTTTAGTCTGATTAAAATAAAATTGAAATTCATTCTGGGAACTATAAAAGTATGTTTTCAAGTTCAGCTTTTATTCAGTGCTTTCCTCGGAGAAAATTCTGTATGAAAAGTTGCAGTTGCTAGCGATACGTCTATTCAAGAACATAACGTGAAGTAACGTGACCAGATACTGTACATACAGCTGGAAAAAACTTAACTTTGCATTCCTAAAGATTGAATCGTTGTCCTCTAGTTCTTATCTTTATGCTCTTGAGAAAGGAAATTGAGTATGCAATTAATGCTTGCCTTCTCTCGTATTTGGAAATCTTCCAAATTCATTAATAGTCGTAAGTGTAGTTTTCGATGTAGTAAGTCAACTGTCAATGTTACATGTTACCAACGTGTTGAATAACGCAAGAAATTTTATGAGGCTGAAATTACTTTTCCCCTATCTTCTTTATGCTTAAAAGCTGGTGGCAGAGTTAAGTATAATAAACCCTTCCTAAATATGCTCCTCATAATTCTGTGTATATATGTAGTGTAGGCAGCAGTTGCTCTGGCTTTTTTAGTTTTCACCAACCGACTCGCCAAATGCAATTTTCTTTGGCCAAATGTAATCTGCAGTCGCCAATTTTTTTTCCACTCCCCGTTGGAAATATAAAAATCATAAAAACAAAGTGTTTTAATACTATAAAAAAAATAGGTTATAGCTTCTTTACAATTAAGTGGTAGTACATTATGATACAAATCCCGAATGCTAATAGAAAGAAATATAGATACTTATTTTCAATTTATTAAATTTATTACTAGATATAGAATTTTTAGACAGAGAATTATTAACAAGATAAATTTCAAATTTGTTCAAATATTGGGTATTTTTTCATTTATTCTGTAGGTAGGATCTAAAAGGGCCAGTGAAAAAAAAATGCAGATGTTGAAAAATTGCGCTTTATTACTTATATAATTTCCATGTAATAACTATTTTCATATAATTCGTGCAATATTGGTTGATGGTTCATATCAAAAGATAAGAAATCCACAAATATGATCGCATTTAAAAGATTCTATATTATTTTTTAAAATATCCTTGGCACTGCCGAAAGAAAATTTGACATGATATCCGAGCAAAAACAATCTTTTTTAGAGATTGTATTTGCTCGGACGTCATTAAAAAAGATAATCGCCAATATTTTCGCCAAAACAGTTTTTCTATCGTCAAAACCATTTTTTTCCCCAAATTGCGAAGAATGCGATCGGCAGCACGACCCCTGTGTGTAGGCTTCCAAAGGTCGTGTCCGTGTATCTGTTCAGTGATATTGTCATCGATATCTAATCTGTAAAAATAACTTTCGATTATTTTTACTCTGTTTCCATTCTAACGTTTTACAGAAATAAATAAATAAAAGTTTTAGAAATATCGGTTTTACTTTTCTGCCTATTATTTTTTTTGAGGGGGAAACAACTATTTTACTGTAAAATTCCGAAACCTAATAATTTGCAGCTTGCTAAAACAAGCAGCAGTTCACAAAAAGCTGAGTGAGTGACGCCATTTTTTCCTTTGGCAGAATGAAGACATGATCTCCTCTTTGCTCACTATTGCAGGTTGACACCATATAACTTATTAGCTGAGCTTCAGTCGCGATTTTAAAAGACGTAAGTCTTAGGGTATTCTATTGGTCGTCTCATAAGTACTTGATCTTCTCGAACCGTAAGCAGCACGTGACATTACAATAAAATTATATACAGTAGAACCGCGTTTATACGTTTCTCAATGATACTCATACATTTTTTTATACGTAAAATGTCGCCGATCCAAAAATTCTGAATTGCTCTTAATGCTAAACTTTCCTTGTTTTGTTTATGCGCTTTTTTTTAATTACTCGTTAGTTTTGGTTGCTGTCTTGAAGAACGTATAAATGATGTTCCACTGACCGACTGACTCATAGAGACCGAACGCTTGTCAACGGCGCCGCAAATCACATCCAGGTTAAATGCCGGAGGCCCAAACAGCAGCAACTTCAGCGAACGAACTGTAGGATGTACGTACGCTGCATACCCTGGGTACGGCAACCGACATCCTACTCGTGTGCCACCGTAGACTGTTCTTCATCGGAAATACACCTCGCCCGGTGCCAGAAACATCAAAACTGGACATCTGTAGAGTGGCGCAGGGTTGAACGGTCAGATGAAATTCGTTTTCAGTTGTACCGAGCTGACGGGAAGGTGCGGGTGTGGCGGTGGCGTCGACAGCATGAGGTCAGGGCCCTGTCGTGGGCGGTCGGCCCTGTTCAAGGCGGTGGTGGCCCTGTGATGGTTTGGGGATTTGCCACATGAGGCACATTAGGTCCCTTAGTGTGTCTGGAGAGGTCCTTACCAGCATGTGCTGGCTGATGATCTACACGCTTTCATGGCCTTTGCATATCCTGCAGCTGATGGTCTGTTTCAGCAGGACAAAGGGCCGCCCCACCGGGCCGAAACCACCCAGGCATGGCTCGAGGAACACTCATCTGAGTTTGGAACAATCTCGTGGCCACCACGATCCCCGGATTGCAATCTCTCTGAGATGGCGTGGACCGGAACACCAGGTTCATGGATCCCGGACAGTCGTCTCGGGTGGAGTTCTGGCCAATGCTGCAACAGGCATGTGACTGGCATTACCTCCGAAAGCCCTCCGGCATATGGTGGAGTCAATGCCTCGGCGTGTACATCAGGGCCGGATTGAGGTCTTAGTGGGCCCCTAGACTAAGACATCTCAGTAGGCTACCAAGGCTAAGACATCTGAGTGGGCACCCAAAGAACTTATAATTGACAATCATTTTTGAAGTCCGTTAAAGCACGAAAATATAGCAATATGCTTGTGATAATTAATACGACCACCACGAGCAACTCTTAGGATTATAAACAGTTGCTAGTCAGTAATTTAGGGCAATTGATTCCAGGTAAGGGATACAGCATCAGACATACACACCAGTAATGCATCAGCTGAGACTCGAACCCGACCCGGCACTAGAAATCTAGCTGAAAGGTAAAATACTCGTACTTTGATAATGTTAGAAGCAAGACAAGAAGTTTAATAGCAACGCCAACGGTGACAAATGCTGATGAGTTTAAAAAATATTCCAAAAGCTATATGAACATACCATTTAGGAGAGGTTATTTGTATAGATCATTTACGGAGATTCTTTTGAGGGAAATAAAATGCATGCTTATTTTATGATGTGGGATGTTTATGATTTTAATACTGAAGTTTTTCGTAACTCATGATATCATCAGCTTAAATGGGAAACAGGAAAGACAAGCCATGCCAAAGAGACAGCAGGAAATCCAAAAATAAAAAGAAGGAAAAGAAAAAAGAGTGGGGAAAAAGGGAAGTTTTTGAATGATTAAAGTTACGTGAGTGAGCGTCTTTACTTCATTGCATCCCTAGTACCGAAGTTTCTTTCAGTAGGATCATCTGTCGACATGCACAATAGCACATTAGTGACAACGAGATCTACTGAGCATGCGTGTTGAAAGACGATGCAGTTTTGCCTTTGTCTGAAATGTTAAATTTACGAAAACGAAACAACTTGCGAGCTAATTCTGAAACGATGGACCACAAAAAGATCTAATGAATCTATACAATGTTCACTCTTTGTCTCCTGGAAATTAAATTTGATGGTTTCAATTTTCGTAAAGTAAATGTAGAGTTTTTAATTATTATCTCCCTCTTTTTGTGTTTCGGAAGTACAAAATGAACATTTCATTGCTCCATGGTAACGGTCTGTAGAGGTAAACGTAACCCGATCTCTGAGCTTTAGTAATGTTTTTTCTTTTACTCTCCATTTTATACTTTCTTTACGTTTTGAATTGCATTCGATGATAAAGGAAATTCTGTAACTTTAATTAGAGACATACGGTCTGCCCTTTGTTTTACAAATCTTCCATCACAAACCAAAAAAAGCAGCTTGCTCTGGGGATAGAGCTGCTGCATCTATGCGCCAAAGTCCATACCCGCTCCGAAACGGCGCTGCAGTTGTTTATTTATAGCTTATGGAAATCTTCCAGATCTTATTTCTCTTCCTGTAGTAGTAGTTCAGTAAATTTCCATTTTTGGAAGAAATCCCCCACTAATGGAAACGCCATGCATCTGTGTTTTCTTAAGTTTAGTATTGACAACTGATTTTGTGGATCGAAAAGTTAACATAGGTACTGATAAAAAGTGATTGAAAACTTATAATTGGTATTATTTGAGTTTACAGATCAATGCCTTTTTCATTTTGTTTCCCTATTTGAAAATGATCCATTGATATTAAATTTGGTCAATTCTCCAGGATTAGAGATGTTGAAGGTATTTTCATTTGATGTTCACGTCGAATGAGTCCGGTTTGTATCGCAGAGGAGGCGTAGTTGGTGTGTTGTCCACATAATGGCAATGTCACCTAGTTGTCACATAAAAACATAACAACTGTTTTGTGAGAAGCCAAAATAAGTGCATTATTGTAAAGAAAAATGACGTCTTAATTTCTTATACACTCATCACACACACACACACACACACACACAAAAAGAAGCACCCCCGAGAAGTGAGAAGGAATGTCGTCTGTGCGACACAAACGCTGGTCAATTCTTTTAGGAATGTGCCCAGCTCATTGCCACTTGCAGAGCCGTAGCGAGGGGGCAGCAGGGGCGGTCGCCCTGGGCGCCGAGCTGGAAGGGGGCGCCATCGAGAAGTAGATTTTTTTATATAAATGTAAAAAATGTGAAATTAATTTATACGCGTAATTAAAAAAATGTATAAAATTTAAACTTCTTTATGCTTTAAGAATAAAATGGCGACCAGATGAAACCTAAATTAAAGAAGAACTCCAATCGTCCGAACGCCAAATATTCGGATCGGTTTGGCTTGGGTGTGACAGTACATTTTAGTTGCTATGTTTATGAAACATTTGAGACGCGCGCGCAGCGGCTAGTGTAGGCCAGGACTTTAGAGGGGAAGGGCTAGTACGCCCCTTTGAAGTGCTGAACACCGACCCGTGTCTGGAAGGTTGGGTAAAAAATGGGTAGTGTACTTATTTCTACGTCATCACGCTGGCCTTCTGGCTCAGCTCAGTTCCCTCCAGGACAGAACTTCCCTCTATTATGATGGTGTTTTACGCCAGCACTTTTTCTTGGTGTATCATATTAGTTTCACGTTGTATTTTATTTAAGTTGTACACTGAAAACCCAAACTGATGCTCTAAGCGAGAAGAAACAGATTTTAAAATGGACACCAGAAGACATATCAAGATGCATTGTAATTCCAGCACTTTACCTCAAATCATATGATTTTTGATTTTGAGATCAGAAAAGTATATTTGCTATATTAAGCAAAATACTTATTAAAGAAAGAGCATGCATAACAGAAAATGTTCATTTAAAATTATCCAATTTATACTATAACATCAATGTTTTCCGATTTTTAGGCCCCCAAAAATCATTAAATTTTGTTTTCCAAAAAGATAATTTTTGATATTTGAGTGCGCCTTGCAGTAGATGACACACTGTAATCGGGTAAATACGGTAGTAACTTTGACTGAAAGTTCCTTTCATGTGGTGCTCTGACAGAAAGCTCCCAGGCTTTTGGCCAGTGCAGGTACGTCATCGACCACGGCAGCATGTCTCACAGGGTGAAATGTAGGCGACGGGTGCTGTGACCTTTACGGCCTCCTCTGTCCATGATCCATCACTCCTTACGTGTATTGAGAACGAATGACGGATGGCGACGATTCTTCGACAGGAAGCCTACAGTGCGCATGCGCGGAACAAACATTACTCAGTTAAGGTTGCGACAGTTTAAATGCAATATTTGCCGTGACACTGTGACGACATTTGTTTGATTAACGTTGTCTGTATAGCTTGATTGATTGAGTAGCGCGCTGAATTAGTGCACTGTGCCACGTGACGTGCGTGCGTGTGTCGAAATGGGACCTACAAAGTTGTCTGGAGCACAAGGCAGAAAACGAAAAAAACAACAAGAGGCGGATAACGCAGTCCAAGCCAAGCAGTGGCAAAAACTGGGATGGGTAAAGAATGTGGATCCCTCAACCGCTGCGCTCCCACTACAGCAAGTGATTGAAAGTAAGCCATCTACATCCAAGGTTAGTAGACTTTGATCTACATCAACACTTTTAGAAAATGAAAACGTTACTGAAGTAACTGAGAATATAACTGGTATTGCTAGTGTGCATTCAGATGATTCTACACCTTATTTTAACCCGTCCTTTCCAACATTGAGTCCTTATGAAGGCGTACAGGAACAGGATTTGGAAGATGAACAAACCAAAATTCAACTTAATTTTAATGATCCCACAACATGGCCTGATTTGAATGATCATGTGAGAAGCTTGTTAGTTGAACACGGTCCAGAACAAAATAAAAATGGTAATTTTCTTTTATCAATTAATGCAGAAAAAAGGCATTTTACGGGAAATTGGTTCCACAAAAAACTTTTGAATGGAGAAAATGTAGAGCGGGATTGGTTAATTTACAGTGAAGCAACAAAAGTTATTTATTGTTTCCCTTGCATGCTATTTGGAAAGCATTTGAAATACCGTTTGGCACATCTAAAAGTGGGATTTTCTGAGTGGAAAAAATTACACCCTCGAATTCCAGAGCATGAAAATTCTGTAGAGCACCGTGAGTGCTATGCTTCCTGGAAAAGCTTTGAAAAAAGGATTAAAGAGGGCTGTGCAATTGATACTGAACTACAGCAAATGATTACAAAAGAAAAAGAGAAATGGCGGCACATTCTCAGAATCATTGTCGATTGCATTTTGTTTTGTTCAGTCAACAACTTGGCCTTTCGAGGTTCAAGTACAAAGATAGGTGAAGACAAATGTGGATTTTTTTACATTTGCTAGAGTTTGTTTGTCATTATGATAAACAGCTAAAATAGTTATAACGAAGTAAATTTCTCCGTCATTTTTATCCGCGCCGGGGTTCGAACCCGGATCCACTCATTCCGGAATAAGTTGCTCTACCAATTAAGCTACGCGGACATTGATTCTAATTGCTATCTGCCTTTATGTCGTGTGCGTCCTTCTGGCAGGTACGTCACATCTCCTGGTACGTTACATCATCTCCCCCTTCTTTTTCTTTTTTTTTCCTTTCGAAGTGCTGCTCACATTTTTCCTATCTCGCGGTGTGGAAATAACATCACACCAATGCGAGATTTTGAACGGTCGGGTCATCCGGATAGTTCGGGCGCCATTATAACGAAGTGAATTTCTCCGTCATTTTTATCCGCGCCGGGGTTCGAACCCGGGTCCACTCTTTCCGGAATAAGTTGCTCTACCAATTAAGCTACGCGGACATTGATTCTAATTGCTATCTGCCTTTATGTCGTGTGCGTCCTTCTGGCAGGTACGTCACATCTCCTGGTACGTTACAGAGTATATTACCATAGCCAAAGAAAAACCAGGAATTACAAATTACCTTTCCCCAACAATTCAAAACGAGTTTATCAATTTAATAGGTGACACTGTACGCCAAGAAATACTAAAAGACATAAGAGAGGCAAAATATTTCTCAATTTCATTTGATTGTACACCAGATGTAGCCCATCAGGAACAAATGTGCCAGATTATTAGGTACGTGAAAGTTTCAGAGGATGTTTGCTCTATTGAAGAAAGTTTCATCGATTTCATAAAAACTACTGAAACGACTTGGGCTGGTTTAACCGAAGAAATTCTACAAAAATAGAAGCCAATGGGCTTGACATTCGTAATTGACGAGGGCAGGCATACGATAATGGTTCAAACAGGGCGGGGAAGTATTCAGGAGTCCAGGCCCGTATACAAGCAATTTGCAGCCATGCACGTTTTATGCCATGTGCTGCTCATTCATTGAACTCGGTTGGTGTTCACGCTGCTGGAGTCTCTTCAGATATTATCACAATTTTTGGCACAGTGCAAGAATTGTACAAAATATTTTCTCACAATGTCAAAATGTGGGAAATATTATCCAACAAACTTTCTACCACTCTCAAGCGTCACTGTGATACAAGATGGGCATCCAAATACTCTGCTGTTCATGCGCTTTATTCACAGCTTGATAAAGTCCTCGAAGCCTTAGAAGAAATTTCTGACAACCCTCAATTCTATGATGACTGTTTATCAGTGGTTAAAAATCTTCTGAAACAAATTAATTATAAGTTTGTTTGTTACTCTGTTATGTGGGACAAAATACTAAATCAGATCTCCCGCGTGAATGAACAACTACAGCGCAAAGATGTGACCGTGGACTGTGCAGTTAGTCACTTGACAGGATTGAAAGCTGCTTTACAAGACATCCGGGATACAGGGATTGATGTTATACTGGGCGAAGCATCGGACATCTGTGCCGCAACGTCTCTTGACGGCTTCTTCGAGGAGAAAGGGGCAAGGAAGAGGAAACGACTGACATTGGTAGAAAGTGAGAACACTGTTTTGACAGGAAAACAAAGGTTCAGTATAGACTTTTATGCTGCTTTGGACAAAGTCGTAGAACAAATGGAATGGCGTTATAAAAGTTTGATTGAAGTGTTAGATGACTTTAATTTCTTAACGGGCAAGTCTTTGCAATCTATGACCGTAGAAGAGTTAAAGGCTAGTGCAATGCGCTTAGCAAATAAATATGATAAGGATCTGTATGCTACTGAAATAGAGGGGGAAATAGCTAGTTTTAAGTTTCAGGCCACTTCTTTATTTTAAAAAAATCAGGATTTTTCAAAAGCAACCTCTCTTGACCTATTAAATTTAATCCACCAAATGTCTCTTGCTACATCTTATCCAAACTTAGTAATTGCTTTCAGATTATTCTTAACATTACCAATTATTAATGCGTCTAGTGAACGAGGTTTTAGTAAGCTGAAAATAATAAAAAATTACTTAAGGTCATCAATGGGACAAGAGAGGTTAACGCACCTGGCAATTCTGTCAATAGAAAAAGATATTGCTAAAACTATTAATTATGATCAAATAATAAATGATTTGGCTGCTGTTAAAGCTCGAAAGGTACATTTTTAAATACAAAATCATTCTGTTAAGGCTTAAGCATAATTTTAAACAAATGCTACTTGTACTTATTTTTTCAGTTGTTCATAAGCACTTGAGGTAGCAATTAATTATAAATAAAAAGTAATTTTCATTCAAACTATGTTCAATGTTTTTTCTTTCTTCAACAATCCCTATTGAAGCTCACACAGTCACCACAGGCTATTGAATAGGATTACCAATATAAGTTTTTTTTAAATATTATATTATGAGCAATATTTTATACAAAAAAAATTACATTTTATTACTATTTCATACAATTAGCAAATTATATAACGGGACAATAATTGCAAACTAACAATAAAAATCGCAATATTTTTTTAATACAGGTATTGTACTATATCTGCAAACAGGTATATAATAAAATTTGATACCATCGCCTGTTCCAGTTGGACTGGGTCAGGGGGCGCCAATTTTACTGCTTGCCCCGGGCGCCAATACCTCTAGCTACGGCCCTGCCACTTGAGGGTTTTATTTTGATCATTATGTCATCCACTATTACTATTTTCCAAAACCGTGAGTTCCTCTTCCTATCTTTCCTGGCTGCTCTTGGGCATGCACCTCTCCGTGCTTGTTTCAGCTGTCCTCAGCCTGTATATGCAATTTTTTAGTGAAGCTTCATGTTTCTGATCCATAAATAAGAACTGGAAGAACACACTTATTAAACACTTTTCTTTTAACACACAATGGTAAATTGCTCTTGAATTGTGCTGTGTCTTCTAAATGCTCTTCAAACAGATTTTATACGCCTAGTACAGAGGATGACTCGAACGTTTTGCAATATTTGCATAAACGCATGTGCTGCGGTGGGTATGTTACGTGTTTAAACTAGTTCAAGTCTCGCATTGCAGTCAGCCGAAAGGGACATAAAGTGATAGTCGTTGCTGTGAACAGCATTGCATGTCGTCGTTCTGTTTGTGGTTCGGACGCTTAAAAGATGAACAGCCACAACCGGCTAATTAGGAAACTTTTGCTTTACGAGTTTGAACTCGGCCATAAGGCTGCTCAAACAACACGAAACATTTGTCATGCGAAAGGGGAAGGTTCCGTGGACCATAGCACTGCAACCAGATGGTTCAAGAAATTTTGCTCAGGTGACAGAAACCTCGACGATCAGCCAAGGTCAGGTAGGCCGCGAACTGTGGATTCGGAGGCTGTGCGCCAGGCCATAAAGGTGAATACGGCTACCAGCACTCGAAGATTATCAGGCGAGCTGGGCATCTCACAGATCACCCGGGTTCGTCACCTTCAGGACCTCGGCAAGGCCTACAGAAGCTGCCACGTTGTCCCTCGCGAACTTACACTAGCTGAAGCAAACCGCCAAGTGGAAGTGTGCACGGAACTCCTAGAAAACCCGCGCGATGTACGTTTCATCAAGAGAATTGTTACGTGCGATGAAAAGTGGGTCTACTTCCGTAATCCTAACACACAACAGCAGTGGTTGAGCCCAAGCCAGCTTCCAGAACCTGTTGCCAAACGTAGGCGCTTCGAGCACAAGGCGATGCTCTGCATCTGGTGGAAATTCGAGCGAATAATCCATGACGAATTAGTTCCAGACGGTCGGATCATCAACGACAACCTCTACTCTGAACAGCTAGGACCGTATGTATGCCGTTTTGGAGGAGAAGTACCCGGCCCTGGTGAACAGAAAGCGCGCTGTGCTACAGCAGGACAACACTCGGCCTCATACCGTGCGAACGACCCAGGCAAAACTCCAGGAACTTGAGGGCATCGATCTGATGCCACACCCAACATATAGCCCGGTCCTTGTCCCGTCTGATTATTACTTATTCCGGTCCATGGCCCACTTTGAAGCCTGCGATTTTGATATATCTGACGGGGAATATAACGATTTTGTGGATCACGTCCCCGGAAAGTCAACCGTAGTTCTTGAAGACACTGGTGACGGCGGCACGTTGGAGTAAAATTTTGTCTCATTATGTTTACACTCGGGTTTTCACATTGGATCCCGAACGTAAAAATGGATCTACTGGCCGTTAGGTTCTTCGAAAGATGTGTGATGTTCGTTCCACACATAATCTGGAATTAATAAGAAGTCTTTCTTCAACGGTTCGGAAAATGTGTGATGCTTCTTCTACACATCGTCTGGAATTAATCATAATTTCTTCTTCTACAGAGTGTTACTTCAAGCATGGTTTACCGGGGACCCGAAACCTGCGATTTCGTGCCCCCACCTTTCTCAAAGAGGGGATATATGTAACGTACTACAGAGGTGATGCACATGTAAGACGGCAAATAGCACTGATAAGCCCTCGTCGGTATAATTGGGAAAGCATTTGGTTTAGGAGGAGAAGGATGCGGCTTTGAGCTCTACCACCGGCAAATTTGGGGGTTTCACAATCTCTGAAGAGTATTTGGGAGCCACGAGGTATCTTAACATCATTGCTGACCATGGACACCCGTACATGTCCATGGTGTTCCTGACGAAGAGGGCTACATCGAGAAGGACTATGCGACAAGCCACAAAACTCGGATCGTCACTCTGTGGTTCCAGGAGCATGAAAATATCTTCAAAGTGCTAAAAGGCCCCATAGTTCCTAACAATTAACCTCATTGAATACCTGTGAGATGAGATTGAGAGGGCCATTCGTAACAGAGATCATCCTCTAGCGAACATTCGGCAATTGACGGACACCATCACATCTGCTTGGTTGAACATACCTGTAGAACGATTTGAGCACCTAGTTGAATCCATGCTGCATAGAATCGAAGCTGTTTTGACAGCAGAGGGCCGCCCAAAGCGATTTAGGTAGGTATTTTAAATAATTTCTAGTTATTGTCTACTTCAGTGATAGTACTCCGGTGCTCTTTGGCCAATTATGGTCCTTGCGCAGTACATCTGAATAAATAAATGAACATTCAATTTGGACCGAGGCAAAGGTTGACAAAGCATGCGAGTTCGTGATGCTTTGAATAATGTACTGTATCTAACAGCACTGGAGAGAAGATTGCTGTATGCGGAATTTTAACTTTAATTGCTGCCTAGTATGAGTAACTGGTATTGCTCTGTGATCCTCCCTGTAACAATACAAAGGAATGTTTGAGTAAACTAAAAAAATTACATATAATTTAAAACTCTTCTTTTAAGCTTCTTCAGAGGCAATGAAAAATTGCCTTTGGAGCTGACAATTTGATTTCACTCCTCAGTAAAAAGGCTTCAGTGCAACACTTTAAGTACCTGAATGAAGCAACTTCAAGGCTAAAGAATATTTTAGAATACAATCGTAATTTCTCAGCTTTGATATTTCAGTGAAAAAACAATTCCAGTCCAGAAAGCTGATGTTTACTACACTTTCCCTCAACGAAACTCCTAATAAGGCTCATACTTAAGTGATTACTGAATAATACATTAATTACATGAATAACCTTTATTCCGCCATTAAGGCAAATACCCAAATATTTCATTTACTTCCGGCTGTGACAATCGCTACAACTCCACTGGAATTTTAAATTGCACGGTATCGAAAATTCTAATAGTACACTGGCAGGGATGCACGATTCCCGGGACGAAAACAGTTTTTCTCCCTTCCTACATGAAGCTTCCTTTCCCCAGGGCCGTGGCTTGGGGGCGGCCAGGAACGGCTCGGCCTCCCCTAATAATAATTAATGAAGACTCGTGCTCCATATGACTGAATAAGTAAGTTGCTGTAAAACATGATGAGAATGACGTGTGTGGTGACAGTGGCCAAAGGTAACAACTTTAATCCAAATGACACTAAAAGTTAAAATATATACAGTTAAAAACTATATTAGCACTTTCGAACTCACAACGAGTTTGTCATCAAATGTAAAACCGACAAAATGAAATGTGAAGCCCCTTATATACAGGATTTACTGTTGCCAACCATGGGATATAAAAGTTATTTAACCTAGAAGATTAACTAGAGTCCAGGTGGCATATCGAAACATGCACTTTATTGACGAAAGTCACCGAATACCCCTTCAAAAGCAAATGAACGGATCCGCTGTGTTGTTAAGATGCGCGGTATAAAAATAAGCCTGCAGCTGACCGCGATCATATCGCACTGTGAGGTTGAGTGAAAATCTCGCGGCGGGAGAGAACTGACTTTGAGAAAGGAAAGATTGTTGGGTGTTACATCAGTGGGTTGTCCATAAAAGAAACCGAGAGGCGTTTAAACATACCGAAGTCAACTGGTTTGGATGTACTGAATAAGTGGAAGACACATGGCGTGCCTGAAGCAGCAAAAGAAAATACGGCAGACCAAAGAAAATCAGTGATAGAGGACGTCGAAGCCTCAGGAGTGTCGTTACAGCTAATCGACGGAGTACTGCGTAAGACCTCAGTGTACAAGTGAGTAACAATGCTGGAACCTCGGTATGTACACGTACCATTTGGAGAGAACTTCATCCATGGGATACCGTGGTCGCGCGGCTGCTCACAAGCCTTTCATCTCCACTCGGAATGCTACTCGTCGTTTAGCATGGGGTAAAGAACATTTATCGTGGACCGTAGATCAATGGAAACGAATCCTATGGACTGATGAATCCTGATACACGATCCATCAGTCTGATGGCCGTGTGTAGCAATAGCGGCAGCCGGGGGAACGCTTTTAATCACACACGGTGTACTGTTCCTACGGTCAAGTTAATACAGACACTTGACGTGGACTAGGAACATCAAACAGAGGTCACCGCTCTTTCCACGTTTATAAGTGAGTCACGGAAAAATTCTCATTGGCCGCCACCGGGAACCTAACCCAGGGTCTTCCAGTTACGCACCGGATATATACTTCCACTGCACTACAGCGGCCTCGAATTCATCCAGACTCACACACACTAACTGCCAAGCGAATTTGGCAGGTTGCTTCTTGGAGCCCCGCATGATGCTCGGGATTCACCAAATATGGTAGGCAGCAACTGAACAAATAATTAGAAGGCGAGTGAATAATTAATACAGGCACTTGACGTGGACTAGGGACATCAAACAGAGGTCATCGCTCTTTCCACGTTTATAAGTGAGTGACGGAAAAATTCTCATTGGCCGCCACCGGGAATCGAACCCATGTCTTCCAGTTACGCGCCGGATATGCTTCCACTGCACCACAAGGGCGCAATGGAAGACACTGGGTTCCATTCCCGGTGGCGGCCAATGAGAATTTTTCCGTCACTCACTTATAAACGTGGAAAGAGCGATGACCTCTGTTTGACCTACGGTCAAGTTTGGAGCTGTCAGTGTACTCGTGTGGGGGTGTTTTTCGTGGTATGGTCCGGGCCCATTGGTTATCGTGGACAAACCCGTTAACCAGCACGTCTACCTTGATATTCTGGACAATTATGTCTTACCAACTCTGTGGCTTTCAAAATTGTTTATTGAGAAAACCAGGAAGGAGGATACGGAAGGCCTGTATTTACAGTTCCAACAGAAACATAATTGACGACATATGTGCAGTGAAGTTGAAAAAGGTACAGATGCTGATGTACTATATACAATGGCAATAATAGATGAGTGTCATCACAAATATAAGTTGAGCTATAGAAGTGACCAGCAACAATGGTGCACGAGTAATGCACGAGAGATACACAGTGAAAGAAACAATATGAGCAATTTCAGTATAAGGTTGTAACAGAGATAAATATGGTGATAATACTATGTACAATGTAGTGATGCACTGGATAGGTGCCTATGAGAGGCTAATATCAAATGAGCAAGTAAGATTAAAATATGTACAACATGTGCGGTAATAGAATGATTGAAATCATATAGAAAGTGCAAAAGACAACGTGAAGACATGAATAAGTATAGTACAATAGTAAAATTTTGTGGCGAATGCTACAGCTAGGAAACTTTACAATGTGCAGATGAAACAAGTAAATTACAAACAACAAAATAAAGAAGGTATTTATATATACATGTATTGTATAGAGATGACAGCAATTGTAGTGAACTAAAGCACGATAGAAAGACGTAAAATTGCAATCAGAAGTGTTCTACGTAAAAAGAAAAATAACATTCAGTAGAGTCGTATGCTAAAACAGTTCTCAAAGAAGGAGTTGTAGATGAACTGAGGGATCAGTAAACCAGGTTCGATGTGGTGACCAAATCCGGAAAAAGCGACTTTTCTTGGAGTCAGTTGAGGCAGACGCATATGCGAGGCGCAATCGCGACTGAAGCCTGTTGCGAAAGATACAACACATTGCATCCCCCGCCTGGAAGATGGTGGGTGTTACTGGAACAGATCGTAGCTGTTGATGGTAAAGATATGTGACATGGCGGGCTAGGATGAACGCATATGCGCTTGCTGCAGGTAAAGGAGTAGGGGTTGATACGAGCTATACAGGGTACTGTAAGCTCCAAACGAAAGGTTGAGGGCGCACAGATGTTGCACCACGGTGAATGCAAGATGATGGAGTGGTAGAAGCACCGGACAGAAGAGATAAACATGATGTACATCTGCAGGCATGTGACAGAAGACGCAGGTTGGAGAAGTGATGAGGGTTATACGATAGAGCGTGGCTGGTACCGGCAGGCGACGATGTAGAAACAACCAATGGATATTTCTCTCCATCGGTGTAGGTAGCATAGATGAAACCGTCGACCACACGCATGGTAAGGCTGTGGGTGGAACATCTGGAATCGGAAGTGGTACAGATGATGATGGAGCACGAAGGAAGCTATAGAGAGAAGAGAGAGAGAAACTGGAAAGTGGGAGGGTAGAGCCATGAAAAGTGAGAAAGAAGGGGAGGGAAGGGAAGCTGATGGAACGAGAGATAGGCCAGTAAGGGAAGCTAGGTCAGGGTAAAGTGTGACAATGGCTGTACGGATATCAGAGTACAGTGAAAGAGAAGCAGGAGTACTAGGAAGCATAGGAGATATATCATAGAAAGGTTTCCACAGGAGATCAATGGTGAGAAGGTCCCGAACAGTCACGACCCCCGCAGGGAGCCATGAGAGGTCGGTGAAGTGAGGGGCGTCAGGGGAATGGACGACGGAATAATAGAAATGTGGTTGGGCTAAGAGTTCAGTGGTAGAGGCAGGAGGGACACGAAGAAGAAACGCAGAGTGAAGAAAAGAAAGCGCTTCTGTATAGATGGGGGAAAGGCGAGAGCGAAGAAGAGAAAAGTGATCCATCATCACAAGTATAATAAAAGTAAATATTGGATTTCGCCGAGAAACCATCACATCCATGGTGACTGTAGTTGGATTCGATGAGGCTGTCAGGATACGGAGGAAGGAGATCACTATATGAGCTCTGTAAAAGAGCACAACATCTGTACGGGAAATCCCTCCTGTAAAAATCGGGAGACAGAGTGTTGAAACTTGGACCCAGTGATGGTGTGTCCAGATGACTTTGGACACAATTCTGGTAATCTCCTGAGGATAAAAGAGAGGTAGTTTGAAGACTGTCCATAGCATGTCGAGAGGAGGTAAGTACGAGCAATTCTCACTCGAGTAACATAAGATGTGCAGAACTGTGTGTTCTTCCAAAAGGCAGCTGTGCGATTCAGACGCGCGTGGAGTGAGTTCCAGGTGGCATTCCTCGCAGCCAAGGGCACACCAAGATGTGCGCCTAGGAACTTTTGCGTGGTGGCAGCCCAAGAGGCTCCCCAAGGGTTGTCGGACTGGGCGGTCCAGCTTCCGTACCAGAGACCTGTACTTTCTGTAGTGTTAAGGCTTCTGCCGGAGCAGGACGAGTAGAGTGCGTAGCATTCTGATAGGATGTCAAACTAAACATTGTCTCTGATGCAGAATGTGGCGTCGTCCGCATACGCCGAATAAGGGATTTTAAAGTGCCTTTTGCTTGCAGTCAGAGGAGGAAGTACGGCAAGAAAAGCATTATAAATTCTGCGCAGGAACGGCTCAAAGGCAATGGCAAACAAGTGCCCTGACAAAGGACAGCCTTGACGTATTCCACGATTGAAACTGATAGGAGCCGTAAGAAACGCTACCGTCCTGACATGGAGAACCGCGTCCTGATATAGGTTAAGGATGGTAGTAACAAAAGCAAGAAAATCCAAAGAAAGACATGAGTGAGAGATATTATCGAATGCTCCGCGCTGATCTAAATTAAGGAGCGCGAGCGATTCTGAGTTAGTATGAGCGAGAGGTCACGAAGAAGATGTAGGTTAGATGCGATAGACCGACCAGGGACCGTGTAGGTTTGGTCGGTAGAAAGAAGAAATGGGAGAACAAGATTGAGTCTGCGAGAAAGGAGTTTAGCTTATACTGTAGTTTGTAATCTAGATTGAGAAGTGAGATTGCATGCCAATTCCCCAAGTCAAGGAGGTCGCCTTTCTTAGGGAAAAGTAGGACATGTGCCACAGTGAAACCCCTCGGAAGAGAGGAAGAGGTAAGAGCAGAAGAAAATGCAGCAAGGAGGAAAGGAAGTAAGGCAGAGAAGAAAGTAATGTAAAAGACAAAAGGTAGGCCGTCAGGACCAGGGACGGCACGGGAATTCTGAGAACGAAGGACGGTCCTAAGCTCAGAAGAAGTAGGAGGTTGTAAAAGAGAGGCAGAAAGATGAGAAGGAATCTGAGGTAAAGAAGAAAGTAAGGAGGCAGCTGCAGTTGAGGAAGGAGGGGGATTTCACTGTATTTGTTAAAGAAGTATTGACGAACGTGTGAGCAGAGGATGTCCGAATCTGAGGAAACACGGCTATCAAGTAGCCGGAGAAGTCGAAGGTGATGAGAAGAACAATGCTTGTCTTCAAGAGAGGAAAGGAATTCGTAGGAGCATTCCTCTGGTGTCAAATGCTGTAATCGAAGGCGGAGGATGGCCTGACGAGCTCATGGTTCAAGTAGAGCACATAAGTCGGCATGATACGCCGCATACTGCGGGTGACCAGCGCCGAGGTGAGTTAAGATTTGTCGGAGGTTGCTTTCTTCCGTGATGCGTGATGTATTAACACGGAGAAAATAGCACTTCAAAAAGTGAAGAAGATGAGATTTCACTGTGAGACAATATGTAAGAGCACAAGTGGCAGTAGCTATTCCAGGAAGGAAACTTTGAAGGAATTCTCGTACTGCAGAACATAACTCTGGATCTTCAAGAAAGGCCGCCCCGTCGGCGCAGTGGTCTAAGGCAATGGCCTGTGATCATTCGTCCGAAAGGGGTGCGGGTTCGAATCCCGGTGTGGCATGGATGTTGTGTTTGTCTTACGGCACTGGCTCTCTCCCTTCCCTGGAACCAGTGACCCTAAATTAGGGACGGGCGACTGCTTATAGCCCATTGAGTTGCTCACGGTGGTCGTTAAACCTCGAATCAAAAAAAAAAAAATCTTCAAGAAAGGATGACTGAAGAGTCCAAGAACGATATCCCGAACTTTGCCGAGACGAGGATCCAATGGTGGTAACGACGACACAGTGGTCAGAGGATGCTGTGGGAGAGTGGTACAGTCTGTTATGACAGGAAGAAGTGATGAAGTGACGTAAACACGATCTAATCTGGCGGAAGTAAGAGTGGAGGCGATTGCTATCTGCCACGTGTAGGAGGTTGACGTTGGATGAAGCTGACGAAAAACATCGTGGAGATCAAAATATGCCACGATGGATCGGAGCTGCTCCACTAGACGAATGCGATGCTCGTTGACAGTTGGAGAGCGGTCGAGATCAGGTTGGAGAGTGCAGTTAAAGTCACCGCCGAACACAATGTGATCGGTCGGTGACGCAGATTGAAGGGCGGTTCTTAAAGATGTGAACAGCTGTGGCAGTTGAGTGGATGACTAGGGTGCATAGATGTTAAATATCCAGTACCTTTGACCATCATAAATGAAGAAAAGGCGTTGTAACTGATCTCGACATAGGTTCTGAACCCGGAGGGAAGAGACGATTTGGCGAAAGCGTGAACGAACGCCTATCGCCATGCCACCATGTCGAGATAGTCGAAATTTGTGATAGAATGTGAAATCCCACATTCTATCACGGTGGAAGAGCGTAGATGAAAGACAATTAGTCTCTTGTAAAATAACTATGTCAGCATCTAAAGCGGCGAAGTCTTCATAAACTAGCGAATTGGCTAGTGGGGAGCTAAATCCCCTACAATTCAAGTTCACTATCTTGAACGGATATGTCAGATGGTGGTTGGATTGTATCATCGGCTGCTATGCAAAGGATATCTAGACGACGAACGAATTTCGTTATCCAGCGCGGATCACCTACGATCTCACGAGGCACCGCTTGAAGATGAGAACGGATAATTTGTAATTGTAGAAGAACATCAGGAAGATTTGCAGTATAAGAGGATAACAATTTTCTCGACTGTTGGTTGTGACGAGAACCAGAAAGGAAATTATATAGAACATCTCCTGTGACTGGAAGTTGAGGAAGAGAATGAGTTTCCATAAATTGAAGAAATACATGTGAGAGAACTGGGTCTGCAGAACCAGTATCGATTTCAGTATCAGGCTCAACAGAAGCATCTGATGCAGTGTAGCCGACTGAGTGACCACTACGGTCAGAGCGGTCAGTCGTTGTTCGGGTTTTTTTGGCACGAATATTGTGGGTCCTTCGAAGCTTTCCTCTGCCCCGAGAGGGGGTAGCATCAGGGTTGTCAAGTACTTTGAAATGGCTAGACGCAGTGGACCAACCAGGAGAATTAGACGATTGTACTTGAGCATCCCCCGAGTGAGGGGTGAGGGGAATGAACAAACGAGCGAAGGTGTGTCTGACAGAGGATGTGACGGTGAAAGATACACAAGTCTGGATTCTGCAGGTCGTGGCGAAGTCATGCGTCGACCAACGGCTATAGTGTTACTTTTGTCTGAAGTCACGCGTTGACCAACGGCTGTAGAACTTTTGTCTGAAGTCACGCGTTGACCAACGGCTGTAGTGCTACTTTTGCTTTTGACTTGGGCAGAAGACGTTGAGGTTACCGCTGAAGCAGACGGTGTTTGGGCTGCCGAAGTTGTAGTAGAAGTGCGATGTGGACATAAGGCACGAGGGTGTCCATAACCTTTGCAGATAGAACACATAGTGCCGACAGTAATGGGGATATCACAGATGTGTGTATCACATCGAATACTGAAATTCGGTGGAACTCGTAGTTTCGCTTCATCAGACGGAAAACCCACTCTTACATTTCGCCGTAGGCCAAGAAGTTAACGATTTTCCGGCAGGGCTGGGAAAGAGGAGAAGGTGGTGATTGTGCCAACTACACGTCCAAAGTTTTGCGCAATGGACAGTAAAAGTTCGTAAGAAATTTCTGGCGGGACTGGGGAAAAACTCAGAACAGGAGGCATGTGGGAGATAGGATCAGCATTAATATGGCGGTCACCAATAGAAAGTCCATCATTTATAACGTGAAGTGCATATTTGAGTTCAGAGAAATATGCGGTAACTTTGCCATCTTTCCGGCCCGTGTGTGTGACGGCTGACTTCAGGAAGAGTAAACGAAGTGCTGCGCTGTAAGCAGTGAGCTTAGTATTGGCAAGAGCAGGGAAGGCAATGCCGAGGTCAACTTTACTAAGGAAGTGTTGACCAGCTGACGAAGTTGCTGGAAGATCGACGAAGAAGTTGGAGTTTGCATCACATTTCGTCTGATAAGGGCCTTTTATAGAAGCCGACGCAAAAGGTGGTTAAGACTTATTCGAAAGGACGGCTGCATATGGAGCGGCCGGACAATGTGATGACGTAGAGTCTACTGACCAGCAACCTTCCCAGCATATGTCCTCTTCTGTCATATGCTGGGAATGTTGTTGGTCACTACTTAGTGACGTAGCAGTAGAAGTAGGATTAGCTGGTAGGGTATCTGAACTAAGCTTAGGAGAGGAGGGGCTTGTCGCAGCAGGCCCGCCATCGGCGGATGGTGGAAGAGGAGGAAAATCCTTATCAGAAACAAGAGCTGGGACGTCACTCTCGCCTGATGTCGCCATTTGTAATGGCGAAGTAGAACTCACGTCTTGGCCAACTCTGCCAAGACAATAAAAACGAAGATAACTTAACTAAATGATCACTTACCGACTTGGTAGGGATACGAGCAGAACCGTGGAACCTTTACAAAACTCACACACACAAAACTAAATACTCGGAACACCGAAGAGAGCACTAGCAAGACGAAATGCACGGAGCAAAAAAAAACTGCGTGTATGTGGCAATACTATGGAACCGAGCCTTGTTGGTACCAGAAGGATAATGCACCGAGCCATAAAGCGAGGACTGTTACGGCGTGGATTGACGATAATTCCGTATCTTGTGTGGACTGGCCAGCACAGAGCCCTGATTTTAATACCATACAGCACCTATGATATGAATTAGAGAGCCGCATAAGAAGTTTGGAACCAAGGCCTACTACTAAGCAACAGTTATCGGCAGCATTATGTACTGAATGGAAGCGCATACCTATCGTTGTGTTCCAAAACTTTGTCGAAAGCATGTCTCGAAGGGTCAGTGCATGCATTAAGGCCAAAGGTGGTTTCAGAATCGCTTTAATGTAACAAAACAGAGGAGACGAGCAACATGGAATCGTCTCAAAGAAAAAGAACAGGAATGATACAAACTGATAAAAGCGATGATATGTACATTGAATGAGTAATGGCAAATTTACAACGTGATGCAAACAGAGCAATGCTTGAGGGAAAACAAAATGATCACAGGCGGGGCACCGCAGTGCGAAAGAATATCAAAAAGTTAATGCAGAGTCTTAACTCATCGTGAGATGTAACGGACTTGGTGTAACAGCGAACCACTGGGTCACTGGCGACTAAGTAGCATAAAAGGAGCTTTCACGGCATGCGGAGATGGCGGCAGACTGAAACTCCTGCTGTACCACCGTGCACAGAGTAACGAAAAGCATGGTGAAAGATGAAGTCCCAAGTGCGCCATCTATGAAAAAGTGTCGAGGAGTGGCAGTTCCTCTCTTGTAGAAGGAGTAAGTTGGCCCCAAGGAGCGAGAGATCTTCCAGAACGAGAGCGTTAGCGAGGGGGTTAGTACACCCCCTACAATTCAGAGTGGCGACCTTGAATGCGTATGTCTGACGGCGGATGAAGGGCAGCTATGGCAGCTTTCTGGAATGTGTCGAAGAGATTGATGATACCACGACACCACAAGACGTAGTCGGGTTGCTTGGCATTACGCCTTAGGAATTTGAGGATGGAGGTTCCTTAGTCGAAGACCTCGCGAAGAACTGCTTCAAACTGCTGATGAGAGAAGCCTCCATATTTGTTTTATGAGTGAGAAACTCGTAAAGATCTTCAAAGGAGACACGTTCTGAAGGAAGAGAGGCATTGGTAAGCAGAGTTGAGAAATCTTCAAACGTCGGCAGATGACCCTTGGACTTTGAAGAGGAAGGGCCAGAACGTGACAGGGGAGACTTGGAGCCTGCTAGACTGGTGGAACGATGTGGGCGGCCAGTCGGAGAAGGTTATTTCTTCTGTTTCCTCCGGGCCTCGGTACTGGTAGTAGAGCGACATTTTTGCCGTGGATCGATGACACACGAGATGTGGAATCAGAGGAAAGGTCCACCTCATCGCCGGGAGCAAAAGTGCCGACGGTGAATGAAGCTTGAGGATCAGCCGTGATGTCCTCTGATGGAGAGAGAACACGGGAAGGCAAGGAGGAGACAAGCGGAGGAAAATCCGACAGAGTCGAGAAAGCAACATCGGAAGACGCGTGTTGATCGAAGGCTTTAATCAGATTTTCGGCAGAACTGGGTCCAGGTGGTGCAGACGCAGGAGGAGGCATGGCAGCAGAAACGGAGGAAGAGGTAGAATGCTGCCTTGGAGCTCCATGAGTCAGTGGCTCTGCATGGGGAAATTGAGCCTGTTGATGGCCATAAGCCTTGCAGCGTGAGCAATGAGCAGAAGTGAGGAGCTCAATCTGCCGGCGCTCGTTACCGCAACAAACATCGAGGAACCGTGGAAACTTTATGAGATGCTCTTCCGGCGGGAAGATGATGCGAGCAGTTTTACGGAAGCCACAGATTTGTTTATCATCGGGGTTAGAGGGGGAAGAGGAGGAAGAGGAGAAGTCTTCACTGCGCCGACTACTCTGCCGCATCGACTAAGTGCAGCACACAGCATATCATCAGAGATCTCCGGAGGGACCGAATGTAGAGAGACCAGAACAGGACGCTGGGCGATGGATTCAGCTAAGAGGTGACGATCGCCAAGTGATAGTCCCCGAGACAAGACAAGCTCGGCAAATTCTTTCTTCGAAAAAAACAAAACAATCACAGTTCGTGGCTATCTGGTGAGGTGGGTGATGACACCAGAAGGAAGCATCTTCTTGGGAGCGGAGCTGTACTGTTTCAAAGGAGTGTTGGGCAGCGCATCAAAACAAACCCCCAACTCGAGGATCGAATGAAGACGTTGACCAGCAGGTGAGTTCTCGGGAATGTCTAATAAGATAGTGTCACCGTTGAGAGTAACGTAAGAATCCATAGGGGGCAGACGAGACGAGGAGAAAGCCGGTGGAATACCAGAGGCAGCCGCAGAATACGTGCGTGCCGAAGCGCCTCCTCTGGAAGGCATTGGAGCTGCATAAGACAATGTACTGGAAGCAGAGGCAGTAGAAACTGTATAGGGCAGATTAGCGACTCCAACAGAGACGTCCATGAATTCCTCATCGTTAGTAGAGGACAGGGACGTCACATCCACGTTCTCAATGGCAGAGTCGGAGACCTGTGCAGGAGAAGACGTGCAAATGACAGGAGGAAAATTAAGAGGCTCTCCCCTAGAAAGCGAAGATGATTGATCGGCTGCGTCTGTCGTTGAAGAGGTGACGCGAGGAGCTGCAGCGATGCGGGGGGAACAGCGCACTCATCGGCAGATGCCATAATCAATGGCAAGGATTAACTAAGAAAAGTACCAGCTCGGTGTGGAAATTAAAACACTGATACTGAAAAAAAAATAAGCACTCACCAACTCGTGAGGGATCTTAAACGAAAGTACAGACCTTTAACTTCGGCACACACACAGAAGAACAATGATGGGACACACAAAACACGTACGTAAAGCACTCAAACATAGAGCTCGTGAAGACATGTGTAGGCCAAAGGTGGACCGACACCGTACTAATGTATGTCAATAAATGCTGTGTTGTGTTTCCCTTCTAGGTGTCCAGCCACTTTTGTCAATGTAGTGTACATGAAATGCACTAAAATGTTCAAATGTTAACATGAAATACGCCATTTCTTGTTTGATCCGGTTCAGATGTGGTAAGTAATTATTTCCAGTTCTGTGAAATGTACCCTGGAACTTCATCATTGCAGCATTGGTTCGAGCAATGAAAAATAAACAAGCTTTCCATAAATAAAGTAACACCCTGGGTAGGTGGGACGGCTAAAATAGCGGTTTGTTCCCAAAGGGGATAATGAGTACTGGAAGCAGTCGGTCCAGAAAAGGCAGTAGATGTGGAGCCATTTTTAACAGAATATACAGTATGTAGGTTTTAACATGAGGTAGGTATGTCATTGAACCAACATACTTTATAACCGCACGTTCACTCGTAAGAGTTGAAAGTGTCGACCTACAGATTTTCTTATAAATGAATGAAACAGTAGACTGATCAAAACCATGAGCACATGCTAGTTAAAACACTCTATTGAGTTCTTTTTGACGAAGGCTGCGGGTGGAAGAATGGGAAAAGGCTCGACGGATGTGGGAAAATAATGGTGAAAGTTTACAGGCAGACGGGTGAAATGACGATTGAGGAATTAAAGTATTCGACGAAGGCTTGTGGTAAACAGAATAACTAATTTTACCAGAAAAAGGATTACGACATAAAGTGAAATCTAAGTAAGGAAGGGTAAAGTCCTGTTCAAGTTCAATAGTAAAAGTGAGAGAGGGGTGAAACGAGGACAACTTAAGTGCAAAATCGGAAAAATGCTCAGGGAAAGAAGGCCAGAAAACTAAAACGTCATCAGCATACCTGAGAAATAATATAGGTTTTAGAATACATTGATTCAACACATTGGTTTCTAGCTTCTGTAACACAAGATCCGCCAAAAGAGGGGAGAGGGAGGAACCCATAGGAGCTCCCTCCAATTGACGGTAAAGCTGCCCGTTAAATCGAAAAAAAGAACGATTTTGAAGAAGACGTAATGCCCGTAATACTGCCTAGGATTCTGAAAAAGGGACTTTGCCAAAAACTAAAAGTTTTTCCTATATGATGTTATGTGCTAAGGAAACAGGGACATTGCGAAATAGAGACACTTCTTCTAACGAAGCCATAAGGAAAGTAGAACCATTATGGTTAAAAGACTTAATCCAGTTGAGTAGAAATACGGATTGAATAGGGAGGACTATCCAGTAAGAGAGTAAGATATTTAACAAGGGCACATTTAAGGGGCCTGGTAGGGCTAGCATAGCCAGATACCAAGGGCGAAAAAAAAATCCATAAGGAAGGAGGCCACTTGTTATTCTTCATGGCCTTAAGCCTGAAGATGGGATCTAGGGATCCTGAAAGATCTCGCTTTTAACTTTGCTTTTACTTGTGAATAAAGTTTTTTAAACTAGTCTATAGTATCAGCGGGGATAATTTTTAATCGTACGTAGACAGATTTTATGACTTACATGTTCCTTTCGTGCGAAACACAGTTTATTACCTACCGGAAGGCCATCCCATTCGCCCTTTGGTATCTGGCTATGCTAAAAAAATCCCCAAGAATCCAGTTTCAACCAAATAGATTATAAATATTTTTAACAACGCTTGGAAGTACCAAATTTCGTCTCAATCGGTTAAACCATTTTTGAGACATTTCATTCTAAAAAAAAAAAAAAAAAAATTCCGAAGGGTACCTCTACTTTTGGTGCTAGTAAGGGCATCGAAAGAAGAGGTGCTTTCCGGATGTACATACATATCCTTAAACAGCACTGTTGTGCTTATTAATTTTTCAATAAATACTGCTGTAATACAATATTAAATATCATACAATATTTTAACTTATAATATAGGTTAAAATTAATTTATGAAAGTACCTAAAATTTTCTAGCCTCCCTTACATATTTTGTAGCCTGCCCTGGAATTTAGCACTAGCTACGGCCCTGCCTGCCCTAGAATTCAGAACTAGCTACGGCCCTGCCTTCCCCTTTGAAACAGTTCTTAAAATTTAACAACTTCAAGTCACGTTTAACTGATAGTCTTCTTTTCTGCATGAATACACTTTCGCAAGTGAAGAGAACTTTTCTTTCTTTCTGGTGAAGAGAGCGTTTCTCTCTTTCTCTCTCTCTCTCCCGCAGGTGAAGAGAACAACAGTGCAACCAAATCGAGTGGGAAAGAACTTCGTAATATGAAGATTAACGGCTGACATGTATTTGCATATTACGAAATTTATTTGTATTCTGCCGCCGTTATGTCGTGTCTGTGAACTTGTCTTGGGCTTACACATGAGCGTCAATTTCACACGGCAAACACAATTATAAATCAAAAAAGATGTGACTTCGTCAACTTTACAAAGGTAAAAATCTTTTTATTGGAAAATACAAAAAAATGCCTGTCGAGTTTATTATGGGCATACGCACGAGCACACATGTGGGACATTCCAGCTTTGCGACTGATTTTCTCATAAAAATATATTTCTAAATGTACCTTTCATTCGGCTAAACATAAGAATCATATTTCAAGTTTGAAAATGAGGATGCCTTTATCGTTGTGGATTTCGTAACTATTTCATTGATCGATTTCATTTTCGGTCGTATATCCAGATAGCGTTCTGCTGTACAAAATGTAATACATATTCATTTGACTTTCTAAGAACACATCTTCAATCGAAGGGAAGCGATATGAAGTTTTCCTTGAATAGCTTTCTGTACTTGGTTAATCTTCTTTTTAAGGCTGGTAAACATGAGAATTGTCAGTGTATGTCTTGAGCCCCTTCTGTTAAATGGGACGTGTGGTGGCGACCGCAGCTAGAAATCGAACTGAGGGAAGAAATAGAGAAATAAAAAAAGAAACTACAGGGAGAGAAAAGAAGAAATAATAATGAAAACAACATAAAAGGGTTCCTTTGGAAACGACACAAAGACGTATTTTCCCACTTAGAAACAAAATAAAATAAAAATCGATTTTGCAAAGTAGATAGTGCTGATGTTTTACATACTTTATTTAGCCAACCGCAGATACAGGGCAATATAATCAAACAAACAATACAACTAGCTCAAACTGTTCTTCTTTACTTACGGAATAAAAATATATATACTGTTCTAAATAAAAGATCAAGAAGTGGATTTCCTAAATGCAGAAAAACATTCGTGCACATGAACCATTTGGATGAATACCGTCTTCACACGATTTTAATGATCATAAAACATGAAATATATGTACAATTAAAATACTCTAAAACACACTAGCACTTTCAGAGTGACAGTCGCCCCATCATCAGGTGTGATCGGATCTCCCAAACCGTTCAGTATAAATATCTGAAGTGCGCCATAACTGCAATCGACGTAACAGAATTTTGCGACGTACGCGCCATCTGTCCCAGCGATTAAACCACGATCAGAGCGACACCACATCACAAATCGTAAACATGATTAGAACTGCAATATTAAGTATTAAAGTCTAAAAAAGGAAGATAGTTCGGTGGATTGTCCAACACTTGTAGACGAAAGACGTCTCCAAATATCAGGTAGATCCCAAGGGCAATTATCATTACAGCAACTTCGTTTGAACGCGGAAATGAACAAACTCTCAGTCACCAGTAGCATGTGTGTAGAGGCTGGGGTTATCAAAATTTTGGCATTGTCCCAATCAGGGATTAAATCTTCTGAATCAATGCACTTGGTAAGGGCTGTACAGATATGGCTTGCTTTTAAACTATATTTATGTTCCTGCAGCCTGAGGCACAGTTTCCGACGAGTGGAGCCTATGTAATAGTTAATACTCTCATGCGAGTCATTGTCCAATAGTGGGATCCAATAAACACCCCACCTCTGCGAATCATCAATTCCTCGGCGGTCTTTCCTCAAAACAGATGATAGGCTGTTAACGCCCACGCCAAAATGTAGCCGGTATCTAGAGCAAATTTTAGACATTAAGGTAGTAAAACCAGGTAGGAAATCCATTTTTCCAACACACTTTTTAATAACATGTGGATCACCGACCAAAGTTGACAGAGGTCGACGGGATGCAAAAACTCGACGAAAAATTTTACAAACAATCTGTCGAGGATAGCCGAACGAGTGGGCTAAATCAAAAATGTAATTGATTTCCTGGTTAAAGAAAAACCTGGTGGAAGCATGTGTAAATGCTCTATGAAACAAAGAGTAAAGTGCAGGAACTTTATGTTGCATTGGATGAAAAGAGGCAAATGGGATTAAGGAACTCGGCGCAGAAAGCTTACGTTAGACCGAAAAAGATAAGTGATTCGAAATTGGCTGCCTGTGAATACAAAAATCTAGAAAAGGAATTTCACAGTTAGACTCAAGTTGTACCGTGAGTTTGATAGTGGGATACTTTGAAGAAAGTACGTCGGCGAAACAAAATAAATCATCTTGGGAGTGAGGCCACGCTACCAAGATATCGTCAACGTACCTTAAAAATAAAAGCGGGGGAAGGGGATATTCACTAATAACTTTGTTCTCAAGATCCTGCATCAGGATCTCAGCGAGATCTGCTGAAAGAGGGGAACATATAGGGGAACCTTCAAGTTGCTGATAAACACAGCTTTGGAATTTAAAAAACGAATGCTGCTTAACAAATCGCAAAGCATTCATAATAGCCGAAATTTCGAGGGGGAGGACGCGAGTATCAGCAAGTTTAGCCTCGATAATTTGATGTGTAGCCTCTATGGGTACATTAGGGTACAATGCTACAACATTTAAAGATGCCAAAATGAGAGGCCCTGGGTGTGGCTGAAGTACCCTAAGCCTATCTAAAGCCTCAACGGGACTCTTAATCGAGTAAAGCGAACTCCCGGTAAATTTGGCAAGATAATTGGCCAAAGCTTTTTCTAAAGGTCTGGTGGGGCTAACATAGCCCGATCACAGAGGTGGGGTGTTTATTGGATCCCAATATTGGACAATGACTCGCATGAGAGTATTAACTATTACATAGGCTCCACTCGTCGGAAACTGCGCCTCAGGCTGCAGGAACATAAATATAGTTTAAAAGCAAGCCATATCTGTACAGCCCTTACCAAGTGCATTGATTCAGAAGATTTAATCCCTGATTGGGACAATGCCAAAATTTTGATAACCCCAGCCTCTACACACATGCTACTGGTGACTGAGAGTTTGTTCATTTCCGCGTTCAAACGAAGTTGCTGTAATGATAATTGCCCTTGGGATCTACCTGATATTTGGAGACGTCTTTTGTCTACAAGTGTTGGACAATCCACAGAACTATCTTCCTTTTTAGACTTTAATACTTAATATTGCAGTTCTAATCATGTTTACGATTTGTGATGTGGTGTCGCTCTGATCGTGGTTTAACCGCCGGGACAGATGGCGCGGGGTCTGGGTCAAAACACCGACACCCAAAACACCGACAGGACAAAACACCGACACCCGAAACACCGACACCCAAAACACCGACAACCAAAACACCGACAGGACAAAACACCGACAGGCCAAAACACCGACAGGACAAAACACCGACAGGCCAAAACACCGACAGGACAAAACACCGACTGGACAAAACACCGACAGGACAAAACACCGACAAACTGTCAACATTTTACTTCAACAGTTTTAAACTTCAATCCCTGTATCGTACTTCTTTGACAATAGTCGGCGCTGCAGTACCAACGCAAAATTTCCTTTGTTAAAACTGCAGTAAGGAGCTATATAAAAATTTCAGTTTTTCCTGTATATTTAAAATTGTTTGTTTATGTCCGCTATACAAATCGACAGTTTTCAATTTAGAACCACCAAATTTGGTATACTACCTCATGGTACTCTAAGTTAGACCGTAAACCCTTTTTGGAATGGATCGAGGCCCGGGTTGATCAAGGGGCCCATACAAAATTTTCGTAAAATTTACAGTTTTAAATTTAGAACCACCAAATTTGGTATAATATCTCATGGTGCACAAAGTTAAACAGTTGACCGTTTTGGAAAGTGGTCGGGGCCCGGGGTCAAGAGGGCCCCATACAAAATTTTCGTAAATTCTACAGTTTTCAATTTAGAACCACCAAATTTGGTATAATATCTCATGGTGCACAAAGTTAAACAGTTGACCGTTTTGGAAAGTGGTCGGGGCCCGGGGTCAAGAGGGCCCCATACAAAATTTTCGTAAATTCTACAGTTTTCAATTTAGAACCACCAAATTTTGTATAATATCTCGTGGTGCTCTAAGTTAGCCGTAGACAGTTTTTGGAAGGGGTCGGGGCCCGGGGTCAAGTGGGCCCATACAAAATTTAAGTAAAATCTACAGTTTCCAATTTAGAACCACCAATTTTGGTATACTATCTCATGGTGCTCAAAGTTAAACCGTTGACCATTTTGGGAAGTAGTCGGGGCCCGGAGTCGAGAGGGCCCCATACAAAATTTTCGTAAAATCTACAGTTTTCAATTTAGAACCACCAAATTGGGTATAGTTCCTCATGGTACTTTAGTTAGACCGTAAACCCTTTTTGGAAGGGATCGGGGCCCGGAGTCCAGGGGCCCCCATACAAATTTTCGCAAACTCTACAGTTTTCATTTTAGAACCACCAAATTTGGTGTACTACCTTATGGTACTTTAAGTAAGACCGTAAACCCTTTTTGGAATGGATCGGGGCCCGGGGTCAAGGGGAGGCCCATACAAAATTTTCGTAAAATCTACAGTTTCCAGTTTAGAACCACCAAATTTGGTACACTACCCCATGGTGCTCAAAGTTAAACCGTTGACCGTTTTGGGAAGTGGTCGGGGCCCGGGTTCAAGAGGGCCCCGTACAAAATTTTAGTAAAATCTACAGTTTTCAATTTAGAACCACCAAATTTCGTATAATACCTCGTGGTACTGTAAGTTAGACCGTAGTCAGTTTTTGGAAGGGGTCGGGGCCCGGGGTCAAGTGGGCCCATACAAAATTTTAATAAAGTCTACAGTTTCCAATTTAGAACCACCAAATTTGGTTTAGTATCCATGGTGCTCAAAGTTAAACCGTTGACCGTTTTGGGAAGTGGTTGGGGCCCGGGGTCAAGAAGACCCCATACAAAATTTTCGTAAAATCTACAGTTTTCACTTTTGAACCACCAAATTTCGTATACTACCTCATGGTACTGCAAGTTAGACCGTAAAATCTTTTTGGAAGGGATCGGGGTCAGGGGGCCCCCTCACAAAATTTTCGTAAATTCTACAGTTTTCAATTTAGAACCAACAAATTTGGTATACTACCTCATGGTACTCTAAGTTAGACCGTAAACTCTTTTTGGAAGGGATCGGGGCCTGGAGTCAAGGGGGTCCCATACAAAATTTTCGTAAAATTTACAGTTTTCAATTTAGAACCACCAAATTGGTATACTATCTCATGTCAAAGTTAAATCGTAGACAATTTTTGGAAGTGGTCGGGGCCCGGGGTCAAGGGGACCCCAAACGAAATTTTCGTAAAATCTTCAAATTTTAATTTAGAAACACAAAATTTGGTTATCTCATGGTACTCCGAGTTAGCCCCTAGACGGTTTGGGGAAGGGGTCGTCGGGGCCCGTTGTCAAGGGGGCCTTACAAAATTTCCGTAAAATCTACAGTTTTCAACTTAGAACCGCCAAATTTTATATACTATCTCATGGTGCCCTAACTTACACAGTAGATGGTTTTGGGAAGGAGTTGGAGCCTTGTATTGGTCGGAGCCCGGGGTCACAGGGCGCCCACCCAAACTTTTCCATACAATCTACAGTTTTCAGTTTAGAACCACCGAATTTGGTATACTATATCATGGTACTCTGAGTTTTACCGTAGACGGTTTTTGGAAGGGGTCGGGCCCGGCGTGAAGGGGGACCATACAAAATTTTCGTAAAAAGTTCCATTTTGTACTTATAAGAACTTCAACGCAATTTAGCACTCCAATATCCGATGTACGGTCTAAGTTGGAGACCGTAGATAACAATAGAGTGAGAAAATATCTATTTAATGGTGTATTAAAACACAAATGAGTAAACGTTAGTTTTCACCACCAACGGACTGCTTCATCAGTCAGAAATACAATGTAATGTAAAAAGTGAGTTCCAGATATTCAAAATGGTAAACAAAAGGATGATCAATGCCAATGTCAAGTCGCATGCACTCGACGTGTCATAGGTACATTGCATTTCAGTGTCGCTGGATTCTCAGAAGCGCACGCCAGTGCACGGCTCTTCTGTAGATGTCTTTTCGAAGGTAAATATTTCCACTCCTTTTCCTTTCTTTTTTGTTTCGTATAAGTAAATTAAGTAAATCAATTTTTTTTCACAATTTCAGCCATCCCTGCTCCTATTTTTTTTTTTTTTTTGCAGAAATACTACTGCATCAGCCAGACACTGGCATTGGCGGGCATTAATTTGCAAGAACCCTGCTTTTCACATGGACAACTTAACGTTGCGTGCTCAAGGGTTGGCAATCCTGAAACTCTTTACATTTTTGCTCCCAATTGATAAACTAAAAGTAGAGTTTATCAAAAAGCAATAAACTAAATGAATTAAAATAAATTTACTGGAAAATTACAGGAATACCTTTTTAATATATTAACTTTCACCAGGTGAGCTTGGTGTTTCCACGAATAGTAATATTTACCCGGGAAATACCGGGTACCCCTGC
The DNA here is from genome assembly GCA_039090855.1 of Macrothele yani. NCBI lineage: Eukaryota > Metazoa > Arthropoda > Arachnida > Araneae > Macrothelidae > Macrothele > Macrothele yani. The sequence goes on from CM077023.1 coordinate 140,077,359, forward strand.
TAGTTTGAGATATAAATTACCTCGGTTTTGCAGATTTTTCTCAGCTACATAGGTTACGTTTTTAATTTCGTATTTTTTAATCGCGGGGACCTGGGCAGTTTCAACAATTCTTAATCACCTGTACTCATGTTCATAACGTTTATATAGCAAGACATGTTAATGCTTTTAAACGTACATAAAATGCCTAAGTGATTGTCCAAAAATTATGGCCGCCCCGGTGGCGCAGTGGTCTAAGCGATGGCCTCTGATCATTCGTCCGTAAGGGGCCCGGGTACGAATCCCGGTGAGGCATGTATGTTGTGTTTGTTTTACGGCATTAGCTCTCTCCCTTCCCTGGAACCAGTGACCCTAAATAAGGGACGGGCGACTGCTTATAGCCCATTGAGTTGCTCACGGTGGTCGTTAAACCTCCAATCAAAAAAAAAAAAAATTATGTTTTTTTTAAGTCCATTGTGTTTTTCCTTCATACTGGCCCCCATTTATTCCGTCATATTGGACCTGGCCACGCATATCATGAAAGCTGAAATCTTCAAAATTTAAAAAAAAAATGAAAATAAAATGTTAGTCCTTTGCCCGTGGTATCCGTTAGTGAACAAAAGAATAAATCATTTTGCTCTGATTTTAAGTCGTTTTCTATTGAATTATATAATGACGTAAATTTTTACAAAAAAATCAACGTGCCACGTAGCATTTCCATTTTTCACAATAAAACGTTTTTATAGCTTTTGCCATGTCTCTGTTATTAATTTATTAAACGTAAAATTTTATTTGGGATTCTTGCCTACCCTTGGAATTTGGCTACTTGGCACGTCTCTGGTTCTCGCTATGACGTCACAGCCCCCATGAACCGTTCTTTGCAGAAGCTTAGAATACTAATCTTGAAACAAAGGAACGACCCAGCCCTTCTTTTTCTATAGCCCTGGTATGTCGTCAAACAGCCGAATCTTTGCACTTGCATTTTCATAGATGTTATTAATAATATTAATGTACGTATCTTCAATACCGCAGGATTTCAGGGCCATTGTAACTTGTAACTGCTGATGGTTTCACCGAATCAAAACCTTTTTCATAATCGATAAAAGCCATGCACAATGGAAGTTCATATTCCCTCGCTCTTTCAATTAGTTCTCTCAGTACGTGGATATGATCTATTGTGCTGTAGCCACTCCTGAATCCAGCTTGTTCTCTCGGTTGAGCCATGTGCAGTGTCACTTTTAAGCGGTGTGAAAGAACTTTAGTGAAGATTTTATAAACCACTGATAAGAGGCTGATAGGTCTGTAGTTCCTGAGATCCTCAATGTCACCAATTTTATGTAGCAAGATCATTGTAGCGTTGTTCCAATCCTCAGGAATCTTCCCTTCATTAAGGCATCGAGTGAAAATTTGGGCGAGTACTGTTTCGATTTCTCCACTTGCTTCTTGTATGATGTCTACAGTAATTCCATCTTCTCCTGGAGCTTTTCCCCGCTTCATGTTCTTGATTGCATGTGCAACTTCTGCTGGGAGGACTGGGAGAACTCTGGTACTGGTACCTTTCATGATGTCTGGAGTACATGTATCGGAGGGGGCTATATATACGTATATATAGTATACGCACACAATGTGTGTACACACATTTATATATATATATAGTGTACGTCTATTGTTTATATACGGTTATGACGTACGTAGCTCCTTATCTCTTTGGGGCTTTGGGAAGAAGACATCATGTAATAGAAGACACTATGTAATTTTTTGAACATGTAAAATAATGTTTAATTTGTGACGTACGTCGCTCTTAATCTCCTAGTGGCTTTGGAAAGAAGACACCATGTAATGGAAGACATTATGTCAGACACTATGTAATTTTTTGAACTAGTAAAATAATATTTTTGAATGTTTAATTTGTGACGTACGTCGCTCGTAATCTCCTTGGAGGGCGTTTAAGCCCCCAAAGCCCCCTCCGTGAGTGCGCTAATGGCTACATCTATATCAAATACAGAGTTTATGAACAACACATGTTTCGTAAGTGAACGCAAGCGAACCGACGGATGCAATGTTTATATTCTAACGAATCCTGAAATTTCAGGTGATTCTATCAAAATCGTGAAACAATGGCAACTCCTCAAACAACAAAAAAATTGCAACCGAAAACTTTCGAGAAGAAATAAATGTGCGCGCCATCGATTCAGAGGATAACCTGATTTTAATTTATTCGGCTGTTGCGCATGGCTTTCAGTATAACGACATTGCAGACCTCAAGAAAGAATAACCGACCCCGGAAATTTCTTCCACCCCATCCTGCTACTTGTAATATCGTTTTTTTGCTACAAACTACAGTAGAATAAAAGTCGAAGTGCCGTCCCCGAAAATGTCTCCCACATTTTTCTACTACTTACAAAGCATCTGTAGATTGCAGTGAATACGGAATTACCAAAACCGGAATTTTCCCCTACCCCATCAGCCTACTAATTGTAAGATCGTTTTTCACTGAAAACCGCGATACTAGTCGAAATACTAATCCGGAAATTTCCCCCACCCCATCCTGCTAACATAAACTACTGTAAAAGTGGTAAACATATGTAGGTTGCATTAGAAAATAAGGAAAAGCCGACCCCAAAAATTTCTACACGTTCGATATTTTGTGTCAAAGGCAATTTGTGTACGGTCCCTGACTGAAAGAGGTGGGGGACTCTTCCGTCCATCCATATGAATGGATGGGGAGCTAACAGTTCGTCTTTTTCTTATTACACCGCGAAGAATGCCGAGTAGTTCACTACTCGGAATGCTTTCACGTAAACTGAACAATTTGCTTTACTTTTTGTAAAAAAAAACTTACACATGTATGTTTCCTTTTCGCTTTTCTTCTAAATAGCCAAATCTCTAGAAAGGGATATTTAACTGATTATGCTAAAAACCAATAAAATTGAAACTAAAACCTTATCAGTGCAAAAATGAAAAATATCAGTATTAAAGTGATTGGGGGAGAGAGGCACATTGGTACTGCAAGTTCTCACGATGTGGTTTTGGACGTTTGGCGAAAAAATTCTATATGGAAAAAGTTTTGTACCGATAAACTCTTACACTTTCTCATATAAGGGATTTTTTGTTGTTGTTGTTGTTGAGAGTTTAACAACCACCGAGAGCAACTCAACTCAGTGGGCTATAAGCAATCGTCTGTCCCTAATTTAATGCCACTGGTTCCATGGAAGGGAGCGAGCCAGTTCCGTAAAACCAGGGGGGGGGCTTCACCAAATTGGGGGGTCACGCTTCTTCTATTCTCAAAATAACAATAAAAAAAAGGCAAAAAGATAAACTACGTCAACGTCGTATATTTTAAAACACAATTGTAATTGTTCATTAGTAAATGCACAAGGAAACAGAAATATTCTTTTATTTAAAAATAAAATTGAGCCTGTGATTTTATAGAAATATCCAGAAATGCTTTATTTCCAAATATTTATAAAAAAAAAAAGTGAGAAATTAGTGAGGTTACTCCTACAAAGAACGAGAAGCACAAAACATAAATTGAGAAATAAAGGCGCAAGAGGTTATCCGTTTCTGTATTTTTATTTATTTTATTTATGATAATTGTTTTAAACATTTCCCACACATCGTGAGAACATATCAAACACAATACGGGGATGGCCATCAAGTTTCCTATCAAATGAGCAATACTGAATATGTAAAAAACGTTTTTACTTATTTTGCTATTTATTATTTTCTTGGAAATAAAGAGCTTTGGCCTCATAAATGGAGCTTGGTCTACTTTATGAGAACCAAGCGATTATTTAGTTGAACAGAATGAAAGACACTAGGTGGGCACTTCTCTTCCAGTAAAATTATTGAGGGGCAAGATTCGCCTTGCGCCTCCGTAGTCGGCGCTTCTGCATAAGACAAACACAACATCCATGACTCACTGGGATTCGAATCCGGAGCTACTTGGACGATTGGTCATATGCCTGCACCACCAGCAGGGGAGGGGGGGCACTGTAGTTTTAGGAAATGTACTAAGTCATGGCAATTTATTTCTTCAAATTAAAGTACATTTCTCGCTTGTCTTACATAGAAAGTTTTCTCGAAATTTGTTTCGAGTCCCCAATCCAATTCTCCATCATATAGGCCAACAAACGGCAATCTTTATACCCCCCCCCCTTGAACATTCAAAGTTTTCCTCGCAGGAACGGCAATTGGTGCCCCGCCCATTAATGAAAAACATGTGGCAATTTTCCTGTGTGGAAGTTTTCCAAGTTACTGAAGAACGTGTCGCAATTTTTGTGTGTGGCGGTTTTCCGGCAACCAACGAAAATATTCGGCAAAAATTATTTTGCAGTGGAGCCGTTGCTAATGGCTCCACTGCAAAATAATATATGGCAATATAAATAATATATGGCAAAATAATAAATGGCAATATGTTGCATACAGGTGCACGAAAAAGTCCCCCCACATGAATCTCCCCCATCTTTTTGAGTCAGGTATAGCGCACAAATTGCGTTTTACTCAAAACCTCGAATGTGGGGGAGATTTCTGGGCTTGCTGGTGATTTTCATTTTCACGCTGCTTAAAACAAATATGTGGAGGGTGAATTGCCGGGATCGGCATTTCCATTTTTCCCGCAACTTTCAGATGTTTTATAAGATATCCGGTAAACCGTCAAACAAGAAAAGCTTCACATATTCTTCAGCAACTTGGAAAAATGCCACACATTGGAACACTGTTACCCAGGAAAACTGCCCCATAGTTTTCACTAAGGGGCCGTCGTACACAAATGCGGTTCACTGTAAACTGACACACAGGAAAACCGCCACACATCTTTCAGCAACGTGGAAAACTGCTACACATTGACAAAGTGTCACACAGGAAAATTGGCACATGTTTTTTACTAAGGGGCTGGCCACAAATTGTTGTTCCCTTGGGGAACACTTTGAATGTGTGGCATATTTTCAGTCAGGCAGTTTTCCAAGTTTCCGAATTATGTGTGGCAGTTTTCCAAGCGGCCTCACGACGGAAAGGAGCTCTTTTGTTTGTCTGAATTTTCATGCCGACTCACAACTGGCCATAAAAGTTCGGGGAAGGGGGGGGGGTATAAAGATTGCTATTTCTTGGACTATATTGAGAATTGAATTGGGAACTCTATAATATGTATGCCAAACGAGAACTGTACTTTAATTTGACGAAATAAATTGCCGGACTCCGTACATTTCTTTAAACTACGGTGTGCAGTGTTCGACGGAACTACAGCACGACTCACGCTGTGTTCAGAAAAGGACGATAAGGTGGGATTTTTTAAAAACGTTGAATTTTTACTTGGGCGTTAAGTATTTACATAACATGTCCAGCTTGTAATATTTTTTTGTAACTTAATTAATTCATAGGCCCTACACCTTGGCCTTTTTAACAGCTTTTAATACGCAGACTTCATATTCATAACGTTTACGTATCAAATCAAGTTAATATGCGCTTTTACTGAGGCACTAAATATTAATTCACAGGACCTATGCCTAGGCTCTTTTAACAGTTTTTATTCTACCGGTTTCATATTCACAACGCTTACATATCAAATCAAGTTAATAATATTGTGGTTTTACTTAAACACGAAATATTAATTCATAAGGCCAAGGCCTAGACCTTTTTAACCGTTTTTATTCTACCGATGTCACATTCATAACGTTTACCTATCAAATCAAGTCAATAATATCGCGCTTTTTTACCTAAGAACGAAATATTAATTCCTAAGGTCTAAGCCTTTTTAATATTTTTTACTATACCAATGTCATATTCATAACGTTTGCACATCAAACCAAGTTAATAGCATTGCTCTTTTACTTAGCCAATAAATTTTAATTCATTTTACGAAAATTTTGTATGGAGCCCCATTGACCCCGGGCCCCGATCCCTTCCAAAAAGGGTTTAAGTCTAACTTACAGTACCATGAGGTGGTATACAAAATTTGGTGGTTCTAAATTGAAAACTGTAGATTTTACGAAACTTTTGTATGAGGCCCTCTTGACCCCGGGCCCCGACCACTTCCAAAAACTGTCTACGGTTTAACTTTGAGCACCATGAGATAGTATACCAAATTTGGTGGTTTTAAATTGAAAACTACACTGTAGATTTCACGAAAATTTTGTATGGGGCCCCTTGAGCCCGGGCCCCGACCCCTTCCTCAAACCGTCTAGGTGCTAACTTAGAGCACCATGAGATAATATACCAAATTTGGTGGTTCTAAATCGAAAACTGTAGATTTTACGAACATTTTGTGTGGGGCCCTCTAGACCCCGAACCCCGACCACTTCCCAAAACGGTGAACGGTTTAACTTTGAGCACCATGGGATAGTAAACCAAATTTTGTGGTTCTAAATTAGAAACTGTAGATTTTACTAAAATTTTGTATGGGCCCACTTGACCCCGGGCCCAGACCCCTTCCAAAAACTGTCTACGGTCTAACTAAGAGCACCGCGAGATATTATACCAAATTTGGTGGTTCTAAATTAAAAACTGTAGATTTTGCGAAAATTTTGTATGGGGGCCCTTGACCCTGGGCCCCGATCCCTTCCAAAAAGGGTTCACGGTCTAACTTAGAGTACCATGAGGTAGTATACCAAATTTGGTGGTTCTAAATTGAAAACTGTAGATTTTATGAAAATTTTGTATGGGGCCTCCTTGACCCCGGGCCCCGACCGCTTCCTCAAACTGTCCACGGTCGAACTTAGAGCACCATGGGATATTGTACCAAATTTGGTGGTTCTAAATTAAAAACTCTAGATTTTACGAAATTTTTGTATGGGGCCCACTTGACCCCGGTCCCGATCCCTTCCAAAAAGGGTTTAGGTCTGACTTACAGTACCATGAGCTGTTATACAAAATTTGGTGGCTCTAAATTGAAAACTGTAGATTTTACGAAAATTTTGTATGGGGCCCTCTTGACCCCGGGCCCCGACCACTTCCACAAACGGTATACGGTTTAACTTTGAGCACCATAAGATAGTATACCAAATTTGGTGGTTCTAAATTAAAAACTGTACATTTTACGAAAATTTTGCATGGGCCCCCCTCGACCCCGGGCCCCGATACCTCCCAAAAAAATTTTACGGTCTAACTTAGAGTACCATGAGGTAGTATACCAAATTTGGTGGTTCTAAATTGAAAACTGTAGCATTTACGAAAATTTTGTATGGGGCCCTCTTGACCCCGGGCCCCGACCACTTCCAAAAACGGTCTACGGTTTAACTTTGAGCACCATGAAATAGTATACCAAATTTGGTGGTTCTAAATTGAAAACTGTAGATTTTACGAAATTTTTGTATGGGGGCCCCTTGACCCCGGGCCCCGACCTCTTCCTCAAACCGTCTAGGGGCTAACTTAGAGCACCATGAGATAGTATACCAAATTTGGTGGTACTAAATTGAAAACTGTAGAATTTACGAAAATATTGTATGGGGGCCCCTTGACCCTGGGCCTCGATCCCTTCCCAAAAAGGGTTTGCGGTCTAACTTAGAGTACCATGAGGTAGTATACCAAAATTGGTGGTTCTAAATTGAAAACTGAAGAATTTACGATAATTTTGTATGGGGGCCCCTTGACCTCGATCATTTCCTAAAAGGGTTTACGGTCTAACTTAGAGTACCATGAGGTAGTATACCAAAATTGGTGGTTCTAAATTGAAAACTGTAGATTTTACGAAAATTTTGTATGGGGGCCTCTTTGACCCGCCTCGAACCCTTCCTCAAAAGCGTCTACGGGCTAACTTAGAGCACCATGAGATAGTATACCAAATTTGGTGGTTCTAAATTGAAAACCAGAATTTATGAAAATTTTGTATGGGGCCCCCTTGACCCCGATCCCTTTCAAAAATCATCTACAGTCTACCTTAGTGTACCATGAGGTAGTATATCAAATTTGGTTCTAAACTGAAAACTGTAGCTTTTAAGAAAATTTTGTGCGGACCCCTTCCAAAATCCGTCTACGGTCTAACTTGGAGTACTTTGAGATTGTACACCAAATTGGGTAGTTCTAAATTGAAAACAGCAATGCCGCAAAATTTTTGTTTTGCCGTTAAAAGCCGTCGTACAAACTTTCTGATATTACTTGATCCTTGACATACAGCGCCGACTGCTGTTGGAGAAACAAAATAGAAACGAGATGTCGGTGTTTTGTCCTGTCGGTGTTTTGTCCTGTCGGTATTTTGTCCTGTCGGTATTTTGTCCTGTCGGTGTTTTGTCCTGTCGGTGTTTTGTCCTGTCGGTGTTTTGTCCTGTCGGTGTTTTGGTTGTCGGTGTTTTGGGTGTCAGTGTTTTGGGTGTCGGTGTTTTGTCCTGTCGGTGTTTTGGGTGTCGGTGTTTTGACCGGCACCCGATGGCGCGTACGTCGCAAAATTCTGTTACGTCGATTGCAGTTATGGCGCACTTCAGATATTTATACTGAACGGTTTGGGATATCCGATCACACATGATGATGGGGCGACTGTCGCTCTGAAAGTGCTAGTGTGTTTTAGAGTATTTTAATTGTACATATATTTCATATTTTAATATCATTAAAATCGTGTGAAGACGGTATTCATCCTAAGTGGATTTCCGTCTTCCAACGTCCATAAGAAATTACACTTTTAGTCACATAAAAAGTACCCTTTAATTAGGAAGTTATTCATACCCTAAGTATAACCATCGGTTCGAACCAGACAAACGTATTCATTCACAGGTTACATTTCTTACTCATATGGCGGTTTTTAAATTTAAAAAGTGCATTACGAAAATAATTCGTTTCATAATGAAATTTGAGCTCGAAGTTTACCGAATGTGAAAATGATCGGCCCTAGCTGCTATGTACTGATTCGTAAACGAAGTAAAAACAGAAATATACATATATGCTCGGCTCCAATAAACTATAACTGCTACTGAAAACTAAAACTTGTATTGTGGATATACATACAGCAGTGGCCAAAATTGTGTAAACCTTTTGGAAAAAGTGTAGTTTTGAGGTTTGATGGCTCATAACACCACTATTTTTGGAGTAATACCATAAAATTATACAAATATCAATGGAAAGATAATTTCTTCAAGAATGTAATGCAACAAAGTGTGTTCAATTATTATCTGTATTCTATGAAACGTTATAGCCAAATAACCAGAAAAAGGAAGCACAACTTGCTTAGGCTGATGTGAAGTAGCTTTCCTTCATTTGAATGTAGCCAATCAGCATGAGTGTTTAGACAGCCAATCAGGTGTCATCTTGTTTTAGCAATGAGCCAATCAGGTCACAGTAGGGTTCAGCTATTGCTGTATTGGAGCTGAGAGGAGGACATTTGTCAGTGTGTTATGTGATTGCTATAAAGTTGGTTGGTTATTGCTATCAAGTTGGTTGGTTTTTTTTTGTGTTCTGTCATTTAGTGAGCTTGTAAAATGTAATAAAATTAAAGAAATGGCGCAAAGAGTTGACTGGTCACCCAGAAAGCGATGTAAAATAGTACTATTAAGCGAACGAGGCTTCAGTTATGGAGAAATTTGAAGAAAAATTGGTGGAAACTTAACCAAAAGTGGCATTTCTAAATTTTTGAAGAGGTATAAGGAGACTCAGTCACTACAAAACCAGACTGGTAAAGGCAGGAAAAGGTGCACAATAACAAGTGATGATAGAAGAATTAAGAGACTGTGCCTAGGTGACAGAAGAAAATCATCTGGGTGTATGCAAGATGAAATGGCGCAATGCAATGTGAAGTTGAGTGCAAGGACTGTTCGGCGCAGACTGCAGGAATTTGGTCTAAAAGGTAGAATTCCACAAAAAAAGCCATTTTTATATCTCAAACAAAGGTTGAAAAGATTAAACTGGGCTAAAACCCATGTCAACTGGACAGCGGAACAATGGAACAGTGTTATTTGGAGTGATTAGACCAAAATCTTCCTGTTTGGTAGTGATGGTATAAAATACGTAAGGAGAAGAATCGGAGAAGATTTGCATCCTTTTGATGTAGACATCAAAAGGTGTGGGCAGAATTTGCTTGATTAATGGGAATATAAATGGCCAAAAATACGTTAAGGAAATACTTGAGCCCAAACTGAAGCCTTCTGCACGTGATATTTTTCCAAGATAATGAAGCATATATATTTCAACAGGATTCAGCTCCATGTCATGTTGCTGCTGTGTGCAAAAGAGTGGCCTGGGAATAGCCCAGACCTTAACCCCATCGAAAATCTATGGAGCCGATTAAATAAACTTGTTAGTCAGAAGCAACCCAGCAATAAAATCCAATTAATAGAAGCAATAATTCAATCTTGTACAAGCTAGAAGACTTCTTGGAACAAAACTAAATAGGCTGCAATGAAATACCGTCTTAGCACGATTTATTTTAAAAGATGCAATACTATATACAGGTTAAAACATACAATTGTACTTTCGAAGTGACACTCACTTCATCTTCAGATGTACGGATATAAACGCCATCTCAATATCATATATACATACTTGTGCACCATGGGTACCCTGCTACTTGGTCACGTGACATGGCGTGGCTGTTGTGAAATTTGTATGCAAATCTTGATGAGGATGATTTATGAGTACAAGAATATATTAGAATTAAAACATGTCATACTACTCGATACAACAATCCGCCACGTAATACATGAATAAGTTGTTCCCAATCTCCAGATAACTCAGCAGGGGTGTAATCATTGCAGCATTGGTCTCCAAAGGCTGTGATGTATACACTCTCCAAGCATAGTAGTGAGTGGGTAGAGGCGGGGGTTGCCAGTAGTTTGGTATTTTCCCAGTCTGGGTATATATCACCAGAAATAACATTCCTGGCCAAGTTTGTGCTGTGTAGGTTTGCCTTTAAACTGTATTTATGCTCCTGTAATCGCAAGCCCACTTGTCTTTTTGTAGATCCTAGGTAATTACTGATGGTTTCACCTGATCGTGGATCTAGCATAGGAATATTGTACACTCCCCATTTTTGCATCGGTCTTTTCTAATTGGTGTTAGTACTAAATGTATGTCAACGTACGTTAGAAAAGACCGATGCAAAACCGACATGCTGCAAAAATGGGGAGTGTATAATATTCGTATGCTAGATCCACGATCAGGTGAAACCCTCAGTAATTACGTAGGATCTACAAAAAGACAAGTGGGCTTGCGATTACAGGAGCATAAATACAGTTTAAAGGTAAACCTACACAGCACAGCCCTGGCTAGGAATGTTATTTCTGGTGATATGCACCCAGACTGGGAAAATACCAAACTACTGGTAAGCCTCTACCCACTCACTACTATGCTTGGAGAGTGTATACATCACAGCCTTTGGAGACCAATGCTGCAATGATTACACCCCTGCTGAGTTATCTGGAGATTGGGAACAACTTGTTCATGTATTACGTGACGGATTGTTGTATCGAGTAGTATGACATGTTTTAATTCTAATACAGTATAATCTCGTACTCATAAATCATCCTCATCATGATTTGCATACAAATTTCACAACAGGCGCGCCATGTCACGTGACCAAGTAGCAGGGTACCCATGGTGCACAAGTGTATATATATGATATTGAGATGGCGTTTATATCAGTACATCTGAAGATGAAGTGAGTGTCACTTCGAAAGTACTAATGTATGTTTTAACCTGTATATATTATTGCATCTTTTAAAATAAATCGTGCTAAGACGGTATTCCATTGCAGCCTATTTAATTTAATTCAATCTTGGTTTCACATTATAGCAGCTGCAAAACTAAAAAACTTGGTTCACTCCATGGGAAGGCATTGTAAGGCCGTAATTAACGCTAAAGGTTACCCAACTACGTATTAACTGACATGGTGAGAATTTTTGTATATCTCATTTTTTCTATGTGTTTTCACTTTTTTTCTTTATAACTGCTGTTCTAATACAACATCCTTTATAAACGTTATTGCATTACATTCTTGATGAAATTATCATTCTATTGATATATAATTTTATGGTATTACTCCAAAAAAAAAGTGGTGTTGTGAGCCATCAAACCTCAAAAATACACTATTTCCAAAAGGTTTCCACATTTTTGGTCACTACTGTATATACACTGACGGAAAAAAAAATCCCAACACCAAGAAGGGGTTGTGTTAGATAAACGACAGTTGGTAGGCGGTGAGAGTACATCTGTAAGATGACGTCTATGCAAATTTCGCGCTCGGCGCATACGTGTGACGCTAGTAGCGCCCCTCGGAACGTGCAAAGCAGGCTTGCTGTAAATACTCGCTGTAACGTTCGTGAGCGTTAGTTATCGTTGAGATTCGACGTAGGGTGTTGATGTTAGTCAAGAATGTCTTTAAGAAGACGAAGAAGCCATTATCAACAGCTCACGGAGTTTGAACGAGGTCGTGTTTTAGGGCTACGAGAAGGTGGATTTTCTTTCCGCAATATTGCAGAACGACTTGGCAGGAATGTAGCCACTGTGCATGATTGTTGGCAGCGGTGGTCAAGGGAAGGTACTGCCTCAAGAAGACCAGGTTCCGGCCGGCCACGTGGCACTACTGAGAGGGAAGACCGCCGTGTACGGCGTATGGCCGTGGCGCATCGTACCGCGTCTGCGGCAGCAATTCGAGCTGCAGTTGCCACCACAGTGACACAACGAACTGTTACAAATCGGTTACTTGAAGGACAGCTCCGAGCCAGACGCCCTGTAGCGTGCATTCCACTTACTCCAAACCACTGCCGTTTGCGACGTCAGTGGTGTCAAGCTAGAGTTCATTGGAGAACGGAGTGGAGATCTGTTGTGTTTTCTGATGAAAGCCGGTTCTGCCTGGGTGCCAGTGATGGCCGTGTGTTGGTTAGAAGGAGGCCAGGTGAGCGCCTGCAACCAACCTGTCTGCGGCCGAGACACACTGGACCTACACCTGGAGTTATGGTCTGGGGAGCAATTTCCTATGACAGCAGGAGCACTCTCGTGGTTATCCCACGCACCCTGACGGCACAGTTGTACGTCGGTCTGGTGATTCAACCTGTTGTGCTGCCATTCCTGGACAGCCTTCCAGGGGGTGTTTTCCAACAGGATAACGCTCGCCCGCATACCGCTGTTGTAACCCAACATGCTCTACAGAGTGTCGACATGTTGCCGTGGCCTGCTAGATCACCAGATCTTTCTCCAATCGAGCACGTATGGGACATCATTGGACGACAGCTCCAGCGTCACCCCCAACCAGCATTAACCGTCCCTGTATTGACCGACCAAGTGCAACAGGCATGGAACTCCATCCCACAAACTGACATCCAGCACCTGTACGACACAATGCATGAACATTTGCGTGCTTGCATTCAACATTCTAGCGGTTACACCGGTTATTAATGTACCAGCATTTCACATTTAAAATGACTCTTCTCGCGCTTACATTAAGCTGTGATCTTGAAACCTTAATCGATTAAATATGTTACATATACAAATGTATTGCCGCCATTTCATTCCTCGACAACTATTTTTTCGTGGTGTTGGTATTTTTTTTTCCGTCAGTGTATTTCTGTTTTATTTCTTCAAATTTTTTAATGCACAAACCCGGGCTTCCACTTCAATAAATCCTGGAAATAATTACGCAATGTGTATTATACTCTAATTTCGCCTTCTTTTTTGATTCCTTTATTCTTACGTAAATTTGGTTTCTTCTTGTTTAAGATTTATGCAACTTAACGCCACAGATTTCTGCTTGACGAATTTGAAATTGACAACACCTGGCAACAGTTCAAAATGCGATCTACATTGCTAGAATCTAGAGATAAGAAATATACTCAACGACCGTGAGGCAATCTTCATGTAATATTTTCGAAGCCTATGTTGTGAGGGAGGCTATGTTATGATATAACATTACTAAGCCAATGTTTTGAAAGCCACTGTTACTAAGACAAGCTTTTGAACGAGCATTGAGGTCGTTATATGCTGTATGAAGTCTAACGTATTTTCGACTTGTACTCGTCGATGAATTTATTGCAACGTATCTTACGTCTTGTTGGAAATTGACGTGCATTTGGGTTTAATAAAGAAGTGGATTTTGTTTGTAGTACAGCCTTGTTATTCAGCCCTGGTCATTATTTATTGAAGAGCAGAATAACAAAGTATACGCTTATAGCTAAGACATTCAGATGCAACTACCACTGAAGCTATCCGGGTAAAACGAAGGTTATTTCAATAAGATTCAGGGTTAAGCTTAGCTTGAGTGTGTTGCAGTAAGTTAAACCTAATGAGCTCTAACCCTTTGGTGTAGCAGTAAAATAAAGCTAACTTAACTAAAACTTCAATTTCAACGGCAAACATTATAGCATGCTATTTTATAATTTATGCATATTTCCAAGGTTATTAAAACAGAGGCGCTTTTTGTTTCAAAAACAATAATTTATATCCACAAAAAATTACTGTGTTACATACATTCATACACTCATCGTCAAAAAAACAGTTGCACCCAGAAGGAAGCAACCGACAAGAATGAAACTCGGTGGGTAAGTTTGACATCGTGAGACATGCAAATGATTCAAGTATCACGCTCGGCCGCGCATGTAACACAAGCAAGGAGGGGTCGTAGCACTGTGCCTGACCGGCTGTATAAGGTCGTCCCGTTACGCGTGCTTGCCATTCTGACTCGTGCTGTTGTGTTGGTTGCAACTTTTGCAAGTGAAGTATGCCTCGGAAAATAGTTTGGAAGCAATTCGAGCAGTTGGAGGAGTTCGAGAGGGGCTGCATCGTCGGGCTCTGGGAAGCGGTATGGTCTTACCGCCATACCGGTAGTGCGGACATCATCATAGCACGCTGTTGGCGGCAGTGGATAGAACAAGGAGCGCAGGAACGACAGGAAGTGTCAGTAAAACCTAGACGAACGTGAGAGAGGACCGACGGGTTGTCCGACATGCGAGAAGTGATCCAACAGCCACGATTGCGGATATTCAGCGAGCAGTGGTGCCCTCCATGCATCGTCCGATTGGTGCCAGCACCATTGGCAGATGGCTGCACGACGTACGACTACACGCACGCGGACCGTTACGACGGCTGTCCTTAACATCATTGCATCGTCGCCAAAGACTGCAGTGGTGTTATGCCAGACTATCATGGAGCCACAGAGAATTGCAGCGGGTGATCTTCAGTGAGGGCACTTTGACAGCCCAATGTTACGTTAATGAGGTCCTGCAACCAGTGGCCCTACCTATTCTGAACGCTCACTCCGGTGCGATTTTCCAACCGGACAACGCTCGTCCGCATACTGCTGCTGTCTCGAGAGCTTGCCTTCAACGCACTGACACTCTGCCATGGCCAGCAGCATTGCATCGCCGATTGAAAATCTGTGGGATGCATTCGAAGCGCTATCCACACTCCACCCCTACCGCCCAACCTGTAGGAATTGCGTGAGAAGATTCAAGCTGCATGAGATGGCTTATCGCAGGACACCATAAAACGTGTACAACTCCTTGCCGAGACGTCTAGCATGCTGTGTGAGCAAAACATGCGGCTCGACGCCGTACTGAGAGTGAGAGACACTACTTATTGGAGTGTAGCTCAATAAATATTGTTTATATCAGTCTCAATGTTTAATCACTTATTGTTCCTGGTAGCCTTTACTTTCTTCCCAAATAGCATTGCAATCCGACAAGTCCTCCTGGGTACAACTTTTTTTTTGACGATGAGTGTATATTTACACTGAGTGATCACTGAATTATGATCACCCCCATCAAAAGTGGATGCTGCCCGTTGACCACGGGATTTTTGAGAGGGAGCGATAAGTGGACCAACATGGAATATATAAGGTGTAAGTGAAGCCGTAGGTAGTAAAGTTCGGAGCATGATGAGAAAACGGAAGGATTTATCGGACTTTCAGAAAGGACAGATTGTGGAAGCTCGGAGAACGGGTGCCTCGATTTCCCGAACGGATGAACTAGTGGGTTGTTCGCCAGCCGGCGTATAGTTAAAGTATATTAGGCCTGGCGTGAAAATGGTAAAACAACGACCCGGAGGCAAAACTGCGCAGGACAACGAAAGGTTGATACGGGAGGTGAGTGCCGGGTCCGATGACTCGTACAAGCCAACAAACGCAGCACTGTTGAACGATTGACTACCCAATACAACAGAGGTCAACCCGGAATAGTATCTGTTATGATCATGCGTCGCATGCTCGCACGTATGGGCTATAGTAGCAGACGACCCCGACGACATCCTCTCCTAACCACGGTTCATCGGCTCAAAAAACTCACCTGGTGCAAAGATCATGCAAGTTGGACGTCGGATGACTGGAAAAAGGGTGCTGGTCTAACGAGTCACGTTTTTTACTCCACTCCGTGGATGGCCATGCACGTATCTGGTGCAAACAACATGAGGCACTCGATCCATCCTGCATAGTCTCCACAGTAAAAGCCGGGGAGGCGGTTGTATGTTGTGGGGCATGTTTAGCTGTCAGGAGCTTGGACCCCTGATGCATGTGGAACAACGTATGACTGGTGCCCACTATCGTGAATTGCTTGCTGACTTTGTACACCCATCAATGTTGCACTTTTTGCCGAATGGCGACGGTGTCTCCCAAGATGACAATGCGCCGAGTCACAGGTCCAATATTGTGCAGGAATGGTTTGAGAACACAATTCAGACTTCCAGCATATCGATTGGCCTCCGAACTCCCCAATACCAAGCCCACATAGCACTTGTGGGGCATTACGGAACGGCATATCAGGCGTCTGGATACTGCATTGAAAGCCGCATTACACGCAGCTTGGTTGGCCATACCTCTCAACTGCTTCCGGCATTTTATTCAGTCGATGCCACGTCGGATTGCCGCTGTACTGAGGGCGAAAGGAGAACCTACGAAGTATTTGGTAGGTGTTCATAATTCAGTGGTCACTCAGTGTATGAAAATGAATACAGTGGAACCTTGTTTATATGTTTTCCAAGGGACCAGGTAAAATTGACATGAAAAAAAAAACCCGTATAAATAAAAGCAAGTACGTTTTCGTCACTAGATGGCAGCACATACGGCGTAGCATTAGTTGCAACAGAAAAAAATCCCGAGTTTGAATGTGCAATTTTTTAGATGCAGTTGAACCTGAAGACATTGCGTCGTCTACGATCTCTTTATGTTTGTAAATTATTGTTGTGGGAATCAAAACCGGCATTTTTAATTTTGCAGCTAAAGCCGTCATTTTCATCAATTTCCTTCAAAATCTCTTTCTCTTTGTTTTTGTTTCGCAGGGCTTTCAGATCGTAAAGCCATGGGTTCCAAAGTAAGACAGCGAATGCAAACGAAGTCCTCAAGGAAAGAGTCCGATAGGACGACGTCAAGAAAGAGTAGGTGTCTATTGCAAATACCATCTGAGATGACAAATGGTACGTTAAGAAGAGCACATGCATTCCGCAAAATGATTCATAAAGCAGGTAGATGACAGGAAATAGGATGATCGAAAGGAGTGGATCGGAAAAAGGAAAACGGAATTCGCGGCGAAGGGTAAGGGTGGGAAGAGAGTTTGGTAAACGGAATTCGTGTGGTTTCAATTTCTAAATCACACCATGATACAACAATTCAACGTATAAATGAGAAGAAATCTAATTTGATTTACGTGTAATGGATAAAATTTAACATGCAATTCAGAGTTTTTGGATCGGCGACATTTTACGTATAAATAAGAAAAACGTATAAACGTACATACCTTTGATAATATATACACTATATTATCAAAAGTATTCGGACACTACCAAATATTTCCACAAGTGCAAAGAACGGTTGCGCAGAAAGGTGCGCTGTAAATGGGGGTGTACGTATATAAAGCTGAGATGTTCTGTCGTGTTATCAGTAATTTTGAAGAGGATATGCCGCGTGGACGTAAACTTTCTGAGTTTCAGCCTGGGCTGGTCATGCTGAAACTAGGAAACTTGAGTAACGTTTCCATATGGAGCATTGCAGCTAAACTAAACATACCAAAATGGGCTGTAAATGAAGTCGTGAAGGATGGAAGCTGGATGGTACGACTACATAAAAATAATAATAATAATAATAATAATAATAAAACATTCAGGAAGGCCGCACAAACTGATGGAACGTAACAGAAGAGCCATGGCAAGAAATGTTAAGAAATCCCGTCCTTCCTCTGCCGTCTCCATCGTTGATGATGTAAGAAACGCTAGTAGGCTCGGTTAGTAACAAACTATTGGCAGAGAGTAGCCCAGTGTAGGTTATTAGGGTAGATTAGCTGCACACAAGTCACACACACATCGCCAGGGGTCGCGCTGTCGATCGCATTCTTCGCAATTTGCGAAAAAAAGTGTTTTGGCGATGGATAAAAAGTTTTGGTGATTAACTTTTTGTGCTATTATATATAATACTTCGGAGAAAATTTTTTTTTTAATTTAGCGAACGGGTTGGCGAAAACTTGAAAAAGCCAGAACAATCGCTACTGTGACTGCGAAGCGCCGTTTGGAGTGGTGTATCTCTTGTCGTTCCTGGACTGTGGGCGACTGGGAAGCTATTCTTTGCGTCACTCTTTTCACATTTCCAATCTGGTGGTCGTGTTTGGATTTGGCGACAGCCCGGCGAACAATTTTCGTCGCACTGTGCTCTACCAACACTTAAGTTCGGCGGAGACTGCATCATGGTATAAAGTCGTTTCTCGTGGATGAGATTCGGCCCCGTTGATTACTATACCACAAACCATGAACTCTGAAGTATACCTCGACGTTCTGGATAATTCTGCCGTACAAACAATATGACAGTATTATGGAAATGATCGTTGTCTCTTCCAACACAACACGATCGAGCATCCTGCCACACTGCACGCAGAGGTGTAACTAGACATTTCTGTTCCCGGGGAAAACCCCAAAATATTGCTCCCCATCTGTCTGTCTGTCTTTATCTATCTCTCTCTGTATATATATACTCGGATGTAAGGTCAGGTGATGCGAACATCACAGCATCTCCTTGACAAATGCCAACCCCGCCTTCTCGTGGTGCATCCTGTTCCCACTAAAGGGGCTCTGACGACCGCCAATAGCGGTATAACTATACCACCGGGATTAGAAGAAATGCTATCCCACACTCACCAACCCGCTTGGCCAGCGTGGTCAGATATGGCCAAACCCCTCGAAAATGAATCCACAACTTAAATCTTGGTCCTCAGTCTCTGGCAGCTGAAATGTACCTGGCCAAGACAGCGGCCAGTGCGACATGAAGGCAGAGGGTGCTAAGAATCCCCGGAGGACCGGACTAGGCTGCCATCTGATGCTGACCTTGGCTACGTATAATGGACGCTCCCTATCTTCTGATTCAAGGCTTCTTGAATTGGAAGAGGAACAACAAAGGATCAAGTGGGACATCGTCGGGCTAAGTGAGGTAAGGAGAAAAGGAGAAGATATCATTGAACTGAAAAGTGGACATCTCTTCTACTATCGTGGGACAGATACTGGCAGAACTAGTGGTGTTGGATTTATAATAAACAAGAAACTGAAGGATAAAGTTGTAGAAGTTGAAAGTTCTTCTGACAGAGCTGCACGACTCGTTATCCAACTCTCGAGAAAATACAAGGCTCAGATTATTCAAACTTATGTACCCACCACAAGTCCTCCTGAAGAAGAAATTGAAGAATTTTATGAGGAAATTCGTCATCTAAATAATAAAGGTAAGCAGCACTTGAAGATAATTATGGGAGATTTCAATGCAAAAATAGGGCAACGGCAACAGAATGAAACTTCAGTAGGTAAATTCGGTCACGGCAACAGGAACCAGCGTGGAAATACTCTCGTTGAGTTTGCAGAGGCAGAAGGGTTTTTCATCTTGAACTCCTTTTTCAAGAAAAAGCCACACAGGAAATGGATATTGAGACATCCAAATGGGACGACAAGTGAAATTGATTTTATTATGTGTAACAAAAAATTCGTCATAGAAGACTGCAGTGTGCTAAACAAGTTCAACACAGGCAGTGACTATAGATTGGTGAGATGTAAGATGCACCTCAATACTAAACTCGAAAGTGGCAAGCTCATAAGACAAACAAGATGTATTGACATAACCAACCTTAAAAAAAACACCATAATACCTTCAAGTTGGAACTGAAGAACAGATTCTCTGCTTTAGAAGGCCTAACATCGGAAGAAGTGGATATTTCTGAAGTTAACAGAAAAGTAACCAAAGCTTTTATGGAAACAGCAACAAAATTAGCTGGGTCTAAGAACAAGTTGCATGTGAACAAATTATCAGGAAAAACCAAAATGTGATGCAAAAAAGAAGAGAGATGAGGACAACTAAAGAAGATATGACTTCCAAGGTGGGATATATAGAGCTATGCAAGACAGTACGAAAACGTATCACTGAAAACGTAAGAAATTCAACTGGGAACTTGTGAGGAAAGCAATTGAAAACAACCAAAGCCTAAAGATAGCAAAAAGACATCTCAGTAAGGGAAGAAAACAGATTATGGCACTGAGAACAGAAGATGGTTCTGTAACAAGAAATAGAGGTACTCCAGACATCATGAAAGGTACCAGAGTTCTTCCAGTCCTCCCAGCAGAAGTTGCACTTGCAATCAAGAACATGAAGCGGGGAAAACTTCCAGCAAAAGGAGGAATTTCTGAAGACATCATACAAGAAGCAAGTGGAGAAATCGAAACAGTACTCGCCCAAATTTTCACTCGGTGCCTTAATGAATGGAAGATTCCTGAGGATTGGAACAACGCTACAATGATCCTGCTACATAAAAAAGGTGACATTGAAGATATCAGGAACTACAGACCTATCAGCCGCCTATCAGTGGTTTATAAAATCTTCACTAAAGTTCTTTCACACCGCTTGAGGGTAACACTGGACAATGCTCAACCGAGAGAACAAGCTGGATTCAGGAGTGGCTACAGCACAATAGATCATATCCACGTACTGAGAGAACTAATTGAAAGAGCAAGGGAATATGAACTTCCATTGTGCATGGCTTTTATCGATTATGAAAAAGCTTTTGATTCGGTGAAACCATCAGCAGTTACAATGGCTCTGAAATCCTGCGGTACTGAAGATGCATACATTAATATTATTAATAACATCTATGAAAATGCAAGTGCAAAGATTCGGCTGTTTGAAAATACAGCACACATAAAAATTGGAAAGGGAGTGAGACAAGGGGACACCATATCTCCGAAGCTCTTTAATGCCACATTGGAAAATGTCTTTCAATCACTGAACTGGGAAAACAAAGAGATAAAGATTAATGGAGATTATCTAACCCACCTTCGTCATGCTGATGACGTAGTCAGTTTTGCAACTACCCCATCAGAGCTGCAGAGTATGATCCAGAAACTTTCTGACAAGAGTAAAGAAGTGGGATTAAAAATGAACTTTCAGAAGACAAAAGTGATGTTCAATGCTTTTACAAGAAATGAAGATTTATCGATTGATGGCGAAAAGCTGGAGATAACATTTACGTACGTTTACTTTGGACAGCAGATATCAAGTAAGGGTCACATTGATGAAGAAATTAATGGGCGTACAAAACTTACCTGGAGAGCTTTTGGAAGAAACAGCATAATTTTCAAGAGCAATATGCCATTATGGCTTAAAAGAAAAGTGTTTGGTCAATGCATCCTTCCAGTACTTACGTATGGTGCAGAGACGTGGACCTTAACTAAAAGAGACATACAAAGGCTGCAGACAACTCAAGGAAGCATGGAGAGGTGCGTGCTTGGCGTAAACAGGAGAGATAAGAAGAGGAACTCATGGATCCGACAAATGACAAGAGTGGAAGACATGATGATCAGAGTTAAATCCCTGAAATGGCAGTGGGCTGGACATACTGCTAGAAGGACAGACTATCGATGGACAGCCGAAATTTTAGATTGGATTCCAAGGGACAGGAAAAGACCCAGAAGAAGACCACATGGGAGATGGGTGGATGAAATTCGAAAGTATGCGGGAGTGACATGGAGGAGACTGGCACAAGACAGACCGTTGTGGAGGAAACTTGGGGAGACCTTCGTCCCGCAGTGGATTGATAATGGCTGACGATGATGATGATGATATGTATATATATTTTTTTCAACTGAAAAAGATATACAAAGACTGCAGACAACTCAAAGAAGCATGGAGAGGTGCATGCTTGGTGTAACCAGGAGAGATAAGAAGTGGAACTCGTGGATCCGAAAAATGACAAGAGTGGAAGACATCATGATCAGAGTTAAATCCCTGAAGTGGCAATGGGCTGGACAAGTTGCCAGCAGAACGGACCACCGATGGACAACCGAAATTTTAGATTGGATTCCAAAGGACAGAAAAAGACCCAGAAGAAGATCCCATAGGAGAAAGATGGATGAAATTCGAAAGCATGCCGGAGTGACATTGATGGGACAGACTCCAGACAGACAATTGTGGAAGAGACTTGGGGAGACCTACATCCAGCAGCGGATTGATAATAATTGACAGTGATGATGATGATATGTGTGTATGTATGTGTGTGTGTGTGTGTGTGTGTGTGTGCGACTAATTTAATAGTTATATGTATTACTAATTTAATATAACATTTAGATGTAACTGAAGAGCAAAGCTGAAAACAAAGGAAAAACTTTTGAATTTAAAACGAAAGTTTGCTTCGGTCTCTTCTTAATAGAATTTAGATGTAATATCTATATATATATAACTATTATGTGTTGAATTAGTAATAATGTTGAGCAATGTGTCCCACAAATATAGTATATCAGCGTATACTGCTCGACAAAGCAAAATTAACGACATAACCCAATGCTATCTCTATGCCGGAGGAACAATCAAACTGTGGCCGTTTGTATAGCCTTTCGCTACTGCTTCGGAGCTCGGACCTTCGGTAGCACATCAAACGGGCCGAATGCAGCTTGTAATCGAGGCTTGCAATCACAGTAATGCTCGAATAGCTCCCAAAGTACCTTCAACAACGTGAACGACATTCTCATCTTACCCACCTAACTAAAAAAAAAAATCTCGGTCCCCATTGTTGTCGACAAAGACCGCGGGTATTCTTTAGTTGGACGGAATATAGACCCCCTCTTTCATTTCTGGATCTCAATAAATAGCAATTCTTGAACATTCTTTGGAAAAATTCAAATTTCAAGTGTACCAGAAACTGGTAAAAAAGTTTCAATTCTAATTTTAATCAGATTGCTAGCAGTTTTAGCGCCATCTCTTGAGCTGCGCCCGGAGCAGTTCAAGAGAGGGCGCTAAGTCTGCCCCGCCCTAATTACGCCTCTGCTGCACGTCGTGTGCAGGACTGGTTTCTCGAAAATGAGGTGGAATTGTTAGACTGGCCTACTCAGTGTCCCGATCTAAATCCCATAGAACACCTCTGGGATGAACTGGAGCGACGAATACGAAATTTACCACAACGACCGTCTTCGCTCTCCCTCTGGCAGAAGCTTTGCAGGACGAATGACGAGTCATTTCTGTAGAGACCTACCGGAAATTTGTTGATAGTTTGCCTCGGGGTGTTGCCGCTGTCATACAAGCAAAAGGTGGACAGACTAACAACTAATTGCGATAATAAAGTCATTTGTCCCAAAACATTGTGGTGTCCGAATGCTTTTGATAATATGGTGTTTCATAATCGTTCAAAAATAGTACAACCAGTTTTTGACATAAGTTTAGTAAAAATATGAAAACTGGATAACTACCCGAGAGTCAAGTAAAACGTAAAAGTTATGTAAACGCCGACAACACAATACTCAGCAGAAATACAGAATGAAAAACGAACGAACACAGAACGAATGAGTATCAGATAGTTAACGTAAAATATGAAAACTGGATAATCAGATAGTGAAGACGTTTTCGAGATAGGGCTTGGAAAAATTGCGTTGAAGGTTAAATGCTCAGAGACGTTTTCTGGATTGGAGCACAGATTATTAATAATTAGTAATTCATCCCTTCGACGTATTCGGAAAGGACACAGAGGTTAGGCATATCCGCATATTGTTTCTACATGCCTCTCTGCACTATTTAGGACAATTCCTTTCGTGCACATAAAGGGTCTACACCTCACTCTGTACCCTAATAAGCTGCGCGAAATACCGTATGAGGCCAAAGGAAAATACTAAAGTGTATTACATTCTTTTTCGGTTAGAGTTTTCAGTAAATTTATTCACACGTGCATTCTATTTTTTACCCCACGAAGAACACGATTTCACACCGCTAGTATGACCATTCTTGGAGGACAACCGCCCCCTGACCTTCCTGTAGGCTTCAGTTCAAATATCAGAAAACCCTGGATAATCTGTTTATTCTTCTGTTCTGGTTAGCATTCTTCAATCGAGCAAGTAACCTAAATTACGGATGAGTACTTCTGGCCTTAGATGCCAGAGTTAAATGGCGGGAAAAAAATCAAAATGAAAATAATTCAGGGAAGTAAATGGATTCACGATCTTATACCGATTCTTCAATATCAACAGTTTTTAAATACCTATCGGGAAAGTAAACGCTTTGCATTTGAAGCGGCCTTTTAAGAATAGCCGTTGAAGGTTTCGTAGCTGTTAACATTTTATGAATCCAGGAGACAGTTCAATGAATTGGCTTGTCAACGTTATAGAACCTGAAAGTATGACTAGTTGCTTTGCACAGTGTCGTACTGATGCAGGAGTTTCAAAAGTCAGACCCCCGCCCCGCCCCCAACCTAAAACAGGAGTGTGTATAGTGGTTACGTTCGACTGAAACCTGAAACGATTTCACACGCCATTGGAAAAATGCTATACAATGGCATTTACACTGAAATATTTCAGTTTTTACGGTTAAAAGGAAGAACTCACTGAACTGTAACTTTCTATTTCAAAAATCCCCACCCATGAGATGGTTCTTCATAGTCTCTGGCTTTGTGAGACTTAACACATCCAAAGAATAGTTGTAATTGTTTTGTGTGTTCGTGAAAATCTTCATTGTCTTCTAGTAGCTTAAAAGGAAATGAATCTTAATAACCGAATAGTATTCTAAAACCGACGATTTCTGATCTACCAAACGCAAAAAGAATAATGATTTTCGTTTGAAGTAAAAATAGTGGTTTCACCAAGCCAGCTCGAAGTTTTCCTGTTTTCCGACATTCACCAGTTACATAAAATCAGAGAAGGAAACGTAAGAATATCAAAATTAATAATTTTTCAGGGGTCCAAAATATCTCTTTAAAACAAAACATTTGAGAGTCAACGAACGGATACGTTAAGTAGTTGATTCTGCTTTTAGAAAACTTGTGAATAAAGACAGATGCCCACGACTAAAAGAAATGATATCAAAGAACTTCGCTGTTTTACAAAAATTACTCTTTTTGCTGAAAGTTGTACTAAATACGTGTAAGTAAAACTCGTACCAAAAGAACGCAGAGAAAATGCGAATTATTTGTAGTAAATGAAAAGTCTACAGTTAAAGTCTCAGACTTGTTATATGCTAAAAGAAAGGCTCAAGCCAGTCGCTAAATAACGACGAAGCCATCTGCGCAAGGCAAGGCTCCAAAAATAGAATACGCCAAGCAGTGTTGGAATCTGGCCAAAGTTTAACACCTGAAAAAGAAGAAAACATTTCGCACAAAGTTTTCGTTTTTGTTTTATGCTGAAAGCGGTAAACAGGAAACTGTCAGGTGGCTGGCAAAATAATTTTCCTTCTAAGAATTGAGAAAGGAAAAAGAAATACTCCTTAGCGAACTGATTGTTGTCCTTGCGATGCTAAAGAAGTCAACGGTTAGTTAGCAGTCATCTGAAGAAGAATCACCAGAACTCGCTTGGAAATGTTATTCAAACGGTTAAGTTGACATTAACGGATTTCCTTCAGCTGTAACTGATGATGTACTTTATAATGGTGGAGGCCAGAGCTTCTTTAGAACGGGTATTGCGCATAGAAAAAAATGACGCATTCTTGCCCGTCCGTTTCTGTCAGAACATATCTCCGTTTCCAGACGGCAGATTCAAATAATTATTTTTCCATCATGATGACCGAGATCATAAAAGCGTACGTACACTTACCACAAGCGTCAAGTTGCTAGTGTACATCTATCTGTATTTGATACAGTACCACTGCTTCAAGAAGACCGAAAAGAAAAAATATTGCACCTAATTACTGAGATTGCCTTCATATTTCCCACAGTTGCCCAATTTGCTGCAAGGAAAGATTGCTTTTAAGTTTTATTTTACCGAGGGGGGGTGTGGAGGATCAGGTAGAAAAGCATGCATACTATCTTAACATAGAATTTTTCCTCTAAATGTTGAAAAAAGAATTAGGCCAACCTATCATACCTGAAAGAAATGAAATTTCTATGGACACGGTATCTCCATTGACTTGGAATGCTCTGGAAAGTTTTATGCGCGTTTGGAATATTTGGAATATTGCGGAACTGAACTTTTTTAATATCAGTGTTTCTCGTCAAAGGCTCGTACAGCGCTTTAGATTTTTTTTTTTTTTGTGCTTTCACGTTTTAAACTTTGGTATGAGTACCGAGAAAGGCGTTTATTTTCTATGCAAATAAGCGCTCGTGCAGCCAATCAGCGTCAGTGCCAAGGTTGCGAATGAGATATACACTATATATATATAATACCTGGGTCGGAGCTCTCTCAGTCAGTATTTCGTTTCGTCTCAACATGGGAAAAGCGAAGGATTTTTCTGATTTCGACAAAGGCCAGATCGTTATGACAGGACGCAGCCTTGGTAATAGCAACGTTGGTAGGCTCCTCATACTATACAGTAGTTAGTGCCTATCAAAGATGGTCCGAAACAGGTGACATTTGGAGCTGTCGACAAGGTGTGAGCAGGCCACGCCTCATTGATGCCAGAGGTCAGCACAGGCTACCCTGTCTTGCCCGGAGCAACAGGAGGGCTGTTATGGCTGACATTACCGATAATTTCAATCGTGGTGAAGGGCCCAATGTGTTCGAACACACAGTTTGTCATCCGCAGCCGCAGAGTCATTCGTGTGCTTATGCTCACTGCCGTTCACCGTCGTCAACGCTTGCAGTGGGCACGTAATCATCGACATTGGGCCATAAAAGGCTGGAAGTGGGTTTTTTGGTCAAAAGAATCCTGTTACACCATGTCGATGGACGAGCTCGTGTGCGACGTTTACCCAAGGAAGCCTTCTCACCTAGATGCACTGTGGGACGGATCCAGGAGGCTGGAGGGAGTGCGATGGCCTGGGCAATATTTTCTTGGGAAACACTTGGACGCATTATCCTTGTAAAGCGAAATCTGACAGCTGTCACGTACTTGGACATCGTGGCTGACCAAGTACACCCCTTTACGGGGACTGTATCCACTGGCGGAGATGGCGTCTTTCATCATGCAGATACTCCATGCCACACTACGAAGAAGGTTCAGGGATGGTTCCAAGAACTTGAAGAAGAATTCCATGTATTGCCGTGGCCCCGAAATTCGCCGGACATGAATCCTATCGAATATTTGTGGTTTGAGTTGGAGAAATGGGTACGAGCAGCATCAAACCAACCGCGTAATTTAAGGGAACTGCGGGATCTTCTGTTTAAATTATGGTACCAAATATCAAGAGACACCTACCAACATCTCGTTGAATCTATGCCTCATCGGGTGAGAGCTCTTTTGGTGGCGAGAGGAGGACCTACATCACATTTGGTAAGTGGCTTTAATGTTTCGGCTGATCCGTGTAAGTCTACAAGGATTCGCTTGTCCCTAATAGGGGAAAGCTGGTTTCAGGGAGAGGACATGCCCCAACTTGAAAGAGTAGCCAGAAGCCCGCGCTTCTTACCGCTCAACCACCGCAGCTGCGAACAATGATTTCAGCTCTAAGATTTGTTCACAAACAAAATGAATATATGCTGAAGACTAATGAATATATACTGATACTGAAGAAAATTAGCTGAAAATTCAAACATTTATTCCTGAAATATTTAGGACATTATCACCAAATTTCGTTAAAATCGGAATAACCAGTAATGCATTTTCTTCAGTGTATACATTGTACGTTGTAATAGGGTCATCACAATTGCAGATGCGACGGTAACGGTACACAAAGCGCTGCACTGAGGAGAAATCTGTCTTTCACTAAAATATAGGTCTCCACCATGTAATTTGCAGTCAATGAAATAAAATATATATATATATATATATTTCTGACTTCAGCTATTATGACATATTTTGTTATTAACTTTTCAAGGTAAACTACTTTTTGAAACACTTGTTTATAACAGTAGAGCTTGCGAAATTCCAGATTTGTCGGTGATGGATATCGAATTCACGCCTTCTCGCTCCGAAGTAAGTTGCTCTAAACGACAAAGCTACACCGACGGAATGCATCGCTGCAGATTTGTCGTCTTGACAAGTGTTTCACCTCTGTAGTACGTCACAAGATACCATAAAACACGTTGAATACCTCTTGGCCAATTGCGAATTTAAGTACACGCGAAAGATTTGCTGTAGACCACCTGACCTAGCACCTTGATTATACGCCGATCGACGGCCATGTTCCAGCCTCCGCCTTAATCTTAAAACACCAGGTTCAATCCGGTAGCCAGAGTCTCTCTGGCTACCGGATTTAATTTGGGACTGTTTAAATTTATTTTACTTTTCAGTGTAAGTTCCGATATTTATAAACTGCACCGCGTGAGCATGGCATTGATTAATGTAACTCACTCAAGTATACCAACTAAATTGGACCCCATCTTTCCCTGGCAGACGTAGCCCCACCAACATTCGGAATCATCTTGATCCTTTAATGATAACAAAGAAACAATCATTACAAAACCTTTTTGTAACAAACAATCTCTTAGAAACAAATACGAATTATAACAATTCTTCACAAAGGGACATTATAACAGTTCTTCACAAAATCTGTAGGCACCAATTATATTGGGTTCTAACTAACATCCTATTTAAAATTAAAACTAATCATTGAAAAAATATATTTTTGAATATTAAAAACACTATAGAACTCTGAAAGTATAACTGCTCTATCAATATCCAAAAAACGACAGTCAACAGTACGAAATAGCAGAAGCAGACATAAAACTTATAACGCAATGTGCAATTACAATTCAACAATACAGAAAAAATATTACACTCATGAGGACAGAATCCCAAAAATCAAATTACTGTACCCCACTAATATACTTTGCAACTCAACGAGACACATATTAAAAAGCAACAATCCAACATCTATCACGAAATTACTACGGCTGTATTTTATCCAATAACGGAAATGACAAAGTAATTATAGTAAGCAAAATATCAATACACAATACAAAAAAATCATACTAATCGAAATTCAAAAAATATCATTTAAACGAAAAAGACAACAAAGCAATCAATTATTACAAACGAAATTTCATAACTCAAATTCTGAAGATATATCTCGCAAATCAGAAGCATCCATTGTCTCCGTCTCATGAAACTTAAGATATTTTATAAACTCAGATACTCTCTCACAAATTTGAGGCTTTCGTAGTATACCAACAATTGAATTTTCAGTCAATGCTCCCAAGTAATTTGATCTTAAACCTGATAGCTCTTGACACTCAAAGACCAAATGAAACATCGTTGCCGTTGTTAATACACATTTACATCTTGAATTCTTTAAACCAAATCTGAGATAATACACGGGCATGATCCATGTTCTGTTAATAACTGGTTCAAGTATCTATCACAGAAACATCTCTTATCTGATACTGTTGTAAAAATCGAGAAAGTATATCATCCTGTATATGCACTTGTCCATCTGTTTTGCCAAGCTTCTCGAAGGCCATTCTTAAGACAATTCTTGAGCGTTCGAAATGAAGTCTTAACGAAGTAATCAATGTATTTCTTCCAAGTTCCTTTGCGGGCAAGTGCATCAGCCTATTCATTACCCGGGAACCCCTGATGACCAGGTATCCAATGAAAGAACAGAAGGCCACATCCGAGTTCTGTAATTAATTCTTAAATTTCCATGACTAAATCCTCTGGACAATCATAATCGGATAATACCGCTAGTGCAGCTTGCGAGTCTGAATATATATGTAATTCACAACTTTAGATGTTATTTTATAATACTGCAATGCCTTTGTTATTGCAAACAGTTCAGCATGGAAAACTGAAGCATTGTCTGAGAGACGAAAATTTCTCTCACACGATAAATTTCCATCAGATGTTGCACAGAAACCTGCTCCAACGTGATTCTGTAACTTTGATCCATCTGTAAAGATTTCCTTACCCATTTTACATGGTAACTTAGAATTCCAAGAAACTGTAAACTGTAAAGCAGAATAAACAGAAACTGTTCGATGTTGCTCCTGATAACCCACAGAATTGAGATCTCCAAAGACTAATATAGCATCATCAGAACAATTAAGTGACTATGATGCCACTTCCTTATCTAAAATCAAGTCCAGCGGTTCACAACCAGCAAGGACCTGCAAAGTTGCTGTTGCTGTGGTTCGATAACAGCCAGTTATTCCTAGTAATGCCACTCGCTGAATTTGCTGAATTTTTGCTGCCGTTCTGACAGATGAAGAGTACCAGGCACCGCAAGTATAAGTCACCATCCTTTCAATACATTGTTTATTGATAACTTTCTGCACTTTACCACTCAGCTTCATCGAAATAAATAATTCTATTCAAGAACACCAATATTCTCTCTCTTAAATACTCAATATGCGGCAATCCAGAAAATTTACTATCTAATATTACTCCCAAAAACTTTAAGTTCTGAACAGCCTTAATAGTGTAGTCCTGAAAACGACACTTTGGTGGTGTCTTCATTATGAATCTCTTAGGAAACACCATCAACTTAGATATTTCCGGCGAAAATGTAATTTTGTTTTTAACACTCCATTAATTTAATTTTGATAATGCGGAGTGAATTTTTTCTTCAATAAAATGTCTCCCACTGTCGGAAACTAACAAAACAAAATCGTCAGCATATGCAAGTAAAGTAACGTTATCTTCAAATTTAATATTTAGTGCTTCATTTACGATGAAGTTCCACCGCAGCGGACTAGAATTGGACCCCTGTAGGCATCCTCTAGTGCATGAATGCAAAACCACTGAATCTCCCAACCGAGACTCCATACATCTGTCTGATAAAAAACTTGAAACTATCATAAACAAATTTCTAGGACATCCAGTCTGCCTCAAAGCGGAAAGTACACTCTGCCACCATACTGTGTTGAATGCATTTTTAACATCTAATGATACTAAGCATGTATGTCTTCCCATTTCTCTCTGGGACTTAATTTCCTTCCGAATATGAACAATTGCATCTGTGGCACTTTTAAACTTTGTATATGCAAACTGTAGTGGCTGAAACCATTGTTTTTTCTGAAAGTAAAAGAATATTCTATTTGTAATAATTTTATCTAATAACTTGCCCCAGTAAGGCAGTAAACAAATGGCCCTATATTGCAGACGGATCTATGCGTGATTTTCCTTCTTTATTGAATAAGACCAAAACAGCCTTTTTCCAACATTTCGGGAAAATTCCTCTTTTCATACAAATATTAAGTAAATCGACAAAACATTCAGTGAATTGGAAATGCATTATCCATTCCGTCCCAGCCTGGTGCTTTATCCATTAAAATCTTCTTAAACACCTGTTCCACTTCATTGACAGTTATTAAATGATCGTCCTAAGTGTCGGAAGGCAATCTTGAAGTGTTCCTTATCTGTCTATGTATCTCCAAATCCGATTCAATGGCATCGTCTGAAAAGTGGAATCTCAGTAATTCCTCAATACTCTCTCATCCACGGTTTTCGTTAAATTTCCATTTTCTTTTTGAATGGCTGAAATAAGTAGAGGTGATTGAACTTTACCCTTTGCAATCTTGAAAGGAATATCAAATGGAGATCTAAAATCCACCTTTCCACAAATATCTCTCCAATAGTTTTTCGTCGCAATAATCGAAGCTCGTTTATACACAGCAGATTCTTTTCTATAAATTTCAGTAAAATACTGCCAAGTTTCCAATTCACTGTACCTTGATCGTTGCATTTGTCTTCTTGCTCTTCGAACCCTAGCTCTTTGTTTTCGACGTTCTTGATTCCACCATCTATTGGGATACATAATGGATACAGCCTCCTGCAGCCCCCCCCTTTTTTATGGGCGCCCTTGGGTGTCGGATGTCATCTATGTCATAAAAAAAAAAATAATAATCACAAAGCACGAAAAAATATATCCCTTTCGGAAAGCATGTACCACAACGCCGCTAGGAAAAAAAGCCCTAGTGGATTGCAAGGTACCCTAGGTAATTCGTCCCGTTTCACCGTGATCTCCTTCGAAGGTCACGACTCAATCTGCAGAGCCTCGGTGACTTCACGGTTACCATAGCAACTAGGCCGAAAGCTGCAGACTTCCAAGCCTTCTCATTTCAGCTCTTCACTTGCACAGTTTTGCGTATGAGGACTTACTTGTTTTCCGTGTTGAACGCGCTATGTGAATTGATATCTAATCAAAATTTTGAGTGTTTTGTAACTCAATAGAGGCAGAAAAGAATATATTGTACAAATTACTGAATAAAACTTTAAGTGAAATAGGTGAAGAGGCACTTCACCTACATCACCTGAAAAGCCGCCACTGCTAGGGAGGTGCTGGGAATTCTTGCATCTCCCTAGTTAAAGTTTTTTATCAATTCTTTGAACTACACTATAAAAAAATTCCTTAAATTCTCGAGTCATTTTCTGTTATTTCTATCGTGAATTAACGAAGCATATTTCTGACACAATCTTTTCCATGAAATAACAGAAAAAAAAAAAAACCCTAATTGCACAGATTTTTCGTACGCCAGGAAAATTCTAAATTTAAAAAAATCGACAGTTCCTCTCGCATATTAATGGAAAAATTCCGTTCTCACATGTTCCGTAACTATATGACGGAAATTTTCCGGTAATAGGAGCGATTCGCAGGAGTACTAGATGTTTGATTAACTATTAAATTTAGATCGTCAGTTGGAGGACCTGATTTTGAAGTTCTGTAACGAGATCAGATACTGTGTATAGCATATACAGCATGCAATTTCGGTTATTAGGCACCAGATGTTCCTTCTCCTCTCTCCCATTTTGTGCGCCAGCTATTGAACGAGTAGAATGTTATCGTAAGAAACCGGGTACCTAAGTTATTGTTATACAGGTGATTGTATGATGCCTATGTATCAGTCTGTGGGCCCCTTTAAGACAAAAGCGATTATAGCTTTCAGTAAATTTTATATTTAGGAGTTTTGTTAAATAATACTATAAAACAGTAAACTGCACTTTTTCTTAAAGATAATTGAAGGTCATTATCAGTTTCAAAAGAATCTCAAGTTCTAAAGAATTCTGTTGCTTCGAAAGTTCATAATGAAAAAAATACGTAATTTGTAAAACGGCCTCCTACAAAAGGAAATTAAATTCTTACGAACCTATTCACAAAAATAATGAGCTCCAACAGAAAATAGAATTAACAGTTCACCCGCATTAATAGGAAAAAAAAAAAAAAACATTTCATCATAGCGCGATTAGAGTTCAATCTGATACGTGACGGTGATTTGCAGGGCTTTCCGGCTCAACGGACAGTACATGTGTCTTCAAACGAAGCTGAACAAGGCTGGTTATATCCCCTCCTAGCACAAACGAAAAGAATCTGAATATACCAAAATTGAAGATTTTGCGAAATTTCTGTATAAATAAGGAAAACCCCGAAACGGGCTTTTCTGAAATAAATTGAATTACTGACTACGGAAATTCTGTCAAAATACGGAAGTTAGAAGAAACGGGAACTTTTAAAAACGGAAATTTCGTAAAAAGACGGACACTTACCGGCAACTTTGCTGCAGGTTATTTTCAGGAATTTTCCGTGAATTCACACCACTTATTTTTTACAGTGTAGGAAGATGACATCCCTTATTCGGGCAGGGGGAAACTGCATTCACCCTAATCCTATCTCCTTATCTGATGGGTCAGTTGCACTCAGAAGGGTGACAACAATAACTATCAAATACACTCACCCATCCCTTGCTTTGCTGGAGGGGGAATGTCGAAGACCGGTGGTGGAACAGTAAACTCTTGCGTAAGAAGCTCTGCTGGACAATGCTCGAGCGATCCCCTGCAAAACAGTAGTATAATTGTATTATTCTTTGAAAAGTGACTCTAGACGTAACATGGAGTTTATGTACAGCAAAAATGTGAAAAACTACTGATACATTCAAGTATAAATCATGTATAGCACGCAGTGGTCTGCCTATGACATCAAACAGAGGTGAGACAATGCTGCTAATAAATGAGTGTCCGAAACACATCATGTTTCTTCACAAATTCTGATTTCGAGTATCTCTGCAAAAGAGACAAGTTATTCCTGTACGATTCACTTCGTTCGAAAAGAACATTATATGCCATTGATGTTCTTTCTTCTTCCAAAGAGGGAATCAAAGAGAGTCTCTGAGTGTAGTAATCCCATACCAGGAAGAAAGCCCAAGGGGAAAGTGGTCTCTGAATGCAATTAGCCCATGCACTGGGAGAAGCTCTGAGTGCAACCGATCCTTTTTGCAGATTTTAAGTGCAACTGACCCTTTTCGCAGTTTTTTTTAGTGCAACTGACCAACATCCACTAAATTCAACTACTGATGTGCTGCTTGCGTGTCGTCGTTTTTCTCATGAACGTGCTAGTTTCTTTGATCAACTATGCAACTCAGCAAACCTGGGTCGCCTTTTAAACAATCACTGTGATGTCTTTTTACGTTATATCGATGTCTTTCAATTTGTGTAGTCTGTTGTCCGTGTGTCATGCAGAGCTTTTTCATGCAGAGCTTGTGGCGTATACTGCCTTTTTAACTCTCCGTTATTGTTGAATTTCTACCTACGTAAATTTTAGTTGCTTTTCGTTATGCTTTCTGTACTGAAGGTTAGGTCTGAATTCAAACGAGTTTTCTTCTTTTGGGCTATGACTGCCAGTCAGTCAAGACATGCATATTGGTATTATAACGAAGTAAATTTCTCCGTCATTTTTATCCGCGCCGGGGTTCGAACTCGGGTCCCCTCATTCCGGAATAAGTTGCTCTACCAATTGAGCTACGCGGACGTTTTATTCTGATTCCTATCTGCCTTTATGTCGTGTGCGTCCTTCTGGCAGGTACGTCACATCTCCTGGTACGTTACATCATCTTCCCCTTATTTTATTTATTTATTTATTTTTTTTCGAAGTGCTGGAGAAGGGATTCTCTTATTTTTCCTATCTCACGGTGTGGAAATAACATCACACCATTGCGAGATTTTGAACGGTCGGGTCATCCGGATAATTCGGGCGCCATTACAACGAAGTGAATTTCTCCGTCATTTTTATCCGCGCCAAGATTCGAACCCGGGTCCCCTCATTCCGGAATAAGTCACTCTACCAACTGAGCTACGCGGACATTTTATTCTGATTCCTATCTGCCTTTATGTCGTGTGCGTCCTTCTGGCAGGTACGTCACATCTCCTGGT
Source organism: Macrothele yani (assembly GCA_039090855.1). NCBI lineage: Eukaryota > Metazoa > Arthropoda > Arachnida > Araneae > Macrothelidae > Macrothele > Macrothele yani. The sequence goes on from CM077023.1 coordinate 140,112,676, forward strand.
ACGTTACAGTATAAATGCGAGGGCCTTGCTACTAAAACGAGCTGAGCCGCGGAGTGTGTGGTTAGAGCAGCCGACATCCAACCACATGATTCGGGGCTCGAACAAACTTAACCACGAAATATTCGCCGTGCCTTGGAGAGCATGTTAATAACGGACCTGGTGTACTGGACCCCCGTTAAAAACAAGGTCATCAGCTCTGCTCACATTCTACCTCACTTTCATGTGACCCTCCTATCGCGCACCCTAGCTAAAATTTCTTAGGTGCCTACTTCTAAAGGTTGGTAAAGACCCGGGATCAGACACTCGCTTCCTAAAATCCTCTTCCTCAATGAATTTAAATGGCTGACTGATTACGATCCCTTCTCACGTCAGTGTTTACCACGTCTACTTAAAGTTTGCTAATGGAATTACTTAGTCTGAGATTATGAATTGAAGTGATGTTCTACTTAGCTAACGAATAAATCCATTACTCTAAGGATCTGGTTATTAGTGAAATCATTTTGTGTATACTCTGTTAGCGTACTACAGAACCGTAAATCATCATAAGTTCGTTTATCCTGTATTGTAAATGTTTTTGTTATGTTTCTTTTTTATGTTACTGTTTTCTCGTGATGAACTGTGCTGCTTCGTGGTTCGTTCAGGCCCTTGCGAAAAACCAACAACCCTTGCGGAACTAAAATTGACAAACAAACCAACCAACCAAATGAAAAGTACTTCATAGTCATTTCTTAGGGGAATAACAGGAACAAGCAGTATATATCGTAAAACAAAATAATAAAATGTGGTGTAAATCTATAATTTAGCAAAGGAATCTAGTTAGTGGGTTTCTCTTAACATTTTTTAAATCCATTTTTGGCCTATAATTTGAAAAAAACAATTACAATAACTGCGCTTACACATTTGTGTGCAATATTGGTCGAAGCATCGAACTGCGCAAAGCCTTTAATGTGTACAGAAAAACTTACTTAAACACTATCTCAACAGTGTTATTTTCTTATATACGTTGTTATTGTTCTCTGTACTTCGATGTTATTTTACTTTAGTATTGGTGAATAAAAGTATTTGAGAATTGTAATAGGCTGAGATGTCACTTCCGTTCTCCTAAGTGTCGCTCCCTCCCCCCGTACAATCTTAAGTTTACCTACCTGGGGTTTTCTAGGAACAGAACCCCTTAAGTGGACAAGGGGCTACTGTGTACTGAAATGTTTAGGAGCATTCACTCGTGGTAACCAGCGAGGGCTGCCCCGGTGGCCGAATGTTCAGAGCAGTAGGTTTCTCGCTAGCCGTAAGAGTTGGGCCCTGGCTCGAGTCCTGGATGAAGCATAGGTGGCACGCTTACCCTACAGCTCTGGCTCTCTTTCCTTTTTGGAGCGAGCGGCCCCAAATTAGAGACGACAGGCTGCTTTTAACTCCCAGATCTGCACATGATGGCCGTTATAACCTCCCCCCCCCCCAAAAAAAAAATAATCGCAGCTAAGAAAGTCAGCTGGTTTTCCAGATGATTAAGGGGATAATGATATCACGGTGCGAGCTTTATATTATTTCAGGATCTAAGCCATAAGTGGCGTCATGCATATTTGGTACATAAAGAGCGTCGTGCAGTCCAGAGGACCTCTGTATGTAATGCTCCATAAATGAAGACCTATTGCAGAAAGAATGATATCAACTATTGTTTTGGGTTTTAACAATACCCTGACACACAAATGCGACGAAAATTTTAATATTTTGAAATTTTGTTACTGAAAAATCACAGAAATTTTATTGGAGCGAGCGCAGAAGTTTTAATCTTGAATGATACATGATGTTTTCAATTCTTTAAAAAATTGATAAAATGCGTACAATTCTAAGACTGTGCATGCACTGAGTGTCCAAATTATTATGGCCACCTGGTTAGTACGTTGTTGGGCCAGCTTTATCACTTAATACTGTTTGAATTCATCTTAGTATGGACTCTGTTAAATGTCGATAAGTGGATTGGGATATATTAGCCCAAATGCGATGAATTGCACTATCCCGCTCTTGAAGCTTTGATGGTAGCGGATCCAGCTGTATGATGCGCATTTCGACTTCATCCCATAAATGGTCCATTAAATTGAGATCCGGTGATTGACGAGGCCGATGAATCAGGGAAAAGTCTCCGTGATGTCCTCAAACCATTAGCGTACAATGTGAGCACTATGACATGGATATTGTTCTGCTAAAAGTATCCATCTCCATTGGGATAAACTATTAACATAACTGGATGTGCTTGATCGGCAACGATATTTAAATACATTTGGGTGGTCAGACGTTGCTCCACACGAATCAAAGGGCCCAAACACTCCCATAGAAACATGCTCCAGACCATAACGTTGTCTCAGCCAGCTTGAAGAGTAGTGACGATGCAAGATGGGTCCATGCTTTCGTGTTGCTGTCTCCATATTTTCACCCTTCCATATGTCTGATGTAGTTGTAAACGTGATCCGTCCGACCACATTACCCTTTTCTTCTCATTTACTGTCCATTTCTTGTGTTCTTGAGTGAACTGAGGGTGTTTCTTCTTGTTCGCTGCGGATAGCAATGGTTTACGGACAGGCCGTCTGTTTCTGTAGCCCATACGATGTAATGTGCGGCAAACTGTACGTTGAGAGGCCATCGGACTTGGTCCCTGATTCAGATTATCTGTAATCTGACGAAGTGTTGCCCGTCCGTTGAACTGAATAAGTGTGCTTACTTTCTGTTCAGCTCGAGCGTCCAGTAGCCATTGACGACCGCACGCTTTGCGCTCAGACCCGGTTTTTTGACTGGTAGTAAACTTTAACAACTGCTGCCCTTGAACATTTCGCAAGTGCAGCCGTTTTGCTAATGTTCGCACAAATGCTTCGATCATCCACGGTCATTCCACGTTCAAAGTCCGTCAGATCGCGTCTTTTACCCATTATTTCTTGCACAATGCACTTCAGCGTTCCCTTTTCATACCGATTCAGGCATCTTGCGTCAGCAGTCTACGGGATAGCTATTTTGCATAAAACGGTCTGATGGTCAATATAATTTGGCCACTCAGTGTATATGCTGTAGGTGATGTTTTCTTTATGAAAGCTGAGTATTTAGACCCTCCAGGCAGAACTTCTAAAAAACTTCAACTGACATCAGGTTCAGCATTAGGAATCTGAGTTTGCGCACTCGAGGCATCTATTTTGGTAACACTCAAGGAATGCTGGCATGTGGCAGGAAGAACACAAATAGGAAGTTTTGCGATTCTTTGCCGTGGGACATCGAAAGCATGTTTTTCTGTTGCTAACACATTTCATCTTTTTTGTCCATCCTATATTCTACTCCTCAGTAATGAGAACGATGATGGCATAGAAAATAATAATCTAAAGTTCATAGAATAATGTTACAAGTGATTTGAAAAGTCAGATGATTTCTCTAAAACCAAGACCGCTAAAATTCGGAAGAAAGCCAACTTTCTTTTCACGCACCAGTTAAAGACGGACACTTCATTGGACCACATGTTGCCACGTACGGGACAACTCTGAACACAACATCTACGGTGTGTAAGTTGCGTTGACACCAATGCATAAAAAACAACAACATATATACTACCAATTGTTATCGAAACAAAGTATGCATGCAGACTGCTTAATTAATAACACATTGGAAGGTACTAGTCATGAGGTCTATAGCATATGTCAATAAAACATGCTTTTATAACTGATGAGGTCCATGCGACCGCATAATGCCACTTAAGGGTTAACGATCACCATGAACAGGGGAGCCACGCCATTGGAGCACGAGGGGGGGGGGGGGGGGCACGTGCCGCCCTCCCCCGAATAATATTTGTGCTTTTTTTAGAAAAGTATATTATGGTAACTTTCTGCTTTTTGAATAAGGTATGAAAAATCGCCGACTTACAACAATGGGTCACGAACGTTTAGAACACTTAATGTTGCAAGCCGTAGAGACCGAGAGAACCAATGACCTAGATTTAAAGGAAGTAGTAGATTATTTCTGGACCTTACATGACCGGCGAAAGTAAAAAAAGAACAAGCGAGAAGAAAAGGTAAAAGAAATCTGTACTGTAAACTATGTTTAAAAATCTAAAATAACTTGTTACTAATAAAATTCAATATCAGTCTTTTAATTTTTGGCATCATAATCGTATATCGATTAATCTTTGTACGATTGCCGTTTTTCAAATTTATTAAACAACTAGTATATTTTCCTAGGACAGGTTTAGAAGACGTTTTAAATTTGTTTTAAATTTTGGCTATATAACGTCTCTCTAAAAATTTCTCAATGGAATTCGTAATGCATTCCCTTGTTATGCATATTTTTCTGAAACGCGTTAGTTTGATGTAAAATTTCACGTGCTTTAGGATTTAGATAGCACTACGCATAGTTAATTGACCATGGCAAAATACAAATGCATTCCAACATGCTCGAAATTCTACTTTGTTGATTGTGATAGCGTAAAATGTTAGTTCACTTCGAGATGTAATAATTTTTATCTGTTGTTTTACTGTTTACCCAAGGAAAGTCAAAAATTTTTTAACCACGCGATCACTTGCTAATATATTCCTTAAATTTCGGATAGCGTTTGCCTTAAAATAACACGGATCAAATTCCGACTGAAGAAAATTATATCATAATTCATAAAATCCGATAAAAAATTAAAAATAAAAATAAAGGAAAAATTGTATTGATGTATAAGAAGAATTTTCCTTTTTATGAGTGCCTGTGCCCCCAAATCTTTCGGGTACGTGACGCCCCTGACCATGAGCAACTCTGAAGCTAAGGTCCCTAATTTAGGGCCACTGGCTTTAGGGAAGGGAGAGACCAGAGTCGTAAGATAAACACACCACCACACTATGAAAAATAAGTGGTGTGAATTCACGGAACATTTCTGAAAATAAAAATAACGTGCAGCAAAGTTGCCGATAGGTGTCCGTCTTTTAACAAAATTTCCGTGATTAAAAGTGCCCGTTTATTTTAACTTGCGTATTTTCACAGATTTGCCGCAGTCAGAAATTCCGTTTATTCCAGGAAAAATCCATTTCAAGTTTTTCCGTATTTAAACTGAAATTCCGCAAAATCGACGACCTACATCCTTCCGCTGTGTGAGGACCGAACCCACGCCTTAAACCACGGAGCCACACACGATCGGAAACCCAAATCAAGTACAGCGTAAAACAAATTGGGCGACGATGATTTTTTTTTTTTTTTTGCATTCCATCTCGGATGTAAGATTTCAAATTCAAATTTGTTCACAACACTTCTCTCACAGGTGTTTCAGTTGTATCGACCAAGTATCGACGGTCTACCCGTCCTTTAGAGTGACGTCACTACGTAAGGGGCCGATACTTCCGTTGCGAGGTAGGCGGGATGAGCAAGCGTTTATGTCTTATTAACCTTGCTTGTGGTTGTCTAAATGTCCTGGCGCATATATAGGATGTTGTAGTCGCGAAAGGGTTAGCAAAAAAGAGTCCGAAACCTTGAAATCGTACCAAATTCTGAAATAATGTCGAGGAGAGCATGAGCTTCATACAAATTAATAATCGATATCCAAAATATATATGTTTGTATCAGTCTTTTTTTTTTTTCCTAATTGGCGCAACTAGGATTTGCCAATTAACGCCACATTTACCCAAAGAACAGCTATATTGTTAGGTGTACAAATACGTTTTAAAGCGTTTTAAAACAACGTATAACGAAGTGAATTTCTCCGTCATTTTTATCCGCGCCGGGGTTCGAACCCGGATCCCCTCATTCCGGAATAAGTCACTCTACCAATTGAGCTACGCGGACGTTTATTTTTTATTCTGATTTCTATCTGCCTTTATGTCGTGTGCGTCCTTCTGGCAGGTACGTCACATCATCTCCCCTTTATTATTATTTTTTTATTCGAAGTGCTGTAGAAGGGATTCTCTTATTTTTCCTATCTCGCGGTGTGGAAATAACATCACACCATTGCGAGATTTTGAACGGTCGGGTCATCCGTCCCTGTTCGAGCGCCATTATAACGAAGTGAATTTCTCCGTCATTTTTATCCGCGCCGGAGTTCGAACCCGGATCCCCTCATTCCGGAATAAGTCACTCTACCAATTGAGCTACGCGGACGTTTTTTTATTCTGATTCCTATCTGCCTTTATGTCGTGTGCGTCCTTCTGGCAGGTACGTCACATCTCCTGGTACGTTACAAACGCAACATGTAATATGCGAGAAAACAACAATACCTTTACGAATCAAAATATGCGCCGTCATTATCTATCACCTTCCGCCATCGGTAGGGCAGCTGACGGATTCCAGCAATGAAGAATACTTCGTCGTGTGACGCAATGAAGTCGTCAACACATTTTTGCGCTTCGTCACATGTCCGGAACCGTATAGCAAACAAACCATGTTGCATCCATCGGAACAAAGAATAGTCTTAAGGAGCTATGTCGGGACTATACGCCGTGTGCTCCAAAACTTTCCAGCCAAGCGTCAACAGCGTTTCCTTGACCGATTGTTTTGATTTTTTGATTGTAGATTTAACGACCACCGTGAGCAAATCAATGGGCTATAAGCAGTCGCCCGTCCCTAATTTAGAGCCACTGACTCCAGGGAAGGGAGGAGCCAGTGCCGTAAGACAAACACAACATCCATGCCTCACCGGGATTCGAACCCGGACCCCTTTTGGACGAATGATTAGAGGCCATCGCTTAGACCAGTGCGCCACCGGGGCGACTGACCGATTTCGAGACATGCCACCTGGCGTTGTCATGCAGTAATTTCATGGGACGCAATTCTTTGCCTGTGAATGGACATTTCCCACAGATTTCCTGGTTTATTCGCAGCAATTATTGCTTGTAGCGATCAGCAGTAACAGTTTGACCCTGTTCCAATAGTTCATAATAGAGCACACCCTTTATATCCCACCAGATGCACAGCAGGACTTTCTTGGAGTGAATATTAGGTTTCGGTATCGAAGTTGCTGCTTCATAGGGGTCTACCCAGTGTTTGTTTTGCTTTTGGGATTGTCGTAACGTATCCACTTCTCATCACCTGCAACGATTTTCCACAGAAAAGACTTTCTGTGTTGTTTATTCAACAGATTCAAACACTTCATGACACGCTCATCCTTGTTCCTCTGGCTCAGGTTATGTGGCACTCATTTTCCTTCCTTCTGAATCTTTCCCATTGCGCGTAAACGATTTGAAATGGTTTGTTGAGTTACCCCCAGTTGTTCAGCTAGTTCCTTTTGCGTTTGAGACGAATCTTCGTCCAGTAATGCTGGCAGTTTATCATGTGCAATCTTCTGTGGGGCGCCGCTACGTTCTCGATCGCTAACATCAAAATCACCTGCTCTAAACCGTCTAAAACCAAACCCCACACGTGCTTTTCGATACAATATTCTCCCCCAGAACAGAACAGATCGTTGCACATGCTTTTGCAGCATTTTTTACTTGATGAAATTCGTAACGAATGCAGTATGGCTTGCCATCTTTCACCTATCAATGTGCACGTGCGTTTTACTGTTGGGCAAACGTTTCTCTGTGTCACATTTCATACTCTGGACCAGTTAAGGTCGCATGACAACAACACAGGGGAATGTCGGATATGTAAATTAGCGGTATACGTCACATATAAAAAACACTTTAAAACTTATTTGTAATAATTCGCGCGCGAAAGCAAATTCGTGCATCCACTGTCGCTGATAGCAATATAAATACAATTTTTACGATACCATAATTATATGATGACCCAGCCGGGTCCTCATGCTCACTGCACATCATCGCCAACAACGTATGAAATAGGCCCAAGATCATTGAGATTGGACGCTTGAATGATTGGAAGAAAGTAGCATGGTCTGACGAAGCAAGATTCCTGGTTCATTATGTAGACGGCCGAGCGCGGATACGCCGATTACTAACGGAGTCTATGTCACCTGGCTGCACTGTTGAGCGGAAATAGGCCGGCAGCGACGGTGCTATGCTGTGGGCGATGTTTTCTTGCGACACTTCAGGTCCCATTATCCTAACAGCACAATCTCTTACAGCTATCAGGTACCTGAATATCGTTGCGGACCAAGTTCACCCATTCAGGGCAACTGTGTTTCCTGCTGGTGATGGCCATTAAAAACAAAATTATGCTCCATGCCACACTGCCAGAATCGTCAAGGAGTGGTTCGAGGAACATGTTGGTGACTTTCTGTTAATACCCTGGCCTCCAAATTCACCTGACATGAACCCAATCGAACATTTGTGGTTCGACTTGAAAAAGCTGGTTCGCACAAAATCCCTCTGCCCTCCCCCGACTTGCTGTTGACATTATGGTACCCGATCATCATCATCATCATTGTCAACCATTATCAATCCACTGCTGGACGAAGGTCTCCCCAAGTTTCCTCCACAACGGTCTGTCTTGTGCCAGTCTCCTCCATGTCACCCCTGCATACTTTCGAATTTCATCCACCCATCTCCCATGTGGTCTTCTTCTGGGTCTTTTCCTGTCCCTTGGAATCCAATCTAAAATTTCGGCTGTCCATCGATGATCTGTCATTCTGGCAGTATGTCCAGCCCATTGCCATTTCAGGGATTTAACTCTGATCATGATGTCTTCCACTCTTGTCATTTGTCGGATCCATGAGTTCCTCTTCTTATGTCTCCTGTTTACACCAAGCACGCACCTCTCCATGCTTCCTTGAGTTGTCTGCAGCCTTTGTATGTCTCTTTTAGTTAAGGTCCACGTCTCTGCACCATACGTAAGCACTGGAAGGATGCATTGATCAAACACTTTTCTTTTAAGACATAATGGCATATTGCTCTTGAAAATTATGCTGTTTCTTCCAAAAGCTCTCCAGGCAAGTTTTGTACGCCGATTAATTTCTTCATCAATGTGACCCTCACTTGATATCTGCTGTCCAAGATAAACGTACGTGTCTGTTATCTCCAGCTTTTCTCCATCAATCGATAAATCTTCATTTCTTGTAAAAGCATTGAACATCACTTTTGTCTTCTGAAAGTTCATTTTTAATCCCACTTCTTTACTCTTGTCAGCAAGTTCCTGGATCATACTCTGCAGCTCTGATGGGGTAGTTGCAAAAATGACTATGTCATCAGCAAAACGAAGGTGGGTTAGATAATCTCCATTAATCTCGATCCCCTTGTTTTCCCAGCTCAGCGACTGAAAAACACCCTCCAAAGTGGCATTAAAGAGCTTCGGAGATATGGTGTCACCTTGTCTCACTCCCTTTCCAATTTTTACGTGTGTTGTATTTTCAAACAGCCTAATCTTTGCACTTGCATTTTCATAGATGTTATTAATAATATTAATGTATGCATCTTCAATACCGCAGGTTTTCAGAGCCATTGTAACTGCTGATGGTTTCACCGAATCAAAGGCTTTTTCATAATCGATAAAAGCCATGCACAATGGAAGTTCATATTCCCTCGCTCTTTCAATTAGTTCTCTCAGTACGTGGATATGATCTATTGTGCTGTAGCCACTCCTGAATCCAGCTTGTTCTCTCGGTTGAGCCATGTCCAGTGTTACCTTCAAGCGGTGTGAAAGAACTTTAGTGAAGATTTTATAAACTACTGATAGGAGGCTGATAGGTCTGTAGTTTCCGAGATCCTCAATGTCACCTTTCTTATGTAGCAGGATCATTGTAGCGGTGTTCCAATCCTCAGAAATCTTTCCTTCATTAAGGCATCGAGTGAAAATTTGGGCGAGTACTGTTTCGATTTCTCCACTTGCTTCTTGTATGATGTCTACAGTAATTCCATCTTCTCCTGGAGCTTTTCCCCGCTTCATGTTCTTGATTGCATGTGCAACTTCTGCTGGAAGGACTGGAGGAATTCTGGTACTGGTATCTTTCTTGATGTCTGGAGTGCATGTATCATCCCTTTCATATAATTTGGTACCCGATACTCCAGATTAAATATCGCCACCTCATCGAGTCCTCGCCGAGTGGCCGCTGTTTTACGGGCTAAAGTGGGTCCTACAGCTTATTAAGTAGGCGGGCATAATATAACGGCTCATCGTATACAGATCACTTTCCGGAATTTTTTTGATTTGCTTCTTTCAAACAAACAAAATTCCGGAAAATGATGATTCAATAAGTGGCACTATTCTTGCTTTTTCCTAACTGGTCGTTAACTTTTCCTTTGGAAATTCCACAATTTCGGATTTTACGTGTCTTTGTTGTTAATTTCATTAACGCATATTTTATCATTGTTTTTTTCACAAAATAAGCTGTGACTGGGCTATACTTTTAATTCTGATTTGTATTAAATTTTCATCTGTTTCGGTATCTAGGTTTTTGGCTTCGATGTCTATATTACGTTATTGTCATCTTCCCGATGCCTCACTTGGCTTAGATTGGGACAGGAGTTGAGGACAAAAGTAGAAATGTTCGCACTTTAAAATTTCGGGTCTAGAAGTGGCCACCGGAGAACTGGTCACACAAACTTTAAGGGGCCGTATAAAAATTGCGTTTTTGACCGCTTAGTGGCACATCCCCCAGAGGTTGGTTATCTGAGTCATATAAAGTTTCCGTAATTTCGTCTTTTCGTAATTGCGATAATTAATGTAATTCTTTATAAAAAATATTTGTGATCTACAACTCAATAAAAGATTTCACTCGACACATTATCTGGGGGCATGTTGCTGCTCAGGCAACCTATCGGGTGGGGGGGGGGACGAACTAAAATATAAAATATAAAGCATTTATGGTCCGATAGTGAGATTTTCAGCCTTTACAAGCTACAACTCAACAAATTATCTGAGCGCATTTGCTGCTTCAGGAAACCTGTTGAAGGACGGGGATTACACCAAAAGTAAAAAATATAAAGCATTTCTGATTCGATCGGTAGATTTTCAGCATCTACAACCTACAAGTCAACAAATTATCTGAGGGCATATGCTGACTCAGGAAACCTGTCGGGGATGGGGCAGGGGGGTTTATGTTGATACCAAAAGTGTAAAATGTAAAGAATGTCTGGTCAGATTGGGAGATTTTGAGCGTTTACAAACTACATCTCAACAAGAAATTCATTATATTTACAATTTTGGAATTACCCTCCCCCCCCCGACCGAGACAGGTTTACTGCGTTAGCACATGTCCACAGACAGCTTGTTGAGATGTACTTTGTACAAAAATTCTTTACATTTTCCTCTTTTGGTAACCCCCCCTACAGGTTATCTGAGGCAGCACAGCCCTCAGATAATTTGGTGACTTGCAGGCTGTAAATGCTGAAAATCTCCAGATCGGACCAAAAATTCTTTATATTGCATATTTTAAACAACCTCCCCCCTCCATCGACAAGTTTTCTGGGTTTGCACATACAGGCAGAGAATTTGCTTACCTGTAGTTTGTAAACCTTGAAAAATATCGTGAATAAGAAAATACAAAATTACAGAAATTTTATGTGTGTCAGATGACCAATCTCGGGAGACATAGCCACGGAGCAGTCCAGAACGCAATTTTTTTACGGCCCCATGAAATTTTTGTGGCCAGTACTTTGCTTTGTCTTTGGCCCAAAAATCATGGAAATGTCTAAATTTCTTGCTGAAACTGAAATTTTAAAAATATAGTATTTTATCAACAATAGTTGCTCAAGTAGTGGGGAATATAGCCACACGAAATTTGTTTATGCAACTCCGGTGGCCACTTCTTTGTGCCCGAAAAATTTCGTATTTCAACATGCTGTGGGAAACAAGTAATTAGCCTCATTCACATAAATTTAAACTCGATGAAGGAGCTAGATTTTCAAAGCTTTGTCGATAGTCATATATTCAACAGAATGTACAAATTGAAATTTGTTATCGTTAACAGAGTTCTGAAAAAGGTTCCTGGGAAACATTAAGTGAACCGAAATATCAGCCTTTAATAAAGAACACTTAAAAGTCTTATCACAAATGAAGCACTTATTTTTGATATTTTTAAGTTCCCAAATTATAAAGCACAGCACAAACTACTAAACGTTCATTCACAAAAACAACACGGACATGGAGGTAAATAAATATTATCGAGTACTTACGCCAACTAAACTTGAGCATGCGCACGACGGCCCCATACAAAAATTTTGTATGGGAGCCCCCTTGACCCTTGGCCCCGACCCGTTCCAAAAACCACCTACCGTCTAAGTTAGAGTACCATGAGGTAGTATACCAAATTTGGTGGTTCTAAATTGAAAACTGTAGATTTTACTAAAATTTTGTTTGGAGGCGCCTTGACCCCTGGCCCTTACCCGTTCCAAAAACCATCTACTGTCTAAGTTAGAGTACCATGAGGTAGTATACCGAATTTGGTGGTTCTAAATTGAAAACTGTAGATTTTACGAAAATTTTGTTTGGGGGCCCCTTGACCCCGGACCTCTACCCTTTCCGAAATCCACCTGCCGACTAAATTAGAGTACCATGAGATAGTATTCCAAATTTGGTGGTTCTAAATTGAAAACTGTAGATTTTACGAAAATTTTGTATGCCCCCACCCTCCTGACCCCGGGCCCCTATCCGTTCCAAAATCCATCTACCGTCTAAGTTAGAGTACCATGAGACAGTATTTGAAGCTGGTTATTAAGTCGTAGGTTATTATGACGCGGGTTATTCTGACGTACAATAATTGTAACCTGGGGTTATTATGACGCAGGGTTATTTTGTAACGTTTTTTTTTTGTTTTGTTTTTTCACGTTGGGTTATTGTGACGCTGGGTTATTCAGACGCGGGATTGTTTTGACCGGGTTATTACGAACCGGGTTATTTTTCCGGGTTATTTTGACGGTACACCGCTATCGGATTGTCCGTCCGTTTGTATACACCATATCTCTGCAACTATTAGTCCGATTTGAAAAAAAAAATTGCATTGGGAAGCTTGAAATATGCGAATGATGATCCTTCATTTCGTTTTTTTTTTACGATGCACAATTTCTCCGCTAGAGGGTGTAAATACAGATGATGTCGAATTCAAAATACATTTTATTCCATATAACTCAAAGCAGCATGGAGAGGTGCATGCTTGGTGTAACCAGGAGAGATAAGAAGAAGAACTCTTGGATCCGAAAAATGACAAGAGTGGAAGACATCATGATCAGAGTTAAATCCCTGAAATGACAATGGGCTGGACATACTGCCAGAAGAACAGACCATCGATGGACAGCCAAAATTTTAGATTGGATTCCAAGGAACAGGAAAAGACCCAGAAGAAGACCACATGGGAGATGGGTGGATGAAATTCGAAAGTATGCGGGAGTGACGTGGAGAAGACTGCCACAAGACAGACCATTGTGGAGGACGCTTGGGGAGACCTTCGTCCAGCAGTGGATTGATAATGGTTGACAATGATGATGATGATATTTGCTTCTAAACACACGATTGAAAAAATTCTTTTATCTTTCGATTTCATTTATGTCGAAGAATATTTTAGGTATAGTTACTTTTTCAAGTTATGCATAGATTTTCCGCTAGGGGCGTAAAAGTAAATTACGTTTTCTTCGATACCTCTTCTTCTAAAACTCCGATTAAAAAATACTTTTCTTTAGCTAAAAACAGCTACTGATTGAAAATCTTTTACATATAATTTCTAATTTTTGGTAAAGAATACTTTGGCCACCAGGGGCGTAAGAGTTAATTTTTGCTTCTGATGCATTTGCCATAAAAACTGAGCTTCTAAAATCTCGATTGAAAAAATTCTTTCGTGGACCGATGCCACTCACATCGATAAACTTTTTTGGAATATTTTCTTCTTAAAATATTGCATGGTTTCTCCGCCAGGGGGCGTAGATGTATATATTATTTTTCTCAACATCTCTGCTTCGAATAGACCGATTTGAAAAATTCTTTCTTTATTGGATAGTTTCCGATATGACATGTTCTTCATATAATTTAGAAACTTTCAAGTAATTCATAGACTTCCTGCTAGGGGGCGTAATAGTAAATTGCGTTTCTCCCGATGTCTCTGCTTCTAAAACTCCGATTTGAAAAATTCTTCCTGCACCGGATACAGCTCCTGATGGGAAATCATTTGCATATAAATTCTAATTTTTTGGTAAAGAATAGTTTGGCCACCAGAGGGCATAAGCGTTAATTTCTGCTTCTGATGTATTTGCAGGAAAATCTGAGCTTCTAAATCCTAGATTGAAAAAAATCGTTTGTGGACCGATACTACTCACGTCGACAAACCTTTAAAGAATATTTTTTCTTAAAATAATGCATGGTTTCTACGCCAGGGGGCGCAGGTATATATCTTATTTTTGTCAATATTTGTACTTCTAGCAGTCCGATTTGAAAAATTCCTCCTTTGTTGGATAGTGCTTCCGATGCGAAATGTTTTTCATATAAATTCAAAATTTTCAAGTTAATCATAGACTTTCCGTTAGGGGACGCAGAGGTAAATTGTGTTTAGCCCGATATTTCTGCTTTTAAAACTCCGATTTGAAAAATTCTTCCTGTATCTCATACAGCTCCTCATGGAAAATATTTTTCATATAATTTCTAATATTTGGTAAAAAATGGTTTGGCCACCAGGAGGCATAAGTATTAATTTCTGCTTCTGATGTATATGCAGCAAAATCTGAGCTGCTGAAATCTCGACTAAATTTTTTTTTCTTGGACCGATACCGCTCACATCGAAAAATCTTTTGAGAATACTTTGTTCGTAAAATAATGCATGTTTTATGTCCAGAGGGCGTAGATGCATATCTTATACTTGTCCATATCTCTGCTTCGAAGAGTCCGATTTGAAAAATTCTTTCTTTGTTGGAAAGCGATTCCGCTGCGAAATGTTTCTCACATAAATTCAAATTTTTCTTAACGCACAAGTCTGTAACCAGAGGGTGTAAGATGATGTGATAAATTAATGGCGTGCTGTCTCCGTACGATGTCATCAAACCACCATCCCTAATTGTACAATAAAAACTTTATTTACAATAAAAGATATGATTTAAAAATATTTAAAAGGGCAAGATCTTTCGGGGCTACAATAGCACCCGTCCTCAGGCCACCGAAACAGTGCCGCAGAGCACTCGGAAGCGCCGTAATATATAACCAGTCCCCCCCCCCCAAGGAGACCCACAATGCATTTGTTCAAAACACAGGTGATTCTAATTGAGGAAAACAGCAAAACAAAGTAATACAAATAATATAGTTGATTAACTAAGTAAGGTCCTCTTCTTCAGTAGGTTGAAGGGAAGAAGTCATTATTTTCCTCCATTGTCTAGGAACAAAAACAGGTAAGTCCAAGTTACAGCAGGTAGTACCATAAGAAATAATATAGAGACTCTCTGTAAAAAAGACGGTTTGTTTGTTAACAATAGAGGAACGTACTATTGTATTAGGCCAATCGGGAGAATAACCTCCCTGGCGAACAGCTGTAGTAAATGATGTAGAAATGGAGTCAGTTCGAAGTGCATATTTGTGTTCTGACATTCTAATGTTCAGACTTCTAAGGGTAGAACCTATGTAGTATTTAATATCATCGTTAGAGGCCGTGGGAAGCAATGGATACGGGTGCTATTGTAGCCCCGAAAGATCTTGCCCTTTTAAATATTTTTAAATCATATCTTTTATTGTAAATAAAGTTTTTATTGTGCAATTAGGGATGGTGGTTTGATGACATCGTACGGAGACAGCACGCCATTAATTTATCATGTTCCATACGTACGAATTTTTAACAAGTATTACAGAGGGTGTAAGTTCACGATTCCATTTACAGCAATATCTGCGGGATTAAAATCCCGATTGAAAATTTGTTTCCTTCGGTCAGATGCTATTGTTTTCCATACCGGTCCCATTGACTTTGAATAGATTTAATAAATTTAATTTGCGTCAGAATGGATTCAAAAGAAGTGCTCATTACACCCGAAAATTCGGTGTCATCTTTCTTGTTTTTTTCTGTAGGAGGACTTTTTACACATTAAGCATTTTTCATCGTGATTTTTCGAAGCAACAAAATGCTTTGCAACTTGATTTCTTTAAACTGACAATGACTTTCAGTTATCTTTTAAAAAAGTGAAATGCACTCTTTCACAGTATTATTTCACAAAAAAGAACCTCCTAAATGTGAAATGTAACTCTTGATAGCTTTAATAGCTTTAGTCTTAAGTTATCCAAAGATTGATACATAGACATCGTATACTCATCTGTACAATGAGTTAAGTTTCCGGTTTCTTACGGTAACCCAATATATAATAAATAGCTGGTGCACAAAATAGGAGAGAGGAGAAGAAATATCCTGTGCCACAATAAACAAAATTCATGCCATATGCTATCCACAGTATCCGATCTCGCTACGGAACTTCAAAATTCGACAGACGATTGAAATTTAAATGTTAATCAAACCTCAAGTATTTTCACCAATCGCTCCTATTACCGGGCATTTCTCGTCATACGGAAACGGAAAAAGTGAGAACGGAGTTTCCCAGTTAACATACGAAAGGAGTTGTGGAAAGGTTTCTGAAAATTCAGAATTTTCCGTTGTATGAGAAATATGCTTCGTTAATTCACGAAAGAAATGACCGAAAGTGGCTCGTGAATTTCAGAAAATGTTTGAAAAGTGCATGCCTGACCCAGTTCGATCCCGAATGAATGGTCAGAAACCGGGGCCTCCGACTGCTCATTGACCGTTGCGATAACCTTTGCGTATATAGAGTGTGGTACGGAGCTGTTTGGCCAAACATGACCCTTGCGCCAGATATTTGGAATAAACTACAAACACAAAATTTATGTTCAAACGCAGATGCAAATGTCACGTGATTCTCTGTTAATGACGGAACGTGGCTACCGAACTGAAATCAATTAATTAATCAATACTCCATTTTTAGACATCTAAATTATTTGCATATTTAGGTGGTCATTTTTAAAGAAAAATCCTTTCTGCGTTCACTGCGTTGTTAAACTTAAGGTACTTTTTATTCCCTCTCCGCTCTTTATTCGCAGCAATGAATTCTAAAAAATATTGTACGTTAAATTTAGATTCTGCGCCGTGTCTCAGACTAATTGGAGTTTTAGAAACCTGCACAAATGTCAAAGAAAGAGCGATCATTACAATAGTCATTCTAATAGGTTGACTGACATTATTTTTCTTGTAGTCATTGATGCTCAAGGTTAAATGTGGCAATGTCTTTAAACACAGCCCTTTCGACGAGCAGCATTACCATCTGACCTTCACATATAAAAGACATTACAACAAAGAGTTCCCCAACCTCCTCTCATCAAAACTTAGCTGTTTCCTTTTTTTTTTTTTTTTTTTTCTTCATTCTATATCGTGACAAAATGAAATGCGGTTAAGCTATGAGCTAGCGTTAGCAAATGACGTCATAGTTTGATTGACAGGCAGCGTGCAGAGGTTACTGACCTTCAGAAAAAGAAAATACTGGGGGGAGGGGGAACCTATTAGACTGAAACAGATACATGCAAATAGCACGAGGCATAATAAATTATTTTTTATTATCTAAACGTATATTAAAAGAACGACACGAATGCAGTCCCATTATGTGTCATCCATGTGATATGATTGAAATCAGAAGACCGCCAAGTGGGCAAAATGTAACATGGGGAAGAAGGTGATTCAAAAATTCAAAAGTTTTCTTGTTAAAATTTAATTTAATGATAAAGGAATAATAGGAAAGGGCTCATCAGCAAAAGGTTTCGTCCTAGTATTCATTCCCATTTCATTTGAATTATAAGAAGAGTTGAAATGATTTAAAGGATTTACATGGTTTAAGGATTTACAGGGTGGTTCATATAGGAGAAAAACCATGTCTGGATATAGATCAGGAGCGGGTGGACAAAAATGTGATATTGTTTCCATTCCCCAAATCATTGGAGGGGGGGGGGGCATTTCTAGGTTTCGGGCTCCCAGGAAGCCCGCCCAGCAGAACAAATGACAATTTTAATTACAAACAGCAAAAATGTGGATAAAACTGAATAAAGCTCGGCAGTGTGCTATGAATTTAAGTGAAACAATTCACACATCGAATAAAGTTTTTTTCTTGGGAACAAATGCACATGATCCCCTTCAAAAAACAGGCCAAATCATCAAACGTTCTTTTTTGAACAAAGAAAATATCCTCATCCAGTCCCCGCTCATCCAAACACACACATACACCCTATTTGTGAAATGTATGTTTCGCGGCAGTTTAAAGTGAAAAATTTTTTCTTTCAATAACGTTTGCTAAGTAATGTTTTATTTATATTGTAGCCCCACCCGCTGAAATAAAATTCTGATTTCGCTACTACAAATCAGTTTTACTTTTGAATAAACCAAAATACAACAAAGCGGCAATACTGTAACCTTAATTATTTTGATGTATTAATACGTTACGGATATTTCTAATTGTGTTGTAGTAAGCGGTAGAGCTCTGCATGGGCCTTACTTGCTGAGCCCGGCCCGGCACGGCCCATGATGTGCCATTTTCTAGTATTTTGTCTTTCTATTGTATTTTATTAAATTGTGAAAATTAATGAAATGAGATGTTATTGAACACATTTAGTTGAATGTAACCCAAAAAATATTAACTAAACTTTAGCAATTATCGAAGAATATAACCTTTAAAGAGATAAAAAAAAAAAAAAAAAAAAGACTACGCGCGTTTTCTTTTTTATTGATGGGGGGGTAACAACCACCCTGAGCAATACAATAAGCTATAAGCAGTCACCCGTCCGTAATTTAGGGTCACTGACTGCAGGGAAGGGAGAGATTCAGTGCCGCAAGACAAACACGACATCTATGCCTCATTGGGGACTTGAACCTGGAACCATCTCGGAAGAACGCTCAGAAGTCATCGCTTAGACCAAAGCGCCACTAAGCGCGTTCAAAACCTCCCTCTCTCTCTGAACTAGCAGGCGGTAACACTATAAAACTCAATTCCTATACAGATCAGGGATAGGAGAAACAATGGATGTCGTCTCACTCTCTCACACAAACACACACACGCACACCCCACCCCACTGCAGACCCCCCCCCACCACCACCACCGTTCCCCATTCCACACACACTCGCTCGGGGTCGAATCTTTTTGTTGTCAACAAGCCCCAAAGTATATTTACCAACTTAATACCTACAGATGGTAAAAATAGTGTGGGGGCCTCTCCTCGCCTCTGTGATTACGCCCTGGGTATGTCACGGAAGTAAGTAAAGCCAGGAAAACAGCAAATCAGACGAGGAAATCGGGAAATAGGACATTTTTTTCTTTACCATTGCGATAAAAAGAATGGATCGACTTGGCCCGCCGTGGCCGTAAGTGTCTGGGAAAACGCTCGACCCGGCCCGTTTGCTTTGTTCTCTAAACTAAAAAAGAGCCCGACGCGGCCGGTGCAGAACTGCACACATTTTTTTGAGGAGGGGGATTAACGACCACCGTGAGCAACTATATAGGCTATAAGCAGTCGCCCGTACCCAATTTAGGACCACTGGTTTCAGAGAAGGGAGAGAGCCAGTGCCGTAAGACAAAAACAACATCCGCGCCTGACCGGGATTCGAGCCCACTCTTATCTTAACGAACTGTCGGAAGCCACCGCGCCACCTGGACGGTTGCACTCATCTACTAACTTCTTAAATGCATAGGAATTCAGAATTTTCTGATACAAGTTTTCCATCGTTTGCCACGAGTTACGCGTTTCTTAAAATGCTGATTTTCCTTTCATATATTTTATTAAAAAATACAATTATTATGAAGGGATGTGAAAGGAATTAACAGAAATTATGAGTGATTGGCATCCCCAGAACTAAAGGTACACTGCACCTAGTAACACTAGAACGAGAACCAAATCTAAGCAATATTACTTATGTTGGAATGCTCTGTGCATTTTTGAATATTTTCGAGATGCGGGCATTTTTGCAAATTTTCGAGATGTGGGCGATTTTGGGGGGGAGACGTTTTTTCCGTTGGCATTTTTCTAGTGATACCCAAAAAGATTGGCAAGGAACCAGTAAATAAACTTTCTTTTTTAATCATCATTAATGTTCAGTCCAAATTTTAGAGTCTGTGCACATTTGAAATATCTCTTGTCCAAAAATCAAGCGAAGTGGAGATTGTATTGTGATGAATGGTCCATGACTGAATTAAGTTTATCACATTGATTACAATTTCTGATTATTGGACGAAAAAATAAAGAGAGTGCGTTGTACAAATATCAACTGTACAGTTTTTGGTGTTTTGCTACTTTAAAAGATGTAGAACCTTAATTTATTTACAGCAGACAAAATAACTTTAAAAACTTTAGAAACACCAGAAATTTTAAAACTTACTTTATGAACGAATAGAACAGTTAAGTTCATACAGACTAATAAATATTTAGGAGTCATGGGCCTAAAAGAAAGGTTATAGCTGTAGTCCACCAAATTCTTAGCAATAATTTACACGACTTCAGTTTGCAGCTTTGGCCAGCTGCCTTGTTTTCGAAGATATAACAGCTTAGTTCAAACACTAATTAACGAGGTTTTTTTCTTCCAATAGATCAGTGATCACCAAACTTTTGGAGAGAAGGGCCGAATGGGAAATCGGCTAAAGCTCGGGGCTGGAGGGGGGGGGGGGGGGGTCGGATTGGAAGAAGAATTAGTAAACCGAAAATCAATGAATTCGGATATTTTAAATTTTCAATGAATTAATATTTGTCAAGATCTAACTAATTTTATTTGGTCTGTAATTTAACATGAAAGTTTTCAAATAAATTTTTAAAGGTATTTATACACATGCAAAATAAATACAAAGCTAAACTTACGAAGGGCTAAAGTTTAGTCTTTAGTATATTGACTTCATGAACATACACGAATTGACTTTATAACATCTAAAACTGGAAAACAAATCAATGAGAAGAATGGTATTGTTTCTGGAATGGTTTAGCGACATCTTCGATATTTGGTTTCAGGTTGGACAACCCAATTTTTAAAAAGTCTGACGAGTGGTTGTTGGTCAATCGTGAACGAAGCTTTAATTTCAAGTATTTAATTTTGGAGAAAGCTTGTTGTCACATAACATATGCGCTATCAAAAACTGAAAGCATTTTCCTGGCAAAACTTTTCCGATTTGTGAAACTCTTTTCAGGCAAAAGAGAATAAAAGGTTATCAAACTTTCACTCTTAAACAACGAGTTCAAATAGCTATTAGATTGCAAATCTAACAGTTCCAACTGTGAATTTTCCTCGCCATTACCAACCGTGAAATTAAATGGGTCCTGCAATAGCTGGAAATTTTTTCATGCTTGTAAAACTCACCAAAACCTCTTTCAAACTCAGCTTTCAACAAATTAATATTTGTAACACAGTGCTCAAGATCAAAAACAAACTTATCAGACATGTTGTCTTACATATATTTACAAGATGGAAAGTGTAAAACATTTTGCTCTGCTAACTGTCGCTCATACACTGAAGAGCCAAGACATTATGACCAGTGCATCTTTATGCAAATCAAAGCAACTGCAGGTAAACGACGGCGCGTGTGAAGGTCTGAAGCGGTATAAAAACACCTGATACTCAGCTCTGTTAATCAGTGTTATCTTGTTCTTTAGATGAGAAATGCAGCGACCTACAGTCGCCAGACGACTAGGTAAGAGCATTTCCGAGACGGCAGGCGTGCTCACAGGTCAGCTGTATTTAGTACCTTCAAAAAGTAATCCAAGGAGGGGAAAAATACGAATCGCCTGCAAAGTGTGGGCCGACCATGACTCATCGACGCCAGAGGTGAGCGAAGGATATCCTGAATGGTATGAGCCAACGAAAGGGATACTGAGGCGCAACTCGCCTATAATTTGAATGCTGATAACAGTAGTAATGTTTCACAACGCACAGTACATCGAACCCTGCTGAAAATGTGTGTGTGTGGGGGGGGGGGGGGGGGGGGGGTAGCCGCAGGTCGCTCAGAGTGCCCAAGCTAACATTGGTTCACCGTCGAAAGTGTCTACAATGGGCACGCGAGCATCGAAACTTCACTTTGAATGATTGAAAGAAGGTCGTCTGGTCCGATGAATCTCATTTCATTTCGAACCATGTGGACAGCCAGAAACGTGTGCGTCGTTTACCTGGGGAATTGTTGGCATCAGGATGCACTGTGAGACGAAAACAAGACAGGGGAGGAAGTGTAATGTTTTTTGGGCAATGTTTTGTTGGGAAACCCTGGGTTCGGTCATTCATATGCAGGAAACTATGACATCTACCATCTATCTAAACATCA
This sequence comes from Macrothele yani, assembly GCA_039090855.1. Classification (NCBI taxonomy): domain Eukaryota; kingdom Metazoa; phylum Arthropoda; class Arachnida; order Araneae; family Macrothelidae; genus Macrothele; species Macrothele yani. The sequence continues at coordinate 140,134,809 of CM077023.1, forward strand.
TTGCAAACCAGGTACATCCTTTCATGGCAATGGTATTCCCTTCTAGTAGTGACTTCTTTCAGCAGATAATGCGCCATGCCACATTGCCCGGATTGTTCGAAAATGGTTAGCGGAACATGAGAAAGACTTCCAGGGATTGCCTCATTCTTTTCAGATCCTTAAGCACCACGTTCATCCACCTAGTCCTGTGTCTTTCCTTCGGTCTTGTCTTACTTTCTTATGTACTTGCACCTCCTTCACATTTTGAACATCTGCTTTCCACATATGCCCAAACCATTTGAGTCTCTATTTCAATTCTTCAATTCAATTCAGTCTTCAATTCAATTCGGCAACTATTTCTCGTAGGGTTTCCACCCAAGAAAGGTTTAAACGCAGCTACGCCAGGTAGTGGAAGTGATGGGGGAGGAGTCTAGTGTCCCTGAGAAGAAAGTGGGTAGAGAGATAGAGATGGTTCCGAGTGCCATACAGGATGAGCGAACTACTGATATCGTGGCAGAATGCCAGACGATACCAGAGCGGAGTGTGTGTGCATTTAGAGAGGGAAGGAGCAGATAGCCTTATTTTTAACGGGTGGTTCAGTACCCCGGACAGCCAGTTTAACGTGTCCTCCTAAGCACGGCGAATCTTTAGTGGGTGGAGCGGTCAGGCTGCATCGAGCCATCGATCAACGGAACGGCAACCGACTACTCTTGCCACTGGGCTATCGCCCCCCCTCCAAATAAATACGTGCATGTCTGGCCTTTTATAGAGCTTTTGAAATTCCTCATTACGTCTTCTCTCATATCTTCTCATCACCACTGCGACGTATATTCCAATTTAACTTTCATTTTTAGTTCCTTTTCCTATGTATATTTGAGTTTTTTTTTTTTGCACTTTCCAAACTTAACGTGATATCTTCTCTCTCACATGAATGAGGTTGGCAACACTTCAGAGGTCAGAGACAGTGACGTATGAATGTGATAAGAACGTTAGATAAAAAGAACGATACAGCAGTTGCTGTGTGTGCGTGTGCGTGTGTGTGTAGATGTTCAATCGTTGTTAAGATAGATTATACGACAGATAATTAAGGCATTATATGTGATGTGTAAAACTCGCAGTGCTACATGCTGGATTTCATTAAATATTGCTGGACCAATAAAAGGTTATCGTAAGTTTGACTTCTGCATATGTTTCGTCTGGCCATAAAACCTTAATCCCGTGCAACTATTTCATCGTATTCTCATTTAGTTCAACATTTCCTTAGTCATGGTTTTAGACATAGCGTAACACCGATCTCGCACACGTAAAAGGGTTACGTTATGCCACATTATGTCATTATGTAGAATACTACATATCTTTCTCGTTACTCTTCTTTCAAACGTCATAGGATGTCTGACATCAGGGTATATGAAGATCAAAGCTCGTACACAGGCAATTGTGACAGCAGATTGCGGTTGCATTAATCTCCACAGAGTGTGAAGATACTTCGACGTTGGATCCGTGAACAATGTGGGCAGTTGAACGAGCTTGCGAGAGGATGCATAATTGGGCTGAAAAAGGCCAGTTGGCAGTGGCGGCTCGTGGTAAGCTGAGATGGGGGCTGCATCTCAATTTTGTAGATATCACGATACCACTTCCAAAACTAAGTTACTGTGCCTGTGCTGATTCTGTCCGTTTAATAATAATAATAATAACAATAATATATATATATATATATATATATACTGATCGAAAGTGCTTTTTTTACAAGAAATTAATATTTAGATTTTATATTTAGCGATTGATAGGGAAAATGTAAAGGTACCGATACCTAAATTAGGCAACATATATTAAGCGATGGCTACATTGTCACATTTATGAAGAAAATAATCAACCTATAAAACTTCGTCGGATGCATTATTTCTTAAAAAGAAACTGATTAATCAGTGCATCCTTCCAGTTCTTACGCATGGAGCACAGCCATGGACCTCAACTAAAATAGACATACAGACGTTGCAGACAACTGAAAAAGCATGTAGAGATGCATGTTTGATGTTACCTGGAAAGATGCAAATAGGAACTCGTGGATCGGGAAAATGACAAGAGTGGAAGACATGGTCAAAATTTCTGAAATTGCAATGGGATGGACATATTGCTAGAAGAAAGAACCACCGACGGAGAGTTGAAATATTGAACTGGATAGCAAGGGAAAAAACAATACCCAGAAATGACAAGAGGGAGATGGGTACATGAAATTCGAAAGCATGAAATAAACTGACTCAAGGCAGACTGTTGTGGAAGAAGAAACTTGGAGACTTTCATCCAGCAGTGGATTGATAGTGGTTGCAAATTATATATACATGCATATACTGTACGTATATATATATATATATATATACTTAAGAGCAAAACTGAAGACTAAGGAAAAATTTTTAGAATTTAAAACGAAGGGTGCAAAATAACCTGAAAATCAAAACGCGCAACGCAGCAGTTTTGAAAATTCAGAATTCACATTCTATAAAGAAGATACCTAAGCAAAAAAATACATATATAATTTTGACTCACACCTAGTACAACATAGAAAAGGTTATGTATCTACCTGTGTGAGTAAAAGGAGAAAAGATAAAAAAATAAAATAAAACAACTGAATGTAGAAGGTGTCGAGAATACTGAGCCCCGGCCTTATCAAGGACCAGCAAAAACTCTGCATTTTCTCACTTCCACAAAGACCTAGTTGGAAATGGGTTTCTGCAAGGCCATAGATGCAAGTAACATTCCCACCTAAAATAGTTTAAAAAATATATATATAAGTCATGTCCTCCGTAGAGTAGCATGACCTAGCACTAGTTAACAATTTCGCTTGCATCCATTAACCTTCATGGCCCGACCCATGCTCTTCATCTGTTACTATTAAACAGAGAGAAGAAGACCAAAGAGAACTCAAGCCGTGAGAGTGACATAACAATTAGAAATGATTTTCAGCCACAACGAAATTCCAAGTTCGCCTGAGAGAGAATCCAAACCTGAAAAACAATGCAAAAGAAATCCAAACTTTACATTGCAATCAAAAAAGGAAATGTTAATTTATAACGAACAGATCCCCGAAAGCAAACCCGAGTCCAAAACCCCCACTCTACAACCCATGACAGCACGAAAACGAGAACAAGTTAAAGACAACAATCAACCAAAGAAAACTCTGTGAAAGCTATATACCCTAAACAGTCAGTTGCAACATGTACAAAGCACCTCAGCAGTGCCCCAAGTGCACAATTAACTAGTCATCAAGAATCCAACCACTTTGAAAAAACAGCGCATAGACAGCGCATAGAAAAGGAACAAGCTCAGCCATCCTCTGTTCCCAGGTACCCCAAAAGACGCTCAAAGCCACAAAGAAAAGCAAGAGTTAAAACCCGCAAAAATGTTAACAGACAAACCAATGCTTAAAAGCTGAAAAGCTAAAAAACGACAGAGAAAAGGTACATGAAGTACAAACATTGAACTTATAAAACCTAGAACCCAAAAACAAGGAAGAGAGCTTACCTCTTGTGTGACAAAAACTTTTCTCCTCACAAGAGAAGAACATGGCTGACCTCTTCCACCACTCCCTAGACGCTGGGGGCAGTGAGGGTGGGGCTGATGGCCTCCTCATACAGCAAGAAACCAACGCGCGGATATTTTAACCAGAGAAAAAAATATATAAACTTAAGACTGTGGATCTGAATGATCAGAAAGAGCAGAATTAACTCTCCAGAATACATGAGAAATATTATAAAATACACGAGCAGTTTATTTAATAATCTTTGCATGTATTAAATCACCTTAGTGAGCTTCTATAGATTAATCAGAATCTTATTAATTTTAATGTTGGTTTTACTATTTTTAGTATAGCTATCCTAGTGATGAATAACTAGTTTTCTTTTTATTTGTTTTTATTTTCTTTTATAAACAGATTTTTAAGCTTTTTTTGTGATTTTGTTTATATTATTTAATTTTTTGTTTTAATAGGACCGTCATATCCATAGCACTAAGGTTCCTTTAGGTAGTTAATAGGCATCCTCTAGCCAACTTCCTTACGGCTTTGATTGGTCAGAATCATATTATTAACTGTGTAGAAAATTAAAGCAGATCTGCCAACCTTACTCTATTATTCAGAATAATTTTTCTTAAAGTTCTTTTGATGAAAGAAGAAGGAATTTCGTTCTCTAGAAAACTTTCTAATAGTATATTAATGTGGTAATTGAAGTCCAAATTGTTGCTGCAAATTCTTGAAATTCTTAGGACCTGAGAAATTAGTACATTCTCAATTACTTTGGTTGAAATGTTATTATTCCAGTGTAGATATTTAATTACTTTGAAAGGAAAATTAACTCTTTTATCAAAGAGGCTAATAGATGGGTTACCTCCGTTGAGCTTAATGCTTAAGTGTAGGAACTCAAGTTCCTGATTACTGTGGTTGGTTTTACATAAGTTAAGAGAGCTAGGATAGATATTATCAAAATCACTCTCTATAACTTCTGAATTATTGATACACAGCAGATCATCAATATATCTAAAAGTGTAAAGGTAGTTATCTGAGCTGGTGGGGTGATTTTTAATGAATTTATATTCCTTAAAGAACAGGAATAGATTAGCGATATTCGTGGACGTTGATGTTCCCATTGGAATACCGTTCACTTGCTTATAGAGAGTATTATTATATAAGATATGGTTATTTTTTATGCAGCAATTGAGATAAGAGTTCCAAGTTCCTACATCAACAAATTGGTTAAGTTTAAATTCTGCATACAGCTCTTTAAAGGTAGTGATTATATCTGATAGAGGCAGATTAGTATATAGGTTTTCAAAATCATAACTATGCAGACGTAATTTCTACTATACTCAAAGTTTGTCCCCTAGATATTAATAGTTATGATTTTGAAAACCTATATACTAATCTGCCTCTATCAGATATAATCACTACCTTTAAAGAGCTGTATGCAGAATTTAAACTTAACCAATTTGTTGATGTAGGAACTTGGAACTCTTATCTCAATTGCTGCATAAAAAATAACCATATCTTATATAATAATACTCTCTATAAGCAAGTGAACGGTATTCCAATGGGAACATCAACGTCCACGAATATCGCTAATCTATTCCTGTTCTTTAAGGAATATAAATTCATTAAAAATCACCCCACCTGCTCAGATAACTACCTTTACACTTTTAGATATATTGATGATCTGCTGTGTATCAATAATTCAGAAGTTATAGAGAGTGATTTTGATAATATCTATCCTAGCTCTCTTAACTTATGTAAAACCAACCACAGTAATCAGGAACTTGAGTTCCTAGACTTAAGCATTAAGCTCAACAGAGGTAACCCATCTATTAGCCTCTTTGATAAAAGAGTTAATTTTCCTTTCAAAGTAATTAAATATCTACACTGGAATAATAACATTTCAACCAAAGTAATTGAGAATGTACTAATTTCTCAGGTCCTAAGAATTTCAAGAATTTGCAGCAACAATTTGGACTTCAATTACCACATTAATATACTATTAGAAAGTTTTCTAGAGAACGAAATTCCTTCTTCTTTCATCAAAAGAACTTTAAGAAAAATTATTCTGAATAATAGAGTAAGGTTGGCAGATCTGCTTTAATTTTCTACACAGTTAATAATATGATTCTGACCAATCAAAGCCGTAAGGAAGTTGGCTAGAGGATGCCTATTAACTACCTAAAGGAACCTTAGTGCTATGGATATGACGGTCCTATTAAAACAAAAAATTAAATAATATAAACAAAATCACAAAAAAAGCTTAAAAATCTGTTTATAAAAGAAAATAAAAACAAATAAAAAAGAAAACTAGTTATTCATCACTAGGATAGCTATACTAAAAATAGTAAAACCAACATTAAAATTAATAAGATTCTGATTAATCTATAGAAGCTCACTAAGGTGATTTAATACATGCAAAGATTATTAAATAAACTGCTCGTGTATTTTATAATATTTCTCATGTATTCTGGAGAGTTAATTCTGCTCTTTCTGATCATTCAGATCCACAGTCTTAAGTTTATATATTTTTTCTCTGGTTAAAATCTCCGCGCGTTGGTTTCTTGCTGTATGAGGAGGCCATCAGCCCCACCCTCACTGCCCCCAGCGTCTAGGGAGTGGTGGAAGAGGTCAGCCATGTTCTTCTCTTGTGAGGAGAAAAGTTTTTGTCACACAAGAGGTAAGCTCTCTTCCTTGTTTTTGGGTTCTAGGTTTTATAAGTTCAATGTTTGTACTTCATGTACCTTTTCTCTGTCGTTTTTTAGCTTTTCAGCTTTTAAGCATTGGTTTGTCTGTTAACATTTTTGCGGGTTTTAACTCTTGCTTTTCTTTGTGGCTTTGAGCGTCTTTTGGGGTACCTGGGAACAGAGGATGGCTGAGCTTGTTCCTTTTCTATGCGCTGTCTATGCGCTGTTTTTTCAAAGTGGTTGGGTTCTTGATGACTAGTTAATTGTGCACTTGGGGCACTGCTGAGGTGCTTTGTACATGTTGCAATTGACTGTTTAGGGTATATAGCTTTCACAGAGTTTTCTTTGGTTGATTGTTGTCTTTAACTTGTTCTCGTTTTCGTGCTGTCATGGGTTGTAGAGTGGGGGTTTTGGACTCGGGTTTTCTTTCGGGGATCTGTTCGTTATAAATTAACATTTCCTTTTTGATTGCAATGTAAAGTTTGGATTTCTTTTGCATTGTTTTTCAGGTTTGGATTCTCTCTCAGGCGAACTTGGAATTTCGTTGTGGCTGAAAATCATTTCTAATTGTTATGTCACTCTCACGGCTTGAGTTCTCTTTGGTCTTCTTCTCTCTGTTTAATAGTAACAGATGAAGAGCATGGGTCGGGCCATGAAGGTTAATGGATCCAAGCGAAATTGTTAACTAGTGCTAGGTCATGCTACTCTACGGAGGACATGACTTATATATATATTTTTTAAACTATTTTAGGTGGGAATGTTACTTGCATCTATGGCCTTGCAGAAACCCATTTCCAACTAGGTCTTTGTGGAAGTGAGAAAATGCAGAGTTTTTGCTGGTCCTTGATAAGGCCGGGGCTCAGTATTCTCGACACCTTCTACATTCAGTTGTTTTATTTTATTTTTTATCTTTTCTCCTTTTACTCACACAGGTAGATACATAACCTTTTCTATGTTGTACTAGGTGTGAGTCAAAATTATATATGTATTTTTTTGCTTAGGTATCTTCTTTATAGAATATATATATATATATATATATAAGGGGATGTAAGGTCAGGTGATGTGTAACATCACAGCCTCTCCTTGACAAATGTCAACCCCGCCTTCTCGTGGTGCATCCTGTTCCTACTAAAGGGGCTCTGACGATCGCCAATAGCGGTATAACTATACCATCGGGATTAGAGGAAATTCTATCCCACATTCACCAACCCGCTTGGCCAGCGTGGTGAGTTATGGCCAAACCCCTCCAAAATGACTCCACAACTTAAATCTTGGCCCTCAGTCTCCGGCAGCTGGAAGGTACCTGGCCAAGGCAGCGGCCAGTGCGACATGAAGGCAGAGGGTGCTAAGAATCCCCGGAGGACCGGACTAGGCTGCCATCTGATGCTGACCTTGGCAACATACAATGGACGCTCCCTATCTTCTGATTCAAGGCTTCTTGAATTGGAAGAGGAACTACAAAGGATCAAGTGGGACATCGTGGGGCTAAGTGAGGTAAGGAGAAAAGGAGAAGATCTCATCGAACTGAAAAGTGGACATCTCTTCTACTATCGTGGGACAGACACTGGCAGAACTAGTGGTGTTGGATTTATAATAAACAAGAAACTGAAGGATAAAGTTGTAGAAGTTGAAAGTTCCTCTGACAGAGCTGCACGGCTTGTTATCCAACTCTAGAAAAGATACCAGGCTCAGATTATTCAAACTTATGCACCCACCACAAGTCATCCTGAAGAAGAAATTGAAGAATTTTATGAGGAAATTTGTCATCTAAATAATAAAGGTAAGCAGCCCTTGAAAATAATTATGGGAGATTTCAATGCAAAAATAGGGCAACGGCAACAGAATGAAACTTCAGTAGGTAAATTCGGTCACGGCAACAGAAACCAGCGTGGAAATACTCTTGCTGAGTTTGCAGAGGCAGAAGGATTTTTCATCTTGAACTCCTTCTTCAAGAAAAAGCCACACAGGAAATGGATATGGAGACATCCAAATGGGACGACAAGTGAAATTGATTTTATTATGTGTAACAAAAAATTCGTCATAGAAGACTGCAGTGTGCTAAACAAGTTCAACACAGGTAGTGACCATAGATTGGTAAGATGTAAGATGCACCTCAACACTAAACTTGAACGTGGCAAACACAAACAAAATGTATTGACATAACCAACCTTAAAAAACACCATAATACCTTCAAGTTGGAACTGAAGAACAGGTTCTCTGCTTTAGAAGGCCTAACATCGGAAGAAGTGGACAACTCTGAAGTTAACAGAAAAGTAACCAAAGCTCTTATGGAAACAGCAACAAAATTAGCTGGGTATAAGAACAAGTTGCATGTAAATAAATTATCAGGAAAAACGAAAATGTTGATGCAAAAAAGAAGAGAGATGAAGACAACTAAAGAAGATGTGACTTCCAAAGTGGAATATATAGAGTTATGCAAGACAGTACGAAAAAGTATCACTGAAGACGTATGAAAATTCAACTGTGAACTAGTGAGGAAAGCAATTGAAAACAACCAAAGCCTAAAGATAGCAAAGGGACATCTCAGTAAGGGAAGAAAACAGATTATGGCACTGAGAAAAGAAGGTGGTTCTGTAACAAGAAATAGAGGCGAAATTTTGACAAGAGTGAAAGATTTCTACTCCAAATTATAGGTAAGGGATGATACATGCACTCCAGACATCATGAAAGATACCAGTACCAGAGTTCCCCCAGTCCTTCCAGCAGAAGTTGCACATGCAATCAAGAACATGAAGCGGGGAAAAGCTCCAGGAGAAGATGGAATTACTGTAGACATCATACAAGAAGCAAGTGGAGAAATCGAAACAGTACTCGCCCAAATTTTCACTCGATGCCTTAATGAAGGAAAGATTCCTGAGGATTGGAACACCGCTACAATGATCCTGCTACATAAAAAAGGTGACATTGAGGATCTCGGAAACTACAGACCTATCAGCCTCCTATCAGTAGTTTATAAAATCTTCACTAAAGTTCTTTCACACCGCTTGAAGGTAACACTGGACATGGCTCAACCGAGAGAACAAGCTGGATTCAGGAGTGGCTACAGCACAATAGATCATATCCATGTGCTGAGAGAACTAATTGAAAGAGCGAGGGAATATGAACTTCCATTGTGCATGGCTTTTATCGATTATGAAAAAGCCTTTGATTCGGTGAAACCATCAGCAGTTACAATGGCTCTGAAAACCTGCGGTATTGAAGATGCATACATTAATATTATTAATAACATCTATGAAAATGTAAGTACAAAGATTAGGCTGTTTGAAAATACAACACACATAAAAATTGGAAAGGGAGTGAGACAAGGTGACACCATATCTCCGAAGCTCTTTAATGCCACATTGGAGGGTGTTTTTCAGTCACTGAGCTGGGAAAACAAGGGGATAAAGATTAATGGAGATTATCTAACCGACCTTCGTTTTGCTGATGACGTAGTCATTTTTGCAACTAGCCCATCAGAGCTGCTGAGTATGATCCAGGAACTTGCTGACAAGAGTAAAGAAGTGGGATTAAAAATGAACTTTCAGAAGACAAAAGTGATGTTCAATGCTTTTACAAGAAATGAAGATTTATCGATTGATGGAGAAAAGCTGGAGATAACAGACACGTACGTTTATCTTGGACAGCAGATATCAAGTGAGGGTCACATTGATGAAGAAATTAATCGGCGTACAAAACTTGCCTGGAGAGCTTTTGGAAGAAACAGCATAATTTTCAAGAGCAATATGCCATTATGTCTTAAAAGAAAAGTGTTTGATCAATGCATCCTTCCAGTGCTTACGTATGGTGCAGAGACGTGGACCTTAACTAAAAGAGACATACAAAGGCTGCAGACAACTCAAAGCAGAATGGAGAGGTGCATGCTTGGTGTAACCAGGAGAGATAAGAAGAGGAACTCGTGGATCCGAAAAATGACAAGAGTGGAAGACATCATGATCAGAGTTAAATCCCTGAAATGGCAATGGGCTGGACATACTGCCAGAAGGACAGATCATCGATGGACAGCCGAAATTTTAGATTGGATTCCAAGGGACAGGAAAAGACCACATGGGAGATGGGTAGATGAAATTCGAAAGTATGCAGGGGTGACATGGAGGAGACTGGCACAAGACAGACCGTTGTGGAGGAAACTTGGGGAGACCTTCGTCCAGCAGTGGATTGATAATGGTTGACAATGATGATGATCATGATATATATAAGGACAAAAGAATAAAAAATAATAATGCGTGTGCCAGTGGTAGCGGAGAAACACTCATGGTCATGTACGCCTTCTCAAGTGTCTCATTGTGACCCCTAGAAATATGACAATAAATATTTTTTCTTCTGATACACTCCCTTTGAAACTTCGACTTGATACCGACCACTGCAACTTGGACGGCGATGAAAAACATTTTGTGGAATTTTGCAGGGTCTGCCAGAATTCCGCGATGAGTTGTTATTGCGATACTCACACACCGGCATTCTCTTTAATAAAAACGGATTGCAAACATATTCAGTCCAGTTTCAATTCTGAAGCCATCACGATAACAATTTAGTGTAGAAAAATTTGTTTTCCAAAATTTACCAACTTCGTAAATTTTCTAAACAATGATATCTGATTAAATGTTCTTTTCAAAGTAATTAAGTACACTACCTCAATTGAAATGCGCAGCTGATTTTTGGGAGGGAGGAGGATGCAGCAGAAAAATGAAATGTATCCAGCGGAGTGACTTCATTGATTCTTGGTGAATAAAAATTTACATGAGTTTAAAAGCGAAAATTTCGCTGTGCTTGGTAAGTGAAGAAACCAATTTTGTGCAAGTATTTCGCTGCAGAAATTAGTATATCTCTCTCTCTCTCTCTCTTTTTTTTTTTTTTTTTTCAATTTATCCAATACTGAACTCTATTTTTAATCGCAACTTGTTCACATGTCCATTTTGACCAGAAGAGAAAATATAAGTAAAACCCTTTTTTTGCAAAAGTCCCGGCAACTGAGTATTTGTTTTTAGATGGCAACAACAATGTTGTTAGAATTATTACGTTGAATAAAAGCAGGAACAAACCAAAAATATGAATAAAAAAATAAAAAAAACAGGTTGTGTAATACATTCAAACGTACTTTATTTAATACTTTATTTCAACATTCGTCATTATTTTTAATTCATTCTCCTATTTTATGCTTTATTCGGAAGCACAAGACCGTATTAATCAACAAAGCACACAGGCCCGTCGATGCATTCCCACCCAACGAGAGACCGCATTCGCGAGCAACCCTGCTAGCGAGAGCTGCCATGAATGCAGTCCCCAGGAAAGTTTTATTCAAAGGAAACGAACTGATGTGGGAATAGGCAGAGTTTCCCACATGAGTTGGTTTCAACAGCCGTCAGGCCTGCAAGGAGCGCAGTCCGTAACGTACTTCCCGCTCCCACTGGTGTTATGCAAGAAAAACTTCCAGTTGAGTTCAGAAGACTGCAGTCGTGGCATTATGCTGGGAAAACTTACAGCGGTGTTCACAAAATCTTTCTCTCTTGGTACGGCATGAAAAAAAAACTGCTTTGGGTAGGGGGGGGGCTGCAGCCCCACAGCCCCATAGCAGGAGCCGCCCCTGCCAGTTGGTCAAGTCGCCGTTCCGCCAGGCATTTGGATCTCAGCGACGCGGCAATCGAACGATGTTTACGCCAATGAGTCGAGAAGGGCACAACCCAGCAGCACGCGGGAAGTAGACGGCTGATTATGACAGCCGCACGTACAGAACCGAATTCGTCGCTCTCAACCATCCGTGGCTCAGAAGTGGCCATCCAGACTGTTGTCGGAACCACTGGCGGCACGGAGACTACATTCAAGGAAGCACCTCCGCCACCACACTGACCAGCAAGCATCGCCGGCACCGGTTGCAGTGGTGTTGAGACCGATCAACGCGGGGCAGTGTTCAGTAGCGTCGTGTTGTCTTCAGTGATGAGTCATGATTTGTACTTGGCGCAGATGACCAGCGCATACGTTTCTGGAGACGCTGCCGGCCAGCCTACGGATCCTGCCTTTACCATGAAACGGCGCATCGGGAGCAACTGTCTGGGGAGACATTTCCTACTATAGGCGGACAACCTTGGTTATTCTTCCGCCGCACCACCTTTACGGATCGGTACATAGACAACATTCTACGGCTTGTTGTGTTGCTATTCCTATTCAAGCATCACCCAGCAATTTCTCAACAGGATTTCCACATTCTCTCCCACGCCTTCTTCCGCAATGTCGACACCCTTCCATGGCCAGCCCGATAGCCCGACCTCTCACCGCACCGATCAAACATGTTTTGGACGCCACCCTACGCCCATCGTGGAATATCGGCGAACTGGCCCGCAATTTAGACACCATCTGGCATACTATACCTACTCAGGACAGTATCCGTGAACTGTATGCGTCTATGCCACACCGGGTAATCGCTTGTATCCGAGCCAGAGGTGGCGCTACGACATACTGACTTGTTCCACGCGTGTAGAGGTTTTATCCGAATCAATGGCTCAACTGCTCTGGAATTACAATAATTTACTTTCCTATACATGTATATTGCACATACCAATTTTTATCTCGATAGGATTATTCCTTCTGGGATGTTGGTTTTTCTTTTTTTCTTTTTCTTTTTATTTCTTGGCAAATAGTGAATTTTAGTACTACGCTCAGGAGGGGGGGAGGTCCAGAAGCTTACCTTAGGGGACGGTTGCTCTTGTCTGAAAACAATATTGATAGAAAAGCTTTATGTAAGATTACACACACACACACACACATACACAAACTGGCAAAAAAAAAAAAAAAAAAAAAGCTGTACAATGCCCCATCCTGGCATTGTACGACTTTTCAAAAACTTTTTCCATCCCAAAAATTGTGTTAAGTCTTAGATTACAAAGTGGAAAAAACAACTGAAATATAAGCCCCAGTTTCCTGACGTTCAATTGCCTGCTTTGCGAGGAAAAGAATTCCATGCGTTTTGAATATCAAGTCTAGATAGAATCTTTCAAAATAAATTTGAGCCATTATATTCGGATGGCTTAATTTAATAGAAAAGTTTCCAGCTTGAATTATCGAATCATTCCTAAGCAACATGACTAGTGATTCCTCTTTAAAATATTTGTTTATTCTTTCATAATTCATGATTCACACTTCTTTGATAGGAACTTCCATTTACTTCACTTCATCAAGTCATTCCTGCGCCATTCATTGTCTTACTGGCGATTTTCCCTCGGAAATTTGTGGAAATATTTTATTAAACAAAGCACACCCATTGCTTTTCGTGATTAGTCAAAATCTCTTTTCCCCTCCGCTCCCGGCTTCCTCTGTTTCTGAAACTCTAGGTTTTGTTTAATTTCTGTTCTCTCTCTCTAAGCCACGAATTCACAACAAAGTTTAATTGTTTTAAAAACTTTTGTGAAAATCCATGTATTTATTACTATAATGTTGCAAAAATAAAAGCGTTATTTACACTGGTCTACAAGGTTTTTATAACATGAACAAATGCAGCTATTTTTAACCAATTTTGGGGTGCTGATTTCAGATCTGACCTTAAAAAATGGCCACCACGTCACGTTTTTTTTTTGTTATGGGGCACTAAATATTTACGATTGTTCCACATCAGCGCTGTAGGCATGTAAAAAGGCACTAGATCTTTTTATTGTCATATTTCGCCACCACACATGTTATAGGTGGAAACACTGATTTTTTCATAGGTAGAGAATATATAACCGCAACCGAACCGCCGTTGTCGTTTATTACATTGAAGGAGAAATACGTGATGCATGTTTATGAGCAAAACTTGGCGAAATGGAGAAAGGGGATTGTCGCGGATGTATTACTGTTCCGGATAAGCTTTGCTATGTGTGCGGACAGTATATTATAAAATCACAGAGTCGTCCATTGACAAAGACTTCAACCATTCACTCAAGCCAACAAAGCAGGAAATGCAGCAGACATGTGGAGCCCACGATTTGTGAGGCAAGCCAACTATTTATACTTTGGATGTCATGTTGGAGATCAAAATAAATCGTGGGCTCCACATGTCTGCTGCATTTCCTGTTGGCTTGAGTGAATGGTTGAAACGTAAGTTGAAATCCATGTCTTTCGCAGTTCGATGATTTGGCGTGAGCCAACTGATCACGTGGAAGATTGTTATTTTTGTTTAACCAAAGTGAGTGACTTTTCAAAGAAGAATAAAAGTAAAATATGGTATCCAAATTTGCTATCAGCCTTAAGGCATGTTCCGCATAGGGAAGATCTTCCTATACCAAAACCTCCATGGAACTGTGAAAAGAAAAATTCAAATTCATCCAATGTAGATAGGGGCGCACATGAAGATCCGGATTCTACATACACTGCTAAACACTTAGACGAGCCCCACTTGATCGAGTAAAATGCTAAATAATCTCGTTCGAGACCTACATCTTTCCAAACAACACGCTGAACTTTTAGGTTCCCGACTGCAAGAGTGGAACCTGCTAGCGAAGAGTACACGTGTGTCTGTGTTCAGAAATAGAAATTTGGGTCTATGTTCTTTCTATGAAATGCTGAATGGTATGTGTTTTTGTTCAGATATTCCGGGGCTAATAACAGAATTAGGAATATCTCACGATCAGTGGCGGCTCGTGCTAGGAAAAATAGGTGAAGAGCTACAAGAGCAATATGAAAAGATATCTACTGTCTTCAATGAAAATCACTATATGAGGAATGACCTATTTTTTGTATATTAGATCAATTCTTCTTCCCTTTAAAGCTGGAAATTTGTCGATTATGTCGTCATAAAATGGCTGTTTCTTCGTGACATCAAGAAAATGTCTTTCTGAATAGAAATATTTGCCAAAGAAGCAAGTTTATCTGGAGAAATAGTGTTTCTTGAGTAAGTTTGTATTCTTTTAAGGCAAGAAAAACTTCTTTCCACTGAAACACTTGCAGATGCAATTGTTAAAATCAGGGAAACCAATTTATAAGCTTCTGTAAAAATGCCTTTATCTCCATGAAGCACTCGAAGAAGTTCATGAGTCGATATATTCCTTAATTTTTTATGAGCATATACAAGACTCAGTTCATCTTTAAGGCGCTGGTGTTTAGTAAAAAATTTTCTGTAAAAATGTTGTAAATTTTCAAACGCGTGAGAGGGAAAGCATGAATTAAATTGGTCGAATTGGGTTGTGTCAGCAAGCCAGGCAAATTGAAGTTTAAGTTTCTCACAGTCTTGAAATCTTATATCCATTTTCATAAGAATGTGGTATAAAATTTCAAAATACAATTGTTTATAATTTTGAAAAATTGTTTCTGGTGTAAGAGCAGCACATTCCTGTTTAGATCTGCTTATTTCTGTGATTTTGCTAGCTTTTCCAAACAGTGTTCCAAATACCTCATCGTTCCTTTTATGGCTCAAAATTTCATAAGTTGTTTTTAATTTGAGTAACACAGTAGTTTATGTCTAGTGATTTTTTCTGCAAAATTTCGAATAATAGATCGGTGAAGTCAAATATTTCATTAAATACTATTCCCAAAAATGTAAATTCAAAAGTGTTCATATCATTTAAAAACCCTTGGGCAAGTTGAATTGATATTTTTTTCTAATTGGTCACTATTTGTGAGAAATTCGAATACTTCCTTCAATTTATCCCAATCTTCAACTATTACACATACTAACTTCGAAGTGGAGGACCATCGAGTTTCTGTTATGGTTGGCATGCATCTTGCGGTTGTTGATGTGAGTGTATTGTTTTTTCACCACTCAGCGAAGCGATCGCTTCGCTAAGTGGTGAAAAAACAAAGGAATTAAACTGAGGCTTGCAAAACATATTTGACACTTAGAAATTTCAGAAAAACTCTGCTGTAATACAAGGTTCAAACGATGTACTAAGCAATAACAAAAACAGCTTGAGAAGCTTTATGCTTCATTTTTTCCCTGGTACCCAGTCAAGTGTCCAGACATTACGTTTGCCCCATCGTAACATTGTCCTATTGACCTGTGTTGATAATCAAGCTGTTCCAAAATTTTGTCTAGTATTTTGTATAAAGCTTTTGACGTTCTATCTTCACTCACACCATGGAAACCCAAAAATCGCTCAACCGATACACCTTCCGAATCAACAGATCTTATTATTAAAGAGCACTCGGAAGTTTGGTTATGTCTTCCCATCTACTTGAATATAAAAGCATTGAACTTCATTTAATTCATTTTTGACGTGATCGTTTATATATTCAGAAATGCATTCAATTAATTCGTTTTGAATAGTTTTTGAGTCACCTGTGAAGACATTTTTTATCGTTTCGTATTGATTTAGAATTTTTAAAGGAGTTCTTGATGTCAACAGTGGAAGCAATTCCTTGAATTTCTACGATTTATCGAGTCAATGCCTTCGTCATGGTCACGAAATGCTAGTTCTTGTTTACACAAATACAGTACTGCATCAATCATTGTCTGCAGGAAAAGTCTATTTAAACGAACGCTTTCGCTGAAATGCATTTTCAAAGCCTAACATTCTCCCACAGGGCATCGGCAATGGTATTCTGATTCTTTTCAAAAATATTTAGCATTAATTCGCATTTCAGGTGTTTGCTAGAATCACCACGTTTGTGAAGTGACCGTTTTATATTTAAGAAATCTGAAAATTGTCTTTATTCCACGCAGCATTTTATTACTAAAAAATAAGCAGGGTCAACAAAATAATTTTTGTAACACAGAAGGGCTACAAAGCCATTTATATTCAGTAGACCAACAATTTTTTAAATTATTATTGTAAGATTTGCCGCTCTTCTTGATTTCTTTCTTGGCGACAATTGTCAGTGAATCCGTCGGTCGTCCTTGAAGTAAAATGTCTCTTTTATTTTCATCTTTGCACCGATTGAACGGAGTTTGCAATAAATTACAGACAATGTCGTTCACAGGATACATACTGAAAACTAAAACTATCACTATCAGTTAAACTGTACACGAAACTAAAGTAACTAATGAAGTTTTTAACAAACAATCACAAAACACAAAACAAATCTCTTTCGGAAAGTATGTTCCGAAACACCGCAAAGAAAAACCCTATAGTGGATTGCCAAGGGCTCCCGTTCCACTGCGATCTCTTCGGAAGGTCACGACTGCAGGTGCAGAGGCTTGGCGTCTCAAGCTAAAACACTTCACTTGCCCGGCAGATAGGGGAGGGTGACGTCACTGTTACCATGGCAACTCCAACTAAAACTGCAGACTTTCAAGCATTCTCATTTCAGCTCTTCACTTGAACTGTTTTGGGTATAAGGACTTGTTTTCCGTATTGGACGCGCATTGTGAATTGATGTCTAATCAAAATGTTGGGTATTTTAGCACGCAATAAAGGCAAAAAAAGAATATATTATACGAAATTATTAAATAAAACCTTATTTCAAATACAATAGGTGAAGACGCACTTCACCTACTTCACCTGAAAACCGCCACTGCTCACGATCCTACGGAATGGCGTCTTTTTATAGCCTCATCCATGGTTAGTTTAAAAGCTGTCCTTTGTCCAACGGAAACCAGAAACCTTCCATTCCGGTAACACATGGTGTAGGAATGAAGGAGACGTATGAAAGCATGGACAAAATTCCCACTGCAATAAAATATGACCAGTTTAGGTGGTCAATATGAGGGGATCTGAAAGTGATATCACTCTTGCTCGGGCTTCAAAGTGGCTTCACCAAATTTTGTTGTTTTCTTTGTATGTGGGACAGTAGGGCTGCAGCAGAACACTACGAACGGACTGGCCTAAACGAGATGTTTTCTTTCCTGGAGAGAGTAACATTGGTTGCAAACCCCTAGTTATTCCCTCTGATGTGCTGCTTCCGCCACTTCATATCAAACTGGGGCTGATGAAAAACTTTGTAGAGGCTATGGGCAAATCTGGCCCAGGTTTCTTACACTTAAAGCAAACATTTCGGCAATTAAGTGATGCAAAATTCAAAGAAGGCGTCTTCGTTGGTCTTCGGATACGGAAACTACTGCGTGATTTTGTTTTTACCGAAAAGCTAAACAGCACGTATCTCGTCGCATGGAAATCTTTCACATCTGTGGTCAAGGGATTTCTGAGTAACCACAAAGAGGGGCAACTCAAAACAGCTGATTACCAACCTTCTCAAGAACTATAAAAACCTTGGGTGCTGGATGTCCTTAAAAATATATTTCCTCCATTCACATCTGGACTTCTTTCCTGACAACCTAGGAGCAGTCAGCGATGAATAAGGAGAAAGGTCCCACTAAGATATCCGAACGATGGAGGGAGGTATCAAGGCAGGTGGGATCCCTCAATGATGAGTGATTACTGCTGGTTTTTGCACGAGGAGGACAGCATGACACATAAGAGAAACTATGAACTACTTTTACGGGTATACGAGTATGTGTGTATACATTTACATTTTTCTTAACATTGTTTACTCTATTTCTTTTTACTTTTGCTGTCTCATATGCAGTGATATATGAATATGGTATTTATACTTTGTGACACTAATTCCATAGCTAGCAAGACTCATAAATGCTGTAATACATTACAATGTGAATCTGTAATGTGTACATCTTGCATTGTATATCATCATCATCATCATCATCATCATTGTCAACCATTATCAATCCACTGCTGGACGAAGGTCTCCCCAAGTTTCTTCCACAACGGTCTGTCTTGTGCCAGTCTCCTCCATGTTACTCCCGCATACTTTCGAATTTCATCCACCCATCTTACATGTGGTCTTCTTCTGGGTCTTTTCCTGTCCCTTGGAATCCAGTCTAAAATTTCGTCTGTTCATCGATTGTCTGTCTTTCTGGCAATATGTCCAGCCCATTGCCATTTCAGGGATTTTACTCTGATCATGATGTCTTCCACTCTTGTCATTTTTCTGATCCACGAGTTCCTCTTCTTATCTCTCCTGGTTACACCAAGCATGCACCTCTCCATGCTTCTTTGAGTTATCTGTAGTCTTTGTATGTCTCTTTTAGCTAAGGTCCACGTCTCTGCACCATGCGTAAGCACGGGAAGGATGCTTTGATCAAACACTTTTCTTTTAAGACGTAATGGCATTTTGCTCTTGAAAATTATGCTGTTTCTTCCAAAAGCTCTCCAGGCAAGTTTTATACGCCGATTAATTTCTTCATCAATGTGACCCTCACTTGATATCTGCTGTCCAAGATAAATGTAGGTATTGGTTATCTCCAGCTTTCCCCCATCAATCGACAAATCTTCATTTCTTGTAAAAGCATTGTACATCACTTTTGTTTTCTGAAAGTTCATTTTTAATCCCATTTCTTTACTCTTGTCAGCAAGTTCCTGGATCATACTCAGCAGCTCTGATGGAGTAGTTGCAAAAATGACTACGTCATCAGCAAAACGAATGTGAGTTAGATAATCTCCATTAATCTTTATCCCTTTGTTTTCCCAATTCAGTGATTGAAAAACATTTTCCAATGTAGCATTAAAGAGTTTGGGAGATACAGTGTCACCTTGTCTCACTCCCTTTCCAGTTTTTATGGGGGCTGTATTCTCAAACAGCCGAATGTTTGCACTTGCATTTTCATAGATGTTATTAATAATATTAATGTCTGCATCTTCAATACCGCAGGACTTCAAAGCCATTGTAACTGCTGATGGTTTCACCGAATCAAAGGCCTTTTCATAATCAATAAAAGCCATGCATAATGGAAGTTCATATTCTCTCGCTCTTTCAGTTAGTTCTCTCAGTACGTGGATATGATCTATAGTGCTGTAGCCACTCCTGAATCCAGCTTGTTCTCTCGGTTGAGCCATGTCCAGTGTCACCTTCAAACGGTGTGAAAGAACTTTAGTGAAGATTTTATAAACCACTGATAGGAGGCTGATAGGTCTGAAGTTCCTGAGATACTCAATGTCACCTTTTTTATGTAGCAGGATCATTGTAGCATTGTTCCAATCCTGAGGAATCTTCCCTTCATTAAGGCATCGAGTGAAAACTTGGGCGAGTACTGTTTCAATTTCTCCACTTGCTTCTTGTATGATATCTACGGTAATTCCATCTTCTCCTGGAGCCTTTTTACGTTTCATGTTCTTGATTGCATGTGCAACTTCTGCTGGGAGGACTGGAAGAACTCTCGTACGGGTACCTTTCGTAATGCCTGGAGTACATGTATCATCCCTTTCATATAGTTTTGAGTAGAAATGTTTCACTCTTGTCAAATTTTCACCTCTATTTCTTGTTACAGAACCATCTTCTTTTCTCAGAGCCATAATCTGTTTTCTTCCCTTACTTAGATGTCCCTTTGCTCTCTTCAAACTTTGGTTGTTTTCAATTGCTTTCTTCACTAGTTCACAGTTGAATTTCCTTACATCTTCAGTGATACTTTTTCGTACCGTCTTGCATAGCTCATTATATTCCACTTTGGAAGTCACATCTCCTTTAGTTGTCCTCATATCACTTCTTTTTTGCATCAGAAGTTTGGTTTATCCTGATAATTTGTTCGTATGCAACTTGTTCTTAGTACCAGCTATTTTTGTTGCTGTTTCCATAACAGCCTTGGTTAGTTTTCTGTTAACTTCAGAGATGTCCACTTCTTCCGACGTTAGACCTTCTAGAGCAGAGAATCTGTTCCTCAGTTCCAATTTGAAGGTATTATGATGTATAACGAAGTAAATTTCTCCGTCATTTCTGGTCTACGCCGGGATTCGAATCCGAATCCGCTTATTCCGGAACAAGTCGCTCTACCAACTGAGCTACGCAGACGTTCATTCTGACTCCTATCTGCCTTTATGTCGTGTGCGTCCTGCTAGCAGGTACGTCACAGATGTTTTTTAAGGTTGGTCATGTCAATATACTTTGTTTGTGTAATGAGCTTACCATGCTCGAGTTTAGCGTTGAGGTGCATCTTACATCGTACCATTCTATGGTCACTACCTGTGTTGAACTTGTTAAGCACACTGCAGTCTTCCATGACAAATTTCTTGTTACACATAATAAAATCAATTTCACTTGTCAATCCATTGGGATGCCTCCATGTCCATTTTCTTTGCGGCTTTTTCTTGAAAAAGGAGTTCATGATGAAAAACCCTTCTGCTTCTGCAAAATCTACGAGAGTATTGCCAAGCTGGTTTCTGTTGCCGTGACGAATTTACCTACTGAAGTTTCGTTCTGTTGCCGTTGCCTTATTGTTGCATTGAAATTTCTCATAATTATCTTCGCATTGTTTATATGTATGTATTTGGAAATATAGCAAATGTTCATACGCAAAAAACTGTACGTGATGGAGAGTTTTTACAGTCATATTTGAATTCAGCATCCCGAAATTAGTTAAAAACTCCTCATTTCATCCATGTTATGAAAACAAAGTTTAAAAATGTTGACTAGTGTCATTTACCATTTAACCTTTAACTGATGACGTGGGGTCAAAATGATCCCAGTAAAGCGAAACGTTTTGAAAAAGATGCTCAACCTCATTGAAATTTAATATATTTTACTGACTTTTCTTAAAATTACGTCTACTTTAAACCTCATATGGATTTAATAGAAAAACTCCTTATCTTACACCTATATTGTAACGTATCTTACACCTATATTATAACGTATCTTACACCTATATTATAACGTATCTTACACCTATATTATAACGTATCTTACACCTATATTATAACGTTTGGGGTCAAAGTGACCCCACAACGCTTATAGTGTAAGTGTTTTCCAAGAAACGCTGGACATCAGTGCAAACAGCGTATATAATATACTGGGAAAAAAATTTCCCGAAGTGAAAAAACTTACCAGATTTAATTTTATAAAAAAACTTGGCTAAAGTTTGAAAAAAACAAAAACAAAAAAACAATACATTAGAACGACGAGGTGAGAAAAACATAAGAATACCGCGTGACTTACGTTGTACTACTAACCGCATCCTGGGAAAAAACGATGTCGAAGAGCCTCAAGCATCAGGTCAGGACGTTTTTGGGGAGAAACTGAAGAAGAAAGATGTTTCTCATGCCCAAGAGGTAAAGACAGAAAAACTATCAAAGTCTGTTGTGCCTGCAAAAAGCCAATTTGTGTTTGTGCAGACTGTTCAAAAACCGTTCGTGTGGACTGAGCGTCAGAAAACTAATGCCATTTGTTTTTATTTAAATGACATATTGTCTTGGAAAGCACGTAAAATGTAAGTAAAGAAATATTTCTGTAACATCTCAGGTTACATTTTTATTTATAAACATTGTATTTTTTTTTGTTTTAATTCAAAATATTGCTTTTTAAGTATCACAAATAGCTTTTTTTTAATTCTAGAAGAACTTTTATTTAATTTCTGCTGTTATTGATTTCATTAATAGTAAAATATGTGATATTCCCACAATAAAAATTTCAAGTCAATTGCACTTACATGTCATAACTTGTTTTTTCTTAAAATGTTGGGGTCATTTTGACTTCACGTCGCTTATAACGTTAGTATTTTTCATGTCGTCAGTTAAATGTTAAAAAGAGGAAGTCATTTTTAGAGACGATCTCCTTAGTAATACCCCGCTGAGTTCGCTACTGACTACGATATTTGATAACATCGCTTTTTATTTTTTCCAGTGCAAAACAGAACAACATTGGCGACAAATAATATTCCTGTCGTAAACCACATTTTACCTCCCAGGGTTTCGAGAGTTCCTGCAGAAAGCGAATCTTAAAGATAATCTTTTCACTGCAGATTTTCATCAAACTTACAAATTCACGGTAGTGAAAACACAAATTTGGCGGTGATGGAGATCGAACCTCCGTCCCTCGCTCCGGAGCCAGTTGTTTTAACCAACTAAACTACACCGACGGGATGTATCGCTCTAGATTTGTCGTCTTGACACGTGCTTCACCTCTGTAGTACGTCACATCATCTCCCTCTTATTTTTTTTTTAAAGCGAAGAAGGAATGTTCATTAATTTCAGACGATGTGTAGAAAAAACATCACACATTTTTCGAATAACCCAACGGCCAGAATATCCATTTTCTACAGTCGAGCGCAAATGTGAAAACACAAATTTGTCAGTGACGGGGATAGAACCAGCATACCTCTGTTCCGGAGTCGAATGCTTTACCATTAAGCTACACCAACGGAACTCATTGCTGCAGATTTGTCGACTTGACACGTGCTTTACTTCTGTAGTCACATGATATGCCCATTAATATCAGTGTTCTCCACAACTCCTCTCTATTTCACAATGTCTGTCTGATCTATAAAAAACACTTGGAGATCTTTTCTGAAATCGAAGTGTTTCTCTAAAATTTGCCTTGAGTAATATGTGGTTTACCGTAGAATTTCCTTTATAAAAAACAAAAACTACTGATGATCTCAAAATATTTTCAGTAGTGTAAATACAGAAAACTTCGAACTGATGATCTCCAATATTTCCAGTAGTGTAAATACTGATTCTTTCCGCAAAGACTGTCGATTGAATCTTGAAGCGCGTATACAGAAAATTTTATCCTAAGTAGGTCTCAAAAATAAATTTTGTGCCTGGCCTGAACGCAGGGCCGTAGCTTGGGTTACGCACCTCCCCTGAAAAGTTTTGAACCTCCCCTATGGAAAAATCAATGAACATAATAGTAATTCGCACATGCCATATTTAAAAAAATAATTAGCAAAAAAATTGTAATATCACATTTCAAGCGCTGTGTATCGATCTGACTGAGGGAAAAAGCTCGTAAATCGACTGATAAAAATCATGCCCGTATAGTCATCAATACAGAAACTGGAAGTTTCAAATCACTAACGTGTTTTTACAGAAGCTCGTTTAAGACAAAGGAATACAATTCATGGATTAGTTTGTCGCACTGACTTACATTATAAACTGCTGCAATTGTACACCCTATACCCGTCCATTTCCCGTACACATTATGATTACTCATCTTTAAAATGCTTTGCATTTAGTGAGGTCCGTCGCAAAAGTTTAGGCACAAATAAATATTGACCCAAAAGCGTAAAATTTAAAGCAAAGGAGCACAAACACTTTTGAAAAGCGAGTGAAACATTTCAAGCTGTGTCGCACTACGCAATTCGAAACCAATACATGTAATGGATATAATTACACATCGTTATGGTGTGAAAGGAGTAGAATCTATATATATATCCCAAAAGTTTAGACGCAACAGAAACGTGATACAAAACAAATCTTTATTAGACATGTCTTGTATTTCCAGACACCTGTATTAGTTCAAACACACGCTTTTCTTGGAATAAATTAAGTTGTGTAGTTTCTGGTTAATATAATTTTAATTTAATAGTTAATTAAGTATTCATCGTATAAAAATTAATCAGTGTGTTGTTTTCGATCTTCCTTGAATGATATTTCCCTTTGGAGTTCTCAAAAACAAAACAAAATAAAAACGACCACTAAATCCTAGAACTTCGTGTTTTAACGTTTACTCTGCGTTAATAAACATTGCTCGGAAATGACAGACAGGTGTTGTATGATATCCAAAGACGCCGACTAATGTCAAATTCCTGATAATTATCGCATTTTACATGAAATTTTTATAGCAGACAAGCTGTCCGCTACCACAATTCTAGGTGTGAGTGATTATGAGTGAGTTTTCTTCCGAAATTATGCACGGTCGAGTCTCATTATCGTGACCAATAGCCAATATCCAGAGAAACCGCCGTGTGCAGCGCGGACAGCAGCTAGACGGACTGGGAGTGACTCAATATGGTGTTGGAAGGTGTTCACAGGTATGTGGAGCCACGCTGACTGCAGTGTATCTGACAGCTGCTGGAGGGTGCGTGGTGGAGGATCTATAGAGCGAACAACACGATCGAGGTGGTCCCACAGATGGTTCACATCTGGGGAATTAGAGGGCCAGGGAAATATTTTGAAGTCTTCATCATGCTCTTCCAACCACAACAATGCGAAGTGTGTGACACTTCGCATTGTTGTGCTGGAAAATCCCATCCGCTCCAGGGAAGACAATCAGCATGTATGACTGTACGTGGCCTGCAAGGATAGATTCATAAAGAATTCGGTCCATAGTGCCTTCCACAGGTATGAGTGGACCCAGAGAATGCCAAGAAAACATTCCCCAGACAGTAACGCAACCCCCACCAGCTTGAGTTCTTCCAGCAATGGTTGAAGGGTGTTTGTTCTCCGATGTTTCTCGCCATATACGCCAAAGTCCATCCGTTCAATGAAGCAGAAGACGCGACTAATCGAAGGCAATCCTTTGCCAATCAGCGGAGGACCCATTCCGATACAGCTAAGCAAATGTAAGCCTTTTCTGCCGATGAACCTTCGTTAGCACAGGTGCAGTGACCATTCGTCTGCATCGCAGCCCAGTACGCAGCAGGGTTTGCTGAACTGTAGTTTCAGACACACTTCCGGTAGCCCCTGGTTCATTCGGCCAGTGAGTTGCTCCACTGTAGCGTGTCGATCGGCTCTCACGCACCTTCGAAGCCGACGTTCACCTCTCACGTCAATGGCACGTGGTGCTACGCAGTTTCCATGTTGCTTATTTGTAATGGTGCCATTTCAGCAATTACGATACAATTTAACCACAGCAGCACGCGAACAGTTCACAAACTGCGCTGTTTCATAAATACTGCCACCCTTGGTCCGAAAGCCGATAATCATCCCTTTTTGGAAATTTGGTAAATCGCTTTTTTATCCCTGGCAGCAACGAGTGATACGTTTTCAGATTGCCTACAGCACACCTTATATACCCTCCAAGCCAGCTCAGAACACGTGCCTTCTTTCATTGGCTACGCGCTGTTGACCTCAAAAGTAGGAGGTGGTCACAATAATGCGACTCGACTGTGTAGCATGCTCGAACTGAAATCGGGAGATGAGAGTTTGATTCCCGCTCCCGGGCGATGTAATTTAAATTTTTGATTTGATAATGGTACGTTCTGAACAGTAAAACTGGAGATTCAGGCATATCTACACTGCTGGCCACCCAAAATGCAACACCAAGAAGGACACGAGATAGCAAAGCCAGATTTACTGGACACATAACAACAGATACAAAGATGAAACGATTGAGCTTACAGGCCCGTGCGACTTGCGGAACACGCAGGCATCAATAGTTCGTGTGGCCCCCATGACTGGCAATAACTACCGCTACACGCAGCGGCATCAAACGAAAGAGGCTTTGGATGTGGGCTTGGGGTATGTCGGTAAAGGCTGCTTCCACACGTTGCCACAGTTCATCAAGCGTAGCAGCGGGTGGTGCTTGCCGGGCCTCTCGGTTGCCGATCCGCGACTAGACGTGTTTGATGGGCGACATATCGGGAGAACAGGCAGGCCACGGCAGCAGTGACACCTTGTGGGCCGTGAAGAATTGTTGCATGATACGTGCCACGTGCGGGCGCGCATTGTCTTGCTGAAACTTTTCCGCTGGCAGGTCCTGCAGGTAAGGGAGGACTACAGGCTCCAAAACGTCGCAGATGTAGCGGTGGCTGTTGAGTGTACCTGCGATGCGTACCAGAGGGGTGCGGGTGTCATATCCAATTGCGCCCCAAACCATAACGCCAGGCGACGGACCGGTATGGCAATGCATAATGCAGGCGTCATACAATCTCTCACTGCGCTGCCGCCACACGCGGATCCGACCATCGTGGTGTTGCAGGCAGAGGCGGGATTCGTCGGAGAAGACAATGTCGTGCAATTCCGTAGTCCAGGTGCGGCGTTCAACGGCTCACTGCCCCTGCACTCGTCGGTAGTGTAACGTCAATGATAATTGGAGCAATGGGCGCCGTGCGACAAGTCCCCGCTCCTGCAGACGAGGTCGAACGGTACGTGCTGACACAGGTTGTTGCACAACACACCCTAATTCCTGCGCTAACGTTCGTCATGTGGCGGTGCGAGCCGTCAATGCCCGCTGCACAACATGCCGGTCCCCTCGTTCGGTGGTGTGCCGCGGCTGCGGCAATCGCTCACGTCGGTCTGTCCGCCCCTTCTGCACCCACCGCATCCATACTCGCCTCACTGTGGCTGGATGTCGTCCCACACGGACGCCGATGTCTCGGTACGATAAACCGCTGTCGCGATAAGCCACTATTTTTCCTCTGTCGAACTCCGAAACGTACTGGAATGACTGCCGTATTCTGCGACGAGACATCAGGAATCTTCCCACGAACAGGTCCGGCAGCACAACACAGTTCCACTACTGACATCCCGCCTTCTGTGCACTCTTCTTATAGTGCTTCTCGGCGGCGTGCCGGGCGCACATGATTTGCATATGCCCTGCAATGCTAATCGTCTGCATGCTCTCTCGCTGGCGACGCATGCTGCGAATATCAGGCCAATCGGATGCTTCCTTCTTGGTGTTGCATTTTGGGTGGCCAGCAGTGTAATTGCTAAAATCCATTTCGTACAATCTTTTTTAATTGCTAAGCTTAGAGGAAACAAACAATTATGTGGCATTATACAACGGATACTTTTGTCGAACTTCAACCAAATTCACTATTCAATTATTTAAAGCTTGCAAATATAAAATTTCAAAATTTTGTCCTCATCGGTTAAACAGTTTTACAGTTTTGAGTCATTTCCTTTAAAAAAAAAGACAAAAAAAAAACTTCCCGAGGGTAACTCCGGATTCGGTCTATTAAGAGCATATACACTCACGGACAATGAAATTTGCGCACCTAGAAGAAAACATGCTACAACCGCGAAACTTTGCAAATAGCTAGAGTGCGTGCTGGTATACAATCGCATGACCGCACACCCTGTAGGGCGCTGCAAGCACGAACCAGCAGCCTTGTAAACCGGCGTGTAGTCGATGCTCCATGAAAGCGAAAAACACCGGCCGACGCAAGCAAGAGAATACAGTGACAAAAATGCCGGGTAGACGCCAGAGACATCGATTTACGCAACTTACGGACTTTGAGAGAGGCCTGATCATCGGGCTAAAAACCGCAGGGTGGTCGGCGCGCCGTACAGCCAGCCACGTGGTTAATTCTGACCATACCGTCCGACTGTGTTGGGAGCAATGGACACGTGACGGCACTGCCACACGGCGGAGCGGCTCTTGAAGGACCAGGAGGACCACCGGTAGAGAGAATCGACGGAACGTGCGTCAGGCACTAACGGATCCCACGGGGACCCGGTCCACTATACAGGCAAATGTAGCGGCTCTTGTGTGCCCACGAACCATTTCCCGACGCCTCGCGGAAGCGAATCTGCGATCCCAGCGCCCCTTACGTTTGCTGCCATTAACACCGGAACATCGCCGGCTCTATTTGCAGTGGTGCCACGCCAGAGCGACGTGGAATGCCACAGACTGGCAATGTGAACTGTTTAGCGATGAGTGCCGCTTTGTTTTGGAGACAGATGATCATCGTATCCGGGTGTGGAGGTCCCCGGGTCAACGGCACAATTCCTACCTTGCTATCGAGCGCCACACCTTCCCCACTGCAGACATTATGGTCTGGGGAGCCATTATCTACGATAGCCGATCAGCTCTAGTAGTAGTACGTAGATCATTGACGGGCCAGCGGTATGTGGATGAGATCCTACGGCCCCATGTGCTCCCATTCCTGGCCGGTATTCCAGGTGCGCTATACCAGAAGGATAATGCCTGCCCGCAGACGGCTCGGATTGTCCAGGACTGCGTACGTCATGTCCAGTCGCTTCCATGGCCTGCCTGCTCCCCGGACATGTCCCCTATCGAGCATGTGTGGGACCAGTTGAAACGCCAGCTGCCGCCGTGCCGCACTATCCGGAATTTCGAGCACACCGTCCAACACGTGTAGGCTATTCTGCCGCAGGACAACATCAGGCATCTGTTCGCCTCCATGCTGGACCGTACTGCAGCATGTATCGCCGCATGATGCGGTGCGACGCGCTATTGAAGATGACCGGACAGCGTGCCACATATCCCTCTGTAATTTTCCTGCAGCTCTATTTTTGCCATTATGTGTATCATTAATCTGTATCATTACGTCCATAAAATTTCAGTTCAATCCAATGCTACCTTCTTGGTGCGGAAATTTCATTGTCCGTGAGTGTATATTAATTTACCGAAGTAACAAAAACTTTTCTAGCCTCCCCTACATTACTAGTAGCTCCCCCTAGATTTTACCAGTAACTAGGGCCCTGTGTGCACGGGCTTGGGGTTGTTTTTTTTTCATCAGTTCGATGAAAATTTTCTGGGCTCGGGCTGGGCCGGGCTTGTACTGGAAGATTTAGCATTTCGCTCCTAGATAAAAGAAAAGCGTTTCGACTCACAAAATGAAGACTGATTTGTCAAATCAATAATCAGATGGCGAAATGCACTGATGACCCCATCCGCCACTGGATGCTTCGATTAACTACAACTGAAACTGATAAGCTTGGCTGTAAAATGAGAGCCTGAAGGGGAACTTTTGATTTCTTCGGAGACTGAAATCTAAATCAGTTTTCAGTTCGTTGGCTTTAGTGACTAAACCACGTGTTTTTTTGTTTTTTTTTTTTTCCTTTCCGAGAAATTTTACATGGACGGAGTTTTCAGCTTCTCAAAACCTAAATCAAAACGAACTTCTGGCACCATTCATTCGTTGCTATAACTCACATGAGGAAATTCGAAGTAATTGTTTACGTATTTGGGGATCGAGAGATACCTTGTTTATACTTCAGTGTAGAAGAGGAAAACATTCGTAACATAAGTGCGTGTTCACGTCTAAGCCTCATCTGTGGGAGGAATTCCTACGAGAAATGGCATATCTCTATGTTTCATTCTGTTTACTAATAAGGTAGTTCAATTCAGTACAGCATCTCCATTTCTACGTGGCAGGGTGGGAAGGTCTTCAAACTTTTCTGAATTGCGGACAACATGACAAAAGGGAAAGTCTTGCGGGCCACGTGAAAAAGACACCTAAACATGCATGTGTTTATTATGAATATCGATTATTTCAGACAGGTTTTCAATTCTTAAACTTAAATTTCGGAAAAAGAGACGATGCAATTAATATGATAATCTATGTTACAAAGAATTTTTGAGTAGGTACCTGATATGCCCACATTTTTTTGTAGTCTTTAAGAATTCCAATTGTAAAATTTCTCTCAACATAGCTCATTGCAGATTTGAGAATCCAATCTCCATATACGCAAAGTACCCGGGTGTTAATTTTTCCATTTCGAAATTTCTTTTTTTCTTTTTTCAGAATTTCCCTTGTGGACATTGTTTCGCCGGCCACTAGAGAGTGCTCCGTGGGCTACGGGTTGAAGACCCCTGCTCTAGAGGAGGCCGTGCGTCATTTGCAATAAGAGGCTGAGAACGCTTGCAGAAATGGAAACGGGTCGAAAAAAACACTTTCAAGGAAAAACGCGCACTTTGTAATTTTGCGCTCGATACTGGTGTCCGCGGACTGAAAATCAGGGATCATGCAATATGAAGGAAGAGTGCCCTCAGAAAGAAGATTGTCCCTTCCTTCTGAGAGGCAATGGTCAAAACAACATCCACATTTTGGAAACTTTTAACACATCATAAGTTTGTAAAAATTGGTGTTGTTGTGGAGCACATTCTCAAGCTTGATATATTATCAAGAAAACAGCAAAAACTGAAATTAAACATACAAGTTACTTAATCCAACACTTTTGAGTGTAACGCCATCAGAAAGAATCCGGTGGAACAGCCTTAACATTATTACTGAGCGACTTTTGACACTCGCAGATGTGTTGAAAACACACACACACACACACGCACACACACAAAAAAAACACACACACACACACACACGCACACCACCATCATCATCATCAACAACCATTTTCAATCAACTGCTGGATGAAGGTCACCCCAAGTTTCTTCCACAACAGTCTATCTTGCACCAGTCTCCTCCATGTTACTCTCGCATGCTTTTGAATTTCATCCACCCATATATTCTTTGAATTTCATCCACCCATCATATTCTGAGTCGGACAGGGCTCCTAATGTTCGAGCACGGGTCGTGCTGGGCTTTCCAAATTAAGGCCTCTGCAGACCTCTATCACTAACAAGTACCAAAAAATAATTTCACGTAGAAAACCTGCTCTTCCTGCGTGGAAAAAGTTGCAGTCCTATTTTGCTCTTTACTTATTCCTATTTACAGTTTATTCAGGACAAAAAGAAAAAGAAGATCAAACTAAACTAATGAAGTAACTGATGTTTCAGCGGAATGCCCCTTTAAAATACGTAAACTAAAGTAATTTGTGCTGCATAGCATTCACATCCTCCCTTAGTATAAATAAACAAATTAATCGGAGCTTCAAAGTCGTGCCGCATTAATTATTGTAGCTAAGACAAACTAATTGACCACTCAACCGACAAATGAAATTAATTAACGTTTCAGTGGCATATTCTCTTGATATAACGGATAAACTAAACTAACTCACGCTTCAGTGACATGACCTTATAATATACAGTAGATAAAACCAATACAATTGACATTTCACTGACATGCTGCTTTGATGCTGTTAATCGAAACTGACTTCAGTGAAATTTCCTCTTGATACAGGTCAGCTAAACTAAAATACACATCAGTGTGTGACGTACTACAGAGGTGAAAACAAGTGTCAAGACGACAAATCTGCAGCGAGATATTCTGTCTGTGTAGCTCAGTTGGGAGAGCGACTTACTCCGGAGTGAGGGGACACAGCTTCAATGTCCGTCGCGGACAAACTTGCGTTTTCACATTGGCGCCCGATTGTCGAAAATGGATCCACTGGCCGTTGGGTTCTTCGAAAAATGTGTGATGTTTGTTCCACCCATTGTTTGGAATTAATGAAAAATTCCTACTTCGCTTCAAAGAAAAAAAAATAAGAGGGAGATGATATGACGTACTACAGAGGTGAAAACATGTGTCAAGACGACAAATCTGCAGCGAGACATTCTGTCAGCGTAGCTCAGTTGGGAGAGCGACTTATTCCGGAGTGAGGGGACACGGACAAACTTGTGTTTTCACAGGTGGCACAACGTCTAAATCAGAATTCATTGTTAATCTGATGATATGTCACTGATGATATACTGAAACCGAACTAACTGACGCTTCAGTGACATGCTCCATTGATATAGGTAAACTGAAGTAATTGACACTTTACAGCATGCCATTAAAACAGAAAAATTAAATTAATTGACGTTTTAGCTGTGCGTTTTCTTGATATGTGTAACTAAACTACCTGGCGTTTCACTGGCTTGCCGCGTTGATACAGATAAATTAAAATAAATGGCGCTTCATTGAAATGTGTTCTTGATATATAGGTAAACTGAAATAAATGATGCCTAAACGAAAAGTAAATGACGCTGATTAACCTTTCAGTGTCATTCTCCCTTGTTACACACTGCTCGACATAGAAACTGCCACACCAGGAAGTCTGGCAGCAAGTCAGATTAAATAAAAGGTGATACTCACGGTGTGAATATACGTGGACAACGATATAGTCTGTAAAGGTGTGACGACGACATCATGCTCTTGTTTTTGCTTTGTTTTGTTTGTTTGGGGGTTTAACGACTACCGTGAGCAACTCAATGGGTTATAAACAGTCGCCAGTCCCTAATGTAGGACCACTGAGTCCAGGGAAGGGAGGGAGCCCAGTGCCAGAAGACAAAAACACCATCCGTGTCTCACCCTGGATTCGCGAACCCGGAGCCATCTCAGACGAATGGTCAGAAGTCAGCGCTTAGACCACTCCGCCACCGGAGCTGCATGTTGTCTTGTAAAAGCAATGTTATCTGCGAGAAATTCTGGTCTGTTTACCAAATACAGACATGACGTTATGTAATTTACGATTGTGAATAATTCAGCAAGTTGTTTCTACTAACGCAAATTGTTCATTTTCGAAATTTGACGAGTGTTGTGGGACAAGTCAAGTGTAACCAACAACCGAGGACAGGATAAAAGTTGTAAGTTTTCATTCACTTACCCTGCTCAGTAAGGCATTCTTTCAAGTGGCAGTGAATCAGCATTTCGAATTAAGTGACTATGTAACTACAGCAATTTAATAAGAAAATATCAGCTTTAAAATATTATAACTTATACTTCCGTGGCATATTCCGTAAATATAACAAAGCAATGGCTAATCCATTCGTGTAGTCACTTTTCTTGTCCTACCAGTAGCTACACTATATTTGCTCAAAATTATTGAAGTAAGTGAATGTGTGTGTGTACAAGGTCGCTGTCCTAAGTGCAAGGAGTTCGAGTAATACCCTTGGAAACCTGCATTACGTGAAATTAGCTAGTTTCTGTGTGTGTGTGTGTGTGTCGTAAGAATGAAGCGCAAATAACGGATCAATAAATATAATGGCTTTGTAAGGCTGCTTTTCTCAAACTCGCAATGTTTTTGTGGCCACTTAAGCCTCGTTTTCCTAATAGCATGCCTCACGCCACTATTCGGCGTCAGGCTGCAGCAGCGTGACCAACGTGTGCCAAGCCGTCATCAGAAAATCGTGACTTTGACACTAGCATCGATTTAGAGGCTACTGCACATTACGTTGTTTCAAATATACGTTAAAAATTGGTCCTGAAATTGAGTTTAAGTAGTGTTCCTATTACACATACTATTCTGTACAATCATTTTTTTAATTCATTCATTTAGAGTAAAAATGACCAGAGAGTTAAGTTAAAATGTGAAGTTTTCTGTGTTACAGTACGTGTGATTGAGATCGTGAAATTTGTGCTTATATTAAAGAAACGGTTACAGAATTATCTTCAAAATAGGGTACTTTTTCGCAGAACAGAGCTACTGGAACTATTCTAGGATGAGAAGATATTAGGTGTACAAATAAGTTTTGAAGCGTTTTTTGTGTGACGTATACCGCAAATTTACATATCCGACATTCCCCCGCGTTGTTGTCACGTGACCGTATCTGGTCCAGAGTATACAATGTGACACAGAAGTTTGTCCAACAGCCAAACGCACTTGCTTATCGGTAGGTGAAAGAAGGAAAGCGATACTGCATTTATTCGACACTGCATTCGTTACGAATTTCATCAAGTAAAAAGTCGGAAACGTCCATTCACAGGCAAGGATTGCGTCCCGTGAAATTACTGCATGACAACGCTAGGCCGAATGTCACGAAATCGGTCAAGGAAACGTTATTGACGCTTGGCTGGGAAGTTTTGGAGCACCCGGCGGTATAGTCCCGACATAGCACCTTCAGACTATCATTTGTTCCGATCGATGGAACATGGTTTGTCTGCTGTATGGTTTCGGATATGTGGCAAAGTGCAAAAATTGGTTAACCACTTCATCGCGTCACACAACGAAGTATTCTTCATGTCTGGAATCCGTCAGTTGCCCGACCGATGGCGGAAGGTGATAGATAATTACGGTTCGTAAAGGTATTGTTGTTTTCTCTCAAATTACATGTTGCGTTGTCTTAAAATGCTTTAAAACTTATTTGTACACCTAATACAAAAAAAAAAAAAAAAAAAAAAAAAACAAGACTACTGCAAATCATGAAATCACATAATGTAAAAAAGCGGTCACTTCTTGTTGAGCGTTAAGGATGTTAATTTCTGTCTCTAGTAAGCTGGATTGGAGTTTCAGGAGAGACATCTTCGAGAGGGAAACCAGATTCATCTGAGCAGCAGACCTTCTTCTTCTTATGTGAACCGAGGTTAGTATGGACACTCAGAGAACGCATCCCCATTTCCAGCAGGGTTCGATGTACTGTATGTTGTGACACATTACTCCAGTCACTTGCTTTGAGATTACCGGCGAGTTGTTCCACAGTATCCCATCTGTTGGCTAGTTACCGTACGCCCACTTCTAGCATCGATAAGCCGAGGTCGGCCCATACCTTACCGATGGTTCCTGGTCTTCCCTTCCTTGGACTACTTTCTGAAGGTGCTAACCACGGCTGACCGTGAGCACCCACAAGCCCTTCCTTCTCGGAAATGCTCTAACTCAGTCGTCTGATGGTCATTAAAGTCTGCCACCTTTTCCATCTAAAGAGCAAGAATAACACTGATTAACAGAGTTTAGTATTAGGTGTTACTTACACAGTTTCATGTCCTTCATAGGCGCCGTCGTTTACCTACAGTTGCTTCGATTTGCATAAAGATGCGCTGGTCATAATGTTTTGGCTCTTCGGTATACACTATAGTGACAAAAGTCACCGGACACCCCCTTCAAAAGCAAATGAACGGATCCGCTGCGTTGTTAAGATGCGCGGTACAACTGCAAACTGTATAAAAACAAGCCTGCAGCTGACCTCGATCATATCGCACTGTGAGGTTGAGTGAAAATGTCGCGGCCGGAGAGAACTGATTTAGAGACAGGGAAGATTGTTAGGTGTTATATTAGTGGGTTGTCCATAAGAGAAACCGCGAGGCGTTTAAACATACCCAAGTCAACTGTTTGGGATGTACTGAATAAGTGGAAGACACATGGCGTGCCTGAAGCAGCAAAACGTGCCAGCAGAATAAAGAAAATCAGTGATATAGAACGTCGCAACCTCAGGAGAGTCATTACAGCTCATCGACGGAGTATTGCTGCACAAGATCTCAGTGTACAAGTGAGTAAAAATGCTGGAACCTCGGTATGTACACGTACCATTCGCAAAGAACTTCGTTCCATGAGTTAGCGTGGTCGTGCGGCTTCTCACAATCCTTTCATCTCCACTCGGAATGCTACTCGTTGTTTAGTATGGTGTAAAGAACATTTATCGCGGACCGAAGATCAATGGAAACGGGTCCTATAGACCGATGAATCCAGATACACGATCCATCAGTCTGATGGACGTGTGTGGGTATGCCGGCAGTCGAGGGAACGCTTTTGAACAGAGTGTGCTGTTCCTACGGTCAAGTTTGGAGCTCGTGTGGGGGTGTTTTTCGTGGTATGGTCCCGACCCATTGGTTATCTTGGACAAACCTGTTAACCAGCACGTCTGCCTCGATATTCTAGACAATTATGCCCTACCAACTCTGTAGCAATACTATGGAACCGCGCGTGTGGGAACTGACCAGCACAGAGCCCTGATCTCAATCCCATAGAGCACCTATGATAGGAATTGGAGCGCGCAGCATACGAAGTTTGGAACCAAGGCCTACTACTAAGCAACAGTTAGCGGCAGCGTTATGTACTGAATGGAAGCGCATACCTATCGCTGGGTTCCAAAACCTTGTCGAAAGCATGTCTCGAAGGGTCAGTGCATGCATTAAAGGCCATAGGTGGTTTCAGAATCGCTTTAATGTAACAAAACAGAGGAGACGAGCAACATGGGATCGTCTCAAAGAATAAAAAAAGAACAGGACCGAATGATACAAACTGATAAAAGCGATGATATGCACATTGAATGAGTAATGACAAATTTACAATGTGATGCAAACAGAGCACTGCTTGAGGAAGAACAAAATGATCACAGGCGGGGCACCGCAGTGCGAAAGGACACCAAAAAGTTAATGCAGAGTCTTAACTCACCGTGAGATGCAGTGGACTTAGTGTAACAGTGAACCACGAGGTCACTGGTGACCACGTAGCGTAGAAGGAGCTTTCACGGCATGCGGAGATGGCAGACTGATATTCCTGCTGTACCACCGTGCACGCACGGAGTAACGGAAAGCATGGTGAAAGGTGAAGTCCCAAGTGCGCCATCTGTGAAAAAGTGCCGAGGAGTGGCAGTTCATCTCTTGCAGAAGGAGTAAGTCGGTCCCAAGGAGCGAGAGATCTTCCAGAACGAGAGCGTTAGCGAGGGGGTTAGTAAACACCTTACAATAGAGAGTGGCAACCTGGAATGGGTAAGTCCGACGTCGGATGAAGGGCAGCTATGGCAGATTTCTGAAATGTGTCGAGGCGATTGATGATACCACGACACCACAGGACGTAGTTGGGTTGCTTGGCATTATGCCGGAGGAATTTGATGATGGAGGTTGCTTGGTCAAATACCTCGCGAAGAACTGCTTCAAACTGCTGCAAAAAGATGAGAGATGCCTCCCGATTTGTTTTATGAGTGAGAAACTCGTAAAGATCTTCAAAGGAGACAGGTTCTGAAGGAAGAGAGGCATTGGTAAGCAGAGTCGAGAAATCTTCAAACTTCGGCAGAGGACCCTTGGACTTTGAAGAGGAAGAGCTAGAACGTGGCAGGGGAGACTTGGATCTTGCTAGACGGGTGGAACGATGTGGGCGGCCAATCGGAGAAGGTGACTTCTTCTTTTTCCTCCGGGCCTCGGTACTGGTAGTTGAGCGACGTTTGCCGTGGATCGATGACACACGAGATGTGGAATCAGAGGAAAGGTCCACCTCATCGCCGGGAGCAAAAGTGCCGACGGTGAATGAAGCTTGAGGATCAGCCGTGATGTCCTCTGATGGAGAGAGAACACGGGAAGGCAAGGAGGAGACAAGCGGAGGAAAATCCGACAGAGTCGAGAAAGCAACATCGGAAGACGCGTGTTGATCGAAGGCTTTAATCAGATTTTCGGCAGAACTGGGTCCAGGTGGTGCAGACGCAGGAGGAGGCATGGCAGCAGAAACGGAGGAAGAGGTAGAATGCTGCCTTGGAGCTCCATGAGTCAGTGGCTCTGCATGGGGAAATTAAGCCTGTTGATGGCCATAAGCCTTGCAGCGTGAGCAATGAGCAGAAGTGAGGAGCTCAATCTGCCGGCGCTCGTTACCGCAACAAACATCGAGGGACCGTGGAAACTTTATGAGATGCTCTTCTGACGGGAAAATGATGCGAGCAGTTCTACGGAAGCCACAGATATGTTTATCATCGGGGTCAGATGGTGAAGAGAAGAGAGTTTTCACTGGGCCGACAACTCTGCCGCATCGACTAAGTGCAGCACACAGAATATCATCAGAGATCTCCGGGGGTACCGGATGTAGAGAGACCAGAACAGGACGCTGAGCGATGGATTCGGCTAAGAGGTGACGATCGCCAATTGATAGGTCCCGAGATAAGACAAGCTCGGCATATTCTTTCTTCGAAAAATAAACAATCGCAGGTCATGGCTTTCGGGTGAGGTGGGTGATGGCACCAGAAGGAAGCATCTTCTTGAGAGCAGAGCTGTACTGCTTCAAAGGAGTGTTGGGCAGCGCATCAAAACAAACCCCCTGCTCGAGGGTCGAATGAAGACGTTGGCCAGCAGGAGAGTTCTCGGGATGTCTAATAAGATGGTGTCACCGTTGAAAGTAACGTAAGAATCCATAGGAGGCAGACGAGACGAGGAGGAAGCCGGTGGAATACCAGAGGCAGCCGCAGAATACGTGCGTGCCGAAGCGCCTCCTCTGGAAGGCATTGACGCAGCATGAGACAATGCACTGGAAGCAGAGGCAGTAGAAACTGTAGAGGGAAGATTAGTGACGACATCAAAGATGTCCATGAATTCATCATCGCCAGCAGAGGGCAGGGACGTCACATCCACGTTCTCAATGGCAGCGTCGGAGACCTGAGCAGGAGAAGACGTGCAAATGACAGGAGGAAAATTAAGAGGCTCTCCACTAACAGGCGAAGATGGTTGATCGGCTGCGTCTGTTGTTGAAGAGGCGACGCGAGGAGCTGCAGCGATGCGGGCTGGAACATTGCCCTCATCGGCAGATGCCACAAACAATGGCAAGGGTTAACGAAGAAAACGGGCAGCTCGGTGTGGAAATTAAAACACTGATAATGAAAAAAATGAACACTCACCAACTCGTGAGGGTGCTTAAACGAAAGCACAGACCTTTAACTTCGTCACACACCCAGAAGAACAATGATGGGACACACAAAACACGTACGTGAAGCACTCAAACACAGAGCTCATGAAGACATGTGTAGGCCAAAGGTGTACCGACACCGTACTAATGTATGTCAATAAATGCTATCTTGTGTTTCTCTTCTAGGTGTCAGGTGAATTTTGTCAATATAGTGCATATTATAACATTTTTTTTTAAACCGACCCCAGAAACATTACACAACCCCTAGAAAAGTACCGGAACTCCTTTCTGGTTCCGAACATTACACATCTTCAGAAACATTTGCGCATGCTCATTGTACAAATATCGGTTACTCTGGAATGTTACACCAACCTCCAAAACGTATTACTTGACTTGAGTTTTTAACGTTCCACGGAACTTTAAAAAATGTATGAAGTTATTCAATAAATCCCCTAAACGTTACATAGATTTCTAAGTGGAAAAAATGAGAGTTTTTTACGAAATTGTCATTTTTCTAACGGAAGAAATTGTTTTTAATGAAGCAATTATAAAATCTAGTAGTAGTGAATGAAAAGTGTTGCTGCTCACACTCGCCAACCCCGTGCTGCTCTGAGGGCAAAAACATTTCGTTCTGAATTGCCTTGCAATAAAAATTTTATTGGTTCTGTACGCTTATGTCGTCTGTAACATACGCAGAGCACAATGTTAAGTGAACTTTCATGCAAACTGGGGCACGCAGATGGAGATCATGCACCGATTTTCAGCTTGATAATTCAGGGTTTTTGTGTTTATGCTACCTCTATTTCAGTTCGCTTGTCTGCAGAAAAAAAAAAGACTGACTGATTTCAGTTTCTGAAGGATGAACGTCAAGCTTCTTGCTGTCAGTCACTAAAACTATTTTCAACATCATCATAATAATCATCATACACCATTTTGCTGGATGAATGTCTCCCCAGTTCTTTTCCATAACTACAGTATCTGTCTTGAGCAACACTTCTCTTCCATGTCATTTCATCCACCCATCTTTCACGTGGTCTTCTAGGTGTTTTCCTGTCTCTTGTGTGACACATACCTCAATTGAACCTTCCTTTTGAGCGTCTGTGTTTTTATATCACTTTGGTTTCTTGTTAAATATTTTACTAACTTAACGCCATAGATTCTCTCTCGGTGAATTTGGCGTTGGCAACAACATGACAGCAGGTCAAAGTGCAACCACGTAATACGACTCGTGAGATAAGGGCGATGATAGAGGCCCGACTAATGTTATGAGCTATATGTAATGCTGCACGAATACTTATTGTACGAAGTTCTCTACATTGAGCGGGAGTAGAGATCATACTCTTTATCGCATTGTTGTGGAGAGAGAATTTGAGCGAACTATATCTGTGTGATACAAACGACTGTTGTGTAAGCGGATTATATTCGATGATTGAGTTACTGCGACTTGTTGATGGTGAATATTTAAAGTAACAATGTGCTCAATTCCTCATTAATAAACAATTTAGACACGTAAGTAACCTTATACATAATTGGGAAACGAATTTCCCCAAAGACCTATATCCGACCCCGAATGCGAGAAAAGGTCGTTGGGACGCTACGATGAAGCTTATAGTTGCTTTGACTAGCGCAAATCGAAAATGTTCTCAGATTTTTAAGTTACATCTGCTTAACATCCTTTGCTTGGAACTTCCTTGTCCTGGGCGGTGTAACTGATAGC
The DNA here is from genome assembly GCA_039090855.1 of Macrothele yani. Classification (NCBI taxonomy): domain Eukaryota; kingdom Metazoa; phylum Arthropoda; class Arachnida; order Araneae; family Macrothelidae; genus Macrothele; species Macrothele yani. Next base: position 140,175,240 of record CM077023.1, read on the forward strand.
ATGCTCAACTGATAGGTGCGGGTTCGCTTTCCGCTCCGGGCAATGTAATTTTAAAGTTTTTTGCAAGAGTGGTTACATGGACAACAGTGAAAATACGGCACATTAGTGCCAATGATTACATTTGTAAGTAACCTTGTTTGTCTCCTTTTTTTATTAGGGGTGTAACGACCACTGTCAGCAACTCTCAGTGCGCTATAAGCAGTCGTCCGTCCCTAATTTAGGGCTACTGGTTCCAGGGAAGGGAAAGAACCAGTGCGGTAAGACAAACTCATTATCCATGCCTCACTGGGATTCGAACCCAAACCCATCTCGTCTGAAGCTGGCGCTCAGACCATTGCGTCACAGGGACGGCCCTTGTTTGTCTTTGAACCCTCGCCATATTTTTCTGTAATGATTTTATATATGTCTAATTAAGTTTTCAGCGGCTACGAAAGACTGACACTCATCCGGGAAAACATCCTTTAACACTTTAACCGGCTGGAACGAATTAACTCGGGGTTAGCAAAATGGGCAGAAATCAACTCCAACGAATAAAATTCTCTGTCCAAAAACTGGGCCAAATGCCGATGGAAAGAATGAACCTGCGCGTGAGAAAGTGGTGCTTTTTTATTCAAAGTGGTCATTTAGGGAGATGATTGACACTAACTAATCCTTCCTCACTGCTTACCTGCTAAAAGGACTATAAGAATGGCGATGAACCTAAGAAACAGGAGAGAGAAGTTGTTGGAGTCACTTGTTTCTGCCCAGTTGCATGATGTACGTGTCAGGAGACTGTTCCTTCCCCATCATGCCTTGAGCCATGGAACAGAGGATAAAGGACTAAAAACGAGAGCTTATCATCCGTGGCAGAATTATGGTGGATAATGCTAACAGGAGGTGGGGAGAGGAATTGTTTTACCATAGGTTTCGTAAAACCCAGTCCTTATGTGAATATTTCTGCTTGGAGGGCGCAGAAATTTTTTGGCACCATTTTGGTTAGATACATCGGCTGCTTAAAGGGTTAAGTTAATTTTTCTCAGAAGAATGGCGCAAATTCGCCACAACCTAAATCTATATAATAATTCTACAAGGTTTTTTACTGTAAGACCAGTTGTGAGAGAACGGCTGAACGTAAAGATATGGTTGAGGTATCAAAATAAAGGTCTTACCATGTAGATGTGCCAGTCGAAGAGAAAAATGAGAGTGTGACAACGTTTCGGGCGTTGTGGGGCGGCAAAGTTCCTATGTAAAGTCTATGGGAGAAGCGTGCGGTTGACTCACGCGCTGTTGAAGGCGAAAGTATGGAGGGACTCAGATAGTTCAAAGTCCGAAGTCTCTCTTCTCAGCGAACCGTTGTGCAAAACAACGCTAGCAGGAATGTGTTTGAAAGTTCTTATCGGAACAGCGAACACTCGAAGACCTGATTGCGTTGTGCCATTGGACTGTGTGATGTATGCATACAATTTAACATCCATTCGATCCAGTTTATTCACTTACGTAAGACGTTTCCCATTATGTAAAGATGTAAACAAACTTCTCTGAGTTTACTCTTTTCAAAAAAAAAAAAAAAAAAGAAGGAAACTAATCGTCGATTCCGACGGGTTTCGTCTACCGGGAAAAAACAAAACAAAAATATTCTTCGATTCCGACGAGTTTCGTCTACCGGGTTAGAATCCCGGTGAGGCATGGATGTTGTGTTTGTTTTACGGCACGGGCTCTCTCCCTTCCCTGAAACCAGTGACCCTAAATTAGGGATGGGCAACTGCTTATAGCCCATTGAGTTGCTCACGGTGGTCGTTAAATCTTCAGTCACAAAAAAAAAAAAAAAGAATCATGAATCTGGACTATTGTCTTTACTGAAGTGGTTGAATGAATTTGTCAATCAAATAAAGTTTACATTTGTTGTTTCATATGAGTTTATTACATTCAAAAAAACAAATCTTATCGTCGATTCCGAAGGGTTTCGTCTAGTTGTTTATTAAAAAGGATAGCACTTGTACTTTTATAAGAGCTTTTCACTGGTTGGCGCAAATACGGGCGGGACATACGACACATTCATCTATTTGAGAAAGTATACCATATTATGAACTTAAGTTGAACCTATTTTTAACTTATATGTTGTTGTTTTTTTGTAATTAGTGCGTTAATATTCCGTCCAAAAAGGGTTAAAGTGATAATTTAAGTCTCCAGTGAAGCATCAAGTTGAAGTTAAACGGTTAAGGTAATAGTTACACACAAACTAATAAAGGAACATCTGACTATTATTTTACATTTGGTATCCAAACTGCTGTTTGAGTTGTCCAGCGGTAGTCAGTCCTAATAACAATTTGTCCAGCCTTTTGCTATGCCACTTGAGGGTCTACTTTGAACATTATGCAATGCGCCATGTCATTTTACTGATTCACCAGTTCGTTTTCTTACATTAGCTGGTTACACTAAGCATGGATCTCTTTATATGCTTCTTTGAGCTGTCAGCAGCTTCTGTATGTTTTTATTGGCTACGGCTTATATCTCTGATCCATAAGAAAGAGCTGGAAGGATGCATTGATTAAACTTTTCTTTTAAGGAATAATATAAATTGTTCTTGAAAATTGCACTGTTTCTTCCGGATGCATTACAGCCCACTTTTATACGCCTATTAATTTCTTCTTCGATGTGACCGTCGCTTGATATCTGTTGTCCGAGGTATAGACATAAGTATCAGTTACTTCCAAATTTGTGCCATCAACACCTAAATCTTCAGTCCTTATAATCGCATTGCACATCAGTTTTGTTTTCTGTGTAAGTTCATCTTTAATCTAACTTATTTCCTCTTATTCCTGGAACATACTCTGCAGAATTAAGGGAGTATTTGCAAAAATGACTATGTAGTCAGCAAAACGGTGGGTTAAACTATCTCCACTCATTATTATCTTCTTGTCCAATGATCGAAAAAATTCTGCAATGTGGCACTGATGGTGTCACATTGTCTCATTCTCTTTTATGTTATACATGTACACTATGTAGATAAAAGTATTCGAACACCTCCACATCTGCAAATAAGCGTGTATTTGCAGAACCAGATGCGCACTCGCGTGTTTGTTGGGTGCTGTATATAAAGGGGATCGTTGGAAGACCCATTAGAAGTGACTTCAAAGTACGTCAGCTTAAGTGAATGCCACTAAAGCGAAGCCGCGCTTCGGTGGACCACGCAAACTGAGTGATATACGAAGCTTACTGCAAAATGTGAAGAAAGCACGCACGTCCACCGCCATAGACCTGGCCGAAGACATCGTACAAGCTAATGCAACAGCCTTTTGTACCAGAACAGGCCGTCGGGAACTTCATGTCCACGGTTACCATGGAAGGTCTGTTGCGCCCAAGTTCTCCATCACTCCAGACAATGCCAGACGATGATTGCAGTGCTGCCTCTCTCACCGCTCGCGTACGATAAAAAAGTGGAAGACGGTCATGTGGGGTGAAGAATCACGGTACTCACTGCTTCGTTGGATGGACGAATTTGAGTGTGGCGTTTATCCGAGGAAAGCTGTCAGGCGGTCTGCAAAGTTTGAAGGGGAATTTGATTATGTGGGACTGTTTCTGCTGGGAAGGACTCGGTCCTTTGACTGTGGTACCCTCTTGCCTAACGGCCACCAGATACGAAGACATTCTGAACAATTCGACATTACCTGCGCTGTGGCAGAACTTCAGCACAGATCCCTGCCTGCTTCAGCAAAATCGAGCGCTTTGCCACATTGCAAGGCTTGGCCAGGCCAAGTTTGATGATCAGAACGCACAAGCGTTGGATTGACAAGCCCATAGTTCCGATCTTAACACAGCAGAACATCTGTAGCACGAGCTGAAACGCCGAATCCGGTATTGGCCCGTAAGACCTTCCTCTGCGGCAGCTCTAGCAGAAGCTTTGTAGAAGGAATGATAGAAAATTCCGGTACAGACCAACTGACATTACGTGGAAAGCATATCTAGAAGAACTGATTTCGGCTAATAAAAGTTCTTGCTTTCATTCGACCAAGGTGTCCGAATACTTTTGTCTGCATAATATATACATGTATATGAAAATTAGGGTGAAAATCTAATCAGCAGGGAATATAAAATTTAAATTAACCTTCTTTTGTACAGGAAATTTTCTATTCACCTATACGCAAATTTTTCAGTTCAACATTCTCTATGAAGGAAAGCTTTTCCTCTTGTTTACGGACAGCAACTTTTGTGACTTTTCTAATCCGAACCGTGGCTATTTACATCTACGAGACAGAGAGGGAATGTTGCACAAATACAAGGCATAGTGTTACAAGGTTGTCTCCGCCGCCCCGATGGCGCAGTGGTCTAAGCGATGGCTTCTGATCATTCGTCCGAGATGGGTTCGGGCTCGAATCCCGGTGAGGCATGGATGTTGTGTTTGTCTTACGGCCCTGGCTTTCTCCCTTCCCTGGAACCAGTAGTGGCCCTAAATTAGGGACGGGCGACGACTGCTTATAGCCCACTGATTTGCTCATGGTGGTCGTTAAACCTCCAATGAAAAAAAAAAAAAAAAAAAAAAAAAAAGGTCGTCTCTAACGGATTCTTATATTATCACATGCCATCGTGTACCGATGGCTATGATATCGAGCCTCAAGTTCTTTCTCAGAAGAGCCGTATACAACACAATTGTGGTAGTATCATTCACTCAGAACAAGGTTGACGTAATAGTCAGAGGAACACACTGTACGTGGATGTCGTCCAAACTGTATCAATTTCAGTGAAAATGCGTAACAGCCTTCTTTAACAAAACGGCGTTTACCATCCCTCCGAAGCACTCACATTCTAGCGAGTAGAAAAAATTAAGAATTTTATTAATACAGACATTTAACGTGGACCAGGAACATCAAACAAAGATTTTCGCTCTTTCCACGTTTATAAGTGAGTCATGGAAAAATTCTCATTGGCCGCCACCGGGAGTCGAACCCAGGGTCTTCCAGTTACGCGCCGGATATGCTTCCGCTACACCACAGCGTCCTCGAATTCCTCCAGACTCACACACGCTAACTGCCAAGCCAATTTGGCAGGTTGCTTCTTGGAGCCCCGCACGATGAAGAAGATCTTTGTTTGATGTTCCTGGTCCACGTTAAATGTCTGTTTTAATTATTCATTCACCTTCTAATTATTTCTTCAGTTGCTGCTTACCATCTTTGGTGAATCCCCAGCATTGTGCGGGGCTCCAAGAAGCAACCTGCCAAATTGGCTTGGCAGTTAGCGTGTGTGAGTCTGGAGGAATTCGAGGCCGCTGTGGTGTAGCGGAAGCATATCTGGCGCGTAACTGGAAGACCCTGGGCTCGAGAATTTTTCCGTGAGAATTTTTCCGTGACTCACTTATAAACGTGGAAAGAGCGAAAATCTTTGTTTGATAAGAATTTTATGTTCGTCATTTCTGAGATTTCCTTCTAATGATACTCTTTGAAAAAAAAAAACGAAGCACCCGAGAAAGTCGTTCGATCCTGATGAAACACCGCGCATGCATGTACCGCAGGGCGGAATATGCAAATAATTAAAAAATAACGACCAATGACTAAATAGTGGCCCGACACAGCGCATGGGAGCCGCGCATCTAGAAGGGTACATCAAGACCAAAGTTCGTACGTACGCAGGGACAATTTCCGACAACGGATTGTGGTTGCATTAACCTCCACGGACTGCGAGGATGCCTCGACGTCGGATCCTTGCACAATACGAGCAGCTGAGCGAGTTTCAGAGAGGATGTATAATTGGGCTGAGAGAGGCCGGTTGGTCAAGTCGCCGTACTGCCAGGCATTTGGATCGCAGCGACACTGGCAATCGGACGATGTTGGCGCCAGTGGATCGAACAGAACCGAATTCGTCGCTCACAACCATCCGTGGCAATGTTGCGTCGTCTACAGGAATGGAAGTGGCCATCCGGTTCGTTGCCAGACGACTTGCGGCACGGAGACTACATTCGAGTTGGCCACTACGCCGCCGCCACTGAGCAGCGAGCATCGCCGGCACCGGTTGCAGTGCTGTTGCCCGATGAAAGAGTACGTGGTGGTGTTCAGTGGCGTCTTGCTGTCTTTAGTGATGGGTCACGGTTTGCAATTGGCGCCGATGATCAGCGCATACGTTTCTGGAGACAAGCCGGGCAGCGCACGGATCCTGCTTTTACCGAGTAACAGCACACGGCCTGCACACTGGGAGCAACTGTCTGGGGAGCCATTTGTTACGATAGCCGAACAGCCTTGATAGCTCTCCATACCACCCTTACGGCTCAACGGTACATCGACGACATTCTACGGCCTGTTATATTGCCATTCCTGTCGCAGCATCACCGAGAAATTTTTCAACAGGATAAAGCCCGGGCACACGCGGCACGGCTCGCCCAGACCTGCCTCCGTAATGTCGCCACCCTTCCATGGCAAGCCCGATCGCCCGATCTCTCACCGATCGAATATGTTTTACATGATGGGACGCCACCTACGCACATGCCGGAATGTCGGCGAACTGGCCAACAATTTGGACACCATTTGGCATGCTATACCTCAGGAAGTATGCGTGAACTGTATGCGTCTTTGCCACGCCGGGTAACACCTTGTATGCGAGCCAGAGGTGAAGGATGCTACAACGTACTGACTTGTTCCACTCGTATAGCTGTTTTATCCGAAAAAATGGCCCAACTGCCGTGAAATTGCAATCATTTCGTTTTCTATACACTGAGGAGCAATTGAATTAGAGACAACTGGCGTTATGCAAATGTGGCGCTGTAGGCGGCCCTGTAAACGGAAACGACATGACGTATGCTGCGATCCAACAATATAAGGAGTGATGCGACGGGAATCCGTAAGATTCCCGTCGCATCACTCCTATATGGGTAAGACGAAGGATCTAAGCGCATTTGATCGTAGGCAAATTGTCGGGGCCCAACGAATGGGTCACTCCATCTCGGAAGTCAAGCAGGCACTGGGATTTTCACGAGGCACTGTGTCACGGGTGCACCGTGAGTACATCGAATCCGGTAAAACCATCCCTGCAAGAGCCAACTGCCGTGGACAACAGCGTGTGGATGAGCGGGGTCATCGCCGGCTAGCTCGCATTGTAACAGCGGATAGACGGGCCACAGTGCAAGAAATCACTCGGCAATTTAACGCTGGTGCACAAAAACGTGTAAGCAGCCACACCATCCAGAACCATCTCCTCGCTATGGGGTACAGAAGCCATCGTCCCACGAGGGTACCGCTGCTGTTTACGTGGACTGAAATGGGACCCCTGGTACGTGTGACATCGTCCCTCACAGGTCAACGTTACCGGGATAGCCTGGACTACCCTTTGCTCCCGTTTGTGCGTCTTCAACATCCCACTGGGGACCTCATCGTGCAACAAGACAATGCACCGTGCCATCGCTCCCGAATTGTATCCGAATGGTTGGATGAACACTCGACCGACGTGACCTAGCTTCCTTGGCCAGCTAGGTTACCTGACCTCAATCCCGTCGAGCACATCTGGGATGCCATCGAGAGAGATATTTGAGGCTCTGACCCCCTCCATCAAATCTTCGTGAACTGTGGGAGTTTGTTCAGGGGTCATGGATCCGTGTGGCTTCCCAACGCTTCTGGTGTCTTGTCGAGTTCATGCCAAAACGAAACGCCGCCGTCATCAGGGCGAAAAGTGGTGCTACACGTTACTAGACAGGTATCTCTAATTCAATTGCTCTTCAGTGTACATGTGCATTGCAGATACCAATTTTCACCTCTGTTAGATGATTCCTTCTGGGTGTTTTTTTTTTTTCCCCTTTGTGCAGAGTGTATTTTACGTAGAAATTCAATTTCGGTATTTCTTCATACATTTTGTACTTGATCAAGTTTTTTATTCAGCTTTATCCATCGTGAGAACGACGAAAATATGCAGAACGCCGACGATACTTGTTTTCGAAAAAAACACAAAACAAAACTTCAGTTACTGGTTTTTCAAGTAACATCGACACTGGGAAAAAAAATTCTGAAATTCAGGAGCCATTTTCTGTTATTCCTTTCGTGAATTAACGAAGTATGTTCCTAATATAACCTTTTCCATGAAATGACTGCGAAAAACCTGAATTTCACGGATTTTTCGTACGCCAGGAAAATTCTGTATTTTCAGAAACCTTTGAACAATTCTTTTCGTATATTAATGCAAACATTCTGTTCTCACCTTTTCGGCATCCACATGACGAAAAATTTCTTATAATAGGAGCTATTGGCCGGAATACTTGAGGTTTCATTAACTATTAAATTTCACTCATTTGTCGAAGGGTCTGATTTGGAAGTTGTGTAGCAAGATCAGATGATGTGGATAGCAGATTGCATGAAATTCGGGTTGTTGTGGCACCGGATATTCCCTTCCCTTTCCCCCATTTTGTGCACCAGCTAATGTATATTGTGTTACAGTACGAAACCGGATACATAAATGATTTGACAGATGATTGTATTATGTTTATGTATTAGAGTTTGTGGACTTCTTAAGGCGAAAGCTATTATAGCTGTCAACAGTAAATTGTATATTCGAGAGTTTTGTGGAATAATACTATAAAACAGTACATTTCACCTTTTCTTAAAGAATATTGAAAGTCACTGACAGTTTAAAAAAATACCAAATTCCAAAACAGTCAGTTGCTTTGAAAAATCACGATAAAAAACATACGCAATTTCTAATAACTCCTCCCATATAAAAAATAAAATTATTACAAACCTATTAAGCAAAATAATAAGCTCCAACAGAAACTAAAATGACTAATTAACCCACATTAATAACAAAAAGCATTTAATCATCGCGCAATTCGAGTTCTACCTTATACGTGATGTTGAACCGGTTGCCGTTGAATAGGTCCCCCTTGAAACCCACCAGGGGCAAAGAGAAAGGATTCGTAAAAGAGCTTTAACAAAATCTTCGATTTTGTGAAATTTTTGTATAAATACGGAAAATTCCAAAAACGGACTTTTCTGAAATAAACGGAATTACTGACTATGGAAAATCTGTCAAAATACTAAAGTCAGAAGAAACGGAAACTTTTAAAAACGGAAATTTCGTTAAAAGACGGATACCTATACCCGCAACTTTGCTGCGCGTTATTTTGAGGAATTTTCGGTGAAATTACGCCACTTAATTTTTACAGTGCATGGATGTCAACCGTAGTTTAAGAGTTAAAGAAGGTGATTTATGATCCCTACAACAATTCATGGCGTCAATCTTTTTTTTTTTTTTTTTTTTCGTCTTTTATTTACTGCTCCAGTTGCAAAAATTCTCTGCAGGGGTTTGCTGAACCCATTATTGCAAACTGACACAAGCTTCATATTCTCATTCTTCCTACTTCCTGCCACATAGCCATCCTCTGTATCAATACACACTTCCATAACAGATGGCCTTTGCATTCCCAGGTGTCACAGGAATATCAAATTGTTTGACTGCTTGTGCCTTTATCGAGAGAAAATTCTTATTTCATTTACTGGTTTCGTTTTTCTTCTCTCGTTACCGGGCTTCCATTCCGTTTTGCTTATTGCAATAACTGCAATCAGTCACCGACAAAATGTCGAGTCTCAGGGATAAAGCGCATGTCCGTGGACAAAATACCTCAAATAATAATAATAAAAACAAGTTTAAGACCTTCCATAGTAGTAATAATTTTCTAGAAAATCCATGATAACGGCAACATCATGTTCGTAGACAGACGTATGATTTTTTGAAACACATTTGAAGGAAAGGAAGTGCTTGTAGTGTCAGAATGTCCGTCTGTCTGTGAAGACCGTATCTCTGAACCTATTAATCCAATTTGAACAATGCCTTTTGCATTGCGAAACCTGAACTGCAAAAATGAAGAACCTTACACTTTGTTTTTTTTCGAACGCACAACTTCGCCACTAGGGAGATGCTATTGAATTCTTTTTTTTTTTTTTTTTTTGATTGGAGGTTTAACGACCACCGTGAGCAACTCAATGGGCTATAAGCAGACGCCCGTCCCTAATTAGGACCACTGGTTCCAGGGAAGGGAGAGAGCCAGTGCCGTAAGACAAACACAACATCCATGCCTCACCGGAATTCGAACCCGGACCCCGTTCGGACGAACGATCAGAGGCCATCGCTTAGACCACTGCGCCACCGGGGCGGCACTATTGAATTCAAAATATTGAATACATTTTATTTCTTCAAAAACTCTAACTTAAACAATTCTTTCTTTTCTTCGGCACCTTTTACAACGAAGATTATTTTGCGTGCAGTTTCTTCTTCGAAGAATTCAGTTTTCCCGCTATGAGGAGACAATGCGTTTTCCTCGATATATCTGCTTCCAAAAGGACGATTTGAAGAATTTGGTCCTATAGAGTTTCTGATGAGGAATGCTTTCAATATAATTTCCAATTTTTCGCGACTCACAATTTGGCCACAATGGGGTGTGAGTGCATATTTTTGTTTCCGCTACGCACTGCTCGACATAGAAAATGCCACACCAAGAAGTATTCGTTGGAGAGCCATGAAAATCGGTGGGTATATGTCGATAATTGGGTTATACAAATAATCGCAGTTGCGACTAACCACGTGATAGGTGAGACAGTTAAAAGAGCAAAACGGCTAGGCATAGCTAACTCTGGTCGTCCTCATCTGGCTTTGTGCATTGCAGGGATCTCGGTGGCGAAAGCACATTCAAGTGTTGAGAATGCCTGTGCAACGTCATCGGGAATCTCACCATCACACTGACACCTTTACCAGAGGTTTCATCATTGAGCTACGGTCGGCTGGTTGGTACCTGCATCGCATCGCGGCGAAAACGCATCAGGATGCAACCACTGTCGGCCGAATGTGGCGACATTGGTTGGAGAAAGGTAACGTGCTTCGCCATAGTGGGAGTGGTGCACGTAGGTGGATATCCGAACGTCTCAATCTCCTCATTCCATGGCAAGCCGTAGCAGTCCTACAGTCTAGAGCGGACGACATATGACGAGGTGTGGACATCCCCTTATGAACACGGACTAGGAATCGCAGATTGGATGAGGGAGGTTTGCGCTCTCGCCAATCATTGCAACGACTGCCACTTGCCGCAGCAGATCGTCGCTTTAGGTTACATTGGTTTCGTACCAGACATGCATGGCGGGACGAATAGAATCATGAATTCAGCGACTAATCTCGCATCTGTCTCAGCGCTGACGATCATCGATTGAATGTCTGGAGACGACGTGGTCACCAGGCTGATCTTGCTACCATCCGTGAGCCTAGTGACATGGGTTGGGCAGTTACCAATTTCAACAGACTTTCACTGCCGGTACGCATAGAGTGCACGATGACCGTACGACGATACGTCGATGATGTGCTGCAGCCCGTTTTGTTACTGTATCTCCGTGGTACCCCTGATGCCCAGTTTCAGCAAGATAACGCACAGTTCCAACGTCAGTAGCCAGTTCCTACAAGGTGTCCAGGTGCTCTACTGGCCAGCGCGATCCCCTTGTAGGACGTCATTGGCAGACGGCTTAACGCCTATGCACGTCGTTCTCGCAGTGTTGATGAATTGTAATCACAGGTTAACGATACCTGAGGACACCATCCGGAGACTTTTTAACTTGATGCCACGCCGTATTCCCTAATGCATAGCCCAGCAAGGCCGGTCAGACCTACTCACTCAGGCCACACATTACACCGAGGTGCCAAAAAAACTGGGAAGGACACTACCATTTCCATTACACACCAGTACATCCATGCAGTAAATGGTATAGTCCGCAAATGACGTATATATAGAGGCAGATATCTCGGCAAGCTCCAGTAGTAGCATTCGTAGTTCAGATGGCAGCTTATCAGGATTTAAGCGATTTCCAAAGTAGTTTGATAGTCAGCGCACGGGAGACTGGTCACTCCATCTCGGAAATTACCACGAAATTTGGATTTACACGGTCAACAATTTCAAGGGTGTGCCTGGACTACATGAACTCAGGAAAAAAGTCCAGAGAGTGAAACTGGTTTGGCCGTAAAAATGGCCGATCGTGGACAGCAGCGTCGGTACACATCACATCGTAACATCTGCCGGGCGTGCAACATTGCCTCAAATCACAGCGCAACTCAATGCTAGGGCCAGTAGTAGCATCAGCGTTTGGACACAGCTACATTTCCTGTGTTTTGTGGGGTTCCGGAGCCGACAGTCCACCCGTGTGCCATTGCTGATCCGACGACAAAAGGCTGTGCACCTCGCCTGAGCTCGGGAACACCACCACTGGACGAAAGATGACTGAAAACGTGTAGCCTGGTCTCAAGAACACCGCCATTAAACGCAAGATGACTGGAAACGTGTATCTTGGTCCGACGAATCGTGGTACCAATCGTTTCGGGCAAATGAAAGACTCCGTGTGAGGCGACAACCCCACGAAGCAATGGACTCCGCATACCTAGAAGGGACAGTGCGGGCCGTCGATGTCTCTGTTATGAAATGTTTTCAGCTGGCACGCATTAGGACCCCTCATACGTCTGCAGACCGCTCTGACCGGTGGAAGCTACGTAACCATCCTAGGCGATCATTTGCACCCGTTGATGTCATGCAACCACTCCAACGGGTGCGAGATCTTTCAACACGACAATGGACCACCACCGCACACGTCCACAGTCGCCCGATTATGTGTGCAGGAATATTCCACGGAGTTTGGTATCCTGAACTTGGCCTCCTTGTTCGCCGGATTTAAACGCCATCGAACGCATTTGGGATGCTGTTCAACGTGCCTTCAATGCCCGGAATTTTCCTCCTCAGCGAATATTACGGAATTGTAGGACGCTCTTCAGGAAGCATGTGTGCACTGTCTTCACAGTACTACAGAGAGCTCATGGGGTCCATGGATGTTGCGTTGTTGCCGTTATTTGATCGCGAGGAGGGCCAACGCGGTATTAGAGAAGTTTCCCAGTTTTTTTTTTTTTTTTTTTTTTGGCACTTCAGTGTATACTGTCTCCTCGCCTATCGCATTCATGTAATCCGTCGGAAATCAAAAATCACTTCTTTCCTGCCCACTTGTCTACATTTGTGGTAAGTTTCCTTTCATTTCGTTCATTCCTTCATGGTGTGGCATTTTCAAATTCGAGCAGTGTTTTTGCAGAATAATCTGAGCTCCTTAAAATTCTATTGAAAAAATTCCTTTTCCGCCATTTTGCACATATTGTTTTCTCCAAATAATACACAGCTTTTCCTATAGGAGACGGAAATACATGTATTTTTCTCAGGATCTCTGCTTCTATCAATCCGATTTTAAAAAATGCTTTTGTGTTGGACAGCGTTTACGAAGAGGAATATTTTGCATATAATTTCTAAGTTTTGTCCACCCGTACTTTTGCCACCAGAGGCCGTAATACTTCCGTTTGCAACATTTTGCAACTCTATGTGTGCTTAAAAAACGACTAGAAAAATTCCATTTCGGTCAGATACAATTCACCAAGAAAATAATTTATGTGCATTATTTGAGCAAAATAATACATAATTTTGCCGCTAGGCAAGCATAAGTATTTTTTCTAATCTCTGCTTAAATCCGTTATGAGAAATTTTTTAAACATCCGATACCATTCACTGGTGGAGCATTTTGAATTTTTCATAATGCACAGTTCTGAAACCAGGTGGTATTAGTAGGTATTTCTGTTTGTAAATGTACTTTCACTTATGAAAATTCGATTAAAAGTTTTTGCACTGTATACCATTCGCAATCGTAAATATTGTGAACACTATCTTCTTTAAACAATGCGCAGTTTTAACATGCATGTAAAGATGTTTTTCTTGTTTTCTCTGCTTAGGACCCTAGCTACCGGGAGGGCAGGGAGAGCGATTGCCCTCCCAAGATTATCATACCAGGGGTGTAATTTCATACTCTGAGGAGTGTAGAAAGCAGAAATGAACAGCATGTGAACAAATTTAGGGAACATTTTAACTCAAAAAGAATGTTTTACCCTTCAGTATCTTCTTTTGTAAAGACTACTTAGTCTCATACACTATTACGCTCAGCTAATCAACGTACGGAACAACCTATACTGTGAATTGTGAACTCCTCACGTGCGGTTGGCGGAAGTCCGCCACACAGGAAAACTGCTACACATCGGAAAACCGCCACACAGGAAAACTGCTACACATCGGAAAACCGCCACACTGGAAAACTGCCACACATCTTTCAGCATCTTAGAAAACTGCCACACATCGGAAAACCACCACACAGGGAAACTGCCACACATCTTTCAGCAACTTAGAAAACCGCCACACAGGAAAACTGCCACACGCTTTTCATTAAGGGGCCGGGCACAAATTGATATTCCTCCAAGGAACACTTTGAATGTGTAGCAGCTTTCTGGTGTGGCAGTTTTCCAAGTTTCCGAATTATGTGTTGCTGTTTTTCAAGGTGCTTAACGACGGGAAGGAGCTCTTTTGTTTGGCTGAATTTTCATGCCTGTTCATACTTAGGGCAACAGGCCACAGAAGTAAAAGTGTGTGCGTGGGGTGGGGGGGGGGGGCTAAAGAGTGCTGTTTCGTGGCCTATATTGAGAATTGAATTGGGAACTCCAAACCAATTTCGGGTTTGTTCTATGTAAGCCAAGCGAGAACTGTTGTGTTCAGAAAGGACGATATGGTGGGATTTTTAATAACGCTGCACTTTAACTTAAGCACTAAATATTTACATAGCATGTCAAGTTTATAAAATTTTTCTTTTACTTAATTAATTCACAGGCCCTACACCTTCGCCTTTTTAACAGCTTTTAATCCGCCGACTTCATATTCATAACGTTTACGTATCAAATCAAGTCGATAGCATTGCGCTTTTACTTAGGCACGAAATATTAAAGTAATAGGCCCCAGGCATAGGCCTTTTTAACAGTTTTTGCTCTACCAATGTCATATTCACAACGTTTACACATCAAATCAAGTTAATACAATTGCTCTTTTACTTAGACACGAAATATCAATTCACAAGCCCTAGGCGTAGGTCCTTTTACCAGTTTTTATTCTATCAATTTCATATTCACAACGTTTACAGAGCAAATCAAGTTAATAATATTGGGCGCTTACTTAGGCACGAAATATTAGTTTATAGGCCCTAGGCCCTTTTTAATAGTTTTTATTCCACCGATGTCATATTCACAACGTTTGCACATAAAATAATAAAGTTAATAATATTGCGCTTGTACTTAGGCACGAAATATTAATTCATAGGCCTAAGGCTTAGGCTTTTTTGACGGTTTTTAATCCGTCGACTTCATATTCATAACTTTACATATTAACTCAAGTTAATAGCATTGCGCTTTTACTAAGCAGAAAATATGAATTCATAGGCCCTAGGCCTATTCCGTTTTAACAGTTTTTATTCTGCCAATTTTATATTCACAAAGTTTATACATCAAGTCAAGTTAATAATATTGGACGTTTACTTAGGTACGAAATATTAATTCATAGGTCCTAGGCCTAGGCTTTTTTATTTGTTTTTACTCTATCAATGCCATATTCACAACGTTTACACAACAAATAAATGTAAAAACATTGCGCTTTTACTTAGGCACGAAACAATAATTCATACGCCCTTGGCCTAGGCTTTTTAACAGTTTTTATTCTACCTATGTCATATTTACAACTTTCATGAACATCAAGTAAAGTTAATAATATTGAGCTTTTACTTAGGCACAAAATATTAATTCATATGCCCTAGGTCTATGCCTTTTTGACACTTTTTAATTCGTCGACTTCATATTCATTAAGTTTACGTATCAACTCAAGTTAATAGCAGCGCGATTTTACTTCGGTACTAAATATTAATTCTTAGGCCCCAGGCCTAGGCTGTTTTAACAGTTTTTATTCTGGCTGTGTCGTATTCATAACTTTTACATATGGGCACAAGTTAATATGTTGCGCTTATTAAAATTTTCTAAAATGGCCAGGCCCGTGGCCTTATAATTAATGTTTGGTGCCTATTTAAAAGCGTGACACTGTACACTGAAGAGCAATCGAATTAGCGATACCTGTCTAGTAACGTGTAGCACCACCTTTCGCCCTGATGACGGCGGCGATTCGTCTCGGCATGGACTCGACAAGACACCAGAAGCGTTGGGAAGCCATACGGATCTACAACCCCTGAACAAGCTCCCACAGTTCACGAAGATTTGATGGAAAGGGGTCAGAGCCTCGAACATCTCTCTCGGTGGCATCCCAGATGTGCTCGACGGGATTGAGGTCAGGTGACTTAGCTGGCCAAGGAAGCGAGGTCACGTCGGTGGAGTGTTCATCCAACCATTCGGATACGATTCGGGAGCGATGGCACGATGCATTGTCTTGTTGCAGGATGAGGTCCCCAGTGGGATGTTGAAGACGCACAAACGGGAGCAAATGGTCGTCCAGGATATACCGGTAACGTTGACCTATGAGGGACGATGTCACACGTACCAGGGGTCCAATTTCAGTCCACGTAAACAGCCCCCAGACGAGAATTCCACCCCCACCAGCTTGAAGAGTACCCTGCTGGCAAGAAGGATCCATCGCTTCATGTGGTTTGCGCCGTACTGTATCCTGCCATCCGCATGTACCAACGTGAATCTCGACTCATCAGTCCAGGCAACATTTTTCCACATGTCTATGGTCCAGTGGCGATGTTCCCGCGCTCATGCTAATCTTTGCACCCTGTGATGTGCGGTCAGCAGCGGCACCCTCGTGAGACGATGGCTTCTGTACCCCATAGCGAGGAGATGGTTCTGGATGGTGTGGCTGCTTTCACGTTTTTGTGCACCAGCGTTAAATTGCCGAGTGATTTCTTGCACTGTGGCCCGTCTATCCGCTGTTACAATGCGAGCTAGCCGACGATGACCCCGCTCACCCATACGCTGTTGTTCACGGCAGTTGGCTCTTGCAGGGATGGTTTTACCGGATTCGATGTACTCACGGTGCACCCGTGACACAGTGGCTCGTGAAAATCCCAGTGCCTGCACGATTTCCGAGATGGAGTGACCCATTCGTCGGGCTCCGACAATTTGCCCACGATCAAATGCGCTTAGATCCTTCATCTTACCCATACTGCGTTCGACTCTTACTGATTCCCGGTACTGATTCCCGTCGCATCACTCCTTATATTGTCGGATCGCTACATACGTCATGTCGTTTCCGTTTACAGGGCCGCTCGCAGCGCCACATTTGCATAACGCTAGCTGTCTCAAATTCAATTGCTCTTCAGTGTATATAAATGGACGGAAAAGTCCCCCTCAGGAAAACTCTCCCACATTCGGAAAACTCCCCCACATTGGAAAAGTTCTCCATAGCAAAACACCTCCACAGGAAAAGTCACTCCCTTCTTCAGTCAGGGACCGTGCACAAATTGCAGTTTACCCAAAATATCGAATGTGGGGGAGATTTCCGGGGTCACCATTTCCATTTTCACGCTATTTAAAACAAGATGCAGCCGTACAACGAGCACAAATACTGTATGTGGGAGACATTTCTGGGGTCGTTATTTCAACTTTTGCGCAGTTTATAGTAAAAATTAGTCTTACAATTAGCTGAACGGGATGTGAAGATTTCCGGGATCGCTATTTGGACCTTTACGCAGTTTATAGGGAAAAACGGTCTTACAAGTAGCTGAATAGAGTGGGGGAAATTTCCGGGTTAGTATTTCGACTGTTACTGATGTTTTTAGTGATAAACGGTCTAACGATTAGCTCGCTGACAGGGTGGAGAAAATTTTCGGGATCGCTGACAAGGGAGGAAATTTCCGGGGTTGGTATATCGACTTTTGCGCAGTTTAAAACAAGATGAAGCTGTACAAATAGCACAAATATGTGGGGGAAATTTCCGGGGTCGGTCGGCATTTTTTATTCCGCTGTCCTCATGTTCGTAACGTTTACGTAACACATCAAATTATTAATATTTCAGTATTACTCAGGCAGAAAATAATATAAGGCCTAACGTTTTGGCCCTTCTAAAATACTTCATTCCGTCATTCCCATATTCATAAAATTTACATAACAAGTAATGTCAGTAATATTGCGCTTCTATTTATGCACCATACATTAATTAATAGGCCTTAGGCCTAAGCCTTTTCAACACTCTTTTCTTCGCCTATGTGATATTCGTAAAGTTTACAAAAAAGACAGGCTTTGCGCTTTTACTTAGGCATTCAATATTAATTACTAGGCTTTTGGCCTACGGATTTAATGATTAGTGTCTGATTAAAAGCACAATATGATTAACTTCAGTTCATGCATAAATTTTATGAATATAACATCGTTAGAATAAAAACTGTTGAAAATGCCAAGGCCTAGGGCCCATGACTTAATATTTACGGCCTAAGTAAAAGCATAATGATATTAACTTGAGTTGATACGTAAACGTTATGAATATGGAGTCGACGGATTAAAAACCGTCAAAAAGGCCTACGCCTAGGGCCTATAAATAATATTTTGTGCCTAAGTAAAAACGCATTATTATTAACTTTATTTGGAAATTATTACAAACTTGACATGTTATGTAAATATTTAGTGCCTAATTAAAAGTGCAGCGTTATTAAAAAATCCCATTATGCTATAATTCTCGCTTAGCTTACATGAAACGTTTTCTCGAAATTTGTTTGGAGTTCTCAATTCAATTGTCAATATAGGCCAAGAAACGGTAATATTTATACCTCCCTCCCCCCCGCACACACCCTTGAACTTTTGTGGCCAGTTGCCCTGAACTCGTATGAACTGACACGAAAATCCAGACAAACAAAAGAGCTCCTTCCCGTCGTTAGACACATTGGAAAACTGCCACACATAGTTCGGAAACTTGGAAAACTGCCACACATTCAGAGTGTTCATCGGAAGAACAGCAATTTGTAGCCGGCCCCTTGATGAAAAGCATGTGGCAGTTTTCCTGTGTGACTATCTTCCGTTGTGGCAGTTTTCTTGTGTGGCAGTTTTCCTGTGTGGCGGTTTACAGTGAACGCTCACGTGCATGAATGGAATTGCTCAAAACAGCGGATTGAGGTATGTAAAACAATACACTGTGAGTTGCGTATGTTCCAAACCTCCATTAATCATTTGTGCTCTGTCGCTGAAAGTCCCTCTGAGCGTTTAACCTTGAACGGAATTTTTCCAAGCCCTACCCCGAAAGCGTTTTCCTGTTTTTAGATTCACTCTCTGATACTCATTTGTTCTGTGCTGGTTCGTTTTTTACTTTGCATTTCTGCGAAGTACTTTGTTGTCGGCGTTCACATAATTGTTACATTTCACTTGATAATTACAACCGTTGACTCTTGGGTATTCACCTAATTTTTAAATTTTGAGTAAAAATATGTCAAAAATTGGACGTGAGATTTTTGAATGAGCGTAGTATTTTCCTATAACGGCGGTGTGAGAAAATAAAAACTGCTTACTATTTGAGTGGAAGTGCGGAACTTTTGAACTTAACGTGGCGTAATTTCAAGTCTCGCCCTCCCAGGTAAGAAAAGCGCGCTCCAATCCTGTCTCTGCTCCTACATGTAGTATTTGGAAAATTCTTCCATAGCATAGAGCTACGGCTATGAAGAATATGTTCGCGTATTTTCTATTTTTTCATAATTCGCAATTCTACCTCGAGGAACGTCAACGTATTTTTCTATTTGAAAAAGTATCTCCCATGCTAATTACTCCTTGGAAAAATACTTTCTTGGTAGGATGCCCTTTATTATGAAGAATATTTTATCTTTGTTTCCTACCAAATAATGCACAGCTTTTTTGTTCAGGGGCGTAAAGTTACATATAAAGTATCACGCTTCGCTGCCTATACCTACTTTTTATTGCTCGATTTGAAAAATTCCTTTTGCCTCGCATATCTTCCGCCATGAGAACTTTATTTGTGCAATTTGTAATTTTTCTAACGCACATTTTTGCCGCTAGTGGGCGTAAGTAGCTATTTTTACGTGTGGAATTTTTACCAATCCTAGGAATCCAGTTGAAAAACTTTTTCATAGATGGTTCCATTCACTGCAAACAACACTGCACATTATTTGTTAGAAATCCAATTTGAAAAATTCTTTTGGTGTAGGAGAGGATTCAAAAGACACGCATATTACACTCTAGAATTCGGTGTCATCTTTTTATTTTCTGAGACTCAAAAAAGTGTTTCCGTCACTAATTGAATATCGGAAAATTGCAATTTAATGTGACAAAATTTGACGTCTTTGAATTTTCATAATTCTTCGTTTAGAGCTGATGTGAAAGTCGAAAGAGTGAACTTCTTGAAGGTTGTGAAGATGTTTTCAGTTAAAGCCAGAGCCGGATCCAGGTACGGGCAGTCCGGGCATCTGCCCAGGGCTCCGGTTCATGGAGGGCCCCAAGCTTCGATTTTGTTAATCAATTTTTTTTTTATATTTTCCGTTGCATATACATTAATCTTTGTTATTCCATCACTGATTGCTATTTTTTAAATCAGATTCAAAATATGAATAAAGTGCATAAATATGCAGTCCCTCTCTCCCTGAGACAACGCAATTCCTCTTACCCAGGGCTATTGTGGCAAAATCCATAAGATTCAAACTCGTGTTAATGGCCGGAATGGGGGGGGGGCTTTAGGAGCTGGAGCCTCGGGACTCAGCCTCTGAGGCGTCTCCACTGATAACCTTAAAAAGTATGCATATGTAATATGTATATATACACTATCTACCGACAAGTAATTGTACACCCCGGCAATCGACGATATCTGTGGTCCTGATACACGTCACGGCCGCCGCCGTTAAATATCGGGTGGGAAACAACAACGCAACCAGTCGCATGCAAGATGCCACGCAGTTCGGAGCTCTCTGATTTCGAGAAAGGTGTAATCGTCGGGTATCACTGAAATAGCCGATCCATACGTGACATATCCAGGGAGTTGAAGTACCCAAAATCGACAGTGGCCTACGTGATTGGCAAGTGAAAGATGAGAGGTGACTGTCGGAATGTGCCCCGACCCGGCAGACCCACAAAACTGGGAGTTAGAGACCGACGGGTGCTGGCCAGAGAAATTCGGAAGAACCGCACCAAATCGATGGGCCACATCCGCGAGAAGTTTCAACAGGCATCCGGAAGTGTTCTTTCGATGAATACCATCCGTAAGGAAGCCCATCTGCTTGGTTATCATGGACGTGCTGTCGCCCACAAGCCTTTGATAACCAAGTCCAATAGCGCTGCTCGGCTAACGTGGTGCAAAGAATATCGACAGTGGACCGTTGAACAGTGGAAACATGTTCTCTGGAGCGACGAATCTAGGTTCACCCTCTACCGTTCGGATGGCAGGGTCTGGGTTTGGCGTCTGCCTGGAGAACGCCTCCTGCCGGTGTGTATTGTGCCAACTGTGAAGTTCGGCGGCGGTGCAATTATGCTATGGGGGTGTTTCTCCTGGGATAGCACGGGACTCTTGGTCGCAATTCCTGGCAGACTCAACGCCGAGACCTATTGCACCAATTTGGATGACCATGTGCTTCCTACGTTGTGGCAGTTTTACGGGGTGGACCCATGTTACTTTCAGGATGACAATGCCACCTGTCATGTTGCGAGGTCCACCATGGCTTGGTATGGTGACAATGGGGTTAATCGAATGGACTGGCCTGCGCAGAGCCCGGACCTTAACCCTATCGAGCACCTCTGGGACGAGTTGGAGCGTCGACTTAAGGGGTGCCCCCACCGTCCGAAATCGGTGAAGGAACTGACCTGTCTTTTCCAAGCCGAGTGGAAGAAAATACCGCTAGCCGTCGTACAACGCCTGTTTGAGAGTATGGCCCGGAGGGTCGCAGCTGTAATCGCCGCTCGTGGAGGCTCCACCAACTATTGAAGGTGAATAAACTTCGTTTTCCTTTGCTATCACAGGTGTCCAATTACTTGTTGATAGATAGTGTATTTTATAGTTGGCACGCACCGCACACGACTACTGTCCTAAAAGGAATAAACGTACCAAAATGTTTATGGTAGGGCGAAAGGGCGTCTAGTTTCTCTTTTTGTCAATGAAATCAACTGACTTACCAGCGTGTTTTGATTTTTTTAATTGCAATACGACTTCTTGAACGCCCCTCGTGTGTATGATAAATACTGCTCATGATATACGCATAACATCTTCAGGTACTTTATTGTTATTTTTCTATCTCTACTGCAAGTGCCATTTATCAGAGATTCTTTAAAAAGGTACAAAAATGCAAATACACCCCTCTGAGCGGTTTTACAGTTCCTTCTAATTTTCATATCTTATAGATATTCTTCCCTTTAACTTCAGAGCTAAATATTTCCTTGCACTATATTTTCCAAACTTTTTGAAAAGACTGCATGGTTACGAGGAACACGGGCGCCCCCCGTAACACATGGTTCTTGTCCGCGGCTCCCAAACATCTGGATCCGGCTCTGTTTATAGCAAAAAAAAAAAGAAAAAAAAAGAAGAAAAGAAAACAAAGAAAATCTTTTTGTGTTTAACACCATTCGCAACGTAAGTTAAAGCTGAGTGTTTCTGAAACATTAAAGTTTTAATCATATTACGAATTACACTCAGTAGGAATTTTTTAAGATATATTAAAAAGTTTGTTTTTAACCGCTTCTTGAGAGCAATCGCGTCCTAGTTTCCTCGACCACTGGGGACAGAGCAACTTGGCAGAATTATTTCTTATTCAGATTTCAGTTTTCATTACTATTCTCATGGCGCTGTTTCTATTTATAATTTTAGCGATTTAAAGTGAAATTGACTTTTCTACAATATTTTTTTGCTGCATGCCAACGCGTTTTTATGCATGGAGCTAAGTTTTCCTGATATGGTCAAAATATTCTATTACTCTAAGCACGTGTTTGTGTGTCCATGTCTAAATATATACGTAGCACGAAAACGATACACCAGAAAGAGCTGGAACATATACGGAAAGTCTTAGTCGGGTTTACCTTTTCTGAATCCGAAAAGATTTTTCACAGTCTTTCCTGTAGAAGCTGTAATATCTTGAAAAACAAAAAAATACCCTCTAGCGACCAAAGAAAAACTATACACAAAAAAGAAGAAAAAAAGAAAAAGAAAACCACGAAAATGTACGTAGAGCACCATTACAAATATTCAACTCCCATTCTTTTTTTAATTCCTTTTCTGGAAACAGAGACATCGTGAGAAATGTCCATTTATGCCAAGCTGTGAAGAAAAACATTGCTCCAGGAAAAGCCGAAAGTACGTGGAAATTCATGTTTGTGCAAACATTTTTTTCTTTGCTGTTTCTGAAAGTTGCTATACGGACACAGAAAGACAGAGGAAGACATCAATACAAGAACGGTATGTCAAATGTCTTTTTTAGACATTTTGACTTATAAAATATCCAAAAAAGGACAGGGTAGTTCATAAATGGATTCTCACAAAACCTGATTTGTTGGTTGGTATGAGGCGGAGGCTTCCTCTTACTCATAATACTGGATCTAGGTTGGAATCCCGAGAGAAAAGAGTGGGCGTTGTGGTTGTCCTTTTGGCGCAAGTTCTACCTTCTCTGGTACCAGTGTCTCTACATTAAGAATGGACGACTCCTCGTCGCTTTAGAGTTTAGACGCTGGTGGAGGACGTTATAAGCCGCAATAAAAAAAGTGATTAGGCAACAGGGATGTGAACTTTTGGCACAGTATCATTACCGAACACAAATGCGCTAGGTTTACGAAGTGATCTAAACTAGGCGAAGCAAAGCCTTTCCGTTGATATTCCTAATATTTGCCGTAGTTGTGCAAGCATTCGTTGGCAATATCTATGGCATACGCAGAATCGTATCATGAAAGTAGTCCAAGGAAGGCAGCATGCTTTTTCGTGGCGGGTAAGATGCTCAGGCATTTTACCCACTGCGCTTACTAGGATCGGCAAGAACCTTAATTCTAGGTCTGTGCGGCTCCGTTGACCGACAGAAATAAGAGAAGCTTAGGCACTATAACCACTGCGCTTACTAGGATCTGCAAGAACCTTATTTCTAGGTCTTCCCAGCTCCGTTGACCGACAGCCATAAGATGAGAAAAACGGAGTCGCAGATTTGTCTGATAGTAAGGGGAAATCTTGGAAATATCAATGTGCTAAGTCAATCGAAGCTGTACAATGCTAAATATTGGCTTCATGCAATTCATGGAAACTTGAACACCTTATCTGGAGAGCAAAAATGCTACACCACAGTGGTGAAAGGAACGCCTACTGCTGACAGGAACTTTCCTGTATGCTCTGCTGCGTATGATGTTGCTTTCATTCTGTTGCGAGCACCATGAACGAAATCAGTGCTGATTATAGGGAGAAAAGAGGGATAATATCCCGTTGACTGTTAATGGCATGCTCTTCCCACTGAGGCTAATGAACTCCGGTCATTATGAGTGAAGATGACGTGAAACACCTTGCTTTTTATTTTTGAAATACTTCAAGTTGTTTGTTGTGCCGATTGTCCCGTTTCAAAACGTAAGGAGCACAACTTTAACGTCTGGTCATTTCATGCTTTAGAACACGAATTTTGGAAGAAAAGAGCATTCATTACCTTGGGGCTTGAGCTGAGTATTTATGAAACACCCACCTGCTCTGTCTTGGCTGTTTATCTGTAGTTCATAAAATAAATTAAAGAGAGAAACGTTGCCCGTTATTTTAAATTATGAATAAAAAGCCCGACTCGGGCCGTATAGGCCTCCATTGTTCATCTCACCTTTGGGCCGAAGGGTACAACGATGCTTAAACCCCTTTCCCACAACACTACCTTCATACACGAACTCTCAAAGAAAGTGCATTCAGTAGACAAAACATTAGAGATAGGGGTGATGGGCAGTTGACATGGGCATCTCTCGCGCGGAGTGGAACAGACCCAAACCAAACGCAGGCAATACATAGGCGGGCAGCGGGGCCTCCCAACAGAGCATCTCAATCGACGAACATGAGTAAACATGTTGATCGGTTTAAGATGGGAGAGAGTCCCTCGAGGATAAGCCATGCTCAGGATGTCCAGTTTCTGTACGGACAAATGTAAATGTGGTGAAGCCTAGCAAAATTGTTGCCCATGGCAGGAGAATAACTACTAGGCTACTAGATGAAGAGCTTGGTGTCGGTAGGGAAACGGCCAGGAGATCCGCACAAGAGGGAGATTTGTTCGAGGTTTGTGCCGCATACGTTGACACACGAACAGAGAAAATACCGGGCTAGGTGTTGTCAAAATTTAATTCATACAGTTGATCAAGATCGTGATTTATTGCAGAGAATTGTCAGCGGTGATGAAAGTTGGTGTTTTCAGTTTGATCCTGAAACAAAATGCCAGAGCATGGAATGGCGTGAAACGTCTTCTCCCCAGCAGAACAAAGTCCGGTTGCCAAAATCACGAATCAAGACAATGGTCATTCTTTTTATTTATTTATTTTTGGACTCTGCTAGAATTATCCACCGCGAATTTGTTCCTGAGGGCACTATAGTGAACGGCCAGTATTATTTAGGAGTAATGCAACGTCTGTACGTCCGCTTGCGACGTGTCAAGAAAAAACAATTGATTTCTGTTGTACGACAACGCGCCCGCACACTGTGAGCTGCCGGTGAAGTAGATTCTGGCTTCGAAGTCGATCTGTGTGATCGAACATCCACTTTACTATCCCGATTTGGCTTCCGCAGATTTTTTCCTCTTTCCAAAGGTGAAATATGTCTTGAAAGAGTCAAGCTTCAGCGACATTGAGGACATCCAACGAGATGTGACCAATAAACTGAAGGAGGGTTAGGTTAAGGTCTTCCACCATGCCTTCGAACACCTGTATGAAAGATCGCACCGTTGTGTGGAGTTGAAGAGAGATTATTTTGAATCTATGTTAAGTGACAATTCAGAATATAGTTTGTTGTTTTGATATAATAAGTTTTGTCTCATTAATTAACGGGCACACTGTGTAAGTCCTACAGTATCCAGCAAGAGTTGTAGATAAAGAATCTATGAAACACAACTCTGCTATATGGCAGCAAAGTATGGACAATGAAAGAGAGAGAGAGATATATATATAAGAAAAGAAATATCGAGATGAGACTTATGAGGAAAACTGCAGGCTAAACAAGCCTTGATAAACAAAGAAACGATGATATGCTAAACACTAATTATAGAGATAATACGATAGCGCAGAAAAATTGGATAGATCACTTTGAAAGAAAGCCGAAGGAAAGAATACCTAGGAAAACCATGGATTATGGATTCTAAAGAAAGGTGAAACAGAGGGAGCCCTATGAAACCGAAACATGCCAGTGGGAAGTTCGTAAAAGGAAGAAGGCCATCATTGACTTTCAGAATAGCAGCATTTCCCCTTGACATTGATTCGACTAATATTTGGTAACATTTAGGTAAAACATTGGCCCAAGCACGTCAAATAGAGTCTCCCAGATCGCGCAGATTGGATTGCAGTGAATCCTGAGGCCTGATTCATTCTGCTCTAGGGTCTTAGGTAGGCAATGAAGCAGGGAAAAGTTTCCATCGTGAACACGAAACCACTTCGAGACAATGCAAACTTTGTGGCATTGTCTTGCTGGAAGTATTCATCATTATAGGGGTAGAGGGGGATCATGGTTCAATAAACTTGGTCACAACGATGTTTGAAAACGCTTGAGCATTCAGGCGTACTTCCACTCGAATCAAGAGGAATAAAGTCTACCGTGAAAACAAGACCTACACCACTGCACCGTCTCCACAGCTTGGATGGTCCTCACCATGCAAAATGAATCGTGTGATGTTGTTTCCAAATTCTTGCATTCTTATCGGCGTAGTGCGGTTGAAAACATGCTTCGTCAGACAATCTTGCTCTTTCCCCAGCATTTAGGTTCCAATTCTGGTGTTCCCAAACTATGATATTGTTTACATTGCAGGTTACTTTGGCAATCCGGACGAAACCATTCAGAGAATGGCCAATCAGGACTCCCGTCCAAGGAAAAGAAATACTGAATACATTTTCCAACTACACTGATGTCCAAAATTGAAGCTCGGAAGACATTCGTAAGAATAAAAAGGAAAACACATAACAGCAGGTAGAGGCGTTTGCATGTAAACAGCCACAATACTAAGGTAATAAACATTTTATAACAGTAGACAAATATGTACACATTTTGTGTATACAGGGTCACATCCGCAAACATCACCATGCCAGAATGTAACCTAAAAATGTTTTAACCCTTTAAGCGGCCGATATAGCTGAACAAAATGGTTCCCAAATTTTTTTGCTCTCCTTAAAGAGAATTTTTCACATAGCGGCCGGGTTTGACGAAAGCTCGAGTGAAACAATTCCCTTGCCCCTGTCATCTCAGCAATACTGACCATAAACACCTCAGAAGTGACATTGACATCATGCCACTAGGTAGAAGGTCCTTTATCAGAAAGTCTCTTCTAGTCCTTTATTCTCTCTGTAGAAAAAACCTTCTAGTTCCTAATTCTCTGCTTTATGACTCAGGGCATGACAGAGAATTTCAGTCTCCCTGACATGGATATCATGCTACTGGGAGAAAGGAGACACTCAAACATCTTTTCTGTCCTTTCTTGGTTTCTTCGTCATTATTATAGCTCTTTTCGGAGGTACTCAGTCAAGAAAGATTAATGTCAATTATCCCCCTAAATGAATAACAAAACTAAGGGGAAAGCAACGCTTTCTGATGGTCAAGTTCACGCGTTCCTGCCGCATTCAGCCTGTTTCTGAGACAGCAAATATATTTGTTGCAGCTGTTTATAGCTCGTTTTTCTAAACCCGAGTTAATTCGTTTCAGCCGGTTAAAGGGTTAATAAAGAATGTGATCACCTCGTACGGACACACAACTCTCACAACGACGATACATGCTCATCACCAGGTTGTTGATGAACTCTGGAGCCAAAGAATTCCATTCCTCGATGAGGATGATGCGGAGGTCGGGAAAGGTTCTACGAGGGCATTAACGAGCTGCTACGTGTCGTTCCAGAGCATCCCAGGTATGCTCCATAGGGTTCATTCAGGTCCGGAGACTTGGCTGGTCAGTCCATACTTCAAATATCACCAATATGTTGAGCCCTGTGCAGGCAAGCGTTAGTATCCATTAAAAGGAACTGAGGGACAACTTTCCTAAAGTCTGATATAAAGCTCTAGGATCTCGTCCCAATAGCGTTCAGCATTCACATTGCCTCCTGCGAAGAGATGGAGTGGTGTGCGGCCGTTCAACATAATGCCACCCCCCACGAACAGACCACTTCCTCCGAAGGAGTCTCGTTTCCGGGCTTTTACAGGATCGTTAGGCGTTCCCTCCAGGTGAAATGCCGACAAGAAACCGTTTGTAGACTGAATCTCGACCCGTTTGCAAAAAGAACACCGGTTCACTCGTCTGGGCTCCAAGAACAATATTGCTTCCGCCAATTCAAGAGTGTTCTCCTGTGAGGTGCGGTTAGCAGGACGTAAACCATGGGTCTCCTGGCATAAAGGCGAATTACATTAATCCTTCGGTATACCGTTTGCCTTGATACTGTAGTCCCATTTGGCAGAGGAGAGCTCCGAAGACAAATGCCGGGCTTCACAGGACCTATAACGCAGTGCCATTAAAGCGATATAACGGTCATCACGTGGTGTCAGACGCCTTGGACGACCTTGACCATGCCTTCGTGACACCCCACTGGTGTTGTTGAGTTGCTGCTATAACTGTCAAACCACTCTGGGGTGGGTATTCAATACCTTGCGATGTGGGTCTGAGACTGGCCTGATTCTAGTCGTCCTGTCGTTCGCCACCGTACAGCGAGGGATACACGTGTATGAGACATAAAGAAAGCATTTGCACCCACCGGAACGATTCTTACACGCAGTGTCAACGAGAAATGTCACTGCCGTTCGCCGTTGGCTTCAGGTATGTAACTCAATTTACATATTGGACCGCATTCTAATCACAGGTATGTAACTCAATTTACATATTGGACCACATTCTAATCACAGGTATGTAACTCAGTTTACATATTGGGCCACATTCTAATCAC
The DNA here is from genome assembly GCA_039090855.1 of Macrothele yani. Lineage (NCBI taxonomy): Eukaryota > Metazoa > Arthropoda > Arachnida > Araneae > Macrothelidae > Macrothele > Macrothele yani. Next base: position 140,204,105 of record CM077023.1, read on the forward strand.
AGGTATGCAGATTTCACTGCGGACATTTGTTTCTCGTGCCTATTTGGATGTGTCCTGTGAACATCATAACATTTCATTGAGTGCTTTGGATTATACACTGATCTGCAATTTTTCAACAGTTTTCTGTTGTTTTCAAATGAATAGGTGTATCTGAATGGAGTTTTCACGCAGATTCCGAAAATGACCTTCAAAATTCCGTATCACGTCAGGTTTTTTCACAAATGACGGAAATGTGAAAATTTTAAAAACCGTTATTTTTTAATGACATTGCTATATGGCAACGTTTGTAACGTATGAAAATGTTCTCTGGAGGGGTGGAATGATTGTTTAAGGAATACAGATTAAACATAAATACATATTTAAAAGCAAACATACCTAACATTCGCCACTGGGCTCCCCTTCAAACTTCCTCTTTTTGGATTGTCTTCGGTGTGCGTCCGTACAGTCTCTGTTCAACATCCAACAATAGTCGGCCATCATATGTACAGTCCACTTTCCTTGGTATCTCTTTTCCATCACTTTAATATCCTGATGGAAGCGCTCGCCATGTTCTTCCGAAAAATCACCAAGATTGTTAGGAAAGTAATTTAGATGAGCATGAAGAAAGTGAATTTTGACGCTCATGTTGCAACCAAGCAGTTCATAGGATTCCAGCATGTCCTCGACTAAAGTGGTGTAATTTGAAGCCTTCGTGTTCCCCAAAAAGTTGTGTACCACATTTCTGAATGCAGTCCATGCTCGCAATTCGCACTCACTCATGGTTTCCTCGAATATGTTGTCTGCCATTAATTTTCGTATTTGAGGGCCTACGAAAATGCCAGCTTTAATTTTTTCAGATGTGATTGATGGAAACTTACCACCAAGATACTGAAAGCATTTACTGTCCCTGCTTAAAGCTGTCACGAATTGCTTCATTAAGCCAAGTTTGATGTGTAAAGGTGGCAACAGTATTTTCGAGGGATCAACCAGTGGAAGTGAAACAATGTTTTTTTCGCCAGGTGTGAATGTACTTCCTACTGGCCACTGCTGCCGAACCCAATGTTCCGTCCTTGCTCTGGAGTCCCATTCACACAAAAAGCAAGGAAATTTGGTGTAGCCTGCTTGTTGGCCGAGCAATATTCCAATCACCTTGAAATCCCCGCACAAAGACCATTCATGAAACTTGTACTGCACACTTTCCAGCAGTAATTTAAGGTTCTCGTGTGTCTCTTTCAAAGTCATAGAATGTGCTACTGGAATGGATGGATGGATGTTAGTATTGTGCAATAAAACACCTCTTAAACTGGATTTGCTGGCATCTATGAACAACCTCCACTGTCCTGAATTGTAATTAATGTTGAAGTATTTCATGACTGCCGGAATGTCTCGACAATATACCAAACCGCCTTCCTCAGCAAAAAACGGAACCAATTCTGCTTCTCGGTGTCTGTACCAGGAGAATCTCTTATTAGGACATAGTAAATTATTTTCCTGAAGTCGTGATCCTAAAAGCTCTGCTGCGTCTTTTGGTAAATTCAGATCACAAACCAAATCATTCAGTTCATGCTGGGTAAATGGCACTGGGGTTTCATCCTCCATGCTATCCGGTTGGTACATCTCATCACTTGTATCACCGTCTGAATCGGTGTCTGTTGGGGGCTTGATATTGGACGGGGATGGCACAGGGATGGATTCACTATGGGGCACTGGTCTTATGGCGGATGGGATATTGGGATACACAATGTTACGCTTACTGGTTCTGGTATGGCCCATGATATTCACTTTGCAGAAGTAGCAGTCGTCACTGTGATTTTTTGGCTCACGCCACACCATGGGTACACCGAACGGCATTGATGCCCTTTTTCCACTTTTCCAGTTCCTCAACTCCTCCACACATACACGGCACACATTGTGAGGAGACAAGACTTTGTCTAGATCTGCTAGTTGAATGCCGAAGTATTGAAAATAAGCATTTTTCACGAAAGGCGTAATATTTTGCCTCTGTTTTTTTCCTGTCGTATAACAGCCACATATGTAGCAAAATATGTCTGGATGATTTACACAACCACGCGAAGCCATTGCACACGCCACAAACAAACAACCAAACGGGACCAGTCCCTTCTTTGCACTGACTAGTGTAACACGATCTGCCCCGAATGGCGCCACATGTGACCAATAGAAAGAAGGGAGCAGTGGCGGGAGGTATGAGTCATACTGCCGTGCCAAGATGACATTCTCTCATGTTCCGCCTTTGTGAGTGACGCAAATCGTGACATCATACAGATAAAACAGTTGTATTTCCATTATCAGCTATATATTTATGTTTATCTATTCCTTAAAAAACATTTCGGCCCTCCGGAGAACATTTTCACACGTTACGAACGTTGCCATATAACAATGTCATTAAAAAATAACGTTTTTTTAAATTTTCACATTTCCGTCATTTGTGAAAAAACTTGACGTGATACGGAATTTTGAAGGTCATTTTCGGAATTTGTGCAAGAAATCCATTCAGATACACCTATTCATTTCAAAACAACAAAACCTTGCATATTAGTGATTTGCCCGCTGTTGCCTTCCGGACTTAAAATTTGGACACCGGTGTACATTGCGAAGGATGTTCTATGCCAAAGAGAGAAAGAAAATACTAGTCATGCCTAATTCTCTCCCATGCATCATGCTATGCCATCCTACAGCTGTCTCTCCATCGGAGTCTCTGAAGTCGTGGAACAGGTTTCAAGATATAGATATTAAAAAAGTTCTTCTGTTGCTACAGAGGGTGGCGTTGGTCTTTTATTGCAAAGCAATGACAAAGCTGGAAATAAGATGTGTTAAGCTCGTATGTTATACGTAGTGCGATCAAAAAGTTCCGAGACTAGGTACGTAGCGCGCCAACAGATAGCAGTACGTGGATGCGCGAGCAGGGCTCGAAGGCAGTGACCTTCGTGAGTCATTGTGCCGAATGGCGTCGTTCTGTGAACATCGGGACCTGTGCTACACGATATTTGGTGACAACGTGCAGAACACAGCTGCGATTTCGGTACGGTCTTCAAACTAGACCAGCGAGCGAACATCAAATTCTGCGTCAAACTCGGTAAATCGGGAACGGAGACGCATGAAATGCTGCGGCAGGCTTATGGCAATGTAGAAATGAGTCGTGCGAGGTGTTTTGAGTGGCACTCGCGCTTCAAGAGCGGCAGAACGGCACTGGAAGACGACAAGAGGTCAGAGCGGCAGTCCACGAGCAAACCCCCGAAAATGTGGACAAATGTCGACATTCGTGGGGTTGTGCACCGTGAATTCGTCCCCCAGGGCCAGACCGTCACCGCACTTTTTTACTGCGATGTTCTGCGGCGTCTTCGGGAGGACATTCGCCGCAAACGACCTGAAATGTAGCGCAGGGGCGATTTCCTGTTCCATCACGACAATGCAGCAGCTCACAGAGCGTTAGCAACACGCCAGTTTTGCAGCCGCAACAGTATGACTACCCTTCCTCACTCGCCTTACTCGCCGGATTTGGCCCCCTGCGACTTCTTTCTATTCCCGAAGATGAAGCTGAAGCTCAAGGGCCGCCGTTTTGAAACCGTGGACGAGATCCAGCGTGAATCGCAGACGGTGCTTGACATGATTCGCGAACAGGACTTCCAGGGAGCGTTCCAACAGTGGCAAAAACACTGGCAGCGGTGTATCGCTGCCCAAGAAGCTCACTTAGAGGGAGATCATAGCCAGACTTAAGTAACGTAAGTACTTTGTTGCATATCTGCCTAGTCTCGGAACTTTTGGATCGGACCTATTGTTAGGTGTATAACTGGGTCTGGTTCATTTGCCCGACGTTTACTTCACCGAAGGGTCACTTGACCGAAAATCACTTCACCGAAAAAATTGTTTCACCGAAAGATCACTTGATCGAAGCGTTCATTTCACCGAAGGGTCACTTGATCGAAAGGTACATTTCACCGAAGGGTCACTTGATCGAAAAGTTCATTTCACCGAAAGGTCTGTTTACCTAAAAGTTCATTTAATCGAAAGGTCATTTCACCGAAGGGTCAGTTTATCGAAAACGCTAGATTTCATTACAGGATCTGTTGAAGCATGGTGCAAGTTTGACAGACAGACCACCGAAACGTTAGGGGATCATACTCAAATTGCACTTTTGATTTCTCCGTGTCACAGAGAACGCAAAGATTTAGTTTTAAGGCAAAAATAATTAATTTTAAGTCCCTATGCCTCGACCTAGGCCTTTTTAGCAAGTTTTATCATGTTCATACGTTTTTCATAAAAATCATGTTCAGTGCTCATGTTCATAAATAGTTTACATGAAAAGTCAAGTTAATAACGTTGCACATTTATTCAGGCAAAAAAGAATCAATATTAGGGCCGTAGGCCTCGCTTAGGCCTTTTTAGCAAATTTTAACCGTGCGTGCTCATGTTCATAAGGTTTACATAACAACTCAAGTTAATGATGTTGTACACTTATTTAGGCCAAAAGAATCAGTCATAAAGCCCACGGCCTCGGCTTAGGCCCTTTTAGAAAATTTTAATCCTGCATGCTCATATTTATAAGGTTTACATAAAATGTCAAGTTAATAATGTCGCACATTTATTCAGGCAAAAAGAATCAATATTAGTGCCGTAGGCCTCGCTTAGGCCTTTTTAGCAAATTTTAACGGTGCGTGCTCATGTTCATAAGGTTTACATAAAAATCAAGTTAATGATGTTACACATTTTTTCAGGCAAAAGACGTAGGCCTCGCTTAGGCCTTTTTAGCAAATTTTAACCGTGCGTGCTCATGTTCATAAGGTTTACATAAAAAATCAAGTTAATGATGTTACACATTTTTTCAGGCAAAAAGAATCAATTTTAGGGCCCTAGGCCTCCGCTTAGGCCTTTTTAGCAAATTTTAATCGTGCGTGCTCATATTTATAAGGTTTACGCAAAAAGTCAAGTTAATAATGTTGCACATTTATTCAGGCAAACAAGAATCAGTCTTAAAGCCCTAGGCCTCCGCTTAGGCCTTTTTAGCAAATTTTAATCGTGCGTGCTCATATTTATAAGGTTTACGCAAAAAGTTAAGTTAATAATGTTGCACATTTATTCAGGCAAAAAAGAATCAATATTAGGGCCGTAGGCCTCGCTTAGGCCTTTTTAGCAAATTTTAACCGTGCGTGCTCATGTTCATAACGTTTACATAACAACTCAAGTTAATGATGTTGTACACTTATTCAGGCCAAAAGAATCAGTCTTTAAAGCCCTAGGCCTCGGCTTAGGCCTTTTTAGAAAATTTTAATCCTGCTTGCTCATATTTATAAGGTTTACATAAAATGTCAACTTAATAATGTCGCACATTTATTCAGGCAAAAAGAATAAATTTTAGGGCCCTAGGCCTCCGCATAGGCCTTTTTAGCAAATTTTAATCGTGCGTGCTCATATTTATAAGGTTTACGCAAAAAGTCAAGTTAATAATGTTGCACATTTATTGAGACAAAAAAGATTCAATTTTAGGGCCCTAAGCCTCGGCTTAGGCCTTTTTAGGAACTCTAAACGAATTTCGCGAAAACGTTCCATGTAAGCCAAGCGAGAATTGTGCTTTAATTTGAAGAAATTAATTGCCGATGATCCGAGGTACACTTGGTTTGAGGGAACTGTACCCCGAACTTCCGTAGTATTATATTCTGTGCCGCTGGAGTCTGTCAGTGTATCCAGGATGTTCCCCTTGAAGTGTCTGCGAAGTCCGTGAGCTTTGGGAGGGGGCTTTCCCCCAAAATGTTAAAATGGACGTAGAGCTGTAAACATTAGAACCTTGCTTTATATAATGATTCTGTACACGATCACGAATTTTCAGGAGGGTGGGACGAATTCACCCTCCCCCAAGTTTCTAAGAGCGCAGACAGGTGTTCAAGGTAAGGGATTTGCTCGCAATTTCTATGCTTCATGTTGTGTTTAGTGCCAAACTATGTATGCCCTTCCCCCCTCCCCCAGAAATTTGGTGAAGTCTGTAAAAGGGATACGAGGTGCTTGGTTTTGAGGGCTCTACCCCCAACTTCCATAATTTTATATTCTGGACCTCTGGAGTCGGTCATCAGTGTATCCTCGATGTTACCCCTGAAGAGCTCTTGGAAACGGGGGGGGGGTTCAGTTTCACTCCACATTCCTGAAAATTCGTGGTCGTGTACAGAATCATTATATAAAGCATGGGTCTAATGTTTACAGCTCTACGTCCATTTTAACATTTTGGGGAAAGCCAACCCCCCCCAAGATGACGGACCTCGTGGACGCTTCAAGGGGAACATCCTGGATACACTGACAGACTCCAGCGGCCCCGAACATAATATTACGGAAGTTGGGGGTACACCCTCCCAAAACTAGGTGTACCTCGGATCCTCGGCAATTTTTTTCTTCAAATTAAAGTGCAATTCTCGCCTCGCTTGGCTTACATGGACCGTTTTCGCGAAATGCGTTTGGAGTTCCCAATTCAGTTCTCAATATATGCCCAGAAATGGCTATCTTTAACCCCCCCCCCCCTCTTGATTTTTTTAACTTGACATTTTATGTAAACTTATGAACAAGCAAGATTAGAATTTTCTAAAAACGCCTAAGCTAAAAAAAAAAAAAAAGCCCCAAGGGCAATAAAATTTATTCTTTTTTGCCTTAATAAATGTGCAACATTATTAACTTATTAACTTGACATTTTATGTAAACTTATAAACCAGCAAGATTAGAATTTTCTAAAAACGCCTAAGCTAAAAAAAAGGCCTAAGGGCAATAACATTGATTCTTTTTTGCCTGAATAAATGTGCAACATTATTAACTTGACATTTTATGTAAACCTTATGAATATGAGCACGCTCGATTAAAATGTTCTAAAAAGGCCTAAGCTGACCTTGGGCCCTAAAATTGATTCTTTTTTGCCTGAATACATGTGCAACATTATTAACTTGACTTTTTACGTAAACCTTATGAATATGAGCACGCACGATTAAAATTTGCGATAAAGGCCTAAGCCGAGGTCTAGGGCCCTAAAATTGATTATTTTTGCCAGAAAAATGTGTAACATTATTAACTTTACTTTTTATGTAAAGCTTATGAACATGAGCAAGCACGATTAAAATTTGCTAAAAAGGCCTAAGCGAGGCCTACGGCCCTAATATTGATTCTTTTTTGCCTGAATAAATGGGCGACATTATTAACTTGACATTTTATGTAAACCTTATAAATATGAGCACGCACGATTACAATTTTCTAAAAAGGCCTAAGCCGAGACCTAGGGCTTTAAGACTGATTCTTTTGGCCTGAATAAGTGTACAACATCATTAACTTGAGTTTTTAGGTTAACCTATGAACATGAGCACGTACCGTTATTATTTTCTAAAAAGGCCTAAGCTGAGGCCTAGGACCTTAAAATTGATTCTTTTTGCCTGAAAAAAATTGCAACATTATTAACTTGACTTTTTATGTAAAGCTTATGAACATGAGCAAGCACAATTAAAATGTTCTAAAAAGGCCTAAGCTGAGACCTAGGGCCCTAAAATTGATTCTTTTTTGCCTGAAAAATTGTGTAACATTATTAACTTTACTATTTATGTAAAGCTTATGAACATGAGCAAGCACAATTAAAATTTTCTAAAAAGGCCTAAGCTGAGACCTAGGGCCCTAAAATTGATTCTTTTTTGCCTGAAAAAATGTGTAACATTATTAACTTTACTATTTATGTAAAGCTTATGAACATGAGCAAGCACGATTAAAATTTGCTAAAAAGGCCTAAGCGAGGCCTATGGCCCTAATATTGATTCTTTTTTGCCTCAATAAATGTGCGACATTATTAACTTGACATTTTATGTAAACCTTATAAATATGAGCACGCAGGATTAAAATTTTCTAAAAAGGCCTAAAACGAGGCCAAGGGCTTTAAGACTGATTCTTTTGGCCTGAATAAGAGTACAACATCATTAACTTTAGTTTTTATGTAAACCTTATAAACATGAGCACGCACGGTTAATATTTTCTAAAAAGGCCTAAGCCGAGGCCTAGGGCCCAAAAATTGATTCTTTTTTGCCTGAATAAATGTGCAACATTATTAGCTGGACATTTTACGTAAACCTTATGAATATGAGCACGCACGATTAAAATGTTCTAAAAAGGCCTAAACCGAGGCCAAGGGCCCTAAAACTGATTTTTTTTTTTTTTTTGTCTGAATAAGTGTGTTTACATAACAACTCATTAACTTGAGTTGTTATGTAAACTTCATGAATATGAGCTCGGGGGATTAAAATTTGGCAAAAAGGCACAGGTCTATCTATGACTCGTAATTAATGTTATATTTCGAAAAACCTACTTATGGGGAGGTGTTTAAAAGAAATTAAAAGTGTATTTTTTATACAATCCAATAATGTTTAGGTGACCAGTTTTTTAAAAACCAGCACCATACTCCAACAGATCTATAACAACAAAATTCTAAGTTTTCGATAAACTGACCATTCGGTGAAATGATCTTTCGATATAATGAACTTTTAGGTAAAGTAATCTTTCGGTGAAATGAACTTTTCGATCAAGTGTCCTTTCGATGAAATGAACTTTTAGGTGAAGTGATCTTTCGGTGAAATGAACTTTTCGGTCAAGTGACCCTTCGGTGAAATGTACCTTTCGATCAAGTGATTTTCGGCGAAGTGATTTTCGGTCAAGTGACCTTTCGGTCAAGTGAACGATACCCGTATAACTTGTTGAATGCTTCTCGCATTTCCACATTTCACTCGGTTTTTGTGCTCCGAAATTAGCTCTGCTTCATCTTAGTAATAGCAGTGTATAAAGTTAGGTTTCGTATTACTCAAAGAATGCCTCGACTTTATTGAAAATGTTTTTGTCGGATGCAACACACATGAATTAATTAAAAATCTGAAATTTATACGGATGAAAAAGGGTTGGGAATTATTACTTTAAGTCATTTGCTTAGAATAGCTCAGAGATATTTTGTGAAAGAGTTTGGCGTCAGTAAATTGCCAATATTTTAAAAGTAGCAATCTCTAGTAACTTTATACGAGGCTGACACGTGCTGTGAACTACCCACGTGAATGTCGGGAAATGTTATATCTGACTTCGTAAAATAACATCAGCGTCGTCAAAATAATAGGAGAAAAACGATTTCCGTTTCCAGGATTAATTTTCGTAATAACTATCGGGAATGACAAGCTTGGCATCTGTTCTCGTGTTTTAAAATTTAGATCTGAAATTGCGAAGTCGTACCTTGAAGGACTGAAGCAAATTAATTGCAACTGTTACACGAAGCGCTGGTTTAAGATCGTAAACCAAAGGCTTTATAGGAGGACAGACTGGCAAACAGTACGCTACTTCCTCCATTCATTGAAACCCGCCACCGTGAGGAGTAGCTAGTGTGTTGAGGTTTTTGCGCGCGGGTATTAGAGTTCTAAATCTTTAAGATTTTGTTATTTAAGTAATTGCTTTCAAGACGAAATGCCAGATTATTTATTTGAAGTTTTCTTTCTTATTTTTCGTTCCTCTTCTCTGTGCATATGGCCGGCCCCGATATGGCCTTGTATTTTCCTGTTCACTATAGTAGCTTTCTTTTGTTCTCCTTTGGATATGAGAACTTGCTAATTACAATTTGATCTAGAAAGTTCTCGGTTCGCACGCGAACATTCTTTCTGTGTAATTTCTACAGTATACAGGGGGATTCATAAAGAAGTATACAGTTTCAACGCACTATAAAGCAAGAACAATGTAAGATATTTTCTGTTACCTGTAACAGAATTGTAGGGGAATGTTGCAAGTCTTTTTAGAGACAGTCACAGATGTTCTATGTGTGCACCCTTAGTCACACGGCACATATCGAGCCGATAATCCATTTCCGCCCAAACGCGAGGTAAGATATCTGAATCAAGTGCAGTGATAGTGGCTGTGATACGCTGTTTCAGCTCCGCTAGATCAACAGGAAGGGGAGGGGCGAATACATTGATTGTCCTTTACGTATCCCCACAGGAAAAAATCACAAGGTGTTAAGTCAGGACTTCTGGGTGGCCATTGGATCAGTGGCATGTTGTAGTCCGCGGCTCCTCCAATCCATCGGTGAGGAAGATGTTCATCGAGATAATCTCGCACGTCCCCTAACCAGTACGGTGATGCACCATCCAATTGGTGAATAAAGTTGTCACTGTCGTCCTGCAACTGTGGCATCAACCAAAGTCTTAACATATCCAGAAAAGAGCATCCCGTGATAGTTTTCTCGTGAAAAAAGAAGGAGCCGTACACTTTCTTTTTGGGCACAACACAGAACATATTTACCTTACGGGAATCTCGCACGTGTTGCACTGTAAATCTAGGATTCTCCGTTCCTCAAAAGCGAACATTGTGCTTGTTTACCTGACCACTCACGTGAAATGTAGCTTCATCGGTGAAACTAAGTGATCGGCAAAATCGTCATTTTCAAAACGGTGCTGCATTTCGGTACAAAATTCAAAGCGCTTTGTCTTGTCAAGGTCAGTGAGATTTTGCAACATCTGCACTTGATATGGAATCATTTTCAGCTTCTTTCTCAAAATTCTCCACACAGTGAGCTGTGAAATTTGCACTTCACAACTCACATTCCGCGTTGATGCTCCCGGGCTTCGTTGAATGGCGGTGCAAACACTATCTTCTTCCGATACACGCGGTCGTCCAGGACTTTTAAGTTTGCACAAACAGCCCGTAGTTTCAAATTTTTTATGCCAATGGTAGATAGATTTTCTGGTTGGAGGTTCTTTTCCGAATCGTGATCGAAAATGCCGTTGCGCAACAGTTACAGAATCCGTTTTGCTCAATTCAAGAACACAAAACGCCTTCTCCACTACAAACACTGCCATTTTGACTGACTAGTCACGTGACACGCGCGCTATCGCCTACGTCACTTCCCTCAGTAGCGGGACACAAACTTTATGAGTACATCTACCTAACGGTTTGCAGTTGTGGTCCGTGTCTTCAACTGTTACTGTTTTACAGCATCTGGAAACTGTATACTTCTTTATGAATCACCCCGTATTATGAATTGAATCAAACACTCTTTCTTTCCACAATATGCATCTGTTCACCGCCAACTCCCGCATTCACAGATGGAGCTGCATGTTCAACTGATTTTCGTCGTTTCAGAACCGCTGACATAACGTTTGCTTGTCCATCTACTCTCATCTTTGTCGTAAATAAATACTAAATTCAATGAATTCGTTGAGAATATTGTTGTTATTACTTGCTCAGATTTGTCGACATTTCTTATTTCCAGAAAGCCTTTCAAAAGTTCCTGAATTCAAAGCGTAGCTCTGATGGCATCGACATAACGTAAGTACCATAGATTCTACAATTTGTTTTCAATCAGTTTTGAAGATGAAAACAAATGCTGGGATAAATGATGAAGATGACATTTAATGGCATTCATGTTCTGTAAAGCTTATTTCAGATGGGGGGAAAAACATGGAGAACCAGGCATGACCAAAATATTCTTGCTTTTCCTACCATAGTACGTCCCCCGCAAAGTAATTCAAAAATGCATATAATATTTTCAATCTTTGGACCGGAGGATCGCTTGGCGTTCGGCTGAATGGTTTCGTCGGCAGGACAAGAGCTATCTGCTATCAGGGGAGGATTTGGATATTTCCTGGTGGACCACTTGGGCAATGGCCCACTTTCTCGTATCCATTTCGTCTGAATTTTTCGGAGCGAATGAATAATTACTTTAGTACTTATGAACTCATGAATGATAATTGTTAATTAATTTGAACTTTATAACTGTCTAAAAAATGATTTCCTTAAAAAAGAAAAAAAGCACTGCCTTCCATCTATATGTTGGGCGGTTGGGTGTTTGTCCTGAAAAAAACAGCAAAATTCTCGGCACATATGTGAGAAAATTACCGCCGGGATAAGCACGCTGTTTTAAATTAATTAAGCAAAAGCTAAATACAGTTGGACGTAGATCGTTGGACTTGCAGCCCAAGGCCATTGGTAATCTTGAAGAAGGCAGTAATACCCATTGTAATGGCTCATCATCCTCACACCCTTATCCCCATACAGACATAAAGCACAAAGCGATTATTCGGCAGAAATATTCCCAAATCCGAGTCCCACCCGCACAGGCACGAATACAAGGAGGGGTCCAGCAGGTCCAGACCCCTCCCAATGGTTACCCAACAACACCAACAAAAAATGTGGAATTTTTTTAGTGTTTTAATTATTTTTTTCTTAATAATTGTCCACAAAATTGTTTTAGAGGAAGCGATAAACAAATCTGTAACTGGGCCTCCGCACGTGCCCTTACCCTGAACCCTTGCCTGGGCCTCCGCACGTGCCCCTAGCCTGAACCCATGCCTGGGCCTCCGCATGTGCCCCTGGCCTGAATCCATGCCTGGGCCTCCGTACGTGCCCTTAGCCTGAACCCATGCCTGAGCCTCAGTACGTGCCCCTACCCTGAACCCATGTCTGGGCCTCCGCACGTGCCCCTAGCCTGAACCCATGCCTGGGCCTCCGCACGTGCCCCTAGGCTGAACCCATGCCTGGGCCTCCGCACGTGCCCCTAGGCTGAACCCATGCCTAGGCCTCCACACGTTCCCCCTAATCTGAACCCATGCCTGGGCCTCCGCACGTGCCCCTAGCCTGAACCCATGCCGTGGCCTCCGCACGTGCCCCTACCCTGAACCCATGCCTGGGAATCCGCACGTGCCCCTAGCCTGAACCCATGCCTCGGCCTACGGATACCTATATATTAAATAAAGGCAGTAAAGAACTTTTTAAGCTTCTTTATGTAGTCTATTAAAATTAATGAATCAATGGTTGGTTTAGGAATGATCTTCAAGGAAAGTTTTTATGTAATTTAAATTGGCAGTTTAATATATTTCTATAAATTTTGCATTTGGTCTTTTCATTTATTTCTAGTAGCAACCCTGACTTATTATTTTATTTCTGTTATATCAGTTAAATTTGTCTCTGTAATCTCAGGGTTCCCCCAAAAGATGTGGCATGGTAAAATGTACATTTCGCATGCGGTAGGTTAGTACAGCATATGGTCAATACAACGTGTTACCTGTGTACATCTGCTATATACACTGACGGAAAAAAAATCCCAACACCAAGAAGGGGTTGTGTTAGATAAACGACAGTTGGTAGGCGGTGAGAGTACATCTGTAAGATGACGTTTATGCAAATTTCGCGCTCGGCGCATACGTGTGGCGCAAGAAGCGTCCCTCGGAACATGCAAAGCAGGTTTGCTGTAAATACGCGCTGTAACGTTCGTGAACGTTAGTTATCGTTGAGATTCGACGTAGTGTGTTGATGTTAGTCAAGAATGCCTTTAAGAAGACGAAGAAGCCATAATCAACAGCTCACGGAGTTTGAACGACGTCGTGTAATAGGGCTACGAGAAGGTGGATTTTCGTTCCGCAATATTGCAGAACGACTTGGCAGGAATGTAGCCACTGTGCATGATTGTTGGCAGCGGTGGTCAAGGGAAGGTACTGCCTCAAGAAGACCGGGTTCCGGCCGGCCACGTGGCACTACTGAGAGGGAAGACCGCCGTGTACGGCGTATGGCCGTGGCGCATCGTACCGCGTCTGCGGCCGCAATTCGAGCTGCAGTTGCCATCACAGTGACACAACGAACTGTTACAAATCGGTTACTTGAAGGACAGCTCCGAGCCAGACGCCCTGTAGCGCGCATTCCACTTACTCCAAACCACTGCCGTTTGCGACGTCAGTGGTGTCAAGCTAAAGCTCATTGGAGGACGGAGTGGAGATCTGTTGTGTTTTCTGATGAAAGCCGGTTCTGTCTGGGTGCCAGTGAGGGCCGTGTGTTGGTTAGAAGGAGGCCAGGTGAGCGCCTGCAACCAACCTGTCTGCGGCCGAGACACACTGGACCTACACCTGGAGTTATGGTCAGGGGAGCAATTTCCTATGACAGCAGGACCACTCTCGTGGTTATCCCACGCACCTTGACGGCACAATTGTACGTCGGTCTGGTGATTCAACCTCTTGTGCTGCCAATCATGAACAGCATTCCAGATGGTGTTTTCCAACAGGATAACGCTCGCCCGCATACCGCTGTTGTAACCCAACATGCTCTACAGAGTGTCGACATGTTGCCGTGGCCTGCTAGATCACCAGATCTTTCACCAATCGAGCCCTTATGGGACATCATTGGACGACAACTCCAGCGTCACCCCAACCAGCATTAACCGTCACTGTATTGACCGACCAAGTGCAACAGGCATGGAACTCCATCCCACAAACTGGCATCCAGCACCTGTACGACACAATGCATGAACGTTTGCGTGCTTGCATTCAACATTCTGGCGGTTACACCGGTTATTAATGTACCAGCAATTCACATTTAAAATGGCTCTTCTCGCGCTTACATTAAGCTGTGATCTTGAAACCTTAATCGATTAAATATGTTACCTATACAAATGTATTGCCGCCATTTCATTCCTCTACAACTAATTTTTCGTGGTGTTGGGATTTTTTTCCGTCAGTGTATAAATTATTCTTAGTTTTTGCTCGAACTCGGATCCCCCCCCCCCCCCCAAACAAACTTCCTGGATACGTGCCTGCACCCACGTTTACCTTAAAAGAAACAACGATTCACCAGTACTGGTTCATGGGTCAAAACCATGGTACGTGGGTCAGAATAAAGGGTACACTTAAAAGGAAACAACGATTTACCAGTACTGGTTCATGGGTCAAAACCATGGTACGTGGGTCAGAATAAAGGGTACATTTAAAAAGAAACAATGATTTACCAGTACTGGTTCATGGGTCATAACATGGTACCATACGGCCCTTACAGACTCAATTAATGCTGTTTTAGATGTGGGTCCTTGTTAGCGGATCTTTTGCTTCAATTTCACCCATAGATTCTCTATGGGATTAACATCCGGTAACTGTGCCAGCCAATGAAGTTTTCTTATAACTTTTCGATTAAACCCCTCGTCAACCAACTTTGACGGATGGCAAGGCACGTTATCGTCCTGAAAGATAAAATTCCTGAAACCCATGTCTTGTGCATATGGTAGCAGTTTGGACTCCAAAATATCCACATATTTCGATCCATTCAATGTGACATCAACAATGTGCAGACGGCCAACACCACTGGCTGAAATACAGGACCATAACATCACCGAATGTGGGTGCTTGATTGTTGGCTGGGTGCAGCATGTCTTACATCTTTCACCAGCCCGACGTCATACATAATTATTTCCATTATTAGTGGAAATAGTAACAGTTGTTTAATCACTGAAAATAACATTTTTCCATTCATAAACAGTCCAATTCTTGTGTGCCTTGGCCCAAGCAATTCTTTTGAGCCTTTGTTGTTCAGTAAGGGAAGGTTTTCGTGCAATTTTTCGTGCAGTCAGTCCATTTTCTTGTAACCTACGAAGAACTGTTCGTGCAGATGCAATAATGCCTACTACTTTCTCCCACTCATTTCTTAAATCAGTTGCTGTTTTAAACCTTGATTTTAAGGAACGACGAATCAACATGCGATCACCACGTTCAGTACACCTGTCGACCTGTTCTTTTTCTGTTTCCCACACATCCAGTTTCTGCAACTCTTTTAATGGTGCGCAAGACAGTGGAATGATCACAGCCACATTTAACAGCAATTTTACGACTACTGAACCCAAGTTCATACAAAGTAATAATTTTTGCACTGGTTTGAAGAGGCAGGACCAATTTTCGGGTCTTTGACATTCCGAAATTCAAATATCACCAGGAATTCCGCATTAAATTCCGTCAACTGTCTACAAGCAGCTGCGTTCTAAGTTGGCAGACGATTCTACATCCTTTTATATCTCACTAAGAGACGTCGGAGAAACCTATAGTAAATTATAGGGGCGCGAACGCTTTTTCAGAACTGGATTTGTGTTTTCTCACTTGCACATTTTTGCATGTAACATAACTTCTATTACTGGTAATAACATTCTGTAAAAACATTTGAATTCAGCATAAAATTTCCCTTAAAATGATTATAATATGTATTTCTGACTTTACCATTACGCTGTATAAGTTGACTTCAAACATCAAAAATTGACTTTCGGTCTACTGGTGCAGGACTTTTGGCCACGACTGTATGTCCCAACTCTCTGTCAATTACCTGTTTAGAAAGTTCCGTAAGTTGTTCTGGGAATATTTGTGCACTTCAGATTTGTTTGTTTAGTTCCTAAAATTTCAATTACCTATTCAGTGAACGTCTATCAGCAGATACATGGTTAGCCTTCTCACGTTCATGAAGGGACTGAGTGGTTAAGATATAAATGAGTCCTGTGTTTCTTTTCCAGTTCTCGTTTCCACCCTTCCCTAGGGCCAGCAACAATTAATGCCGTATGGTTGCCTGTTGCTTGCCTTAGCATATCATACTCTTAAAAATAGAAAAGTTGTCAACCTTTAGGGGGAAAATTAATAAATGGAGTGGGACGGGATCAGACGTTCTTTTAAGTTATAGTGGGTCTCAAGCATTTTTAGCTTCTTACCAAATTGAGTTCGGGAATCACGTACCGCAAAAGGATATTTTACAAAAAAAAAAAAAAAAAATGTCTGACCACTTGTCTGATGTTTTTTCAATATCACATTTAATTTTAAAGTTAAACAGGGCTCATCTGGAATTTTGGGGCCCATTCAACTCAGCTACCGTGCAAGAATTCCAACGGCTACCTCAAACTATTCAAGACCTTAAACTAGCACTAAATTTCTTTTTACAACTTTTTTCTTACTCCCTCTTCCTTGTCTTCTACCCTTCATCATCATCATCAACCACGGGTTATAATCCCGTAAGTGTCTGGCACCATGGGCATCAGATTTCATTCGTCTTTCATTGTTTTAATACCAGCACATTGACACTCATGTTGTTAAAAACACACATCCTACGGAAGGGGTGGTCCAAAGCCAAAGAGCGCCCGGAGCAGACTTCAGTGGACGCATTCGCGTCACCAAACACGGGGAGGGGAGTCTGCGGAAAACCTCGTGAAAACGGTAGACTAGACGGCGGGCAGGCCGGGGTTCGAACACCCGTTAGAAACGTCCGCCTCCCACACAGTGCAGAGCTACTTAACCAACTGCGCTGTGTCGGTGGTCCTTCAGCTGTACGTATTGCATACATGCATTTAACTTATATTTAATTGTCCAAGTCTTCATTTACTCAGGAATTTTTTACTATAAAAGCAATTGCAGGAATTTTAAAAAAGTGTGTGTGGGGGGGGGCTATCGGGGCTTTTGACGCTGCAATCACCAAAAGTGACAATTGCAGCGTGAAGGTCAAACAGCGCAGCGCACGGCCGAAGGAGATAAAGTGCGCAGATTTTCATATCTTTCTGCTGCGCGGAGCTCAAACATGCCACTGGTATCCAAAATTAAAATCCGGAAGTCAGCAGAGAGCAAATAATCCAAAGCGCTAAATGAAATGTTACGATGTTCACAGGAGACATCCAAATGGGCACGAGAAACAAATGTCCGCAGTGAAATCTGCATACCAATGATTAAATGTAGTCCAATATGTAAATTCAGTTATTTACATACCTAAAAAGCCAACGGCGAACGGCAGTGACATTTCTCGCTGACACCGCGTGTAAGAATCGTACCGGTGGGTGCTAATGTTTTCCTTATGTATCATACACGTGTATTCCTCGCTATACGGTGGCGAGCAACAGGACGACTAGAATCAGGCCAGTCTCAGGCCCACATCGCAAGGTATTGAATACCCACCCCAGAGTGGTTTGACAGTTATAGCAGCAACTCAACAACACCAGTGGGGTGTAACGGAGGCCTGGTCAAGGTCGTCCAAGGCGTCCTACACTATTTGACGACCGTTATATTGCTTTAATCGCACGGCGTTATAGGTCCTATGCTACCCGCCAATTGTCTTCGGAGCTCTCCTCTGCCAATGGGACTACAGTATCACGGCAAACGATATACCAAAGGATTAATGTAATTCGCCTTTATGCCAGGAGACCCATGGTTTACGTCCCGCTAACCGCACCTCACAGGAGAACACTCTTGAATTGGCGCAAGCAATATTGTTCTTGGAGCCCAGACGAGTGAACCGGTGTTCTTTTTGCAAACGGGTCGAGATTCAGTCTACAAACGGTTTCTTGTCGGCATTTCACCTGGAGAGAACGCCTAACGATCCTGTAAAAGCCCGGAAACGAGACTCCTTCGGAGGAAGTGGTCTGTTCGTGGGGGGTGGCATTATGTTGAACGGCCGCACACCACTCCATCTCTTCGCAGGAGGCAATGTGAATGCTGAACGCTATTGGGACGAGATCCTAGAGCTTTATATCAGACTTTAGGGGAGTTGTCCCTCAGTTCCTTTTAACGGATGCTAACGCTCGCCTGCACGGGGCTCAACATTTCGGTGATATTTGAAGTATGGACTGACCAGCTAGGTCTCCGGACCTGAACTCTATGGAGCATGCCTGAGATGCTCTGGGAGGACACGTAGCAGCTCGTTAATTCCCTCATAGAACCTTTCCCGATCTACGCATCGCTCTCATCGAGGAATGAAATTCTTTGGCTCCAGAGTTCATCAACAACGTGGTGATGAGTATGTATCGTCGTTGTGAGAGTTTAGTGTTCGTACGAGGTGATTACATTCCTTATTAGGACATTTTTAGGTTACATTCTTTCATGGTGATATTTGCGGACGTCACACTGTATGCGCAAAATGTGTACATATTTGTCTGTTGTTATAAAATGTTTATTACCTTAGGATTATGGATGTTTACATGCCAAACGTCTCTACCTGCTGTTATGTGTTTTCCATTTTATTCTTGCGAATGCCTTCCGGACTTTAATTTTGGACACCAGTGTACTTCGATGATGATTAAAATGAGGTCTGCTTGATTAAGTACGATATCCATTGGACCATGAAACGCTGGAAACATATTCATACACCTAAAAGTTAGTTTTGACATTTGTTTTTTAACATAGAGCAGGACATACAATTATTTTTCACACAAGTAGAATATTCGGATTCAAGCGGGTTCTGTTAAAAAGTACCGAAACTTCCATTCTATGTCAAAAATGAGTTTGTATTCATTTTTTCTCTTTTGTTCAGATCTGCTTCCCTGAACTCACTATGTAATACACTTTCACATGATAGTTCGATTAGTTCACGTCTATAGTTCGATTAGTTCACGTCTATAGTTCGATTAGTTCACGACGCAACTGGAAAAGCCGAGTGGTCTGCCCCCGGTGCGACATTGGTACAAAACGTTGGCTTCTAATCAGAGGCGTAACCACTGAGGGGTCGGGGGATCAGGAACCCCCAGATTTTCAGAGTCGGGGATCCTCATATATATAAATATATGTATATATATAATGTGTGTATGTGTTATCGGACCCACACACCCCATACCCCGATTTTGAAACATGGTTACGCCACTGCTTCTGATCATCATTCGTCCGAGATGGGTCGGGTTGAACCCAGATGAGGTAGGCACGATGCTCCCCTCTTTCCCCCACGAGTCAGTGGTCCCAAATTGGAGACGACACGGGTAACTGCCCATAGCCCATTGCGTTACTCACGGTGAGCGTTAAACCCACGAACAAGAAAAGGCGAGTGGAAGGGGTTTTCGTATTCAGATTTTGCTTTAAAAGTTAACAGCAAAGGACAAAAGGTTCATATTAACTTATTACGTGGTCTTTGACATCCAAAATCAATTCCTGTTTCTATCTTGAATCAATTCCCTTTATTTGCACAGTTGAGAACGTGTAAGTCATGCTGCTTTCTAAATCTTTAATAAGTTCAAGCTCACTTATCATAGGCTGAAAATTGCTGCTCTAAAAGCAAGTAAAAATATTTTTATTAGTTCTTTAAGACCTCTTTACATACAAAAAAAAAAAAAAAAAGAAAACGAAATTTGGATTCATCTACTTATGGATTTCACAGGTATATTTCTCACACAAAGCCATAATTTGGTAGATTACAGTAAAATGGCATCTTATTTTCCTAAATATTGAATAGTTTTAATTATTTTTAAAGTATTTCTTTTAAATTCATTCATTAACCAGCAAAATATAGGAGTTTCACAAGGTTAAGTTTTATTTTGTGCGATCTTTGCGGAGGAACACTACGTAATAGTGTATTATAATTGGTGGTAAGAGGAGAGATTCATGTTGTTAGCTCATATTTTACTGAGCAATAACATATTTCTGAAAGAGAAAAATTTCTGCCTACACTCACAGATCATACAAGAAGCGCCCACGTATGTTTTCCTCAAAGGCCAAATTTTCTGACTAATACTGATAATAGGAAACGAAAGCTTCCGAACCAAGTTGTTACATTGCCCGTCAACGATAAGCATGCATTTATGATGAGTGCACCATATGGTGGATAATACACACAACGCCGAGAAACTTTTGTGGGAGTTGCTTTGCGTAGGCACAGCTAGATCTCCAGAAACAAAGAAACTAACTACTGTGTAGTTCAAGGGATCACTCAGGGATGCGTTATCACTACCGCTTACAGAGATGGGTGGGCCCCCAGGGGCGTACTGATATCCCGTGCATTGCGGAGGGCCTCACGGCTAAGAGGACTTCAGCCTCAGCAAAAAGATTTTACAAAACTTAGCGAAAATTTCGTACGAAGCTGGTTAAGGAAATAGCCAGGGATTTTGACTGCAGCTTTGAATGAAGTATTAAAAAGAAAAGCATTTTTTTTTTGAATAAATAAGTATTTAAAAATTATTTTCGTACTTTTGGTTTATAAAAACTGGATGACGGGAAAGTAGCTAAAACTGGATGACGGGAAAGTAGCTATCCCAAAGGACTTGGGGCCCCTTTTTCACAGCCACAGCAATAGCTGCAATACATGAATATCGACAAGAGAAAATGAAAGAAATACCAGTTCAATGAACGAAATTTTTAAGCTAATGAGGATAAAGAGTTATGTATTAACAGTCGTTTGCACATAACTATGCATCTTTTTTTTTTTTTTTTTTTTTTTTTTGATTGGAGGTTTAACGACCACCGTGAGCAACTCAATGGGCTATAAGTAGTCGCCCGTCCCTAATTTAGGGTCACTGGTTCCAGGGAAGGGAGAGAGCCAGTGCCGTAAGACAAACACAACATCCATGCCTCACGGGATTCGAACCCGGACCCCGTTCGGACGAATGATCAGAGGCCATCGCTTAGACCACTGCGCCACCGGGGCGGCTAACTATGCATCCTTCAGAATATAATGAAATGAAAGATGTTCTTTGCGGGGACTTCTTACGAAGTGCGAAATATTGTGGCTTGATGTTACATGATGGCAAGCTGACTGCATTAATTTATCAGTAACCCTCAATGGCGCATAATCGTCTTTGCGGGACTCAACCCGTCATGGACGGACGAGATAAAAAGATAGAGAGATGTTACATGTGTTTTTTTATATTTAAGAGTACGTAATTTAAGAAGTTTTGCTCCCTTTTGTACCACAATTGTTAATTGTTACATACTTATTGGCTTATTCATGTACTGCATTTTCGTAAAAGTCGGAAAAGGTCCCTAGACACCGTCACACGATAGTTACGTATTTGGTGTGTATGTGTGTGTGTGTATGTGATTATGACGCATTTCAAAGAAGAGGACCTTAGTTCCCTAAAAGAATAAAATTTGCATACGACTAACTTCGGCGTAAGTGTTTTGTAGTACTTTGAATTGACTGGAATAAAACTAAAGCAATCAGTTTTATTACAATGTGCATATTTATGTTACACGCAATAAAGTGCAAGAATATTTATTTTACGAAAAATACCTGCAGGTTCCAAAGAATTTGAATTATTAAAACGTCCATAAAACCTAGTTAAAAAGATGAAACTTAAAAATTTTAGTAATTGAAAGCTAACAGGTTTTTGCAAAAGGGTCTCGAAGATATTTTTGCGGGGGGGGGGGGAGATCCCGAGTTTTTCTAGTACGCCCCACTGTTGGTCCATGTTTCAAAAGGGTTTCTTGTGGCCTTCTTTCCTTTCCCTCTTCCCCCTAAAAACTTCATTGCTTTTTTCGCTCTTCGCAACCGCCAGTAAATTTCATGAGCGTAATTTCTCCGTTGAAATCACCTACTGACTTAATGATGTCCTCCCCCTTCTTTCTAACACAATTATACCAAAATAAGAGTTGAAAACTACAGTATGATCAACTGTTCGCAGGATATGAAAATTTCAAACTCCCTTATTAGAGAGGAAAAGAAGGAGGAGGCACAAGCTTCTAGCTATTTGCCCAAGCCCTAAGCGAGGCATCGGGGTGCACCCTTCCAAGGCGAGTGTGTTGTTTTTTCCTTAGAACCAATATTTCCAAAACAGGGAGGAGCGATCGTTCATAGCCTTAAATTCTTGCGGTGGTCGTCTATCCCTCCTTTCCCCCCTCCTGAAAAAGTGAAAAAGAAACGGTAATTCTGAATAGTTTTAGATTTTATTACATGGCCCTCCCTAACCGCACTGCTGATTTCCGCTTCACTCTTTTTAAACAACAAAAAATTTCGGGTGCCAGAGTAAAAAAGAAAAAAATAAGAAGGCAAGAAAGAGCAAAACACACACATGACGAAATTTAAATGCAATTGCTGACGTAATTCCTATATATGATCATCATCAACAACTATTCTTAATCCAAGCTGGATGAAGGTCTCCTCAGGGAAAATGACAAGAGTGGATGACCTCATGATCAAAGTAAAAACCCTCAAGTGGCAATGGAAAGGACGTATTGCAATAAGAACTGATAGCCCTTGGACAACTGAAATACTAGACTTGATACTTAGGAACAGGAAAATACCCAGAAGAAGACCACTTGGGAGATGGCTGACTGAAATTCGAAAACATGCTGAAGTGACATGGAGAAGACAGGTTCAAGAAGGAGTTGTGGAAGAGACTTGAGGGCGACCTTCATCCAGCAGTGAATTACGAGTGGTTGATGGTAATAATATGTGCGTAAATATTAGCATGTGCACTGTGATGTATAACTAATTCAAGCTTTCTTTTCAGTTTCTGTATTCTTATGCAAATTTGTTTTTTTCTTGTTAAACGCTTTTCTAACTTAACGGCACATTGTTTCTCCTGACGAATTTCTAAAGTTGGTATCACTGGCAGTGCGTCAAAGATCAATATAATGACATTCTACATGCGTTTAAAAGAGCTAAGAGAAAAATGAGAGGAGAACGTTTATTACGTAAGAAGGTTTCTTGTTATCGATAAGAGCAGAGTTGTTATATTCACGCTAAGAACAGCTCTTTCGAGCTAATTATTTGTTAAAAGGCGGTAGTACCTTTTGAGTTAAAGATTTATTGAACGGAAGTTAGGAAACGTCTTGATATTCTGTGAAGTGCATGTTCATATCAGCCTTTACTGTTGTGAGGTGAATTACAATTAAAGTTGTGCTACTATGATGTTCCAATCACAGAATAAACAAGAAAGATAACACCGAATTTTCGGGTGTAATAAGCACGTCTTTTGAGTCCGTTCTGACGCAAATTAAATTTATCAAAGCTCTTCAAAGTTAATGGAACCGGTATGGAAAACAATAGCATCTGATGGAAGAAAGAAGTTTTACAATCGGGTTTTTAATCCCTCAGATATTGCTGTAAGCGGAATCGTGAGCTTACGCCCTCTGGTTGCAGACTTGTGCGTTAAGAAAAACATGAATTTATATGAGAAACATTTCGCACCGGAAACGCTCTCCAACACCGAAATAGTTTTTCAAATTGGACTCTTAGAAACAGAGATATCGACAAAAATAAAATGTGACTTTACGTCCCCTGGTGGGAAAACCATGCATTATTTTAAGAAGAAAGTATTCTCAAAAGGTTTTACCATATGAGCGGCATCGGTCCAAGGAAAAAAAAATTAGTCGAGTTTTCAGGAGCCTAGATTTTGCTACTTTCCCCCTAGCGGAAAGTCTACGAATTACTTGAAAATTTTGAAATTATATGAAAAACATGTCACACTGGAAACACTATCCAACAAAGAAGGAATTTTTCAAATCGGAGTCCTAGAAATAGAGATATTGACAAAAATAAGATATACATCTACGCCCCTGGCGTAGAAACCATGCATTATTTTAAGAAGAAAATGTTCCTAAAAGGTTTGTCGATAAGAGTAGTATCGGTCTACAAACGATGTTTTTTTCAATCAAGGATTTAGAAGCTGATATTTTGCTGCAAATACATCTGAAGCGGAAATTAAGATTTACGCCCCCTGGTGTCCAAACCATTTTTTTGCAAAAATTAGAAATTATGTGCAAACGATTTCCCATCAGGAGCTGTATCCGGCGCAGAAAGAATTTTTCAAATCGGAGATTTAGAAGCAGACATATAGGGGGAAACGGAATTTACCTCTACGCCCCCTAGCGGAAAGTCTATGAATTACTTGAAAATTTTGAAATTATATGAAAAACATGTCACACTGAAAACACTATCCAACAAAGAAGGAATTTTTTAAATCGGACTCCTAGAAGTAGAGATATTGACAAAAAATAAGATATACATCTACGTCCCCTGGCGGAAAAACTGTGGAATATCTTAAGAAGAAAATATTCCGAAAAGGTTTATCGATGTGAATGGCATCAGTCCACGAAAGAATTTTTTCAATTGATATTTTAGAAGCTCAGATTTTATGGCAAATACATCAGAAGCAAAAATTAACACTTACGCCCCCTGGTGGCCAAAGTATTATTTACCAAAAATTTCAAATTATATGAAAAATATTTTCCATCAGGAGGGGTATCCGCTGAAGAAAAACAAAATTCAAATTGGAGTTTTAGAAGAAGAGTTATCGGGAAAAATGTAATTTACTTTTACACCCCCTAGCGGAAAATCTATGGGTATTTTGAAAAAGTAACTATATCTAAAATACTCTTCCACATAAATGGAATCGAAAGATAAAATAATTTTTTCAATCGGATGTTTAGAAGCAAATATGTTGTAGAATAAAACGTATTTTTGAGTTCGACATCATCTGCATTTACGCCCTCTAGCGGCGAAATTGTACATCGTAAAAAAAAACGAAAT
This sequence comes from Macrothele yani, assembly GCA_039090855.1. Classification (NCBI taxonomy): domain Eukaryota; kingdom Metazoa; phylum Arthropoda; class Arachnida; order Araneae; family Macrothelidae; genus Macrothele; species Macrothele yani. The sequence continues at coordinate 140,229,080 of CM077023.1, forward strand.
AGAGGATCATCATTCGCATATTTCAAGTTTCCCAATGCAAAAAGAATGTTTCAAATCGGACTAAGAGTTGCAGAGATATCGTTGGTACAGACGGACGGACGGACAAACCGGTAACTTAAGCACGATCTTTTTACAAAAGACGTGTTAAAAAGGACACTGAAATGTAAGAACTACTTTATGACTCATTGACTCTTGATCGTTTGATCGAAATGTATACAAGTCTTTAGTCAGAAACACTTACATATGTTTAGTTAAGTTTGCAGCTACTATGAGTAAAAAGCCAAACCTAATCTTAAGTCTTCAACAAGTAGCTTAAATCCATTGATTGGAAAGCTATTTTTAAAAGTAGCTAGTTACTGCTACAACTACATTTTTGAAAAAGTAGTATGCTAGAGCTACAACTATTTTTTCCGTAAAGTAGCTAGCTACACTACTTTTTTGTAAAAGTAGCTACTTTTTAGCCATTTCTTCATTTAGTATTAAGTTACAAATACAAATTCTGAAGATGATCTTTATACGTAGTTACATATCGCATTCAGAACTAAATACCAAGATAAATTACACAAGTAATACATCTTTGTATTTATTTGTATTATGTACATTCTAACATATGTCACTCAGAGCTAAATATAAAGGTAAATTACACAAGCAATATACAGTATCTTTGTATTTATTTGTATTATGCACATTCTTACTAATCGCACTCAGAGCTAAATACCAAGGTAAATTATACAAGTTATACATCTTTGTATTTATTTGTATTGTATACATTCTTACATATGGCATTCAGAGCTAAATACCGAAATAAATTACACAAGTAATATATCTAAGTATTTATTTGTACTATGCACTTCTCACATACGGCACTCAGAGCTAAATACCAAGATAAATTACACAAGTAATATATCTAAGTATTTATTTGTACTATGCACTTCTCACATACGGCACTCAGAGCTAAATACCAAGATAAATTACACAAGTAATAATATATCTTTGTATTTATTTGTATTATGTACATTCTTACATATGGTTGTAGCCCGTAAATTACACAAGTAATATACCTTTGTATTTAACTTAGCTCTGATAATCATATGTAACGCATTTTATCACATTCAGTGGCTTATATTTAAAGTGGCTTATGCTTATGTTTAAAAATGCAAATTCTAAAGATGATCTTTATATGTATATTCTTACATATGGCATTCAGAGCTAAATACCAAGGTAAATTGCACAAACTATATATTATTGTATATTTTGTATTATGTATATTCTTATATATGGCATTCATCTAAATACCAAACTAATTTACACAAGTAATATACCTTTGTATTTACCTCAGATCTGATAATTATACTGGTACGTAACACGTTTTAACACATTAAATTCAAGGCTGGCTGATACTTATGTCCAAGGAATTCAAATAAAAACGCTATCAACAAACATCTGAGAATTCTCATTTTTTTTACTGAGAGCATCGAATCTCGCTATCAAATATCATCAACAAAATCCCTAGCTCGATCATCTCGTACGTGTTGTCTTCTCTGGCTGACTGAGAAGACTTCCATGTAAATAACATAAAGTAAGGAAAATAATAATGTCACACTTTATGGTTAACAGTTTGGCTAAATTTCACAAAGCCAAGTCAGGTACGTGACTGTGGGCAGACTTAACCCTCCTGTTCCAGCCAATAATGTTTCAGGAAATCCGGAAATGGCACGTGATTTGAAGATTTTTTTGTTTCCCTTTTTTTTTTTAAACTAGCACGATTCGTAGCGTAATTTCCCGCTACAAGCTATTTTATATGTAGAGGGCTACAACTACATTTTTCTATTTGTAGCTATGCAATATGCCACACTACTGTAAATGTAGCGTGCTACTTCCGATCACTGCTTAAATCTTCATACTTCAAAGGTAAACAAAACAAGATAGTTTTACAGCATATACATAAAAATACGTGCGTGTACACATATGACAGTAAGCTCTATAAAACTCATACAGATCGTAGTATGAAACTTGATACTGTGTCGGGTACGCCATAAAGCGTTTTTTTTTTGTTTTTTTTTTTTTGTTGTTGTTTTTTAACGACCACCATGAGCAACTTTAAGTGCTATAAGCAGTCGTCCGTTAACTCAGGCGCGACGCTACAGGTGGGCTGGGGTAGGCTTCAGCCCAACCTTTAGTACCCCAAAATATTTAAGCAGTTAGAACATGTGGCTCGTGGAACCGGTAAAGATTTCAGGGAACTTGGATAAACATACCTGAATTTTTCGAATTCACAGACATTTTATTATATAAAATGAATTTTTTTGTTAAATTTACTGTTTGAACTTTTGGGAAATGGAGGGAGTCCTCTGAGCGAATTTCTAAGAGAGTAGTAGAAACATGCCATTTTTATAATTATAGTTTAAGAGATGTGAAAGAGAGCGAGAGAGAGAGATTCCTTGTTAGGTTACAATCGAATATTCATAAACAGCCTTATAATAGAAAAAAAGAAAGGAAGAAAGAAAGAAACGACGTAAGTAAGCTGAAATTGCGAAGAAATATGATAGTAACTTGCCATAGAGATTCGTATCCATGGTTCCCATACTACATACGTTGAATAAATACTACGTACAGTATGCATCTAAAAAATGTTCTTCCATTTGAGAATATTATCAGCGTCGGGTAAAATCCACATGAATGGAATTTTTTGTCAAAATTACTGCCTAGCACTTCAAAATTTATGCATTTATGCCCTACATCACGCTTAGCCTCCCTAACAGCCCACCGAGTTCTGAGCGACAGGCGTTGCCACTGCTCTCATTTAGGAACACTGGTTCCAGGGAAGAGGGAGAGAGCCAGCGCCATAAGACAAGCATATTACCCATGGCTTATCTGAAATTCGGGCATCCCCCATATCGGCCGAGTAGTCCGAAGTCACTGTCTCAGACCACTCGGTCACAGAGGCAGCAAAGCGCGGTGTCCTAGACGCATTCAGGTTAATATGTGCAATTACTACAACCTAGTTCTTAAACGTAATCGTGAAAACAAAATGTAAAATAAACAACACACTGTGATTTTCTTTTAAATTCAACGGAGAAATATTATTTCGCATTTACTTAGACTGCAGTAACACATGGAGTTTATGCACACGGTTGTTATACACTGAGTGGCCACTTTATTATGACCACCCCCTCAGTACTTCGTTGGGCCACCTTTTGCCTTTAATACTGCGTCGATTCTTCGTGACACGGACTCCACGAGATGTTGATAGGTGGTTTGTGGAATCTGGGACCATGCTTTTTGAATAGCACTCCCCAAGAGTGTGAGATTACAGGGTTGTGGATCCAGCTGTCTGATGGCTCGCTCAACTTCATCCACAAATTCTCAATGGCTTTGAGATCTGGAGATTGTGGGGGCCACCTAAGCAAAGTAAACTCACCGGCATGTTCCTCAAACCAATCCTGTACAATACGAGCACTATGGCAGGACGCAGTATCTTGTTGAAAGTAGTCATCGCCATTGGGATAAACCATCCACATGACAGGATGCACTTGGTCCGCAACGATGTTTAAATATGATGTGCCAGTCAGACGTTGATCAACACGACTTAAAGGGCCCAAAGCATGCCAGGAAAGCATTCCCCAAACCATAACCTTGCCTCCACTAGCTCGAAGGGTTGTAGCAATGCATTTGGGGTCCATGCTTTCATGCTGTTTCCGCCAAATTCTCACTCGACCATTGGCATGGTGCAACTGAAAACGTGATTCATCGGACCACATAATTTGTTTCCAATTATCGACTGTCCAATCATTGTGCTCCTGTGCGAACTGGAGACGTTTTCTCTTGTTAACTGCAGACAGCAAAGGTGTTCGAACAGGCCTTCGGCTGCCATATCCCATCCGATGCAGTGTACGGCGAACAGTGCGTGCAGAGATCATTTGAGGGGATCTGTGATTAAGATGGTCTGTAATTTGCTGCACTGTTGCCCTTCTGTTGTCTGTTACCAGTGTGGACACTCTCCGTTCCGCCCTAGCAGTCACTAGTCGATGACGACCACACGTTGCACGTAGAGACCCAGTTTTTTGGCTGACAATACGGTCTTTAAACACTTTAACAACAGCTGCTCTGGAACATTTCACGAATGCGGCGGTTTCGGTGATACTCACTCCATGGCTCCGAGCTCCTACAATCATCCCACGTTGAAAGTCCGTCAAATCGCATTTTTTACCCATCTCGTCATAGTCACCCCAAAATCACTTCCACTACTGTCGCAAGCACTAAGCTTTCCCTTTTTATACTATCCTCGCCCTCTGGCGGCAACAGCGTGCAGCCGCATCTCATTTGCTTAAAACTGTCAGGGGGTCATAATAAAGTGGCCACTCGGTATATTACTAACATTGTTAGAGACACAGTACGTAATCGGAAACTAGCATATTATGAAAATAGTAACTTTGTTTATTGGTGTAAATATGACATGGATGTTAAGTCAAATAATATCCGAAAACTTGAAAATTTCGTCGTCCTGGATCGGGAATCAAACCCGCGTCTCCTGAATATCGCCCGAGTATGCTAACCACTACACCACCCAGAACGACCAAGTCTCAAGTTTCCTATTAATTTGGATACAACCATCACAGGATTCGCTAGTCGAAGCAACCGGCATTCATTTATAGCGAATCTGGAGGTTTTAATTTCCCTTCAACTAGCGAATCCTGTGATGGTTATATATTAAAATTAATCGGAAACTTGAAACTTGGTCGTTCTGGGTGGTGTGGTGGTTAGCATACTCAGGCGATATCCGGAAGTCGCGGTTTCGATTCCCGCTCCAGGACGACGAAATTTTCAAGTTTTCGGATATTATCTGACTTAACAACCATGTCATATTTGCACCAATAAACGGATTCACACCTTCCAAATTTGTATTGTACAATAATTATTGTAATCCCGTATTTCATTCATTGATATTAATAACTTTGTGCTCACGTTGAATATTATTCATGAGCAAGCATAAGATAATCTTTAGAAGTTACCTGCTTTGTAAAGGGTTTTCATGTAAACTTATCCGTACTGCATATACTCTAATGATTAGTAATGTCCGGCATAGGCCGAAAAATATCTTCAGTAAAATTCACTGATTAACATCTACTACGGACGGAGGAGAATCACAGTCTTTCCTTTCATTATAGGAATCGGATTTTGTTTTGCAAACTGCTGTTACTCCGTTATCTGCTCGTCCTATGTTAGTAAGTAAATTCTTCATCGCATTGTGGAAACCTGAAAACTACTAAACAGTTAAATCGTACGGGCAAATCACAGATGTAGCGTTCTTCGAAAGCATAAGTGTCTTTATCTTCTATTAAATTGAAATCAAATACCGTCTCCCGCACGATACACTTTAATGACAAAAACTATGTACAATTAAAATAAATATATGTTTAAGAACTTCCAACGCCACAACGGCGTCATCCTCAGAAACAATGCAGAAGTGAGCACAGATGTGAGTGGCCTATATACTTTTACAAGACAAATAGCAGTTAATGCGCATGTGCAATAACGGCAAAGTCCAATACCGTCTCCTGCATGATACACTTTAATGACAAAAACTATGTACAATTAAAATAAATATATGTTTAAGAACTTTCAACGCCACAACGGCGTCATCCTCAGAAACAATGCAGAAGTGAGCACAGATGTGAGTGGCCTATATACTTTTACAAGACAAATAGCAGTTAATGCGCATGTGCAATAACGGCAAAGTCCAATACCGTCTCCTGCACGATACACTTTAATGATAAAAACTATGTACAATTAAAATAAATATATGTTTAAGAACTTTCAACGCCACAACGGCGTCATCCTCAGAAACAATGCAGAAGTGAGCACAGATGTGAGTGGCCTACATACTTTTACAAGACAAAAAGCAGTTAATGCGCATGTGCAATAACGGCAAAGTCCAATACCGTCTCCTGCATGATACACTTTAATGATAAAAACTATGTACAATTAAAATAAATATATGTTTAAGAACTTTCAACGCCACAACGGCGTCATCCTCAGAAACAATGCAGAAGTGAGCACAGATGTGAGTGGCCTATATACTTTTACAAGACAAATAGCAGTTAATGCGCATGTGCAATAACGGCAAAGTCCAATACCGTCTCCTGCATGATACACTTTAATGATAAAAACTGTGTACAATTAAAATAAATATATGTTTAAGAACTTTCAACGCCACAACGGCGTCATCCTCAGAAACAATTCAGAAGTGAGCACAGATGTGAGTGGCCTATATACTTTTACAACACAAATAGCAGTTAATGCGCATGTGCAATAACGGCAAAGTCCAATACCGTCTCCTGCATGATACACTTTAATGATAAAAACTATGTACAATTAAAATAAATATATGTTTAAGAACTTTCAACGCCACAACGGCGTCATCCTCAGAAACAATGCAGAAGTGAGCACAGATGTGAGTGGCCTATATACTTTTACAAAACAAATAGCAGTTAATGCGCATGTGCAATAACGGCAAAGTCCAATACCGTCTCCTGCATGATACACTTTAATGATAAAAACTATGTACAATTAAAATAAATATATGTTTAAGAACTTTCAACGCCACAACGGCGTCATCCTCAGAAACAATGCAGAAGTGAGCACAGATGTGAGTGGCCTATATACTTTTACAAGACAAATAGCAGTTAATGCGCATGTGCAATAACGGCAAAGTCCAATACCGTCTCCTGCATGATACACTTTAATGATAAAAACTATGTACAATTAAAATAAATATATGTTTAAGAACTTTCAACGCCACAACGGCGTCATCCTCAGAAACAATGCAGAAGTGAGCACAGATGTGAGTGGCCTATATACTTTTACAAGACAAATAGCAGTTAATGCGCATGTGCAATAACGGCAAAGTCCAATACCGTCTCCTGCATGATACACTTTAATGATAAAAACTATGTACAATTAAAATAAATATATGTTTAAGAACTTTCAACGCCACAACGGCGTCATCCTCAGAAACAATGCAGAAGTGAGCACAGATGTGAGTGGCCTATATACTTTTACAAGACAAATAGCAGTTAATGCGCATGTGCAATAACGGCAAAGTCCAATACCGTCTCCTGCACGATACACTTTAATGATAAAAACTATGTACAATTAAAATAAATATATGTTTAAGAACTTTCAACGCCACAACGGCGTCATCCTCAGAAACAATGCAGAAGTGAGCACAGAGTGAGTGGCCTATATACTTTTACAAGACAAATAGCAGTTAATGCGCATGTGCAATAACGGCAAAGTCCAATACCGTCTCCTGCATGATACACTTTAATGATAAAAACTATGTACAATTAAAATAAATATATGTTTAAGAACTTTCAACGCCACAACGGCGTCATCCTCAGAAACAATGCAGAAGTGAGCACAGATGTGAGTGGCCTATATACTTTTACAAGACAAATAGCAGTTAATGCGCATGTGCAATAACGGCAAAGTCCAATACCGTCTCCTGCATGATACACTTTAATGATAAAAACTATGTACAATTAAAATAAATATATGTTTAAGAACTTTCAACGCCACAACGGCGTCATCCTCAGAAACAATGCAGAAGTGCGCACAGATGTGAGTGGCCTATATACTTTTACAAGACAAATAGCAGTTAATGCATATGTGCAATAACGGCAAAGTCCAAATCAAGTTCAGTGGATACAAGCATAGTTGATGGGCGTGACCTAGCCCAAAAGTGTTCTCCAAGGAAGGGGGTAAACACGGGGGTTCATCGTTGCAGAGTCTCTCACCATTGACAAATATGTGAATACTTTCAGAAAAAAGTGTTGCTCGACGATTCCTGGGAGAATCCAGGATAATGGTGTCATTCCAACATGGTAGGTAAGAACCATTTAAACAAAGTCTCGACAGAGATGTAACACCAGAATGCGTCCTAAGATACTATTGACGTTCGTAAATGCGGTGCCCCAAATTACGAGTGGTAGAGCTCACATAACATAAATCTGGCTCAGTAGGGTTAGTAGATTTTAGTGGAACCAAATATACACCGTGACGGTTCACACATTCAACACAGTCTCTGTCCTTTTTAACAGTGTGAAATAAAGTATGAGATCTTACACCAAACTTGAGTTTGTACTTATGACATATGTTCTTTAAGATATTACATACGGGTGGTATATATGGAATGGATCCCACAAATTGATAGTCACATCTCACATTTATCTGCAAGCAAAGCTGTCTGTGGTCGACCAATTGATTTCTTAACAATCAAGCGATCAATCATGTGACGAGGGCAACCAAAAGTCAAGGCAAACTGTTTAATCCTAGCTAACCCTTGGTCCCGGAGATCCTGTGTGGACGAGTGTGTAAATGCACGATTAATAAGAAAATGAAAAGCAGATAATTTTTGCGACATTGGATGAGAAGAAGTAAAAGGTATAAGCGTGGCAGAAAAAGTTGGTTTACGGTAAACAGAAAATGATAAGGAGTTATCAGAAAGATTGCGAAAAAGGCCAAAGTCGAGAAAAGGCAAAATGCCTAAATTCTCGAACTCAACCTCGAACTTGATAGAAGGATGTCGTGAAGATAGTAAATTGGCAAAAGAAGTAAGTTCATCGAAAGCTGAAGGCCAAACAACCAATATACGTCGTCGACGTACCTGATGTAAGGAAGTGGTTTTATGGGGGAAACAGGAATGAGGGTATCCTCTAAGTCCTGCAACAAAACCTCGTTATTTTAATTGTACATAGTTTTTATCATTAAAGTGTATCGTGCAGGAGACGGCATTTGATCTCAATTCAATAGCTTTTGGTGCACGAGTTAATTTCTTCATGTCTTTATCTTCATTGGTAGCATTTTCTTGAGGAGACAATCTGGCACTTTTTACACAGTTCCTAATCAACTGGTAGTCTAATGACAGTCTTAGAAACTCTGTAAAACTAACCCATTGTTTTGCCGGTTGTGGGTTTCGAACCCACGTCTCCTCACTCCGGAGCCAGTTATTCTCCAGACTGAACTGCACCAACCTTGGCTTATCACTGCAACTTGCCGTTTTAACTCTTGCGTCACCTCAGTAGTACGTCACATATACCCCTCCCCCTTGAGAAAGGCGGGGCACTAAATTTCAGGTTTTGGTTCCGCCACAAGCCATGCTTGAAGGAGAGCTCACTGTAGAAGAAGGGATTATTTTTTAACTTCAAACGATGTGGGAAAGAAGCACTTCACATTTACGTTCGGACGCTAATGTGAAAATAAGCCCTTTTTGCCGGTGGTGGAATTCGAACTCACATCTCCTTGATCCGGAGTCAGTTATTATCCCGACTGAACTACACCGACCTTGGCTTATCGCTGCTACTTGCCGTTTTCACTCTTGCATCACCTCAGCGGTACATCATAACTTCAGATTCCACAATTTAACCACTCACTACCATGGGCAACATAATCTGTTTTACTGCTAGAGATCGGAAAGTCCCCCTTTCGCGTTTTCTAAATAAAAGAAGAAAACAGCAAACAGATGGGAGCAGAGTGCGTGAAGATCTGCAAGAGATGCAAGTAATTTATGAGACCATGCGCGGAAATCTCTTCACCTTCTTGTTGGACGAGTGATTATAGGCGATGGTTTCTGGATAATATTACGGGTTAGTCCAGGATTCGAGACCCGGAATGAAATGTGATGACATGCTTGTCCTACAGTGCTGGTTCTCCCCTTTTCTGGAGCCAGTCTCTAAATTTAGGACTTGTTACTCCTTAAATGCTCACAGAGGTCATTAATCATCCACACACACACACACACAGACTGTTTTATGAAGAGCAGGCGATTATTCGATAAATGCGATTATCCGTGAGTAGCCCTCTCTGACTGTGTATACATGTAAACTCATGGCCATTCATTATAACCATTCCTACACTACGTGTGGACGAGCTGCACACCACATAGCAGTGATGCCACCGACCGGTGAGGAATATATGTAGATGGTAGGTTGGTGTTCGCCTGTATAAAGTCCATGCAATAAGGAAGGAGAAGGACTTATCGGAGTTCGAACGGAGAATGATTATCGGCTCAAGAAAGGCGGGGCCCGCATCACAGCAACCACAGGTATTATTGGCTGTTCGAGGACCGCCGTAGTGCAAGTCTGGCGGGAATAATACGAAGAGAGACACACTTCCACACAACGTGCCAGAGAAGGGAGACCACCACTGGTACAGTCGAGGTGAACGCTGGTTGGGATGTCTGTCCAACAGACTTCTCACAATCTCTCAGTTAACGGCACACTACAACCAAGGTACACAGAGAAACGCTTCGGAGTACACAATCCTGCAGAAGTTCTTACGGATGGGCCTAACAAGTCGGCGGCCCATTTGTGTGACTATGTTGACCAACCGTTACCGACAGCTTGGGTTGCAATGGATACTCGAGCACGGTGACTGAACATCAGACGGCTGGGAAAGACTTTTGCTATCTTTTATGTCTCTGTCTTGGTTTGATTGAAGTTTCCTCTCCACTGAGCGCTTCGGAGACACAATTGCAAACATTTGGCTTTTCCATATTGACAAACTTTCTGTCTGTAACCAGACACTAGAGAAAAGACGACACAATTATTCGACTTTTTCCATTGCCCATGTACCCCATTATGACAAAAAATGGGATAAACTTGTCCCAGTGAAGCCGTCTACCCCTAGCTGTTCTAACAAACTAGGATATGAATCCCTACCACTTGCTGGTCTAACCCATTAGGGCAGAGGTGTAACTAGGCATTTCTGCGCTCGGGGCAATACACAATATATTGCGCCCCCATTTTTCTGTCTTACATATATATTGTACCCCCGTCATTCTAATAATACGCTGCTCGACAAATTAAAATTAAAGCACAACCAAACTGCGACTGTTTGCGCAGCTTTTCCCAACTGCTTCGGAGCTCAGACCTTCGGTACCACATCAAATGGACCGAGTGCAGCTGGCAGTCATGACTTGTAGCCGCAGTAATGATCGAATAGCCCCCAGAGAATCTTCAACAAAGTTAACAGCATCCTTATCTTGCAACGTACCGTCCGACTATAAAGAAAAACCGCAATTCTTATTGTTGTCGACAAAGATTACGGTTCTTCTTTAGTTGGACAGATCATACCACCACCGCTCTTTCATTTCTGAATGAGAGCAATTAACATCTCCTGAATACTTTGAGGGAGAAATACAAATTTTAAGCTCCCCGGCTACCGAAACTGGCGAAACATATTATAAACAAATTCTGTAAATGGAAAAGTGACAAAGTATAACGCGATGAAACTACACCGAAAAACTGGTGCAAAAGTTTTAGTTCCAATTTCAATCAGATTGTAAACAATGAATTTTACACCCTCTCTTTAGCTGCGCCTGGAGCAGCCGCTCCGCCTGCCAGTCCCTAGTTACGCCTCAGCGTTAGGGTATGAACCCCTATTCCTAGCGTTCTAATCCACTATGGCTCAAACCCTTTAGGATTTGACCTCTTATTCCAAACTGGTACACGGAAGATTGGTACCCAAAATTCCTACTTTTCGAGCTAATTTCCACATGTTCAGCCAAGGGAGCGTGTACTAATTGCACTAATGGAAGATCATTCCTCTTTGGTGATTGTCGTTGTAGGTAACTGTTCTTTTGGCGGAAAACTCCTACGCCACTAAACTCCAACACTTTTTTCCACCGCTGGGAAAACATACCGCGAAAAATTCTTACTCCTTCTCATATAAGGGAGTGTACATAAATTGCGTTTTGTACGGAGATTGTGTCAAAGTGTAGGAGTTTTCTTAGTGGCATAAAACGATAACAAGAGATTTTTAACTGACGTGAAAGGGTATACAAGATCCTAGTGACATATTGCACTACTTTTTCATTCAGTCGAATGTCGACAAGTAGCTGAGTAAGTAGGACAGGGTTTAAAATCTACAAAAGAAAATGCTTTCAAAACTCTGTACTGTGCAGCCATTTGTGATATGCACTAGTTAATGCAGAGGGTTCGTACGGCCAGTGAAACTGGCGCCTTTCGAAACTAGTTGCTCATTTCCATCGAACTGCTATCTTTCCTCTACAAAGAAAGGTTTTCCACAGTTCAAAGGAGTACTCATCTTTTTAAAATGTGCACGACCTTGACGTACGCCTTTGTCTTGTTACGGTCTCCAAGAATCGATTTCACAGTTCGCATAAATGACATTCGGTGAAACCCAAGGATGTCGCTAAATGATACAGATTAATTAGGATGAAAGGGAGTGGAGCTAAACCATCTGAGAAACAGGAATACTGAGGGGAAGTTACACAGTCACTCCTCCTTCACGCACGTCGTCCAGACGGTTCCTTGCACCGATAGCAAAGTCTATTTTTAGAATATGTATTCATTTTCTGGTTATCTCGTTTGCAGCAGAAACAAATCGATAAGTAACAACCTTTCGTCACAATCATTCTCAAAGCGCCGATTTCTCACAAAATTCTACCAACCTTCTAAAAATACTGATAACTTTTTCAAGAACGGGCTTTTTGAGAAAACGAAGACGCATGATCGCATTGTTCGTTGTTTGCCCGTCCGTTTTTAGATTATCTCCGCTACTCGTAGATGAAATGAAAAACACATTTTTGAACCGGATAGAGAGCAGTGTGTGTGTGTGTGTGGGGGGGGGGGCATTTTTTTCTTTTTTCTAGAACCAAAAATCTGAAATTGCATTTGCCTTTGAGTACCTAACGCTATTAGTAGCTATTTACTCACCACCTTAAATCGCAGTAAATTTATTTTGTACTAAAATGAACATCTCAAATTCAAACGAAAATCTGACACAGGTACTCAATATTTTTTTTTTGGGGGGGGGGTTGAACGACCACCACGTGCAACTCAATGAGCTATAAGCAGTCGCCCGTCTTTCATTTAGGGCAACTGGTTCCAGGAAAGGGAGAGAGCCAGTGCCGTAAGACAAACACAACATCCATGCCTCACCGGGATTCGAACCCGGACCCATCTCGGACGAATGGTCAGAAGCCAGCGCTTAGACCACTGCGCCACCTGAGCGGCACTCAATTTTTTCTTAGTTGCTATTTCAGGATTGGGATCTTTATTTCAATTAATGTGAGAAATGAAGGATTAGCTGCTGCTGGTTCGAATAATTCAAACTAACCTTTCCAGCAGGCAACATATAATCTATGGGTGTAACAGTACCTGTGGTGGAATTCGAACCCACACTTTCCTACTCCGGAGCGGCTGTTCTCCCATTCGAACTACGCTGACAGGCTTATTCATCACTGCTTCATTGTCCATTTGACTCATGCGTCACCTCAGTAGTACGCCATCTACGTCATGTGACGTAGTATGTAACATCATCTACCCCTTGGGAAAGGCCGGGTCATGAAATCGTAATCGCTCCTCGTTCTTCGCCACTTTTTACAAAACAACACAAGAAACAAAGTTGCTCCACTGAAGTGAACCTCCATAGTAGCAGACGGAATGTAATGCGGAGCAACGTCGTTTCTGTTAGCAATTCTTCCCACAGATGAAGTTGAAGTCTGACTACTTCTGTTACAATTATAAACGCATTTCCTCTTCCCCAGTTAAGTAGAAGCAAAGTAGTCTCGATTCCGAAATATGTATGTAAACAAATACTGTACTTCGGACTTCTTCATTTTCGTTGTAGCGACGAATGGTGCTAGAAACCCGCTCCATCTGGTTTTGTGAAGCCGAAAATTCGAATGTAAACATTTCTCAAAAAGAAAAAAATCGAAGGATTTCAGTCGGTATGATTTCCGAGTGACGTATGAACATCGCTCGGAAACGACAGTCTAGTCGGGTGTTGAATGACAACCAAAGACCCTAATTAATGTCAAACCTCAGAAATTATCGCATTTTACATGACATTTTTATAGCAGTCAAGATGACCAAGGCCGCATTCTAGGTATGGCCATAAATGAGTTTCCTTTCGAAATATGAATTTCAGAAAAAATCCCACAAAATCATGAAGTAACCGGAGGCCGGAGGCGTAGCAAAGGGCGGTTTCTCGAGTCTGGACCCCCCCCCCCGAGGCTTGGCTTAAGTGTTACTTTGTGAGATCAGGTCGACATTTCTAAAAGAAGATATTTTTGTTCAGTTCATCGCCATCGAGTACGAATTTAAAGCAATGTTATCATCATCATCATGCAGAGCTTTTTTCTCAGTAACGTTTTTTTTTTCATTTAAATATTTGCATTTAATAAAAAAAAAACATTGCTTAAACTGACCCGCCATTTTTAATTTGCCAATTTTGCTTTATCCCCCTGTCCCGGAAGGAGCATATTTTTTTTACTTTTAAAGACTTTGGGCTTATTCACACTTGGAGTATTTTTTTCCGAGTGGCTTTCACCGTTGAACCAAATCCATGGACCCCCACTCCCACCACCCTTAAGAAATTTCTGGCTACGTCACTGGAAGTAAAGTAACTGCATCGTGTGTTAATGCCTAGGGTAGTTACTCAAATCGCGACCTCTGCCGCCGTCATAGAGTTCACGGAAATTCAAATTAACGAAGTGAAAACAGAATTTAATTTCAAACCAGAGGCGTCGATAAACTAAGAACAGGGCTTAATTTTTGTACTCACCACGTCCCCCCTCTTCCGTAATAAAAAAGAAACTGCAGAATTTTAAAACTGATAGTTGCCACTTCATTTAATTGCATTTTAAATTTAAAATACAAAATTAATCAATTTAAATTCACTTACAACCAATATAACCCCGAGATCTTCCGTTTTAGTACAATAATTTTAGCACAGGGTTAATGTTATTTAAATGTTCATCTCCTCCCTCTCATCGGCGTGTTTTTGAAAATATTTAGATGGCCCCCTTGCTGCTGTAAGGAGTCTTGAGCAATGCTGCAGTGGGCTCACCTTTTTTCTCTTTTGGAGGATTTTGATTTGTGGCTTTCGTTAGGATGAACAACAGATCCCATTTGCAAAAAGTGTGGATATCAAACTTTTAGTCTTATCGACCACGTAATTTAAACAGGAGCAGAGTGAATAGTGGATCCTGTGTGTTTTCTGCGTGCTGGATGGATGACCTGGTTTACTGGGGTGGCGACACTACGGGGCGGGGAGAGGCACCAGATTTCGGAGACAGACAGACAGAGCATCCTAAGTTAAGGGTAACTAAGAGCAATCAAGAGAGACCCCACCGCAGATCAAGAAATCAATCATGGTAACACGGAATTCAGCGCACAAGGCCCAAACTTTCTGAGCGTCCAACTCGCATCCACGTCCACCAGTGTTGCCAACTCTTGAAGAGAACACATGTCTAAAAAGTTAAAAAAAAAATTACAAACAGCATTACACACCCGACGACCCTCGGGGCGGATTCTTACGCGTCCTTCGGTATCATATAATGCTCTAATGTAAATTTGTCAGTAACTTTAATGTCTTCGTTTTTTTTATCTAGTTTTTTATTCACTTGCTGATGATTGATCATTGATTTTAAATAACTAATAATGTTCTGAACTTAGTAAGGGTTTAGAAATTCATTTTTTAACTTAAACGAAAAACATTCTTCAAGATTATAGGTAGGGGGCTTCAGATGCGATTGGATAGGCTTCATCACCATCCCCCCGAAGTGGTCTAGCGATGCCCTTGTTTCAAAATATTTTTAACTTTTTATCTTACAGACCAGGTTGGCGGTTACAGCTGCAATTATCAAACGCATCCAGAGGCGGATGTACTTTCATGTCCTTCGTTTCACTCAGTGACCTTTGACACCTGATCATTTCACAGGCGTCTTCATTTCGCGAGTTGAAATTGGTTCTTTAATGCAAGAGCAAAATACTAAACTTTCCAGCACGGGCACTTTTCCTGGGCCACTGTGCGACTAAGCGTTATTGAATTCATATGATTCATATGATGAGTGTGTGTTCCATGCATAAGTAGCTATCGTTACATTTGAAATTTGAAATACCCCATAAGCCAACTGCTTTGCCATTGCGTGTAGCTATTTATTTGTTCTAATCCTTCAGGAGGTAAAAAGCTTGGGAGTATAAATACATCACCTCCCCCCCCCCCCAAAAAAAAACGCGGTAGGGTGGTATATCTCAGAGGCGTCTCCATTTCGCGAGTTGAAATGGGTTCTTTAATTCAAGAGCAAAATACTAAACTTTCCAGCACGGGAACTTTTCCTGGGGCACTGTGCGACTAAGCGTTATTGAATTCATATGATGAGTGTGTGTTCCATGCATAAGTAGCTATCGTTACATTTAAAATTTGAAATACCCCATAAGCCAACTGCTTTGCCATTGCGTGTAGCTATTTATTTGTTCTTATCCTTCAGGAGGTAAAAAGCTTGGGATTATAAATACATCCCCCCCCCCAAAAAAAACGGGGGTGGGTGTTATGTCTCACAGGCGTCTCCATTTCGCGAGTTGAAATGGGTTCTTTAATGCAAGAGCAAAATACTAAACTTTCCAGCACGGGCACTTTTCCTGGGCCACTGTGCGACTAAGCCTTATTGAATTCATATGATGAGTGTGTGTTCCATTCGTAAGTAGCGATCGTTACATTTGAAATTTGAAATACCCCATAACCCAACTGCTTTGCCATTGCGTCTAGCAATTTATTCGTTCTGATGTTTCGGGAGGTTAAATTCTTGGGAGTATAAATACATCCCCTACCCCCAAAAAAACGGGGGGGGGGCGGAGGGGTATGTCTCACAGGCATTTGCATTTCGCGAGTTGAAATGGGTTCTTTAATGCAAGAGCTAAATACTAAACTTTCCAGCACGGGAACTTTTCCTGGGGCACTGTGCGACTAAGCGTTATTGAATTCATATGATGAGTGAGTGTTCCATTCGTAAGTAGCGATCGTTACATTTGAAATTTGAAATACCCCATAACCCAGGTGCTTTGCCATTGCGTCTAGCAATTTAGCAATTTATTCGTTCTAATGTTTCGGGAGGTTAAATTCTTGGGAGTATAAATACATCCCCTACCCCCCAAAAAAAACGGGGGGCGGGGGGGGTATGTCTCACAGGCGTTTGCATTTCGCGAGTTGAAATGGGTTCTTTAATGCAAGAGCAAAATACTAAACTTTCCAACACGGGCACTTTTCCTGAGCCACTGTGCGACTAAGCGTTATTGAATTCATATGATGAGTTTGTGTTCCATGCATAAGTAGCTATCGTTACATTTGAAATTTGAAATACCCCATAACCCAACTGCTTTGCCATTGCGTGTAGCTATTTATTTGTTCTAATGTTTCAGGAGGTAAAAAGCTTGGGAGTATAAATACATCCTCTCCCCCCCCAAAAAAAAAAAACGGCGGGGGGGGGGGGGGTATTGGTATGTACACAGCCACAGGAGTTTGCGTATAATTACGTCTGGTTAGAGAAGTGAAAATGTTTTAAGTAATTTAAAAAAAGTGAAACATTTATTGAAAGTGTATAATGGGTTTACAAAACTTTTACAATGTAATATAATTATCATATTTGAATAAAGATATATTTCAGATTCGTTTTCAACATTTTCTTTTTTTTTTTTTTTTTGTAAAATTGTAAACTTAGCTTTATGTTTGGAAAAGTAGGTAGCATAATTGCCTATTAAAATATTTGTAGGTAAGTATCTGTGGAATACAACGTCTATGCGGCTATTAAAGCCGAGCATGGAGGGCTCTGGTAAACATTCGTTTAAAAGTGTAAGTCCCAATTGTTCTTGCATGAAGGTGATGAATGATTCGTTTTCGGCTGTAGACAAATCGATATTTAAATCGCCGTCTAACAAGATCGGTAAAAATTCAAACAATGGAGTAAACTTAAAGCTTCACACACTTTGGGTGTACAGGCTAACAGTTGTCGTCGTATATTGGTGTGCAAAAATTAAGGGCGAAGAGGAGAAATTAGCATAAGAGCGGAGCGAGCAGGCAGAACGGACCGAAAGACCACTCAGGAGATAGACTAGGGTCCGGTACGCTAGGGCATGCGCATATATGCAGCATGACGTAAGGGGGGGGTCGGAAGAGTATAAAGCACACGGGTGGTGTACGCTCAGCAATTCGGTGAAAGCTATTGAACGGTGTTCATCGGTTTGAATGACGTCCAGTTGCTACCACCGTGTGATATGGCCAACAGGCAATCCAGTAGACGACATCTGGATGACTTTGCCCGAGGTCGCGTCATTGGGAAGTTGGAAGAAGGTCGAAGTGTGACTAGTGTGGCCGAGGAGTTCGAGATCGCTCACAGCATCGTTTCACGAGCTTGAAGAGCATTTCCACCGACAGGAATAGCTGTCCGAGAGTTTAGCAGTGGTCGTCCACGAGCAACCACGGTGGCGGACGACCGGTATATTGTCCTACAGGCGAGAAGAGACAGACGGCAGACAGCGGGAGAAATCGCAAGGCACGTGCAACAGACAACTGGACGTCCGGTATTGCTTTTTGCCGTGGCCAGGAGGCTGCACAAAGGTGGTCTATTTGCACGACGACCAGTACGGTGTGTGCCATTAACACCTGCTCATCGAAGACGGCGGTTTCTGTGGTTCCAGGAACACAAGACCTGGACACATCAGCAATGGGGTCGAGTTCTCTGTACGGATGAGAGCCGATTTAGTCTGACGAGCGATTCTGGACGTATACACATCTGGAGAGAGCAGGGAACACGCAATCACACCTCCAACATTATCGAAAGAGATTGGTTTGGAGGTGGTGGAGTTCTCGTTTGGGGCGATATTGTGCTTGGTAGCCATACTGAGCTCCACATCTTCCTAGGAGGTTTAGTCACTGGTGTCCGCTATTGTACTGAGGTTCTCCTGCCCCATGCGCGTCTGTTTAGAGGTGCTGTGGGTCCTGAGTTCATCTTCATGGACGACAACGCTTCACCTCATCGTACAGTGGCTGTCGCAGAGCTGTTGTAGAGTAAAGATATTCAACGCATGGATTGGCTCGCAAGGTCCCCGGACCTAAATCCAATCGAACACGTGTGGGACCTTTTCGGGAGACGCTTGGCAGCACGTCACCAGCCGCCAGCAACGATTCCGCAGCTGCGATTGGCGCTCCGCGATGCCTCAACAGCTTCTTGACAACCTCGTCCTCAGCATGGAGAGACGTTGTAAATCCTGCAACGCAGTCAGGGGTGATTATATCCCCTACTAAAGACTGGATTTTTCTTGGCAGCCGCCTGTCACATGGACGTTTCTGTCTTCTGTCCAGTTGTGCTCGAACCTATCTTTTCAATAGAGTGCCTTTGTATTCTTTGGATTCCTTGTTTGGACGTTTTTTCTCACTTGTCCCTTATTCTTACATCTTGGGGATCTTATGGTCGGATTTGAGTCGATGTGGAGCACTTCTGCACGACGTTACATTCGAAAAACCGTCTCGTCCTTAATTTTTGCTCGCCAGTGTATAAAACGTTTGGCATCGTCTAACTTAGTTCCTGGGGTTACCTTATTTCACTAAAACCAATTACTCTAAATTACTTATGGGCGACTCCTTATAGCATTTGTGTTCATGGAGATGATTGATCTCCTACCAAAAGCAAAAAGAAAAACCATAACGTACTCAAGCAGAAGATGGAGCGCGTGGTTAACGTGCTCTCGACTTTGGGAAGGAGGATGTCCTGCTCGTGTTTCATTGTACAGTAGCAAAAAACCCGCAAGTCGGAAGTAACGTTAAGCTGTTGGTTCAGGGTGAAGGCTCCTCGACATAAACAGGTATACGCTCTTTCCCTTGAGCCTTCGACCCGGGCATTTAGTCCATCGCGTGGCTTTGGTGGTGTCCTGTTATGGGTTAGAGATGGAAACCGAAGGATTGGTTCCCACATCAAATTTAAGCAAGTTAGAGTTGTTTTCTTTTTTGGTTTAACTACCCCGTGAGCAACTAACGCTGTGCCCGTCTTGCCTTAGTTGCTCACGTTGGGACCACACCTAGTATCACTGGTCCCAGAGATTGAGCATAGCCAGTGCCGCAGGGCAGGAGCACACATCATTGTCTCATCTGGGACTCGAACTCGGATCCAGTCGGACGATTTGCAGAAGCCAACGTTTCTCACCACTCGACAACTGGGACGTCAGTTCAATTTTTTTTTTGAGAAGTTTGCTCACAATTTTTTATTCCGAAAGTAATTTCTTTCTTTTTTTTTACTTGTTTACTAACTCGAAGTCGGTTTAATTCCATCATAAGTTAAAAACTAAGGAAAAAAAAAAGCCGCCAACCTCCGGATAAAACAGATCACTCTGACATCAACTAATTCTCCTTTGCCGCCCCGGTGGCGCAGTGGTCTAAGCGCTGGCTTATGACCATTCGTACGTGAAGGGGTCAAGGTTCGAGTCCCGGTGAGGCATGGATGTTGTGTTTGTCTTACGGCACTGGCTCTCTCCCTTCCCTGGAACCAGTGACCCTAAATTAGGAACGGGCGACTGCTTATAGCCCATTGAGCTGCTCATGGTGGTCGTTAAACCTTCAATCAAAAAAAAAAAAATCTCCTACAGAGAACCGAACACAGTGAAACGTCAGCTGTCGTTTTTCGTTTTGGCGGGATGTTGTGATACAAACTCAGCTACGAAACGAATACATGTTTCACTTATCAGGATCTCAAGCTCTAGGCTATAGTCTACTGAACTTTACTCTGATAATGATGAGCTGAAATGGTGTGATCCTCACCGTTTCTTTTACCAGTTGAATATTTGACCTCTGCCTTGTGGGAACAAAGAAATGCTCACATGAGCACAACCATTGCTTACGCAATATGCCATTTTACTTCACAAACTTTGTAGTAGCATATCGTTATAACAAGATCTCGAAGTCTTTGATGACCGCCTGAAAGAAAAAGAAACAAAAAAAAAAGCATTCTGACCTCGATTCGGAGAAAGCCAATTTCATCGATGTAATTTTATTAGTCAGTGAAACTGTGTTTAATACTTACACTTCCTGGTGAGCGAAACTAATTTTTGAATTCATTCAGAGCCGCGAAAAGTAGGAAGTCGCGATACTTATTGTGTAGCATAGATACCAGATCATTTAGGTCTTGGGAACTGAAATAAAGAGATTAACCAAAGAGTATTAATAAACGCGGTTAAGGAAGTTTTGTGCTGTACAACGAAATAAAACAGAACGCAAATGAAGCACTGTAAGAGCGACTCATACTACTGTATCAATCACATTGAAGCAAACTCCTTTTTGCTTCCACCAGCTATGTATAAATTGGTTATTTCTGAATCTGCAATACGGTAGTAATTGTAATTTTTTACCAAAAAGAAAACAGATAAATACATTATTCGCTTCATCACTGTCTAACTATTTACTGCGTCAGCAAAATCAACTTCTCTTACGCAAAGGCGGATGCAGAAAATTACAAGCGGGAATCCAAAAAAATACAATTTAAGTTTACTGAAATGGAATTATGGTGGGAGAAATACCGAACGCGCGCTCGCACATCTTTTGAATGGAAATAAATTTTAGAGATAGAGTCTGTTCATAGCCTACAACAAAACTGAAGAAAACTAGAGTCTGTTCATAGCCTACAACAAAACTGAAGAAAACTCTAAAAATTAAAATCATCGCAACAAGTATAAGTGAAACATAGACTGCACAAAGGTATATGAATATTTAACTCAACAAACTCTCAAAGGGAAGGCCATAGCCTCTATGGCCTCCATCTTGAAAGTCTGCCCTTACTATGTGAGTGATTCCGTCGATTGACTTCCCCGTATGCTGGCATAAAAGTGATCTATTCGAGATCTGATCGAAAAGTATCCGACTGCATTTTTTTTTTCTCCTAAACTAAATAAAGATTTAAGTTATTTTTTTCTCTGTCCTAAACTAAAGATTTAGGTTTTGACATTTTAATTCCCTTCTGCAACACGAATGTCATGAAAATAAATAAATACATCGCTCTTTCCACGTTCCGGAAACACATAGCAACCGAAAAATTGTTTTTCAGCCGCCGCCGTGGAATTGAACCACGGAACTCTCGATAACTGAGCCCCATCTTACGGATTTATGATGTCAGAAGCTGACTTAAAAATACACATAGCACCGTGGATTCTTGGCCACCATGGTGTAAAGTTAACGCGCTCGGCTAGTTATCGAGCGTTCCGTGGTCCAATTCCACGGCGGCGGCGGCGGCTGAAAAACAATCTTTTGGTTGCTATGTGTTTCTGGAACGTGGAAAGAGCGATGTATTTATTTATTTACTGACGCCACGTATTTCGAGGATTTTCACCTTGGATCTCGCCCTTTGGATTTAATTGCTATAATATATATATAGCCAGTGCCGTTAATACCCACCAGATGGAGACGTCTCAGTAGCTGAGCCAATCTTACGGATTTATGATGTCAGAAGCTGACTTAAAAATACACATAGCACCGTGGATTCTTGGCCACCGTGGTGTAAAGTTTTTGCGCTCGGCTAGTTATCGAGAGTTCCGTGGTTCAATTTCACGGCAGCGGCTGAAAAACAATTTTTCGGTTGCTATGTGTTTCTGGAACGTGGAAAGAGCGATGTATTTATTTATTTACTGACGCCACATATTTGGAGGATTTTCACCTTGGATCTCGCCCTTTGGATTTAACTGAGCAGCGTGTTGTTGCTCCGCGATTTTCTTGTGATTTGGGTGTGTTATTGGACTCTTCGCTCCTTAATTTCACGTTCACCTTAAGTATAAAGGTATCGTCTTTCATTTTGCTTCGTTCCGAGCGCGGTGAGTGCCTATTTTGTTGTAATTCGTCTTGTTTACGTTTGGCCGAGCTGGCCAAGCTCGCTACTGGGCGCCGCCATTAAAGATGGCGACTTCCGGTAGGGATAGTGATAGCCCTAATCTCTCTTCCTTTTCAGATGCCCCAGATGGGGGTGTTGCCACGCAAGCGTCCGCTCGTGGCGGTGCCAATTTGCCTTCCCCAGCTACGTCACATCTCCCGGTTTCCGCTATCGGTGATGACGCAATGGACATCAATGGAAATGCAGCCTCTTCTAGCACTGCCGAGCCCAACGTGTCATTACCTTCGTTTTCTTCTGTTGCAGCCTCAAAAGTCTCTCGTCCAGCATCCAAGAATAATTATGTTGGCGCTGAAAAGCTGAAATCTTTCATTTCCCAAGCAGGCAATAATATCGTGCTTAATATCCCAGCCAGCTCTCCAGCTGGCACAGCTTTTACTGAGAATCTTGCGAAAGGCGTCCATTTCGAAGCCCTTCCGGACACTCCTTTGCGAGTATATGCAGATGCCATTGCACAGCGGTTCCCATCTCAATCTATTCCGCAAATGTATCGAAGAGGACGACTTGTGGTCGTTTATCTGGCTACTTCTGAAATGGCGAAATCTCTCCTAACATCTGGCCTCACGATTGGTGATAGACATCTTTCTGCAGAACCGGTGGGCCAAAGACCCATTAACGTTTCTTTCTACCCGGTCCCGTTGGAAGTGACAGATCTCATGCTGTATGCTGTCTTATCTTCGGTTGATCGGGTAGTTGGAGGCATACAAACGCATCTTGCTGCCCGAAATGACCCATTGCGTGATCCACGACATGCGTCGATCCAAGGTGCTCGCCGTGTTGCGAGGGTCATATTTCCATCACAAGAAGCAATCGAACGGCTTCCAACACACTTCACTGTTCGCTGCGAGGATCAGGTCAGGCAAATAAACTTCCTGACGGAATTCCATTGTAGTCAATGTCACCAGGTTGGTCACTACTATAAACAGTGTCCAGTTGCTCCACCAAAGTCTGTTTCTCCCGTCTCACCGACGCCTTCTCATCAAGATCCTAGTAGCGCTCCATCACCTATAGTGGTTCCTGCGAACAACCTACCTTCAGTGGCAACTTCTGCGCCAATTGTTGTCCCACCTTCTCTTTCCGAAGAGCACTACCCAGTTTTACAATCTTCACCATCTTTTCGTGTTCCTGCGGACCCTACAGCAGTTGCTGAGTCCGTTGCGACTGACCAGTCTGATACCGAGACCTCGACCGCTGATGACACAACCTATCAAAGCGTCAGCGACCAAGCTATGAGTGATGGGACGGAGGGCTACCTCCGGACCCGTCCTGACAAAAGGGATGCCAAACCTCCTCGCGGCTCTACGAAACGACGGCGACACTCTGGCCACTCTACTCAAACCTCTCCGACTCAGCCTGCTGGATCAACTGCTTCGAGTCACCCTGTAAAGTCTTCCAAGCCAGTTATCTACCTCCTGCCTCTTGAGGAATTTTCCGCACGTCTACACATGAATGTGTTTCCGGACACTCCTCTCCCTTATGACGAATTGCACGATTTTGCTTGTGCCAAGACTCTTCTTCCTAATTTACCCACCTATGTCAACCGTTTTGAAGGTTGCTACCCTGCAGTTGAGAATCAACGGGCACAACTGTTAATTCTTTACAATAATATCAAGAGTCCCTCTGCCGAGGATGCTGCCACTCAGAAGTGCATCCAACGGCGGTACAACAACTTCCGTTCCCATTTGGAAAAGATTGTCACTGCCACTAGAGACATGGCACTTTCACTGTGGCTTCCTTGAATTGCCGCGGGTTAGCGCCACCAGTGTTGAACTCCCTCGTTTATGAGGACATTTCAGCCGCTGGTGGAGATGTTCTCCTTCTCCAGGAAACTCACTGCTCTAGTGACACACCACTCACCTATGGAGGCGCTGGCCGTACACCTTTTACCACTCGTATCGCCTCTCGCAGTATGGTGGTATAGCTGTAGGTGTGCGCTAACGGTTTTTGACTCAGCTGACTTCTACTTCTGTGATAAATTTGCACCTTGATTTTCTTCAGTGTTTTACCTTTTGTGTGCATAATGTTACTTTTCATATCTTTAATGTATATATCCCCACTGATGAAATATATGTTTGCCGCCCCGGTGGCGCAGTGGTCTAAGGCGCTGGCCTCTGATCATTCGTCCGTAAGGGGTCCGGGTTCGAATCCCGGTGAGACATGGATGTTGTGTTTGTCTTACGGCACTGGCTCTCTCCCTTCCCTGGAACCAGTGACCCTAAATTAGGGACGGGCGACTGCTTATAGCCCATTGAGTTGCTCACGGTGGTCGTTAAACCTCCAATCAAAATATATATATATATATATATATATATATATATATATATATATATGTAGCTCCTCTTTTCCGTAATATTCGTGCAGCGATTGCAACGATTCCTCCCGGGGACTATTTCGTTCTTGGTGGGGATTTTAACTGCACGCTGCATCCTTCTCTTGACAGAAATTCGTCCTATGGCGAATACCGCATGTATTTAGTTTCACAGCTGACTCAGCTCCTTGATGATTTTCAACTTGTCGATTCCTTCAGACGGCTCAATCCAGATTCCATTTCCTTTACGTGGTGTAATCCGCCGACGTTCGGTACTACTGCTGCGCGGTTAGACCGAATATATGTTTCTGCTTCCTTACTCCTGCTATCACTGCTGCTCGACATTCGCCCACTGTATCTTCCGACCATTCTGCCGTTTCACTATCAATTTGTGTCTCTCCAGCACCTTCATCTACGTGCCGTCATTGGACATTTGATCACACTCTCTTGCAAGACCGTTCCTTTTGTGAGGAAGTTCAGACGTTTCTCTCAAATCGGAAGTTGCTGCTCACAACGACCCCAAGCACCTTGCGTTTGTGGCTTGATGTCAAACGGGATCTTCTCTTGCTCGTTCGTCAACTTTCCTTAACTATTTCCACTACTCGCTCGATAGAGATGAATAACCTACGAGGACTCCTCTCCGCGACGCCAATTTCTGACCAGCACTATTCCTCCGTCCGTGATGAACTTCATGCCTGCCTCGAACCATTTGCTCAGCAAGCAGTCCGTCGTCTTCGGCTCCTACGCATTTCACCATCGACGTATTCTTTCGAAGTCCTTTCGAAGATGGAATCCATGCGACGCACGTCAACTTCCATCAGACATCTCCGATTGCCTGATGGCACTGTTACTGGCAATACAACTCTCATCTGCTCTCATGTCCGTCACTTCTTTCAGGAGAAGTTCCGAGCGGTTGCGCAGGGTTCTTCTTTTTCTTCCTCCTCTTTTCTTTCTTCTCTCCCTCAGCGCTCTTCTCATTGATGATTTTTTCTTTGCCTGAAATGAGGGAGGCTTTTGCCTCCCTCAATCTTCACTCTTCCCCGGGACCTGATGGCCTCCCGCTGTCGTTCTATCGGGCCTTTCTTCCGTCACTCCTGCCTTTTCTCTCTGCCGCTTTTTCGTGTGCTCTTGTTTCTCCTGCGCTTCCGCCGGAATTTACAGTTGCACATGTCATCCTCCTGCCGAAGAAGGGTGACCTTCTGGACTTGTCGAATTGGCGCCCCATCTCCATTCTCAACCTGGATTACAAATTCTTCATTAAACTCCTTTCTCGCCGCCTTAATTCTGTTCTTCCGTTCCTCGTATCCCCCGACCAGACACATACGGTCCTGGTCGTTCTATTTCTAACAATATCTCCTTTCTTCATAACCTTTTTTTCTTGCACTAAAACATTCCGAACCCCTAGCTTTGTTTAATCTTGACCAGAAATCCGCTTTTGACAACGTTTCTCATACTTACCTTTCTGCCGTATTAACTCACTTTGGTTTTCCCCCCGCTTTTGTTTCTCTCATCCTTAGCCTTTACCGGGGCACCCATTTGCACGTTCGGACGGCCACATTTTTGACGGCCCCGATTCCTTTTCGATCTGGCATCAGACAAGGTTGTCCATTATCAGGACAACTCTTTGCTTTCGCTTTTGAGCCTTTTTTATTGCGAGTCGAGCGTCTCTATTACCTGCGGTAGGACCGATTATTTCTAGTACTCGGCACCACCGTTTTCTTGTTTCTGCTTATGCAGATGATGTTACCTTTTGTCTTCGCCGCGATGACCAATTTGATACTCTTCTTGCCACTTATGAACAGTATGCTGCTCTCTCTGGTGCTGCCCTGAATATTCAGAAGAGTGCTGGCCTGTGGTGTGGTTCTTGGAGGGGCCGCACTGATTTACCGTGGGGAGCAGTGTGGTCCTCCTCGACCCAAAAATTTCTTGGAGCTCATTTTGGACACTCCTTTACCGCAAGCACCGTCACTTGGCAAGCTCTCCTCCCACGACTTCATCGCACGGCTGGTTTTTGGCGATTTACCTTTTCCTTTTCCTCTTACTTTCAACGTGCTCAAATTGTTCATCGATATCTTCTCTCACAATGCTTCTATCTTTGGGATTCCTGTGTATTTAAATCGCATCATTTCTCTGCCATCAATAGTATTTTCACTTCAGTGATCTGGTCATCTAGACATTGCATTTCTGCTGCCACGATTTCTCTGCCAACATCATTTGGTGGTCTTCATTTCCCGTATGTCAGAACATATTATCGAGCTCACCGAATCGTCTCCTTCATTCGTCTTCTCCTTTCGCCCTTACCTGCACTTTCTTCTATCCTGAATACTCTTATTTCTCTTCATGATCCATCCTTCACTTTCCTCCTTTTTCTTAGGATGGATTCATCTCCTTCTACTTTTAAAAGCCTCCCACCACTTCTTATCGACGCTCTAGCGGTATTTCATTCTCTCCCGCTACTCCGCGCTCCTCCATCTACCACCCTGGACCTGCTTGCAGAACCTCTTATCTTTTCCACTCAGATTCATCCACCCGACCAACCATACTTTCTCCCCCCTGGTTCCGCTCAGGAATTCTCACAGTCGAAGATTTATTAACTTCCGATTTGACCTGGAAACCCCTCTCTTCTCTTTTCCCTGACCCTTCTTCCACCTTGGAAGAGGAGTATGACCTTCTTCGCTCCGCTCTCCGTACCCTCTTCTCACTTCTGGTTTCTGACACTGGCCTTGTTTCTGTCTCTGGACCGAGCCTCTCTCTTCCTTTCTTCCTTCCCTTCCGGGACTCTGTTGCTCCCATTTCTTCTTTTTCTACTGCTTCTATCTATGCGCTCCTGCGTGCGCCCTTCACTTCTCCGCACGGTCTTCCTGATGCTTCCCCTTCTCTTCTGCTGCCTATCTGGTCTGCCTCTTTCTCTCCTCTTTCTACCCCGTTAGAGCGAAACATCCAATGGCGGTTTCTTCACCGCCGACTTCCTGTTCCTTCTTCTTTCTTTCACATGTCTATTTCTTCTACTTCTCTCTGCTGCTTTTGTGGTGTTGAAGGTGATGTTCTTCATGTCTACTGTCACTGTCCCGTTCTCCTTCCACCTTTCAATACTGCCTTTCGTCTTGTAGGCACCATTTGCTCCAGAGACATCCCTTTTCAAGCGTACGAGTGATTACTGCTTACCAAACATCCCCCGGCTATTTTGCCGGATGCCTGTGCCTATCTCTTCGTACTCGTCAAACATGTCATTTTTCTTTATCATCAATCTCTCCGCTCTCATGCTACCACGCCTAGTATCCTCTCTGCTGGCGCGGCCTTACGGTTGATTTTTAGGAATCGCATCGTGTCTCGACTACGCCTGGAGAACTTCGCTGCTTCCACCCTCAATCTCAAGCCTCTTTCTGGTCTACTAACGCCGGATATCTATAGGAAGCAATTCGATAAGGTCTCTAGAGAAAAAGGGGAAAGCTACATGCAACTAGCAGGGAGGTTAAAAAGAACATTAACATACTATGTTAACAGTAGTGAGGTCAAAGAATTTGACCAATTAGTGAATCTCATTGTATATGATAAATATAAGACCTTGATATCCCCTGAGCTAAAAACTTACATTTTGCAGACAGGAGCAACGGGAAAACTAGAGAAAATTGATTATCTAGCGGAATTATGTGACCTATTTACGAGTCACGTGGGGACAAGAGGAAGCGAGGAAGAAAAACCCAGACAAGGATACAGCAGCGGGTTTGCATGGAGTCAGGCTTGGGGTAGTGGACCGGAACGCAGCTGTGGGCCTAAACTTCCTAATCAAGGAACGAAGATTGGAGGTTGCTTTCGTTGTGGGATGAAGGGGCATTTCAAGAATAATTGTCCCCAGAAATCATTACCCAAGAGGAAAGAGTGTAATCCAGGGAGTTGGAGGAAAGGAGACCCGAGAAGAATTAATCGTGTCGGCCTAGAGCAACGTAGTTCAGGACAGGCAGGCTATAATCGAGAAAAAACGGCTGAAGAAAGGAGAATCACCGTAAGGGTAGATAGGGTGTCCGCATGAGTTAGTTTACGGGTGGAGATAGCAGAAATTCCGTTAGGAGACGCAGTGAGGCTGGTAGGTGAAGATGAATTGGAAGCAGTGGCATTAGTAGACACTGGGTCAGAATTTTTCTGTGTAAGGGCAGATGTTTTAGGTGAATAGTTAGTTGAACCGCAAGGTTCGGTGATTTTGACAAGTTTTGATGGAGGAAAGAAGGAATTTCCTATCAAACAATTGAGGGTCCGAATTGAGAATGAAGGTATGATCAAAGCAGACAAAGGGGTAGGTTCGTCTGCCGAGATTTTGTGTGCCATTGTTCCCAACTTCACTAATCAGGTAATTTTAGCACCAGATGATTTTCTGAGGTTAAGGGAGTTACAGGAAACGACGCCTCAGTGGCCGACAGGAGGTGTAAATTCTGAGTCGGGAATGTTAGATAAACACGTGACAGGATAAAAGGCGGAGTCGGATAAGCACGTGGTAGGAGAAAGCCGGATGATGAGTCATGATGACGCGCATTTCGCTATCAGAGCCATGCTTAGAAGCGGCAAAGATAGCCGCGGGGTAGAGCAACGTATGGGGCGAGAAAGTAAATAGAACAAATGGAGAGAGCACGTGGCAAGGCGAAAGAGTAGCCTTAGGGCAGATCACAGCTTGACGCCAGGCGCTCTGCAGGTTAAGAGCGAAACTTAACCGGCACAGCATAAACCAGTGGACGAAGAACAGCCCCAAGCAGGAGGGAGAGATTATAGAGAGACGCAGGAAGAGCCGTCGGAGACTTACATGTTCGACACCAAAGCATTCATCAGGGAGCAGATTAATGACCCGTCTTTAAGAAAAGCGAGGGATTGGGCAAACATGAAGAAAGAAGGTTATGTGATATGGGACAGCATGATATATCACAAAGAGAAGGTACAGGATCAGGATACTTTATAACTTGTAGTACCGGAAACCAGAAGGGAGAAAATTTTAAAAATGGCCCACGATTCAGTTTTTGGAGCACATTTGGGAGCCAAGAAAACTCAAGAACCTATTGTGTACTCTTTTTATTTGCCCGCGTTGAAGAAGGACGTACGGAAATATTGCAATTCGTGCACGGCATGTCAGTTAAGGCGTCCGGTCACAAAAGAGGATGAAATACCGATTCAACCGGTGAGAAGGCAAAAATTTCCATTTCAGGTAGTGAATGTTGTTTTGATTGGGCCTATCGAACCCTCTTCAAGTAATGGGTGTTAGTATTAGTTGACCAGCATTCTAGGTCACCTGAGTGCGTATGCTTAACGTCACTCACAGCTAAGAGCACGTGTGAGGCTCTCTTAGAAATATTCCAGCGAACTGGTATACCAGAAGTGATAGCTATGGATAGGGGAACACATTTCGTGGCATCTTTGACCCAGGAAATATTGCGACGTTTGGGGCCTACCTCACATTTTTCGACGCCGAATCATCCGGCCAGTAATGGGCTCGTAAAACGATTCAAGAGGATGCTCAAGGACATGCTACATCACATTATCAGAAAGGAGCCTAAGCAGTGGTACAAAGCCATACCATTCTTGCTATGGGTGTATCGGGAAATTCCCAATGCTACGACTGGAGTGGCCCCATTCAAATTGTTGTACGGCAGGGAACCAGTACGTCCGGTGGCAGTTTTAAAGAAAAACTGGACTGGAGAATGTGAGTTGCCAGTAGGAATTTCGGTTCCGGCTACTCAGTATTTACAAGACTTGAAAGAACGGATGTGGAAGACCACAGAACAGGTGGAAATGTTTGCTGTGGAGCAGCAGCAGCAATATACGGAGTATCACAACCGTAATCTTAGGCAGAAGGCCTACGAGGTTGGAGATCAGGTCATCGCTCTGATACCTGACTAATACAACAACCTGTACGCGCGGTAGACAGGTCCCGTTAGAGTGAGAGAAAGGAGGGTCACTAATAGCTACATTATTGGGACTGGCTGTGTAGGTAGGCGCACGCAGGGAAGCTGCGCGAATTTAAACCTAGGGTAGGAGCTGTGGGAGTGATATTCGAGGCTGATGAAGATTTTGGAAAAATCACGAAGAGGCCCAGGCATGACGCAAAGGGGAAAGAAATAATCCCGGAGGATATTTGTGTAAAAAATGAGGCCAACTCTCCGGAGCAGGTGAAAGGGTTGCAGAAATTCGAAGGGTGGATCTTCGGACACAAGATCGAGGGAATGTCGGATCATAATCCACTCACATTTCTTACTAACTCAGCTTCTCAGAGTTCGAAACTGCAACGATGGATTTTAGCCATCTCACAATTTAATTTATGTTTAACGCATGCGCCAGGAAAAAGAATTTCACTTGCGGACGCGTTGTCACGTCTGAATTTCGTTGACTAAAGCAGCGCCATGATGGGGTAGGCCGAGATAGCCGCAGGTTATACGGCAGAGGGTCATGAGAGTGGTACCCGTGGCTTATTCCCAACGACAAGAAAATATTACAAGTGAAGTTTGTACGAAGTGCCGCAAGAAATATATACACAGAACTTTACGGTGATAGCAAAACTACAAGAACTTTCCTTTGTAGGTTTTGTGATCAACAGTGTGATAACTATTGAACTTTATCATCGGACTTGCTATTCACTCGCGGTGCATTATAAATGTGCCCTCGAGTTCAAAAAGTGGGGAGCTCTAAGGTGACGGAGTCGGGCCCCACTAATTATTTCCATGTAGTAATATTTTCTGTAATTATTTCTCATTTCAAAGGCAATGTAATGTAAATTCAAACGCACGTGGTACCATTTCCTTTGTAAGCTGGATTATGTAACCGAACGAAGCACGTGACTAGCAAGATCCGTTGACCACGACGAGGTCTCATGTATAGGTCAAAGGTTACCACTTCCGGTGGACGGCTAACTCCACACCAATAGGATTTCCACAGGCGAAAAGGGGGGAGATTAAGGATATAAAAGGAAGCGACACGTTTCCTAACGAGGCTTTTCGTGTTTCACCTTCCACGGGTTGGAAGTCTTGTGCTAAAGCAGAGAGTGTTGGTTAGACCTCTCGGTGTTTTCGTTTTTCACTGACGGAGGAGTCAGGGTTTTCGGCAATAAGAGATCAGCCGGGGTTTTAGAGGGAAAGACTGAAGTCCACGTGGCGAAGGGTCTTCCGGGATATCAGTGAGATAGTAAAGTGTTTGCTAGTTGAAAACCTGTTGGCACGTGGAGATAGCCAATCAAACGGAACTTATTCTTTCAACTATTAAACTTTGTTTCGGCAAACCAAGGACTTGTTATTAGAGTTATTCATTGTCGTAAACTGAAGTGATTACTGACTACACGTTCCACTATTTCAAAGATCGAGTTTAACTCGCCGGCTCTCAAACGAACCTACGTCAGGCCCGTTTGAGAAATTCGGATTCAGCAAGGTCTGGTAGCAGATCGAACTCAGTGGGACCTGACATAGTGTATAACCAATAAATGACTACTGTCACCCAGTAAATGACCGACACACAATTTATGTCGGTCATTTACTGGTCGCAGTACCCTTTTAGGTGATTCAGTGGTACAAAAATTTTCGCATTATTTATAAGGTGGTCATTATACTTGGTAACAGAGCACGAGACAAAATCTTTACTAACATCAGTGTATGACCGAAATGGTCATTCACTGGTACCATACAAGGGAATTGTTCCAGTATATGACCACCACTACTACTGCATGCATTTGAGGTTATATACGTTTTCTTTCTATGAAAAATATATTGATGACTTTTAAGTTCCACAACAATTATAATAAAAGTAAGAAGGAACTATTATAATATGTGATATTACATTACTACATGATTAATCGCACAAGGGGTTACCTTATTGGGGAGTTTGAACAGAACAAACAATTTCACTGCACCCATATGTATACCACCATCTTGGATTCTGTATCACGTAATTATGGTCAGCCAATCACAAGCTTTACAAGAGACTTCGCTGCTTCTCTTATTGGTGCAACTTCATTGGCTAACAGGTCCGTAGAGCTTATTTTAAACGTTTTTAGTGGAAATTGTTCATTTTCTGGTCCGGTCATTCACTAGTCAGTTCTAGGTATAATAACAGCAAAATGCAGTATGTAGCAAAAGAAAATAATAAAATGATCTGGTATAAATATATAATTTAACAAGTTCTTTGTTGGTACTTTTAAACCTGTTTCTTTCACTATGACTTTTTTTTTTTTTTTTTTTGATTGGAGGTTTAACGACAACCGTGAGCAACTCAATGGGCTATAAGCAGTCGCCCGTCCCTAATTTAGGGTCACTGGTTCCAGGGAAGGGAGAGAACCAGTGCCGTAAGACAAACACAACATCCATGCCTCACCGGGATTCGAACCCGGACCCCTTACGGAAGAATGATCAGAGGCCATCGCTTAGACCACTGCGCCACCGGGGCGGCACACTATGACTTGAAGAGCCGTTCTAATGACTACACATAAGCATTCAGTTAGATGCTGTGAACCTCTAAGCACGAAACTGCATAAGAGGAGCCTCTCGCAGGTGATAGGGGTCAATAGTATATTTGTATATATGCACTAAACTAGCAAATTATTAGGAACACCCACTAGCAATCAGACAGTGCCATCCTCACTTACCTATGCAAATATGACGTTGAGATGGCTTTATAAACATCTCACTGTAAAGTCTTCAGGAGTGTACCAAGAGTATATAAAGCCAATATGGAAAATCTCGTGATTTAAGCGACTTCAAAAGGGGCATGATAGTGGGCGACAGTCTGGATGGTGCAAGCATCTCGGAAACGGCAAAACTTCTCAGCTATGCAAGAATAATTGTATCGAGGTATATATGATATACTTGAGTGGTACACAAACAACAAAACAACCACTCAGCGGCCTTCCTGTGGACGGAAACTAGTCGATGTTCGAGTGCAATGGCGACTGAAGAGGATTGCACGAGGTAACAGACGAGTTCAAATGTTCTTTATTCTACAACGAGAGAATTGCACAATATACAGTATACAGATGATGAATGATGATACTTACATTATGAGTATGTTACAGGTGAGATGCAGGAAAAAAAGAAACATAAATAAAGAGTCTTTGAATTTAACAGAGATGTTCATGATGAGGTTACAATACTTGTATACATATGCTATGAACAGTTGAAATCTTGACAATGATGAATGTTAATGGAAAGCAGATGGAGGTTCTGAATGAACAAAAAAATTATGCGTAAGAGAGAAAAAAATGAGGCAGGTTTTGTGAATATTAAGTGTTCAGTTTGACACGATGATTGATGATCTCGTACCAACGATCAAGTGGAGACAAGTCTTTGTGGAATTTAGGCACACAGTTCTTGCGCAAAGCTTCAGTGTAATCTATTTGTAGTCGGGCTGTAAGTCGGCAGCAGAAAAACATCGAGAGTTTCCGTTGAGCGGATTGAATTGTAGTAGTTGGGCAAGTCTAGTCAGCGTGTAAGTGAAAAGACAGGGGCGGATTTCCCACTAGGCGCAGTAGGCGCGCGCCTAGGGCTCCAGAGCTTGAGGGGGCCCGAAAACTTATAATTGGATTGGCAGCTTTGTTTTGCTTTTCATGGACCGAAATAAATCAATCCTTAAAGTGACCACTTTATTGTCAATTGATAATTTACTTTCTCATTTTAAATTTTCGAATTGTTATCGATGTACTTGTTTTGAAAGAAACTGTTAAAATAACATAGCCTTCCTTTTAGTGGTAGGTGAAACAAGAATTGACGCTTCCCACATTTTTCATTGTTTAAGGCGAATACTTAGCTGGCTGTGATATAAATTATTTTCATGACTTCCAGATAAGGAAAAACATCTGTGTTGGAACTTTTTACCTGTCTTTTCTGAGCTGCGATGAAGAGGGCACTGTCCCGATGATCCGGGGTGTTTGCTGTTTACTACCTTTTCTCTCTGGAGTAGTATAATCAAGTTCTTCCTTAGCCCTAATCTTCCTACACCACCCTAAACCAAAGTAGCCAATACAATCTTCTCTTCGCTAAAAAGAAAGAAAGAAAGAAGAAAAAAAGAAAAAAGAAACGAAGCACCCAAAAGGAATCATCCAATCAAGATGAAAATTGACATGTGTAATGTACATGTATAGGAGAGGAAATTATTGCAATTCCACAGCAGTTGGGCCATTTGTCCGGATAAAACAGTTACATGAGTAGAAGAAGTCAGTAAGTTGTATTGTAGCGCCACAAACCCAGCGTGGCAGAGACATATACAGTTTACGGATACTGTTCTGAGGTATGGAATGCCAGATGGTGTCCAAATTGTGGGCCAATTTGCCGACATTCCGGGATGGGTGTTGGTGGGGTCCGATCATGTTTGATCGGTGAGAAATCGGGTGACCGAGAGAGCTGTGCCGCGTGTGGCCGGGTATTATCTTGTTGCAAAATTATTCGGTGATGTGCAACAGGACGGGCAGCACAACAGGTCGTAGAATGCGTCGACGTACCGTTGAGCCGTGGGGATAGAACGCAGGACTTCGAAGGGTGTCCAGCTATCGTGAGAAATAAATAGCTTCCTAGACAGTCAGATCGGGTGTCGGAGCCCTGTACAGTTGCACGGTAAAAGTAGGATCCGTGCGCTGATCGGCTCGTCTCCAGACACGCATGCGTTGGTTATCGGCGCGAAGTGCAAACCGTGACTCATCACTGGGGACAACATGGCACCACTGGACATTATCCCTCGTCGATCGGGTCCGAAAACACTAACTGGAGCCTGCGATGCTCTCTGATCAGTAGAAAGCGGCGAATTGGCCCCCTCGAATGTAATCCCTGTGCCGCAACTCATCTGGCAACCGTCCGAATGCCCACTTCCGTACCTGTGGACGACGCAACATGGCCACGGATTGTTGAAAGCGATGAATTCGGTTCTGTTCGTGCGGCTCTCACAATCGCTCAATGTTCGCGTTCTGTCGTTGCCCTCGGCCGTCCACTGCCCGTGTGCCGCTGGATTGTGATGCCCTGTTCGACCCATTTGCGCCAACATCGTCCGATTACCGCGTCGCTCCGATCCAAATGCCTGGCGATACGGCGACTTGACCAACCGGCTTCTCTCAGCTCAATTATTATCCTCTCGCAAACCCGCTCGACTTCTCGTGGATCGTCGTCGTGGCATCCTGACAGTCTGGAGGTTAATGTACCAGTAATTCGCTGTCACAATTGCGTCGCCCTTGACCTATTGCGTCGCCCTTTGCTCTTGATATACCCTTCTCGATGCGGTTTCAATGCGCTGCCGCGGGCAGCTATTTAGTCATTGGTAGTTATTTTTTAATTAATCATTTGCATATTCGGCCCTGAGGTACTTGCACGCAGAGTTTCAATAGGATCAAAGGACTTTCTCGGGGTGCTCCGTTCTTTTTTCTTTTTTTCACGAAAAGTGTGTGCTTAGGCTGCAAAATAAAGAAATTCGAAAATGTTGTACTGTTTATCTTTTTTTTATTGAATAGTGTTAAAAGAAATTTTTATTGTATTGCAATAGCTTTTTCTTATTGCTTTCTCCTCCCCTAGTTTAATACTGATAATACTAAAGTATTTTCACCTTTTCTATTCCTAAATTGACAACAAATTAACATTTGAAAAAGCAATAAAAGTTTTTTATTGATTGAAGGTTTAACGACCACCGTGAGCAACTCAATGGGCTATAGCACCGTGAGCAACTCAATGGGCTATAGCAATCGCCCGTCCCTAATTTAGGGTCACTGGTTCCAGGGAAGGGAGAGAATCAGTGCCGTAAGACAAACACAACATCCATGCCTCATCGGGATCTGAACCCGGACTCATCTCGGACGAATGGTCATAAGCCAGCGCTTAGACCACTGCGCCACCCGAGCGGCCAATAAAAGTTTCAATGATACTCTTACTCGAAAAACTGTGGTTCCTAATTTTCCATTTTCAAGCTGGATCCTTTTCACTTAATCCTTATGCTTCTGTTTCTGATAACTGCGGTGGAGGTATAAAGAAAATTTTACGCATCTGTTTGACAATAAAAGAAAACGCAGACCTCAATTTTCTGATGAAAGCAATAAGGAAAAATGTTTTCAAGAAACTCTTCACACTCTCGCTTATTTGCACTGACTGGTGAAATTCTTACTGTCCAACTTTTTGGTCCACGACATTTGTGTATGCCATGGACGGCTGAATCTCTTCGATTTAGAGAATCGTTTGCCACAAGAAAACTCCTCTACGAAAAGTCATCCACCTTTTTTAAGCGAAGTACTGTGCACAAATTTAAATTTACCCGTATTTTGTAACGTGGAGGACTTCTCCGGTTGCCAGTGTCTTCAAGTATTTTATTTTTGCTGGATACCATGCTCGTTGCCTACTAATTTGACTAATTTGCTCATAACGTAAAAACAAGGCGATTTTCTAAAGCTGAAGCAATGGAAAGGGCATGTTTTGTAATTGAAACTTATTCCAGTTTCATGACAATTTATACGAAATGTATTGATAAATTTAGCGAAACTCCATTTTCAGCGCCTTTAGCGATAAATTCGCCAAGTAACTACAGCAACTGAAGATGTACTAATGTAGTTAGTTTTGCCAAACGTATCAAACTCAAAAAGAACTTTTGCCGTAACCAAAATGGTCTCTCGTAGCGTAAAGCTGAAATTTCTTAAATTTCTAATTCCAGAACTAGAGGGAAATTTATGAACTGGTAGTGAAATTTAAAATGGCCAAAATTTAATGAAATTTTATGTCCTATCATTCGCAAAAATAATTTTTGAAGAATCTGTGAAAACCACATATACTGTCCTTCAGTACCTCTAGCAGGAAATTAATGAACTGATTCGAAAATTTAAGTATTTGAGAAAGAACTGTTAAGCCTAATCTGAGAGGCGCAAAAATATTCCTTCAAAAGATAACTTTAATTTCTTGAATGCTCAACTTTGACAGCCTTTAGTCGTAAATTCATAAAGAATATGGGATATTTAAAGTGTCAAACTTAGTACCCTTTGATTTCCTATTAGCCGCAAAAAAATATTTTGAAATATCTGTAAAAACAAAAAGTTCGATGTACGCGAACAGTCAAACTGATTACATTAGCACTGTTACTGACAAAACGTCCTAATAATTTATGACAGAATCGCATTTCAAAAAGCGCAAAAACATTTTTTTTTACTTTACTTTTTTTTTTGTTAATCTGACGGATGAAAATTTCTGAGGCTGCGATAAGAAGGGAAAGGAGGGGGCCCCAGAATCGTTTAGCGCTTAGGGCCCCAAAAGATTTAAAGTCGCCTCTGTGAAAAGAGTATATGATATACTTGAGTAACACAAAAAGGTAGGCACATATAGCTGGCTTGTGAAGAGCAGTACAGCCAGGAGGTAAAGATATTCAATGTGGGTGTGGGGGGGGGGGTGACAATCTTGGGAAGAAGTGCAAAAACCTAGGTAAACAGCGGTGAGAGTACTTGGCAAGTTCAGTAACTATGATGCATATCGCCTGGTATGCAGCAGTAACGGCAGTTGGGAGATGATGAAAGCTGAAATCTGTGAAGTACGGTCGGTGAAGCCAATGCGTGTCGATTTCCTTATAATGAGCATTAGTTGATTGTGCTGCATTACAGATGAAGCAAAGTTGAGAAGGTCGTGCGTTAGGAATGGAGCATGGAGAGACATTGCGAAGGCGGAAGATCTGATACAACTTTGTGGAGGTGACGGAGTGCAAAAGATATGATTGTTCTTGTAAAGTAATTGTGAACGGAAGTAGAAGAGGAGCTGATGCTGTGGGAATCAAGACTTGAGAGGTTGCCAAAGATGGAAATGACTGACAGATAGCATCCTTGAGACTTGGAATTAACTGCATTTTCAGTGGTTGAGGGAAGATGCACTGAGAGATCGTTCAAATTTTTCCAAGTAAAATCTTGATTTACCAGTTGTGAAACGGTGACGATTCCAGCTTTTAACGAAGTAGGGTAGAAGAAGTATTCTTGGTGTGCCGGGTGCAGGGAAGAAGAATAAAACAGTGGTTCTGCAATAAGGTCAAGTGTAGTTCCAGGTGAGTGTTTTTTCAAGGAAAGCTGTTTTAGGAGTGAAATGGCTTCTTTATACACAGGAGGGAAACTCAGAGGAATCAGCTGGTACCTGTCCATTCGCAAAAACGGGAGAAAAGTAAGATGTGCGTTCCTTGGGGATGAGAGAACATTGTTGATAATCTGAGAAGCAATGGTTGGCCATAGAAGAAGATTGATGAAAGCCATGATCCTATGGGTATTGTTTTTACTTTGGATATCACATAAGTCGATGCCTCCAAACTTGACTGGAAGAGTGAGAACATTTGCATTCACCCAATGGACTCTAATCCAGATGAAGTTAACAGTGAGTCTAAGGATTTCTGTGAGAACGTCAGTTGGTAATGTGCGGATAGCCCATGTATACTGCAGTGACGGAAGCATGATTTCATTCATAATTTTTGCTCTGCCATGAAAGGACGTGAAATGTTTTATTCTTGACCAGTGATCAATAAATAGATTGCTTCGTCTTGTTGGTAATATGCGGATAGCCCATGTATACTGCAGTGACGGAAGCATGATTTCATTCATAATTTTTGCTCTACCATGAAGGGACGTGAAATGTTTTACTCTTGACCAGTGACCAATAGATTGCTTCGTCTTGTTGATCATAGACGTAGAGGTGGTTTGATCGGTAATAGTGTTTTTACCAAAATAAATACCCAAGAGTTTTTGAATATTAGAGTTCCATTGGGCACCGCAGGGATGATCTGTGCGATGTAGCCATGCTCCATACCATAACCCTACTGTTTTCTCAGTATTTAATGATGCTCCTGAAACTGAAGCGTAAGTGTTATAAATTTAAAGCACGTGCGGGAAATCTGTATCAGAACGTATAAATAGCGTGAGGTCGTCTGCATATGCTGTGAGGAAAATCTGATGATGTCGCAGACTGGCAGAAGTGGAGGTCATTTTTTCTGTAAAAAACTGTCTGAGGTGAATAAGCAGCGGTTCAAAATTAATAGCAAAAAGTTGTCCCGATAGAGGACAACCCTGTCTGATTCCTTTCTCAAATGGAATTGTTGCCGTGAGGAAGTGGCTACCACGTACATGAACGATAGAATTACGGTAAGGATTCAAAATCAGCCTGCAGAAGTTGTGCGGAAAACCGAAATGGATTAAAACTGCGAATAAATAATCGTGACCAACATTATCAAATGCCTGGCGATGGTCAATATTTAACACTGCAAGCGGTACATGGTTAAGGTCGGCAATGTGTATAAGGTCTCTAACAATATTTAGATTCTGAACAATGCTTCGGCTTGGCATTGTATACGTCTGATCTGGATGGGTAATTGTAGACAAGATGGGGTTTAATCTATGGGAAATAATTTTAGTCAACAGTTTATAGTCCACATTCAATAGACTTACGGGTCGCCAGTTATTTAAATCTTGGAGGCAATTTTTCTTAGGGGGTAATTTAATAATTGCACGAGGGAATCTGAGGGGATGACGTCAGGGATAAGAGCATAATTAAAGCTTGCGTGAAGTAATGGCAAGAGTGAAGAAAAGAATAGAAAGAGACCGTGAGGCCATCACTCCCCGGTGCTGCTTGCAGGTTGAGTTTTGCCAGTGAATTTTTAATTTCTAAAGAGGAAATAGGCGAAGTGAGATCAGAGTGGTGATGTTGCGGAAGATTGCGGAGAAATAACGTTGTAGCTTGCAGAGGTAAAATAAATTTGCTGAATCGTTCATGGAAGTAATGTCGAACTTCAGAACATATTTTCTGGGGGTCAGAAGCAACAGTTCCGTTCTGTAATTGAAGATGCGTGAGGTTTTTGCTGGAGCAATGCTGTTTTTCTAGGGATAAATAATAACTATGTGGTTGGTCGATTTTGCAAATGTCAAGAAGTTTGAGGCGGTGAATGGCTTGTTTTGCAATTGGTTCCAACAATTTCTTCAGTTGAGATTGTCGAATAAGATATTCTTCTGTAGTTTGGTCGAGAGTACGGAGTATATTTCGAGATTTTCAATTTCCATGTTTAGAATAATTCGTCTGGAGAAGGAGATCCTCTGTGTGTACGCAATAATTTTCTGTTTAGTATATATCCAATGTTCAATTATATTATTAACTGCTGGAAGTTGTTCTTGAACAGCAAGAAGCATGTCGTTTACCGAATTACAGAAGTCAGTGTGCTCCAGAAGTGAATCGTCCAATGACCAACTTCGTTGACAAAATGCTGTAGTCGAACTCAAAAGAAGCGCAGTTGATACAATTTGATGATCCGAAGAAGCAGTGGGGTGGTGGGTGGCTTCAGTAAGACGAGGTTGAAGGGATTGTGAGATATAAATGCAATCTAATCGTGTTGCAGTTGCAACGAAGAAACGGCATGTAAAATGCTGAAGGGTGGGATTCAGATAGAGGAAGGTATCAATTAAATTTGAGTTTTGAATAACGGCTGCAAGGGTATTAACTACGTTATAGCGGTGCTCAGTTACGTTATATCTATCGATTCGGTAGTCCAACGTGTAGTTGAAGTCTCCGCATAAAATAATGTGTTCTGAAAGAGATACTTGTTGGATGTTGTGTGAGAGGCCATTTAAAAGTAGTATAGCATCGTTATTTTGTTTTGGAATGTAAATATTGAACAGATGAAAGATTTCTGAGTTGAAGGTGAACTTCAAATGAAGCAGTTGTCTGTTGCAATTCTCAGTTTCTGAAATATCGGAAATTTGGGCTTGAATAAGATTGTGAATTGCAATTGCAATTGCAATGCCAGAATTTATTGTGTGACCATAACTGTGGTAAAACTGAAATGGTCACGCACGCCATTTATTATACTGGGTAGTTGATTTGCAATCATCTCTTGCAATGCTATGATATCAGCATTTACATGGACTAGATCGGCGTGTGTCAAAGAGCTTGTGAGAGGGTTACTACATCCTCTACAGTTGAAGGAAGCGATTTTAAATTTAGAGATCATGTGAGGATTGAAGGCCATTATCGTCCTCAGTTTTTTTAAGTGTTCTTATACGGCCTCGAAGGCGGCGTATCATAACAAGAATTCTTTTATCTGATTTTTTCTCGAAAGCGAGTAACGAAAGCTTCTAATTGAGGTATTATCTCAGGGAACCTCAAGTGATAATTTGCATAAAACGCAGTGTGATGCACCTTTGCTCCCTTGTCCAAGGTCAGTAGTTCCAACAGTGATTCTTCACTTAACGGACCCGGAGGAAATCCCCTTATGTCAGCTGCGCTTTAAGTTCATCAACGGGAATAAATGCCATTTTTTCCGTACTTTCCTTAGAGAATTTTATTTCACTGGAGTTTTGCATAATTAATTTTGGCGATGTCTCTGCAGGGCATTCAACTTGATGTGATAATACCGTTTGGGATTCCGCTGTTTGTTCATTTTGTTGTGCTGCATTTTTTTTTTTTTTTTCGCTTAGGTTTTGGGGAATTTGATTTTGCTTGTCTTCTAGGTTTGGTTTTAACTTTAGTAAGTTCTGAATAGGAGGGATCCGTAATATCTGCTGGTTGTGAAACTGCGGTATCCATCATTTCTGTGTTTGAGTCAGCTCCTTCCCTAGCTGAGTCATATGCTGGGAGGTTATCGTTGAAATGGCCTTTAATGTGCGAGTAAGGCGAATCTCTCGGTGTTACGGAAGAGGTTTGAATCTCGCCGATAACTTTTCCGCACTTAGTGAGGGCTGCCATTATAAGTGAGTTCGGAATTTCCGGGGCAACTGGGTAAACACTTACAGTAACTGGTCGCTGCGACATAAGGGTAGGATAAATATGTGCATCTCCTATATAGAGTCCTTGAACAAGAACTTTATGAACATGATCTGTTGAAGTAAAATAGACAAGTGCATTATTAGATTTTCGAGCAACGTGAGTAATTTGTTCCTTTGAAAACATTTTTAATAAGGCATCGCTGTATTGCGGCAGTGAAGTCATAGGTAGAGCAGAAAAAACTACTAACTTAAGCCGGGACGCAATGTCCCTTCCTACTGAGGAATCCTCAGCAAAACTTATTTTTACTGCTTTATCTTCATTACATATTTGTGTTTCTGAGACAGAATGAGAGTTGAATGAGCTAGACATAATTGTGTGGTTTAACCCTTGAACTACATTCGCATAGGCATTACGTGGAGAAATTTGAGTAAGTGAAACATTTACCTTATCATTTAGGCCTGTATGTTGAGGATTTCCTCCTTGGTGAAACATATTTACTTGAGCTTGAACTGCTGAGCTGGCATTGAGAGGAATGCATGCTACACTAGACGATAAAACGGACGAATTGGTATCAGTCTTTGACATGTCTTGGTGGTCTAGAATGCTGAAAGGATTGGAGACTTCGAAATCCATGCATAAATCCGACGTTGAAGCACTTCCACTGTGCGCCGCCATCTTAGCGACACGTGGAGTCAATCACGACGTTGAAGAACGCCACCAAAAAACCATAAAAGTAGCATAATAAAATAAAGTTAAACAGCCGGAGACTTCCCGGAAGAATAAAATAAGGCTCTATTACTTATTAGAGCAAGTAGAGATAAAAAAGTAGCGAACTATGATAATCCACGGAGCTCAGAAACGTGCGAGCATCGTTGCGTCAAGTAACCGCGCAGTACAACAGAGGTATCAAGCTGAGCTGTGACAGGCCGAGCCCGAGCCCGGTTCGGACTCGGGCTGCATAATACTTACTGGAGTTCGAGCTCGGGCTCTGAGAGAGAGAGGGAGAGAATTTTCTTCCTTTTTCTTTTAATGTGATTTTACAGGATTTATCACACGAGACTTTTTTACACTTTCGAGTTGTTAAAGAGAATTCTTCGGCAACTGGGTCTAGATGGGGAATAGGAATTCGGCAGGGCAATCCATTCCGGGCTTGGGTAACGAAATTCCATAGGCCACGAATTACAGGATTTTTGCGAAAGAAAAGTTTCTATAAGAACTGTAGGCAGTAGATAGAAAGCTGACGAAATTTTGCTCCCTACCTCAAAGGGGCAGCTCCCTGCTGATTCTATTGAGCAACGTACGACGTAGATTGTTATGCCTCCCGATTTTTCCTGATTTCCTGATACCCCTCCCCTCATAAACATTTCAGGAAGAAATGAATGGTCAAAGAAACTACAGAAATAGATAGACATCCCTTTTTCACTCCGCAGTTGAAAAATACATATGTTAATTGCTCGGGTAGGAAAGACTGGAAGTCTGGAAGAGAAGACTTTTTTTTAATGCCTAAAAAGGTTAATCATAGTTTTTGGGCTCGTTCGGGCCCAAGCTCTATCGTGCAATATGAAATTCGGGCTCGGGTGGGCTCGGGCTGACATACTTCGGGCTCGGACGGGCTCGGGCTGACATACTTCGGGCTCGGACGGGCTCGGGCTCTTAAAATTGAGCTCGAACTCAGCTCTGGTATGAAAGGGATAATATCAGCGTACACAGCCCGCCGCACATTAGCGCGAATGGGACATAAAAACAGACCTCCCCTTTGCATACCACTAACCTCTGCTAAAATCTGACAAATTCGTCTGCAGTGGGCATGAGAGCACCACAACTGGATCCTTGAAGACTGGAAAAAGATCGCCTTCCCGATGAATGATATTTTCGTTTAATACATGCGATGGAAGGGCTACAATGTTGCGTGAACAGAATCCTTCATTACCTGCAAAATAATAGTTAAATATTGTGTTTTTTGTAACTATTACTTTAACGGTTTAACTTCAACTCAGTGCTTCACTGGTGACTTAAATCGTCACTCAACCTAAAGACTGCTTTCTCGGATAAGTCTCAGTTGTTCGTAGCAGCTGAAAACTTAATTAGTCATATGTATAAAAGTCACTTCAAGATATAGC
Source organism: Macrothele yani (assembly GCA_039090855.1). Classification (NCBI taxonomy): domain Eukaryota; kingdom Metazoa; phylum Arthropoda; class Arachnida; order Araneae; family Macrothelidae; genus Macrothele; species Macrothele yani. Next base: position 140,273,930 of record CM077023.1, read on the forward strand.
CAGGGTTCGATAACAAATCAGTATACAAAATAAAATTTCTGAAATGCACGAGCTGCGTTCCGTGATTTAACGAAGCATATTCCTGATACAAAGTTTCCCGCGAAATGACAGAACGAAACCTAAATTTCTTGAATTTTTCGTACACCAGGAAAATTCTGAATTTTCAGAACGCATAGCATCAGTTTTGAGACCCCCACAATTTCCCCCAGTCCTTAAAAAAAACTTTTTTTATTGTTGCCGGGCACTCCCCCTCTCCCAAATTTGCTTGCACGTGCTAATGTATGAAGAAATGTTGTAACCGTAAAGAAATCCGACGTCGAGATTTCAGCAGAAATGCACAACCACCCCCACCCCCACCTTGATCTCACTATTTTCACGATTGTGTCTGTGTGCGATGGATTGTGCTGTCATAACTATAAATCTATTATACTTATCAAGACTAAATCTAATATTAACGGTTTTTTAATACCCTGCTGAGGAAGAAATAGCGGGAGATACAAGTGGGAAAGCCTTTGTTAAGAAAAACGAGTAGATCGTCACTTAAGGCATGGGCGGGGGTCCGGACCCCCTCTGGAATTTCATGGTCCTCCTCACTGAGGGGTCCACCCAGGAAACGTGCTAAAGCTGTGTAGTTCACATATAATTTATAGGGGGTTTTTTTTACGATTTCCTGGATACCGTCACCATGATTCGCAGTTTTCTGGAAAAATCTTCGTACAATTTTGAAAATTGATTTCGCACATATATGCTGAAAAATTAATTCAACGCTCTGTTTTTCTCCTTAAAAAAGAACGTTAAAGAATTCTTTAAATTTCTTTAAAGCAATAACCACGGCGGAGAGGGGTTATTGCTTTTTTTTTTTTTAACCGGAGAGGGGTTATTTTTTTTTTTTTTTTTAATTCCAAGTCCACTCGAGATCAGAAAACCCATTAAATACATCTGAGAAATAAATACCTGAACAAAAGAACTCGAACTCAAATTAAGCGGTGAGTATACTACTTGTTGTGCACAGAGCACAGGTCATTCTTGGTGTTTTTTCACATAAAAGATAAACGATCCTCGACGAATGTGCTTGCTTTTGCTGCGAAAACAACTACTGTCGAAATAAGGATATCGAAATCGCTTGCCTCTCACACTCAATGGCGTTCTGGATGGTGCTTTTGCCGAGGGTAGAAACAATCTGTAGGCGTTTCCTTGATGTTTATGTTTTCACCCGTCTTCTTCATGCATAATGCTTGTGTGTGGTAGAGAAAACTCAAGAGATTCGTTTAAACACTGGGCTTGATATGAATTTAAAGGCGCCCGAGTAAGAACTGGCTTTTGCCATTTCAACAACAGACTTACCCGTTTAATCCAAGATATATGTAATTGCAATGCCAAATGGTTGTTGCCATCCCAGGTACAATTAGGCGTTCGTATACTGTATAACTATAGCTTACCAGATCTTGACGTTTGTTAGCTGCAGTAAACATCCGAAAAATTCAGACACAATTTTTAATTCATTTATGACATTTACTGACAATCGGATTTCGGCGTACTTTACACGTTTCGTATTTCACAGGATGGAACAAGGGGGAGGGGGGCAATTGCCCAATCACCGCACCTCTTTAAGCCTTTATGGGCCGCGGGTGGCCTAGTGGTCAACGTTCATGACTGCTACGGAGAAGACCTCGGGTTCGATTCCAAGCAGGTACGAACGCTCGAACCACTAAATATCCGCCGTGCGTCGGATGGGCACGTTAAGACGTCGGGCCCCGGGTACTGGCCCCACCGGTAATAAATAAGGGCGTCTTCTTCCCCCTTTCTATTTCGCTTCCGTGTCACTTTTCTATCGGGCATTTTAGCCCAAATCTCCTAGCTTCCTGTTTCTAAGGGTTGTTTAAGACCTGGGGTCAGACACTCCCTTCCTAAAATCCTCTACATATGATCTGATCTGATCTTCAACCATTTGGCATTGCAATTACATATCCAAATGAGTCCGGCACCTGCAATTTAGCAGGCAGATGCTGCAAGGTAACAAACTACAGTAGCTTTGGAATGCACTGCCTTCTGGATATCAGTTGACAGGTGATAACATATTTTCAGTTGCCCCCAACATTTTCTAACATTTCGTTTTTAGTCTAGCTGTTCATGTTAGGTACATATTTTTGTTAGAAAATGAAAGATCTGCTCAGTGGCGCAACAGGAATTTCTTTATGGGGTGGCCCAAAATACTGAAGATGCAAATAAAACAACTGCGGGAAAACGTCACCGCAAAGCATTGGGGAGAGATAAACAAAAATCTCCGCTATTCTAAAATGAGTTTCCAATGATACGCAAAATATGTATTTAAAAATATATACAAATATACCGGGTGCGCCATATAAAAGAGGACCCGTGGCCAGACGTTGTTAGGCGGGTTAAAGTTGTCTGGCGGGTTTCCAGTTAAAACCGCTTTGTTCCACTTCTAACCGGTTTCTGCGTATACAGCTGCAAAGGAGTTCTCCGGAGTGGTTAATCACAGCCAGAGCAGTGTAGGTACGCGGTCATAAGTGTAAGTGAAGAGAGAACAAAGGCAACGGAAATGGTTTTAAGTACGGAACAGCGGATTTTTATTGTGGAACAGGATTTTAGAAATAACTCATACAAGGTTTTAAATGAGTTCTTTACAGAAAATTTTCCACATTGTGCAGCACTAGCGAAATCAGTGGTACAGAAGTTAGTGCGGAAATTTCGTGAAACCTGCAGGTGGGCAACAGGAAAAGAAACAAACCCAAGACAATTCATACTGAAGACAACATCAAGGATGTGTGCACAATGATGTTACAAAGGCCTCGGAAGTCGATTCGCCGATAATCGTCTGCAACGGGAATATCTGTCACGTCATGCCGATGCATACTTAAAGTGGATTTGTATTTTCGGTTGTACAAAGTTATGGCGCTCCAAGAACTTAAAACTCCTGATTATGCAAAACGGATGCAATATTGTAAATGGTTTCAGGAGACCATTGTCAGCGGTGAAATGGACCCAAAACTTTATTACATGACAGATGAAGCATGGGTTTCATGTGTCCGGGTATGTCAATGCGCAAAACAGCAGGATTTGGGCCGACACGAATCCCAGACGGACAATGGAGACTCCTCTGTACGACGAAAAGATAGGCGTTTGGTGTTCTTTGTCTGCGAATAGGATAGTCGGCCCATTCTTTTTCACTGACACCATCAACTCGGAGCGCTATGTTCAGCAACTGTTCAACCCATTTGTTGCCGCACCCACAGAAGAAGAGCGAACATATGCTTTCTTTCAGAAGGATGGTGCAACGGCTCATAATGCGTGGAGCAGTCTACGTGCTGTGTATGAAGTGTTTGGGGAGGACAAAACTGTATCGAAGGGACTATAGCCACCCAGATCACCCGATCTCTCCACCTGTGACTTTTATCTGTAGGGAGCATTGAAAGGGAAAGTGTACGCAACTAATCCACACACCCTTGGTTAACATTACGGATGCCATAGCCCAGATTATTGCCGATGAGTTGTGGTGCGTTACGAACAATATGTTCCGTCGTGTGCAGCTTTGTCTTGATGTCGGAGGACAGCACTTTCAGCAACTGTTGTAAACGCAGGTAAATTACTCCTGTTTTCTGTCATTTCAACTATTCTTTACCATGTATAGTAACTTTGCCTGACTGTTGTCGTTCATTATACTCGAGCCTCTTTTACATGGCACACCCTGTTTTTAAAAATAAGTAGCGAATGGCAAACAACTAAGCACGAAAGACCAAGCGACACCTTATGGGGAGTCCCCTACCCACACACACACTAAGTGCGTCACTAGGTCTGCTGGTATTTTGAAAATTTTCCGAGATAGGTCCATAAACCTGAAACAGATGAAACGGGCGCTGACTCTGCAAAATAGTTTTGTCGATGTTAACTTATATTCGCTATTTACGTAGTCTACTCTAAATTATTATGTTAACTTATTCTCTATTTACGTAGACCTTAAAAAAGCGTGATCATTCGTGCGTCTCCTTGCAGGGGCTTTACTAACTAGAACGGTAGAAATAGTAGTGTAACACGAGGAATCGTATCGCAGATTATGAATACCTATCAAAGAGGATATGGGGTTGCCTCCAAACGTGCAAACTGTGGACGCCTTACGGAGATGTCAGATAGGGATAGGCGAACGTTGGCACGGGTTGTACAACAGAAGCACAAGACCACGGCACTGCGAATAACAGCAGAGTTGAATACCAATCGGAATGATCCGTTTCCGTCATAACACTTCGTTGGGAACTCCATCGTGCGAGGATTTATCGCCGTTCTGCAATCCACAACCTCTGATTACCAACATCAATTCAGCAAAACGTGTAAGGTGGTGCAAAGCAGATAAACACTGGAATGCTAATGACTGGAAACATGTCATCTGGTCTGGTGAATCGTTCTTCACATTATATCCTACCATTGGTAAATTGTACGTCAGGTAAAAACTTGCAGAAGCGTACCAACCTGACTGTTTGATTCTCACTGAAGCACGGAGGTGGATCCCTGATGCTGTTGTGAGCCATATCATGGCATTTTCTTATTTTCTTATTTTTTTTTTTTTTTTGATTGGAGGTTTAACGACCACCGTGAGCAACTCAAATGGGCTATAAGCAGTCGCCCGTCCCTAATTTAGGGTCACTGGTTCCAGGGAAGGGAGAGAGCCAGTGCCGTAAGACAAACGCAACATCCATGCCTCGCCGGGATTCGAACCCGGACCCCTACGGACGAATGATCAGAGGCCAACGCCTTAGACCACTGCGCCACCGGGGCGGCGGCATTTTCTTAGACCCATTGGTTGTTTTGCAGACTCTTGTAACATTTGCAATGTACTAATCCATTCTTGCGGAGCACCTGCGCCCAATGTTAAAGGCATGATTCCCTAACGGTCACCGCTAGTTTCAAGCAGATAATACACTCGTGCATTGTGCGAAACGTGTCAAGTTATGGTTTGCAGAGCATAAAGATGAGGTACAACAGCTACTCCAGAAGTCAATATTATTATTGAACATTTGTAGGATTATCTGGAGTGAAAGGTCAGTCCATCCCACTTTCCCCTCCAACATCACTGGCACAGTTGGAATATATTTTACAGAAAGAATGGACCCAAACTCCATTATAGTATGTGCATGACTTAATAAGTCTATTTCAAATCGAATTGCTTCTGTTCTGAAAGTCGGAGCTGTGCCAATAGCTTATAAATAAAAAGTTCTCCGCAAATAGTAAGTGTTTCCATTATTTTGATAAACCCATGTACATATATATGAGCTCTTCCCCGTTTCATGTTCTTCACAGCATGCGCAAGTTCTGCCAGTATTCCCTCCAGTCCTGGCTCATGTTGTTCATGCCATTAAGAACAAATAACGGGGAAGAACTGAAGAATTCCAGAAGGGGATGGAATTTCCATGGGTATTGGACATGAAGCCAATGGAGAAACAAACTACACTCGCCCAAATTTTCACTAAATGACTCAAAGAAGGAAATATTCCTGATGACTGGAAGAACGCTTCTTCGATCCTGACACATAAAAAATTGGACTTTGAAGACCTCAGGTAGAGCAGACCCATCAGATTACTATCAGTTGTTCACTTCATTTTCAAGAAAGAACTGTCACATCACTTGAAGAAAAATTGGACTTGACTTAACTAAAAGAACAAGCTAGATTTAGGAGCAGCAGTTGCACTATTAATCATATATACGTATTGAGTAGGGCTGTCGACCTATCAATATTTTTAATCGGTTAATATCTCACCATTGATCGATTAATCGACCGATTAATCGGTAATTTGATCAAGTGAAAAAAATACTGTCACAAAAAATATACGACTGTAAATTACATTATGCATTATTCTATTATTATATGGATACTAAATACGTTGTCTGAAATGTTAGAGTGTTGAATGCATCATAGCCTGTTAATCTAGTAGTATTCATTGCTTTACTTTATCAAAAAATCAGAAATACAAATTAATAATAATTACCTTGGATTTGGTTTGCAGTCATTGCTTTAGCCAAGATTTTAGGCACAAGAGCTTGTCAACATTGGATGGTTTAAGTGAAGTACGAAGTTTGTTGACAACAATACCAGCGGTACTAAACACTCTTTCACTTGGCACAGACGTTGCTGAAATGCACAGCAACCGTTTTGCTAAAGTAGCAAGCAACGGCAACTGTAATGAATGAGTTTTCCACCACCGACTGAAGAGGATCTGTAAAATCGTCGTCGAGTTCAGGCAAGCTCTGATAAACTTGAAGCTCTAATTCTATCTGCGTGCTGACATTTGTGTATGCCTTTATTTCTGTTTCTGGAATCGACGAATTGTCAAAACATAGTTTTCTTCGTTTCTGTTGCACATTACTTTGTTCTTGGTTTTTTTTTTGATTGGAGGTTTAAAGAACACCGTGAGCAGCTCAATGGACTATAAGCAGTCGCCCGTCCCTAATTTAGGGTCACTGGTTCCAGGGAAGGGAGAGATCCAGTGCCGTAAGACAAACACAACATCCATGCCTCACCGGGATTTGAACCCGCACCCCTTTCGGACGAATGATCAGAGGCCATCGCTTAGACCACTGCGCCACCGGTGCGGCGTTCTTGGTGTAAGGGCAGCTACTGATTTGTGCTACTGGATGAAATTCTGTTCCACACTAGATCTCGGTTTTTTCTGGTATACAGCAAAGTGTCTTGAATCGAGGGTCAAGGGCAGTAGATTCTTCGTACTTGTCGTATAAAGGCCATTGACTGAGTCTTTCCGTCAGATCATCGAGCAACATAGCTTTAAATCTGCAAATATATGCTGGGTCGGTATCGGACAATCTCATTGCGCTTTTGAGATGTGTAAAAGCAGGAATTACAACACTGGCAGTTACGTACTTGTGACCTCCGAGTATTTCTGTGATTTCCAAGCAATGTTTCAATACGCTGATTAGCTTCTCAAGCACTTCCCACTCAACTGTTGTCAGAACAGGGGTATTCGATGCGTTGGCTACCAGAATGGTGTCTATTGCGGTTTTAGCTTTCACCAGACTTTCCATCATGATATAGGTACTATTCCAGCGTGTCACTATGTCCTGTTGCAGCTTAGTATCAGGAAGACCAAGTTCTTTTTGCTTAGACGAGAGTGTAGCCTCTAAATGTGAGCTGTGTTTAAAATGTCCTACAATTTTTCGGCATTTAGCTAGAACCTTTTCTATCGATGCAAATTTAAGAGCTTTATTTATACTTAATTGTAAAGTATGTGCTGAACATCTCATACTGTCAAACATTGATCTGTTAACGCCAAGAACAATATTTCTGGCATTATCAGTGCAGATGGCAACAAGCTTGTCCGTTAGTTCCCATTTTTCAACGGGTTCTTCAAATTCAATTGTACACTCCCAGCAAAAACACAAGTGCTGGGAAACTGCTGGCCACCAGCTGGCAGTGATGGGTCACTGCTGGCTGAAACCTGCCGCTCACGGCCCGGTAGTGGTCCGTTGGTGGCAGCGCCATCAGTTGGAGAGCCATTGATGGCCCTGCAGCATCGCCGGGAATTGTGGGCCTCCAAGCAAGTGCCACTGGCAACCAATGCAACCCCAACAGCAGGTGGAAGCAACGGGACTGCGCATGCGCAGAAGCAACACTTGCTGTGTCTCTCATGGTACCAGTTAGTTGAAGACGATGCTATCCCCATCGTGTTATTTTAGTGGATGTTAAGAAAAAAAAATCCATATGTGGGGAGGCGAATTAATTTCCTAATGAAATTTTACGTCGACGAAGATATCAGATTAAGCCGCGAAATACTAGATTACAGCCATAAAATACACCCACTCCATTCCCATGAATAACAATTCATGGAATGGAGTATGAATAACAAGAAAAAATGTGAAACCGCTTGAAACAAATGTCCTAGAAAACCATTAAAACAACGTATGTTGGAAAAAAAAAAAAAGAATTATACGTGTACAAAATTTATTAATTATTTGAAAGAAAAAAAAAGCAACGCTATGTGGTGTACTCATGCATCCATGGGTTGAATACAAAAGACTGGGAGGAATTCGCTTCTAAAAATAACGAGAAATAAAATATATCTTTACTCTTTAAAACAAATGTAGCTCGGAAAGGAAAGACAACGTTAAAAATGTAACAGAATGTGACATGAAGCCGGGTAAATATATATTTATTCAACAATCTCTTTTCAAGACGGCAAGGACAGTACAAAACTTTGGAAAGTGACTCTAAGTATGTACACTCCTTGAAAATGAGTGAAGTTCCCTTAAGGTAAAAAAAAAATACTATCGTTACGTTGAAAAAATTAATTTATCAATTATATGAAATTGACTTTTATGAAAAATACCTCGCAATATTGTAAAATGAAAGAGGGAAGCATTCGATTACACAGTGCATACCAAGCAGACAGCTTTAAGCATATCCTTGAGCGTGGCAAATTGGTCTGGTCGGTAGGGAGTTCAGCCAGTCACGCAAGCAGCCCTGGTTCAAATCTCCTCCGATGCAAACGGAAGTTTTTCCTGTCTGATGAGAAAATTTCCCCAGCGCAGTGCGTTTTTTCACAAGCTTCGTAAGGGTAGAAAAAAAAATTGTAGCTTTGGGAAACTGCGGTTATCCTTGCTTTTTTATTATTATTATGGCTACTACTGGGAAATTGGCGGACAAGATTCGGCAAGCCACCAGTAACGTCACGTGGTTGCTGGCTGCCACTAACGGCACACTAGCGGACCACATTAGGCTAGCCATCATTTCTGGCACGTGCCTGCAGGGCCACTGAAGGGCCACTTGTGGCAGCTACTGCCTGTGATGGACCACTGAAGGGCCACTTGTGGAAGCTACTGCCTGTGATGGATCACTGATGGCCCTGTTGTGGCATATGACAACTGATGGGGTGCCAACTGCTGGCCCTTCTGTTGGCCGCCCGGACATTTTATTGGCGGTTCGGCAGCGGCAACATAGTGCTAGGCCATTGCTGGCGGTGCTGGCTGCCAGCACTGGGCCATTGCTGGCCCAGCAAGACTGTTTTTGCTGGGCTGATTTGCAGTATGCTTCTCGATCACCTGTCTCACTTGAAGAGTTGCATCAAAATAATACCACTCATTGTCAATCCAGTGTACTGTTATTGCTAAGTAGCTGTCGTTGGCGAGTGAGGTCCAAAAATTTCCAGTTAAACTCACATAGGAAGCTCTCTTTAATTTATTAAACACTCTTGACTTCTGAATGTCGTAAATTTGGACAATTTTGTTCATAATAGTACTTCTGGCAGGTAAATTGTAACACTTAGAATTCAGAGCTGTTTGCAACAACACTTTCAGGCCAGGATCTTCAACAATACTGACAGGTCTCGAACTAGATGCAATCCACAACGCTAATTTATTTGTCAATTCCTGTTCTTTTAATGCAGAAACTTACTTTTCGAGGAAGGAATTTATACCCATTTGCTTCATAGCGGTGGCATTTGAACTAGGCTGATCCCGTGGCGTATTTGATACAATTTCCCTGAATGGATGTTGCGATTGTAAATGATAACGTAAGCTAGTCACACTTCCACTGTACTTAAACTTTTTCTCACATTTTAAACAATAAACATGTCCGTGATCAATAACTTCCCCACTGTTTTCTAATTTATATCCAAAACAAGAGGATAATTTCCCTTTTAATCCCTGAAACTTCATTTTTGGAGCTCAAATAAACGTGACAGCAAGAGATGAATCAGCGTTCAAACTAACTTTCTTTCACTGACAGACACTCCCATGCTCATCCCAGTTGGCTCCGCTACCAATAAAGGAACACTATTTGCTTTTTCAATGAGGAGAGAGGGGGTAAAAATTTGCCCCAGACTTTTGCTCTTGCACTGGAAATTCTCACTGTTGACGGATACAATACTTCGGCAACAGTACGCAACTTGGTCCCTGGGTAATTAAGACTAATTGCATACCCCCATTGATTCCAAGAAACACGTGTATTAATCCCCCATCTTTCCTATTGAAAGCTGAATCTCATTGTGAGGACCAGCGGCGTATTTTCCATCTGCATCGATGTAATAAAACCTCGGGGACCACTATCCAAGCTCGGAAGATGCCGGCCGTCTGTTATATCGACCTTACGTATTGAAACAACTGCCTTTTTACAGACGATTCAGCTGAGACAGGAGTAGAAAAGGTGTGGCACCACGTAATGGCTGACGGGGCTGCATTTTCCCTGAATAGCTACACTGCTACAGTCAACAAGTGGATAGCAGGGAGGGGAAGCACAGACAGACCACCATATGAGAAGCGAGCGTAGCGCACAGCAATAAAAGAACGGGGGAACCACGAGGTCGAGAAGCTCTCAACGAAATGCTGGCAGGACAAGCACAGTGTTAAAGGCGGAAGTTCGGAATTGACGTTGGACTTTGAAGACTAGCATACTGACACACAATGAACGATGGAATCTCTGCTGACAGTGGTGACTGCTAGATTTAAACTCCCATCGCCATGAAAAGGCTATTTTCCAAGAAGTGAAGACACAAGCACAAATGTTGTATTCAACAAATTCAAAACTATATGCAGTTGTTTTGAAGTTCCTAAAGAATTTTATTTTTGTACTAACTGTTTAAGTAACCGATTAATCGGAAGAAGAAAATAATCGGCGATTAAAAAATAGAAGAAAATAATCGGCGACTAAAAAAATTGATCGAGAAATCGGTCGATTAATCGATCAAACCCGACAGCCCTAGTATTGAGAGAACTAATTGAAAGGAAGAATGAATATGAAATCCTGGCTTTTACTAATTATGAAAAGGCTTTTGATTCTGTGAAATCATCAGTAGTATCGATGTCTTTGGAATCCTACGGTATTGAAGATCAATACATAACAATCATTAATAACATCTATGAAAATGCAAGCACAAAGGTTCGACTGTCTTAGGACACAGCACTTACAAAAATTTGAAAGGGAGTGAGACAAGTTGACTCTCTCAAACTCTTCAAAGCCATTTTGCAGAATGTGTTTCAATCATTGAACTGGGAAGACTAGACAAGGGGAGGAAAGATTAATGTTCATTATTTAACCCATCCTGGCTTTGTTGACGACATAATCATTTTTGGGAGTACACCCTCAGAGCTAGAGTGTATGATCCAGGAACTTGGTGACAAGAGCAAAGAAGAGGTTCACAAATGAACTTACATTTGACAAATTCATGTACAGTGCTTTTACAAAAACTGAAGATTAGGAAGTTGATGTGGTAAATCTGGATGTGACCGATACCTACATTTACCTTGAGCAACAGATATCAAGCAGTCTACATAGAGAAGAAATGCGAAGGTGAGTCAAAAGTTCGTCCCGTTTGCTGCTAAAAAGTTGAATGGTGCAGAATAGCCATAGATGCTCACCTCATTCTGCAAAGTACAGGCCGTTGTCCTACACTTCTTTGCCAACGTTCCACCATGGCCACATTCCCACGGCGGTACCACTCGGCAGGTTTCGAGGACAGAAACTATCTGATGTCAGATTCCACATCCACCAATGAAGCGAAGTGCCTTCCTCGTAGGAAATAGTCCACGGATCGAAACAGGTGGCATTCAGATGGGGTCCAAATCAGAGCTGTATGGTGGATGGGTAATATCCAATCCCTTCCAATTCCTATAGTTTCAGGCGGACCATTCTGTAGGTGTGCCTTAAGGGTATTATCCACGGCCGCTTCCTATTGATGAGTGCTGGATAGCAGCATTTGTTTTGCATGGAGATTCCGTCTGGAGCCTGAATAACTTGTACAAATTCCCAGTATTGAGGATATTCACAATTCCACCAAATGTGTAGCATGACTTTTCACTCGAAGTCCTTTCTTTGTGCAACTGGCGGTGCTTCCTGGTCGGTACTCATGCTCAGCCACTGATGCCTAGTGGTAGGATAACGTAGGATTATACACTTTTCATCGCCTGTGGCGATAGGACGCCAAAACCTATCGTCCTGTGGATTTGGAAATAATCTTAGACAGAGAGCAAAACTTTGTTTCGCCTTCTGGGGTGTCAACATGGGAACCATTCGATGGCACCGGAGAAGAAAACAAGCTTGTGCAGATGACGGACAAAAATGGATTGGGAAGACACTACCTCAGCTGCCTTTTGTCGTGTATTGGTTCCGGGGTTCGCTGTCACAGCTTCGGCCATGGTGTCTGTTTTGGTGATCGATGGACTTCCTGATCTCGATTTGTGTTCGAGAATGATGTCCGTAGCATTGAAACGCCGGAACCATTTTCGTGCAGTGCAGCTGTCCACTGTTTTCTCGCCTTCAAGTGCAGAAATTTGTCTCGCTGCTGCCGCGTTTAACCCATTTTTCCAATAATGGTGTAGGTGAACTCAAACAGTGCGTTTATCGACTTCCATCCTCTGCTCCCCTGATAACGCAATTTGGCTCATATGGAGCAGAGACATTAACGTTAACTGAAAAAGACATACAGAGTATGAAGACAACTCAGCAAAACATGTAAAGGTGCATACTAGGTGTAATAAAGAAAGACAGGAAGAGGAACACATGGATTAGAGAAAGGAAAAATATTGATGACGTCCTGATCAAAGTGAAGACGCTCAAGTGGCAATTGGCTGCGCATATTGCTAGAATAACTGGCTGTACTTGAGCAACTGAAATATTATATATAATACCAAGGGGCAGGAAAATACGTAGAACAAGACCACGTGAAAGATTGGTGGATGAAATACGAAAGCCTGCTGGAGTGACTTGGAAGATTCAGGTTCAAGACAGAAAGTTGTGGAGGGTGCTTGTGGAGACCTTCATCCAGCAGTGGATTGACAATGTTTGATAATGATATGTACGAGTATATACTCCTCTACCCTACGTTGGTTTATTTCTCTTTCTCCCTCTCTCTCCTTACTTTTTTAAATTGTTTTCGCTCTCGGAGCAATTGGACCCCTCCTGAAAATATTATGTTCCGCCGCCCATGACTTAAAGCATAGTTCTGACTTCTATGTTACATGCGGCGTGGTGTGGGATCTGTTGTCGCATATCATCATATTTCACCTCAGAGAGAGAGTTCGAGCATGGACGAAATCGATTAGCGTCGCCCGTAAAACTAGCTTTTCTAATGCTAATTTACTCTTGGTAACAGTCTTTTTGATCGCCTCTTAAAATGGACTAAACAGAGAAAAGATTAAGCAAAAAATGGGCGATCATATGGAATACCTAATTAAAGAACAAGGTGTACATTGCTTTCTAAAAAAATCTGGTAGAAATGACACCCAATCTCTGAGCTCAGTTGTAGTTCAGTAATGTTACTGTCAAAAATTAGTTTTGGTCAACGTGCATTTAAGCTTATTAATTAATACTTGTAAATAAAATTCGAGTTTGGCCCGAAACATGTTCGCAAAACCCAGAACAGCTAACTTGTTCCTCACTCTATACCATTTTTTTTATTTTATTTGAAAGGCGAAGCGAAAAAAAAAGAAACGAAAAATCGTCATTTCTGTGGCCGTCCATCATCGCGGGGCTCTGCGCCTGGGTTTTGTTGGCTTCCCTGTAAATCGGCCCCCTGTTCCTTACAAGCATTTTTTAGACGCTGTACCTATACCCACAGCAGCTATAGGTTACACCTTTTCAATATCAGATGATAGTGTAACTAAAATACAGGACCTTTGTCTTGCAACTGAGGATAGTGAGAGCAACAACTAAATCTACAGCCTGAAAAACATGCCAAAGGCCTAATTTAACCAATATAACCATGGAACTTCAAGTGATTCATGATTGATAATTCACGTTAAACGTGTTTCGACTAAATGTGTAATAAACATGTTTCAACTAAATGTCTAATGTACATACAAAAGTCAGTTATAAGATTTTATAACGAAAAAAAAATGAAACAACTGACTTCTAAATACAATTTATGGATGTAGCATAATACAGCAATAAGTATTTTGCTCAGTTTTCCTCTTTATTTGTTACTTGTAATGTTTTTTGCGTAATTGGTTGAATATATCAATTAATTTTATACAATACACTAAACACACCAGCATACTTCAATGTAAACATTTTTCTTATTGAAACGTTCTGTAAAGTTTAAGTTGTGCTCTGGATAGCTTAAAATGTATAACACAGAACTAACTAAGAACTGAATAGCATTTACGGTCAGGAAAGTTAAATCTACTTACGTGTTCAAACTTTTGTTTGTCCTTGACTCCTTGGTATAGATATTCAAGTCAGAACAACTTCACAAAACAGAATTCACTTCGTACGTAATCCTCTAGTATTTCGACATCGAAATACGACATATTCTCAATATACAAAATACTTCTCAAGTCTTACGAACTCAACAACAATTTAAGATATCTATATGAACGGAGCGTAATATTCAACGTGAAAGAATTACTCAAATTATATAAGATTAAACGCTAATTGCATAACATCAAATTTGTCTATGCTCTTTCAAAAATCGCTCTCCAAAACAATAACAACGTTCTCACGCTCTAGCCGACTTCTAACGAGAGCTCTCATGCAATTGTAAACGCCACACTTATCAGTCTCGTTAACATACGTCACTCCCTTTTGACCTAACGTCAGGTTGCCAAACCAAACTTCATCTATAGAGAAAATGTAGCGTTAAATTCGAAACTGGTTAAAGAGAATGAATCAAAATTTATGTAACAAGAACCAAAAACGAAAGTTAAATTAGAGTATACGTCACAGGTTTATCAGGCAATACAAATACGCATACGGAGGTATCTGTCGGAATATATGATTAATACCATTAAAATATCTACTAATGCAAGAAATAACCAAAAATAAACTGCTTTCAATTGCTAAGGTACAAATAATACAATTTAGAAAAACTTTGAAGTTGATGATCAAAATGGTTGCCAATGTGACAGAAATGGAGTATTTTTTACTGAGAGGAGCATGTTTAAATCTAAATATTTCTCAGAAGGGGTGAAAAAACAAAGAGAATTATTGCTCAGATATTTATAGCTGACCTCATTTTCATAACAGAAAAACAATGTATCCTTTGTTTTCAAACAATTTTCTACCAAAACATCACTTCATTTTAAGACCAAAACACAAATTTAAAACTTTTGACCCTAAATTGTAGGAGCACTTAACTTTTCTTACTTCACTATTTTGTATTACACAATATTTATTCTGAACATAAAGAAAATATCCTTTCTATAGATACACAGGATTCTAGTGTTGTTCCTCTATACCTAAAAGAAAATACACTTATGTTAATAAAAAACAGAACACCCGAAAGGAGTCGAGCTACGACTTTGATTTTTACAGGATATGTCCCTTAGGCAACACAGAACAAATTATTAGCATCTCGGTGTAATACTTACCAGGTGCGTCGATATAGCCAATAATCGGTGCGACCACCTCTGTATTGTATCACCTGCTGCATATGTTCATTAGGCAACACAGAACAAATGATTAGCATCTCGGTGTCATACGTACCAGGTGCGTCGATATAGCTAATAATCGGTGGGACCACCCCTGTCTTGTATCACCTGCTGTATATGTTCATTAGGCAACACAGAACAAATGATTAGCATCTCGGTGTCATACGTACCAGGTGCGTCGATACAGCCAATAATCGGTGGGATCACCTCTGTCTTGTATCACCTGATGTATATGTTCATTAGGCAACACAGAACAAATGATTAGCATCTCGGTGTCATACGTACCAGGTACGTCGATATAGCTAATAATCGGTGGGACCACCTCTGTCTTGTATCACCTGCTGTACGCGCTGAGGCATTGAATCAAATAATATGTGAATGGTTTCTTGTGGAATAGGCATCCAGGCTGTATTGACCAGCGTCCAAAGTTCATCAAGAGTCATACCGCTGCACCTATTGTTTGAGCATGTCCCAGATATTTTCTATGGGTGATAAATCCGGCGATCTAGCCGGCCACAGAAGGAACGTTGTTATCCCTGAAGAAGTCACGTGTTGTCGCTGCAACATGTGATGTGGCATTGTACTGCTGAAATATGGTCACAGGGACGTCTTGCAGGTACGGAAGGGCGACCGGCCGTAGAATGTCAGTGACATAACGGGCACTCATTATGGTGGTACGGACTTTCACCACAGGGGATCTGCTTTTGTACCTGATAGCACCTCACGCCATAATTCCAGGTGTTGGTGCTGTATGCCTTTCCGCAGCCTCTCCCCTGTCATCGGCGGACACAAATGCGGCCATCATTTTCTCCTAAACAGAACCGCGTTTCATCTGAGAACACGTCATTGTGTCATTCATCACACCACTCCCTTCCTTCGATGTACCATAGCAGCCTGCCAGTCCGTTGCTGCGGTATCAAAAGTAGGCTGAAGAGAGGCCGACGAGTCTGCAGTCCAAACTGTAATTACAGGCGACGTACAGATTACATGGGAGAATGCGTAACAGTTCGACACTGATGATGCAGAACGGTCAGTTGAAGACATCCTCATGACATAATGGTTGTCCCTCGACGTTGTCTTTGCGCGACGTTCAGAACCTTCTTTTCGTATTCTACGCCCTTCTTCGTACCATTCCCTGCACACTCTTGTCACGACGGACACAACTGCGTCCCACACGACCGGCAATCTTCCGTAGGGAAGCATTGCAGTCTCTTATTCCGATAATGCGACCTCTGTCGAACTCGCTGATGTGACTGTACGACTGTCTTAACACGACGAGGAGGCATGCTTACCTACTGCTGACAAAGCATTGACATGCCCACCAAGCCACGTGGTGCTTAGTACAGAAAAACGGCTGGTTTCCGGTCTGTGACGGTACGCCATCTGAGTTGCCTAGACGCGGTACTCATGCACCTATGATACCGAAATACTAATTATTTCGGCAATATTGCCTGATTAGCATAACCTGTAACAATCAAAGTCGTAGCTCGACTCCTTTCAGGTGTTCTGTTTTTTATGAACATGAAATGTACGTTTCAAATACTACTAGTTTTACGGCATTTTTGAACGTCAATGAACTTCAAGGTCATGTAGCTCCGCAACTGAATAAGCCAGCCCATTTAAAATTTGGAATTCTTCACGCCTCTATAGCAGAAACATGTGTACCAATTTTCAAGAAAACCTGAGTCGGTCATGAAACCAACATTCTGTTTTTTAGCTGAATTATTACAAAATGACCCAATTATGAATAGTATTCCACTCCGAACTTGAAATTCCGACGAAAGAAATAATTTGCGAGCAATGTAATCAGTGACTCGAAAAAAAAAATTAAATCCACTGAAGTTTTAGTTTGGTTTGGACAAATCTTGTTTTGAAAGAAAGATCTGGAGAACGCAAATTTATTTTTTCCTCTTTTCATTTTCGCTAGAAAGGCGAGTGCGACATCAAACCAGGTGGCATAACAAATATCTGCGTTTACGCTGGAAACAACAGAACAGATAGCATTTCAGCCAAAAACCGACTGTTTTCAGTTCGCAGTTTTGAAGAAAGCACGATATTTTTTTGCATAACAACAATGATTCACCTTGTCGGCTGCTGTTTAATTGTCCGGTCTTCAAACGTGAGAAAGTTAAGCAATGAGTTGGAAATATCTTTTGCATCTCTCAAAACAGCCCCTTCTCCAGACAACTTATTGCTGCACCCGGAGGCAGAATTGTTTTAAACTAAACGCCGATTTCTTTCATTGCTTTATCTTCAAACTTCTAGCATAGACCAGTGGCGGATTGGATCGACGAAACCAGGCCATAAATTTTAGTCTTGTGGTCAACTAGAGAAATACGCATACCCACAGGGGTACACCACATAAATTCCCTCATTAAAAATATTCTGTTAACTCGTAGATGAAATAGAACTGTTGAAATATGCATTGTAAAACTAATTCAGTCATGAACAAATTTAGCAGCCATTTAAGGGTGACAGAATTTTAAAAACCCACTCTTGATTGGATGTAACATATCAAACCAAACCCAAAACGGTGTGTTGTACCAGATAATTATGTTTATTTGGTCACTGATCGTCTACTGCGCAACGGTATTCGTACCACCTCTTTGAATAGACGCCTTTTTAAGTCTACCCATTATTTTGACTCATGAACTACTATGTATTTTGATCTATGAACTAGTTCCGGTAAATCGTTGCTTTTTTTAAGATAAACAATTTTGGAACACACGGATTTTGGAATATCTCTGCCGGAGAATCGCTTTGTGCTCTATGTCTGTACGTGCATAAGAGTGCGGAGATGATGGACCATCAAAATTGTTACTAGTGCCTCCTTCAAGATTACAAAAGGAGGGTAGAGCCTACCGATGTCCCTTTGAATATGTACAAGTCCAACGCCCTACGCCGTCCAACGCCCTAGAGCCTACCGATGTCCCTTTGAATATGTACAAGTCCAACGCCCTACCGTAGTTAGCTTCATTTATTTATAACAGCGTGCTTGGTACGGCAGTAAATTTTTCACTGAAGTAGAGAGAATTTTGATTTGCCATTTTAGAGCAAACGCCCAATACGTAGATAGAATGAAATGCAGATTTTGGTTTTTAAATAATAACGTTTTAGACAGACATAAAACTCAAATGCAGTTAACGATTTTTATTCATATCATAAGTACCAAAATAATTATTCGTTCTTTCCGAACAATTCACACAAAGAGGAAACGAGAAATAGTGGGCCATTCTAGAGTGATCCACCGGGAAATATTCCGGTCTCCTGGGGGGCCAATCTGCCTCTGACATGGATAGTAATTTTAATGTTTTCTACAAGATGGGAACTTGGAAGTGCAAAAAACTCATTCTTCCACTGCAAAAGGAAATTTCATTTAGAACGAAGCCTTCGAAGCTGAACTGCTCTTATTAATGTTAATCTAAGATTTGTACAGTGCGGATTAGACTAACTGCCAAATATCATCTGTAATTTCCCGATCGCTATTGCCTTATTTGTAGTGCGTGGTAATATTCTGACACACTAAAAATTATTTTTCAATGATATATTCATGAAAGTGTATGGCCAAGAAGTGCTGCAGTTTCACGTCAATGTGAACAGTGAATGTAAAAAAAAAGCTGTTTCCTGTTTGAAACGACACAGGAAGTCTTTCTATTTATAATAGATACGACAGGAAGAAAACATACAGTTCCGAGCTGAGTAGGCTGACAGAAGCAAAATCAGGCTTCAATAAAACCACCTTAAAAAGCGCTTTATGAAATTTATTCTATTGTTTTACTAATCTTTATTTTTGCTAAAAAAATGGCATTTTCTCCGGATCGTTGATGAAGCAATTAAACGACCTCCGATTAGTATGGCACCTTCTTACCTAGAGAAAGATACTGAGTAGGGTCCGATTGGGGCGATCAAACCAGGCCGGAAATTAAGTACACTACAAAAACACACGTACCTACAGTAGAGCACTTCATAAATTCCATCATGATCAAAATTCTGTTCTATTTTGGATGCAAGAGAATTATTGAAATATGTGTTGTTGAACGGATTCAGTCGTAAGCAAATTTTAACAATTAAACTGAGTGTTACCGCGAAATCCTTCGTATTCCGATAACATTTAGTTTAAAGTAAAATTAGGTAATATGCAGATTTGAGTTAAAAAATGTCTTAATCAAAAACTAAGTCTCTTAATTAAAAATCCAATTAAAGTCGAGCAGGGACTTTTCTTGCCCGAAAATGAGAGCGGGTCTTAGAAGAAGTAAACGGATTCAGTCGTCAGCAAATTTTAACCATTTAACTGAAAAAGAATTTTTAAAATACGGTCAAGATTGAATATGGCATCAAATCGCGCTTAAAACTGGGTGTTGTACCAGGTAATTATTTTCCTTTAAATGTCATGCGAAGACCCCATTTCCAACTAAATCGGCATAAAAATCATTGTGCAAGTTGAAATGCGCACACGCCACATAGCAATTTTTACAAGCGATTAATTTTTGACATTTATTTGGTCACTAATCACCTGCTACGCAATGGTATTGGTAAATCCTCCTTGAGTAGATGCCTTTTTTACGTCAACCCATTATTTTGACCCAGTGAAGCAGTACTGGTAAAGTGTTGTTTTTTTTAAGGAACACGGATTTCTGAATATATGTATCTGGCGGAGAGTCGCTTTGTGCTCTGTGTCACTATGTGGAAAAGAGGCATGGTTGATGGGCCATCACAATGGGTACTAACTGGTGTCACCTTCAAAATTTTACTACCCTTCCTGGCTTGCCAGCGGAGTGATGAAAGTGTATCAACTCCTTCATCCCAATCTAACATGAAAATCCCTTCCAGAAATTTCCCCTCTACTTCAACAAACACCCGAAAATCGAGCTAACCTTATTTTCCTGCAATGCTCCATGCGCAGACTCTTTCCGAACATGGTGAACAGAACTGGACTTATACATCGACCTAACCTCGAAATTACTCTACCGTCACCTAGTCACGAATTACAATTCTCTGATGCTAATTTCCCATATCCCAACCTCAGATCTTGCTGTCACCTGAATGAAAGTTCACAATTCTATCGCCTCCCCTAAAGCAATGGATGTTCACTGGCTACGCTTGCATATCGTTCGCCTTCCGACGCCCATCACATTACATCGTTTTGGGAACCTTGCAAACTCAGATCTTGCTGTCACCTGAATGAAAGTTCACAATTCTATCGCCTCCCCTAAAGCAATAGATGTTCACTGGCTACACTTGCATGGTCGCCTTCCGACGCCCATCACATTACATCGTTTTGGGAACCTTGCAAACTCAGATCTCGCTGTCACCTGGATGAAAGCTCACAATTCTATCACTAAAGCAATAGATGTTCACTGGCTACACTTGCATGGTCGCCTTCCGACGCCCATCACATTACATCGTTTTGGGAACCTTGCAAACTCAGATCTCGCTGTCACCTGGATGAAAGCTCACAATTCTATCACTAAAGCAATAGATGTTCACTGGCTACGCTTGCATGGTCGCCTTCCGACGCCCATCACATTACATCGTTTTGGGAACCTTGCAAACTCAGATCTCGCTGTCACCTGGATGAAAGCTCACAATTCTATCACTAAAGCAATAGATGTTCACTGGCTACACTTGCATGGTCGCCTTCCGACGCCCATCACATTACATCGTTTTGGGAACCTTGCAAACTCAGATCTCGCTGTCACCTGGATGAAAGCTCACAATTCTATCACTAAAGCAATAGATGTTCACTGGCTACGCTTGCATGGTCGCCTTCCGACGCCCATCACATTACATCGTTTTGGGAACCTTGCAAACTCAGATCTCGCTGTCACCTGGATGAAAGCTCACAATTCTATCACTAAAGCAATAGATGTTCACTGGCTACACTTGCATGGTCGCCTTCCGACGCCCATCACATTACATCGTTTTGGGAACCTTGCAAACTCAGATCTCGCTGTCACCTGGATGAAAGCTCACAATTCTATCACTAAAGCAATAGATGTTCACTGGCTACGCTTGCATGGTCGCCTTCCGACGCCCATCACATTACATCGTTTTGGGAACCTTGCAAACTCAGATCTCGCTGTCACCTGGATGAAAGCTCACAATTCTATCACTAAAGCAATAGATGTTCACTGGCTACACTTGCATGGTCGCCTTCCGACGCCCATCACATTACATCGTTTTGGGAACCTTGCAAACTCAGATCTCGCTGTCACCTGGATGAAAGCTCACAATTCTATCACTAAAGCAATAGATGTTCACTGGCTACACTTGCATGGTCGCCTTCCGACGCCCATCACATTACATCGTTTTGGGAACCTTGCAAACTCAGATCTCGCTGTCACCTGGATGAAAGCTCACAATTCTATCACTAAAGCAATAGATGTTCACTGGCTACGCTTGCATGGTCGCCTTCCGACGCCCATCACATTACATCGTTTTGGGAACCTTGCAAACTCAGATCTCGCTGTCACCTGGATGAAAGCTCACAATTCTATCACTAAAGCAATAGATGTCCACTGGCTACACTTGCATGGTCGCCTTCCGACGCCCATCACATTACATCGTTTTGGGAACCTTGCAAACTCAGATCTCGCTGTCACCTGGATGAAAGCTCACAATTCTATCACTAAAGCAATAGATGTTCACTGGCTACACTTGCATGGTCGCCTTCCGACGCCCATCACATTACATCGTTTTGGGAACCTTGCAAACTCAGATCTCGCTGTCACCTGGATGAAAGCTCACAATTCTATCACTAAAGCAATAGATGTCCACTGGCTACACTTGCATGGTCGCCTTCCGACGCCCATCACATTACATCGTTTTGGGAACCTTGTAATATATCTACACTCACGGACAATGAAATTGGCGCACCTAGAAGAAAGCATGATACAACCGCGAAACTTTGCAAATATATAGAGTGCATGCTGGTATGCAAATTATCCACGTTTGGAGCGAGTGCGCATGATCACATACCCTGTGGTAGCGCTGCAAGCACAACCCGCAGCCTTATAAACCGTCGTGTAGTCGATGCCCCATGAAAGCGAAAAGCATCGGCCGACGCAAGCAAGAGTACAGAGTGACAAGAATGACGGGTAGACGCCAGAGACGTCGATTTACGCAACTTACAGACTTTGAGAGAGACCTGATCATCGGGCTGAAAACCGTAGGCTGGTAGGCGCGCCGTATAGCCCGCCGCGTGGATCCTTCTGACCATACCGTCCGACTGTGTTGGGAGCAGTGGACACGTAACGGCACTGCTGCATGGCGGAGCGGCTCCGAACGGACCAGGAGGACCACCGGTAGAGAGGATCGACGAATCGTGCGCCAGGTACGAACGGATCCCACGGGAACCCGGTCCACTATACAGGCAGATGTAGCTGCTCCGGTGTGCCCACGAACCATTTCGCGACATCTCGCGGAAGCGAATCTGCGATCCCAGCGCCTCTTACGTGTGCTGCCATTAACACCGGAACATCGCCGGCACTGTGTGCAGTGGTGCCAGACCACAGCGACGTGGAACGCCACAAACTGGTGACGTGTGGTGTTTAGCGATGAGTGCCGCTTCGTTTTGAGGACAGATGATCATCGCGTCCGGGTGTGGAGGTCTCCGCGTCAACGGCACAACCCCAACCTCGCTATTGAGCATCACACCTCCCCCACTACAGGCATTATGGTCTGGGGAGTCATTGCCTACGATAGCCTATCAGCTTTAGTAGTGGTACGTGGATCATTGACGGGGCCAGCGGTATGTTGATGAGATCCTACGGCCCCATGTGCTCCCATTCCTGGCCAAGATTCCAGGTGCGCTATACAAGCAGGATAATGACCGCCCGCACATGGCTCGGGTTTCACAGGACTGCCTACGTCATGTCCAGACACTTTCATGGCCTGCCCCCTGCCCGAACATGTCCCCTATCGAGCATGTGTGGGTCCAGTTGAAACGCCGGCTGCCGCCTTGCCGCACTATACGGGATTTGGAGCACACCGTCCAACACGTGCGGGTCAGTCTGCTGCAGGACAACATCATGCGTCTGTTCGCCTCCATGCCGGACCGTGTTGCAGCATGTATATCGTCGCACGAGGCGGTGCGATGCGCTATTGAAGATGACCGGACTGCGTGCCTCAGATCCTCTGTAATTGTCCTGCAGCTCTGTTTTTGCCACTATGTGTATCATTCATGTGTATCATTACGTCCATAAAATTTCAGTTCAATCCGATGCTTCCTTCTTGGTGCGCAAATTTCATTGTCCGTGAGTGTGATTTCACTTAAATAATATCCCCACTAACCCTCCAGCATCCTACATTAATGCAAGACGCAAACTCTGTAAAATGTATAAACGATCTATATGTTCAGTGCTTCAAACAGAACTCAATCAAGCACTTACATCAGGCAAAAACTTTGATTTCTACAAGAAATGTCGACCTTATGAACATTGGTTTCAGGTCATTCTAAACAGGATTGTTTTCTAACTTTTCTCACCAGAACAATGTAAAAATCATCTTTCGCTTTACTGCTGTTTTGTTTTTTTTATTCGATGAACTTCCGAATTTTTAGAACTTTATGAACTCATGTGCGAGAGCGAACGTGCTTATATCCTATGTGGACCCGCTCAAAATAATTATACTTTTGTGGCGTCCACGCTATAGACTCATCTCACAGTCAATGGACATATTTCAAAGGTTCGTACCTCAGAACTTACCCAAACTCTGATTGGATGAACAGACGAAACCTCCCCGCTTTTCTATAATTGATTATCTGCGAATCAGGGAGGTGGATTGAGATCGCTGAAACTCCAAGTACAAATTGCTCATGTTATAAAATGACACAGGAGGATTTGTTTCAAACTTAAACAAGTTTATTATGGATAAAAACTGAAGTTGGAAAGTCAGTCTGTCCGTAGTAATACCGCTTTCTGGATGTCGATCAGACGTCCCTCAACTAATGCCGACCCAGTAAATAGTCAAACTAAACTTGACATCTCTATCACGATAATACATTCCAACACTTGGGAGAGAGTCCTTCTCGTCCGAGAAGAGATCTGTATCTCCCGATAAAGATTCTTATCTCCGAATCTTATCTAACTCGGCTTTGCACTTAGTCCTCGCGGTTTCAGTAGAATTATCCCTTCAGGATAACTAAATAAAGCACGTGAGATTCCCTAAGTCAGGGACCTACACTGAAGAGCAATAGAATTAGAGATACCTGTCCCGTAACGTGTAGCACCACCTTTTGCCGTGATGACTGCGGCGATTCGTATCGGCATGGACTCGACAAGACACCGGAAGCGTTGGGAAGCCATACGGATTTACGACCCCTGAACAGGCTCCCACAGTTCACGAAGATTTGATGGAGGGGGTCAGAGTTTCGAACATATCTCTCGATGGCATCCCAGATGTGCTCGATGGGATTGAGATCAGGTGACCTAGCTGACCAAGGAAGCGAGGTCACGTCGGTGGAGTGTTCATCCAACCATTCGGATACAATTCGAGAGCGATGGCACGGTGCATTGTCTGTTGCAGGATGAGGTCCCCAGTGGGATGTTGAAGACGCACAAACGGGAGCAAATGGTCGTCCAGGATATCCCGGTAACGATGACCTGAGAGGGACGATGTCACCCGTACCAGGGGTCCCATTTCAAACCACGTAAACAGTCACCAGACGAGAATGCCACCCCACCAGCTTGAAGAGTACCCTGTTGGCAAGAAGGATCCATCGCTTCATGTGGTTTGCGCCGTATTCGTATCCTGCCATCCGCATGTACCAACGTGAATCTCGACTCATCAGTCTACGCAACATTTTCCCACATGTCTAGGGTCCAGTGTTGATGTTCTCGCGCCCATGCTAATCTTTGCACGCTGTGATGTGCGGTCAGCAGCGGTACCCTCGTGGGACGATGGCTTCTGTACCCCATAGCGAGGAGATGGTTCTGGATGGTGTGGCTGCTTACACGTTTTTGTGCACCAGAAATAAATTGCCGAGTGATTTCTTACACTGTGGTCCGTCTATCCGCTGTTACAATGCGAGCTAGCCGACGATGACTCCGCTCATCCACACGCTGTTGCCCACGGCAGTTGGCCCTTGCAGGTATGGTTTTACCGGATTCGATGTGCTCACGGTGCACCCGTGACACAGTGTCTCGTAAAAATCCCAGTGCCTGCACGTCTTCCGAGATGGAATGACCCATTCGTTGGGCCCCGACAATTTGCCCACGATCAAGTGCGCTTAGATCCTTTGTCTTACCCATACTGCGTCCGACTCTTACTGATACCCGTTGCATCACTCTTTATATTGTCGGATCGCTGCATACGTCATGTCGTTTCCGTTTACAGGGCCGCCCACAGCGCCACATTTGTATAACGCCAGCTGTCTCTAATTCAATTGCTCTTCAATGTATATCACGGCTGGGAAACTTATCTTCACAAAGATACTTCGACCCCGTTCAGTACATCCACTGAACTCTCGGACCCATAACGCTAGGTGTCCGACAACCCGAAAACCTTCGAGCTCTGTCTCCCGGCGAACTTGCTCCTGCAATTCCCGAAAACAAACTAACACACTCAGTCATCTCATACACCTAGCTCTCCTGACTTCGTCGGCGCTGCGCACCTGCCCCGTGCGCGCTCCTGCCCTGAGGCTTCACACTCCCCTCTTGCTCCCTCTCAGCTGGCGTCGACGTCACGAAGCCAGCGCGTCTTTTTCTCCGTTAACCGGCCTCGCCCTTCCTGTTTACGAATAACTCGCTTTCTGCAGTAGGTGATCGGCACTTTCTGAAGTTCCATTAGCGGTATTTTCTTTGACAGACTTAACTTTCTGCAAAGTACATACATTCATCGAATATAATGTATTCTGCTACATGGATACAATGAATAACGTCTAAGTTCCCAGACATTCAGGCGTCTGCTCTCTGTTTGACAATACCAGCGGATGTCGCCTGCTTAATTGCTGATGCCTATCTGCTTGGGAACGGCATCCACTTCCCAGAGCGTGAGAATCTCAAAATCTCTTTGTCATACAACCATACTGGTTGGAGGAAGACCGCCACACAGGAAGACTGCCATGTGTGGCAGTTTCCCAAGGTGCCTAACGATGGGAAGGAGCTCTTTTGTTTGTCTGAATATTCATGTCGGTTCATACAGGGGGGCGCCATTTCAATGTGCAGTTGCAGTCTCCGTTTTCTTGGATTTGCACATGACGTCACACCGGGAGCAAGCGCCGCGAAACCGCGACAGCAGATAACCACGCCGCACGGCATCTTTGGCTTGGGAGTGCAAACTGTTGGGTTAAGTTAAAAAACTAAGAAATGATTTGCAACGGTAACTATGTTCATAATCGACAGACTCCTGATTTAAGTTTCTCGTTATTTATTCTTGACTAAACACACAACTAAGACATTAATGATGGTTCACGGATATATAATAAACATAGAAAGAATGAGTTATTGTTAACAATGAACTTTGCTTTCTATTTAGTCTGTTTTAAACAGTTTTACCATGATTAATATAATATTCCTTTTAGGAGGTTCACACAACACACAGCTTATTCCGACGAGAATTATTTTAGACGATGATAATACATGTACTCTTTTAGAGCACTAAAAGAGTACATGTATACATGTACTCTTTTAAGAACAACAAATATCGTGTTCACACACAGCGAAGCGACGACGCCATCTTGTCTCCTCTCTCTTCACTCTGTCAATTGTCCAGGGTCGCGATCCTATAATTCTTTGCGACACACCGCTTGCTGGCTGCCCGACATCAACGCAATCGTAAACACACTTGCAGCAGGTGTTCGATACTGCCCGCCATTGCAGTAATATTATATACGTAATTTTTGATAGCTTTTTATGCCACCTAGTAAAATAAATTGAAAAACGAACATTTCGTGCGAATTTTTGTTTGTATTTGAAGGCTACTAAGTGGAATTCTGTAAACAACAAGATGTATTTTGCAAAAATGAAATTATGAATAACATATTTACTTCTTGTTTGTTTAGCCCGTTAACTACTTGATGCGCTGATAATCTCGAAAGGCTAGACTTTAAAAAGTTTGGATTTTTAAGAATTTACTTTCGCACTGACAATAACTTTTTTGTAAATATAACTTCCTGCGAACTACAGAACTACGAAGTTCAGCAATATGTTTGTTTACAGCAATGCCCTCATATTTCTTTACACAAAAGCTGTTAATTTATTTATTTTTTGAAAATTAATGAATTCATGAAAGAGAAAATAGCAAATCACTGATAAATATGTTAATCTTTGAAGGTTGAAATTATTAGTATTTGAAAACATTTTCCATCGCGTTTATTTACATTCCTTGCTAAAGTGTAACCCGTAGCAGCGATGGCTCTTGGCCTCTCCTCTCGCTGCTTTGCTCCCTGTGTGACGTCATTTCGCCAGCCAATAGTAGCTCGTTTCCGAAGTGGCTCAACCTAAAGAGATATCTAATAACCTTGGGTTCATACTGACGGCAACTGGCCACAGAAGTTCGAGGGGGGGTATAAAGATTGCCTTTTCTTGGCCTATATTGAGAATTGAATTGGGAACTACAAACAAATTTCGAGAAAACGTTCTATGTAAGCCAAGCAAAAATTGTTTTGTTCAGGAAAGACCAATGAGGTGGGAATTTTTTAATAACGCTGCACTTTTACTTAGGCATTAAATATTTACATAAGATGTCAAATTTGTAGCATTTTTCTTTTACCTAATTAATTCCTAGGCCCTACACCTCGGCCTTTTTAACAGCTTTTAATTCGCCGACTTTATATTCATAACGCTTACGTATCAAATCAAGTCAATAGGACTGCTCTTTTACTTAAGCACTAAATAGTCATAATAGGCCACAGGCATAGGGCCTTTTTAACAGGTTTTATTCTACCAGTGTCATATTCACAACGTTTACACATCAAATCAAGTTAATAATATTGCGCTTTTATTTAGGCACGAAATATTTATTCACTGGCCCTAGGCCAAGTCTTAGGCCCTTTTACCAGTTTTTATTCTACCAATGCCATATTCACAACGTTTAACAGAAAATCAAGTTAATAATATTGGTCATTTACTTAGGCAGGAAATGTTAATTCATAGGCCCTAGGCCTAGGCCTTTTTGACATTTTTTATTCTATCAATGCCATATTCTCAACGTTTACACATTAAATTAAGTTAATAATATTACGCTTTTATTTAGGCACGAAATATTTATTCACATGACCCTAGGCCTAGGCCCTTTTACCAGTTTTTATTTTATCAATGTCATATTCACAACGTTTACACAGCGAATCATGTTAATAATATTGGGCGTTGACTGAGGCACGAAATATAAATTCATAGGCCGTAGGCCTTTTTAATAGTTTTGGTTCTATCAATACCATATTCACTACGTTTACACAACAAATCAATTTAATAACATTACGCTTTTACTTGGGCACGAAATATTAATTCATAGGCCCAAACCTACCCAGCAAAAACACAAGTGCTGGGAAACTGCTGGCCACCAGCTGGCAATGATGGGTCACTGCTGGCTGAAATCTGCCGCTCACGGCCCGGTAGTGGTACGTTGATGGCAGCGCTATCAGTTGGCGAGCCATTGATGGCCCTGCAGCATCGCCGTGAATTGTGGGCCTCCAAGCAAGTGCCACTAGTGGCCAGTTGCTGGCAACCAATGCAACCCCCAACAGCAGGTGGAAGCAACGGGACTGCGCATGCGCAGAAGAAACACTTGCTGTGTCTCTCATGGTACCAGTTAGTTGAAGACGATGCTATCGCCATCGTGTTATTTTAGTGGATGTTAAGAAAAAATCCATATGTGGAGAGGCGAATTAATTTCCTAATGAAATTTTACGTCGACGAAGATATCAGATTAAGCCATGAAATACTAGATTACAGCCATGAAATACACCCACTCCATTTTCCCATGAATAACAATTCATGGAATGGAGTGGATGAATAACAAGAACAAATTTGAAAGCGCTTGAAACAAATATCCTGGAAAACCATTAAAACAACGTTTGTTGGAAAAAAAGAATTATACGTGTACAAAATTTATTAATTATTTGTAAGAAAATAAAAAAAGCAACGCTGTGTGGGGTACTCATCCATGGGTTGAATACACAACACTGGGAGGAATTCGCTTCTAAAAATAACGAGAAGTAAAATAAAATATCTTTTACTCTTTAAAACAAATGTAGCTTCGGACAACGGAAAGGAAAGACACAACGTTAAAAATGTAACAGAATGTGACATGAACCCGGGTAAATATATATTTATTCAACAATCTCTTTTCAAGACGGCAAGGACAGTACAAAACTTTCGAAAGCGACTCTAAGTATGTACACGCCTTGAAAATGAGTGAAGTTCCCTTAAGGTAAAAGAAAAAAAAAAAAAAACTATTGTTACGTTGAAAAAATTAATTTATCAATTATATGAAACTGACTTTAATGAAAAATACCTCGCAATATTGTAAAATGAAAGAGGGAAGCATTCGATTACACATTGCATACCAAACAGACAGTTTTTCTTATTCATTTTAAAGAAAATTAGTGCATAAACGCCCTTGAGTCTTTCGTTTTTTTTTGTTTTGTGTGATGTGAGTCCGGTCGGTAGAGAGCTTAGCTATCACGCAAACGGCCCAGGTTCAAATCTACTCAGGTACCAACTGGTGTTTTTCCGATATGTTGAGAAGATTTCCCCAGCGCAGTTCGTTAATACACAAGCTTCGTAAGGGTAGAAAAAAAATTGTAGCTTTGGGTAACTGCGGTTACCATTTTTTTTTTTTTATTATTATTATGGTTACTACTGGGAAATTGGCGGACAAGATTCGGCAAGCCACCAGTTACGTCACGTGGTTGCTGGCTGCCACTAACGGCACACTAGCGGACCACATTAGGCTAGCCATCATTTCTGGCACGTGCTTGCAGGGCCACTGATGGCCCTGTTGTGGCATATGACAACTGATGGGGTGCCAACTGTTGGCCAGCTGTTGGCCTGAACTGCTGGCCCTTCTGTTGGCCGCCCGGACATTTTATTGACGGTTCGGCAGCTGCAACATAGTGCTGGGCCAGCAAGACTGTTTTTGCTGGGTAGGGCCTATGAGCGAATATTTCGTGCCTAAGTAAAAGAGCAATATTATTACATTTTTGTGTGTGTGTGTGTAAACGGTGTGAATATGTCATTGATAGAGTAAAAACTAATAACAAGGCCTAGGCCTAGGGCCAGTGAATTAATATTTCGTGCTTAAGTAAAAGCGCAATATTATTACATTAATTTGTTGTGTAAACGTTGTGAATATGGCTTTGATAAAGTAAAAACTATTAAAAAGGCCTAGGATTAGGGCATATGAATTAATATTTCGTGCCTAAGAAAACGCCCAATATTATTAACATGATTTTCTGTGTAAACGTTGTGAATATGGCATTGGTAGAATAAAAACTGGTAAAAGGGCCTAAGACTTGGCCTAGAGCCAGTGAATAAATATTTCGTGCCTAAATATAAGCGCAATATTATTAACTTGATTTGATGTGTAAACGTTGGGAATATGACACTGGTAGAATAAAACCTGTTAAAAAGGCCTATGCCTGTGGTCTATGATTATTTATGCCTAAGTAAAAGAGCAATGCTATTGACTTGATTTGATACGTAAGCGTTATGAATATAAAGTCGGCGAATTAAAAGCTGTTAAAAAGGCCGAGGTGTAGGGCCTATGAATTAATTAAGTAAAAGAAAAATATTACAAATTTAACATGTTATGTAATTATTTAGTGCCTAAGTAAAAGTGCAGCGTTATTAAAAACATCCCACCTTATTGTTCTTTCCTGAACGCTTGGCGCTTAAATAGGACGTTTTCTCGAAATTTGTTTGTAGTTCCCAAATTCAATTCTCAATATAGGCCAAGAAACGGCATTCTTTATACCCCCCCCTCGAACTTATGTGGCCAGTTGCCGTAAGTATGAACCGACATGAAAATTCAGGCAAACAAAAGAGCTCCTTCACATATAATTCGAAAACTTGGAAAACTGCCACACATTCAAAGTGTTCCTCGAAGGAATAGCAATTTGTGCCCGGCCCCTTAATGAAAAGCGTGTGGCAGTTTTCCTGTGTGGCAATCTTCCGGTGTGGCAGTTTTCTTGTGTGGCAATCTTCCGGTGTGGCAGTTTTCTTGTGTGGCAGTTTTCTTGTGTGGCAGTTTTCTTGTGTGGCAGTTTTCCTGTGTGGCGGTTTACAGTGAACCCGTGTGCCTGTAAATATTTGTGGTGACTGCTTTTCTGTTTCATTCTTCCTCCCCCTTTTTGCCTTTATTCCATCCCCTCCCCTAAAAAATGCACAAAATCTGGGGGACAAGAAGAACGGTTGCCATCATCCTAGCAGCAGACATTTATGATGGTTGAAACATTTAATAGTAAAAATTATCGCTTTTCGCCCCAAAACACGTTCTAATGGAAACTCAACTTTCGAAAAGGCTTTTTCATTCCGAGGTCAAACACCGTTCAGAAATACTTGGTTTCCTGAGGACAGGTAAAAATGTCAAGAAATGTCATGCGTGCAGCGACTGATAACTGTATTACAGTGGCGGCATTAAGGACACCTGCCTGCTTCTTTGCATTCTGCAATGAGACGCGTGCCTCTTGAACCGACCTTGAACCCTAATGAAGCCTGCGGACAACGAGGCAGCTGGCCATTCTGGAAGGAAGGGACGATTGGATTCCGCCCTCGGGACACTACACTTCTCCAGGCGAGCAGAGCAATTAGAACGCAGTCGAAAGAAGATTGCTTTTCAGCTGCTCTGGAGGACAAAAGAAAGTATATGTTTTCCTTCCTGGCCGAATACACCTTCCAACAGAATCCTAAAACGACGAAAGTAGGTCTGTTGTAACTCTTTTGCCTTAGGGTTTTGTTTGAATCCCAGCTTAGCGCTGCTAACAACTTTCCAGAGGAGTGCCAGAATTACAGCTTAGGTGTGATTTTAGGGCTGTAATAGTGTCGAAGGAAGAATATAATGCCCAATACACACCATAAAACAAAAATTACTACTTCCTGTTTCTACGAACGCCCACCCACAATACAAAGAAGGGAATGCGCGTACCTACATGCAGGCGGGTTCTGCGATTCTACAGCAGTTTCCGTTTTTTTATGCAATATATGGAAACTGGTCTGTGTTGCCTTTTTCTGGATATCGTGGGGACGAAGTAACTTTATATTTTGTGTAAACACATCTGTGATGAAACAGTATCCATTCCCGAAAGCGTGCTTTTGTGCTGAATTTAGGTATCCGTGGTGGCAGGAAGGTGATCAATGAGAATTTATTGATTACCTTCCGTTCTTTTTCAGTCGGTTTCGGCCCTCAGAAGCTCGCTACGTACGATGCGAAAGGTAGGTAAGGCATTGGGTCAAATTCTAGCAGCAGCTTTGTTTTTTACGAGTTTACAGTAAACGAAGAAAAAGAGAGAGTGAGAGAGAACAGAGAAAAGAGGATCCCAGGAAAATCAGGGGTGGGTGCATTTTTGTGAGGAAAGCAGAAAACTAGCAGGTGGAAATGTTGAGGCACGTAGATCAGAACATCTGGTATTACGCATTATTATTCTTTAACACACTCAGACATGGAAGTGATGAATTTCTAACTGTCGTGGAAAGTATTCAGTGTTGTTACTTTGTCAGGCGATTATGCAAATATGTGGCTAAGTAAATAATATTTATTTTATCTAGGGCAATGAGGACACACAGAGATTTGAGAGTTCCATTTCGAGTCTGCCACAAAACCGGCAGCTGCGAATTAGTCCTGCTTTCCATCAGGATTCGTGGGCGACGACGCTTCCCGAATTTTTATCTAAAGTCTGGGACCCTACCGACAAGAGCTGTTTTTTCCGGGGTTTTTTTTCAGAGAGCGACTAATTCAGTTAGGCATGATTAGTTTTTCAATTTTAAATGACAGTGCCTCTCCCCAACAAAAAGAAAGAAAAAACAGCTATTCATGGATGCTTGATCACTCTATCTGTATTCAAGCAGTTAAGGAAAAGTATCCACTCACTTTTGGGCGCAGTATACAAATTGCATTTCCATCTGATTATTAAATATAATTTGATTTTACACAGTTGTATACATCTGGAAAACAATTTTTTACTAGACTCTGGGCGCAAAACGCCTTTCTAGAAATATCTATCTCACTATTTTGGTATCGGAAAAAGCTTTCCAAAACTACAGAAGATAATATCATGGCACACATTGTGAAGTTTCCAAATCAACAACTCGTTAGTTAGGCCCTAGAGCCATTTGGCCTTTACTGTATATTTTTATCAAATCACAAACAATATAATTTCCTTTCTCTGAACGTTTGTCCCACTTTGGTGGCGCAGTGGAAAGAGCGCTTGCCTGTTTTAATTGCTGGATCCATGCCTCAAGTAATGTACTTTTTTTAGCTCTTCTTTTGTAAAACGATCGTGCTTATGTTACCGGTTTGTCCGTCCGTCCGTCTGTGGACACCATATCTCTGCAACTATTAGTATGATTTGAAAAATTCTTTTTTCACTGGGAAGCTTGAAATGTGCGAATGATGATCCTTCATTTCCTTTCGTTTTTGTTTTTGTTTTCTTTACGATGCACAATTTTGCCACTCGAGGGCGTGAATGAAGATGATATCGAAATCAAAACGCATTTTATTCCATATATAATTGCTTCTAAACATCCGAATGAAAAAATTATTTTCCCTTTCGATTCCATTTATGTCGAAGACTATTTTAGGTATAGTCACTTTTTCAAGTTACGCATAGAGTTTCCGCTAGGGAGCGTAAAAGTAAATGTATTCTCTCCGATACCTCTGCTTCTAAAACTCCTATTTGAAAAATTCTTTCTGCAGCTGATAGAGCTCCTGATGGGAAATCTTTTGCACATAATTTCTAATTTTCGGTAAAAAGTGGTTTTGCCACCAGGAGGCGTAAGTGTTCATTTCTGCTTCTGATGTATTTGCAGCAAATTCTGAGCTTCCAAAATCTTGACTGAAAAATTCATTCGTAGAACGATACCACTCACGTCAATAAACCTTTTCGAAATATTTTCTTCTTAAAATAATGCATGGTTTCTAGACCAGTGAAGCGCAGATGTATATCTTATTTTTACCAATATCTCTGCTTCTAAGAGTCCGATTTGAAAAATTCCTCTTTTCTTAGATAGAGTTTCCGGTGCGAAATGTTTTTCATATAATTTCAAAATTTTTCAAGTAATTCATAGACTTTACGCTAGGGGGCGTTCAGGTAAATTGCGTTTTCCGCGATATCTCTGTTTCCCACCAAAACACAAGTGTTGGGAAGCTGTTGGCCACCAGCTGGCAGTGATCAAAATGATCATATGTAGAGGATTTTAGGAAGGGAGTGTCTGACCCTAGGTCTTAAACAACCCTTAGAAATAGGAAGCTAAGAGATTTGGGCTAGAGTTCCCGATAGGAAAGTGACACGGAAGCGAAGTAGAAATGGGTTGGAAGAAGCCCTTATTTATTACCGGGGGCCAGTAACCGGGGTCCGACGGCTTAACGTGCCCATCCGACGCACGGCGGATATTTAGTGGATCGAGCGTTCGTGCCTACTGGGATCAAACCTGAGGTCCTTTCCGTGGCAGCACGAACGTTGCCCACTAGGCCTCCCAGGGTCCCAGTTGTCAGTGATGGGTCACTGCTGGCTGAAATATGCCGGTCACGGCACGATAGCTCTCCGTTGGTGGCAGCCATTGATGGCCCTGCAGCATCGCCGTGAATTACGGGCCTCCAAGCAAGTGCCACTAGTGGCCCATAGCTGGGAACCGAAGCAATCCCAACACGAGGTGGAAGCAGCGAGACTGCGCATAAGCAGAAGCAACAAGTGCGCAGTCTCTCGTGGTACCAGTTAGTTGGAGACGTCGCCATCGTGTTATTTTAGTGGATGTTAAAAAAAAAAAAAAAAGCCGTAGGAGGCGAATTAATTTCCTAATGAAATGCCACGTCGACGAAGATGCAATTTCATTTGGAAAGAACATTACATATATAATTATTAATGAACTGTAAGAAATAGTCAATTACTCTCGTGTATTTATAGAAACTTATTTCGTAGCAAAATTCCTGCACTAACACACAAAGAATTGAGAATACAGACAGCCATGAAACACACCCACTCCATTCCCATGAATAAAAAGAAATAATTTCTGTGTAATCTTTCGTTTTAACATACATATGAAAAACAAGAAGTAATTTCTGTGTAATCTTAACATAATCTTTCTTTTCAAACAAAAGTCCCGGAACGACATTAAAAAATTGCTACGTTGAAAAAAAATAAGAATTATAAGCGTACAAAATTTGTCAATCATCTGAAAAAAAAAAAAAAAAAAAAAAAAAGTTAGGTGGATATAATGTACTCATCCATGAATTAAATACAGAAGATTGGAGGAATTCGCTGCTAAAAATAACGACAAGTAAAATAAAATATAGTTCCTCTTTAGAACAAATATACTAGCTTCGGACCGTGAAAAGAAAAGATACAACGTTAAAAATGTAACAGAATGTGAGATGAACGGGTAAATATATTTATTAAACAATCGCCTTTCAAGACCATAAGGACAGCACAAAACTTTGGAAAACGTCTTTAATTCGGTACACGCGTTGAAAGTGAGTGAAGTTCCCTTAAGGTAAATAAAAACCATCGTTACGTTTAAAAAATAAATTTATGAATTATATGAAACGGACATTTATGAAAAGTAACTCGCAATATTGTAAAATTAAAAAGAGAACCCTTGGTTTCACATCGCACAGGAAGAGATGCACTTTCAAGCAAAGACTTGTGCGTGGCAAACCAGTGTGGTGGCTAGAGACTCCGCTTCACACACAGTACATTGCCGGTTCGATACCAACCAGGTCAAAACGGTGTTTTTCAGGACCTGTTGAGAAATTTTCACCAGAGACGTGCCGTTATGCTGAACTTTCGGTAGGGGGAAAAAATTAGTTGTGCTTTGCCGGCTGCCACTGGCGGACCACATTAGGCTACTCGTTATTTATGGCACGTGTTTGCAGGACCGCTTAAGGGGCGCTTGTGGCAGCCACAGCCTGTGATGGAAAGCTCATGGCCCAGTTCTGGCATATGACAACTGATGGAGGGGCCAGCTGGTGGCCGCCAGGACATTTTATT
Source organism: Macrothele yani (assembly GCA_039090855.1). Taxonomy (NCBI): domain Eukaryota; kingdom Metazoa; phylum Arthropoda; class Arachnida; order Araneae; family Macrothelidae; genus Macrothele; species Macrothele yani. Next base: position 140,310,456 of record CM077023.1, read on the forward strand.
GACGGTTCGGAAGCGGCAACATAGTGCTGAGCCGGTTCACTGTAAACCGCCACACAGGAAAACTGCCACACGCTTTTCATTAAGGGGCAGGGTACAAATTGCTATTCCTCCGAGGAACACTTTGAATGTGTGACAGTTTTCCAAGTTTCCGAATTATGAGTGGCTGTTTCCCAAAGTGCCTAACGATGGGAAGGAGCTCTTTTGTTTGTCGGTTCATACTTAGGGCAACTGGCCACATAAGTTCGAGGGGGGGGGGTATAAAGATTGCCGTTTCCTGGCCTATATTGAGAATTGAATTGGGGACTCCAAACAAATTTCGAGAAAACGTTCTATGTAAGCCAAGCGAAAATTGATGTGTTCAGGAAAGCACAATAAGGTGGGATTTTAAAATAACGTTGCACTTTTACTTAGGCACTAAATATTTACATAACATGTCAAAGTTGTAATATTTTTCTTTTACTTAATTAATTCATAGGCTAAATAGTTACATAACATGTCAGATTTGTAATATTTTTCTTTTGCTTAATTAATTCATAGGCCCTACACCTCGGACTTTTTAACAGCTTTTAATTCGCCGACTTCATATTCATAACGCTTACGTATCAAATCAAGTCAATAGTATTGCGCTTTTACTTAGGCACCAAATATTAAAGTCATAGGCAACAGGCATAGGCCTTTTTAACAGTTTCTATTCTAGCGGTGTCATATTCACAACGTTTACACATCAAATTAAGTTAATAATATTGTGCTTTTATTCAGGCACGAAATATTTATTCACAGGCCCTAGGCCTAGGCTTTGACCCTTTTATTAGTTTTTATTCTACCAATGCCATATTCACAACGTTTACGCAGAAAATCAAGTTAATAATATTGGGCGTTTACTTAGGCACGAAATATTAATTCATAGGCCCTAGGCCTGTTTAGTAGTTTTTACTTTATCAATGCCATATTCACAACGTTTACACAACAAATAAATGTAATAATATTCCGCTTTTACTTAGGCACGAAATATTAATTCACTGGCCCTAGGCCTTGTTAATAGTTTTTACTCTATCAATGTCATATTCCCAAGGCTTACACACAAAAAAAAAATTAATGTAATAATATTGCGCTTTTACTTAGGCACGAAATATTTGTTCATAGGCCCTAGGTCTGTGCCTATGAATTAATTTTCATGCCCAAGTAAAATCGTAATATTATTAAATTGATTTGCTGTATAAACGTTGTGAATATGGCATTGACAGAGTCAACACTATTAAAAAGGCCTAGGGCCTATGAATTAATATTTCGTGCCTAAGTAAGCGCCCAATATTATTAACATGATTCGCTGTGTAAACGTTGTGAATATGACATTGGTAGAATAAAAACTGGTAAAAGGGCCTAAGCCTAAGCCTAAGGCCTGTGAATAAATATTTCGTACCTAAATAAAAGCACAATATTATTAACTTAATTTGATGTGTAAATGTTGTGAATATAGCATTAGTAGAATAAAAACTGTCAAAAAGGCCTAGGCCTAGGGCCTATGAATTGGCTAATGACTATTTAGTGCCTAAGTAAAAGAGCAATGCTGTTGACTTGATTTGATACGTAAGCGTTATGAATATAAAGTCGGCGGATTAAAAGCTGTTAAAAAGTCCGAGGTGTAGGGCCTATGAATTAATTAAGTAAAAGAAAATTATTAAAAATTTGACATTTTATGTAGATATTTAGTGCCTAAGTAAAAGTACAGCGTTATAAAAAAATTCCACCTTATTGTCCTTTCCTGAACACAGCAATTTTCGCTTGGCTTACATAGAACGTTTTCTCGAAATTTGTTGTTTGGAGTATCCAATTCAATTCTCAATATAGGCCAAGAAACGGTAATCTTTATCCCCCCCCCCCCAATCGACTTCTGTGGCCAGTTGCCCTAAGTATGAACCGACATGAAAATTCCGACAAACAAAAGAGCTCTTTCTCATCGTTAGGCACCTTGGGAAACTGCCACACATAATTCGGAAACTTGGAAAACTGCCACACATTCAAAGTGTTCCTCGGAGGAATAGCAATTTGTGCCCGGCCCCTTAATGAAAAGCGTGTGACAGTTTTCCTGTGTGGCAGTTTTATAAGTTGCTGAAAGATGTGTGGCAGTTTTCCTGTGTGGCAGTCTTCCTGTGTTGCGGTCTTCCGCCAACCCAGGCACACACGTGTACATAGGCGGCGTAGAGTTCTGTAAATCCCAGAATATGCTCGAAAAAACAAAACAAAAAGACTCAAGGGCGTTTATGCACTAATTTTCTTTAAAATGAATAAGAAAATAAATAAAAATGTGCTACTTTTAATTGCTATCCAGTTGTACACTTTTGAAACAGTGCCTGTTTTTGATTCAATACTCATGCTTGTGAGTAAATTTAATATATTGCCAGCAAAAAAGGTTCTTCTTTTCCTTCATACCTTTCTTAATGATAGTTTCATTTCCCAGTAGATTTGAAAAATGTTTCTTATATTGAATTCATCATATAATTATAACTGATATAACATATTACAGAATGTATTTATCCTACAGTAATATACTCAGCACACCATTTTGAAAGTGTGTGTAGAATGTATTAATTTTTAATTTTTAATAATCCTTGGCTGATGTTAACCTATCGAAACATCTTATATATTCCATAACTTTTAATTACAATATATACAAACAGTTGCTAAAATATCGTTTTGGTAGCTCTCGCAGAAATCTGGGCATGCTGAGCATACCCTGATTTCTGAGGGAGCATGGTTAACAAACGAGCATGCCCGGCGCCTGTGCACATACACTGGCGTGCAAAAATTAAGGACGAGACGGTTTTTCGAATGTAACGTCGTGCAGAAGTGCTCCACATCGACTCAAATCATATCATAAAATCCCCAAGATGTAAGAATATCGGACAAGTGAGCAAAACCGTCCAAACAAGGAATCCAAAGGATACAAAGGCACTTTATTGAAAAGATAGCTTCGAGCACAACTGGACAGAAGACAGAAACGTCCATGTGACAGGCGGCTGCCAAGAAAAATCCAGTCTTTGGTAAGGGATATGATCAGCCCTGACTGCGTTGCAGGATTTACAACGTCTTTCCATGCTGAGGACGAGGTTGTCAAGGAGCTGTTGAGGCATCGCGGCCCATTCCTCTTGTAGCGCCAATCGCAGCTGCGGAATCGTTGCTGGCGGCTGGTGACGTGCTGCCAAGCATCTCCCGAGAAGGTCCCACACGTGTTCGATTGGATTTAGGTCCGAGGACCTTGCGAGCCAATCCATGCGTTGAATATCTTCACTCTCCAACAGCTGTGCTACAGCCACTGTACAATGAGGTGTAGCGTTGTCGTCCATGAAGAGGAACTCAGGACCCACAACACCTCTAAACAGACGCACGTGAGGCAGGAGAACCTCGGTACAATAGCGGACACCAGTGACTGAATCTCCTTGGAAGATGTGGAGGTCAGTACAGCTATCAAGCAGGATACTGTCCCAAACGAAAACTCCGCCGCCTCCTAACCGGTCCCTTTCGATGATGTTGGAGGTGTGTTTGCGTGTTCCCTGCTCTCTCCAGATGTGTATACGTCCAGAATCACTCGTCAGACTAAATCGGCTCCCATCCGTAAAGAGAACTCGATATAATTGCTGATGTGTCCAGTTCTTGTGTTCCTGGCACCACAGAAACCGCCGTCTCCGATGAGCAGGCGTTAATGGCACACACCGTACTGGTCGTCGTGCAAATAGACCACCTTTGTGCAGCCTCCTGGCCACGGTAAAACGCGATAACGGACGTCCAGTTGTCTGTTGCATGTGCCTTGCGATTTCTCCCGCTGTCTGCCGTCTGTCTCTTCTCACCTGTTGGACAATATACCGGTCGTCCGCCACCGTGGTTGCTCGTGGACGACCACTGCTAAACTCTCGAACAGCTGTTCCTATCGTTTGAAATGATCTCCAAGCTCGTGAAACGATGCTGTGAGCGATCCCGAACTCCTCGGCCACACTAGTTACACTTCGACCTACTTCCAACTTCCCAATGACGCGACCTCGGGTAAAGTCATCCAGATGTCGTCTACTGGATTGCCTGTTGGCCATATCACACGGTGACAGCAACTCGACGTCGTTCAAACCGATGTACACCGTGAAATAGCTTTCACCGAATTGCTGAGCGTACACCGCCCGTGTGCTTTATACCCTTCCGACACTCTCTCCTCTACGTGATGCTGTATATATGCGCATGCCCTACCGTACCGGACCCTAATCTATCTCCTGAGTGGTCTTTCGGTCCATTCTGCCTGCTCGTTCCGCTGTTATGCTAATTTCTCCTCTTCGTCCTTAATTTTTGCACACCAGTGTATATATATATCTATGCATTCGAGCATCCATTCGGGTGGCAGGCTCAACAAGTTTAGAAGTGGGCACAGGAAAACTGGCCACACTCAATTTAGGAACAGTATAAAAGTTGCACTTCCTTCGCCTGTTAACCGTTTTAGGTTCACTGTAAACCGCCACACAAGAAAACTGCCACACGTCTTTCAGCAACTTGGAAAACTGACACAGGAAAATTGCCACACAGGGAAACTAATTTTAACGGCGTTTGGGATGCCCTGCAGATACGGAAGTGCCACGGGCCGCAGCACCTCGTCAACATATCGGCGTGCCGTCAATGTGCCCGTAATGCGTACCAGCGGTGAGCGGCTGTTGGCGCTGATAGCACCCCTCACCATGATTCCCCGCTGCTGGACCGGGTGGCGCTCCACAATGGCTGTGGAATCCGCCCGTTGGCCACGTCGCCTCCAGACTCTCACACGGCGATCATCCGTAGTGAGACGGAACTGCGTTTCGTCGCTGAACACCACACTGTTAAATTCGGCACCCCACGTAGCTCTGGAGCGACACCACGCCAAGCGGTGACGACCATGGCTCGCTGTTAAGGGTAGCCTTCGCAACGGACGGCTGGACAGCAAACCAGACGCAGCCAATCGGCGCGACACTGTCCGCGTGGATATCGGAGCATCCAAGCCTCCCCGTACACTCCGCGAAATGTCGCCCGTTGTGGCCTGTGGGTCCGCTACAGGCCTACAGCATGACGTCCGATGCGACGATTGGTGCGCTCGGACGTCCGTCTCCGTGTTCCGGCCCCCTTACGACGTTGCACAGATCCTTCCTGGAACCACTGTCTCGAAATGCGACCGACGCGACGGTTGTGGCGTCACGTTGCGTTTCTTCCGCAATACGACGCAAGGACCATCTGGCGGTACGAAGGCCTACGATGACACCTCTCGTGAACTCATCCATTTGACGAAATCACGTACGATGGCGTCTTAACGGTATTGACACCCCTTGTTCGTTCTCCACACACAGTTACAGCAGAACCACTCACTTCTCGCGGCCATGACGACGTCTCGACTGATGGCCTCACGGGCTGGTTGTCCGCTTATATCCCACGCGCCATTCGTGCGATTTGCCTTCAAATGCAATCATTTGCATAACTTGTACGTATGCACTCACCCTGAAATTTGCATGACGCTGTGTTCACGTCTTCGTGGTGTGGCATTTTCTCTGTCAGGCAGTGTATGATTTTTACTTGGTCAGAAACAGAGGCTGGAAGAGAAACAGATTTCAAGGCAGTGACTCACCAAGAGTAAAAGGCTTCATGTCGCTGTGTACAGAGGGGTGCGAGACAGTTTCAGCTTTTTCACACCTCCCAAATTGCCCTTGGAACGGTTAATGGTCGAAGTCCCCTGTGGATTTACATTTTGCATAACAAAACAGATGCACTAAGAAAAGTAGACAATGCTAAATCATTAGAAAAACCAAGACAAAATCTAGGAATCTTAAGCTTTTAAATTCATGTTCTTATGAGAACAATGCTTCATGTTTAACTATGAATTATTATGAAAACTCTGCAGATAATTTATTAGTTTGAAGAATGTACACTGTAAATATCACTAGTAATTCCTGTAACTAGATGAACCATCTATAGGGATGTGCTTACAAATAAATAAATAAATAAATAAATAAATACATAAATAAATGCACTACGTATTAATTATCACAAGCATATTGCTACAGTTCCGTGTTTCGACCAACTTCATAATGATTCCCAGTCATAATTATTTGAGGGCCCACTCAGAAGTCTTAGCCTTGGCCCCACTCAAAGGCTTAGCCTTGGGGCCTACTAAGACCTTAATCCGGCCCTGGTGATCGGCTCCAATATACACTGGTGTGCAAAAATTAAGGACGAAGAAGAGAAATTAGCGTAACAGCGGAACGAGCAGGCAGAATGGACCGAAAGACCACTCAGGAGATAGACTAGGGTCTGGTACGGTAAGGCATGCGCATATATGCAGCATGACGTAAGGGGGGGTCGGAAGAGTATAAAGCACACGGGCGGTGTACGCTCAGCAATCCGGTGAAAGCTATTGCACGGTGTACATCGGTTTGAACGACGTCCAGTTGCTACCACCGTGTGATATGGCCAACAGGCAATCCAGTAGACGACATCTGGATGACTTTACCCGAGGTCGCGTCATTGGGAAGTTGGAAGTAGGTCGAAGTGTGACTAGTGTGGCCGAGGAGTTCGGGATCGCTCACAGCATCGTTTCACGAGCTTGAAGAGCATTTCAACCGACAGGAATAGCTGTCCGAGAGCTTAGCAGTGGTCGTCCACGAGCAACCAAGGCGGCGGACGACCGGTATATTGTCCTACAGGCGAGAAGTGACAGACGGCAGACAGCGGGAGAAATCGCAAGACACATGCAACAGACAACTGGACGTCCGTTATCGCGTTTTACCGGTGGCCAGGAGGCTGCACAAAGGTGGTCTATTTGCACGACGACCAGTACGGTGTGTGCCATTAACGCCTGCTCATCATAGACGGCGGTTTCTGTGGTGCCAGGAACACAAGAACTGGACACATCAGTAATGGGGTCAAGTTCTCTTTACGGATGAGAGCCGATTTAGTCTGACGAGCGATTCTGGACGTATACACATCTGGAGAGAGCAGGGAACACGCAATCACACCTCTAAGATCATCGAAAGGGACCGGTTTGGAGGTAGCGGAGTTCTCGTTTGGAGCGGTATCATGCTTGGTAGCCGTACTGACCTCCACATCTTCCAAGGAGGTTCACTCACTGGTGTCCGCTATTGTACTGAGGTTCTCTTGCCTCACGTGCGTTTGTTTAGAGGTGCTGAGGGTCCTGAGTTCCTCTTCATGGACGACAACGCTACACCTCATCGTACAGTGGCTGTCGCAGAGCTGTTGGAGAGTGAAGATATTCAACGCATGGATTGGCCCGCAAGGTCCTCGGACCTAAATCCAATCGAACACGTGTGGGACCTTCTCGGGAGATGCTTGGCAGCACGTCACCAGCCGCCAGCAACGATTCCGCAGCTGCGATTGGCGCTACAAGAGGAATGGGCCGCGATGCCTCAACAGCTCCTTGACAACCTCGTCCTCAGCATGGACAGACGTTGTAAATCCTGCAACGCAGTCAGGGGTGATCATATCCCCTACTAAAGACTGGATTTTTCTTGGCAGCCGACTGTCACATGGACGTTTCTGTCTCCTGTCTAGTTGTGCTCGAAGCTACGTTTTCAATAAAGTGCCTTTGTATCCTTTGGATTCCTTGTTTGGACGGTTTTGCTCTCTTCTCCCATATTCTTACATCTTGGGGATCTTATGGTATGATTTGAGTCGATGTGGAGCACTTCTGCACGACGTTACATTCGAAAAACCTTCTCGTCCTTAATTTTTGCACGCCAGTGTATAAAATCCACCGGGAGATGCAGTGAAGTCTCGCGTTGCAGATTGCTGAAAGAAAGATCCGGCAGCTTCATTCTCTGACGACCGTCGATTCAGGGACTCGTAAGGGGCCCGTCTACAAAGTGCATTTGTATGCCTAAAGTGCATATATTTATTTATTTATGCATTTCAGAAAAAAACGGATATTATGCAAATCACTAAAATGGTCTCCGGTTCTTGAGCTAGTACTTGTCTACGTGTTACGCGTTCTGAGCTCCAAGTGCTGATATTACTTTACAAAAACTTTAATTTGAGCAGTAACTTTTATAACGAAGTAAATTTCTCCGTCATTTTTATCCACGCCGGGGTTTGAACCCGGTTCCCCTCATTCCGGAATAAGTCACTCTACCAATTGAGCTACGCGGGCGTTCGTTCTGACTGCTATCTGCCTTTATGTTATGTGCGTCCTGCTGGAAGGACGTCACATCTACCCCCCCCCCGAAAGAGGGCCGGGGGCATGGCCCACGGGTCAGCCGTGACCATAAATCGTTGCAGGCAGCCATCCGCTGTAGAACATGCACTTGAGAACTCCCAGTCAATCTGATGTGTGGAATGCAACGTCACGCACATTTATTTTTCGAAGCGCTGGAGAAGGGATTCTCTTATTTTTCCTATCTCGCGGTGTGGAAAGAACATCACACCATTGCGAGATTTTGAACGGCCGGGTCATCCGGAAAGTTCGGGCGCCATTATAACGAAGTAAATTTCTCCGTCATTTTTATCCGCGCCGGGCTCGAACCCGGGTCCCCTCATTCCGGAATAAGTCACTCTACCAAGTGAGCTACGCGGACGTTCGTTCGGACTGCTAACTGCCTTTATGTCGTGTGCGTCCTGCTGGCAGGTACGTCACACTTTATTTTCACTAGTTGTCTCTCTGTTTTACCTGATGTCAGGGTAATAACATTTAATAACTTTTTTGGTATTAGCCCAGGGTCCATTCCGACAATATATTTCAGATAGCACTTCTCCTATGTCTCCCTCAGTTCAGGAGATAGCTTTTGGTATCAACTCATTTGCATACACTGACCCCTTGGTTTTCTCATTTGGGTTGTCACTCGTTTTCCTGCTGCACAACTGCTTGAAAAAGCCGCCGTGTCTGACAACGATCTTCGCCCCGAGACTTCGCTTCATCTCCCGGTGGATTTTCAAGTTGTCTGTACCCGTATTAGGACATTGCCGAAATTTAATGTTGAAGCGCCGCGATATTCTCACATCTTAGAACTAATATCTGTTACTTTTTTCATCATCACATGTTCAACATGCATTTCAAACGAACACGCCAATTTTTTATCTAATTGATCTCCGCCACTTCAGCGCGGTCCAATGAGATGACGAATTAGAGACCCCCAGGACTTACCGCAGAGGCAAGTATTCTTGAATGACAGAGCGCACGCGGTTTTATGCCGTAGTTGAGCACACCGGTTGAGAGGCCCGTGGGTGGATCCTATCCATGGCTGTTATATTACTACATTGATAATCGGTTCTTATTGACGACAACATAATCATAGTAGTCGTGAGGGTAGGGAGTTCAAGTGCGGTTGTTGGTCTGTGTAAAACATTTTATTAATGCATATACTATAATGCATTAAATGCTGAATGATGACAATAACAAGGAGGGGCGTATTTAGAGGGGGATCCAAGGGGACCCCCCGCCCCGAAAGTGTTTCAATTTTTTAAAATGCGACTTGCATTAGAAAAATTCTTTAATTTAATAAAAACGCATCAACTTACATCAGAAAATAATGCTTTAAACTTTTCTTCTACTTTCATTATTTTGTCCTGATGGATTTCAAAAACTTCCACTTTTTGTTGGTTCCCCCTAAAAGGAATTCTATATACGCCCCTGATGACAAGAAAGGGAAATCAATCAGTGCGTTGATTAGTAGGTAAAGGTGTAGTTTAACATCCAAAATTGTTTGGCTAAAAGTTTCAAAAGAAAATGACATACATATTTTAAAGTATGCAGTTTCATAGCAAACACAGACGTTTTATCGCATGGGCGTACCCGGCGCTTGCCGGGGGCCTCCGTCGAACACCGTTTTGACTGTGTAGCCCAAGATATCTGTGTTACGCCATTTTCCCACTTCGACTCACACTGCTTAGAGCGTGTTTTCTATTTCCCTTTTAAGATTAGCCGAACCATGGAGCCAGTCTGTTCTCTTTGTTCACAAAGGTATGTGGGGTGTGAGTCGGGGAGCGATTGGGACAGACTGTTGACAATTTGCGTCGGTGTTCGTCCTGCTGTATTTTGTTTCCCCAGAAGGTACCCTTGCTTCGACTCCTCTTCTGGAAATTTCCAAAAAATGTTTAGTGCAATAAATTTAGACTGAGGTGGGATCTCACACTATATCTTCAAGCACCCAAAGAAAATGGGGAAGGGCTGGTTGTGGATTGTAAACGTGTGGTTGTAGATGGTGGGTTTCTCTCTCTCTCTCAGCCTGTCTGTCTGTCTAGTACTTCCCTACTGAATAGCAGTACATTGCTACTATATCGTCGGTGGTTTTATTTAGAAAGCCGAACCTTTTTATTTATGACCGGTATGTATTATCTATTCACATCCCAGCAAAAACACAAGTGCTGGGAAACTGCTGGCCACCAGCTGGCAGTGATGCGTCACTGCTGGCTGAAATCTGCCGCTCACGGCCCGGTAGTGGTCCGTTGGTGGCAGCGCTATCAGTTGGCGAGCCATTGATGGCCCTGCAGCATCGCCGTGAATTGTGGGCCTCCAAGCAAGTGATACTAGTGGCCCGTTGCTGGCAACCAATGCAACTCCCAACAGCAGGTGGAAGCATCGGGACTGCGCATGCGCAGCAGCAACACTTGCTGTGTCTCTCATGGTACCAGTTAGTTGAAGACGACGCTATCGCCATCGTGTTATTTTAGTGGATGTTAAGAAAAAATCCATATGTGGAGAGGAGAATTAATTTCCTAATGAAATTTTACGTCGACGAAGATATCAGATTAAGCCGTGAAATACTAGATTACAGATATGAAATGAACCCACTCCATTCCCATGAATAACAATTCATGGAATGGAGTGGATGAATAACAAGAAAAAATTTGAAACCGCTTGAAACACATATCCTGGAAAACTATTCAAATAGCGTTTGTTGAAAAAAAAAAAAAAAAAAAAAGAATTATACGCGTACAAAATTTATTAATTATTTGAAGGAAAAAAAAGCAACGCTATGTGGTGTACTCATCCATGGGTTGAATACACAAGACTAGGAGAAATTCGCTTCTAAAAATAACAAGTAAAATAAAATATCTTTTACTCTTTAAAACAAATGTAGCTTCGGACAACGGAAAGGAAAGTCATAACGTTAAAAATGTAACAGAATGTGACATGAACCTGGGTAAATATATATTTATTCAACAATCTCTTTTCAAGACGGCAAGGACAGTACAAAACTTTGGAAAGCGACTCTAAGTATGTACATGCCTTGAAAATGAGTGAAATTCCCTTAAGGTAAAAAAAAAAAACTATCGTTACGTTGAAAAAATTAATTTATCAATTATATGAAACTGACTTTTATGAAAAATACCTCGCAATATTATAAAATGAAAGAGGGAAGCATTCGATTACAAATTGCATACCAAACAAATAGCTTCCAGCACGTACTCGAGCGTCGTGAATTAGTCCAGTCGGTAGCGAGCGCGGCTTCCATGTAAACGGCCCAGGATTGAATCTAGTCAGATGCAAACGGCGTTTTTCCGGCCTGTCGTGAAAATTTCCCCAGCGCAGTGCGTTAATTCACAAACTTCGTAAGGGTAGAAAAAAATAATTGTAGATTTAGGGAACTGCGGTTATCCTTGCTTTTTTTTTTTTATTATTGCTACTACTGGGAAATTGGCGGACAAGATTCGGCAAGCCACCAGTTACGTCACGTGGTTGCTGGCTGCCACTAGCGGACTACATTAGGCTAGCCATCACTTCTGGCAAGTACTTGCAGGGCCACTGAAGGGCCACTTGTGGCAGATACTGCCTGTGATGGACCACTGATGGCCCTGTTGTGGCATATGACAACTGATGGGGTGCCAACTGTTGCCCAGCTGTTGGCCTGAACTGCTGGCCCTTCTGTTGGCCGCCCGGACATTTTATTGACGGTTCGGCAGCGGCAACATAGTGCTGGGCCATTACTGGCAGTGCTGGCTGCCAGTAATGGCCCACTGCTGGCCCAGCAATACTGTTTTTGCTGGGATCTATTGATTCCAGAATGCAGAAATTCCCATTTGAACAAAATTGGTTTACACAGGGACAGCCGGAGAAACAATCTCGATGTTTGCGTCCCATCTCAGTTTCAGCTGGGTTGGAAATGTAGTGCCTATTTCCATATTTTCAGATTGTCGATGATAAAATGGAATAATATATGTGCGTGAACACGCGGCACGGAAAGGGGGCAGAGCTCGTGCCACGACGCGCCGGAAGCCTCAAATGTTCTTAAAGCGTCCCTGATAGCAAATGGCGAAAACATTTTATCTTTATAATGCATTTTAACAATTTTTACCGTAAAACTTACCTGAAAGTACAAGCAAGCCTCACACAGAGCTGCGGCGACAACGTCAAGCTTGGCTCCGCTGAAAACGAAGGTCGTCTCCGGTGGCCATTCACGGGCGGAATACTACAAGAGGAACCGGGTACGTTCTTGCCAGTAGAGCGTTACATTTTGTAGTGCTACGTTGCAGAAAATAGCTCTTCACTTTGGTCTCAGTTTTTAACGTCACGAGGCGAGAATTGCTTGGTTCTTTCGCAAATGATTCTTTGATGCGGAGTAGAAAGTATTCAGATGTTTGTTTTTCTTGCTTCTAGGAAATCGTTAAAGTGGAGATCGCGTTCTCTCTAACGGAAAGCGACGAACTGCGACTCACGTAAAAAATTACGAAATCACTTCTCCTTCGAGGGTTTTTTTTCTTTTTTTAAAACTGAGCTGTGAACAACGCCGTCAGTAGCAGAACCAAAACTGTTACTTTCCCGCAGAGACGTAGCTAGGGAGGGGTTTGGGGGGGGGGTTTAAACCCTCCCCGAAATGCCGTACTTAAATAAAGAACGGGTAGATAGATCCATATACATGTGTAAGTAGTACGTTATAGCATATAAGTGAAAAATGGGGAGCATTAAATAGAAAAATTTCGTGTGCAAATAAAATGTGACTGGGAAAATGTAACATATGTATTTGAAAATAAATTTTCGTATGTTCGTGAAAATTAATTTTCAAATTCAGAAACCCTCCCCGAAAATTCTTTCTGGCTACGGCCCTGCTTTCCGACATGTCATCGTGCCTCCGTTGGAGAGAATGCGACCTCTACTTTAACGTTTTTCTAGAAACGAGAAAGGCATCTGAATACTTTCCATTCCGCATCAAGGAATCTTATGCGAGAGAACCAAGCAATTCGCGCGTTGTGACGTTAAAAACTGAGAATAAAGTGAAGAGCTTTCCTGGCAAGAACGTGCCCGTTCCTCTTGTAATATTCCGCACGTAAATTGGCCACCGAAGATGACTTTCGTTTTCAGCGGAGCCAAGCTTGACGTTGTCGTCGCAGCGCTGTGTGCGACTTGCCATCGTCGTACTTGCCAGTAAATTTCACGGTAAAAGTCGTTAAAATGTTTGTGAAAATGAAATTTTTTCACCATTTGCTATCAAATTACATACTAAATTTTGCATATCCTTTTTTTCTTTGAAATTTTTCAAAATTTTTAGCCAAATAATTTAGAACGCTAAACTACACCTTCACCAATTAGTAAACACGCGCGACCACTCCAGTTTGTTTGACAAAGCTAAGCACATCAGAATTTTTTCAAATAACCTACCATAACTTCTGACAAATAATAATCATTCAATCCTCTGGTAACAGTCACTAACAAATACTCAAATTGCATCGAAACTGGGAAAGAGAGAGAGAGAGAGAAATTATGGGAGCGATTTTGCAGAACTAAAAGCGAAGAAATCTATCTGCTAAGTTCGAAATACTGATTCAATTCCAATGATTTTCAACAGGCCAAGGCTTCGTGTCTTCCTGGAACAGAATCTAAACATTGCGTCCCGACAAACGGCGAAGCAAGGTTAAAATACATCTCAGTACTGATAAATAACTGGCGAATGTTTTCTATAGTACTTTTGATCCGAACATCGAATTTGACAAATGGTTCCACCGAACCGTTGAAATTTCAATAAATGGTTCGAGTGAACCGCACCAAACTAGCTTCGTAGCACACCTTATCTTACCGCCTGCTGCGCTGCTGGACAGATAGGAAATCAAACCAAGAAACTGTTTTGCTTGCCGATTGGTAACTATCTACAACACATGTGTTCAGGCCATGAACCTAGAATCACGTTTTGATTGGCTAGTCAGCAGCACACTCTTTAACTTTGCTAACTTCTAAGGTTCCAGCAAGTTAGCAAAGTTAAACATTTTCTTAATTCTGTTTCTTATTTATTTTTTCAGTGTAAACTGTGATAATTGCATATTATTCACACTTTCATTTTGTGCGCAAGATATACGTTATTTGCTGTGTGTCGATAAAGGAAGTCTTCCTTCATGCGATTTTCAGATTACATCATATCAGGGACATAACTTCCGTTTTTTCATCATATCAGGGACATAACTTCCGTTTTTTCATCATATCAGGGACAAAACTTCCGTTTTTTGCCACCCCCTGTCCTCGAAAAAAATCTCTCTCTCTCTCTCTATATATATATATATATTTTTCGAGGACAGGGGGTGGCAAAAAAAGGAAGTTTTTGAAATCCATCAGGACAAAATAAAAGTTAATGAAAAATAGAAAAAAATTAAAGTATTATTTTGTAGTGTACGTTGATGCATTTTTATTAAATTAAAGCATTTAAAAACAAAACAAAAAAACGACACTTTCGGGCGGAGGCCTCTTGGTCCCCCTCTAAATACGCCCCTGCATCATATTTTTGTTTGTGACAAGCAGCAGCCAACTTTAACTAACCTGAAATTACTAAATGTAAAAGAACTTTACCTCTTACATTAGACCGGATGATTGAGACGAAAGCTTAAAAATGTCAGGGAAATATTTATTAATTTCACAGTTTCTTTTTTCTCATTCTAAAAATGTTTTCTTATTTTTCTTTAAAAAATGGGTGTTAATAGTACAGAAATTTATGACCATCAGTTTACGAAGTTTAGGTGAATTGAACGAACAATTCCTTAATAACTTAAAACTGCTCACACTATATTATGATAAAAAAATTTACATATTAAAAATTGCCCAGATTTATTTCAAGATGTATAACCACGTTTACAAATTTCGAAAAGCTGATAAACAGCTAACATTCGATCTAGGGATTTGTTTGTAAGTTTAACGACCTCCGTGAGCAACTCAATGGGCTATAAGCAGTCGCCCGTCCCTAATTCAGGGTCACTGGTTCCGGGGAAGGGAAAGAGCCAGTGCCGTAAGACAAACACAACATCCATGTCTCACAGGGATTCGAACCCGGACCCCTTTCGGACAAATGATAAGAGGCCATCGCTTAGACCACTGCGCCACCGGTGCGGCTTCGATCTAGGGATGGGCACATCGGTGGTTACATACAGCCCTGGTTAAATGGAGGTAGGAACTAAGAGGAGACACTGTCCCCTACTCTTCCCAAGCTAACAAAGTGAAGCAGTGTTTATACGCTTCCGCGGTGAAAGTAGTACACGCCAGCTTTTGCTTGACTACCGAAGAGATGCAAAAGCAGACGATTTTCCGTAAGAAAGCATTAGGGGAATCTTATTGTTTTTTTAGGATTTTAGACTACATCAAATTATAAACGGAGTTGAAATGCAGGTTAACTGATTGAGTGGACCTTTAGTTCGATGTGGAGGGATTTTTACACAAAAAAAAAAAAAACCCACCTAAGATTGCATGGAGGAAAAGAGATCTGAAAAACCGTCTTCATAACCACTAGACCGTGAGTGAATTGAGGACTTAAAATGTCTTTCAAATTTGCGTGCGCTTATAAAGCGTTAATTTTTTTCTTTCTTAACGGATTATCGTAAGAATTTGTTTATCATAGAAATAGTAACAGTCGAACTTCAGAGATTTTGTACGAGTGGAATTTCCAAGCAGCGGCGCCGACTTACGAAATCATTGGGAAGTCAAGTGTCCGTTTGGATGGGGTTTTTGACCTCTTGTTGTTTTTGCTATCGTAGTCTCCTGAGATTTCCAGGTCCACTCTTTTGGCTGTACGTTGTCCTCTGTACATATGTTGTACATTTGTCTTTGTTACCCTTAATACGGGCTTTCTCGTTTTGTTTTGTTTTCTGTTTCTTACTTGCGCTTGTATCTTGCTGCGACTCTGCTTTTCTGCGTTTGCATCATGCGACTGTTCTGCGACTCTGTGCTTTTGGAAATGTACTACGCCTTTGTTACTTACCCTGTGTTACATTGTCTCAGGGTCTATTCTACTGTGTTCATTTAGCCGCCTGCCTTTGTACGTACTGTTCGCCTGGTAGCCTGTCATGTCTCACTAATGTCTGGCGGCAAGCCCAGGATTACCTCAAGACTGCCGCCAGACGCTGGGATCATGTAATTTCAAACACTAGCGTCTAGCGGCAGGTTTGGTATTCAGCAATTGGGCTCAGCGTCTCAAATACAGGTAGAGCTACAGATGTCCACCAACTGGGCCGCGGGTTGCCTAGTGGGCAATGTTCGCGTGACTGCCATGGAGAAGACCTCATGTACGAACGCTCGATCCACTAAATATCCGCCGTGCGTCGAATGTGCACGTTAAGCTGTCGGACCCCGGGTAGCGCCCCCCTGGTAATAAATAAGGGCGTATTCCTCCCCTTTTCTACCTCGCTTCCGTCTCACTTTCCTATCGGGCACTCTAGCCCAAATCTCCTAGCTTCCTATTTCTAAGGGTTGTTTAAGACCTGGGGTCAGACACCCCCTTCCTAAAATCCTCTACTAATGATCATTTGATGTCCACCAATTGGCATGGTTCTCTTAAATACGGTCGTGTGATCTGCTGAATACGAGGGAAGTAGGCTACAGCAGTAAAATGCTGGAAATTTACTTAAAAAGTCGCTCCTGTGTATTCGGACATTTTACTGCAATGAACGAACGTTTTTCTTTAGAGCACTGAATAGTTTTTCTTCTAAACATATTCATTTCCAAAAATTCGCGAACAGTTCTTAAAGAAAACAGTTTAATAGAGCATTTCTGAGAAGTTTATATACAAATATGCGCATCCTCCAGTGCACTACGCGAACTTTTCAAAAATTTGTGAATAAACTACGTGTTTCGATAGCCATTTTTCTCAAAAATATCATCCGAAGTACATGTAGATTTACAGACAGTTAATGCCTTAAAAAGATGAATTTAACTGCTGGGATGGCGGGGGGGCTAAGCATCATGAAAAATATTTCAGTAAGAACAATAGTGTATTCTAGGAAATTGGAATTTTGCTGGGGACACAAACAGTTTTCTTCTCAGCAGTGAAAATTTACTCAAGAAATGCTCTCATTTCTCTGAAAATTATGTTTAGAACACTGAATCACGTGCGCCGACTTCGCCAACTTATTGGGGGGGGGGGCAGACGTGAAGAGATCAGATGTGGGAGGGGCATGTTTTTTCCACTGTCAGAAAAAAAAAAAAAAGTAAAAGGATAAAAAAGAATATGCCGCCAGATTCGACGTATATTTTAAAACGCAATTGTAATTGCTTGTCAGCAAATGAACAAGGAAACAGAAAAATTCTTTTGCTGAATATTAATATTTTTAAAAAATAAAAATATCCAGAGAGATTTTATTTCCAAATGTTTATATAAAAAAAAAAGAGAGAAATTAGCTGAGTTACTTACACCAAGAGCAAGAAGCGCAAAAAGTAAATAGGCAAATAAAGGCACTAGAGATTATACGTTTCTGTATTTTGATTTATTTTGTTTTTGATAACAGTTTTAAACATTTACCACATATCACGAGAACATGTCAAACACAATACGGGGCTGGGAATCCAGTTTCTTATCAAATAAGCAATCTGAATATGAGAAAAAAGTTTACTTATTTTGTTATTTATTAATTTTTTGGAAATAGGTCGCTTTGGCCTCATAAGATGGGGCTTGGCCCATCTTAAGAAGCCGAAGCGACATTGGGTGGGCACTGCCCTTTAAGTAAAATTATTGGAGGGGCAAGATTCACGTTGCGCCCCAGGGCCGGATTAAGGGGGATTTACGGAGGCTATAGCCTAGAGCGCCTCGCCTACTATTATCAAGGGCCCAGGAGGTACTCATGTACATCGCAAATAATACTTCTTCTTGGTTATTCAGTCCAAGGACTGGTTGTTCAGTAGATGTACTGTGTCTCTCTATTCCTCTCTTTTCTCCGCCGTTCTCTTCAAGTCATAGTATGTCCTCGTATGAGTATCTTGGAGTAACTGTGCCACAAAACTATTCTTTGGCCGTCCTCTTCCTCTCTTGTCTTGAATTTTCCCTTCCAAAACTTTCAGAATCGGGCCTCCATGGCGCAATGTGTGTTCCATTCATAACATTCTTCTTCTCTTTGACATGTTGATCAGATTCCTGGGTTACTCCCACTCTCTCCAGCACCTCCTCGTTAGTCTTTCTATCGAGCCAACTTATTCTCTTCATTCTTCTATAGCTCCACATCTCAAATGCCGCCAGCCTTTTCACTTCCCTCTTGGTCAATGCCCATGTCTCAGAACCGTAGAGAGCTACTGGCCAAACATATGCCTTTAAAATTTTCTTCCTCAGTTTTAGATCTATATTTTTGGCTGTCAGTAATCTTTGATTCTCTCTAAAAGCCTTTCTTGCCACCCCCAGTCTCATTCTAATTTCCTTTTCACATCTCGCATCTTCAGTAATAATTTGACCCAAATAGCGAAATGATTTAACTTGTTCGATGTATTGTCCTTCAATTTTAAGGAAAGCCTGTTTTGGATATTTCCCTATTACCATTAGTTTTGTCTTATTTTTATTTATCTTCATTCCATAGATATCCGCATTTTTGTGTATTTTTGACATCATGCGCTGTAATGATTTGGCTGATCCTGAAACCATTGCCTGCTCGTCAGCAAACTTAATGGCCTTAATTATCTCTCCATTAACCCAAACTCCTTCACTGGCGCTCTCCAAGGACTGATCCATCATAACTTCGGCATAAATACCAAAAAGGCCAGGTGACAACAAGCATCCCTGCCTTACACCTTTATTTATTGGGACTAGAACTTGAATTGAAATCAAAAATACAAATAATACACAGCTTATATATTTATATAAAGAGAGAAGTTTCTAAAATAGTTTTAGTTTTGTCTCGTATGATTTCCACTCGATCACAAACAGAGGCTAGAAAACGAACTGATTGCACGGCAGTGACTCATTAAGGGTATAAACGCTCATTGTGCGCAGTTAAGCCCCAAAGAAATTAAGAGCGACGTACGTTACAAACCGTATATAAACTATAGCCGTACACTATCTATCTATCTGTGTGTGTGTGTGTGGGGGGGGGTGTACACATTGTGTACGTATACTACATATATATATATATAGCCCCCTCTAACAAGAATTCCTGGGGGCACCACTGGGCGAGACAATTTCACTATCATCCACCAACGCCTCTCTGCTTGCACTTGGATCGTTAATGGCCGAGGTCCCCTGTAGCTTCACACTGCATAACGAAAAAAAAAACATAAAAAGATGCACTAAGACAAGTATTAAAAATTCCAAGATGAAATCTAAGAATCTTAAGCTTTCAACTCATGTTCTTGTGAGAATAGTGGAAAATATTGTGACTTTTTGTGAAAACTCTGCAAGTAATTTCTTAGTTTGAAGAATGCACCTAATATTACAGATAGTTCTCACAAGCGTATTGCTACCAGTGTTCCTTTCAGGCATACATCCAGGGGGCCGAAGCCCTCCCGGAAACGACCATTCGCCCCCCCCCGGAGACATTTTAGGTTACCGAGCCAAATTTTAATAAATTCAGGCTATGATGAAAAAGGAAGTTTTGTTTCTTTTTATGATACAAATATTTCTTCAATTTTATTTTTTTTAATATTTGTTCAAATGGTACTAGTTATAGTTTATTTTATTAAAAGTATATTATGACTAGGGCTGTCGACCGATCAATATTTTTAATCGGTTAATATTTCACCATTGATCGATTAATCGATAATTTGATCAAGTGAAAAAAATACTGTCACAAAAAATATACGACTGTAAATTACATTATGCATTATTCTATTATTATATGGATACTAAATACGTTGTCTGAAATGTTAGAGTGTTGAATGCATCATAGCCTGTTAATCTAGTAGTATTCATTGCTTTACTTTATCAAAAAATCAGAAATACAAATTAATAATAATTACCTTGGATTTGGTTTGCAGTCATTGCTTTAGCCAAGATTTTAGGCACAAGAGCTTGTCAACATTGGATGGTTTAAGCGAAGTACGAAGTTTGTTGACAACAATACCAGCGGCACTAAACACTCTTTCACTTGGCACAGACGTTGCTGGAATGCACAGCAACCGTTTTGCTAAAGTAGCGAGCAACTGTAATGAATGAGTTTTCCACCACTGAAGAGGATCTGTAAAATCGTCGTCGAGTTCAGGCAAGCTCTGATAAACTTGAAGCTCTAATTCTATCTGCGTGCTGACATTTGTGTATGCCTTTATTTCTGTTTCTGGAATCGACAAAACATAGTTTTCTTCGTTTCTGTTCACATTACTTTGTTCTTGGTGTTTTTTATTGGAGGTTTAACGAACACCGTGAGCAACTCAATGGGCTATAAGCAGTCGCCCGTCCATAATTTAGGGTCACTGGTTCCAGGAAAGTAAGAGATCCAGTGCCGTAAGACAAACACAACATCCATGCCTCACCGGGATTCGAACCCGCACCCCTTTCGGACGAATGATCAGAGGCCATCGCTTAGACCACTGCGCCACCGGTGCGGCGTTCTTGGTGTAAGGGCAGCTGTCGATTTGTGCTACTGGATGAAATTCTGTTCCACACTAGATCTCGGGTTTTTTCTGGTATACAGCAAAGTGTCTTGAATCGAGGGTCAATTGCAGTAGCTTCTTCGTACTTGTCGTATAAAGGCCATTGACTGAGTCTTTCCGTCAGATCATCGAGCAACATAGCTTTAAATCTGCAAATATATGCTGGGTCGGTATCGGACAATCTCATTGCGCTTTTGAGATGTATAAAAGCAGGAATTACAACACTGGCAGTTACGTACTTGTGACCTCCGAGTATTTCTATGATTTCCAAGCAATGTTTCAATACGCTGATTAGCTTCTCAAGCACTTCCCACTCAACTGTTGTCAGAACAGGGGTATTCGATGCGTTGGCTACCAGAATGGTGTCTACTGCGGTTTTAGCTTTCACCAGACTTTCCATCATGATATAGGTACTATTCCAGCGTGTCACTATGTCCTGTTGCAGCTTAGTATCAGGAAGACCAAGTTCTTTTTGCTTAGACGAGAGTGTAGCCTCTAAATGTGAGCTGTGTTTAAAATGTCCTACAATTTTTCGGCATTTAGCTAGAACCTTTTCTATCGATGCAACTTTAAGAGCTTTATTTATACTTAATTGTAAAGTATGTGCTGAACATCTTACACTGTCAAACATTGATCTGTTAACGCCAAGAACAATATTTCTGGCATTATCAGTGCAGATGGCAACAAGCTTGTCCGTTAGTTCCCATTTTTCAACGGGTTCTTCAAATTCAATTGTACACTCCCAGCAAAAACACAAGTGCTGGCCACCAGCTGGCAGTGATGGGTCACTGCTGGCTGAAACCTGCCGCTCACGGCCCGGTAGTGGTCCGTTGGTGGCAGCGCCATCAGTTGGCGAGCCATTGATGGCCCTGCAGCATCGCCGTGAATTGTGGGCCTCCAAGCAAGTGCCACTAGTGGCCTGTTGCTGGCAATCAATGCAACCCCAACAGCAGGTGGAAGCAACGGGACTGCGCAGAAGCAACACTTGCTGTGTCTCTCATGGTACCAGTTAGTTGAAGACGACGCTATCTCCATCGTGTTATTTTATTGGATGTTAAGAAAAAAATCCATATGTGGGGAGGCGAATTAATTTCCTAATGAAATTTTACGTCGACGAAGATGTCAGATTAAACCGCGAAATACTAGATTACAGCCATGAAATACACCCACTCCATTCCCATGAATAAGAATTCATGGAATGGAGTATGAATAACAAAAAAAAATTTGAAACCGCTTGAAACAAATATCCTGGATAACCATTAAAACAACGTTTGTTGGAAAAAAAAAAAAAAGAATTATACGTGTACAAAATTTGTTAATTATTTGAAAGAAAAAAAAAAGCAACGCTATGTGGTGTACTCATCCATGGGTTGAATACACAAGACTATTATTAATTATTTGAAAGAAAAAAAAAGAATTATACGTGTACAAAATTTATTAATTATTTGTAAGAAAAAAAAAAAGCAACGCTATGTGGGGTACTCATCCATGGGTTAAATACACAACACTGGGAGGAATTCGCTTCTAAAAATAACGAGAAGTAAAATAAAATATCTTTTACTCTTTAAAACAAATGTAGCTTCGGACAACGGAAAGGAAAGACACAACGTTAAAAATGTAACAGAATGTGACATGAACCCGGGTAAATATATATTTATTCAACAATCTCTTTTCAAGACGGCAAGGACAGTACAAAACTTTGGAAAGTGACTCAAGTATGTACACTCCTTGAAAATGAGTGAAGTTCCCTTAAGGTAAAAAAAAAACTATCGTTACGTTGAAAAAATTAATTTATCAATTATATGAAATTGACTTTTATGAAAAATACCTCGCAATATTGTAAAATGAAAGAGGGAAGCATTCGATTACACAGTGCATACCAAGCAGACAGCTTTAAGGAAATCCCTGAGCGTGGCAAATCGGTCCCGTCGGTAGGGAGCTCAGCTAGCACGCAACCGGCCCAGGTTGAAATCCCCGTTTTTCCTGTCTGTTGAGAAAATTTCCCCAGCGCAGTGCGTTATTTCACAAGCTTCGTAAGGGTAGAAAAAAAAATTGTAGCTTTGGGAAACTGCGGTTATCCTTGATTATTATGGCTACTACTGGGAAATTGGCGGACAAGATTCGGCAAGCCACCAGTTACGTAACGTGGTTGCTGGCTGCCACTAACGGCACACTAGCGGACCACATTAGGCTAGCCATCATTTCTGGCGCGTGCTTGCAGGGCCACTGAAGGGCCACATGTGGCAGCTACTGCCTGTGATGGATCACTGATGGCCCTGTTGTGGCATATGACAATTGATGGAGTGCCAACTGTTGGCCTCGACAGTGCTGGTTGCCAGCACTGGCCCAGCAAGACTGTTTTTGCTGGGCTGATTTGCAGTATGCTTCTCGATCACCTGTCTCACTTGAAGAGTTGCATCACAATAATACCACTCATTGTCAATCCAGTGTACTGTTATTGCTAAGTAGCTGTCGTTGGCGAGTGAGGTCCGAAAATCTCCAGTTAAACTCACATAGGAAGCTCTCTTTAATTCATTAAACACTCCTGACTTCTGAATGTCATAAATTTGGACAATTTTGTTCATAATGGTACTTCTGGCAGGTAAATTGTATCACTTAGAATTCAGAGCTGTTTGCAACAACACTTTCAGGCCAGGATC
The DNA here is from genome assembly GCA_039090855.1 of Macrothele yani. Lineage (NCBI taxonomy): Eukaryota > Metazoa > Arthropoda > Arachnida > Araneae > Macrothelidae > Macrothele > Macrothele yani. The sequence goes on from CM077023.1 coordinate 140,333,877, forward strand.
TTCAACAATACTGACAGGTCTCGAACTAGATGCAATCCACAAAGCTAATTTATTTGTCAATTCCTGTTCTTTTAATGCAGAAACTGACTTTTCGAGGAAGGAATTTATACCCATTTGCTTCATAGCGGTGGCATTTGAACTAGGCTGATCCCGTGGCGTATTTGATACAATTTCCCTGAATGGATGTTGCGATTGTAAATGATAATGTAAGCTAGTCACACTTCCACTGTACTTAAACTTTTTCTCACATTTTAAACAATAAACATGTCCGCGATCAATAACTTCCCCACTGTTTTCTAATTTATATCCAAAACAAGAGGATAATTTCCCTTTTAATCCCTGAAACTTCATTTTTGGAGCTCAAATAAACGTGACAGCAAGAGATGAATCAGCGTTCAAACTAACTTTCTTTCACTGACAGATACTCCCATGCTCATCCCAGTTGGCTCCGCTACCAATAAAAGAACACTATTTGCTTTTTCAATGAGGAGAGAGGGGATAAAAATTTGCCCCAGACTTTTGCTCTTGCACTGGAAATTCTCCCTGTTGACGGATACAATACTTCGGCAACAGTACGCAACTTGGTCCCTGGGTAATTAAGACTAATTGCATACCCCCATTGATTCCAAGAAACACGTGTATTAATCTCCCATCTTTCCTATTGAAAGCTGAATCTCATTGTGAGGACCAGTGGCGTATTTTCATCTGCATCGATGTAATAAAACCTCGGGGACCACTATCCAAGCTCGGAAGATGCCGGCCGTCTGTTATATCGACCTTACGTATTGAAACAACTGACTTTTTCCAGACGATTCAGCTGAGACAGGAGTAGAAGAGGTGTGGCACCACGTAATGGCTGACGGGGCTGCATTTTCCCTGAATAGCTACACTGCTACAGTCAACAAGTGGATAGCATTGAGGGGAAGCACAGACAGACCACCATATGATAAGCGAGCGTAGCGCACAGCGATAAAAGAACGGGGAACCACGAGGTCGAGAAGCTCTTAACGAAATGCTGGCAGGACAAGCACAGTGTTAAAGGCGGAAGTTCGGAATTGACGTTGGACTTTGAAGACTAGCATACTGACACACAATGAACGATGGAATCTCTGCTGACAGTGGTGACTGCTAGATTTAAACTCCCATCGCCATGAAAAGGCTATTTTCCAAGAAGTGAAGACACAAGCACAAATGTTGTATTCAACAAATTCAAAACTATATGCAGTTGTTTGGAAGTTCCTAAAGAATTTTATTTTTGTACTAATTTTTTAAGTAACCGATTAATCGGAAGAAGAAAATAATCGGCGATTAAAAAATAGAAGAAAATAATCGGTGACAAAAAAAATTGATCGATTAATCGATCAAACCTGACAGCCCTAATTATGACGCATGGTATTCTTCAAAACATAATAAGTAGACTAATCATACCTAATTGCCTGGGAATCGTGATTCACGAACAAGTGTGTGTTGAATGCATTTTAACAGATAAAAATTTCAAGCCTGCGGAACCTCGCCCTTCCCTCCTTTAGCTGAAAACAGTTTGTTATTCCTGAAATGTTTGAAGAAGTAATTACTATATCTGGTATGTATATAGAAATTTTCTTCGGGAGGGGGTGGTGATAAAAGGAAGTTTTTGAAATCCACAGTCTGGAACCAAATTAAAGTTAATGAAAAATTGAAGAAAAATTAAAACATTTTTTCTAATATAAGTTGATGCATTTTTATTAAATTAAGGCATTTTTTTCTAATGTAAGTCGCAGTTTACCCCCCCCCAAATGAAGCATTTTCGGGGGGAGGGGAGACCCCCTCTAAATGCGCCCCTTTGCTAGGTATATAGCAATTACTTCTATATATACAAATATAGTAGTTAAAATCGTATATATATAGCAAATGGAAAACTTTCCCCCTAAGGTTCCATTTGCCCCCCCCCCCCCCCGGCCAAAAAGTCCTGTAAGAAACACTGATTGCTACAGTTTCGTGTTTTAATGGACTTCATAATGTTTCTCCCTCATAAGTTCTTTGGGGACCACCAAGATGTCTTAGCCTTGGTATCCCACTCAAATGTGTTAACCTAGGGGCCCACTCGAGAAGGAAGGCTCTCCAACTCAAGTTCCTGTTCGGCATCATCAACGAAGAGATTGACGATACTCAAATTGTAAACAATTAAGTTTCCGTGTCCCACGTTTACCGAGGACAAAATGTGAACTATTTGCATTGCCATTTTGCAGAACTGATGCTGGAAAAAATAATCCGTTATGTAAAACGTATATAGGCTTCACAACTCACTTGAAGAATGTCATGATATTTTTAATGTAAGTAATAATTTATTTTCATAAAGCATGTTTTGCAAGATTGTAAATATCACTTGGTAATTACCACTGTAAATATAACTATAGCAATTCCTGTAACTAGATATTCCATCTATAGGGATGTGCTTACAAATAAATAAATAAAATAAATAAGGCCTTAAATCGGCCCTTTTGCCCCCCCCCCCCCCATAGTCGGCGCCTATGATCCAGATGGATTTTATTTCCAAAATTTTTTAAACAGTATGAGAAATTAGCATGGTTACTCAAACATAGAACGAGCAGCGCAAAAAATAAATATATAAATAAAGGGCTAGAGATTATACATTTATGTGCTTTTATTTTTTTATTGTTTGAAACATTTACCACATATCACGAGAACATGTCAGACACAATACGGAGATGGAAATCAAATTTCATATCAAATGAGCAATGATTAATATGGGAAAAAAAGGTTTTACATAATTTGTTATTTATTATTTTTCTACAGATAAATCACTTTGGCCTCATTAGGTGGAGCTTGATCCATTTTATAAAGAATAATGCATTCCTATAAAGGAAAGAAATGCATTTGTGCAATTAGCACACCACACGATAGCCTGAATAGTATAGGAAACAATTTTTTTTTTTTTCTCCATAGAAATATTTCAACTCACACATTTCGAAAATGGCACACAAAACCAAAAACTAATTTAATTAAACAGGACGAAAAATATTGGGTGGGCACTGCCCCCAGTAAAATTACTGGAGGGACAAGACCCCCTCCCCATTCGGCACCTATGGTTTGGTTTTAAGTATGAAGTTATTTGATTGATTTGCCAAATTGGGTTTACCTTCCTACTTCGCCTTCTCTGGAAACAGTGATTGCCCATTTGCCACCAGATGGTAGTACGTGAGCTCTCACTCCTCTATCTCCAGTGGCAATCCGTAAGAACAATTTTTACGCTCGGCTCGTTGGAGGAGAATTCCGAATAACCCTAAATTGTTTTATTGCATTTTTAAAATGACTGGAAGGACGGCGGACTCATGGTAGCACACTGTGTATCCATGCCTGTGAGATTTCCAGGATCCGAAAATCGTGACACAGTGTAGCCTTTTTAATGCGCATACCTCTTACCCCTGGCACTAAATGTGTCCTTCCCAAATCCCATGTTATAATTTCTAGCAACGTTGTACGTGCACACACAACACAATCCAAATATCTACAACACGTCTGTGTTTTAGTAATTGTCGTTAAGACCTTAGATAGAAAAAAAAACAGCCCTTGACTATTCCCTCCCACAGTGATATTAACGAACTTCGAACCGTTGCTAATGTTATTTCCCCATTAACTAAAAAGGGAAAACTGATTTTATCGATTGGCATAAAGCTGTTTACGTAAACTCTTTCTTCCGATCATTTTGTTTGTTATGACAGCTTTTCTTGTGGTACTTCTGCTGCCATCTGTTGGCATAATCTGTAATTTTGTGTCAGACAAGAGATCACTTCTTGTAAAAAGATCTCTGAATGGTTTTCACAAAGCAGATGTTCCTTTGTTAGAAAAAAAAAAAACATGAATGAGAAAAATTTCTTTTTTAAGATGATTCGAAGAAATCTCAAGTATGCTTCTTTGAATGATATGTAGTACATACAGTTGATAGCAGGATGCAGACGCGAAACTACGGGTAGGCTGGGGTGGGCTGCAGCCAGGGGTGTACTGATATCCCCCGCATCCCCCTCAGTGCGGGGGACCTCATGGTTAAAAGGGCCTCTAGCCTGAGCAAAAAGATTTCACAATTTTTTTGTGGAAACTTCGTATGAAACTGGTTAAAGATATAGCCAAGAATTACGGCAGCTTTGAATGAAGTATTAAGAAGAAAAGCATTTTTTTCTCACGATAGGTAAACTCTTTACAAATAATTTTCGTTGCTTTAGTTTATAGAAACTGGATAGATAACGGGAAAGCAGCTATTCAAAAGAACTTGAGGCCCCTTGTAATAGCCCTTGCTGTTACAAGCAGTGTTTCTTTCAGGACTTTTTGGCCGGGGAAGCAAATGGAACCTTAGAGGGGGCAAGTTTTCCATTTGCTATATATATATATAATTTTAACTACTATATATACAGCCTCTCCTTGACAAATGTCAACCCCGCCTTCTCGTGGTGCATCCTGTTCCCACTAAAGGGGCTCTGACGACCGCAAATAGCGGTATAACTATACCATCGGGATCAGAGGAAATGCTATCCCACACTCACCAACCCGCTTGGCCAGCGTGGTGAGTTATGGCCAATCACCTCCAAAATGACTCTACAACTTAAATCTTGGCCCTCAGTCTCCGGCAGCTGGAATGTACCTGGCCAAGGCAGCGGCCAGTGCGACATGAAGGCAGAGGGTGCTAAGAATCCCCGGAGGACCGGACTAGGCTGCCATTTGATGCTGACCTTGGCTACCTACAACGGACGCTCCCTATCTTCTGATTCAAGGCTTCTTGAATTGGAAGAGGAACTACAAAGGATCAAGTGGGACATCGTCGGGCTAAGTGAGGTAAGGAGAAAAGGAGAAGATCTCATTGAACTGAAAAGTGGACATCTCTTCTATTATCGTATGACAGATACTGGTAGAACCAGTGGTGTTGGATTTATAATAAACAAGAAACTGAAGGATAAAGTGGTAGAAGTTGAAAGTTCCTCTGACAGAGCTGCACGACTCGTTATCCAACTATCGAGAAGATACCAGGCTCAGATTATTCAAACTTATGCACCCACCACAAGTCATCCTGAAGAAGAAATTGAAGAATTTTATGAGGAAATTCGTTATCTAAATAATAAAGGTAAGCAGCACTTGAAGATAATTATGGGAGATTTCAATGCAAAAATAGGGCACCGGCAACAGAATGAAACTTCAGTAGGTAAATTCGGTCACGGCAACAGAAACCAGCGTGGAAATACTCTTGTTGAGTTTGCAGAGGCAGAAGGATTTTTCATCTTGAATTCCTTTTTCAAGAAAAAGCCACACAGGAAATGGACATGGAGACATCCAATTGGGACGACAAGTGAAATTGATTTTATTATGTGTAACAAAAAATTCGTCATCGAAGACTGCAGTGTGCTGAACAAGTTCAACACAGGTAGTGACCATAGATTGGTGAGATGTAAGATGCACCTCAACACTAAACTGGAACGTGGCAAGCTCATAAGACAAACAGAATGTATTGACATAACCAACCTTAAAAAACACCATAATACTTTCAAGTTGGAACTGAAGAACAGATTCTCTGCTTTAGAAGGCCTAACATCGGAAGAAGTGGATATTTCGGAAGTTAGCAGAAAAGTAACCAAAGCTCTTATGGAAACAGCAACAAAATTAGCTGGGTCTAAGAACAAGTTGCATGTAAACAAATTATCAGGAAAAACCAAAATGTTGATGCAAAAAAGAAGAGAGATGAGGACAACTAAAGAAGATGTGACTTCCAAAGTGGAATATATAGAGCTATGCAAGACAGCACGAAAAAGTATCACTGAAGACGTAAGGAAATTCAACTGTGAGCTAGTGAGGAAAGCAATTGAAAACAACCAAAGCCTAAAGATAGCAAAGGGACATCTCAGTAAGGGAAGAAAACAGATTATGGCTCTGAGAAAAGAAGATGGTTCTATAACAAGAAATAGAGGCGAAATTTTGACAAGAGTGAAAGATTTCTACTCCAAATTATATGAAAGGGATGATACATGTACTCCAGACATCATGAAAGGTACCAGAGTTCTTCCAGTCCTCCCAGCAGAAGTTGCTCATGCAATCAAGAACATGAAGCGGGGGAAAGCTCCAGGAGAAGATGGAATTACTATAGACATCATACAAGAAGCAAGTGGAGAAATTGAAACAGTACTCGCCCAAATTTTCACTCGATGCCTTAATGAAGGGAAGATTCCTGAGGATTGGAACAATGCTACAATGATCCTGCTACATAAAAAAGGTGACATTGAGGATCTCAGGAACTACAGACCTATCAGCCTCCTATCAGTGGTTTATAAAATCTTCACTAAAGTTCTTTCACACCGCTTGAAGGTAACACTGGACATGGCTCAACCGAGAGAACAAGCTGGATTCAGGAGTGGCTACAGCACAATAGATCATATCCACGTACTGAGAGAACTAATTGAAAGAGCGAGGGAATATGAACTTCCATTGTGCATGGCTTTTATCGATTATGAAAAAGCCTTTGATTCGGTGAAACCATCAGCAGTTACCACGGCTCTGAAATCCTGCGGTATTGAAGATGCATACATTAATATTATTAATAACATCTATGAAAATGCAAGTGCAAAGATTCGGCTGTTTGAAAATACAACACACATAAAAATTGGAAAGGGAGTGAGACAAGGTGACACCATATCTCCGAAGCTCTTTAATGCCACATTGGAAAATGTCTTTCAATCACTGAACTGGGAAAACAAAGGGATAAAGATTAATGGAGATTATCTAACCCACCTTCGTTTTGCTGATGACGTAGTCATTTTTGCAACTACCCCATCAGAGCTGCAGAGTATGATCCAGGAACTTGCTGACAAGAGTAAAGAAGTGGGATTAAAAATGAACTTTCAGAAGACAAAAGTGATGTTCAATGCTTTTACAAGAAATGAAGATTTATCGACTGATGGAGAACAACTGGAGATAACAGATACGTATGTTTATCTTGGACAGCAGATATCAAGTGAGGGTCACATTGATGAAGAAATTAATCGGCGTACAAAACTTGCCTGGAGGGCTTTTGGAAGAAACAGCATAATTTTCAAGAGCAATATGCCATTATGTCTTAAAAGAAAAGTGTTTGATCAATGCATCCTTCCAGTGCTTACGTATGGTGCAGAGACGTGGACCTTAACTAAAAGAGACATACAAAGGCTGCAGACAACTCAAAGAAGCATGGAGAGGTGCATGCTTGGTATAACCAGGAGAGATAAGAAGAGGAACTCGTGGATCCGAAAAATGACGAGAGTGGAAGACATCATGATCAGAGTTAAATCCCTGAAATGGCAATGGGCTGGACATACTGCCAGAAGGACAGACCATAGATGGACAGCCGAAATTTTAGATTGGATTCCAAGGGACAGGAAAAGACCCAGAAAAAGACCACATGGGAGATGGGTGGATGAAATTCGTAAATATGCGGGAGTGACATGGAGGAGACTGGCACAAGACAGACCGTTGTGGAGGAAACTTGGGGAGACCTTCGTCCAGCAGTGGATTGATAATGGTTGACAATGATGATGATGATGATGATGATATATATAGAAGTAATTACTGTATGGGATGTAAGGTAAGGTGATGCGTAACATCACAGCCTCTCCTTGACAAATGTCAACCCCGCCTTCTCGTGGCGCATACTGTTCCCACTAAAGGGGCTCTAACGACCGCCAGTAGCGGTATAACTATACCATCGGGATTAGAGGAAATGCTATCCCACACTCACCAACCCGCTTGGCCAGCGTGGTGAGTTATGGCCAAACCCCTCCAAAATGACTCCACAACTTAAATCTTGGCCCTCAGTCTCCGGCAGCTGGAATGTACCTGGCCAAGACAGCGGCCAGTGCGACATGAAGGCAGAGGGTGCTAAGAATCACCGGAGGACCGGACTAGGCTGCCATCTGATGCTGACCTCGGCTACGTATAATGGACGCTCACTATCTTCTGATTCAAGCCTTCTTGAATTGGAAGAGGAACTACAAAGGATCAAGTGGGACATCGTCGGGCTAAGTGAGGTAAGGAGAAAAGGAGAAGATCTTATTGAACTGAAAAGTGGACATCTCTTCTACTATCGTAGGACAGATACTGACAGAACTAGTGGTGTTGGATTTATAATAAACAACAAACTGAAGGATAAAGTTGTAGAAGTTGAAAGTTCCTCTGACAGAGCTGCACGACTTGTTATCCAACTCTCAAGAAGATACCAGGCTCAGATTATTCAAACTTATGCACCCACCACAAGTCATCCTGAAGAAAAAATTGAAGAATTTTATGAGGAAATTCGTCATCTAAATAATAAAGGTAAGCAGCACTTGAAGATAATTATGGGAGATTTCAATGCAAAAATAGGGCAACGTCAACAGAATGAAACTTCAGTTGGTAAATTCGGTCACGGCAACAGAAACCAGCGTGGAAATACTCTCGTTGAGTTTTCAGAGGCAGAAGGGTTTTTCATCTTGAACTCCTTTTTCAAGAAAAAGCCACACAGGAAATGGACATGGAGACATCCAAATGGGACGACAAGTGAAATTGATTTTATTATGTGTAACAAAAAATTCGTCATAGAAGACTGCAGTGTGCTAAACAACTTCAACACTGGTAGTGACCATAGATTGGTGAGATGTAAGATGCACCTCAACACTAAATTCGAACGTGGCAAGCTCATAAGACAAACAAAATGTATTGACATAACCAACCTCAAAAAACACCATGATACCTTCAAGTTGGAACTGAAGAACAGATTCTCTGCTTTAGAAGGCCTAACATCAGAAGAAGTGGATATTTTTGAAGTTAACAGAAAATTAACGGAAGCTCTTATGGAAACAGCAACAAAATTAGCTGGGTCTAAGAACAAGTTGCATGTGAACAAATTATCAGGAAAAACCAAAATGTTGATGCAAAAAAGAAGAGAGATGAGGACAACTAAAGAAGATGTGACTTCCAAAGTGGAATATATAGAGCTATGCAAGACAGTACGAAAAAGTATCACTGAAGACGTAAGGAAATTCAACTGTGAACTAGTAAGGAAAGCAATTGAAAACAACCAAAGCCTAAAGATAGCAAAGGGACATCTCAGTAAGGGAAAAAACAGATTATGGCACTGAGAAAAGAAGATGGTTCTGTAACAAGAAATAGAGGCGAAATTTTGACAAGAGTAAAAGATTTCTACTCCAAATTATATGAAAGGAATGATACATGTACTCCAGACATCATGAAAGGTACCAGTACCAGAGTTTTCCCAGTCCTCCCAGCAGAAGTTGCACATGCAATCAAGAACATGAACCGGGTAAAAGCTCCAGGAAAAAATGGAATTACTGTAGACATCATACAAGAAGCAAGTGGAGAAATCGAAACAGTACTCGCCCAAATTTTCACTCGATGCCTTAATGAAGGGAAGATTCCTGAGGATTGGAACAACGCTACAATGATCCTGCTACATAAAAAAGGTGACATTGAGGATCTCAGAAATTACAGACCTATCAGCCTCCTATCAGTGGTTTGTAAAATCTTCACTAAAGTTCTTTCACACCGGTTGAAGGTAACACTGGACATGGCTCAACCGAGAGAACAAGTTGGATTCAGGAGTGGCTACAGCACAATAAATCATATCCACGTACTGAGAGAACTAATTGAAAGAGCGAGGGAATATGAACTTCCATTGTGCATGGCTTTTATCGATTATGAAAAAGTCTTTGATTCGGTGAAACCATCAGCAGTTGCAATGGCTCTGAAATCCTGCGGTATTGAAGATGCAGACATTAATATTATTAATAACATCTATGAAAATGCAAGTGCAAAGATTCGGCTGTTTGAAAATACGGCACACATAAAAATTGGAAAGGGGTGAGACAAGGTGACACCATATCTCCGAAGCTCTTTAATGCGACATTGGAAAATGTCTTTCAATCACTGAACTGAGAAAACAAAGGGATAAAGATTAATGGAGATTATCTAACCCACCTTCGTTTTGCTGATGACATAGTCATTTTTGCAACTACCCCATCAGAGCTGCAGAGTATGACCCAGGAACTTGCTGACAAGAGTAAAGAAGTGGGATTAAAAATGAACTTTCAGAAGAGAAAACTGATGTTCAATGGTTTTTGCAAGAAATGAAGATTTATCGATTGATGGAGAAAAGCTGGAGATAACAGACACGTGCGTTTATCTTGGACACCGGATATCAAGTGAGAGTCACATTGATGAAGAAATTAATCGGCGTTCAAAATTTGCCTGGAGAGCTTTTGGAAGAAACAGCATAATTTTCAAGAGCAGTATGCCATTATGTCTTAAAAGAAAAGTGTTTGATCAATGCATCCTTCCAGTGCTTACGTATGGTGCAGAGACGTGAACCTTAACTAAAAGAGACATACTAAGGCTGCAGACAACTCAAAGCAGCATGGAGAGGTGCATGCTTGGTGTAACCAGGAGAGATAAGAAGAGGAACTCGTGTATCCGAAAAATGACAAGAATGGAAGACATCATGATCAGAGTTAAATCCCTGAAATGGCAATGAGCTGGACATACTGCCAGAAGGACAGACCATCGATGGACAGCCGAAATTCCAGATTGGATTCCAAGGGACAGGAAAAGACCCAATAGAAGACCACATGGGAGATGGGTGGATGAAATTCGAAAGTATGCGGGAGTGACATGAAGGAGACTGGCACAAGACAGACCGTTGTGGAGGAAACTTGGGGAGACCTTCGTTCAGCAGTGGATTGATAATGGTTGACAATGATTATGATGAATTACTGTATATATAGCAAGGGACGCATTTAGAGGGGGCTCCCCCTCCCCGGAAAATGCTTCATTTTTTTGTTTTCGGTTAAAATGCGACTTACATTATAACGAAGTAAATTTCTCCGTCATTTCTGTCCACGCCAGGATTCGAACCCGGATCCCCTCATACCGGAACAAGTCACTCTACCAATTGAGCTACGCGGACGTTTGTTCTGACTACTATCTGCCTTTATGTCATGTGCGTCCTGCTGGCAGGTACGTCACATCTCCCCCCTCCTGAAAGAGGGCCGGGGGCATGGCCCACGGGTCAACCGTGACCATGAATCGTTGCAGGCAGCCATCCACTGTAGAACGTGCACTTGAGAACTCCCAGTCAATCTGGTGTGTGGAATGCAACGTCACACACATTTATTTTTCGAAGCGCTGGAGAAGGGATTCTCTGATTTTTACTATCTCGCGGTGTGGAAATAACATCACACCAATGCGAGATTTTGAACGGTCGGGTCATCCGGATAGTTCGGGCGCCATTATAACGAAGTAAATTTCTCCGTCATTTCTGTCCACTCCAGGATTCGAACCCGGATCCCCTCATTCCGGAATAAGTCACTCTACCAATTGAGCTACGCGGACGTTTGTTCTGACTGCTATGTGCCTTTATGTCGTGTGCGTCCTGCTGGCAGGTACGTCACAACATTAGAAAAAATGCCTTAATTTAATAAAAATGTATCAACTTACATTAGAAAAAAAAATGCTTTAATTTTTCTTGAATTTTTCATTAACTTTAATATTGTTCCAGATGGTGGATTTCAAAAACTTTCTCCCCCCCCCCCCAGAAGAAAAATTATATTTACAAACCTGATATAGTAATTACTTCTTCAAACATTTCAGGAATAACAAACTGTTTTCAGCTAAAGGAGGGAAGGGGGATGATCCGCAGGCTTGAAATTTTTATCTGTTAAAATGCATTCAACGCACTCTTGTTCCTGAATCACGATTCCCAGGCAATTAGGTATGATTAGTCTACTTATTATATTTTGAAGAATATCATGCGTCGTAATACACTTTTTAATAAAATAAACTATAACTAGTTGCATTTGAACAAATATTTAAAAAAATAAAATTGAAGAAATATTTGTATCATAAAAAGAAACGAAACTTCTTTTTTCATCATAGCCTGAATTTATTAAAATTTTGCTCGGTAACCTAAAATGTCTCGGGGGGGGGGGCTAATGGTCGTTTCCGGGAGGGCTTGGTTCCCCTGGATGTATGCCTGAAAGAAACACTGGTTACAAGGGGCCTCATGTTCATAGCCCTTGCAATAGTTTTTTTTTTCGGGTATATTAACAAGAGAATGTGAAAAAATATATATAAATTCAATGAGCGGAATTTTCATACCAATGAGGATAAGGTGTTACGAATTACAGTTGTTTGTACCTAACTATGCATCCTTCCAAATATAATGAACTAAAACGTGTTCTTCGCACGAACGAAAAAACAGAGACCTGTGTCATTTTTTTTATGACAGAGTCAAAAGGGGTTTTTTCACTATGTGCAAAACATTGTGGCATTATATTAAGTGTGTTTTTATATTCCAGAATAAATAATTTAAGTAATTTCACGTTTTTTTGTGCTACAGTTCTTGATCGTTACTTAGTTATTTTCTTACTTATGTTGTGACATTTCGTATAAATCGGAAAAGTCATGAGACACTGTCACACGGCAGTTGCACCTTTTGTGTGTGCAATCGTGATTCGTCATGATATAATCAACACAGCAGTCAGGCATCGCCGAATTGACTGTTCCACACGTAATATCAATCATATCAGAAAATTTTAAAATGTCGCCGCCCTGTAGCGGAAATCGAACCCGCATCTCTCGATTACCGGTCGAGCATGCTATCCGTTAGACCATCCACGACAGCAAAGTCCCAAGTATCTGAGTGTTACTCAGATAACTTAACACTCAGAACTATGGGCGGCGGAACATAATATTTTCAGGCGGGGTCCAATTGCCCCGAGAGCGACAACAATATAAAAAAGTAAGGAGAGAGAGAGAGAGAGGGAGAGAGAGAAATAAAACAACGTAGGGTAGATGAGTATAAACTCGTACATATCATCATCAACCACTGTCAATCCACTGCTGGATTAAGGTCTCCACAAGTACCCTCCACAACTTTCGGTCTTGAACCTGACTCTTCCAAGTCACTCCAGCAGGCTTTCGTATTTCATCCACCAATCTTTCACGTGGTCTTGTTCTACGTATTTTCCTGCCCCTTGGTATTATATATAATATTTCAGTTGCTCAAGCACGGCCAGTTATTCCAGCAATATGCCCAGCCAATTGTCACTTCAGCGTCTTCACTTTGATCATGACGTCATCAATATTTTTTCCTTTCTCTAATCCCTGTGTTCCTCTTCCTATCTTTCTTTATTACACCTAGTATGCACCTTTCCATGTTTTGCTGAGTTGTCTTCATACTCTGTATGTCTTTTTCAGTTAACGTTAATGTCTCTGCTCCATATGTAAGAAATGGAAGGGTGCATTGATTAAACACTTTTCCTTTAAGACATAATGCCAAACTGCTCTTGAAAAATGCACTGTTTCTTTCAAATGCTCGCCAACTAAGTTTTGTACGCCTATACCTAGGCGAGTCAAAAGTTCGGTCGCCGCCCCGGTGGCGCAGTGGTCTAAGCGATGGCCTCTGATCATTCGTCTGAAAGCGGTCGGGGTTCGAATCCCGGTGAGGCATGGATGTTGTATTTGTCTTACGGCCCTGTCTCTCTCCCTTCCCTGGAACCAGTGACCCTAAATTAGGGACGGGCGACTGCTTACAGCCCATTGAGTTGCTCACGGTGGTCGTTAAACCTCCAATCAAAAAAAAAAAAAAGTTCGTTCTATTTTGCGCTCTACATAATCTTGGGCCTCCATTCCTGTGCAAAACGCACTTCACCGTCGACTGCGTACAGCGATGACGTGAACACAAAAAGCTATTGTCGTGCGTTTGGCACTGAGCCAAATTGCGTTATCAGAGGAGCAGAGGATGGACGTAGTTAAACGCACTGTTTGAGTTCACCTACACCATTATTGGAAAAATGGGTTAAACGCGGCAGCAGCGAGACAAATTTCTGCACTTGAAGGCGAGAAAACAGTGGACAGCTGCACTGCACGAAAATGGTTCCGGCGTTTCAATGCTACGGACATCATTCTCGAACACAAATCGAGATCAGGAAGTCCATCGATCACCAAAACAAACACCACGGCGGAAGCTGTGACAGCGAACCCCGGAACTAATATACGACAAATGGCAGCTGAGGTGGTGTCTTCCCAATCCATTTTTGTCCGTCATCTACACAAGTTTGTTTTCTCCTCCGGTGCCATCGAATGGTTCCCATGTTGACACCCCAGAAGGCGAAACAAAGTGTTTCTCCCTGTCTAAGATTGTTGCCAAATCCACAGGACGATAGGTTTTGGCGTCCTATCGCCACAGGCGATGAAAAGTGTATAATCCTACGTTTTCCTACCACTAGGCACCAGTGGCTAAGCACGAGGACACACCAGGAAGCACCGCCAGTTGCACAAAGAAAGGACTTCGAGTGAAAAGTCATGCTACACATTTGGTGGAATTGTGAGGATCCTCAATACTGGGAATTTGTACAAGTTATTCAGGCTCCAGACGGAATCTCCATGCAAAACAAATGCTGCTATCCAGCACTCATCAATAGGAAGCGGCCGTGGATAATACCCTTAAGGCACACCTACAGAATGGTCCGCCTGAAACTATAGGAATTGGAAGGGATTGGATATTACCCATCCACCATACAGCTCTGACTTGGCCCCATCTGAATGCCACCTGTTTCGATCCGTGGACTATTTCCTACGAGGAAGGCTCTTCGCTTCATTGGTGGATGTGGAATCTGACATCAGATAGTTTCTGTCCTCGAAACCTGCCGAGTGGTACCGCCGTGGGAATGTGGCCATGGTGGAACGTTGGCAAAGAAGTGTAGGACAACGGCCTGTACTTTGCAGAATGAGGTGAGCATCTATGGCTATTCTGCACCATTCAACTTTTTAGCAGCAAACGGGACGAACTTTTGACCCACCTTCGCATTTCTTCTCTATGTCATCATCATCATCATTGTCAACCATTATCAATCCACTGCTGGACGAAGGTCTCCCCAAGTTTCCTCCACAACGGTCTGTCTTGTGCCAGTCTCCTCCATGTCACCCCTGCATACTTTCGAATTTCATCCACCCATCTTCCATGTGGTCTTCTTCTGGGTCTTTTCCTGTCCCTTGGAATCCAATCTAAAATTTCGGCTGTCCATCGATGATCTGTCCTTCTGGCAGTATGTCCAGCCCATTGCCATTTCAGGGATTTAACTCTGATCATGATGTCTTCCACTCTTGTCATTTTTCGGATCCACGAGTTCCTCTTCTTATCTCTCCTGGTTACACCAAGTATGCACCTCTCCATGCTGCTTTGAGTTGTCTGCAGCCTTTGTATGTCTCTTTTAGTTAAGGTCCACGTCTCTGCACCATACGTAAGCACTGGAAGGATGCATTGATCAAACACTTTTCTTTTAAGACATAATGGCACATTGCTCTTGAAAATTATGCTGTTTCTTCCAAAAGCTCTCCAGGCAAGTTTTGTACGCCGATTAATTTCTTCACCAATGTGACCCTCACTTGATATCTGCTGTCCAAGATAAACGTACGTGTCTGTTATCTCCAGCTTTTCTCCATCAATCGATAAATCTTCATTTCTTGTAAAAGCATTGAACATCACTTTTGTCTTCTGAAAGTTCATTTTTAATCCCACTTCTTTACTCTTGTCAGCAAGTTCCTGGATCATACTCTGCAGCTCTGATGGGCTAGTTGCAAAAATGACTACGTCATCAGCAAAAAGAAGGTGGGTTAGATAATCTCCATTAATCTTTATCCCCTTGTTTTCCCAGCTCAGTGACTGAAAAACACCCTCCAATGTGGCATTAAAGAGCTTCGGAGATATGGTGTCACCTTGTCTCACTCCCTTTCCAATTTTTATGTGTGTTGTTTTTTCAAACAGCCTAATCTTTGCACTTGCATTTTCATAGATGTTATTAATAATATTAATGTATGCATCTTCAATACCGCAGGATTTCAGAGCCATTGCAACTGCTGATGGTTTCACCGAATCAAAGGCTTTTTCATAATCGATAAAAGCCATGCACAATGGAAGTTCATATTCCCTCGCTCTTTCAATTAGTTCTCTCAGCACATGGATATGATCTATTGTGCTGTAGCCACTCCTGAATCCAGCTTGTTCTCTCGGTTGAGCCATGTCCAGTGTTACCTTCAAGCTGTGTGAAAGAACTTTAGTGAAGATTTTATAAACTACTGATAGGAGGCTGATAGGTCTGTAGTTTCCGAGATCCTCAATGTCACCTTTCTTATGTAGCAGGATCATTGTAGCGGTGTTCCAATCCTCAGGAATATTTCCTTCATTAAGGCATCGAGTGAAAATTTGGGCGAGTACTGTTTCGATTTCTCCACTTGCTTCTTGTATGATGTCTACAGTAATTCCATCTTCTCCTGGAGCTTTTCCCCGCTTCATGTTCTTGATTGCATGTGCAACTTCTGCTGGAAGGACTGGAGGAACTCTGGTACTGGTATCTTTCATGATGTCTGGAGTGCATGTATCATCCCTTTCATATAATTTGGAGTAGAAATCTTTCACTCTTGTCAAAATTTCGCCTCTATTTCTTGTTACAGAACCATCTTCTTTTCTCAGTGCCATAATCTGTTTTCTTCCCTTACTGAGATGTCCCTTTGCTATCTTTAGGCTTTGGTTGTTTTCAATTGCTTTCCTCACTAGTTCACAGTTGAATTTTCTTACGTCTTCAGTGATACTTTTTCGTACTGTCTTGCATAGCTCTATATATTCCACTTTGGAAGTCACATCATCTTTAGTTGTCCTCATCTCTCTTCTTTTTTGCATCAACATTTTCGTTTTTCCTGATAATTTATTTACATGCAACTTGTTCTTAGACCCAGCTAATTTTGTTGCTGTTTCCATAAGAGCTTTGGTTACTTTTCTGTTAACTTCAGAGATGTCCACTTCTTCCGATGTTAGGCCTTCTAAAGCAGAGAACCTGTTCTTCAGTTCCAACTTGAAGGTATTATGGTGTTTTTTAAGGTTGGTTATGTCAATAGATTTTGTTTGTCTTATGAGCTTGCCACGTTCAAGTTTAGTGTTGAGGTGCATCTTACATCTCACCAATCTATGGTCACTACCTGTGTTGAACTTGTTTAGCACACTGCAGTCTTCTATGACGAATTTTTTGTTACACATAATAAAATCAATTTCACTTGTCGTCCCATCTGGATGTCTCCATGTCCATTTCCTGTGTGGCTTTTTCTTGAAGAAGGAGTTCAAGATGAAAAACCCTTCTGCCTCTGCAAACTCAACGAGAGTATTTCCACGCTGGTTTCTGTTGCCGTGACCGAATTTACCTACTGAAGTTTCATTCTGTTGCCGTTGCCCTATTTTTGCATTGAAATCTCCCATAATTATTTTCAAGTGCTGCTTACCTTTATTATTTAGATGACAAATTTCCTCATAAAATTCTTCAATTTCTTCTTCAGGATGACTTGTGGTGGGTGCATAAGTTTGAATAATCTGAGCCTGGTATCTTTTCGAGAGTTGGATAACAAGCCGTGCAGCTCTGTCAGAGGAACGTTCAACTTCTACAACTTTATCCTTCAGTTTCTTGTTTATTATAAATCCAACACCACTAGTTCTGCCAGTATCTGTCCCACGATAGTAGAAGAGATGTCCACTTTTCAGTTCGATGAGAGCTTCTCCTTTTCTCCTTACCTCACTTAGCCCCACGATGTCCCACTTGATCCTTTGTAGTTCCTCTTCCAATTCAAGAAGCCTTGAATCAGAAGATAGGGAGCGTCCATTGTACGTTGCCAAGGTCAGCGTCAGATGGCAGCCTAGTCCGGTCCTCCGGTGATTCTTAGCACCCTCTGCCTTCATATCGCACTGGCCGCTGCCTTGGCCAGGTACATTCCAGCTGCCGGAGACTGAGGGCCAAGATTTAAGTTGTGGAGTCATTTTGGAGGGGTTTGGCCATAACTCACCACGCTGGCCAAGCGGGTTGGTGAGTGTGGGATAGAATTTCCTCTAATCCCGATGGTATAGTTATACCGCTATTGGCGGTCGTCAGAGCCCCTTTAGTAGGAACAGGATGCACCACGAGAAGGCGGGGTTGACATTTGTCAAGGAGAGGCTGTGATGTTACGCATCACCTGACCTTACATCCCCTTCTCTATGTAGACTGCTTGATATCTGTTGCTCAAGGTAAATGTAGGTATCGGTCACATCCAGATTTACCACATCAACTTCCTAATCTTCAGTTTTTGTAAAAGCACTGTACATGAATTTGTCAAATGTAAGTTCATTTGTGAACCTCTTCTTTGCTCTTGTCACCAAGTTCCTGGATCATACACTCTAGCTCTGAGGTTGTACTCCCCAAAATGACTATGTCGTCAACAAAGCCAGGGTGGGTTAAATGATGAACATTAATCTTTCCTCCCCTTGTCTTGTCGTCCCAGTTCAATGATTCAAACACATTCTGCAAAATGGCTTTGAAGAGTTTGAGAGAGTCAACTTGTCTCACTCCCTTTCAAATTTTTGTAAGTGCTGTGTCCTAAGACAGTCGAACCTTTGTGCTTGCATTTTCATAGATGTTATTAATGATTGTTATGTATTGATCTTCAATACCGTAGGATTCCAAAGACATCGATACTACTGATGATTTCACAGAATCAAAAGCCTTTTCATAATTAGTAAAAGCCAGGATTTCATATTCATTCTTCCTTTCAATTAGTTCTCTCAATACGTATATATGATTAATAGTGCGACTGCTGCTCCTAAATCTAGCTTGTTCTTTTAGTTAAGTCAAGTCCAATTTTCCTTCATGTGATGCGACAGTACTTTCCTGAAAATGAAGTGAACAACTGATAGTAGGCTGATGGGTCTGCCCTGCCTGAGGTCTTCAAAGTCCAATTTTTTATGTGTCAGGATCAAAGAAGCGTTCTTCCAGTCATCAGGAATATTTCCTTCTTTGAGGCATTTAGTGAAAATTTGGGCGAGTGTAGTTTGTTTCTCCATTGGCTTCATGTCCAATACCCATGGAAATTCCATCCCCTTCTGGAATTCTTCTGTTCTTCCCCGTTCTATGTTCTTAATGGCATGACCAACATGAGCCAGGACTGGACTGAATACTGGCAGAACTTGCGCATGCTGTGAAGAACATGAAACGGGGAAGAGCTCATATATATGTACATGGGTTTATCAAAATAATGGAAACACTTACTATTTGCGGAGAACTTTTTATTTATAAGCTATTGGCACAGCTCCGACTTTCAGAACAGAAGCAATTCGATTTGAAATAGACTTATTAAGTCATGCACATACTATAATGGAGTTTGGGTCCATTCTTTCTGTAAAATATATTCCAACTGTGCCAGTGATGTTGGAGGGGGAAAGTAGGATGGACTGACCTTTCACTCCAGATAATCCTACAAATGTTCAATAATAATATTGACTTCTGGAGTAGCTGTTGTACCTCATCTTTATGCTCTGCAAACCATAACTTGACACGTTTCGCACAATGCACGAGTGTATTATCTGCTTGAAACTAGCGGTGACCGTTAGGGAATCATGCCTTTAACATTGGGCGCAGGTGCTCCGCAAGAATGGATTAGTACATTGCAAATGTTACAAGAGTCTGCAAAACAACCAATGGGTCTAAGAAAATGCCATGATATGGCACACAACAGCATCAGGGATCCACCTCCGTGCTTCAGTGAGAATCAAACAGTCAGGTTGGTACGCTTCTGCAAGTTTTTACCTGACGTACAATTTACCAATGGTAGGAGATAATGTGAAGAACGATTCACCAGACCAGATGACACGTTTCCAGTCATTAGCATTCCATTGTTTATCTGCTTTGCACCACCTTACGCGTTTTGCTGCATTGATGTTGGTAATCAGAGGTTGTGGATTGCAGAACGGCGATAAGTCCTCGCACGATGGAGTTCCCGATGAAATGTTATGACGGAAACGAATCATTCCGATTGGTATTCAACTCTGCTGTTATTCGCAGTGCCGTGGTCTTGTGCTTCTGTTGTACAATCCGTGCCAACGTTCGCCTATCCCTATCTGACATCTCCGTATGGCGTCCACAGTTGGCACGTTTTTTTTAATTGAAGGTTTAACGACCACCGTGAGCAACTCAATGGGCTATAAGCAGTCGCCCGTCCCTAATTCAGGGTCACTGGTTCCAGGGAAGGGAGAGAGCCAGTGCCGTAAGACGAACACAACATCCCTGCCTCACCGGGATTCGAACCCGGACCCTTTTCGGACGAATGA
The DNA here is from genome assembly GCA_039090855.1 of Macrothele yani. NCBI lineage: Eukaryota > Metazoa > Arthropoda > Arachnida > Araneae > Macrothelidae > Macrothele > Macrothele yani. Next base: position 140,354,062 of record CM077023.1, read on the forward strand.
TCAGAGGCCATCGCTTAGTTTCAATATTCGCTTTTATTCACTTAAAAGAATAACAACAGAACATCTCCAACCTCACACGCAGTGTGAGAGAAGGGGAGAAATAAAACAAAATGTAGATATTTACAATGAAATGATAATTGTACAAATGAGCAATGACAGGCATTGCACTATTTGCTGTAAACAGCAGTAGCTCTGGGAAAATTGTTCATTGAAGTCTTGGAACATCACTGGAGCGAAACAATTTACAGAAAAAAATTCGCGCAGTTCTAGTGACATGGGAATCACTGGTGGCAGAGAGTCACTGTGAGGATGAAGAGAAATGTACAAAAGGTGACATCAGCAGGAAGCAAACACAATCCAGTTCCAGGAGAAAACATGGTGAGGGAACAGTAAAAATGGAAAGTTCCGACGTAGGTTTATTAAAACAGCAGATGAACAGTCTGGGCACTAGAAAACCGAAACCAGGGACGATACGGCGACCATGTTTTGAAGAAGGCAGGTAACCGTGCCGTGTCATTCGCCAAGGAGTATTCCAGGGTGAGTCTGGCTTTAACTCTGTTGCGGTAGTGTGCAACCAAGGAGGTAGAGAATGTGATAGAATCTGGATCTTGTAACTGCAGCAGATGAGAGAAAATAATATATTTAGCCAGGATAAATAAATACGAACAAACTGGTAAAATAGAGGAGAAACTTGTAGAACTGTGGCCGAGGAAACGATAATCTTCTAGGGTGAGATCTCTGGTACAAGAAGGATGTGCAAGTTGGAACATACTGTGAAATAGTGGGAGCAGCGTCGGACAGTAAACAAACATGTGTAAGACGTCTCCAACGACGTTACAAAAAGGACAGAGATCTGATGATACTGTATTTCTCCGGAACAAAGTCAAAGGGACAGGCAGTCGATTGTGCAAAAACCTCCAGTGCACATTAAGTTCTGAGGAAAGGGCCGGTGAATGTTGGGCAGTAGACCAAACCGAGGTTAGTGCAAAAGAACGAACAGAGGGGATAGGGCAAGGTACCGCAGAAGAAGAACGGAGAAAACGGTACAGGGTGCGAGTGGAAAGACTGTGGAGAGGGAGGAGATCACCGGAAAAGGGAAGGAAGAACGGAAAAGGGAGAGAGGCAGAGGAAACGGAAAGGAGGCCAGAGAAATCGACTAGGGAAGAAAAAAGTGATTGAAGAGCATGTTTAAGTTGGAGGAAGTTATCAGAGAGTTCGGGCGAGGGTGGGAAAAAGGTCGGAAACGGGTTTCCATGAAAAATCGGGAGGACCAGTTGGGAAACGGAGACTACACCAGCGTGTAGCCATGCTGGGAAAAAGAAAAAGTTGGCAGTAGGAGGATGGAGGACGGAGGAGAAAAAAAGAGGCTCGGAAAGAAGATCAAGAGTGGAAGAGGATGTTGACGAATGAGCGGTAAAGAACGAAGGAACTGAACAGTTTCATGTTAGACTAGAGGAAAACGGGGGGGATGACAGTGTGAATATCCATCTTGAGAAGAAGATGGACGGTGAGGCAGGGATTAAGGGGGAAGTCAGAACATTAAGCAGAAGAATGGAAGCGGAAGAGTCTGGTTGAACTGTCAAAATGGATGACATTGAAAATTTTTACAGCTTTATAACGTATGGTAATCTCTGGCATATTGAGGCCACCACAAGTCGAAGGTAGAGACAATACTGAGGAAGATAGGCAATGAGTAGGTGACCAAACAATGCTGAGCATTGCTGATGTTGTTGCAGTTTGAACGTAGGCTGGTGGCGGTTGTGCAATCCAGGAATGATAAACTAACGAGAGGTTGTGGGTACCAGCAAGCCGTGCACGACTGTGGTAGGTCAAACACACTTGAGCTTGGACCAGTAAGCAGCGGTGTGACGTAGTTTCCTGACGAGGGGTCTCCAGGTGGCAGCCGCTGCTGAGACCCGGCTGCCAATGTGCACCCCAAGTATCTTTTGACTGGTGGAAGTCCAATGAGCGCCCCACGGTGCATCGGGGCGATGTTTCCAGGAGCCACACCACAAGCCTGTACACTTTGAAAGGTTTAACGAAGCGCTGGAAGCAAGCCGCAGCATACACTTGATACCATGCAAGAACAATTGTAAATTGCCATTCTTCTCGGATGAGAGCTGTGAGATCATCGGCGTAGGCAGTAAGAACGATAGAATGGTGCCTGGTGCTATGCTGAATGGTGGAGGGGAGAGGTTGTAGAAGAGAACGGATAGCGTAAAGAAAAGGCTCAAAGACTAGAGAGAAAAGCTGTCCGGAAAGAGGACATCCTTGACGGATGCCCTTACGAAACGGAATGGGGGCTGTAAGGAAGGAGGCCGTCCGGATATTTACAACTGAGTCCTGGTACAGGGCAAGGAGGGCTGTGATGAAGACAGATGGGAAACCGAAGGCAGAGAGCACAGAGGCAAGCCACTGATCCTGCCTCTGATCAAGATTAAGGAAGGCTAAAGGTTCGGAGGAAAGGTGGGCAAGGCAATATGAGTCACGGAGGAGATTAATATGAGTATGAATGCTTCGGCCAGGGATGGTGTACGTTTGATCGGGATGTATGACGGTGGGAAGGACAGGGTTCAATCGAAGGGAGAGTATTTTAGTATAAATCTTGTAGTCAACATTAAGGATGGATATAGGACGCCAGTTATCCAACTCCAGCAGACACCCTTTCTTTGGTAGAAGAATGATGTGAGCTAGAGTAAAAGCTGGGGGAAGAACAGATAAGGAAAAAGCAGCTGTAAAGCAAGGCAATAAGAGAGGGTGTAGGAAAGAGGAAAACGTACGAAAGAAATTAACTGTCAACCCGTCAGGACCAGGTGACGAGTGACAGTTAAGTAAGGCAAGTGACTGTACTACTTCTGCTGGGGTGATAGGCATAGAAAGAGATGTAACAAGATGCGATGGAATATGTGGTAAGGCACGAAGAATCGAATCAGCATGCGGAGAATTTGACTGGAACTGAGCAAAACGTGACTGGAAATATGTTCTAACACCGGAGCAAATGAGAGTGGGGTCATTAGTAACAGTTCCATCGGGTAACTTCAGATTACGGAGGTGATGAGCAGAACGTTTGTGGAATTCCAGTTGTTGAACTTGTTCACATAGATAGTCATTTGGCTGGAGATAAAGGAGCTTGAGGCGGTGAAGAGCTTGTTGGGAGACAGGAAGTAGCAAGGCACAAAGTTCAGCTTGGTAATGAGAAAACAGCGGAGAATCAAGATCTAGGGTGGAAAAAATCGAGCGTGCAGCATCAATCTTCATAGAGGCATTAGTACGTTTTTCGTGGGAATATTGTTTGGTATAAAGAAGAATTTGGGATTTGACATTTAACCAGTGTTGCAAGGGACAAGAAGCAAAAGGGAGCGTACATAAGGCTTGTTGGAGCTGCGATTGGATGGAATGTACGTAAGTTGAATCAAGTAAAGGATCATCATCAAGAGTCCAAGTACGGTAGTATTGCCGAGGAGATGGACCGGTGTGAAGACACATTACGACACAGCTGTGGTCGTAAGAAACTGTCGGTGTGTGAGAAAGGGAGATAACTGAAGGAAGAAGAATTGAAGAAACATAAAACCGGTCAAGTCGGACAGTTGTAGGGGAGGAGATGGAGTAGGAGCGCCAGGTGTACGAACGAAGAAATGGGTGCAGGTGTCGAAGAGAATCTTGGAGTTGTAGCTGGTTGATGGCTGTAGAAAGTGCTCTGGTAAGAAAATACCTGGTATCTGTGGAACCGTCCGATCTGTCGAGGGATGGGTCAAGGGTGCAGTTAAAATCACCACCTAAGATGACAATATAAGTGGCCGGAAGACCTAGAACACAGGAAACAAAATGCTCAAAAAGACAGTCTGCATACTGTTGATTGCCGGAAACATAGATGTTGAAGGTATGGTATCGGAAGTTGTGAAGTCGGAAGGACAGAAGCTGCAGGAGGTCACGATAAATCGGTTTGACCATGATATCAGTAATGAAGGATCGAAGACGAAAATAGATGGCCACCGCAAGTCCTGCGTGAAGACTAAGTCGATGGACATGGTAGAATTGAAATGGCCAGGTTCGCCACCGGTGGTATGGGGTGTTGGGATGACAGTTAGTCTCCTGTAGCAATAATATATCCGCATCATGCGGTGTAATGTCTTCAAACACTAACGCATTGGTAGGAGGGACGGAGCATCCCTTACAGTTGAAAGACAGTAATTTTAACTTGAAAGAGGTTGTAGTGGTTAAATATTACTATCAGCACTTCTGTGAAGACTGGTCACACGTTTCTTTAAGTTAGATGTCTGCGCATTAGTGACTGTGTCAATTTTCGGCAAGAGAGCAAGTAGATTCTGAAGTTGGGTGATAATAGTAGGAAGCTGAGCATTACGTGATTGAACGCAGTCTAGCTGCTTGAGAGGATGTGACGGTTGATTGAGTATGATGAGAGCAAGATCAGACGGCGCCAGCGGCCCGTCAAATGCAGGGAAAGTTTCCAGATATTCTGCGAAAGCTTTTTGATCTAACAATTTTGGAACAGCTGGGGACTTAAGAGATGTAGGAACTGCTGTGGGAGAGAAAGACTGTCGAATTAGCGAACGGGAACGAGAGCAGCGTGGAGAAGACGTCACCGGCGAGATTGAACTCTGTCTGGTACGTTTCCACGTGGGAACGCCGGGAGAAGCTGGTGGGTGTAGGACAGTTAGATCTGACTCCACATTAGGGGATCCAAGGGAAGAAGATGAAGCAACACGACGGAGGGGTTGCCATTCCTTTTGTGAGATAATACCCTCCGAAGAACGTAGAGGTACCACAGCAGCAAGTGGGTCCAACGATAGAGAGGTGGCCAAAGTTCCCATAGAAGAGATCGAAGACTTGGAGACTGCTGATGAATCATCATTTGCTGGGGGAGAAGCCTCTGGAACAACAGTAGCAGGGATCAAGGACGTCTGTGGAGCCGAACTTGGTGTGGCCAGAGAAACTGGTGTTGAGGGTGGGGTGTTGACTTCGGGCGGTATGGAAATAGGTGGCTTGGCAGATACATGTGGACAACGTGATTGGATGTGGCCATATGCCTTGCATTTAAAACAATGCAAGGCAGTAACGATATCGATCCGGAAAATCTGCTTCCCTACAACCACAGTGAGGTCAGTAGGGCAATCAGCAATGGCATCTTCATTAGGGAACAGGATCCTTGCTTGCCGACGCAGATCTAAGATGTTCCTGTCATCTGGGTCTGTTGGTGCGGAAGACAGAGTGGAAATGAAACCAACTACTTTTCCACAACGGGAAAGGGCCGCCATTAAGTAATGATCCTTGATTTCTGGTGATACGGGGTAGCACGTAGCAAGTACGGGGCGCTGCGTGACCGGGACTCCCAGTAAGGTATGATCCCCAACATGCAGTCCGTCAGATAAGACGCGCTCCACAAAGTCTGGCTTCGCAAAATAGATGAGAACAGTCCTAGGTTTCCTCGCCATATGGGTGATCGCTCCCTTAGGGAGGATTTGGCGGACGGCTAAGGAGTATTTCTTAAGTCTGGTGTCCGGGAGAGCATCAAAACATATGCCAAGTTTCTGTGTGCGTAAAACCTCTTGCCCAGCAGCTGAAGTTTCCGGAATTTCGATGCGTAATTTCCTGTTGTCTCTAGAGACAATCATATCAAGAAGCGTTGTACATGGATTCTTTGCTGTAGAGGAAGATGAACTGGTACCCTTCACAACGGAAGCATAAGGTAGAGTTGCCGTAGGAATGGGCGGAGATGGGGAAGGTCGAGACGCAGTGCTCGCAGGAGCAGATGAAGTACCAGAGGCAACTGATACTGAAGAAGTTAATGACGTCACTGTGGTGGAAAATGTTGGGAAATCAACATCCATAAAGTTGGAAGAAGAGGTGGTAACATCAGATAACGCGGCTTGGAAACCAGCTGCGTGTGGTAGTGACGATGACCGAACGTGGCCAGGCGGGGGCGGAGCTTTGCTATCAATCTTCAGACCTGGCCTGTCAGATGCGGTCGCCGCCATTTGCAATGGCTGGCCTGCTAAACCCTACCCTGGGCAAAGCCAGGACGAAAAAAGAGTTAGTACAAGTAAAGTTTTACTTACAGGACGTCAAGGTCGGACTCAATCGACACAGGAGATGTTCACAACACAGGAGATACACAAAATGACGGCACACACCCAAAAGAACACCAAAAAACGCAGGTCAAACACCGAGCACAGGTCAACACAACCTTTACAAAGCCATCGCTTAGACCACTGCGCCACCGGGGCGGCGTTTGCACGTTTGGAGGCAACCCCATATACTCTTTGATAGGTATTCATAATCTTCGACACGATTCCTCGTGTTACACTACTATTTCTACCGTTCTAGTTAGTAAAGCCCCTGCAAGAAGCGCACGAATGATCCCGCCTTTTTTAAGGTCTACGTAAATAGAGAATAAGTTAATATAATAAGTTAGAGTAGACTACGTAAATAGAGAATATAAGTTAACATCGACAAAACTATTTTGCAGAGTCAGCGCCCGTTTCATCTGTTTCAGGTTTATGGACCTTTCTCGGAAAAATTTCAAAATACCAGCAGACCCAGTGGCGTACTTAGTGTGTGTGGGGGTTGGGGGCTCCCCATAAGGTGTCGCTTGGTCTTTCGTGCTTAGTTGTTTGTCACTCGTTACTTATTTTTAGGTATATTTATATATATTTTTAAATACATATTTTACGAATCATTGGAAATTCATTTTAGAATAGCGGATATTTTTGTTTATCTCTCCCCAATGCTTTCGGGGACGTTTCCCCGAAGTTCTTTTATTTGCATCTTCAATATTTTGAGCCACCCCATAAAGAAATTCCTGTTGCGCCACTGAGCAGATCTTTCATTTTCTAACAAAAATATGCCCCCAACATGAACAGCTAGACTAAAAACAAAATGTTAGAAAATGTTGGGAGCAACTGAAAATATGTTATCACCTGTCAACTGATATCCAGAAGGCAGTGCATTCCAAAGCTACTGTAGTTTGTTGCCTTGCAGCATCTGCCTGCTAAATTGCAGGCGCCGGAATCAGTTGGAGGCTAAAGGCTTAAAGAGGTGCGGCGATTGGGTAATCGCCCCCCGCCCCCTCTGTTCCATCCTGTGAAATACGAAACGTGTAAAGCAAGCCGAAATCCGATTGTCAGTAAATGTCATAAATGAATTAAAAATTGTGTCTGAATTTTTCGGATGTTTACTGCAGCTAACAAACGTCAAGATCTGGTAAGCAATAGTTATACAGTATATGGACGGCTAATTGTACTTGGGATGGCACCGACCATTTGGCATTGCAATTACATATCTCTTGGATTAATCGGGTAAGTCTGTTGTTGAAATGGCAGAAGACAGTTCTTACTCGTGCGCTTTTAAATTCACATCAAGCCCATTGTTTAAACAAATCTCTTGAGTTTTTTCTACAACACATAATTATTATGCATGAAGAAGACGGGTGAAAACATAAACATCAAGGAAAAGCCTACAGATTGTTTCTACCCTCGGCAAAAACACCATCCAGAACACCATAGAGTGTGAGAGGCAAACGATTTCGATATCCTTATTTCGACAGTAGTTGTTTTCGCAGCAAAAGCAAGCACATTCGTCCAGGATAGTTTATCTTCTATGTGAGAAAACCATTGACATTCAGAAAACCATTGACATTCGTCCAGGATCGTTTATCTTCTATGTGTGAAAACACCAAGAATGACCTGTGCTCTGTGCACAACAAGTAGTATACTCACCGCTTAATTTGAGTTCGAGTTCTTTTATTCAGTTATTTATTTCTCAGATGTATTTAATGGGTTTTCTGATCTCGAGTAAGACATACTCGGACTTGGAATAAAAAAAAAAAAAAAAAGAAAGAACGCACAGAAGGAAGGAGAGAGACCCCTTCTCCGCCGTGGTTATTGCTTTAAAGAAATTTAAAAAATTCTTTAATGATCTTTTTTAAGGAGAAAAACAGAGCGTTGAATTACCTTTTCAGTATATATAATCAATTTTCAAAATTGTACGAAGAGTTTTCCAGAAAACTGCGAAGCATGGTGACGGTATCCATGAAATCGTAAAAAAAGAACAAAAAAAACCTATAAATTATATGTGAACCACACAGCTTTAGGACGTTTCCTGGGTGGACCCCCGGGTCACCTACCTTCCGCCGCCCATGCTTGGGACTTTGCTGTTCTGGTGGTGTACCGGATAGCATGATCGACCGGTAATCGGGAGATGCGGGCTCGATTCCTGTCCCAGGGCGACGAAATTTTAAAATTTTCTGATATGACTGATATTACGCCGGGAATAGTAATTACAGTCAATTCGGCGATGCTTGATTGCTGTGTTGATTATATAATGACGTATTGGCCACTTATTATGAGAAGAATATTTTTTCCACATTGTTTATCGTGAGGCATTTCAAAAAGCAGGCCTTAGTTCTTTAAAGTAATAATTTTTGCATGATATGATTAACTTTGACGTAAGTATTTTATGTAGTAATTTGTATCAGTAACCAGGACAATTATTTTAATTGTAACGTACACATTTGTTTTTCACGCAATAAAGTGAAATAATTTTGATTTTATGAAAAATACTCATAGGTTCCAAAGCATTTGATTTATTAAAACACTCGCAAAGCCTTGTCAGTAACATGGAAGTTAAAATTTTGAGTAATTGAAAGCTAATAGATTTTTGCAAAAGGGTCTCGAAAACATTTTTTGCGTGGGGGCCTTGTGTTTTTCCGGTACGCCACTGGCTGCAGCCCACCCTTTAGCCCACACTCAAAAATGTTTTAAGCAGTTAGAACATATGGCGAGTGCAACCATATAAGATTTTGGGGAACTTGGACAAACGTACGTGAATTTCTCGAATTCACAGAAATTTTGGATACTTTTGCATTAGCTGGGCGCCAGTAGAAATATATCAGTAAATGTCACAATTCTCGATAGATAGCGCCACATGAATGGTCATTTCTTTTTAGAATTTAGCTGTAATAAACGACGTGGTGAGTTTATTTTTGGTAAATACAATTTATGAAGGAGCTATATCGCAAAAATGGCAGTAATAGTGCGATTTTTTTTAAATCTGGTGGTAGCGTATTTCTATGCGAAGCTGTACGTGGCGCTACATCAATACTGCAGATAACGTCTTGTTATTTGGATTATTGACAACGTGATTCTCATGTCACTGGGTTATCTGTTTCTGTAGTGTTGACAATGGCGGTTTTACGGGGGGGGGGCGGTAGGTGTAATTAACCCCCTCCCCCGACTGGTGAAAATGAAGGTAAAAATTTATTTTTGTTGGATAGAAAAAATATATAAACCATGCGGAACGACTCTGACATAAGGGAAAATTTTTGACAGTTTTTCTAATTCAACTTACTGTATATTTTTTAAATCAAAAGATGGCAGCACAATATACTTTTTATCTAGGGGTGAGTTGTGTGACTGGAGCAAAGAATCTATAAGGGGTGAAAAAAAAGGTTCCAATCAGCTCCATAGGGAATAGGGCTAATGTAAAACGCACGACAGCAGCGCCGCCATACTTGACGGTCCAATTGGCATGTTTGGAAAGCCTGCATTACAGGATGAAAACAAAAAACCAACGGCATTCCCACCCTTTCCGCGTGTTTTAAAAGAGTGCAGATCTCTGCTGTTTATGATATGAGTCTTTAACAGCTTCGCGCTGCCCCCAATGTTTTCTTTGGTTTCAAGTACATAAATGTTGTCGCTTTCGCGGACGTTAATTATGGAGTTAATTCAAAAGAATACATTCTTTGTTCAAAATAAGCACACAATGAGACTTGCAACTGCCGAACAATAACATGCATTACGCATGCGCTGTCCCTTTACTGTGGGCTGCTCAGCACTCCCATTTGGACCGCCAAGTGAAGTTTACCGACAGAGGTCGCCCTTTACGCCGCAGCGAAGCTTCCTTCTTGATCGCGTGTGTAATATGACCTTCGACTTCATTCCCAGCCCAGTACCCACGTAGTGAATAAGAATGCTAATTTTCCTGACCGCCGGTAGCTTTTAGAAAAGAAAATGAGCAAACGCCAAAAAAATACGTTAGATTGTTTCTTCAAAAAGTTGAAAGAAGATTGTGGTGAAAGTGAATCTGTTCCTTGTTTGACTTTGAGAGGCAGAGCAGAAGATGAAATTTCGGTTTCAGCAAGTACTGAAGAGTTACAACAGCAGCATTCATGTGAAGCTCAATCCACGTCAAATATGCACGTGCCAAAGGATGTCGCTTTTGTAGAACTGGCGACAGGGACAGATAGACCTCAGCCTGCTCTATTTGATGGGAAAATTGATGTGGGTTTCTACGTTGAGAAGCAATGCATTTCTTCAATAACAGATAATGAAAAAATAAGTATTCTGAAATGCGCGTGGACTCCAGGTAAAAATTTCACTTATCCTTTTTCAGTGCACAAGAAAAATAATAAAGAAGTGAAATCTATCTCTCTCAAAAGCATTTCTGTTCGTTTAATTGGTTAACGTATTCGTGCGAACTTAAAGGTCTATTTTGCAAGTATTGTCTCTTGTTTTCCAGTAAATACGGAGAAATAAACAAAGCCACTCCATTAAAAAAAAACTCGATACTGTGTCTTTGGATAAATGATAAATATTCTAAATTACTAGGCAAAGATGGAGATTTAATTGTTCACGAGCAAAATAAATACCATAAAGAATCTGTTTCTTTTGCTTCAGATTTTATAAAAATATATGAAAATCCTCAGGAAGGAGTGTTGATGAAGTTAGATTCAGCCCGTGAGCTTCAAAACAAGGAGAACCGGGAAAGGTTGATTCCAATAATCGAGTCCATTATTTTTTGGGACGTCAAAACTTAGCGTTGCGTGGCCATAAGGATTATGGCGAAATGTCATTTCTATCAGTTGATGACCAATTTTCTGACGATAATGACAAAAGTCACTTAAATCTAAATGAAGGTAATTTTCGGGATTTGTTACGGTATCGTGTTGCAAGTGGTGATGAGAAGCTAAAAACATTTATGGAAAATACAAGTTCGCGAGCAACGTGCATAAGCAACACCATGCAAAATGAACTAATTAAGTGTTGTGGAGATGAAATTTTGAACTCTGTCCTTAATAAAATTAAAACAAACAAATACTATGGAATTATTTTTGATGAGACTACTTATATTAGTCGGGGGTCACAGATGTCCATAATTGTGAGATATTTTGATGAAAAAGCATTTCAAGTTTCGGAAGATTTTGTATCATTTATTGATATTCAAAACGAAAATTTCGAAGACTTCAAAGAGGAACGTGTTATTAGTGGAAAAGTACTCGCAAAAACTGTACTTTCTTTTTTGCAAAAAATCTGGCATCGATTTTAATGATTGTGTTGCTATAGCCACTGACACTTGTAGCGTTATGCTTTCAGATCAGAAAGGAACTGTCTTGGAATTGAAGGTCTCTAAAAAATGCTATTAAATGCCCTTGCTACAGCCATGCTTTAAATTTATCACTTTCGAAATCTAGTTCTGTCCAAGATGTCCGCAATGCTATAGGCACAATTAAAGAGATAGTACATTTCTTTAATGTCTCGCCAAAGCGGAATAAAGTTCTGAAACAAGTTATGATGGACGAAAACTCTGTTCACCACAATTGAGGAAATTGTGCGAAACTAGGTGGGCAGAAAGGTATGAAGCGATTTTGAGATTTAAAACATACTTTCTCGAAATTGTCAGCGCATTGGAATTGGTGGCCAGCTGAAAAGATAGCCAGTCATCATCTTCAGCGCAAATCCTGTCGAATACTATGTTTACTACAAATTTTATAGTTGCTGTGTATTGCTTGTCTTTTACGCTGAACTTTACTCAAAGTGTGAGTAAGTTACTACAAAAGAAAAATTTGGACACTAAAGTAGCAAAAGAACTGATCCAAAATGTAATATCAGTGTTAAAGGAAAAGAGAGAAAACGCAAAACAAACGTTCAGCGATCTATATGTGGAAATTACAAAGCTACATGAAAAGTTGAATTTATCCGTTTCCCTCCCTAGAAGAGTCAAAAATCAAAAACCTTAGGTGCAACGCCATCACTGATAGTGCCGAAGATTACTTCAGAATCACCATTTACATCCCTTTGTTAGAAAATGTGATTCAAGACCTTGATTTCAGATTTCCCTCTACTATTTTCAATTCTTTAGCATCTAATTCCCTATTACCATCAGAAATCGTGAAAAAGTCAAGATCGAAAATATCGACAATTGGGGAAGACATTTCTAAGTATTTGGCGCCTATTGCAGAAAAAGAAGAAATTCTAGTGTCCAAAATCAAGTCGGAGATAGACCTGTGGTTGAAAAAGATTTATATCCGTGTATCAGCACTGCATTGAAATTATTGTGCACAATCCCAGTAAACACTGCTTCAAGTGAAAGGAGTTTTTCAGCATTAAAAAGGTTGAAAACGTGGCTAAGAACAACAATGACGCAAGAGAGATTAGTTGGCCTTGCCCTTCTTCATGTTCATCGAGATATCTTCATATCAGTGGACAATGTTATTAAAAGATTTGCAAATATGAAGAACCGAAGACTGGAGTTCGTCATTTCATTTTATTTGTGTGAATAAACAGTAATGTTTTTAATAATTAATTGAATTAATGAATATTAATTTAATTAATATAATTTAATTAGAATATATATTAAACAATTTTAATTTAAATAGCTAAATTTCATGAAATATTAGTTATTATTACATGCTATAGTTAATAGTTTACATAAGCTTATCAAATATTATTACCCCCCCCCCCCCAGACTGCAACTCTAGAACCGCTCTTGGGTGTTGAACAACATGAACATGTGGGATTTACCTCGAGATGAAGAAAGCGCTGTATCATTTCTTCAAAGTACGTAAAGGAATTTTGTCGAGTGAAAGAATCTGTAAATTGGGCCATAACATGAAGCTATACTTTGGAAGTATTCAATGGCCCGGTGGCGCAGTGGTCTAAGCGATGGCCTCTGATCATTCGTCCGAACGGGGTCCGGGTTCGAATCCCGGTGAGGCATGGATGTTATGTTTGTCTTACGGCACTGGCTCTCTCCCTTCCCTGGAACCAGTGACGACCCTAAATTAGGGACGGGCGACTGCTTATAGACCATTGAGTTGCTCACGGTGGTCGTTAAACCTCCAACCAAAAAAAAAAAAAAAAAAAAAAAAGTATTCAATGGCGGTGCAGCATTAGAACATGCAGATCTAAGGTAGGCTTACTTGTTGGAAATTGGTTTCAGAGTAGTCGGCTTCCTTTTTTAACTGCTGTTCGATTTATTTATAGCTGGAGTGAGAATTTAACTTCTATTAAATGGTGTGAACAACAGTTAGATATGGCAAGTCACACAACTGTTGATTGGAATAACTATTTGCGATAAATTTGCGCAGCTGTTCTCCAACATCAGTTGGACAAAAAAAAAATTGGTGGCCCAGGATTAATTGTGGAGATAGACGAAGCATTATTTTCGAAAAAGAAAGTCTAATACAGGTCGTGTGCTTTCAGAGCAGTGGATTTACGGAGGAATTTGTCGTTCTACTAATGACTGTTTTTTAGTGAAAGTGCTAAACAGAAGTCCGAAAACCCTGTTGAAGGAAATTAAGAATCATGTTGCCGAACATTCTACAATCTATTCGGATTCATGGAAGGCATATAAGACTGAGGAGCTAGAAGAGGCAGGTTTTGAACATTTTAAAGTCAATCATAAGTACAACTTTGTCGATCCGGAGAGTGGAGCCCATACTCAAACAATAGGAAGATTGTGGGGATCAGCTAAATCGAGAAACAAATGTCATCGCCGAACTGCTAGACAGCATATCGATTCGTACTTAGCTGAGTTCATGTGAAGACATCATTTAGCTTCATCGGACCCATTTGATTCCACTTTAAATTGTATTAAAACTTCTTGGCCGCCAAACATCCATGTGTAGGTTTCGGGCCACTAATAATGCTTGTATGTTGCAATATATTTCCTTCATAAATTGTGTTTACCAAAAATAAACTCATCACGTCGTTCATTACAGCTAAATTCATAAAAGAAATAACCATTGATGTGGCGCCATCTATGGACATTTACTGATACATTTCTACTGGCGCCCGGCTAATGCATAAGTACGAAATTTTGTTATATAAAATAAACTTTTTGTTAAATTTAGTGCTTGTACTTCGGGAAATGGAGGGGGTCCTTTGAGCAGCCATTTCTGTAATTAGAGTTTTGAAAGATGAAAGAGAGAGAGAGATTCCTTGCCAGCAGAGGCGTATGCAGAAAAATTTTTCGGGGGGGGGGGGGGGATTGGAAGTTTCTGAAATCCACCAGGATAAAATGGAAGTTAAGAAAAAAAAACATGTTAATAATAAAAAAAAGGTATTTCTTTTTAGTTTTTTTAGGTATATAACATACATATATACCTAAATTAAGCTGATGAGTAGGCTACATATTAAAAGAAAAATAGTGACAAAACAAATTTCTCCTTGAGAAATAATGAAATTGATTGGGCTCACCTAATTCTTAAAAAACTGAGATTTATTCTTCTAGGTATATTTCCGGATTTGTCAATGACTACTTCATCTTCAACTTGAATGCCTCTATGAATAAATAATAAAGCTAGCCCATTCAGTCTTGACTCTGATGTACTGTTTCTCAAATAAGATTTCAATCGACGAAGACTGGAAAAGCTTCTTTCCACTGATGCTGTAGTTACAGGAAGAATTGCCAAGATGTGAAGTAAAATATAAATGTTGGGAAATAAGTTCTTATTGCATAATGGCAAACTTTTAACTGCGTTTTTGGGGAGCACGTCTGCTTTTTTCCTTTCCCATTTTTGACACCATAATTGATACTCGCTTTCTGTTACATCAGAATATCCTAAATCAGATTCATACATTTTCACTGCAGATAATATTTGGGAATAATCATTCTTCACAGCAAAAACTGGTAGAATGTTTTGCAATGAAGTTAGTGTTTCTTTTTGTGATTGAAACCTTTCATTTAATGATTCAATTATATCATCCACAAAGGGTATAAATATACTTCTGCGGAAATATTCTTCTGGAGTTGAATATGGGAAATTGCATCTATTTTTTTGTATACTGCATCTACGTGGAACTTCTTCTGCTACTTTGAGGCCTACAGCCAATGTTTTTACAGCATCATAAATTAAGCTGAAAGATTTTTCTGTTTCAGTTCTCATGCTGTTTAGCAGTGTTGTAACTTCTGATATTTTTTTCTAATGCATCGACTAAGTCGATTTGCTTGTTTTGGAAGTTTTCAGATAGGTTGTATGTGATGGACAATATTTTACTAAGGACAAAAGTTGCCACTAGAAATGAAAACTGACATATAGAGTTGAGCAAAGTGTGTGCTTTGACAGATGATTCTGCTGACTCTTCTTGCTCAATCGCTTCTAAGGATGATATAATAGGATGCAGACCTTCTTTAAACATAAGAACGGCATCATGCCTTTAGATCCATCGAGTTTCACATAGAGTTTTCATCTTAACTTTCTTGCAATCAGGTAGCAGTCGCTGGATACTTTCTTTCAAAACACTGGTACGTTTAGCAGAAGCGTGGAAAAACGAATATGTTTCTGATATAACTCCCATACAGTTCCTTATGCTAGGCATTTTGCTAGCATCCGACAAACATAAGTTCAAGGAATGGGACATGCAATGAGTATATATTGCTTTGGGATATTTTTTCTAATACAGTCCTGCACTCCGCGAAACTGTCATCGCATTGCTGCAGCCCCATCATACCCCTGCCCTCTCATATCGTTCAAATCAAAACCCAATTTCACTAAATTTTCCATTATTGTTGTTGCAAGGGAACAGCCTGTTAAATTTTTCACTGGTATAAAAGCCAGAATATCTTCTCTTAATTTCAGTTCTTCTTCATCAAAATACCTGACGCTCAGTGAAAACTGTTCTATTTGTTTAATGTCAGTTGTTTCATCTGCCAATAGTGAAAAAAATTTTGAATGCTTTACCTTTGCTACAATTTTCTGTTGAATAAGTTCCCCAAAGATGTTTATTATTTCATTCTGTATTACTGAACTTGTATACATGCTATTACCTCCACTAGTTTCTAGGTTTTCTTTTAAAATGGCATCTCCAGAATTTGAACGGTGTCTTAATAAAGTGCGAAAATTGCCATAATTATTTGCTGGTTCCTCAAGCGAAATTCTTCCAGAATCAACTTTTCCCCTAAGAGGTATCTGCTGCCTTCCACATAATCTAATTGT
The DNA here is from genome assembly GCA_039090855.1 of Macrothele yani. Lineage (NCBI taxonomy): Eukaryota > Metazoa > Arthropoda > Arachnida > Araneae > Macrothelidae > Macrothele > Macrothele yani. The sequence goes on from CM077023.1 coordinate 140,370,296, forward strand.
TTGCACAAACGGAATCAACATTTTCCTGTTGTCAGTTATCTCTTGCTTTTTCTGTTTATTCATTTGTAAAATTACACTATCCTGTTTTTTATGAATTATTGATGCAATATTTTCAGCTGCCAATACAGCGTCTTTGTGATATTTATTCTTTTCATGTTTTTTTAATATTTCCCTCGCATCTTTTAAATCGGTACTAGGCTTTGTAACGAGGCTACCCAAAGTCTGATGTTTGCCTTTACCAGCAACATCTTTTTCGTAAAATAAAACACAATATTTACAAAATGAACTTTCTTTCAGACGTGAATATGACAGCCACTTATACTCTTCTAACCATTTAATTTGGAATGTTCTCATATGATTTTTATTGCGACTGGAACTGATTTTTTTTAGGGAATCTATATATCGCAGTAGGTTTCCATATGCTATGTAACAAATCAACTTTTTTCTCGTCGCTCAAAGAATTAACAAGCTCACTGTTACCTGCATACAATCCTATGTATTTCGAATCTGAAATGCTTTCAGACTTTTCATTACCATCTGCATCTCCGTCATTCTTCATGCGTATTGGTTGAAGCTCATAATTTTCCGGATTACTCCCGCTTTCAACATATTGGTTTGGAACTTCAATATCAGTGGGTTCAGCTAGTGTTTCAGAGTCCACAGCTCTTTTTTTTTTTTTTTTGTTACAGAAAGTCAACAGACTTTGTTGATGAAATCGTTTCATTTTTGAAATAACCTTAACAAACTGTTTTAAGCAGCTGCGGGAAAGGGCGAATAAATACTGATTTTGAATTACAGGGATACAGACAAAACAGAAACAGAAGTTTCACTTTCTCACTCCGTTTGAAAATGAAAGAATCCACCCACATGGTCAACGCACAGCTCGTAATAAGTAAAGTATCAAAATAGGTGGCTGGGCACTGAAGTGAGATGTCGAGTGTCACTGCACGTGTCCTAGTAACGACCGGCGCCAGGCAGAGAGGAGCGGTGACACGTTACACCATACCTGGTCTGGTCAATTAGGAGTTGACGTCGCAAAAACCCACAGCTGTCTTCCTGACCACGGATAGGAGCCACCCTTCTTTCTCTGACCTCTGTCTTCTTCGCGCTGTGACGTACCTGCCAGCAGGACGCACATGACATAAAGGCAGATAGGAATCGGAATAAATGTCTGCGTAGCTCAGTTGGTAGAGCTGCTTGTTCCGGAATAAGCGTACTCGGGTTCGAATCCCGGCGTAGACCAAAAATGACGGAAAAATTTACTTCGTTATAATGGCGCCCGAACTACCCGGATGACCCGACCGTTCAAAATCTCGCATTGGTGTGATGTTATTTCCACACCGCGAGATAGGAAAAATCAGAGAATCCCTTCTCCAGTGCTTCGAAAAATAAATGTGTGTGACGTTGCATTCCACACACCAGATTGACTGGGAGTTCTCAGGTGCACGTTCTACAGTGGTTGTCTGCCTGCAGCGATTCATGGTCACGGCTGATCCGTGGGCCATGCCCCCGGCCCTCTTTCAGGGGGGGAGATGTGACGTACCTGCCAGCAGGACGCACATGACATAAAGGCAGATAGGAATCAGAATAAATGTCTGCGTAGCTCAGTTGGTAGAGCTGCTTGTTCCGGAATAAGCGTACTCGGGTTCGAATCCCGGCGTAGACCAAAAATGACGGAGAAATTTACTTCGTTATAGCGCAATGATCTTTCACTGAATCCGTACGTAGCAGTTGGATTTTTCCAGCAGTAAATATTCATGATTCAGAAACTTTTCTCATAACACACATTTTGATTTAACATACATATATAAAAATTATATGGAAAGCACAGTTTGATTATTTAACCTTATTTTGACAGATAACATAAAAAATGAAACAGATTTCGGGAAGGGCAAGGCCTCTTTTTTGCCCCCCTCTAAATACGCCCCTACTTGCCAGGTTACAAACTAAAATTCATAAACAGCCTTATACAAGAAAAACAAAACCGACGTAAGTAAGCTAATTGTGAATAAATAGTAACTTGCCATAGAAATTCATATCGGTGGTTCCCATAATACATACATTGCATAAATAATGTACACAATGCACCTGAAAACTATTATCACGAAGGGTAACATTATAGGCGTATAGGCGTCGGGTAAAACCTACATGAACGGAATGTTTTGCTAACCACCCTACGAAGCACTTCAAAATTTCTGCTCCCCCATCACGTTAAGCCCTCCAAATAGCCCACCCAGTTCTGAGATGATGGTGCTCAAAATGCCGATTTGTTCTCTTTTTAGCACGTCTTTCGTAAAAAAAAGATCGTTATTATGTTAATCGGTTTCCGTCCGCCTGTGGACACCATATCTCTGCAACTATTAATCCGATTTCAAAATTTTTTTTTGCATTGGAATTTGGGAAGCTTGAATTGTGCGAATGATGATTCCTGCATATCGAGTTTTTTATAAGATGCATAGGTTCGCCGCTAGAGGGCGTAAATGCAGATGACGTCGAGTTCAAAATACATTTTATTCTATATATTTGTTTCTAAACATCAGATTGAAAAAAATCTTTTATCTTTCTATTCCATTTACGTCGAAGACTGTTTTTCAGATATAGTTACTTTTTCGCCGCCCCGGTGGCGCAGTGGTCTAAGCGATGGCCTCTGATCATTCTTCCGAAAGGGGTCCGGGTTCGAATCCCGGTCAGGCATGGATGTTGTGTTTGTCTTACGGCACTGGCTCTCTCCCTTCCCTGGAACCAGTGACCCTAAATTAGGGACGGGCGACTGCTTATAGCCCATTGAGTTGCTCACGGTGGTCATTAAACCTCCAAAAAAAAAAAAAATAGTTACTTTTTCAAGTTACGCATAGATTTTCCGCACCGGGGGCGTAAAAGTAAATTGCGTTTCCCCCGAAATCTCTGCTTGTAAAGCTCGGATTTGAAAAATTCTTTCTGCAGAGGATACAGATCGTGATGCGAAATCGTTTGCTTATAATTTCCAATTTTTGGTATGAAACGGTTTGGCCACCAGGGGGCGTAAGCGTTAATTTCTGCTTCTGATCCATTTGCAACAAAATCTGAGCTCCTAAAGTCTCGATTGAAAAAATTCTTTCGTCGGCCGATACTACTCACGTCGATAAACCTTTTTGGAATACGTACTTAATTCTTAAAATAATGCATGGTTTCTCTGCCAGGGGCATAGATGTATATCTTATTTTTGTCAATATTACTGCTTCTAAAAGTCCTATTGGAAAAATTCCTTGGTTGTTGGATAGGGAAATGTTTTTCATATGATTTCAAGTAATTCATAGACTTTCCGTTAGGGCGCCTAAAGGTAAATTGCGTTTTCCCCGATATCTCTGCTTGTAAAACTCCGATTTGAAAAATTCTTTCTGCGCGGGATACAGCTCCTGATGGAAAATGCTTTGTATATAATTTCTAATATTTGATAAAGAATGGTTCGGCCACCAGGGGGCGTAAGGGTTAATTTCTGCTTTTGAGGCATTTGCAGCAAAATCTGAGCTTCCAAAATTTCGATTGAAAAAATTTTTTCGTTAGCACGATACCACTCACGTCGCGCGCGATAAACCTTTTCGAAATATTTTCTACTTAAAATGATGCATGGTTTCTCCGCCAGGGGGCGTAGACATACATCTAATTTTTGTCAATATCTCTGCTTCTAAGAGTCCGATTTGAAAAATTCCTTCTGGTTGGATAGCGTTTCGAATGTGAAATGTTTTTCATATAATTTCAAAATTTTCAAGTAATTCATATACTTTCCACTAGGGGACGTAAAGGTAAATTACGTTTTCCCCGATATCTCTGCTTCTAAAACTTCGATTTGAAATATCCTTCCTGTATCGCATAAAGCTCCTGATGGGAAATGTTTTGCATATAATTTCTAATATTTCGTGAAGAATGGTCTGACCACCACAGGGCGTAAGTGTTAATTCATGCTTCTGATGTATTTGCAGCAAAATCGGAGATCCCAAAAACTCGATTGAAAAAATTCTTCCGTGGACCGATACTGCTCACATCGAAAAACCTTTCGAGAAGGCTTTCTTCCTAAAATAATGCATAGTTTTTCCACCAGGGGCGTAGATGCATGGCATATTTTTTTCGATAGCTCTGCTTCTAAGAGTCCGATTTAAAAATTTCTTTCTTTATTGGAGAGCGTTTTCGCTAAAAAATGTTTCTCATATAATTTAAAATTTTTCTTAATGCACTAGTCTGCCACCAGAAGGTGTGAGATCACGTTTTCGTTTACAGCAATATCTTCGGGACTAAAATCCTGATTGAAATCTTCTGTCAGATACTAGTAACCAAGTAAACTCTGTGTGTGCATTTTTTTCCCGAAATAATGCATAATTTCGCCGCTAGATGACATAAAAGCTTAATCTGTTTTTCTAAATATCTCTGCTTCCACATGTCCGATTTAAAAAAAAATGTCAACACCGGATGCCAATTACTTTGTAGAACACTTTAGGCTAGTACATAAGGAATTTTTTTATTCACATTTCTGTCGATTGGTGGTATTTGTGTACTTCAGTTTGCAGCTGTATTGAACATCTAAAAACGCTATTGAGAAATTTCTTTTTTACTGTGTGCTATTCGCTACAATAGAGATGTGGAGCATTATCCTTTTTAAATAATGCAAAGATATTCCGGGAGGCGCGTAAAGATCGAAACTTTTATTTTCGCGATCTCTGCTTCAGGGAGACGCATTTGAAAAGTACTTTTTCCTTAGCATAGCTTTTTCCATGAAGAATATTTTTCGCCTATTTTCAACTTTTTTATTATACAAAATTCTTCCGCTAGCAGACGTAGACTTATATCATGTTTCCTTTTCTATATTTCTTCTTTTAACTGTTCGATTTGAAAATATCTTTGTCTCTGATACCTTCCCTGTGCTACGAGAAGCTTTTTGTGCGCCATTTGTTAATTTTCGTAACATACTTTTTAGCCACTGGTGGAACTAAGTAGATGTTTCTATTTGCGGATGTTTTATCGATTGTAGTAACTGGTTGATCGTTTTCATAACCGGTTCCATTGACTTTGAATAGTTCTGATAAATTTAATTCGCGTCAGAACGGATTCAAAAGTTGTGCTGATTACAATCGAAAATTCGGTGTCATATTTCTTGTTTTTTAAATATATTTGTATGTGATTCTAAACATATATTTCTCGAATAATTGGAAACGCACTTTAATATGGCGGACAGATTTTTATCGTTTACGAATATTTGAAGAGATATTTTCTCTGGGGTGTTTTCATTTGCATCTTAAATGTTTTGAGCCTCCCCCACTAAGAAATCCTGGGTGCGTCACTGTGTCAGGGGAACCTTTGAATTATTTTTAAGCTTTCAAGCAAACCAGGTGTCACTTTAAACTTTGTTCGACGTGGTCACCTTTTTCGGAGTATAACTTTCTTAAAACACGTATAACGAAGTGAATTTCTCCGTCATTTTTATCCGCGCCGGGGTTCGAACCCGGGTCCACTCATTCCGGAATAAGTTGCTCTACCAATTAAGCTACGCGGACATTGATTCTAATTGCTATCTGCCTTTATGTCGTGTGCGTCCTTCTGGCAGGTACGTCACATCTCCTGGTACGTTACATCATCTCCCCCTTATTTTTCTTTTTTCGAAGTGCTGCTCATATTTTTCCTATCTCGCGGTGTGGAAATAACATCACACCAATGCGAGATTTTGAACGGTCGGGTCATCCGGATAGTTCGGGCGCCATTATAACGAAGTGAATTTCTCCGTCATTTTTATCCGCGCCGGGGTTCGAACCCGGGTCCACTCATTCCGGAATAAGTTGCTCTACCAATTAAGCTACGCGGACATGTATTCTGATTCCTATCTGCCTTTATGTCGTGTGCGTCCTTCTGGCAGGTACGTCACATCTCCTGGTACGTTACACACGAAATATTGGGGATGCACATGTTTGTATTAATGTGGCAAAACTTCAAAACTGTTTTGACATAGCTCTGAAAGATCATCGTTTTCGTTTCCATGAAATATCTGTGCCGCCCCGGTGGCGCAGTGGTCTAAGCGACTGACTCTGATCATTCGTCCAAAAGAGGTCCGGGTTCGAATCCCGGTGAGGCATGGATGTTGTGTTTGTCTTACGGCACTGGCTCTCTCCCTTCCCTGGAACCAGTGACCCTAAATTAGGGACGGGCGACTGCTTATAGCCTATTGAGTTGCTCACGGCGGTCGTTAAACCTTCAATCTAAAAAAAAAAAAAAATATGTTTTTGTTTTTTTGTTTTATGTATTTTTTTCTGCAAGAGCCACTGCCTACGGCGTATACTCTAATTTAATTTTCATTTTTAGTTGTCTTTCTCTATGTAAATTTGAGTTATTTCTGTTTTAGCGTTTCAACCTTAACGTTATATTTTCTCACTCACTGAATGTTATCTTGCAACAAGGGTGAATATCTTGGGGTCAAGGGTGAATGACGTATGCATAGTTGACAAGCAGCGGCGTCAGAACCGCGGGAGCAGAGGGGGCAGTTACCCCCGAACGCAAATGAGTGCTAGGGTAAAACATTACATTTGTCCCCTCATTTTTCTTCCTTTTCAAATAATTTTCTTGATTGGTAATCTCATAAACATATTAATTTTTTTATTTTTACAGTTAAGTTCCTTTTGATAAAATTAGGTGTTCCTTTTTATTTTTTTTATTGGAGGTTTAACGACCACCGTGACCAACTCAAAGGGCTATAAGCAGTCGCCCGTCCCTAATTTAGGGTCACTGGTTCCAGGGAAGGGAGAGAGCCAATGCCCTAAGACAAACACAACATCCATGCCTCACCGGGATTAGAACCCGGACCCCTTTCGGATGAATGATCAGCGGTCATCGCTTAGACCACTGCTTTCACTTTATTGAACTAAAATTAAGCAATTACATAAGGCCTGGATTTACTGCACCAAACAGAAAAAAATTAAATGACAACATATATACAGCGAGGATGATATATGTACAAATGAAAAATGTACTATTTACAATGATAACAAATTCATATTCCAGGGATTGTTTCACAGACTTAAGTGGATACAACAAAGAGTAAACAGGTGAAACAGTATAGGCAGACACTCCGTAAAATTAAACAATATGTGCAGTACCATGAAATATAGTGCAACCGAGACAATAAGTATATATCCGTGACACACGGCAGACAAGGTAAAGGCATATTGTGATAAGTGCAAGTGAAACAGATGTGTATCAGATGAGCAAAATAGTAATGTATGTACAACAGGCGCATAGGTAGTAGGCAGTGCCATATAAATACAAAGAAGAACATCAATAGAGAGCAAATACGGTAACATGATAAGGTATAATACCTTGCGACAAAAGCAATAGATGACACTATAACTGATTCGCAACGTGCATGCACAGGTTGATGAACAACATAGAAAGGTATACGAAGACATCACTATATACAGCTATTGTGGACGAGCAACAATTATATCAGGTCATGGTACAACATGATATGCGTATAAGTGCAAACAGAAATGAGGCTATGCACAACAGGAAAAATATACAATCAACATGTTACGCAAGAACACGAACGTGACAAGGAACACAAGTACTAGTGCAAACAGAATAGTGAAGCAAAATACTAGAATAACCAATGAGTTAAATATGTTGAAAAAGAGGAAAAACCAATACATTGTGCAAACTAATGAAGTAATCAAAAACATGAGCTCTACAGTTAGAGCAAAAAAAAAAAAAAAAAAATACAACACAATTTGTGTTAAGAAAAGTCTTATATGCAAGTTGTAGGTTGTGCTAAAGAGAAGGACAATAAGTACTGTAATTAAGTCCAAGGAGTGACTTGCAGGTGTGATGGATGCGGGACTAAGCAACAAAATTGCAGCCTAATCCCCAACCAGTCACGAGGTTAGTCGAAACAGTATCTCAGGCATCAGAACAGGAGTCGTAGGTCGGCTGATGGTCCAGTAAACCATCGGTAATAGGGTATCCAGACGTTATGGAATTGTTGAAGCCGATTCGACACTTGAGCGGTCGTAAAGGCCAACCGTAGACGTGAGATCAGTCGGTTACAAAAAATACTGCACATCGCATCCCCCGCCTGAAAGATGGTAGGCATGGCAGGGCCTAAGCGAAGTTGGAGGTGGTAGCCATATATCACATTGCGAGCTAATATGAAGACATACGCACACGGCTCTGAAACTTGAATGGGTGGAGAGCTGGATTGTAATAGCGTGCTGTAGGCTGAGAACGGAAGATCACTAACACTGAGGCACTGTGCAATACTGAAGACGAGATGCAGGAGAGGAAGTAACACCGGGCAATGCAGATACACATGATCCACGTCTGCATGAGATGAGCAGAAGTAACAGAGCGGCGAATCCAGGAGCGTCATCCGATGAAGAGTTGCTGGAACAGGTAGACGGCGATGAAGAAAAAGCCAATGAATATTTCGTTCCATCGGAGAGGAGAGCGGTGAGGTGGTGGCTGACCAAACAAATGGAAGTGCTGCAGCTGGAATATCTGGGATCTGTTCCGGCGTAGGATGCAATGGATCAAGAAGAAGCATGTAAAGAGTGGAGACTGAAAAGCTAGAAATAGGGAGAGAAGTGCCCCGAACTGAGAGGAAGAAAAGAAGAGGAAGTGAGGCCGAAGAAACAAGAAGTAAACCAGTAGAGGAGGCAAGGGTGGGGAAGAGAGTAATGATGGCAGAGCGGAGGGAGTCATAAAGAGCAAGGGCTGTTGTAGAGGGAGGAAGAGAGGGAAAGAGGTTAGAGAAAGGTTTCCAGGTTAGATCTGAGGAAAGGAGGTTTCGAACAGTTACAATCCCGGCTGGGAGCCAGGAAGGGTCAGAAAGGCAGGGGGCATTAGGAGGATGGAGGACTGAAAAAAAGAAGAGGAGCTCAGCTAATAGCTCAGACGTGGAAGTAGGAGGTGCACGAATAAAAGAAAGCGAGCGGAAAAAGGAAAGAACCTCTTTATAGAAGGGAGATAGTCGAGTACGAAAGAAGAATCCATGAGTAAATACGTAGTGAACGTGAAGGGTGGGTTACGTGGTGATAGTATTACATCTCTGACAATAGTGACTGGTGATGCAGGAGAGCAAAGGAGCCGGACGAAAGAAATCACTCGGTATGCTGTAGGTTCGAATATCAAAGAGCGAAATTCCACCTTGTGAACCTGTACGATGAAGAGTGGAAACTTGAACCCAGTGATGTCCGGACCAGATCACCGTGGAAATGAGACGGATAATTTCTGTCAGATTGTAAACCGGCATCCGAGTAACAGACCACACGTAAAGACATGATGGAAGAAGGTAAGTTCTAACGATCCGTGCTCGCAAGACATAGGAGGTGCAAAACTGTGAGTTACGCCAGAAGGCGACAGTCCGTGTGAGCCGAGAACGAAGTGCGGTCCATGTGGCATTCTGAGCTGAAAGGTGTACACCAAGATGCACACCAAAGGACTTTTGGGTAGATGCAGTCCATGAGGCACCCCAGGGGGTGTCAGTCCTGGATGTCCAGGAGCCACTCCACAAACCAGCACTCTTGGACGTGTTAAGAGAGGCAGCCGAGCAAACTGAGTAAAGATCAAAACACTGAGCTAGGATGTCGAATTGGGCTTCTTCTCTGATACAGAACGTTGCGTCATCGGCATACGCAAAATACGTGATGGAAAAATGCCGGGTGCTTGCAGTTGGCGGAGGAAGAGCAGTGAGAAAGGCTTTATGTGCGGATCGAAGAAACGGCTCAAAAGCAAGGGCAAAGAGCTGTCCAGAGAGTGGACAGCCCTGCAGGATGCCTCGTCGAAAGAAAATGGGTTCAGTAAGAAAGGCGGCCGACTTGACGTGGAAGACGGCATCCTGATAGAGGGCAACGATAAAAGTTACAAAAGGTGAAGGAAAGCCAAAGGCAAGAAGAACAGAAGATAAGTATGAGTGAGAGATGTTGTCAAAAGCGGCTTTTTGGTCAAGATTGAAAAGGCCGAGAGTTTCAGAGTTAATACGGGCAAGATGAATTAGATCACGGAGAAGATGGAGGTTGGAAGTAATAGACCGACCAGGGACCGTGTAGGTTTGGTCGGGGGGAAGGAGAAACGGAAGAACTGGGTTAAGTCGACGGGAAAGAAGCTTAGTGAAGAGTTTATAGTCCAGATTGAGTAAAGAGATAGGACGCCAGTTGCCCAGGTCCAGCAGGTCGCCTTTCTTAGGAAATAGCACCATATGAGCCATAGTGAAACTCCTCGGAAGAGATGTAGAACAAAGAGCAGCAGTGAAAGCTGGGAGTAAGAAAGGAAGAAGAGTGGGGAAGAAAGTGAGATAGAAAGTGAGAGGAAGACCTCCGGACCGGGGACGGCATGGGGATTCTGAGAGCGGAGAGCACTCCTAAGCTCGGAAGAAGATGGAGGTTGCAGTAGAGAAGCAGATAAGTGAGAGGGAACCTGATGGAGGGAGGAAAGCAAAGAGGCAGTAGCAGAAGAAGGCGGAGGAGGAGTTTCACTATATTTTGCAGTGAAAAACTGACGAACTTGTGAGCACAGAGTGTCAGGATCTGAAGACACCTGTCCATTCGGTTGTCGGAGAAGTCGAATGTGATTAGAAGATCGATGTTTATCTTCAAGAGATGAAAGAAACTCATCGGAGCATTCCTCTGGTATAAGGTGCTGAAGACGAAGTCGGAGAATGGCTTGTCGAGCTCTTGATTCAATCAACGCACGCAAATCGGCCTGATATGTAGCATATAATGGATGGCTGACACTAATATGAAAAAGAACTCGTCGCAAATTATTTTCCTCCATATTGCGCAATGTGCGTACCCTGAAGGAAAAACATTTCAGGAAGTACAGCAGAGGAGATTTAACACTAAGCCAGTATTAAATGGCGCAGGTAGAAGTGGATATGCCTGGATGGAAACTGTGGAAAAGTTCCCGAACCTTAGAGCAAAATGTAGGATCTTCTAGGAGAGAAGGGTCGAGAGTCCACGCCCAGTATCCCGAACACTTGCGGGACGAGGGTCCCAGTGTGGCAACGACTGCGCAGTGGTCAAAGGAAGCCGTAGGAGAATGCATACAATCCATCACAATGGGCAAGAGCTGTGAGGTAACATAAATCCGATCCAAACGTGCAGATGAGGAAGAAGAAGTAGTCCCTGCTCTCCACGTATGGGAGATGGACGTCGGATGCAGTTGCCGGAACACGTCAAATAGGTCGAAATCCGCCACGATTGAGCGAAGTAGATCTATGAGACGAGTACGATATTCGTTATTGGACGGGGTGCGATCGAGAGTAGGTTGGAGGGTACTATTGAAGTCTCCACCTATTATTATGTGATCGGATGGTAAGGCAGACTGAAGTGCGGTGCGCAACGAGGTGAACAGCAATGTAAGGTGTGTGGGTGAATTGGGCACATAGATGTTGAAAACCAGATATTTTTGGCCATTCAGTAAGAAGGTAAGACGCTGTAGTAAATCTTGACAAAGATTATGTACCTGGATGGAGGATGCAAGCTGGCGAAGTCGACAGCGGATTCCGATTGCCAGTCCACCATGTTGAGAGAGGCGGAAGGCGTGGTGGAATTGGAAATCCCACCTACGCCAATGTTGGAAAGGCGTGGAAGCAAAGCAATTAGTCTCTTGGAGGAAAATTATGTCCGTATCCAAGTGCGTTACATCTTCCTTGACCAACGCGTTGGCCAACGGGGAGCTAAAGCCCCTACAATTCATCGTCGCTATCTTGAAAAGATAGATCAGATGTTGGCTGGAGAAGCCGATCAGCGGCATGCCGTAAATTTTCCAGGCGACTACCAAATCGCTTGATCCAATCTGGATCACCAAGAGACTCTGGAGGCACCTCCGTAAGATGGGATCGTATGGCCAGCACTTGCGGTAAAACTTCAGAAAGAGTAGCTGTATATGAGTCGAGGAATTTCCTTGACAATTTATTGATCCGAGGACTAATCAGGAAGTTGTACAAAATTTCTCCTGGAATCGGAGTTTGAGGTAGTGAATTATCTTCTAGAAACCTAAGAAATTTGGTAGAAGAGATCGGTTCCTTAGAGCCGACATCAACATCAGACAAGGTGGAATCTTCAGAAGATGTGTAGCTACCTGAACGGTCACTCCGTCCTAAACGTGCCGTTCCTGGGTGAGTTTTCTTGGCTCGAGTGTTATGAGCTCTGCGGCGCTTCCCGCGTCCTCGGGATGGTATTAAACCTGAATCAGGAGGGTTCGGCACTTTAAAAGTGCCTGGAGCTTCAATTGCACTAACAGGTATTGATATAGGAAGTTGAGCACTGACTTTTTGCCAGGTAGGAGGCAGGGAAGCTTCTGATATTGAAGAATTCACTGAAGGATGCGAAGATGTAGCAGAAAGAAGCTGAGAAGTGGAAGGTTGTACTGAAGACACGCGTTGACCAATGCCTGTAACACGACGGTCATCAATAGTTGGCTTCTGCTGCCTAGGAGTGGAAGTGGAAGGTGCCGGGATCGTTGATAGAGACTGAGTAGGCTGTACTGTCGATCTGGCCTGCAGAGGGACGATGAGGGCAGTGATCACTTGAGTGGCCATAACCTCTGTAACGAGTGCACATGGTACCCACAGAGATACTGATAGTACGGACATGTGTGTCACATCGCACGCTAAAATGAGTAGGAACACACTGCTTGTCTTGATCAGATGGGAAGATCACACGTACGTTGCGTCTCAAACCTAATAAATAACGATCCTCAGGTGTAGTAGGAAACGAGGAAAAAGTGGTGACGGAGCCGACAATCTGTCCAAAGTTTTGAGCAATCGATAACAATACCTCATCAGATATTTCCGGTGGAACTGGGGAGAAACTGAGCACAGTCGGCGCATGAGCAAGGGGATCAGCCGTGATATGACGATCACCGATCGAAAGTCCATCGTTGATGACCCTCAGGGCGTACTCTGAGGACGAGAAATAGACTACAACCTTACGTTCGTTGCGGCCCATGTGTGTAACAGCTGACTTCGGGAACTTCTTCTGAAGAGCAGCACTATAGGCGGAAAGTTTTGTGTTCGGAAGACTATTGAAAGCTACACCAAGAGGCAACTTTTCCATGAACTGTTGCCCAGCTGGGGAAGACGTCGGAAGATCAACGAGAAAATTGGAATCAGCATCAGACTGTAAAGGATAAAATCTGGCCATAGAGGAAGGTCGAGTAGATGATAGGAGAAAGCGGGCCGCGGGTGGCCTAGTGGGCAACGTTCGTGACTGCCACGGAAAGGACCTCAGGTTCGATCCCAGGCAGGTACGAACGCTCGATCCACTAAATATTCGCCGTGCGTCGGATGGGCACGTTAAGCCGTCGGACCCCGGGTACTGGCCCCCCCGGTAATAAATAAGGGCGTCTTCCTCCCCCTTTTTACTTCGCTTCCGTGTCACTTTCCTATCGGGCACTGCAGCCCAAATCTCCTATCTTCCTATTTCTAAGGGTTGTTTAAGACCTGGGGTCAGACACTCCCTTCCTAAAATCCTCTACATAGGATCTGATCTGATCTGATAGGAGCAAGCACAAGTAGGATGCGCTGAAAAGAGGCCGTCTTGGAAAAGCTCTGAAAGAGGGAGAAGTCTCAGTTGCAGGTCTTGGTGTGACCCTGCGTAGTTTCCACGGGAGTCGACGAAGTCTAGCCGACCGGGAAGCTGTCTGTTCCTGAGAGTCCTAGGAATATACGCCCTGCGTATAAACAAACGAGAGAACCACTTTCATAGACCAAGTGAAGTCTATGGAGTATAGACAGAAAGTCCCGATCTACAAACCAAGCGAAGAAGTCCAACAGCTTGGAGCGGCGTGGTGAAGAACTCGTTGGTGACCAGTAATTTACCACCGGGCAAGGTGAAAAGATTCACCTGTGTCAAGTAAAAGTGTCCGAGCTAGGATTTACTTGGTCTGTACGTAAATAATCCTAAAAGAAGGAAAGTTCTATGGAAAGGCCTGGATGGAAGGATGTCCTGTTGCAAGCAGGGAGAACGCCATGCCAAAGTCTTAAGAGAGTTAACGGACCGCCGGACGGAGAAACTATTCCAAACTTTCGTTTCGTCTGCTGAGGAGTAGGGTGGATTCTGTGTGTTGTAACGTATACTCTATATTCACTTTCCTTTTGATTTTACTATCTCTGGTTATTTTATTTTTCTATGTAAATTATCTTCTTACTGAACGAAATATTATTTCACCCGCTGAATGAGATCTGGCAATGAGTGTAAGTCATGACGTGGTGGTAGCCAGTATACATAGGCGCGTTCATCGATAGCCAGAGCGTTGTTGTTTACGGAGAGATTTTGTTGTTATGAGGAGAGATTTTGTTGTTATAAGGAGAGATTTTGTTGTATGTGATTAGTGATTCTTCATTATTGTGAAACAAGTTGTGTGTGTGTGCTTTATATGATCAAGCGTACCGAATAAAAAAGCTTGTCGTAAGTTCGTCTTTCTCAATTCATAGTTTTTGTCAGACCTCTGTCTGGCTGTTAGGTTTATATCATTAGTTTATTACCATTAACAACCAGCGTTAAGACTTTATTCATGTTCTTAATTAACTAGTAACAACAACCATTTGAATTCACTATTTGAAGCTTAGTACAAGTATATCATTCAGTACCAGAAGCATTATACTTCAGCTCAGTAGGAAAGCTTCATTATTATCATTAGCAAGCTGGTAGGAAGAGCTTATTCATTATAATTAGCTTAGCGGAAAGCAAAATAAAGCTAATTCATTATAGTGTGTTCGCTCTCCTTCCGGAGAGCGAAAATTCAACACCAGCTTTGCTTCATAAAACAACTGTGTCCTCATCCTGTGAGTGTCATCTTGTGGAAACAAGATGACACTCACAGGATGAGGACACAGTTAAATTTAATCCGCCAGTTTGCAGCTGAAATCGAGGGTCATCCACCGTCTATAACGAAGTAAATTTCTCCGTCATTTTTATCCACGCCAGGATTCGAACCCGGATCCCCTCATTCCGGAATAAGTCACTCTACCAATTGAGCTACGCGGACGTTTTATTCTGATTTCTATCTGCCTTTATGTCGTGTGCGTCCTTCGGGCAGGTACGTCACATCTCCTGGTACGTTACACGTCGTGTGTGTGGGTGTGGTATGTGTGTGTGGTTCGCGCTTCGTCTTCAGTCAACAGTGCACACTCAATGCGTACTAGTGATTACAGCTTAAACTTGGATTTAATCAACTCTGCACAAACTGTAAGTATAGTAACTTTTAGTATTTTAACTGTTACCGGTTAAAGAAAAATAACTCGGAATGTAGGACTCAATCCTACGAGAACTTACCGACTAAAATGAATTAATTAGAAATTTTATTAGGCTGTCGGTCAGTAGTTAGACAGTTTGCAGGCTAAACAGCGATGATTTTAATCCGCCAGTTTGCAGCTGAAATCGAGGCTGCTATGTGTATGTATGTTTATGTTGTATATTCGACAGTGACGTTTTCTTTATCTTACTTTACCTTTTATTGTTTTTTAATTGATTAAACATGTCCATCATCTTTTGCCGACCCCTGAATTCGAATGAGTTATTCTGAGTGTTAATGAAATTTGCTTTTGATTTATTAATGAGTTTTGATCAAAAATTCTCTCGCCCCAATAAGCCTTCGACAATAAAGAATCCCGGAATAATTTTTCACATTTTCTAAATTCCAATGTCTACCTCCTGGGCGTGGCCATCGTCCAGCAAGTTACCATTCTAAATTCTTTAAGTGTTATTTTATTTTGATTCGGCCACTCCCGGAGCGTAACATTATCATACGAGCAAGATGGCATTGTAGAGCTGGTCTTTTACGAGACATGCTAATCGATTTCATTAATGCTCGGTCTCTTTAGGGGAACTGGCAGTGGGGTGAAATCTGATCATATGCGACAGCAGATCCCACTCCGCATGCATGTAGCATAAATGTCAATTAAAGCAGGGCAGTAAACTGACCGTACGTAACATGTTAAATGCAATATAAAAGTTCCGATTTATTCCTTAACAAAGGCTTTCCCACTCGCACCTTCCGCTATTTTTTTTCTTTTTTTTTCTTTTTTTTTGATTGGAGGTTTAACGACCACCGTCGTGAGCAACTCAGTTGGCTATAAGCACTATATTCAGTCGCGTATCCCTAATTTAGGGCCACTGGCTCCAGGGAAGGGAGAAAGCCGGCGCCGTAAGACAAACACAACACCCATGCATCACCGGGATTCAAATCCAGACCCATCTCGGACGAATGATCAGAACCATCGCTAAGACCACTGCGTCAGGGGGCGGCCCCACTATTTCTTACCCATCAAAAAGTCAGAAAATATCCCTAAATCTTAAATTTCGTCTTGATAGCGATAATAGCTTTTGAGTATGGCGGCAACAACACACACACACGCGCGCTGGCTTCTGACTATTCGTCCGAGATGGGTCCTGGTTCGAATCCCGTAAGGCATGGATGCTGTGCTTTTCTTACGGCACTGGCTCTTTCCCTTTCCTTGAAGTAGTGGCCCTAAATTAGGGACTGGCGACTGTTTAGAGTCTATCGAGTAGTTAACGGTGGTCGTAAAACCTCCGAACAACAACAACAACCAAAAAAGAAAGAAACCAAACATACAAACAAAAAACCAGTAAAAATGGTCAAATAATATTCGGGGGAACCCGAAATGTGCATTTTGTGTTGAAATCTCGGAAGTCGATTTAAAAAAAAAAAAATTACAATTTTAGTACTTTCTTATGCATTAGTAGGATAAAGTAAAAATTGCGGGGCTGGGAGATAATGCGGAAAAAAAAAAGAGCTTTTTTCAAGGATGGTGGGCAAAGTGAAGGGGGGCCCAATACTGATGCTGTGGCATGGCCCCGGTAACTCTAAATTCACCACTATACAAGAGGCATTTACGAAGCGGTTTCAGACTGCGTTTAACGATTTTAGAATGCTTATAGAATTCGTGAAGTACTGTCACGAATTCTTACCAAACTGGAGAAGTAAAGGCAAATAGCATTGGTAAAATTGTCTGAGTCCTTCAAACTAGGGTAGTTTAGATAGTGGAGCTCTTAAAGTTCTCTAAACGAAGCGTAAAACGCTTTTCCTAGCGAAATGCTGTTGGAAAATGTTCTAATCTAAGGATAATAAAGGATGACTTAGAAGTGCTACACTATCGACCAACAAGTAATTGGACACCTGTGATAGCAAAGGAAAACGAAGTTTATTCACCTTCAATAGTTGGTGGAGCCTCCACGAGCGGCGATTACAGCTGCGACCCTCCGGGGCATACTCTCAACCAGGCGTTGTACGACGGCTAGCGGTATTTTCTTCCACTCGGCTTGGAGAAGACAGGTCAGTTCCCTCACCGATTTCGGACGGTGGGGGGACCCCTTAAGTCGACGCTCCAACTCGTCCCAGAGGTGCTCGATAGGGTTAAGGTCCATTCGATTAACCCTATTGTTACCATACCAAGCCATGGTGGACCTCGCAACATGACAGGTGGCACTGTCATCCTGAAAGTAACATGGGTCCACCCCGTAAACCTGCCACAACGTAGGAAGCACATGGTCATCCAAAATGGTGCAGTAGGTCTCGGCGTTGAGTCTACCAGGAATTGCGACCATGGGTCCCGTGCCATACCAGGAGAAACACCCCCATAGCATAATTCCACCGCCGCCGAACTTCACATTTGGCACAATACATTCCGGAAAGAGGCGTTCTCCAGGCAGACGCCAAACCCAGACCCTGCCATCCAAACGGTAGAGGGTGAACCTTGATTTGTCGCTCCAGAGAACCTGTTTCCTCTGTTCAACGGTCCACTGTCGACGTTCTTTGCACCACGTTAGCCGAGCAGCGCTATTGGACATGGTGATCAAAGGCTTGTGGGCGGCAGCACGTCCATGATAACCAAGCAGATAGGCTTCCTTACGGATGGTATTCATCAAAAGAACACTCCTGGATGCCTGTTGAAACTCCTCGCGGATGTGGCCCATCGATTTGGTGCGGTTCTTCCGAATTTCTCTGGCCAGCACCCGTCGGTCTCTAACTTTCAGTTTTCTGGGTCTGCCGGGTCGGGGCACATTCCGACAGTCACCTCTCATCTTCCACTTGCCATTCATGTAGGCCACTGTCGATTTTGGGTACTTCAATTTAACTTGCTGGATATGTCACGTATGAATCGGCCATTTCTGTGATACCCGATGATTACACCTTTCTCGAAATCAGAGAGCTCCTAACTGCGTGGCATCTTGCATGCGACTGGTTGCGCTGTTGTTTCCCACACGATATTTAACGGCGGCGGCCGTGACGTGTATCAGGATCGCAGATATCGTTGATTGCAGGGGTGTCAATTTACTTGTTGGTAGATAGTGTATAAACCTGGGCACGCTTGCGGAAGTCTTCACCATTTCTATTGTGGCATCCCCTTTAATTTTAATTGGGATAATTATAAAAGCCATACTAAGTACAACTGGTCCAAAACCAATATGTGGAATCTAGGGACCTACTGTTTAGTTTATGTGGGGTGTCGTCAGATTATCAAATCACGTTTACCCAGCGTCGGGCCGACGAGACTTCAACCTCTGAGACGGGCGTTGTGTTTCACACGCAGTGTCCTGTGGGTATCACAGCTCTTACGTGTGCCGCAATGTTTTATGTGATCGTCAATTGTAGAACATTTTCCCTTTCGAATAATGCTGAACCTGAACTTGAAGAATAAAAAGTCTACTTTTACGTTTTAACCTGTTAGAGAAACCCGCTGTCATTCGTAAAATGAATCTCCTTTACCGCTGCCTGGTTCACACACGTTACTACTTAATTTCTTGGATTTGCAAAATACACATCATAAACAACACTACTGAGAATTGAATAGCACATGATAAATCGTTCTTGTGAAAATAAAAGTGTTTATTCGATGATATCTGTGACTGAAAGATATTACAGGGATCAGGACCCTTCTATTACAAGAAGTTAACTTTTAAATGTTATGCACATTTTCTTCCGTCTCGACTTAAACAATATTCACAATTTGTTACGTTACTAGGCAAACTTTCTTAAGATATCTTTTAAGCTTCCACTTTCTTTTCTTTCCGTTACGTTAGTAAGTTGTCCTCCTCCTCTATCACGTGGTGAACTCCTATGCTAGACCCTGAAACTCCTACTTAAAAATAAATATTCCTAATGACTTCCGATATGCCTCGGTACTTCCCTGCTCCCATATTATTCCCATTCCCCTGTATACGTACGATGCCTCCCGAGGGAATATTATATACATCTCTTAAATATCCAGATTATCCATATTATATGCAACTTCGAGGAAATAATTAAAGTGTAATGAAATCATTCTTTGCCTTACTTTCACCGAAAGTCCTGGTGTTCACCTCCGAAGTTATCCGTCTATCCTGCTCTTGGATATTAAAAGTTTATGCACTTTCATAAAGTTCATTCGTGTCCGCATTCATGTCCTGTATGTACGGGGTTTACTTTGTCGGCACGCTTCCCTTGCTGATAAGCTTCACGTCCCGGCTAGTTTGGCGCTTGCGCTCCTCGGAAAATATGTCCGTCCGTCTGTAGGTCACTTCGCCTCGCTTGCCTCGCTTCTCCAGGGATCACCTCCCTCCGGGTTCGGTTTCTGGTGCATCGTCCTGCGGTTGGTTTGCACTCTCTGTTCTCCGGGTTCCTCGGTTTATCGTTACTTCTTTGCGCTACGTTATAAGTTTTATGTTTGTCTACGAGAGAGGTCAAGAACGACCTACTCGCTCTGGAACTCGATAGATAAGCCTCCAGATCGTGCTTTTTTCAGCTCCGACCTAACGTTCGTTTTTTCTCTCTCTGGTCAATCATCTGAAATTCCCTTCTCTGACGCTTTTGCAAAAACTGGGTGTCCGGCTTAAATTATCTAATAATTATTCCCACTCTCTAACCTCTCTGGCTGTTTAACTAGGTCTTTCCTAATTTTGTGATTCGTTCTAGGGGGTATTCGTGCTGGCACTTATTCGCTCTTCCCTAAAGAATCGAACTCTCGGTTCCGCCTCCTGTTTCCACGAAAATCTCCTCTGTCGGGCTTCTTCCCATTAATTCTCTTGCTCCAATAAAACTGGACTAGCTGTCACCCAATGTTTCCCCGCTTTGTCCTGTAACCGAAATTGTCTGCAATTAGCCTCTTTTCCCCATCGGTCTTGATGTCTGTCCCAAAGCGCTTTTTGGCCTGGGAACCGATCCTTCCTTACCTGGCCTCGTTATCTAACTATTGCTGGCTACGCCGTTGGCTTGTCGCTTTGATAACCTCTCTATAGTATTCTCCTACAACCTCTATTGTAAGTAATGTGACGCGGTTCTTTTGATCGCGTGCTGTTATGCCATACTGTCTTCGACGTCGCTCCCGTGAGCTGCTCTTTGCTGGGGCTCCGTTCACCCCCTCCCCTCTTGCCACTAGCTGTTTCCCGTTCTGCGCTGGTTCCCCTCTGAAGGGAAAGGACTTGCTTCTTTCTCTCCCCGTCGTCCGCGTCTTCTCCTTTTGTTATCCGGGTCCCTCTGATACGCTGGGCTAATACCCTGAAGTGAGTGTGTAGGGGTTTGCCTCCCCCTTAACGTGTTGCTGTTCCTCTTTCTTCCATACGTAGGGTTCCTATAAACTATTTGTTATTATTTTACCTGCTCATCCAAAGATTAATTACTTGTGATTTGCATATTGTAACAACCTCAATCCGGGAGCGTTTTAACATTTCGATTTTTTTTTTTTCAAAATTTTACAGCTGTTTATTTATTGAAACTCTTATGCCAAAACAGCGTTTGTAACCATTGTTCTATCAAAGAAATTGATAGTCATTGCTAAGGAAATAAATAACAAGAAAGATGACAGAGAATTTTCGGTTGTAATGAGCACGTCTTTTGAATCCGTTCCGATGTGAATAAAATTTATCAAAGTTATTCAAAGCAAATGGAACCGATTAGAAAAAAAAAACGGATTTCAATGATCGATAAAACATCTAGAAATAGAAACAGTTACTTATTTCCACCAGCGGCTAAAAAGCATGTTGCAAAAATTAACAAATGGCGCACAAAAAGTTTCTCATGGCAGAAGTAAGGTTTGGAGACAAACCGATTTTCAAATCAAACAGTTAAAAGAAGAAATATAGAAGAATACATGATATAAAGTCATGGCGTATTTCGATATATTTGGGTTGTCGGAAAAACTGTGCATTTTCGTCATATTTGGGTTGTCGGAAAAGTCATTACGTATTTTGGCATCCGTTGGCGGTTGGGCGGTTTTGGAAGTGCTAGAGGCATGCGCAGCTATTTTATCGCTATGTCATTCGACAGGAGCCAGTTCTAGCTGCAGTCTAAAAGGCATAGTGAGCGATTTGGGTATTTTGCGGAGATTTGACATCAAGTTGAAGATGGAAGACCAAACTGTGCATTTTCGCCATATTTTACTGTTTTACTTCCGTAAAGTGAAGAACGCACGTCATGCTTGTGAAAAGTTGCGTAAAGTGTACGGTGATAATGCTCTACAAGAACGTCAGTGCCAGCGGTGGTTCGCAAAATTCCGTGCTGGTGATTTTGACCTTAACGATGCTCCTCGGTCCGAGAGGCCAACCGAAGTTGATGACGACCAAATCAAGGCATTGATAGAGTCAAACCCACGTTACACGACAAGAGAGATTGCAGACACATTGCACATCCATCATTCAAGCGTTCACGACCACCTGAAGAAGCTGGGATACCTAAGCAAGCTCGATGTGTGGGCTCCTCATGAACTCAAAGAGGCTCAATTGACGGCGCGTATAAACATCTGCGATATGCTCATTAAACGTGAGGAAAACGATCCTTTTTTGAAGCGACGGATAACTGGTGACGAAAAGTGGATTGTGTACAACAATGTGCTGCGCAAACGGTCTTGGTCCCGACGTGCTGCTTCGCCTCAAACTCAAACGACATCTAGAGCAGACATTCATCAGCGGAAGGTTCTGGTCTCAGTGTGGTGGGATTTTAAAGGTACCGTGTTTTTCGAGCTCCTACCACGGAACCAAACAATCAATTCGAATGTGTACTGTCGGCAATTGAACAGTTTGAACGAATCCATCATCCAGAAATGTCCAGAGCTCGTTCATCGTAAAGGTATTGTGTTCCATCACGACAACGCTAGACCACACACAAGTTTAATCACCCGCCGAAAATTATTGGAGCTTGGGTGGGATGTGTTGCCACACCCAGCATACTCGCCTGACCTTGCGCCGTCAGACTTTCACTTGTTTCGCTCTCTTCAACAGTCCTTGCGTTTTAGAACGTTCAATTCAGATGACGCTGTAAATCAGCACCTTGTACAGTTTTTCGCCACGAAAAACAGGTCCTTCTATGAACGAGACATTCTGCAGCTCACTGAAAGATGGCAATAGGTTATTGAACAAAACGGACATTATATCATTGATTGATCTTTGTTCTTTCTATCAATAAATGACCTTTGCAAAACATGGCTAAAATGCGTCATGACTTTTCCGACAACCAAAAAAATATATCATGTATTTGCAGCTGTATTTTCGGTAAAAAATACACACAAAATAGTTTTTACGCACTCACGGACAATGAAATTTGGGCACCTAGAAGAAAACATGCTACAACCGCGAAACTTTGCAAATAGCTAGAGTGCGTGGAAATAGCTAGAGTGCTCTACGCCTTCTAGCGGAAGAATAATGCAAAACCATAATGGAAAAGTTGAAATAAGCGAAAAATATTCTTCACGGAAAAAGCTATGCTAAGGAAAAATAACTTTTCAAATACGTCCCCCGGAAGCAGACAGAGCGAGAAAAAGAGTTTGACCTTTAAGCTCCCTTGTGGGAACTCTGTGCATTATTTATATAGGATAATGCTCCATCACATCTCTATTGTAGCGAATGGCATACAGTAGAAAAAGAAATTTCTCAATAGGATTTTTAGAAGCGGAGATACAGCTGCAAACGGAAGTACACAAACACCACTGCGCGACAGAACTGTGAACTATAAAACTCCTCAAATAGAAACCTGAGGAGTTCCACAAGGCAAATGGTATCCGGTGTTGAAAGAATTTTTTAAATCGCACATGTAGAAGCACAAGTATTGAAAAAAACAGATTAACATTTGCGCTCTTAGCTGCAAAATTGTGCATTATTTTCGGTAAAAAATACACACAAAATAGTTTTTATGCACTCACGGACAATGGAATTTGGGCACCTAGAAGAAAACATGCCACAACCGCGAAACTTTGCAAATAGCTAGAGTGCGTGCTGGTATGCAAATGGTCCACGTCTGGTGAGACTGCACATGGCCGCACACCCTGTGGTGACGCTGAAAGCACGAACAGGCAGCCTTATAAACCGGCGTGTAATCGATGCCCCATGAAAGCGAAGGCACCGGCGGACGCAAGCAAGAGTACAGAGTGACAAGAATGCCGGGTAGACGCCAAAGACGTCGATTTACGCAACTTACAGACTTTGAGAGAGGACTGATCATCGGGCTGAAAACCGCAGGGTGGTCGGCGCGCCGTATGGCCTACCACGTGGATCGTTTCGACCATACCGTCCGACTGTGTTGGGAGCAGTGGACACGTGATGGCACTGTCACACGGCGGAGCGGCTCTCGACGGACCAGGAGGACCACCGGTAGAGGGGATCGACGGACCGTGCTCCAGGCACGAACGAATCACACGAGGACCCAGTCCACTATACAGACAGATGTAGCGGCTCCTGTGTGCCCATGAACCTTTTGCCGACGCCTAGCGGAAGCGAATCTGCGATGCGAGCGCTCACCTCCCCCACTGCAGGCATTAGGGTCTAGGAAGCCATAGCCTACGATAGCCCATCAGCTCTAGTAGTGGTACTGGGATCATTGACGGACCAGCGGTATGTGGATGAGATCCTACGGCCTCATGTGCTCCCATTCCTGGTCGGGATTCCAGGTACGTTATACCAGCAGAATAATGCCCGCCCGCACACGGCTCGGGTTGCCCAGATCTTCCTGCGTCATGTCCAGACACTTCCATGGCCTGCCCGGTCCCCTGACATGTCCCCTATCAAGCATGTGTGGGACCAGTTGAAACGCCAGCTGCCGCCGTGCCGCACTATCCGGGATTTGGAGCACACCGTCCAACACGTGTGGGTCAGTCTGTCGCAGGACAATATCAGGCGTCCGTTCGTCTCCATGTCGGACAGTATTGCAACATGCATCGCCTCACGAAGCGGTGCGACGCGCTATTGAAGATGACCGGACTGTGTGCCACAGATCTCTCTGTAAATTGTCCTGCAGCTCTGTTTTTGCCATCATGTGTATCATTCATCTGTATCATTACGTTATAAAATTTCAGTTCAATCCGATGCTTCTTTCATGGTGCGCAAATTTCATTGTCCGTGAGTGCAGTTAGTGGTACATATCTGACCGAAGAAAGAAGTTTTTCAATTGGGTTTTTGTCATGCAGATATTGCTGTAAACTGAAGCGTGAACCTACGCCCTCTGCTGGCAGACGTGTGGTTAAGAAAAGTTTGAAATTGTATGAGAAACATTTCGCAGCGGAAACGGTCTGCAACAAAAAGAAAAAAAAAGAAATAATTTTTCAAATCGGACTCTTAGAAGCAAAGATATCGACAAAAATAAGATATACATTTACGCCTCTGGCAGAAAACTATGCGCAATTTTAAGCAGAAGGTATTCTCAAAAGGTTTAGAGAAGAGAGCGGTATGGGTCCACAAAAAAATTTTCAATCGAGTTTTCAGAAGGTTACATTTTGCTGCAAATACATCAGAAGCAGAAATAAACACTTACGCCCCCGGTGGACAAACCATTCTTTACGAAAATTTAGAAATTGTATGCAAAACATTTTCCACCAGGAGCAAGTATCCTATGCAGGAAGAATTTTTCAAATTAGAGTTTTAGAAGCAGAGATATCATGGAAAACGTAATTTACCTTTACACTCCCTAGCGGAAAATCTGTGCATTACTTGAAAAAGAGACTGTACCTAAAATAGTCTTTAATATAAATGGCATCGAAAGAAAAAATATTTTTTTTTCAATCGGCTGTTTAGAAACAAATACAGTATATGGAATAAAATGTATTTTGAATTCGATATATCAACATTTGTGCCCTCTAGCGGCGAAGTTGTGCTTCAGAAAAAAAAAACGGAATGCAAGGATCACCATTCTCACATTTCAATCTTTCCAATGCAAAATGAATTTTTCAAATCGGACAAATGGTTGCATAGATATGGTGTCAACAAACGGACGGACGAACGGACAAACCGATAACACAAGCACGACCTTTCTTTACAAAAGACGTGCTAAAAATGAGCGCACATATATTTCAAACAAGAAAGATAACACCGAATTTTCGGTTGTAATGAGCACGTCTTTTGAATCCTTTCTAATGCGCATTAAATTTATCAAAGTTATTCAAAGTCAATGAAATAGGTTAGGAAAAAATCACAACCGGATTGCTACAATCGATAAAACACCCAGAAATAGAACCAACTACTTACTTCCACCAGCGGCTAAAAAGAATGTTACGAAAATTAACAAAAGGCGCATAAAAAGGTTCTCCTAGAAGAAGGAAGTTATGAGAGACAAACAGATTTTCAAATCGAACAGTTAAAAGAAGAAATACAGAAGGAAACATGATATACAGAGCTTGAAAAATGCGGTCGTCTGCTTGTCTGTGACGAGTGAAAAGTTTTAGTTGACGAGTAAAAAATTCAGTAGAGCAGTACAAATTCAATCGGTAATTATTTCTACGTTATTATCCTATTGTTGGATACGTAAAACTATTAGTTTCTTAATAAAGTTTACTTTAATTCGCAGAAGTGATGTGCGATTGTGCGCCAACATGGGAAACCGATTTCTCCGCGAAAGAAATTAGACAACGGATGCCGTGAGTCAAAATATCCGGTCACGGTGTCAAATATCCTCGGCAGGCATGAGGCCGTAAGCCCAATAGAATGATTTCCCCAAATGCTGTGTGAAAAGAGAGGCAGCGTAAGAGTCACAAGAGCCTCGCGAGCTGCCCCTTGGACAATTGCTGTCGTAGGTCAAAGGGCAAACACGGGAACCCTTGTTTTCACGGAGCTGTTAGGAAAGTTCTACAACACTGAAGGGTTCTTGCATTATGTACTGTAGAGGGAGAACATTGAGTTTGGTTATTATACAATAGTTAATCGTTTTGATTAGGTTAGCGATAAAATATTATTCGAGAGATGCGTACAAATTTTTTACAAATCAAACTTTAAAACACGAAACAGCTGGCGAGTGAGATATTTGCCTGACTGGTGAACCAGCATGAAATTTTTCAAGTCCTGGTGATATATCTCTGCGCCTTCTAGCGGAAGAATTTTGCATAATGGGAAAGTTGAAAAATAGGCGAAAAATATTTTCCATGGAAAAAGCTATACTAAGAGAAAATAAGTTTTCAAAAACATCTCCCGGAAGTGGAGACAGCGAGAAAAAAGTATTGACCTTTACGCCCCCAGCGGGAAACCTGGGCATTATTTAAAGAAGATAATGCTGCACATCTCTCTATTGTAGCGAATGGCATACCGCGAAAAAGAAATTTCTCTATAGGGTTTGTAAAAGGGGAGATACAGCTGCAAACAGAAGTACAGAAACACCACCTTGCGACAGAACTGTGAACCACAAAACTCAAATACTGACATTAAATACTGTTCCAGAAGGTTAATGGCATCCAGTGTTAAAATAATATTTTAAATCGCACATGTTAAAACAGAGATATTAAGAAAATATATCCAAAATTGCTGCCCCTATCGGCGAAATTGTTCGTTATTTTGAGAAGAAAATATACACAAAGAGTTTTCATAGTCAGTAGTATATGACCAAAGAAGAATTTTTTAAATCGGGTTTTTAATCCCGCAGATATTGCTGTAAACCGGAACATGAACTTACACCCTCTAGTGGCAAACTTGTGCGTTAAGAAAAAATTGAAATGATATGGGAAAGATTTCACAGCAGAAACGCTCTGCAACAAAGAAAGAATTTTACAAATCGGACTTTTAGAAGCAGAGATATCGACGAAAATAGGATATACATTTACGTCCTCTGGCGGAAAAGCAATGCATTATTTCAAGAATAAAGTATTCTGAAAAGATTTTTCGAGGTGAGCGGTATCGGTCCACGAAAGAATTTTTTCAATCGAGTTTTCGGGTGCTCAGATGCAGAACTAAACACTTACGTCCCCTGCTGACCAAACCATTCTTTATTAGAAACTAAAAATTAGAATAACAAACATTTCCCATCACGAGCTGAATTAAGTTTTAAAAGCAGAGATATCGGGAAAAACGCAATTTACCTTTACGCCGCCTAGCGGAGGATCTATGGATCACTTGAAACACTTGAACCTTATGATAGACATTTCGCACTGGAAACGCTCTCGAACAAAGAAAGATTTTTTCAAATCGGACTCTTAGAAGCAGAGATATCGAGAAAAATAAGATATACATCTAAGCCCTCCCTGGCAGGAAAACTATACGCCATTTTAAGCAGGGGGTATTCTCATACTTTTTCCGATGTGAGGGTATCGGTCCACGAAATAATTTTTTCAATCCATTTTTCGATAGCTTAGGTTTTGCTGCAAATACATCAGAAGCAGAAATAGCGGCTTACGCCCCCTAGTCGTCAAACCATTCCTTACCAAAAATTAGAAATTATATGCAGAACATTTCCCATCAGGAGCTGTATCCGATGCAGAAAGAATTTTTCAAATCGGACATTTAGGAGCAGAGATATCGGGAAAAACGCAATTTACCTCTACGCCCCCTTTGCGGAAAATCTATGCATTACTTGAAAAAAAAAACTGTGTCTTAAACAGTTTTCTTTATAAATGGCATCAAAAGAAAGGAAGAATTTTTTCAATCGGGTATTTTTTTTTTTTTTTGATTGAAGGTTTAACGACCACCGTGAGCAACTCAATGGGCTACAAAAAGCAGTCGCCCGTCCCTAATTTAGGGTCATTGGTTCCAGGGAAGGGAGAGAGACAGTGCCGTGAGACAAACACAACATCCATGCCTCACCGGGATTCGAACCCGTACCCCTTCACGGACGAATGGTCATAAGCCATCGCTTAGACCACTGCGCCACCGGGTCAATCGGGTATTTAGAAGCAATTGTGTGCAATAAAATGCTTTTTGAATTCGATATCATCTGCAGTAACGCCCTTTAGCGGCGAAGTAGTGTATCGAAAAAAAAAAAAAAACAACAGTGCGCAAGGATCAGCATTTGCACATTTCAAGCTTTTCAATGCAGAAAGAATATTTCAAATCGGACTAATAGTTCCAGAGGTATGGTGTCCACAGACAGACAGACGGATGGCGGACTAACGGATAACATAAGCACGATGTTTTTTACAAAAGACGTGCTAAAAATCTGAGTGAAATATCACAATGTGAGACATTTTTTGAGACTCATTTATCAAGATTAACAAATGTCATGTCAACAGCAAAAGGATACAGCCTGTTTGCTTTAACTAAAAACGTTATTATCAAAGCGAAAAACAGCGTTATCGAGAAATATTGTCTCAACGCCAAACAAAAATATTATAGTGTACTAGTCCATAAAGCGGGCCATGCACGGTTGAAAAAGCTGTGACTGAAATTTTTTCTTGTCATATAACACGAATCGTAATAAAATGCATAACTACGATAAACGGTTGAATTATTAATGGGCAGTGTAAAGATGGGTCACCAACAACAAAATTTTTCGTAAAATTCCCATTAATTTTTAAGTTTCTCAACTTCGTATACGAATTTAACGATGATGTTTCTCATTATTGTATAAACATGTGCTTACCCGTCGTTGACGGGTTTACATTGGAGTATTGAGGTATTCTTAACTACACAATGGGGTTAAAAATGTATTTTATTTTGCCAATTTGGTTTTATCAATTTTTTTTGGTATCATTATATACTTCTAATATATAGAGTAAACGTGTCAAAAAGGTTCCCTATTTAATATCTCGAAAACATATTCACATGTCAAAGCACCTTCTTAATTACTACATTCATAGTCCTATGAGTTTTTGGCACTATTTAAACTTTCAAATCGTCGAACGATCGCACTCGGGATATCGCTACATCTAGTTCCAAGTCTGACCACCACAGAAAGGCAGATGGCGCTGCAAGTACTTAAGCGAGAACAAACGCCAGAATAACGAACGGCGGACTATACAAAGAAAATGTCATGGTAACATGAAACAAAATTACTAAAAAAAGTACAATAAAAATTAGCGATGACAAATCTGTGGGTCAGTAGCTTTCATTAAAAAAAATCATTAAAATCGCTCCAGTGGGTGACGCTGGCGGATTGTAGAAAGAAAAGGCCTTGTGTTTTAAATATATAGATTGTTAAAAACTCCTTTTTTTAGCACGTCTTTTGTAAAAAAAAAAGATCGTGCTTACGTTATCGGTTTGTCCGTCTGTCTGTTTGTCCTTCGGTCCGTCTGTGTACACCATATCTCTGCAACTAATAGTCCGATTTGAAAAATTCTTTTTTCATTGGGAAGCTTGAAATGCGCGAATGATGATCCTTTATTTTGTTTTGTTATTTACACGATGCATAGTTTTGCCGCTAGAGGGCGTAAATGCAAATGGCATTGAATTCAAAATACATTTTATTCCATATATTTGCTTCTGAATGTCCGATTAAAAAAAAT
The DNA here is from genome assembly GCA_039090855.1 of Macrothele yani. Taxonomy (NCBI): domain Eukaryota; kingdom Metazoa; phylum Arthropoda; class Arachnida; order Araneae; family Macrothelidae; genus Macrothele; species Macrothele yani. Next base: position 140,399,928 of record CM077023.1, read on the forward strand.
ATTTTATCTTTCGATTCCATTTATGTCGAAGACTGTTTCAGGTGCAGTCACTTTTTCAAGTTACGCACAGATTTTCCGCTAGGGGTCGTAAAAATAAACTGAGTTTTCCCCGACATATCTGCTTCTAAAACTCCGTTTTGAAAAATTCTTACTGCACCGGATACAGCTCCCTATGGGAAATCTATTGCACATACTTTCTAATTTTTGTTAAAAAACGGTTTGGCCACCAAGGAGCGTAAGTGTCAATTTCGGCTTCTGATGCATTTCCAGCAAAATCTGAGCTTCTAAAATTTCGATTGAAAAATTCATCAGTGGACCGATACCACTCACATCGATAAACCTATTCGGAATATTTTCTTCTTAAAATAATGCATGGTTTCTCCACCAGGGGCGTAGATGTATATCTTATTTTTGCCGATATCTCTGCTTCTAAGGGACCGATTTGAAAAAATCCTTATTTGTCGGATAGAGTTCCCAGTGCGAAATGTTTTTCGTATAATTTCAAAAATTTTCAAGTCATTCATAGGCTTTCCGCTGGAGGATGTAAAGGTAAACTGCGTTTTCCCCGATATCTCTGCTTCTAAAACTCCGATTTGAAAAATTCTTTCTGAGCCGGATACAGCTTCTAATGGAAAATCCTTTGCATATAATTTCTAGTATTTGGTAAAGAATGGTTTGGCCACCAGGAGACGTAAGCGTTTTTTTCTGCTTCTAATGCATTTGCTGCAAAATCTGAGCTTTTGAAAACTCGATTGAAAAAATTCTTCCGTGGACCAATATCGCTCACATCGAAAAACCTTTTGAGAATACTATGTTCTTAAAAAGTGCCAGGGGGCGTAGATACATATCTTATTTTTGTCTATATCTCTGCTCCTAAGAGTTCGATTTAAAAAATTATTTTCTTATTGGAGAGCGTTTCCTCGGCGAAATGTTTTTCATATAACTTAAAAATTTTCTTAACGCACAAGTCTGCCACCAGAAGGCGTAAGACCACTTTTCCCTTTACAGCAATATCTGAGGGGACTAAACCCCCAACTGAAAAACTCTCTTCGGTCAGATACCACTATGAAAACTCTGTGTGCGTATTTTCTTCCCAAAATAATGCACAATTTCGCAGCTAGGGGTGCAAATGTTTAATCTGTGTTTCTCAATATATATGCTTCTACATGTGGGATTAAAAAAATAATTTCAACGCCGGATGCCATTTACCTTGTAGAACACTTTAGGCTAGTATATGAGGAATTTTGTGGTTCACAGTTCTGTTGGTAGATGGTGCTTGTGTACTTCAGTTCGCAGCTGTATCGCCGCTTCTAAAAAACACTATCGAGAAATTTCTTCTTTACTGTATGTCATTCGTTACATTAGAGATGTGGAGCATTATTCTCTTTAAGAAATGCACCGATTTCCCGCTAGGGGCGTAAAAGTCGAAAAGTTCTCTTTCCTTAGTATAGCTTTTTCTATGCAGAATAGTTTCGCCTATTTTCAACTTTTCCATTATGCAAAATTCTTCCTCTAGAAGGCATAGAGTTACATAATGTTTCCTTCTCTCATATTTCTTCTTTTATATAACTGTTCAGTTTGAAAATCTTTTCGTCTCTGATACCTTTCTTGTGTTGTGAGAAACTTTTCATGAGCCATTTGTTAATTTCCGTAACAAACCTTTTAGCCACTGGTGGAAGTAAGTAGCTGTTTCTATTTATGGATGTTTTATCGATTGTAGAAACCGGTTGTTTGTTTTCCATACCGGTTCCATTGACTTTGAACAGCTTTGATAAATTTAATTCGCATCAGAACGGATTCAGAAGCCGTGCTCGTTACAACCAAAAATTCGATGTCATCTTTCTTGTTATTCACGCATATCAAATAGCTCCCTTGAATACGATAACAAATGCATTAATAATTTTAAGCTTTCACACTCTTCCCAGTGAAAATTTATCTGAAAACAAGAATTTTCTTAAATGGCAGTGAGGAGAGGGGAAAAAAAAAGAAAAGAATGCAGCAGAATTTGTATTTACCAGGCATATGTGTTCAGCGATCTGTAGTTGTGGTCAATGGGCTAGGTCTGAGACACATGTACCTGTTTACCAGGCGTTTGTGTCTCAGACGTAGTTAGCTTAATGGTGCAAAATATCGGATTACATTTTTAAAAGACCTGAAGATGCATTCAGGGTATATGTGCTGTACCAAATTTTAGATATATATGTATAACACAATTTAGAGAGACAGAGATTTATCGGTATGCGTAAAATAGTCCATAATTTCGCATTTTTGGAGTATCAGCACTTGCTTACACAAACGGAAATTGATATTTTAAAACATGCAGGCAATTTGCAAAAAATATGTGATAAAAGATCTAAGTAAAAAAATTTCCATTCAACTTTTGCAAATAGTTTCAAATAGCTTTATAAAAGAAGAAATTAAATCAATCAATTCAATTAAAGAACTCTCAAAAGTATTTATAATAAAGTTTAAAAATTTGTATCGTGTATACCCGAACTCTCTACAGCACATATTTTACATCTAACACTACCTGTTACTAGCTAATTTTGAAGATCATTTAGCAAGCTGAAAAAACTCAAAGATTATTTGCGAAATACAATGTGTCAGGAAGTCTTTCACTAACTGACACTGAAGCTCAAAAGACAGATAAATGAAATACCAGAGATTTAACTAGAGATTTTGTCAATTCGAAAAGTACGAAGAATGATTTTTTATTTGAATATCTAAAATCTATCAATCTATAAAAATATAAGAATTTGTTTTAACGAAATGAGTGTTTATAGAGGTTAAAATATATGTGTTTTTATTTTTACTTTCTTTGTTAGTTTTGGAAATACGTACAACAGAACCGGGTGAGGCTTTTTTTATGATTTTACTTATGAGCCGAAAATTTGTACATAAGCCACTGATAAAGAAATACCAGGGCTGGTAAAATTTTAAAATAGCCGGGTGGATTTGATAGTTTTAGTCGGCCACTGGGCAGAGGCTGGGCTTCCACAGACGACAAGCATATGTGGTCGGTGCGCATGCGCCACGCGGAAGCAATGTGGCTTGTTTAGCTACCTCTACAAAACTAGTAGATGACGACGAGTGAGGTCAGAGACAAAACTGCCCGACGCGTTGAATATGAAGCCACAGATTGAGCTTAATGAAACAATTGTGTTAAGAAGTGTTGCAATTTTGGGGGCAGAAAGACTGCAATTCAAAATAAATACGCACAGAAATACAGACAGATAAGTGATACGGATTTGTTACCATGTATACCCACAACGCATTTCACTGCTTTAAACTAAGGATAATTAAGTGTTCGCAAAGGCGCTTTAAAATAAGCGCAGAAAGCTATATTCATAAAATGATCTAAACTAGATATGAAATTCATTTGTAAAGCGCTCCAAAAATGCCCCAAACCCTGTAGGGGTGACTAGCAATATTATAATGTGCTTGATGAAATCGGCAATGCGCATAAACTTCAAATAATAAGTAAGGCTTGCGCATGATACTGCAATCGAACCTGTATATAAAGATGTCGAAGGGAGAGTTAAAAACATTCGATATATGGACGGACAAGTAAAAAAGAGTTATTTTTGGCATATTACAAACATTACGTCAGATTTAAACCAGTCAATCATAAATTGTTTATCAATTAATCGAAGGTACTTGATAAACCGTTAATTAAAAAATATGGCTAGCAAAAATATGAGTGAGATCTGCAATAAGCAAAACAATTAACAACTGTAAAAATTAAAGGACATGCCAAAAATTTGAAATTTCATCTGTTACATTTGATTTGCTGTTTGCCCGGAAACATGAGCCAATTGTTGCTTGTTTTGTGCTCGTCATGATAACTGTTTTATATGTTTTCAAACTTCCTCGAACGTGGTGGTTAACGTGTTTTCTGCATGCAAAATAAAATCTAAGACTTCATAATGAACACAGACTAAGTCATTCAAGGGTGGAGTGGGGAGGGGCTAAAAGACATTTTGCCCAGGAGGTGTATGTGTGGCCAGCTGTTGAGGGAGGGGGATAGTAAAAAAACAACTGAAAAAGTTTTGTCTTCACGAATAGTAACCTGTCTGTAAGGGAAAATACGGGGTGTTGTCAACAACAGGTAATTCCTAATTTTCCAGCGAAAGAGAAAGAGGGTAAAAACTGGGTGAACGCCCTTATTTTGTTTGCTGTTAACCGTGAGTTTCGATATATGCGGTTTTTCCAAAAAATATTGTTCGTAATATGTGGTTAAAATAACAAGGGTGAATATTACGAAGTTCAAGGAACTATAAAAACTTCGGTTTATGAGGAACTTCGTATTATGCGAGCTCGTTATACACTATGTAGACAAAAGTGAGTGGACATCCCGAAGCAGGAGCAATGGTGTGCTTCCGCAGTAGGCACGTGGTCGAAAAGGTATCAAAACCGCAACGGGAGTAACCTCCGATCAATCGATGATAAAACAGCTAGCAGGAGAAAGCTCTCCGAGTTTGAAAAAGGAGTTATAATAGGCTGCTAAATTAGAGGTATGAGCATAAGTAGCATTGCTGATGTCGGACAGGTCGCTAAATCGACTGTGGTCTTTGTAATCAACAAGTGGAAAAAGACGGAACATTGCAGGAATTCACCTCGCCCTGGAAGACCCACGAAACTGCAACTCAGGGACCGGAGGGTGCTGCAGAGGGAGATCTGGAAAACCAGGTCCCTACCAATGCACGCCATAGCACATGGGTTCCAGATGGCCACAGATGTCATGGTTTCCACCAAGATACTCCGAAGAGAGTCCATGCACTTGGGTATCATGGCCGACCAGCAGCCCATAAACCTCTCATCATTAAGACCAATAAGGCCACGCGGCTACGATGGTGTCAACAGCACAAAAATTGGACATTAGAGCAATGGCGACAGGTGTTATGGAGCGACGAATCCCGTTTCACATTATTCCGATCGGATGGACGTGTCTGGGTTTGGCGGTTACCCGGAAAACGTCTCCTTCCGGAGTATACAGTGCCACCTGTGAAGTACGTAGGCGGTGGAGTTATGGTGTGGGGCTGTTTCAGCTGGTACGGTGTGGGTCCACTGGTTGTTATTCATGGCATCATGAACTCTGTGCTATATAGAGATATCCTGAATAACTCAATGCTCTCAACGTTGTGGCAGTTCAATGGGCACGACAATCGTTTCTTTCAGGACGACAATGTCACTTGTCATGTTTCCAGGGCTACAATGGAGTGGTATGAGGAAATTCAGGTCTCGCGGATGGACTGGCCTGCTCAGAGCCGGGACCTTAATCCCATTGAATACCTATGGGATCAACTTGAACGACGACTGAGGTCTGGACCAACACGACCCTCTTCACTGACAGAGTTGGTCGATGTACTCTAGTCTAAGCGAAATGTCGGAACATCCGGCTCTCTGTACTCCGTGGACTTGTGGACAGTTTACAACGACGGGTGGCTGCTGTAATATCTGCAAATGTAGGATCTACCCGCTACTGATGTAAATGCAATACTTTTTTTTATTTACTTACAGTGTCCAATCACTTTTGTCCACATAGTGTATGTGTGTTCGACTGCATCTCAAAATCGTCAGTTGTACCCCTAGGTATGAAGAGAAACATGTAGCAGGCGAAGAGTAGTACATTCACCTGAAAGTAGGCCTGAGGTAAGAGCGGATCCAGAAACTTCCGGGGGGGCATGAAAATGCAACTTAAATGCATATAAATGAAATTATGATGTGGTGAAATAACAAATGATGCACTGGTCTAAGCGCTGGCTTCTGACTATTCGTCCGAGATGGGTCCGGGTTCGAATTTCCTGAGGCGTGGATGTTGTGTGTGTCTTAAGGCACTGGTTTTCTTCCTTCTTTGGAACCAGTGGTCCTAAATTCGGGACGGGCGACTGCTTATTGCCCTTTGAGTTGCTCACGGTGGTCGTTAAACCTCCAATAAGAGAAAAAACGAATGCACATTGTTTGAATAAAAATTATCTTTACTAAAAAGGAATCTGTTTAAAGCCCAACAGCGCACTCAGTGGAGGTGGCACAGGTCCCGGGCCCTTCCCATGAGGTGCCACTTGGTCCTTCGTCCCTTGTCATTGGCTGCTTATTTGAAATGTATCAAGCATGTGGTTTTAGATATATACGTTTTACGAACCATTGGAAACGCAGTTTAATATGGCGGAGATACTGTTAGCTCTTCCCAATATTTTGGGGTATGTTTTCTTTGGTAGATTTTTATTTGTCTTCAATATATCTTAGGCCACCCCCACAACGAAATCCTCGGTGCGCCACAGTTACAGCGAGAAACAAAACTAAGAAGAAATTATACAAAACTGAGGGGAAAAAAAAACAGCAACACAACTGAGAGAAAAAAAAATAAAAAAAAATTGAAATCACTGCAACACGTATAAGTGTAGACTAATAGACTGGTTGTGAACTTGTTCTTTTTTTTTCGAGATTTAACGATTACCATGCACAACAATCGCCCATCGCTAATTTTGGGCCACTGATTCCAGGGAAGGGACAGTGCCACATCCCACAAATACACCATCCATGCCTCATCCGAGACTCGAACTTGAGTCCTCGAATGAATGACCTCAGGCCACTTGGCCACCGGCATTGAAGATTGCAAGAAGTAAAATATATTAAAATTTAACTCGGTAAACTCTCAAGGGGAAGTGTACCCACTCACAATAAAAAGCACTTCCAAAACTATGGGAATGCATCAGGTGGGCTCCACGAGTTTATCTCCACCCCCACAAGGAAAATTTCTATTTCTGCCCTTGAAGGGTTAAATGAAGAATAAGCAGATGTCCTGTTCACGGTCATTGTTTTTTATCAACAGAAACCAGCTACAGGCGTCAATAAGAATACAGTTATCTGACTGAGCTTCAAGATTTTCTGCACATATAACATGTATTACTGATTTCACTCAAGAGATTGATAACTCCATTGGTAACAATGACGATATGTCACCTGAGGGCTCCTTATCTGTATCCGTAAAAAGGCTAAAATGAACGGAAAAACCAAATTGACAACTGACGATTATTTTTTGTTGTTTTACTGGACGCCACCACATTTTTATCTTTCGAATTACGCCAAACGCAGAACACAAGGCCGTTTTTCGGGAACGAGACATGTGGCTTTCTTGAATAAACACGGAGATCGGCTGCATTTTTTTCACTCGTAAGCGAACTTTTTGCTGTCTGTTGAAGCAGGAATTCTGCTTAGCACTCATGGCCTTTAACGTAAAAATATTTTTTCTTTTGTCAGCGGCTTTTTTTCAAACTGTTTAAGTTCACCTATTGATCCGTACGTGAAGAATTCTAGTGAAAGCGATTTGGACGACAGTGTTCTTGGACAAAACGTGACACAAGTCCAGCATGCGAAGAAAGGTAAGTTTGTTATATGGAAAGGATACCGTCTCTTTGTCTCTTTTAATAAAAGCAGTTCATGCCTAGTTTTTAAGAACTACGATGAGGAAACGCGCTGCTAGTTTTACTTAGTAATTTTTTTCTTGTGTTATTTTACGTGGCTTGCTGACTATGCTCAGCGTTCGCATCTATTTATCCTTATACATACATTTTGTGGTTTATGGCTCGTTTAGGAAAGACTTTTTAGCGAAAGACAATGCTCCAAATGATGAATTATATGCTATATGATACGCGTTCATTTAAAATATATTTTCCCTTTATTCCTACTGTAATGAAAGAACTTAGGCCTGGGAAAAGGGTAAAAATCGCAGGCTATCACGCGACGCAGAAAATCAATAATAAGCTACTTCTGCTACGTTATTCTAAAAGTATTACGCACTTAAAATCAAATTTAATGATCCAGAGTCGAGATCCTAAAAGACTGAAGGAGAAAGTACGCGGGCAATTTGTGAAACTTAATATTATCTAACAGAAAGTAAAAATACTTATTCATTTTTGCATTTTCACGAAAACAAGATACAAAAAGAATTTATAAAACATTTTTACAAAAATATTTCCGTGCTTTCTTTTCATTTTCTTGGGAATATCTTTTAAAGCAGAGTAAAAAGTCCCTCAAGGTAAAAGAAGTTCTATACTGCAATTAAGGATCAGTTCAGCTATTTCGTAAATTTGATTTTGACAGCTTAAACAGATTTTCTAGAGGAAAAACATTCTAAAATTACTTTCGAGGGAAAATTTATATATATGCAAGCCTATTTAAAGAATTTCAAATTCCCAGAAAGCAACAAAGACCCATTTTTTTTCCCGTACTAAGTGACTTTACGAATCGTCAGTTCTAAAGTTCCTAATTTCAAAGCTACAGGTGGAAATTTTAAGGACTGATTGCTGTGCGTTTGCAAATTTGCGAAGTACTTAAGTCTTTACTTGAGCACATCTAGTAAAGACTTGAGCACATTTAGTGTTTTCAGTGGCAAATTTAGGAACACTGTAAAACATTTCTTGAAATTCAAGAGCCATTTTCCGTGATTCCTTTCGTGAATTAACGAAACATGTTCCTGAAATAACCTTTTCCGTGAAGAGACGGCAAAAAAACCTGAGTTCCACAGATTGTTCCTATGCCAGGAGAATTCTGAATTTTCAGAGACCTTTCTGCAATTCCTTTCGTATATTAACGGTAAATTGCAGTTTTTAAGAGGTGTCAACGGAAAATTCGGAATTTTCAGAAACTTTTCCGCAATTCCTTTTGCACATTAAAGAAACAATTTTTGTTCTCACATTTTCCGTATTCATATGACGGTAAATTTCCAGTAAAAAGGGAAGTTCACGGGAATACTGGAGATTTGATTAACAATAAAATTTCAGGCGTCTGTCGGAGCACCTGATTTTGAAGTTGTTTAGCGAGATCGGATATAGTGGATAACATATCGCATGATATTTAGGCTATTAGGGCAATGGATATTCTCCCCCCTCCACCCCCATTTGGTGCGCCAGCTATTGTATATTGTGTTAGCGTAAGAAACCGGGTACTTAAATTATTGTACGGGTGATTTGTAGGACATCTATGCATCAGTCTGTGGACTTCTTAAGACAAAAGCTGTTATAGCTATCAAGTGTAAATTTTTTATATTTAGAGGTTTTCTGAAATAACACTATGAAGCACTACATTTCACTGTTTCTTAAACATAATTGAAAGTCTTTATCAGTTAAAAAAATACTGAGTTCCAATCATGCTGTTGCTTTGAAAAATAATGAAGAAAAAAATGTAATTTGTGATAAGTTCTCAAATAGAAAAAAATTAATTATTACAAACCTATTCACAAAAATAATAAGTTCCTGCAAAAAATAAAATGACTAATTAACCAGCATTAATAGCAAAAAACATTACATCATCGTAATGTTTTTTGCTATTAATGCTCCATCAAATCTTTGTGAACTGTGGGAGCTTGTTCAGGGGTCGTGAATCCGTATGGCTTCCCAACGCTTCCGGTGTCTTGTCGAGTCCATGTCGAGATTAATCGCCGCCGTCATCAGAGCGAAAGGTGGTGCTGCACGTTACTAGACAGGTATCTCTAATTCAATTGCTCTTCAGTGTATATGTGTCTTTCTAGGTCGATCGGTCGAAGCGCGCTACCGCTCCCTGTAGTGATATAATACCATGCCTTTCAGGGACAGGTATTTGATCACTACGGGCTGTAATAAAATAATACCTGTCCCTGAAAGGCATGTTCACACAGTAGATTCATGATGATATCGTGCAACTAGAAGTAACTTCAGATTCTGGGCCTGGAGACAGGGGCTGGAATTGGAACTCCTGCCGCTTAGAAGACGGGAAAGTTAAAGCATGTAGACTTAGTAGTAAACTACTAAGTCTAAACTATTGAGAATTGTAGTAAACTATTGAGTATTGTATCATCCCTCTTTCAGACACACTCTTGATACTGTCATATGAGGATACTGCAATTTCTGTACCACCTCCGCGATAGAGTGGCTCATGTGTCTGGCACCCACTATCATACCTCTTTCAAACTCTGTTAACTCACGACGTTTATCCACACTGCCATTGAATTAGAGTCAACGTGAATGTTGCGGTGTCCTGCCGTGGTTTGGAAGTTCAAGCTGTGTGTTCGTCTACTAGCGAAAGGGGTGACACCGTCGCGTTGCCCGGGAACCAGGTATCCCATGATTTCTGTTCTCTCAGTATGTATATCGTATATACATATGTAAGGGTAGTTCAATAAGTCGTGCGACTTTCTGCTTGAAGGAGTCAAAACATGACATACCTAAAAATATTTCGCCGACAGCATTTAGACAGCGGTCCCATCGTTGCACAAGTCCTTGTATTCCTGCGGCGTAGAAGGAGGCAGGCTACTAATGCAACCAGTTATCTACAGCTTCACGCATCTGTTAATCCGAAGTAAAACGTTTGCCTTTGAGAAATTTTCTCATAGGTCCAAAGACGTGAAACTCGAAGAACGATAGGTCAGGACTATAGGCCGGATGTTGAAGGACCTCCCAGCGAAAGCACTGCAATGCCATTTGTGTGGTAACTGCCGTATACGACCGGGCGTTATCATGCAGAAGCACAATACCCTGAGTGAGATTGCAAGGCCTCTTATTTTTGATGGCCTGTCGAAGCTTCATTACAGTTTGACAATATCGTTTCGGCATTGATGGATGATCCTTTTGGTAGCCACTTAAGAAACAATAGTCCTCGATGGTCTAAGAACAGGGTTAACATCCCCTTGCCTGAGGAAATGGTGGACCGTGATTTCCTCGGCGGTGGCGATGACGCATGTTTCCACTGCATGCTCTGCTGTTCGACTCTGACTCGAAATGGTGATACCAGCTTTCGTCCCCGGTAATAATGCGTAGTAGGAAATTTTCACCTTCTTCGTGGTAGCGGAACAGATGCTGTAACTGTAGTCCCATTCGTTGACTCATCTGTTCATCGGACAGATGTCTCGGTACCCCCGTGGCACAGACCTTACGATATTAAGGTCCGAATACATGATCGTATTGACAGTTCCGATGCTCATACCCGCACTGTTCGCCAGTCCTCGGATCGTGACTCATCAGTTGGCCTTTACTGCAGCATCCACACGTGCAATTGTCGTCACTAAAACAGCACGAGGTGGTGCTCCTGATTTTAGCTGGTCTGCAGTGCTTTTTCGTCCACCACTAAAGTAGTGGCACCACCGCATTATGGTGCTGCGTGGAAAACAAGCGGGCCCATACACCGCCTTCATTCATCAGTGAATTTTGCTTGGTGGAGTTTTCTCCGCTTACCAAAACTGAATTACAGCACGTTGGACAACTTTGGACGTACCTATCTCCTACGAGAGAAAAATAAAATTAGTCCAACACGTTACATGGATTCCGTAACAAACAAGTTGTTATGCAGTTGCATACCTTTTAAATCGCATGTACACTAGCGCCACCCATTGACAAAATTAGGAAGCGCAAACGCACTCTAGCCAAAGAGGCTCACCACTTATTGAATAACCCTTATATATATACACACGAAAGTACATGTAAAAGCAGACCTATTGTTTGTTGCGCTTCAGGAAAATCCTGAGTTCAAGAATTAAGCAATGGATAAACGTGAAATTCCTGGTGAAATTAAAGGAAATGTCTACTGAATCTTTTCGTCTGTTAAGTGAGGCATACAGGAAAGAATGCGTGTCACGTGCTCGTGTTTTTGCATGATACAGGGATTCAGTGAACTTCGGCAAGACGTTGCAGACAACAAACGCCCGGAATGCCCAAGCACTTCAAAAACAGAATAAAACGTGGACAAAATCTAAGCAATTGGTCGGAATGATCAATAACTGAGTATCAGAATGATAGCAAAAATGGTAAACATCGATAAAGACACTATTAAGCAAATTTTACAAGACGATCTGAACATGACAAACCACTCTTGCACAATGCAGCCGTTGTGACACGGGTTGTTGTCTTTCTGAAAGAGTTCAGTGCCATCCAAATATACACTCACTATGTAGAGCAACACTGGGACAGAAAGAATTACTTTGTACGATTTGGGGGTGAGAGTCAGTACAACGGGAAGATCAGGAGACCCAGTGATGTCCATGAGAACGTTTCCTTCATCATAACACTTCCGCTGCCGGCCTGTTTCCGTTCAAGCGTGCCGTCTGATTGCTGCTGATCGGCCGCGTGACGTTGACTACGGGCCCGTCGGTTGGAGCTGGATCATAGGACCAGGAGCTTAGTCGCGCAGTGCACAGTCACGGTGTTTCCGTACCAACTGCAGGCAGAGCTGTCGATGACAGCCGGATCAGTTAGCATGGGCACATGAATGGGCCGCCGGACCCTAAGGCCATCCGCTGGATTATATGTTAGGAAATTTTTCTCTATGCGCATTTGTAGTAGTCTGCCATTAACTGAGATTTCATGAGCCGTCTGTTTGCCCGGGAAGCACGTGCCAATTGGTCTTCGTCTCGACTGACAACCGGTGGTAGACTTCCCTTATCGGAACGTTGAGTTGATGTGTATTCCTCTTCGGACTATTCCTGCCACAGCTTCACCACTGGTGCCCTCTAGAAATTAACAACTCCTGCGGTTGTTGAAATTCCACTCCCCCACCCCTCCCTTCCTCATATCGATAATCGTTCGCTGTTGAAACTCCGATAAGTTCTTCCCTTCCATTTCCCCACACCACGGGCTTTGTAATTGCGCACGGAGACTCCAGGCCCATACCGTCTACACGTTTTCGGCGCTAGACAGTAACACGCCACTTCTACGTGCTGTGGGACGCGTCCATTCGTGGAGACAGGGGTGGTCATAATGACCTGACTCATGAGCGTAAGCTTACGTTCTTAAATTTTAATGGTTCACACGGCACAGAATTGTCGTCAGTAAAATGCCTCAATTATTGCTCGGATGCATTGCAGATTAAGTTATTTTTTTCATTTCTTAAATAAATACTTGGCAAAACGTTTCAACATTGAGGAAAGAGACTAATAAAACGGTAACCAGGGAAAAAGAAAGACTGATTTTCCTTTTTTCGCAGTGACAGACAGGATAGATTTTAGAAATTAGGTTTTGGATGCATTTGCATCTTATGAATCTGTACTAACAGAGCAGAAAATCTTTAACCGACAAGAAGCGAAAAATTTATGGACAAACGTGTTTTATTTTGGAATATGTGGCCAAAGTTCATCAAAAAATTTTTTTTTTGAATCAATACGTTATAAACCGTTACTAAAACGGTGCTTAATTTTTGCAAATTGGATAATCTTATTTATCTTTCGTTCAGTCTTTTTTTTTTTTTTTGTCGTTTAACAACCCGGGTGATCATCAAAGATGAGCCGCGCATCCGTCGTTTAAAGCTACCGCAATGGAGGGCTGCAAGCTGAAGGCAAATATACGGCGAGATCCTTGTCATACGCGGAATACGAGAACAGGTTCATCCTAAAGGAACCACTCTGACGCAGGACCATACTAAGCTTTACTTATCTGCAAGGGCGACACTTGAAATTACGCCCCATCGACATCAAAATTACGCCCTATCGAGATCAAAATTACGCCCCTTAGAATTCCACTCAAATCATACGTGGTTTTTACTTTCTCGCACATTGCCCTTATAATGAAGTACACTGCTGGTCACCCAAAATGCAACACCAAGAACGACACGAGATAGCAAAGCCAGATTTACTGGACACATAACAACAGATACAAAGATGAAACGATTGAGCTTACATGCCTGTGCGACATGCGGAACACGCAGACATCAATAGTTCGTGTGGCCCTCATGGCTGGCAATTCCGGCCGCTACACGCCACGGCATCGAACGAAAGAGGCTTTGGATGTGGGCTTGAGGTATGTCGGTTCAGGCTGCTTCCGCACGTTGCCACAGTTCATCATGCGTAGCCGCAGGTGGTGCTTGCCGGGCCACTCGGTTGCTGATCAGCTACCAGACGTGTTCGATGGGCGACATATCAGGAGAACAGGCGGGCCACGGCAGCAGTGAAACCTGGTGGGCCGTGAAGAACTGTCCAGTTGAAACGTGGCCGCTGGCAGGTCCTGCAGGTAAATGAGGAATTCAGGCTCCAAAACGTCGGAGATGTAGCGGTGGCAGTTGAGTGTACCTTTCGATGTGTACCAGAGGGGTGCGGGTGTCATATCCAATTACGCCTCAAACCATAACGCAAGATGACGGACCGGTATGGCGATGCATAATGCAGACGTCATACAGTCTCTCGCCGCGGTGTCGCCACACGCGGATCCGACCATCGTGGTGTTGCAGGCAGAAGCGGGATTCATCGGAGAAGACAATGTCGTTCCATTCCGTAGTCCAGGTGCGGCGTTCAACGGCCCACTGCCGCCGCACTCGCCGGTGGTGTAACGTCAATGGTAATCGAAGCAATGGGCGCCATGCGACAAGTCCCCGCTCCTGCAGACGACGTCGAATGGTACATGCTGACACAGGTTGTTGCGCAACACACCCTAATTCCTGCGTTAACGTTCGTGATGTGGCGGTGCGAGCCGTCAATGCCCGCCGCACAACATGCCGGTCCTCTCGTTCGGTGGTGTGCCGCGGATGCGGCAATCGCTCACGTCGGTCCGTCCGTCCCTCCTGCACCCACCGAATTCATACTCGCCTCACTGTGGCTGGATGTCGTCCCACACAGGCGCTGATGTCCCGGTACGATAAACCGCTGTCACGATAAGCCACTATTCGTCCTATGTCGAACTCCGAAACGTGCTGAAATGACTGCCGTATTCTGCGACGAGGCATCAAGAAGCTTCCCTCGCACAGGTCCGGCAGCACAACACACTTCCACTACTTACACCCCGCCTACTGTGCACCCTTCTTATAGTGCTTTTCGGTAACGTGCCGGGCGCACATGATTTGCATATGCCCTGCAATGCTAATCGTTTGCATATCCTCTCGCGGGCGACGCATGCTGCGAATTTCAGGCCAATCGGATGCTTCTTTCTTGGTGTTGCATTTTGGGTGGCCAGCAGTGTATTATGATCGTTCAAAATTCGCATTTCAGGTTTTTGACATAATGTTATTAAAAATGTAAAAACTAGGTAAATACTCAAGAACCACGGGCTGTAAATACCTAGTAAAGGGTAAACGTTTTGTGACTGCCGACAACACAACACTCCACAGAGATATAGAACGAAAAACAAACCAGCGCAGAACGAATAAGTATCGGTTAGTGAACGTAACAATAGGAAGAAGTTTTAGGGGTAGGGTTTGGAAGAATTCCAGTTCAAAAATTCCCTCAGAGAACTTTCTTTTCTACGACCCAGCCCAAATGATCAATTAGTTCTTCATCCCAACAACATGTTCGGAAAGGTCATGGAGGTTAGGCATGTTGTTTCCTATACCTTCATTCACAGATTTGGAAAATTCGTTGCCACCCCGGTGGCGCAGTGGTCTAAGGCGATGGCCTCTGATCATTCGTCCGAAAGGTGTCCGAATCCCGGTGAGGCATGGATGTTGTGTTTGTCTTACGGCACTGGCTCGCTCCCTTCCTTGGAACCAGTGACCCTAAATTAGGGACGGGAGACTGCTTATAG
The DNA here is from genome assembly GCA_039090855.1 of Macrothele yani. NCBI lineage: Eukaryota > Metazoa > Arthropoda > Arachnida > Araneae > Macrothelidae > Macrothele > Macrothele yani. Next base: position 140,415,401 of record CM077023.1, read on the forward strand.
CCCATTGAGTTGCGCATGGTGGTCGTTAAACCTCCAATCAAAAAAAAAAAAAAAAATTCGCTGGATATGAGATGTTCACACCTCGTAATGTATGTTACTCTGTACTCTGGTTAACAGCATGGAATACTGTATGGAACTAAAGTCTTTAAACAGAAAATACTGAAGGATGTAACTTTCTTTTTTAGCTATAGTTTCTATTTTTTACATTCCCAGAGCATGAATTTACGCCCCTGGAATGACAATGCCCTCCTGGTAGCTACGGCCCTACTCTGACGTGATGAACCACTCTTTTTAATTACTGCTGTGGAAGATTTATCACATCTCGATTCTTTACAGACAAACAACATTTCGGCAAAGGAGGGAAAAGCTTTAGTTTTCATGTATGTTTCTGTTAGATTGACTCTGGAAACATAAGTTCCATTTTATCAGTTCCATGAGGAGTGATAACATTGTTTGTGCAATCTTGCGAGACATAAAAACCTAGACTGTTTGTTGTGTCTTGTGATTGCCAGATTTGATATCAAGATCGTTATAAACTGCTGATGAAAAATAAGTTTATTAGTGAAGCTGTTTTAAATGCGCACGATGTACTCTCAAGTTTCCTAAATTCCAGTTCAAAAAATACTCTAAAAAAGCAGATCTGGTGCAGGAATCATGGCATTATGGGAAACTGATGAAGCTATACAAAATACATTCATGAAGATAAAATGTATTTTGAGTTTTTTGCGAACATCTCAAATTAGGGTCAGTTATGGACACGAATTCAGTGTGTTAGTAGGTTTTTTGGTGGTATTCCATAAATTTATCGTTGGTTGGGAACCTTGATACGGGACATTTCTTGCGCCACTTAAAATGCATTTTTCATAATAAAATTAAAAAAATTTCCAGGTTTTCAGATTCCTTGAAAACCTGGAGATTGAGTTGCTCACGTTGGTCATTAAACCTCGAATAAAAAAATATTGAAATACATACTCTTTAATAAAGAGTACTACGTATTCTACTGGATTACTTAATAGTCTTATCCGACACGCTGAAGTTTGAAGCAAGCAACCAACTTTCTTCAATCTGGGAAATTTCTCAGTTAAAGCAAAAGTTTCAGCTACTGTGAAGCTAAAAGCGCTAATAGTTTGTGCGAAACAATGCACTGAAGATATGCGTCCTTTTGACGTCATGGAAGGACACGGTTTTCTTGAGGTAGCGCAGTGTTAAATAGGCACAAATCAGTGCTCGCGTAATCGCTTTGCCAGATTACGCTTTTAAGACACGTCAGAAGTTCAGCTGAAGTCATAAGATTCAAATATATTAAACCAATAAACGAAGTGAACGTAAATTTGGTAGCGCAATAGTAATTGATATGTGGGCCGCTCTCTTCAGCAATGAAGTGTATACGTACATGGCATTTCCATAACGTAAATTTGGTAGCGCAATAGTAATTGATATGTGGGCCGCTCTCTTCAGCAATGAAGTGTATACGTACATGGCATTTTCATGCCGTTTTAAGGACGTTTTGAAGATTGTGTGGTATTAACAACAGTGACATTCCTCATGTAACAAAAACAAGGGAAAGCATAAATTCAGAAATTTTACAATCCCTTAAAAATGTACAATTTCATTGCCCTTTACAAACCACGTAAGTGGTGTTTTTTAGTATACTGCAGTGGCAATGTAATTACGCCATTTAACTTGGTGATGTAGTTCTAACGAAAAAACTGCCCTGACGGTTAACGGATTACGTAAAGCAAACCCAGGAGAAATACCCTCAAAATATTCGAAAGGCATTTAAAATTTGATTTGTTGTTTTTATCATTTAGTATTTTTTTTTTTTTGTTAATTTTTATTGCCAATTATTGACATTAGGGATGTTTTGGATATCATTGTTATCGATTTTCATGGAAGTTGTTTAATTTCGACAAATATGAATAAAATAATGTCACGCGGAAGTCAAAGACGTCACGAATACTAAGTTTTTCTTTAAATACTTCTCTGCCATTCTATATAATTCTAAATATGCAATGTGAACAATACGAATCAATCACACTGAATGTATGTGGCTTATACGCTCCTGCCAGGGGCGGATTGGGAGACTAAACCAAACCAGGAATTTCAGTCTTTGGTCCTCCACAAAAACGCACGTACTTACAGGAAAACTCCTCATAAATCCCCCCCCTGTTAAATCGAAAGAGAGCTGTTCGAATATGCATTGTAAAACAAACAATTTCAGTCATGGACAAATTTTAACAATTTAATGGTGGTGGCAGAATTTTAGAAATCCATTCATGATTGAATGTAGCATCAAAACCACGCAACATTCAACGTACGTATTTTTAGAGTTCCAGATAATTATTTTCCATTTAAAAATTTTGTTTTTGACAAAAAAAAAGAAAAAAATCTCGAGTCCTTTGAAGACTCCATTTCTAGCTAAATCACCATGAAGATCATTCTGAAAGTTGAAATGTGCACATGCCACGCAATTTTTTTTCCAGGCAAGGAATTTTCTTACGATCACATTTTTTTATAATTTTTGGTCAACGATCGCCGGCTGCGCAATGGTTTTGGTATCTTCTCCTTCGGTAGACACCTTTTAAAGTCTACTCATTATTTTGACCGATGAACCAGTACTGGTAAATAATTGTTTCCTTTGAAATACATGTGGGTGGAACACGGATTGTGGAATATCTGTGCCGGAGATTTGCTTTGTACTCTGCGTCAGTAGTATGAAAGGACGGGTCCGGCGCCAAGGATGCATCCTTCTAAAAGAAGGATAGGGGGCGTGGCCTGGCGCAGAAGGAAAGGGGTGTGGCACAGACAGAAGGATCAGGGGCGTGGCTTGCGGCAGGAGGATGAGAGGGCGTGGCAGATGGCACTAGTGTGTTGGGTCGATGCTGATGTGCTGCCCCCTAGCGGTGCTTTTTGGAACTTTCGATGGATCTTTGACGGATGGCAACGACCGAGTGGGGGTAGACATAGGGGGATGTCTACTCGATGTGCTGCCCCCTTGCGGGATTTTTGGAACTTTATGTTTTTCCCGGGAGATTTATTGGACTTTGACAAATTTTTGGGAAGTCTTTCCAATATGTTTAGTTTCCAGGAATTTTTTTTTATTAAACTTATATTTTTAGAACTTCCGTGAGGTGTTACGAATTTTTATAGACGGTGCATTATTTTTTTAATTCTTATATTTGTCCTCCCTCCAATTTTAATTTAGACGAGGAAGGGCTTTGTTTGAAAAGATTTCGATCCTGTTGATTCATGTTCCGCTATCTTTTGTCCGCCATTTTAGTTTCACCACGTTGTCATTTTGTGAGCCATGTGTTTTGGGATGAGTCACCATTTTCTCTTTGTCTCAGACCATACCATTTTGTATGCCACGTGTTTGGGGACGAGTCACTATGATGGGTGACACCGCCGCGATAGCAGACAAAACCATGACGTCAGCCAACGCCATTTTCTCCTCCACGGGGTCGGCGCTAAGCTTTTCTTGTGAACAAATGGAAGGAATTAAAAATGGGGTAAGAGGAGGAGTTGACGTCATTTGAGATTCTGTTAGACCCATTAAGCTCCAAGACTGAATTTTTTAATAACTTGATCATTTTGCAACGAATTTATTCCATATTTTTCCCATTTTATATCCATAATTTTTCAACGTAACGATTTTTTTTATTTTCTTTGAGGAGATTTCACGCATTTTCAACGGACATACCAACATAAAGACGTTTTCCAAAGTTTTGTGCTGCAGACATAATCTTAAAACACGATTGTTTATTAATGTATTTACGTGTTCATGTCATTTTCTGTTACATTTTTTAACGTTGTACCTTTTTTTCCACCGTACAAAGACACAATTTTCTATGCATAGTTAAAATGTTTTATTTTTTATTTTTTCGTAGTATTTTTTATTTCTTCATGATTATTCAGTGAAATGTACCTTTTAATGCATTTTCTTAATCTTTTTTCTAAATGCTTGCGTACTCGTTAAACTTCTCGATGTACCAACATTATTTTATTTTCTAACTTTTCAAACTAACAACTACTTTTATCGAGGCTTTATTTTTTCTGATTCAAACAAGCAAACGTTTCTTCATTATTATTTCTGTTTCCTATGTAAACAACTTTTCTTACTTGCTTTTAACGTATGACTCAATCTGGTTTTCTATATAGCTGTTTCATGTTTGTGCAAGAAATATACAGATCTATAGCAGCTAGCTATACATAACACTCGTTCGTAACAGTATCTTTTTTTTTTTACAGATTTAAACCAACATACGCTTCTTAACGACTTGATATCTGTTTTCTGGGGAACTTTTCTTTTTTCTTTATTCAATTTTATTCCAGATCATGAGACGAGGAAATGCTTCTTTAAAAACGATTTCGTTTCTGTTCGCAGTAATTATTGGATTTTGACAAATTTTTCATGAAATGACTTCATGCTAATTCTGAGTCTTTCGCCTTTGCAATATTATTTTCTCTTAATTTTTTCGTGTGTTCAAGAACTCTACAGGTCTTTCACAGTTAAAATTCTGCTGAAACAATATTTTCTTACTTTATTTCGCATATCATTATAGCTTCCCAATTTTCGCTATTTTACTTCATCTTTTTTTGAAATTTCGTAAAACTTTTCAGTATGTCAGCAATTTATTTCTTACTTGGTCAAACTTATGACTCCTTTTATTTAGACTATTTTTTTTTCATTTCATTTCAGCAAAACGATTATTTTAGATGTAGCAAATCATCAGATTTTTGTTTCCTTATATATCATATTTTCCAACTTGCTTTAAAGTATTCCTCAAATCTTGCATGTATGTCAAATATGCATTTTTTTTAAATTCTTTCCTAGTTTGCTATACTCTTTCGTGGACTGCCCCAACAGGAAAGCATTCATTGTCAAGACATGAAATCTAAAACTTTTTTTCTTACGATAAAATTTGTATTCTTTGGGACATATTTTCTGTATATTTTTCTGTCTCGTCCGAAAAAAACATTCATTCTGGAGGCAAAGCGAGTAATTCCGTTCTTCCACTAAACATTATTTTTTTACGTTTTACTAACTCACCAGAAAAGCAGTTATTCCCCACCCCCATAGCGAAAATAAAGAAATACTTACTTCTGTTCCCTACATATCGACTCAATCTATTTCTTTTCGAAATGCTGATCATGACATTTCAACTAAAATTTCATACTTTCACCAAAAATCATATTCTTAAACGAGCTATTTTGTTTTACTTTATTTCATGTATAACTAAATTTTTATTGTTTACTCACCTCATCAAAGTCAATAAGAACTCCCCTAATCTCATTCCTTTTCCTCATTTAGTTCGCTTTAAATTGAGATGTTTCAAAACTTCGCGTATATTTCATTCACTTTATGTCCAGTTCTCCCGTGTTTGTCCCTTCATTTTAACTTCTGTGCCTGCTGCATTTTATCTTTAAACGTTTAGTTTCATTGATCTTTTCTTTCGTTTTAATTAGGTTTTCATTATCGTATTTTTTATTCATTGTCTCAGCAGAAAAAACTTTCATTCTAGAGACATAGCGACTAAGTCCGTACTTCCTCTAAACATTTTTATTTCACGTTTTACTAATTCGTCAGAAAAGCAGTTGTTTCCAAACTCCCATTGTGAAAATATCGTATTCCCCTTATTTTACTTTGTATATTTTTCCTTCTGTTCAGTGTTGTATGATTCTTCAAGCTTTGGTTTATTTTTATGAAACTTCTTTTTTTCTTAGTTTTTTTTCTGATTCAACCTATCAATCTTTTCCTATCGATTTAATTGTTCTTATTTTTCCATTCGACTTTACTTTTGAACAGAAATGTATCTAAAATCTTCAGATGTATTTTAGTCTCTAAGGCCGATTCTTCCCTATTTCAAATAAAGTCATTGTAGGATTTTAGTGTAAATGCCCCTAAATCTTTAGAACTTCCTTTTCATAGTTAGATACTAATTCCTCGAGGTTTACATTAAAACATGAAAGAAGATTGTTTTTACGCTCTCTCCAGTGTGTGAGCTTTCCCCAAGAAATTAACTTTGAAATCCCCCTGTTTCTGTCGGAAACTGACTATCTTGTGCGACTCTTTTCACGCAAGCACGCCCCCTGCTCCTTCTGCGCCAGGCCACGCCTCCCTCCCATACTTCTCCTAGAAGGATGCATCCTTGGCGCCGGACCCGTCCTTTCATACTACTTGCGTCAGTTTGTGGATAAGGGGAGGGGAGATGATGGATCATCTCAATGGATACTAGTGTCCCCTTCAAGATTTCAAAAAGAGGGTAGGGCCGACCAGTTACCCTGGTCTCCAAGTCCAGTGACCTACGTATTACGATAGTTAGCTTTAGCTTCATTTGTTACTGTGTGCTTGATCCAGCGGCACTTTTCTCACAGAAGTACAGAAAATCATGCTACTTCATTTCAGAGAAAACGCCCAATATATAGATACAAGGAAACGTTTCACTTTTTATTTTTCCTTCAAGAAAACGGCGTTTCAGACAGAAATAAATCTCAAATGAAGTTAACGATTATTATTCATCGGTACCAAAATATTTATTCGTTCGTTCCAAAAAATCTAGACAAAGGAATACGTGAAAGTGGGCCATTTCTCAAGTGGTCCACTGGGAAATGGCCTAGTGCGCCAATCCGCCCCTGGCTTCTGAATATATATGTTTTGTTTTGTTTCAATGGTTTAACGACCACCGTCAGCATCCAAGGCCATAGAACTGATTTGGGGCAACTGGTCTTGGAAGGACGCACCGCCCATGTCACATCTCGGACTTGTACCCAGCACGAGAGATTAGCCAGAAGAAGCCAACGCCTCTGAACACTTCGTCACTTTTTCCTCCTCCTGAGACTGCAATCTAGTTCCTATTCTCTTTACATTACAGCCCCTGTGTTCGTGAGACGTCCTAATGTATGATACGATTGTTTTGTCTCATCCTCGCAAATCGAATATTCGTAAAAATATGAGTGTAGTTGAATACGAAACTCAGTATTTCCTGTTGTTACATACACGATAATCTAAAAAAAAAAAAAAAAAAAAACCTTTCCCCTTCCTTTGTTTCCCGCTAATTACGAAATGTGTCTTAGCGACGCTAAGCATACAGAAAAGTACCTTATCGTCGACTGTTTCACATCACTGGTTTAATTTGTGCTTGCCACCTATAAAACAGTTAAAACACAGTTTTACAAAAGCAATTGAAGATTTGCCAGAGTTGGAAAACAACTCTAGAAATTTGTGAATCACTTGTTGCGAACTTAAAACAATCGGGAACTGTGTCGCAGTTAAAAAAAAATAATTTATCAAGAAATAGAAACTCCTTGAATACTTTGTGCGCTATGTTAGATTCAGTGAACTACCAGTTAAGTGCCATTAGGGATGTTTTGGATTAGAGTTGAGCAAAGCCCGGAAACGGATACGGGCCCGCCCCGGGCTGGCTCTTATATCAAATCTTTGGCTAAAACCCGGACCCGTGTGAGCCCGGGCTCAAGTCAATTTTCTCTTTCGCTTTTTTAATTAATTTTATTTAACACTTATAACTGAATCAACTAACGCAATGGAAAACACACAGCTGAATGGTTAGGCTATAGATAGTCTCCCTTTTGTTCTTTGCCTAAAATTCTTAATTATTGTTCATTGCGGGTTTCGCGTGCATTTCGCAACTCAAAAACGTCTGTGAGTTTTTTAAGTGGCAACGATGTATTTTTAAGTTCTTACCTGAATATGATGCACATAATAATAAGTTTTTCTCTCTTTTTTGGGGGGAGGGTGGACATTATCGGGAAGCACTAATATTTTTATCTGATGATGAAAATATAAATAGGAGTAAAACAATATGCTTCATTATTCCCTTATTCACATAGAGAAAGAGTAACTTCGTACAAATGTGTCAAATGAAATAAAAACTTCACCGTCTTGGTACGATATTTAATAAAAGATGAAACTATTTACAGATTAAAATACCCCACTAGAACTTTCGGGCAACATTCACCCCATCATCAGGTGGAACAAGTGTTCAATGTTCCACCTGATGATGGGGTGAATGTTGCCCCGAAAGTTCTAGTGGGGTATTTTAATCTGTAAATAGTTTCATCTTTTATTAAATATCGTACCAAGACGGTGAAGTTTTTATTTCATTTGACATAGAGAAAATTTGCACAAATGTTCAACCCGTGACAGTAAAATTAATACTGATAGTTAGTTTTGATGCATTTCCTGAAATTAGTTGAAGGAGCCACTAGTCATGTGGAAGCAGATTGGCCTCCTGTTTTACATACTGTAGTTATCTAGTGTCACTTGCGCCTGAAGCACTGGGCTGTTTCCTAAGAGATTCAGAGAGAGTAGCAGTACTGAAGGAAATAGGTAAAATATGGTTGAACGCTAAAATACGAGGAGCCGTCGGGAAGTAGTACCCGTTTTAGAATTAAAAACTAACCAATAAAGGTTTCAGGGCAAAATTTCTTATTTGACATCTACATATTTTAGGCCATTTTTCCACGCAATCACCCTGAACATTTAGGCACTTATCACCATAAACTTCCGTATGACTAAGTTTTTGGATTTCCTACACCTCCACTGCCAAGTCCATTCAGAAGCGTTGTGACTGCTGTCTTCAGAGCTTCCTTACTCATAAAGCGTTTTCCTCGCAAAAAGTTCTTCAGTTTCGGGAAAAGGTGAAAGCCACCAGAGGCCAAGTGCGGGCTGTAGGGTAGATGGTCCAAAACTTTTCAGCCGCCCCGGTGGCGCAGTGGTCTAAGCGATGGCCTCTGATCATTCGTCCGAACGGGGTCCGGGTTCGAATCCCGTGAGGCATGGATGTTGTGTTTGTCTTAAGGCACTGGCTCTCTCCCTTCCCTGGAACCAGTGACCCTAAATTAGGGACGGGCGACTGCTTATAGCCCACTGAGTTGCTCACGGTGGTCGTTAAACCTCCAACCAAAAAAAAAAAAACAAAAAACTTTTCATTTGAAACCTTCAAAGAATTGGTTTGTTTTCTTGGCGACGTAGAACCGGGCATTGTCGTGGTGGAGATTCACATCGGTAGACAGCAGGCCTTTCCTACGATTCTGAATGGCCTGCCGCAATGGCTTTAGTGTTGCACAATATGCGTCAGCATTTATTGTGGCTCCTTGGGGCATTAACTCAACAAGGACGGACCTTTTCGGTCCCAGAAGACAGATGCCATGACTTTACGAGCTGAGATTGTCTACTTGAACTTCTTTGGTTTGGTTGCTGAACGAAGATGATGCCATTCCATCCACTGATGTTTGCTCTTGAAAATAGCGTAGGAAATACAAGTTTCGTACCTTGTCACGATGTGTTTCAGAAATTCATCTCTTTCCCTTGAGTACCGATTCAAGAAAAACAACGCAGTACCCATTAGGTTTGTTTTGTGTTGGTCAGTAAGCATGCGTCGAACCCACCTCGCACAATATTTTCAGAAAACCCGAGATGATCGGTGACAATTTCTTGGATTACGGTGCGAGAAGCATGTGGACAATTTTGATGGATTTCGTCAAGTGTGTGACGCCAATCCTGTTTGACGAATTCTTCGACACAACGCAGGAGATCATCCGTAATGACAGATGGACGCCCGGTTCCTTCCTCATCATGGACGTTCTGTCTCCCAGCATTAAACTTTCGACACCATCGCCACCCTGTTGATTCATCCATAACATTTTATCCCCATAAACTTCCTTGATCTGATGGTGAATCTCACATTGTCGCGTATTGTCTCCCAGCATTGTCGCGTTTTGTGTCCCGGAATTTGCGAAGTGTAAATCAGTAATTACTGTGCAGCGAGCTTTTCGTAAACGTTACAAAATCAATACGCTAGGAGCTCAGAGCATTCATCGGTGGTATCAGCAGTTCGTGCAAACTGGATGTCTGTGCAAAAGAAAGAGTACAGGACGACCACGTGTTTCACAGGAAAATGTGGAACTAATTAGAGATAGTTTTCAACGAATCCCGGAGAAATCAACTTATCGTGCCAGTCGCGAAAAGCAAATGTCGCAAACAACTGTTTGGCGTGTTTTGAAACGGTACCTGCTGATGAAACCATACAGGTTGCAACTGTTGTAGTATCAAAAGCCAGACGACAAAAATCAGCAGGCGAGCTTCACTAATTTCATGCAGGAGGCGATAAAGGATGACGAATTTGCTTCACGCCTGGTGTTTAGAGATGAAGCAGCATTCCATTTAAGTGGAAAGGTCAATCATCACAACATTCGCATATGGGGCACGGAAAACCCACATGCAGTAATTGAAACTAAGCGCGACTCACCTAAACTCAATGTGTTCTGTGCGATTTCTCGCTCAAAGGTTTACGGCCCTTTCTTTTTCCAGAAACAAACAGAAACAGGACACTCGTATTTAGATATGTTGGAGTTATGGCTATTTCTGCAATTAAATAAAGATTCACGTGACTGCATCTTTCAGTTCGATGGAGCGTTGCCACGTTGGCATCTGGATGTTCGCCGTTACCTTATTAACGAATAGCTACCTAACCACTGGATTAGTCGCTGTGAACAAGACGACAAGAGGCTCTACAGGTGGCCCGCCAGGTCTCCAGACCTGACCCCTCGTGACTTTTTCTCATGGGGGTATGTTAAGCATAATGTGCGTGTTCTACCATTACCCATAACGCTAGATGAACTCAAAGTTCGCATTCATAGTGCTCTGCAGTCGTTGATAACAGACATGCTTGATGACGTATGGCAGGAATTTGATTATCGCCTCGACGTAGTTCGCGTGACCAACGGAAGTCACATAGAAGAACATTTATAAGCTATGAAAACAAAATGTGGACAGTTTTTTTCATCCTATGTACACTTAATCGCTGTATATTTAGAAACACATAAAATACAGTCATTTGAAATCGGATGAATCATTTTGAATTACCCTGCATAATAAATTTTACTTCAGTGCCGACACTTGTATAATTATTTCAGCAAAGTACGTTTCATAGGTGCGTAAACGGAAAACAAAAGTAAAAATAAAAGTCACAGGTTACTTTGTGTTGTTGAATTTAACTTCTTAAACTATGGGATTTGAATTTTATTTTCTGAGCCACATTCAGGAGGCACTGGTACTCTTATCTGATCGTTAAAATGTAAATGGGAATGAAACAGTGCGCTTCTTTTTTTCCCATATTCATATGACAAAAAAAGGAATGCGCATAAAAAGTTCAAATCATGGCCGGGCCCTCCAAAGTATTGGGGAGAGGGCCGAAAAGTAATGTCCTTTTTGGAAAAGAAGAGAAACACTTTTTGTAAGAAAAGAAATTTATTTCTTAATCAATTATACTGTATATTCGCCATCATTATCGATCACACTTGCCCATCGTGAAACTAAACTTTCAATGCCGTCTTTATAAAAAGACGTTGGCTGTGATGCAAAGAAGTCCGAGAGTCTTCCCAGCCAAAATCTCTGATCATTTGCTGGGTCTGTCTCGCCGTGTGTGGTCTCGCGTTGTCATGCTGGAGGATGACACCTTTTCTGTTGACCAGTACTGGATGTTTCACAGTAAGATCTTGATTCAAACAGTCCAGTTGCTGACTATAGAGGTCTACCGTTACGGTCGGTCCGGGTTCCAAGAGCTCAAAGTGAGCTATGCTAGCGGTAGTCCACCAAACACAGAGTAAAACCTGTTTGGGGTGTACACCTGGTTTTGGCGTAGGAACAGGTGTCTGACCTGGAGACAGCAACTGGGTTTTGCGTTTGTTGTTCATGTAAAGACTCCACTTTTAATCTCCAGTGACAATTCGATGAAGAAATGGATCCTTTTCCTGTCGGCTGAGCAAAGAGTTGCAGCTGCATTTTGTTGTCAGGTGAAAGTTGGTGTGGGACCAAAACTCCTTGTCTATAGACCTATCTGTTGCAGGTGCTCTTGAACAGTAGAGCATGATGCATTAAGATGTTGGGATACTTCATCAATGGTTTGACGAGGATCTGCCTCAACGGCTGCACGCAGCAGGTCATTGTCCAGCTCCATGGCTCTTCCTGCACGGGGGCGTCGGAGAGGTCAAAATTGCCCGACCGGAATTGGACGAACCAACGCTATCACTTGCGGACATTTAACGCATTCGGATAAACAGCGCAAATGTTATTGGTGGCCACGGTTGCATTGTTCCCCTTGTGAAATTCATACAGCATACAACGACGAACATGGCTCTCCTCGGGTTTTATGTCACTCATTTTGTTCTGCAAATTTGGAAGACAAAAACACCTACATAAGTTAAAGGCGAATAGTTCATTCACTTGTACATACACTTACTTTACGTTGAACGTACATAAACACCTCACAACTGCTCCCTAAACTTGGCCCCCCCAAAACGACATTACTTTCCGGTCCCCCCAATACAACGATCTAACGGATCCTGGCAAGAGGTCAGGTCTTAAGAAATGAGCCTGTGCTTGAGGAGTCGTTCGTGGACAGAAAAAAGAGAACTGCATAACGCACACAAATAGGCCAGTTTCACAAGGAAGTGGAACACAGATTTCGGCGCAAAAGCTGGCGTCGTAACCTTTGTGCCACCGGAAGACTTAAAAGTGGAGGAGTTATGTTTACAGTTACCACACAGTCGTTCTTTCATGTTCCTAGCCCAAATGTCTCCCAACAAGATTACTCCGCAATCGCTGGGCAGAGTCTACGACGGCACCAGGTTCGTTGTGCTACAAAATTTTGAGGCCGACACTCCATGCGCCACAAATGGCTTTATCAAACAAAATTTAGATACAATCGGGCCCGGCCAAAGGCGTACTGATCGACTCCGTAATCGCTGTTGTGCGGGGGGTGCCTCACAGCTAAGAGAGCCTCAGCAAAATATCCTACAATTTTTTTTTTTTTTTTTTGCACAAACTTCACACGAAACTCTTTAAAGAAATAGCCAGGAATTTTTGACAGCAACTTTGAATGAAGTATTAAAAAGAAAAGCAATTCTTGGTATTTTTTTTTTCGATAAATAAGTGAAATATTTAGAAAACATTTTCGCGGTTTTAGTTTATAAAGACTGGATGACGGGAAAGCAGCTATTCCAAAGGACTTGAGGCTCTTTTTCACAGCCATATGCGTGTATATTAACAAGAGAATGTGTGTGAAAGAAATATCAGTTCAATGAAATTTTTATACCAATGAGGATAAGGAGTTATATATTATAATTGTTTGCACATAACTACGTATCCTTCAGAATATAAGGAACTAACAGGGATTCTTCGCGGGGCCGAAGGAGCAGAAACCTGTGTCATTTTTTATAACAGTCAAGAGAAAAATTTTAATATGTGCAAAACATTATGTTATTATCTTAAGTGTGTTTTTTGTATTCAAGAGTAAATAATTTAAGTAGTTTTGCTTTTCTTGTGCCACAATTTTTAATTGTTACTTATTTATTTGCTTACTTGTTCTGTATTTTCGTATAAATCGGTAAACGTCATTAGTCACAAGCAGTAACATGTTTTCTGTGTGTGACGCGAGGCACTTTAAAAAGGCCGGCCTAAGTTTTCTAACAGAATAAAATTTGCATGATATCATTAACTTTGGCTTAAATGTTTTGTAGTACTTTATAATGACATGAAACTGGGGCAATCATTTTAACTACAACGCGCATATTTGGGCTACACGTAATGAAGTGCAATCATTTTGGTTTTACGAAAGATATTTGAAGTTACAAACAATTTGAATATTAAAAACCCCCATTAAACCTAGTTAAAAATCCGCTGCTCTAAGCTGCCGCCTTGGTCACTTAGCTAAAGGCTGGTCCTGGATATTATTACCTGTTTGTGCCAATAATTCCTTTTCACAGGTGAAAAAATGGATAAGAAATATGCAGTTGTGTGAAACAATCTTTTTTTTTTTTGCAGGCGACAAAGTGTGTATGAAAGAACTCGGATGTTTCGAGCTGACAGCTGACTTTTTCCACACTCTTTTTCGGCCAATCAATGTGTTACCCTTTGACAGAGTAACGATCAACACGAAATTTCACCTGTACACCAAAAACCACCCCAAAGAATTCCACAACTTGAGATTCGGAAGTGTACCAAGCATCAAGAATGCGGATATGAACCCAAAAGCTCCGACCATTTTCATAGTTCACGGCTTCTTAGACAACAAGTTGTATGGAAAGTGGATGGAAGTAAGTAAATTCCAAAACGGTTTTTTCCGTTACTTTTACCATTAATTAAATTAAATGCGTGTTTTCAAGTTACTATGTCATATAGTTTCTCATGTTATATTTTGTGTTCAAGTGTCTAGACAGTCAATCGACCGGGTTTTCATAATGGTATGTGTTCATTAATAACTACGTGAAACGCTGCAATAAAACAAAAGAGACGTCGGATACCACTGGATATCGGATAACCGAAGATCGGATAATCGGAACTCTACACTTGCGTGACTCGACATCAGCTGTATCTGTCCCTGTAAACGTTTTTACAGAGAGGGGTTACTCGGGATTAGAAAAATTACGTTAGAGTTCCTTCCAGTAACAAACAGTTGGAAAATACTGCTTTATATTATACACTATATGCATAAAAGAGATTGGACTGTAAAACAGAAAAACAGTATTGTATTTACATCAGTAGCGGGTAAGTCCTCAAATGGAGGACCTACCCGCTATTTTTCAATAGCGGTAGGTCCTCCAACACGACTTTTTTCAATGACAGAGGAGCCACCCGTCGAGGTAAACTGTCTAGAAGTCCATGGAGTACGGTGAGCGGGATGTTCCTCCATTCAGCCTTGAGAACATCGACCAACTCTGCCAGTGAAGAAGGTCGTGTTGGTCTAGACATCACCCGTGGTTCAAGTTCATCCCATAGGTGTTCAATGGGATTGAGGTCCGGGCTCTGAGCAGGCCAGTCTATCCGCGAAACCTGATTTTTTTTCATACCACTCCATTGTAGCTCTGGAAACATGACAAGCGGCATTGTCGTCCTGGAAGAAACAATCCTTCGTATCCGTAGAATTGCCACAACGTTGGGAGCATTGAGTTATTCAGGTTATCTCTATATAGCGCAGAGTTCATGTTGCCATGAATAACAACCAGTAGACCCACACCATACCAGCTGAAACAGCCCCATACCATAACTCCACCGCCTACGTACTTCACAGGTGGCACTGTATTCTCCGGAAGGCGACGTTCTCCGGGTAACCGCCAAACCCAGACACGTCCATCCGATCAGAATAATGTGAAGGGGGACTCGTCGCTCCACAACACCTGTCGCCATTGCTCTAATGTCCAATTTTTGTGCTGTTGACACCATCGTAGCCGCGTGGCCTTATTGGTCTTTGTGATGAGAGGTTTATGGGCGGCTGCTCGTCCATGATACCCAAGTGCATGGACTCTCTTCGGAGTATCTTGGTGGAAACCATGACATCTGTGGCCATCTGGAACCCATGTGCTATGGCGTGCATTGGTAGGGACCTGGTTTTCCAGATCTCCCTCTGCAGCACCCTCCGGTCCCTGGGTTGCAGTTTCGTGGGTCTTCCAGGACGAGGTGAATTCCTGTCTTCTTTCATTTGTGGATAACAAAGGCCACAGCCGATTTAGCGACCTGTCTGATATCAGCAATGTCTCTTATGCTCATACCTCCTGTTGAGCAGCCTATTATAACGCCCTTTTCAATCTCGGAGAGCTCTCTCTCTCTCTGGCACGATAGGTGCTACAAGGCGTGATGATTCGAGCATCTCCCAGACCCGGGATTTTTACGCACAACGGTGGCAAATGTTTACCATGAATGGCACGACACGCGAAAAACTTCCAGCAATCAGCGAACCTGTGGAAGAAACCGGCTAGTGGATCAGAGGTGTCAAAAGAGACTAGCGAGAATCGTGCAAACGAACAGAAGGGACACAACCCTGCAAATCAATCTTTGCAAAATTCAACATTATGTCTCGAGAGTCATCTCGGAAAGCACCACATATCGGATCATGCGCGAACGGGCTACAATAGCCGACGACAGGGCCATAGCTAGGTCTCAGAACCGAAGGGGGCTTAAGACTGATCTGGGGGGGGCTTTTTGTTCAACGACAAACTAAGCACACCGGACAAAAAATTAGTCATCCCTGGCAGAACTTACATAATAACGGGTGACGGCGCCTCTTGCCATGATAACCGCATGAATCCAGTGTGGTAGCGACTCCGCGAGGTCGTGGATGTATTGAACATCGATTTGCAGCCACTCGTGCGTCAATTGGTCCTGAAGTTTTGCCAGAGTACGTGGGTGTCTATTCCGGCATTTCAGCTTCTGTTCCAAATGATCCCACAGATTTTCAATAAGATTTAAATATGGAGATTTGGCGGGCCAGTCGAGGTGAAACAGTGTTGCTGATTGTTCATCGTGCCACTCAGACATACACTGCTGGTCGTCGTGCCACTCAGACATACAAAATGCAACACCAAGAAGGAAGCATCCGATTGGCCTGAAATTCGCAGCATGCGTCACCCGCGAGAGGACATGCAAACGATTAGCATTGCAGGGCATATGCAAATCATGTGCGCCCGGCACGCCACCGAAATGCACTATTAGAAGGGTGCACAGAAGGTGGAGTGTAAGTAGTGGAAGTGTTTTGTGCTGCCGAACCTGTGCGTGGGAAGCTTCTTGATGCCTCGTCGCAGAATACGGCAGTCATTTCAGCACGTTTCGGAGTTCGACAGAGGACGAATAGTGGCTTATCGCGATAGCGGTTTATCATACCAAGACATCGGCACCCGTGTGGGACGACATTCAGCCACAGTGAGCCGAGTATTGATTCTGTGGGTGCAGGAGGGACGGACGGACCGACGTGAGCGATTGCCGCAGCCGCGGCACACCACCGAACGAGAGGACCGGCATGTTGTGCGGCGGGCATTGACGGCTCACACCGCCACATCACGAACGTTAGCGCAGGAATTAGGGTGTGTTGCGCAACAACCTGTGTCAGCACGTACCGTTCGACGATGTCTGCAGGAGCGAAGACTTGTCGCACGGCGCCCATTGCTCCGATTATCATTGACTTTACACCACCGGTGTGAGCGGCGGCAGTAGGCCATTGAACGCCACACCTAGATTACGGAATGGCGCGACATTGTCTTCTCCGACGAATCCCGCTTCTGCCTGCAACACCACGATGTTCCGATCCGCGTGTGACGGCACCGCGGCGAGAGACTGTATGACGCCTGCATATGCATCGCCATACCGGTCCGTCGCCTGGCGTTATGGTTTAGGGCGCAATTGAATATGACACCCGCACCCCACTGGTACGCATCGCCGGCACACTCAACAGCCACCGCTACGTCTCCCACGTTTTGGAGCCTGTAGTCCTCCCTTACCTGCAGGACCTACCAGCGGTCACGTTTCAACAGGACAATGCGCGCCCGCACGTGGCACGCATCGTGCAAAAATTCTTCACGACCCACCAGGTGTCACTACTGCCGTGGCCCGTCCGTTCTCCCGATATGTCGCCCATCGAACACGTCTGGTCGCTGATCGGCAATCAAGTAGCTCGGCAAGCACCACCCGCTGCTACGCCTGATGAACTGTGGCAACGTGTGGAAGCAGCCTAGACCGACATACCCCAAGACCAAATCCAAAGCCTCTTTCGTTCGATGCAGCGGCGTGTAGCGGCCGTTATTGCCTGCTATTGGGGCCATACGAACTATTGATGTCTGCGTGTTCCGCAAGTCGCACTGGCCTGTAAGCTCAATCGTTTCATCTTTGTATCTGTTGTTATGTGTCCAGTAAATCTGGCTTTGCTATCTTGCGGCCTTCTTGGTGTTGCATTTTGGGTGGCCAGCAGTGTAGTTTTAGCCGTGTGCACACAAGAATTGTCCTCTTGGAAGACAGGAGTAGTAGTGTGATGCTGCTTCTGGAGATGTATGGCGAAGAGCAACGTTTAGTCATTCAGAATGCGGAGGTACGCATGCTGGTTCAAATTCATCTTCACTGCAACGAGAGGGTCCATTTCGTGGTACGAAAAACATCCCTAAAACATCACAGAACCCCCTCCAGCTTGAACACTTTTGACACAATCAGGATTAAAAGGCTTCATTGGGCCTGCGATGCACTCGTTGCCTCCCATCATTGGAGTACAAACAAAAACGAGATTCATCAGACCAAATTACTCGTTTCCAATCTTCCGCAGTAAAGTTTTGGTGCCTCTGATCCCATTCATAACGTGCGACCTTGTGACTTGCTGTTAAAAGAGGCCTCTTTCGTGGTACTCTGCTCCAGATGTCCATCGCATGCAGTTCTCGTCGCAATGTCCTTTCGGAAATTGGTTGTAGTGGACTTTCATTGACTGTTTGGAGCAGTTGTTGCCTGGTTTGAAACCGATTTTCAGTTACTAAGAGTGAAACGGGTTTGGTCCATTTCACCGAAAACCACTTGACCGAAGGGTCACTTCACCGAAAATCACTTCACCGAAAAGTTCATTTCATCGAAAGGTCGTTTCATCGAAAAGTTCATTTCACCGAAAGTTTATTTCACCGAAAGTTTATTTCACCGAAACGTTCATTTCACCGAAAGGTCATTTTACCGAAAAGTTCACTTCATCGAAAGTTTATTTCATCGAAAAGTTCATTTCGCCGAAAGGTCGTTTTGCCGAAAAGTTCACTTCATCGAAAGATCACTTTGTCGAATGTTCACTTCATCGAAATATCGTTTTAAGCAGCTGCTAATTTCGATCGAAAGGTAATATTCTTCGAATTTGAAACTCGAATTTATTTATTTATTTTCGTGAGATGCAACCTAATGTCGATCTCATCCACAGATTTGTCTCCTAATACCTCAAATATTAGTACTACTCTATAAACGTGTATTTCAGTAAAATCTCACGTGTGGAACATTTGCCCATATTTAATCTTATGAAGACTAAATTACATAGGTTTTTATGGTGTCACGTCAATTCGTCGCGTGCGTCAATTCGTCGACTGCAACGATTCGTCGCGCGTCAATTCGTCGACTACGACAATTCGTCGCGCGTCAATTCGTCGCCTGCGTCAGTTCGTCGCGCGTCAATTCGTCGACCACGACGATTCGTCGAGCGTCAATTCGTCGCGGACAAATTCGTCGACTACCTCAATTCGTCGACGTCAATTCGTCGCGTTTACAGATTTTGGTTACATACAAAACGAATGCAGGAAAACGTACGATTTAAAATTTTCGTGAAATCTAGTTTTCATTTCAGAACCATCAAATTTGGTATCATGAAACTCTAACTTAGACGCTAGACGGTTTTTGGAAGGGGTTGGAGCCCGGGGTCAGAGCCCCCACCCCTCTTAAAAATGTTCGTAAAATTTACAGTTTTCATTTTAGCACCACAAAATTTGGTATACTATCTCATGGTACTCTAACTTATACGGTTCACTGTTTTTGGAAAGGGTCAAGGCCCGGGGGTCAGAGCCCCCCACATACAATTTTTTTTTTAAAACTACAGTTTTCAATTCAGAACCACCAATTCTGGTATACTATATCATGGTACTCTAACTTAGACGCCAGACGATTTTTTGAAGAAGTTGCAACCGGGGGTAAGGCCCCCCTCATAAAAAATTCGCAAAATCTACAGTTTTCAATTTAGAACCACCAAATTTGGTATACTATCTCATGGTACTCTAACTTAGACGCTAGATGGTTTTTGGAAGGGGTTGGAGCCCGGGGGTAAGAGCCCCCCGTCATAAAAAATGCCGTAAAATCTACAGTAATCAATTTAGAACCACCAAATTTGGTATACTATCTCATGGTGTTCACAAAGTATTTATTCAAGGAATGTACATGAGACGAGCAAGAGAAAAACGTCTCAAAAAAACAGTGACACATGAATGCACTATTTACAGATGACAGTAGATACTTATTTACAATATATACATGACATTCAGATGTAAACAAATCTTCAGGAGATCGTACACACTAGGGTTGAGCAGATATGGCAAGAGTTCAGGGAGAGAAGCACAGAGTAAAATGTTATAATATAGTCTTATGAGCACTAACTGTACTGTGCAGCGAAGGTGGAGTCCCAGCAACCCCAAGCCCTCAGGGGACCATGGAGAGAAGAAGCTCTGTTCACTTGAAGACGCAACGGCACCGTTATGAAAACAAGATAAGTACATGTACATGAGACGAGCAAAAGTAGAATGACCCGATAATTGTGACATAGAAATGGGATATTTACAGATGACTGTAGAAACAAAGAGACAATATAGTTGCATGACAATCAGATGGAAATAGATGTTCAGGAATCTCGTGGAGATAAGACATACCTTGATGAGCAGGTGTGACGAAGGTTCGGATAACGAGTCACTGAGTTAACTGTTAAATAGTCATACAAGCACCACCAACTGTAAGATGCAGCGAAGTCGGTGTCCCAGCGAACCATGGGGCCGCTGGGGACCATGTAGAGAAGAAGCTGGGTTCACTTTGTCGAGCAACGGCGGTGTGGTACTCAAGGCGTAAACGAGAAATGAGACATTCCCGAAAAAAGCTGAGCAACGCGGCACTTGCGTGAGGTACCGTAGGAGGCACCTCCCGAGCACGACACTGTTGATGATAGACGTATATAACGTGTTTCACTAGCACAAAAATATAAGTGCACACTACAGGGAGTCTGATTGGAGGCACGAGGTTGAGCAACAGCGTTCGGTAAGCACTGAAGGAAAGATCAGTTGTACAGGATCGTTGCGCAATCGAAAAGGCAAGATTTAGCATTGGTAGCAGTATAGTGCAATATAGATAAACATGACTCACATCTGCCTCCCCGGCGCAGAAAGGGCAGAGTGGGGAGGAAAGAAGGGTCATCCGGTGCAAGATTGAGGGTACGGGAAGACGGTTATGTAAGAAGAACCAGTGGGTGTTGATTTCCGGTGGTGTAGATAGAGGAGAGAGGGTGGCAGACCAAACAGCAGAGAGAGCGGAAGATGGAATATCAGGGATAGGTGTAGGCGTAGAAGAGCGGGAGAGAGAGAGAGAAATCTGTAAAGAGCGGATGTGGAGAAGGAGAAAATCGGAAGATCTATGCCGTGAGCCGACAAGAAAAAGGGGAGGGGAAGAGACGCGGATAGAACGGGAACGAGACCGGCGGGGGAAGCAAGATCGGGAAAGAGAGAAATAAGGGATGAGAGTAAGGAGGTGTGAACTTGAAGAGCATGGGGTAGAGCACGAATAGCAGGAGGAAAGTCGGAGAAGGAGCGCCAGAGAAAATCAGGGGTGACTAGGTCTCGGACTGTAACTACTCCGGCGCGGAGCCAGGTGGGGAAAGCAAAACATGGGAGGTGCGGAGGATGAATGACGGAGGAGAAAAATAGAGGTTCTGATAGAAGTTCGGAGGTAGTAGCTGGTGGAGAGCGAGACAGAGGGAAAGAGCGAAGCAGGGTGATAGCCTCTAGATAGACAGGAGGTAAGTTGGAAAGGAGGGGCAGTGATCCATTAAAAGATAGGAAAGAAAAGTAAGGTGGGGATTACGCGGGGAGACAGTGACGTCCCGGGTTGTTTCCGCAGGCAGAACAGGTGAAGCAAGAAGGCGAAGAAACGCAGACACTCGGAATGCCTGATAGTATAACCGCACGTCAAGCAGTCCAATACCGCCATTCTGAGGAAACAAGCTGAGAACTGAAGCGTTAACCCAATGATGACCAGCCCACACGATATTGGTTTGGCACTGGGTGATTGCAAGAATACGATAGACAGGTTGTTTGGACGCAAGCCAAGAGAACGTGCACATGGATATCAAATATGTTCTAGTGATCTGGGCACGCTGGTACAGAGAAGTGCAGAACTGTGCTTGTCTCCAGTTGGCAGCCGTGCGCAGCAGGCGGGGGTGCAGTGCATTCCACGTTGTCGTCGAGGCTGTAGGAGGTTTGCCTAGGTACACTCCTAGAAAACGCTGTGAGGATGTGGACCATTCGGCTCCCCATGGAGAGTCGGTTCGACTAGCCCACGACCCGCACCACAAGCCAGTGCTTTTTGACTCGTTTAGCGTGGCACTAGAACAAGAGGCATACCGAGCGTAGAGGTGGCGTAGTTTGCAGAATTGTGCATCTTGTCGAACACAAAAAGTCACGTCATCAGCGTAGGCGACATAGGTGACAATATGATGGCGAGTGCTGGCGACCACTGGAGGCAGAGAAGCATAGAAGGATCTGTGAACGGAGCGGAGAAAAGGTTCGATTGCAAGAGCGAAGAGCTGTCCACACAAGGGGCAGCCTTGCCGGACGCCGCGACGGAAAGGAATTAGCGCTGTGAGGAGGGTGGGCAACCTGACGTGGAAAGTGGCGTCCTGATAGAGGGAGAGGAGAACAGAAACAAAAGGAGGTGGAAACCCGAAACTATGAAGTGTAGACGAGAGGTAAGCATGAGAAATATTGTCAAAAGTGGATTGTTGATCGAGAGACAGCAGAGCAAGAGGTTCTGAGCGAGATCGAGCGAGATAGATTAGGTCACTGAGAAGTTGAACGTTATGCGAGATGGAGCGCCCTGGGACAGTGTAGGTCTGGTTAGAGGACAGGATGTGGGGAAGGATTGGATTAATACGGCGCGAGAGTAGTTTAGTATAAAGCTTGTAATCAAGATTCAGAAGTGAGATGGGACGCCAGTTTCCCAAGTCTAGGAGATCACCCTTCTTGGGGAAGAGGACTATATGGGCAATTGTGAAACTCCTCGGAAGGGTGGATAGGTGGAAAGCAGCGGAGAAAGCACTAAGCAGAAAAGGGAGGAGGGCTGGAAGGAAAGCTTTGTAAAAACAGAAAGGAAGTCTATCCGGGCCAGGTGCAGCCTTGGAATTTAGAGAAGAAAACGTCTCGGAAATCTCTGTTAGCGTGGGAGGCCGGAGGAGAGAATCAGAAAAATAAGAGGGGACTTGAGGTAAAGCAGAGTGTAGACCAGATAAGGCAGTGCTAGAAGGAGGAGGAGGAGTCTCACAAAACTTCGTTGTAAAATAGCTGCGGGCAACAGAGCAATGAGAAACTGGGTCAGAGGATACCTCGCCGGTAGAGAGGTGGAGATGACGAATTGAAGCAGAGGCATGACGCTTAGATTCAAGATTGGAACGAAACTCGTATGTGCAAGCATCGGGCGCGAGATGCTGTAATCTCAGCCGCCGAATGACCTGTTGCGCAAGTGGCACTAGGAGAGTCATGAAATTCTAACTTAGCGGGAGACGGTTTTGGGAACGGGTCGGGGCCCGGGGGTCAGAGCTCCCCCCGTACAAAATTTTCGTAGAATCTACAGTTTTCAATTTAGAACCACCAAATTTGGTATACTATCTCATGGTACTCTAACTTAGACGGTAGATGGTTTTCGGAACGGGTCGGGGCCCGGGGGTTAGAGCCCCCGCAATACAAAATTTTCGTAAAATCTACAGTTTTCAATATAGAACCACCAAATTTGGTATACTATCTCATGGTACTCTAACTTAGACGGTAGATGGTTTTTGAAACAGGTCGAGCACGGGGTCAGAGCCCGCCCCCCATAAAAATTTTCGTAAAACTACAGTTTGCTGGGAACGTAGATTGACTGAGATACTTAGGAATGAAAAGCGCGAAGTTTTCAAGTTTGTGTCTGTGGACAAACCTATAATAAGGGGGACGATCTCTCTAGGGACCACAGGTGGTCAACCGTAATCTGCGCAAAGGTAAAAGTTTGTGTGTGGGGGGGGGGCTTAAGAAGGGAGAGGTGGAAACGGAAGGCCCCAGGTGGAAGATCCACACATTTTTGCCCTCCCCTCTAGGGGAATGGGTACAGGGAGCTTCCGGCATAAGATGCTCTATGCTGGACAACGCGTCACGGACTCTGCAAAACAGTGGTGTAGTTGCATTGCATCATTCTTCAGACAGCGATTACAGAGGTAACATGTAGTTTATGTACATTCAAAGAGGGAAAAACTTATTGATACATTCGGGGCCCAAATTCTATAAAGATGTACAAACAAAGATAAGGTGGAAGTGGCGTTGTACAGAACGCAAATGATTGGCAAAAGTGTACCTGGATACTAGTGACTCGGTTATTTTACAATTCAACTTGTGTCACAATCATGACCAACCAAAACTGATTAAACGAAAATCAATAGAGGATATTTCGGAACGGCCATTAAAACTGATCATACAACTGCGGGAAATAACTGTTTACTAATTTAAAAAATAAATAGCAACAATGGAATATTAGTGCTAAGAAAAGGAAACGAATTAGAAAAAGAAAAGAAAAAAAGCTAAAAAAAAAAGAATAAAAACGTTAAAATGAGAGATAAAAAAATAAAAAAAGCTAAAAAAAGAATAAGAAAATTAAAATGAGAGAAAAAAATAACAAAAAATTAAATGATAGAAGAAAATAAAAAAAAATATTTTGGCGCATGAAGAGACAATCTCCACGTGATATCCCCCTGGGTAACAGGGGGATATCACGGTAATAAACTCTGTTGATTTTACCATAGGCTAAAAAAACGGTAATAAACTCTGTTGTAACGGTAATAAACTCTGTAAAAAAAAACGGTAATAAACTCTGTTGATTTTACCATAGGCTCTGTTCCTCAGATTCCACAACTAGTAAACATGTCAATGTACTTATTGCAATAGACTTACCAATAGTTCAAGACATGTCTGATCTTTAAAAATATAAAACATGCAGTAATAAATAGTAAAAGTACCGGAAGTTCACTAAGCGGAAAAAGGCAATGAAATCAGCGTATTTTTCTGAGACCCATATACTAAGTTTTGATAAACAGTCAACCTCTTATATCAATTTTATTTTCAGGAAATTGCTCGCAAATCACAATGTTCGTCCTAATTCGGAAGAAGAACGCAGACTACCAAGAAAAGGTAATTGAAACACACCCGAAATTCGGTGTTCTCTGAGTGCAGTAATCTCTGGGGGATGGACGCTTTGGGTGGGGTGGAGTGGAGTAGGATGTCTGTGCCCAGGGCAGTTAGCCCATTAGCCTGGAGAGGCTGCTAGGGCAGTTGACTCTTTTCGTAATGGAGTCAGTGCAGTTGACCAAAGCCCTCAAGTCCTCTGGAACTGATGCTTTTCCGCCATCCAGTGTTAATAAACTAAAACCGCGAAAATGATTTCTAAATACACTGCCTGACAGAGAAAATTCCACACCACAAAGACGTGAACGCAGCACCATGCAAATTGCAGGGTGGGTGCACACGTACAAGTTATGCAAATGATTGCATTTACGGGCCAATCGCACGAACGGCACGCGGGATATAAGCGAACAACCAGCCCGTGAGGCCATCAGTCGAGACGTCTTCACGCCCGCGAGAAGTGATTGGTTCTACTGCAACCGTGTCTGGAGAACGAACAAGGGGTGCCAATGCCGTTAAGACGCCGTCGAACGCGATTTCGTCAAACGGATGAGTTCACGAGAGGTATCATCGTAGGCCTTCATACCGCCAGATGATACTTGCGTCATGTTGCCGAAGAAACGCAACGTGATGCCACAACCGACGGTCGCATTTAGAGACAGTGGTCCCAGGAAGGATCTGTGCAACGTCGTAGAGGACCGATGCACGGAGACGAACGTCCGAGCGCACTGATCGTCGCATCCGACGTCATGCCTGTGCGGACCCACAGGCGACATTTTGCGGAGTGTACGGAGAGGCTTGGATGCTTCAATATCAACGAGGACAGTGTCGCGCCGATTGGCTGCGTCTGGTTTGCTGTCCAGTTGTCCGTTACGAAGGCTACCCTTAACAGCGAGCCATCGTCGTCACCGCTTGGCGTGGTGTCGCTCCAGGGCGGCGTAGGGTGCCAAATGGAACACTGTGGTGTTCAGCGACGAATCGCGGTTCTGTATCACCACGGATGATCGCCGTGTGAGAGCCTGTAGGTGGCGTGGCCAACGGGCAGATTCCTCCGCCATTGTGCAGCGCCACACGGCCTGGCAACGTGGAATCATGGTGTGGGGTGCTATCAGCGCATACAGCCCCAACCGCTGGTACGCATTACGGGCACAATGACGGCACGCCGATATGGTGACGAGGTGCTGCGGCTCGTGGCACTACCGTATCTGTAGGGCATCCCAAACGCGGTTTTTCAACAGGATAACGCCCGGCAGCATACAGCTCGGATCAGCCTGAATGCTTCACACGGTGTGCGGATGCTTCCGTGGGCAACACGATCCCCCGACCTCTCGCCCATCGAGCATCTGTGGGACACGATTGGACATCGGTTGAGTACCCTCTCAACCCCGCAAAATGAAGATGAACTGTGGACTCGGATCAACACCACATGGTCCACGATACCCCAAGACTCTATTCGGACTCTCAGTGCCTCGATTCCACGTCGGAGTGAACGCTGTATCACCCAAAAGTGCGGGCCACATTCTTTATTGATCATCCTGTATATTCGGCCACTGGAGGGTGTTCAATGGCTGCGTAGGGTGCTGAATGGAACAGTGACAATTAAATCATTTGTTATAATTTTTTGTTGTCTGTATGTGGCAATTAAATCATTTGTTCAGAACCTACTTGGCTATCTGTGTGCGCAGTTTGGTCAGTTTGCGAGCATTTCTTCATGGTGTGGCATTTTCTCTGTCAGGCAGTGTATTTTACTTATATATTGAAACAAAAACTCCTGATAAAGGTTTCTAATTTATATACATCTCATAGTAAGAATTCTATTTTGGATTCAAGCTTTTCTTCTTTAACTGCTAAAATAAAATTTGTCTGTACTGTTGTTCTAAATACAGTTTTGGAAAGCAGATTTTCATTTCCCAGAATTCATAAGAATCTGCGTTTTCGGTTACATAGAAAATGTCGTACATTAGGAAGTTATAATTTTCTTCTTTAACTGCTGAAATAAAATTTATTCGTACCGTTCTAAATACAGTTTTGAAAAGCGGATTTTCATTTCTCAGAATTCGTAAGAATCTGCGTTTTCAGTTACATAGAAAATATCGTACACTAGGAAGTTATAATCACACTAGTACAGGCTTGGGTTTAAACCGTATGAACGTACTACACTCTACATTATTCTTTCATATGTTAAATTTCAGTGTTATGTAAAAATCATTAATTAAAACAACTGGAAAAACAATTCACAAGAAACAGTTCGTTTCATCTTGCAATTCGAGTTGAAAGCCAGGAGTTTAACGGGTGTACTCGTAGTGCCATATTATGTAACATCTGATGTATTTACATGTGTATAGTAATAAAAGCATTTTATTTCCCTATTGATACCTTTCCCCACTCTTCAGGAGGCTTGAATGGTGAAACCAAAAAAAGACGGTTTTATTAATATTCACATCAGCTGTGAAATTCTTGAACAGTCCTTTTTATCCACTCATATCAATGTTTGCCGGCTCAGTCCACGGAATCGAAGTTCCTTTAGCAATGTTCTTTGTCCCTAACGTATCGCTTGCAATGAAGTACGGAAGTGATACGTTACTAGGGCACAAGATGACGGCTGCTTCTTCTTCGGGACTGAAGGGAGTGCCCGTTAACCGCTGTTAAGATGTTCGTTATTGTTATTCGTAGTGCCATATTATGTACCATCTGAAACTCACCGTTGTTTAGAAGTTACCGCTATTCGGTGATGTCTCTTCAATAAAGCTCGGTGAATTCACAGTAAATATAAACAACAGGTAATATTTAATAACCTTTAATTTACTGGCGTTTAAAATACTTCATACAATACACTTTTGACATCGTTCGTATAATTACTGAAAGCTGTGGTAAAAGGCCTCTTTCGTTATTTTCTTCAGCTGGGTTGTCACGTCGTTTGAATGTTAGAAATATCAATACATTTCTTTTCTTTAGTGCTGATATCGAAGGGGAGGGCTCACTCACTGAGCCGGCGCCAGATCAGGATAATACGGTGGGTTATTCAACGCAGCAACGGCTCGCTTACCAAGAAATTTCTCTACTGCCTCTGTCGAATAGGACTGCGCATTGTCATGCTACGAGACCCATGTGCAAAGGGCGACCCTACTGAACGAATGTGTTTCAACAGTCGTCCTTAGGACTTGAAGATCGAATTTAGCATTATCAGTTTCTCCTTCTGAAATGAATTTGCTTTCGAGGATTCCATTTCTGCCAAAGGGACGATGAACATGGTTGATTTTCGGAAACGAAACTTCTTTCACGTTGGGGAAATGGGGCTCTGCCATTTCATGGTTTGGCGTTTCATCTCTGGATCGTATTTAAAGAACTAGCTCGTCTCACCTAAGAAGGAGAGGTCATAATCACACATGCTAATGAAATCTCCGCATGCCTAGAACTTGTGGAATTTTTGCCCCGTCCTTAGGAGATGTGAGACGAATTTTGACAAGATCTCTTCCCCTAATCCTTTTTCAGCACGTCTTTTGTAAAAAAAGATCGTGCTTATGTTATCGGTTTGTCCGTCCGTCCGTCCGTCTGTACCCACGGTATCTCTGCAACTATCAGTCCGATTTGAAAAATTCTTTTTGCATTCGAAAGCTTGAAATATGCGAATGATGATCCTTTATTTCATTTTTTTACGATGTACAATTTCGCCGCTAGAGGGAGTAAATGTAGATGATGTCGAATTCAAAAATACGTTTTATGCCACATATTTGCTTCTAAACATCCGATTGAAAAAATCTTTTACCTTTCGATTCCATTTATGTCGAAGAGTATTTTGGATATAGTTTCTTTTTCAAATCACTCATAGATTTTCCGCTAGGGGGCTTAAAAGTAAATTGCATTTTTTCCGATAACTCTTCTTCTAAAACTCCGATTTGAAATGTTTTTTTTCAGCGGATACATCTCCTGATGCACAATCTTTTGCATATAATTTCGAATTTTTGGTAAAGAATACTTTGGCCACCAGGGGGCGTAAGTGTTAATTTTCGCTTCTGATGTATTTGCCATAAAATCTGAGCTTCTAAAATATCGATTGAAACAATTCTTTCGTGGACTGATGCCACTCACATCGATAAACCTTTTCGGAATATTTTCTTATTAAAATATTCAACAGTTTCTCCGCCAGGGGGCGTAGATATATATCTTATTTTTGTCAATATCTCGACTTCTAGGAGTCCGATTTGAAAAATTTCTTCTTTGTTGGAAAGTGTTTTCCGTGTCGCATGTTTTTCATATAATTTCAAAAAATTTCACGTAATTCATAGACTTTCCGCCAGGAGGCGTAAAGGTAAATTGCGTTTTACCCTATATCTCTGTTTCTAAATCTCCGATCTGAAAATTTCTTTCTGCACCGGATACAGATCCTGATGGGAAATCGTTTGCGCATAATTTCTAATTTTTGTAAAAAAATGGTTTGGACACCAGGGGTCGTAAACCTTAATTTCCGCTTCTGATGTATTTGCAGAAAAATATGAGCTTCTAAATTCTCGATTGAAAATAACATCGTTTGTAGACCGATACTACTCATGTTGACAAACCTTTTAGAAACATTTTCTTCTTAAAATAGTGTACGGTTTCTACGCCAGTTGGCGTAGATGTAAATCTTATTTTTGTCGATATCTCGACTTCTAAGAGTCCGATTTAAAAGAAATCCTTCTTTGTTGGATAGTGTTTCTAGTGTGACATGTTTTTCCTATAAATTCAAAATTTTTTAGTAATTCATAGACTTTCCGCTAGGGGGCGTAAAGGTAAATTGCGTTTTCCCCTATATCTCTGCTTCTAAATCTCCGATCTGAAAAATTCTTTCTGCACCGAAAACAGCTCCTGATGGGAAATCGTTTGCATGTAATTTCAAAATTTTGTAAACAATTGTTTTGCCACCAGGTGGCGTAAGTCTTAATTTCCGCTTCTGATGTATTTGCAGCAAAATATGAGCTTCTAAAATCTCGATTGAAAAAAAGTCTTTTGTGGACCAATCCTACTCATGTCGACAAACATTTTAGGAACATTTTCTTCTTGAAATAATGCATGGTTTTTACGCCAGGGGCTTAGATGTATATGACTTGTTATGTAAACCTTATAATTATGACTTGTTATGTAAACCTTATAATTATGACTTGTTATGTAAACCTTATAACTATGAACACGGTAGACTTACATTTTTTTTAAAGGCCTTGGCCTAGGGCCGTAAAATTTTTGTTCTTGATTTGCGTTAAGGTGCAATATAATTTACTTGAGTTGTTATGCAAACTTTTTGAATGTGAGCCCGGCAGCATAAAAACTTCTAAAAAGACGCCCGTCTAGGCCTTATAATTACTGTTTTTTGAAAGGCACCGGCCGACATAAGGCTTCGGCACCTTCCAAATACCGTTTACGGGCTAATTTAGAGCACCATGAGATAGTATACCAAATTTGGTGGTTCTAAATTGAAAACTGTAGATTTTACGAAAATTTTGTATGGGCCCCCTTGACCCCGGGCCCCGACCGCTTCCTCAAACCGTCTACGGTTTAACTTAGAGCACCAGTTTTCAATTTAGTATACCAAATTTGGTGGTTTTAAATGGAAAACTGTAGATTTTACGAAAATTTTGTATGGGGCCCCCTTGACCTCGGGCACCGATCCCTTCTAAAAAGGGTTTACGGTCTAACTTAGAGTACCATGAGGTAGTATACCAAATTTGGTGGTTCTCAATTGAAAACTGTAGATTTTACGAAAATTTTGTATGAGGGCCCCTTGACCCCGGGCCCCGACCGCTTCCTCAAACTGTCTACGGTTTAACTTACAGCACCAGTTTTCAATTTAATATACCAAATTTGGTGGTTCTAAATTGAAAACTGTAGATTTTACGAAAATTTTGTATGGGGGGCCTCTTTGACCTCGGCCTCGAGCCTTTCCTCAAACCGTCTACGGGCTAACTTAGAGCACCATGAGATAGTATACCAAATTTGGTGGTTCTTAATTAAAAACTGTAGAATTTATGAACATTTTGTATGGGGCTCCCTTGACCCGGTGCCCCGATCCCTTCCAAAAATTATCTACAGTCTAACTTAGTGTACCATGTCGTAGTACATCAAATTTGGTTCTAAACTGAAAACTGTAGATTTTACGAAAATTTTGTATAGGGGCCCCTTGACCCCGGGTCTCGACCTCTTCCAAAATCCGTCTACGCTCTAACTTAGAGTACTATGAGACTGTACACCAAATTTGGTGGTTCTAAACTGAAAATCTGCCGTTAAAAACCGTCGTACAAACTTTCTGATATTACTTGACCCTTGACATACAGCGCCGACTGCTGATGGGGAAACAAAATAGAAACGAGATGTCGGTGTTTTGTCCTGTCGGTATTTTGTCCTGTCGGTGTTTTGTCTTGTCGGTGTTTTGTCCTGTCGGTATTTTGTCCTTTCGGTGTTTTGGGTGTCGGTGTTTTGTCCTGTCGGTGTTTTGGGTGTCGGTGTTTTGTCCTGTCGGTGTTTTCGGTGTCGGTGTTTTGACCGGCACCCCCCCCCCCTCCTTCAGGTTTCCTCAGTCAGCACATGCCCTCAGATTTTTTTTTTTTAATTGGAGGTTTAACGACCACCGTGAGCAACTCAATGGGCTATAAGCAGTCCCCCGTCCCTAATTTAGGCCCAGTGGTCCCAGGGAAGGGAGAGAGCCAGTGCCGTAAGACAAACACAACATCCATGCCTCACCGGGATTCGAACCCAGACCCATCTCGAACGAATGATCAGAAGTCAGCGCTTAGACCACTGCGCCACAGTTTTTCTTTCTTTTTTTCTTTCCTTTTTTATTTTAATCATATACGTATTTTTAAACGATCAAAGCTGAGTATATCCGCTTCTTCAGCCTATGGATGAAGAAGCGTATATGAAATGTTGTTTTGGAAATGTTAAATGAAGCCCCCTTACATTTTAACATTTCTGAAACAAAGTGCAATTTTTATACAATCCATAAATATTTATGTGATCAGTTTCTATACTTGATCGGAAACGTCTTCCGAAGTTAAGTGTTATCTACAAATCATCCATAGTGGGCAAGTGGCCAGTGGGCAAATGTCTGAGTGGGCAAGGGTCCGGGTGAGCAAATGTCCGGTGGGCTTTTGTCCGGATCTCCAGTTCTCCTACACCCCCTTCCGCACAGCGAAAATCTGAAGTAACACCAGTGGTAATTAAAATGTTAATTTTGGGCTATTTCTTTATAGTAAGAAATGCACTTATATACGCAATATTTCTTATTACTAACGATATGGCAAACTTTAGCGTATTTTTTTTTTTTAATGCATTTGTATCGCGTTTGCCTTTCAAGGAAAGCGATAGTAACCCAGAATTATTAGGTAGGAATCCCGTTTAAGGAAAAAAATTCCCAGAATTTCTGTTTTGCGTAGGGTGTCTACTCAGCAGTAAGTAGCAGTGTAGGTATTTTTAGCACGGCTTTTTTCAATTGTATTTCAGTGTTTTTAGTGCATAAAAAAACACAAAAAGCAGAGCATTTTTGCTCTCTCCTTTCCAATGGGTAATAGTTGTGAAGGCAAAATTAAGACAAGTGTCGCAAGGAGATGTAATGTTATATAACACCGCGCCTTCAGTTCTCAATACAGGTTGTAAAAAGAAAAGACGAAGGAACGCACACTCTCGAAAAAATAAATGAAATAATTGAGTAATTAAATGCGGGGTTCATTGGAGTACTTAAGGAAAGTAAGCCTTTCCTTGTTGTAATTTGTTTTATTTATTATTGATTAATAAATTACTTAGTTATAACTTATTTTCATAATTATTGAAAAAAAATTTATTTTCGTAATTATTGAGCTGAAAAAGGCTCGTGGTCGACATGTTTATATACATTCATATGAAGCAACAGATTATAAAAGAACAGCTCAGCTGAACAAGAACAGATAAAAGAACAGCTCAGCTGAACAAGAACAGATAAAAGAACAGATCCTGAAAAATTAACAGGAGCAGGGAAGAACTGTTCAGTGGAAAGAACAACATTTCCCATCAATATTATCCAGTCAGTTTTTACGCTATTTTCGCTTCCACACTGCCCAGTTCTGTGGAACAATAGCAAAACAACTAACTACCACGTCCCCAGATGTTTAATCGCATTGTCCCACGGCCCTGATTGCCCTCGCCTGTTTTTTTTAAAGAGGTAGTCGTTTGGAGGAGGGATCACCATGTATAACAAACAGCACAGTCTAACCACATATTGAGATTGTTCCCTTCCTGAACAAAGAGGGGAGGGTGGGGGAATAAAAACTTAACTATACCCATGTTTCTTCATTAGTTCCACCGCCCATACGTACATTGTAGAGAAAGACGCCGTCGGACATTTCGGAAGCGAACTCATTGGACTTTCATTAAAGCGGCATATCTAGAATTTCGGGTACGGAGAACTGGCCACCGGAGAACTGGCCTCCGGAGAAGTGGCCACCGGTGAACTGGACACATTGCAATTTCAGTGCCATAAAATTGTTCTGCGTAAACAAATTTCGCGTGGCTATATTTCCCCACTACTTGAGCAACTTCTGTTCATAATTTTTGTGAGCTATTCTTAGAGATCACATGACACCCAGTGATGAGGCGCATTTTCCCATTTTGGAAAGTGACATACTGACTGACATCATGGATTCTCAGGTTGCTTTGTGTATATCTTTAAATATTCTTGGAAAATACCTGTATGCCCGAAAGCACAAAATGAAAAAAATTTAGAGTCGAAAGTTGGAGGACCAATTTTCCACGAAATAAATGTTTTGTTGCAATTATCTTTCCATTTATTAATCAACACATGAAGAAAACTCAGTCAATAAAAATAAATGAATAAATGAAAGATAAAGATCTTTATCATTCGCTGAAAACAGCTGAAAAACAGTATTGCATGACTTAAAGGATCTGCAAACACATAAACTGGATAATTTAATTGAATCTTTATTGGATGTTTTTCTCATTATGACACTGAACAATATAAATACTAGTATATTTACACACAATGTTGAAATAATTACTTTTCTGCAGGAACTTTTTATTTTATTTCATTTATTTATTTATTCATTTTTGAGAATTCCGTACAATAACTGAAAGAGACCATTTCAAACTTGAAATGTACGTAAAATACCTGGAGTGGAAAAATATGGAATTGTAATCGCAACAAATTGTAAGTTTGCGATAGAATACATTTTGAAACTCCTAAATTAAGGAGTTATATGTACATGATGTAACTACCTTCGCAGTGACAAATGAAATCATGTAATTATTTTTATTTATTTATTTATTTTTGAGGTTTAACGACCATCATCAGCAACTCATTGGTCTGTAAGCAGTCGCCCGTCCCTAATAGTAACTGAGCCCATCTTAGGGATTTATGATGTCAGAAGCTGATAGAAAAACACACATAGCGCCGTGGATTGTTGACCACAGTGGTGTAAAGCTAACGCGCTCGGCTAGATATCGAGAGATCTGGGGTTCGATTCCCCAGCAGTGGCCGAATAACAACTTTTTCGGTTGCTGTGTGTTGTTAAAACGTGGAAAGAGCGATGTTTTGTTTTTCCTAATATAGAGCCACTGGTTCCAGGGAAGGGAGAGAGCTAGTGCCGTAAGACAAACACAACGTCCATGCTTCACCGGGATTCGAACCCGGACCCATCTCGGACAAAACGGTTAAAAGCCATCGCTTAGATCACTGCGCCACCGGAGGAGGGGGAAGGGGGGGGCTTGCAATTATTTCCGTATTTTTAAATTGTCGATTTTGAAAGTCTTTAATTAAAAGAATAAAATTTGAAGAGAAAAACTTGTTTGTTAAAGTTGTAAGTATGAACAATTAAATCATTAGGATTTCAAATAATTTTCACGAGAATGTGGTTCACCCCTGTCAAGTCAAAGCTAACCAAAATTATTTTACAATGCTTTTGTTTTTCATTTTCCGTATGAATTTCATTTTATTAGATGAAATTCATGCGGAAAAACCACGTGCCACCAATCCTGGACAGGGCGAACTTTTAAATTTATTTTCTTTTAGACGGATTTGTCATTCAAACATCTCTAGAATGTGTGGTCACGGAATATTTCCCCATCTCTCCTAGATCCTTGTACTACTTGTTAAATGACACCTCATTGAAATATTCGTGCATCTTCCTATAAAGCTTGAGACCTGAGTTTAAGACATGTTGCCACTGGAACAGGTCTTTTCACAAGTTTTTTTTTTTTTTTTTTTTTTTGATTGGAGGTTTAACGACCACCGTGAGCAACTCAACGGGCTATAAGCAGTCGCCCGTCCCTAATTTAGGGTCACTGGTTCCAGGGAAGGGAGAGAGCCAGTGCCGTAAGACACACACAACATCCATGCCTGACCGGGATTCGAACCCGGACCCCTTACGGACGAATGATCAGAGGCCAGCGCCTTAGACCACTGCGCCACCGGGGCGGCTTACAAGTTTTTAATAAACGCAACATTATTTATTTGATTTGTTATGTAAACTTTTTGAATATGAGCTTCGTGGATTATAAATTTAAGAAACGCCTAGATCTAAAGCCTATTAATGAATGTTTTGTGCCTACGTAAAAGTGCAATGCTGTAACCGTATGTAAACGTTCAGAATCTGAGCTCCGTGGATTATAAATTATAAAACGTTCAGAATCTGAGCTCCGTGGATTATAAATTGCAAGAAAGGCCTAGGCCTAGGGCTTATTAATTAGTGTTTCGTGCCTAAATAAAAGTGCAATACTATAACCCTGACTTGTTATGTAAACGTCCAGAATCTGAGCCGGCGGCTGAAAATTGCTAGAAAGACTTAGGCCTAGTTCCCGCGGCTAATGTTCGGTGACCGAGCAAATGAGTAACATTATTAACTTGATGCTTTGTGCCTGAGTGAAAACGCAATTCTACAAGCTTTAACTTGTTATGCATGCCTTAAGAATGTCAGCACGGCCGATTGAAATTTTCTGACAATCCTCTTCAATTTTGCCTGCCCCAAAAGGGGGAAAATAACCCACACTACCCCCCTTCTGAATTAGAATCAGTCTTACTATAATTCCATTGTTTCACCGAACACCATAGCTTTAAAAGATCTACAAGTTGACGGCAATTTGTATATGCCCCCTTAACATCGTAGCAACAGACCGCCTTTTTTTTCTTAATTAGAATCAGTCTTACTGTACTTCTATTGTTCTACCGAACACCATAGCTTTAAAAGATCTACAGATTGACGGCATTTTGTTAGCCATGCAATTTGTATATGCCCCCGTAACGTCGTAGCAACAGAAGGGTACCAATCTCCCGGGTACGAGTTTGCCGGGTACCAATCTCCTGGGTACCAATTTGCAGGGTACGAGTTTGCCGGGTACCAATCTCCTGGGTACCAATTTGCAGGGTACCAGTTTGCCGTGTACCAATCTCCTGGGTACCAATTTGCTCTTCCCCCATATTCGCAATGTTTACATATCAAGTCACTGGCATAACTACGAAGGATAAGAAGAGGAACATATCATAATACTGGCATAACTACGAAGGATAAGAAGAGGAACTCTTGGATCAGGGAAATAACCAAAGTTGAAGACATCATGTTCAAAGTAAAATCCCTGAAATGGCAATAGGGTGAACATACTGCTAGAAAAATGGACTGCTGATGTATTAGACTGGGTACCAAGGAACATAAAAAGACCCAGAAGAAGAAAGGCCACGTAGGATATGGGTGTATGAAATTCGAAAGCATGCAGGAATGACAAGGAGAAGATTAGCTCAAACAGACACTTGACCAGCAGTGGCAAAGAAGAAAGTGTTAAAAAGGCCTATAGGCCTATGGCCTTTTCATCAATGGATGTGCTTAAGTAAAATGGATGGTGCATATTATTATTGACATTACTTATTATGTAAATTTTATGAATATGGGAATGACGGAATGAACTCTTAGAAACGACTAGACGTTAGACTTGATAATTAATATATTCTGCCTGAGTAATATCACAATATTAATAATTTGACGCGTTACGTAAACGTTACGAACATGAGCATGATGGAATAAAAAATGCCGACCCCGGAAATTTTGCCCACCGTGTCAGCCCGTTACCATAAACTACGGTAAAAATGGAAAACATCTGTAGGTTGCATTAAAAAAAAAAAGGAAATGCTGTTTAAGAAAAAGGAAATGAAATGTTTACAAACTAAAACTCTAAAACTGAAAATTCTCTGCGGGCATGTGCTAATGCAGAAAGCAGAAAACCTGTCGAGAGGTGGGGGTTAGTATACCAAAAATATAAAATATAAGGAATTTCTGGTCTGATAGGGAGATTTTCAGCGTTTACAAACACAACTCAACAGATTCTCTCAGCGCATTAGCTAACGCAGGAAGCCTGTCAATGGGGGGGGGGGCATAAATTATAGAGAATTTCTGGTTTGATTGGAAGATTTTCCGCGTTTACAAACTACAGCTCTACAAATTCTTTAAATTCTACATTTTTGGCGTTAAGAACCCCCCCCCCTCCCAGAGACAGGTTTCCTATGGTAGCAGATGCCGGTTGCCGGCAGAAGTTTTGCTCAGTTGTAGCTCGTAAACGCTGAAAATATCCCGATTGGACCACAAATTCTTTATATTTTATTTTTTTCGCAGTACACCCCGCCCCCTCTGAGAGCTTTCTCGCGTTAGCACATGCCCTCAGAGAATTCGTTGAGTTGTGTTTGTAAACGCTAAAAAATCTCCCGATCGGACCAGAAATGCTTCATATTTAATATTTTTGGTAATAAGCACCCCCCCCCCCAACAGGTTTCTTGTTTTTACATAAGCCCGCAGAGAATCTGTGGATCTGTATGAGTTTATAAACTCTGAAATTCTTTTGTTGAGTTGTGAATTATAAACCATTTTTTATAAAGAATTACGTTAAATATTGCAATTAAGAAAATACGAAATTACGGAAACTTTATGTGACTCAGATAACCAACCTGTAGGGAAGTGGCTACGAAGCGGTCAAAAACGTAATTTTTATACGATCCCTTAAAATGTTTGTGGCCAGTTTCCCAGGTGGCCAGTTCTCCGGTGGTCAGTTCTCCTACACCCGATATGAACTGGTGTGAAAATTCACACAAACAAAGGAGCTCTTTCCCGTCGTTAGGCGCCTTAGAAAACTGCCACACATAATTAGGAAACTTGGAAAACTACCACACATTCAAAGCGTTCCTCGGAGGAACAGCAATTCGTGCCCGGCCTCTTAAGGAAAAACGTGTGGCAATTTTCCTGTGTGGCAGTTTTCCGGCAAGCCCATAACACTAGGTAAATAATGAAAGTATGTCTCCCCAACCCAACATTCAAACAGTATGTCAAATCGACTTGTTAGCATGCCCATGATGACAATCAAAACGTCCATCTCGGACTTTTTTACCTGGAATTTTTTTCCTCGGACTTTTTTTTCCTCGAACTTTATTTCCTCCGACCTTTTTTCCTGGACCTTTTTTCCTGGACTTTTTTTTCTGACTTTTTCCGCGTTTATCAACAGTCTCTGACTTTTTTCCCTCGGACTTTTTTTCCTAGATTTTAATATTTATATATACAGGGCCGGCCCTACGAGTGGGCGGCGATCATGTGGAGGGCGGCTGGCCGGTAGACTGCCCTTATTTTGCTTTAGCTTTTTCATATAAAAATATATATTATGTTTATATAATGATCTGAAATTTACCGTTTCATAAAATACATATTATTTGATCTTTTTTCTTTGTGAATTAATCGCGCTTGTTTCATCCGTGTTATCACATAAAAGCGAATTCCTAATTGCAATATTTTATAGCAGTTCTCATTCTCTGCCGTTCTTCTAAGCCACTATATTTAGCCTTTCTATTTTTGAAGTCTGTATCTTTGTGTCTCTTCCTGGACCTGAGACAACATTACTCGCCTTGAGGCTACAGTCATGAAAATGTATCCAAAGTACGATTGTCACTCGCTTCTTGACCAACCCCTTGTTTTGCAAAGCAGGAGGCCAGGAGCAGGACGGAAAGAACCCTAGGCGCTCCCCCCTTACCCTAACCACTACAGCACGGTATCATTTTCAAAGTGACCGCATCCGCAATTTAAACTAATTACACCATAAAAGGGAGAACGGTATGACCGCTCCAATGGGAAAATGTCATCCTAGGACCGAGTAGGAAATCGGCATGTTTGGTTGGTACAACAAAATGTGATTTAGCAATTTTGATTTTACCCGTATGAGGTGAAGAGCTATAATTATTTAGAGGAAAAACCCAAATTGGGATTTTAGTGGGGAAGGATACACCTTTTTTTTCCCCCATTTTCGAAAGATTTTGAATTATTTGTTTTAACCTAATTGCTAATGAAATCCAGATTGCTAATATAATAAAAAGAGAAACTAAATAAAAATGCGTACACTACAAAATTCAGGTAACTCCTCAATCCCTGTTTTTCTTTAGATACCTTTGTACATACACAGTCTATCTTAATGGGCTGGTCTCGAGCCTCGCTTTAATCAAGGGACTCCAACTTAATGTTTTAATCGAAAGGAAAAAAGAAATTTCCTGAGAACTTTGAAGTGTAAAATCAGTATTTGGAAATTTTCGATGTCAGTTAGTTTGACCCCCCCCCCGCTGTATGAAGGAAACATACCCCGACCGATGTCCTTTTTGATATACGTTCCACAGTCAGTGAAAGTTTTTGGAAGTATTCCCATAGGAAGTAGTTTTTCGTGATGTGTATTCTTACAGGGTTCTCCCTCGAAATACAAACTGGCAATTTGTGCAGGTTTTCAAAGAATTTTTGGAAGATAATTCCATAAATAATGCTATCACTATGTGGACTGCGTGCCTCAAGAAATATGTGTAGGGGGGGGTATGTGTGTAACAAAACATCTTAATTTCATCTAAAGGCAGCCAGACCTCCACCATGCCCACGCATGAACAATATCACAGGCCGGCCCTGTGTATATAGACTACAGAGAGAGAGAGAATGCTGTTAAAATGTCCAAGAAACTGCTCCCCCCCCCCCCCCCACACACACATTTTTGTATTATTTGAAAAGTTTGGAGGTGTAGTAATCTTTTTCATTGAGCAAAGCCGTATTTCTCAAGGCAAGCCAACAAAACCGTCAGCGTCCTGGATCAATTTTTGTTTTAAAAATATGGTAGGCCTATTTTAGCCCCGTATGATATTGTAGTAATTCTGCATATATAGTAATTGCTACCGGTAAAAATAAGTTTAATTGAGAGTTCAGTTGTTCTCTTGATGTAATACACTTTCTATATTGTACTACATGTCATTGAACGATTTTATTTTTCATTTCAATGTCATCCCAAATTACAGAAATTTTAATACTTCCGTAATACTACTTATGAGATTCAAAATACATCTGGCAACAGTAATCACCCAAGTCGTACATTTATAAGTCTTAAAATTCGACCTGGAGTTCAAATTTCTGCATACTTGTATTGCATATAAGTTACGAGGCAAAAGTAGTTTTCATATAAACATTCAAAAACAATTGCACGATTTGTGTGTAGTAAGAATTTCAGTCACTATATAAAAAAATCAAATTCAAGGTCACTCTTTCATCATGGAGCTTTTCGAAGAATGTGCAGTTTTATTATAGCGATAGATTCTTTTCTGGTTGGAAAAACATCCAACCGTTGGATGCTTTTTATATTTTTGTATTTTCTTTTCCTCTCTCCTTTGCCGGAATCACCGACTGATAACAATTAATGATTCTTAAGTGATAAATTCAGGACATTGTGGACCCCGATTAAACATCTAAGAAGTTCCTGACCTCGCATAGGGAACAGACTACAATGGGGATGTTACGTTTCGGTGAAGTGATCTTTCGGTGAAACGACCTTTCGGTGAAATGAACCTTTAGGTGAAACGACCTTTCGGTGAAATGAACCTTTAGGTGAAACGACCTTTCGGTGAAATGAACTTTTCGATGAAATGACCCTTTCGGTGAAGTGAACTTTTCGGTGAAACAACCTTTCGGTGAAATGAACTTTTCGATGAAATGACCCTTCGGTGAAGTGAACCTTTCGGTGAAATGACCTTTCGGCGAAATGAACTTTTCGGTGAAGTGATTTTCGGTGAAGTGACCTTCGGTGAAGTGATCTTTAGGTGAAATAAGCGATACACGAGTGAAACATGGCGGCGGTCCCTGTTGGTGAGAATCGTTTTCCGGCCACAGTTATGTAGCCGATTTTCAGTTGACTGCGAACTACACCAGTGTTTGTAGTTAGCTGGACAGTACATTTCGACACACCAACAAATTGAGCGACTTCATTCACTTTGTGTCCGTGGGCACGGCTAAACATGATGGCTCCTTTTTGCCACTCAGTCACGTCTGTCTTACGACCTGTATTGCAGACTAAATTCAACACACACGTTGCTCTTTACCACTGCACGAGGCAGAAATGATCCCGTAGACCACGTCAGTGCTATTTATATCCCAACAACGCTATCACGGCGTCCTCTGTGCAGCCGGTAACTTCCTACTGTCATTTCTGTTAGAGGTGACTAATTTTTTGTCCGGTGTGCTTATATTCATCCACGAATACAGATGCAAGTTTCGCTTTCTATTTTCGTTCCTTTTGGTAATTTACTTCCCTAGTAAACAACTTCTCTATGCGAAAAGTAAAAAAAAAAAATTCAAAACATGAAAAACGAGGGGAGGGGCTGAAGTTTCTTGAAATATAAAAACTAAATAACATTATCAGAATTTGCTTGACGGTGGCTGAATTGCAGGGTCATTATCGCTGGAGGAAAGATAACTTTCAACTAGCATGAAAAAAACTATTTACTTTTTAGTTTACTCTTCTGGTTTCTTTCTGTGGATCCACGCAACGGTACCGAGGAGTTATTGATACCGAATTTCCGCTCTTTCTCCATCTTTAATTGCGCATTCTCCCTCGCTGGTGCTCGGAGACAGTCTCTATTACCGTGGCCAACAGCAAAACCTCCCATCACCACTCAAAAGACCTCAGATGCACGCCAAAAAACAATTCTTCTCCAAAACATACATCACGAAACCACTCCTACTGACTGCAAAACAATGTACAGGAAGAAGTTGAAAGCTTCTCTCTCTCTCGCTCGCTCAAAGATTTCTCTTCAGCGCTGTTTTTCATCCCTAGAGTGATACGTTTAGCTAAAATGTTCCCATGTCAACAATGTGCTACATTTTACGTTTCTCAAAAAACAAAACAAAACAGGATTTCTCTTTTCCCTGACCCTGAGCAACGAGAAGTCCGATGCCCATGTGGCAGAGAATCATTGGCGCAGCAGTTGCTACTGATTCACTTCCAGCCGTAATTTCCTTTGAGTAACCCAACTTCGTGCTGTATCATTTCAATTTTCCTTTTTCTAGAATCGTGCAATAGACGAATAAATAAGTTAAACAATTAAATCGCCTTAAATATCGTCCATTTTTCATGCAGGCTTGCTTACCTTGTAGGGGTTTAAGCCCCCTCTAGCCCACTGCAAGCTAAGGCCCTGGCCGACGACCATGTCGAGTGCTGATGTTGTGAGCGAAGAACATGATAGTGCGCCTTCAGTGGGCGCGAGAGCATCGACATGTGGCGTTTTGGTGGGATTAGCCCCGGAGTCATGGCCGGGAGGCGCTAGGATAAAAATAACGTAAATGTAAAGTTGAATTAATAGTGTTTATAATTTGAGAAAGTTTTTTTATATACAGGTGGAAATTCTAAATACTTTATTTAGAATATTTGTAGTCGCTCACGTG
Source organism: Macrothele yani (assembly GCA_039090855.1). Lineage (NCBI taxonomy): Eukaryota > Metazoa > Arthropoda > Arachnida > Araneae > Macrothelidae > Macrothele > Macrothele yani. The sequence continues at coordinate 140,457,871 of CM077023.1, forward strand.
CTGAGGTCAAAAATAATGATTGTATAAATTGTTCATTATGTGTTATTTGTAAAAAAATTGTTGTATATTTAATTTATATAATGTTGGAATTTGAGTTATGACTAAGGATTTGATGTTTGGAAAATACTTATATGCAAAAATATACCGGAGCTGACGCCACTCGTAGTGGAGTAGCTTGATTGGAGCTCAGAGTATCTTGGCGCTATAAATTGGTGATCTTTATCTCTCGCTTGCTCGTTTTTTTTTTTGTGGTATTGCTTGCACATTTGCTTTGCGTGTGGCACGCAGGTGCAGTTAGATTTCTCCTTGGAAAACCACGCGGGAAGGCTCGTTGGCTTCAAGTGGTGAAGCGGGACGGTCGAATATCTGCAAGAAGGGAATCTCCATGGCTGAACTTCTTTGGAGATGAATTGCAATATCTCTCAAGTTTTCTCTTTAAAATGCAAGAGTGTCTTTTCTAAAACTAGCAAAAGCTTTATGCCCTTCCATGCCGTAAGAGCTCGGAGTTTCTGCTTAAGTGTTCCTGCGTGTCAGAAGCAATAAAGTTTGCTTTACGCCCTTTCATTCAGTGAGAGCTCGGAGTTTCTGCTTAAGTGTTCCTGGGTGTCAGGAGCAGTAAAGTTTGATTTACGCCCTTCGATGCCGTGAGAACACGGAGTTTCTACTTAAGTGTTCCTGGGTGTCAGGAGCAGTAAAGTTTGCTTTACGCCCTTTCATGCCGTGAGAGCTCGGAATTTCTGCTTGAGTGTTCCTGGGTGTCAGGAGCAGTAAAGTTTGCTTTACGCCCTCCATGTCGTGATAGCTCGGAGTTTCAGCTTAAGTGTTCCTGGGTGTCAGCAGCAGTAAAGTTTGCCTTTCGCCCTTTCATGCCGTGAGAGCTCGGAGTTTCTGCTTAAGTGTTCCTGGGTGTCAGGAGCAGTAAAGTTTGCTTTACGCCCTTCCATGCCGTGAGAGCTCGGATTTTCTGCATATGTGTTCCTGGGTGTCAGGAGCAGTAAAGTTTGCTTTACACCCTTCCATGCCGTGAGAGCTCGGAGTTTCTGCTTAAGTGTTCCTGGGTGTTAGGAGCTGTAAAGTTTGCTTTACGCCCTTCCATGCCGTGAGAACCCGGAGTTTCTGCTTAAGTGTTCCTGGGTGTGAGGAGCAGTAAAGTTTGCTTTACGCCCTTTCATACCGTGAGAGCTCAGAATTTCTGCTTAAGTGTTCCTGGGTGACAGGAGCAGTAAAGTTTGCTTTACGCCCTCCATGTCGTGAGAGCTCAGAGTTTCTGCTTAAGTGTTCCTGGGTGTCAGGAGCAGTAAAATTTGCTTTACGCCCTTCCATGCCGTGAGAGCTCGGATTTTCTGCTGAAGTGTTCCTGGGAGTCAGGAGCAGTAAAGTTTGCTTTACGCCCTTTCATGCCGTGAGAGCTCGGAGTTTCTGCTTAAGTGTTCCTGGGTGTCAGGAGCAGTAAAGTTTGCTTTTCGCCCTTTCATGCCGTGAGAGCTCGGAGTTTCTGTGTTCCTGAGTGTCAGGAGCAGTAAAGTTTGCTTTACGCCCTTCCATGCCGTGAGAACCCGGAGTTTCTGCTTAAGTGTTCCTGGGTGTCAGGAACAGTAAAGTTTGCTTTACGCCCTCCATGTCGTGAGAGCTCGGAGTTTCTGCTTAAGTGTTCCTGGGTGTCAGGAGCAGTAAAGTTTGCTTTACGCCCTTCCATGCCGTGAGAGCTCGGATTTTCTGTTTAAGTGTTCCTGGGTGTCAGGAGCAGTAAAGATTGCTTTTCGCCCTTTCATGCCGTGAGAGCTCGGAGTTTCTGCTTAAGTGTTCCAGGGTGTCAGGAGCAGTAAATTTTGCTTTAGGCTCTTCCATGCCGTGAGAACTCGGAGTTTCTGCTTAAGTATTCCTGGGTGTCAGGAGCAGTAAAATTTGCTTTATGTCCTTTCATGCCGTTAGAGCTCGGAGTTTCTGCTTAAGCGTTCCTGTGTGTCAGGAGCAGTACATTTTGCTTTACGCCCTTCAATGCTGTGAGAACTCGCAGTTTCTGCTTAAGTGTTCTTGGGTGTCAGGAGCAGTAAAGTTTGCTTTACGCCCTCTATGTCGTGAGAGCTCGGAGTTTCTGCTTAAGTGTTCCTGGGTGTCAGGAGCAGTAAAATTTGCTTTACGTTCTTCCATGCCGTGAAAGCTCGGATTTTCTGCTGAAGTGTTCCTGGGTGTCAGAAGCAGTAAAGTTTGCTTTTCGCTCTTTCATGCCGTGAGAGCTCGGAGTTTCTGCTTAAGTGCTCCTTGGTGTCAGGAGCAGTAAAGTTTGCTTTTCGCCCTTTCATGCCGTGAGAGCTCGGAGTTTCTGCTTAAGTGTTCCTGGGTGTCAGGAGCAGTGAAGTTTGCTTTACGCCCTTCCATGCCATGAGAACTCGGAGTTTCTGCTTATGTGTTTTTGGGTGTCAGAAGCTGTAAAGTTTGCTTTACGCTCTTTCATGCCGTGAGAGCTCGGAGTTTCTGCTTAAGTGTTCCTGGGTGTCAGGGGAAGTAAAGTTTACTTTACGCCCTTCCATGCCGTGAGAGCTCGTATTTTCGGCTTACGTTTTCCTGGGTGTCAGGAGCAGTGAAGTTTGCTTTACGCCCTTCCATGCCGTGAGAGCTCGAATTTTCTGCTTAAGTGTTCCTAGGTGTCAGGAGCAGTAAAGTTTGCTTTACGCCCTTTCATTCCGTGAGAGCTCTGATTTTGTGCTTAAGTGTTCCTGGGTGTCAGGGGCAGTGAAGTTTGCTTTATGCACTTCCATGCCATGAGAACTTGGAGTTTCTGCTTAAGTGTTCCTGGGTGACAGGAGCTGTAAAGTTTGCTTTACGCCCTCCATTTCGTGAGAACTCGTAGTTTCTGCTGCAGTGTTCCTGGGTGTCAGGAGCAGTAAATTTTACTTTACGCCTTTCCATGCCGTGAGAGCTCTGATTTGGTGCTCAAGTGTTCCTGGGTGTCAGGAGCAGTAAAGTTTGCTTTACGACTTTCCATTACGTGAGAGCTCGAATTTTCTGCTTAAGTGTTCCTGGGTGTCAGGAGCAGTAAAGTTTGCTCTACGCCCTTTCATGCCGTGAGACCTCGGAGTTTCTGCTTAAATGTTCCTGGGTGTCAGGAGCAGAAAAGTTTACTTTACGCCCTTTCATGCCGTGAGAGCTCAGAGTTTCTGGTTAAGTGTTCTTGGGTGTCAGCAGCAGTAAAGTTTGCTTTACGCCCTTCCATGCCGTGAGAGCTCGGAGTTTCTGCTTAAGTGTTCCTGGGTGTCAGGAGTAGTAAAGTTTGCTTTACGCCGTTCCATGCCGTGAGAGCTCGGATTTTCTGCTTAAGTGTTCCTGGGTGTCAGGAGCAGCAAAGTTTGCTTTACGCACTTTCATGCCGTGAGAGCTCGGAGTTTCTTCCTAAGTGTTCCTGGGTGTCAGGAGCAAAAAAGTTTACTTTACGCCCTTTCATGCCGTGAGAGCTCGGAGTTTCTCCTTAAGTGTTCCTGGGTGTCAGGAGCAGTAAAGTTTGCTTTACGCCTTTCCATGCCGTGAGAGCTCGGATTTTCTGCTTAAGTGTTCCTGGGTGTCAGGAGCAGTAAAGTTTGCTTTTCGCCCTTTCATGCCGTGAGAGCTCGGAGTTTCTGCTTAAGCGTTCCTGGTTGTCAGGAGCAGTACATTTTGCTTTACGCCCTTCCATGCTGTGAGAACACGCAGTTTCTGCTTAAGTGTTCTTGGGTGTCAGGAGCAGTAAAGTTTGCTTTACGCCCTCCATGTCGTGAAAGCTCGGAGTTTCTGCTTAAGTGTTCCTGGGTGTTTTTTTTTTTTTTTTTTTTTGGAGGTTTAACGACCACCGTGAGCAACTCAATGGGCTATAAGCAGTCGCCCGTCCCTAATTTAGAGTCACTGGTTCCAGGGAAGGGAGAGATCCAGTGCCGTAAGACAAACACAACATCCATGCCTCTCCGGGATTCGAACCCGGACGCCGTTCGGACGTATGATCAGAGGCCATCGCTTTGACCACTGCGCCACCGGGGCGGCGTTGCTGGGTGTCGGAAATAGTGAAAGTTTTCGTCACGTCGTTTTTATGCCGAGAGAGTATGGAGTTTCCGTCCAATTATGTCTGAGAGTTATGAGTGGTGGAGGGTTTTCGTCACGTAGTTTTTATGCCGAGATAGTATGGAGTTTCCGTCCAATTATGTCTGAGAGTTATGAGTGGTGGAGGGTTTTCTTCACGCGTGGACGAATGCGTTGTTTTGAAAAATTTGGAGTACCGGAACTTTTTTACATGGAATACTCATCATCCAGTGATTTACTTGAAGTTTTTTTTTTTTTGTGTGTGAACCTTTCTTCTCATTGAGTCTTTTTGTGTGTGCCGGGGGTCGTCAGAGGAATACCATTAAATCCTAGTACGTGAGTGCAAAAGTCTTTTTCTTTGTATAATTAATAGTTGCTGGTAGAGTTTAAAGTAGGGTTGTAGGATAATTGAAAGTTATTTGAAATTGGTTTATTTTCATGTGGTGTTCATTGATGCATATTGTACTATTAGGAGTTTAAAATTAATAGTGTTTACATACCCAGAGTTGATTGTCACTCTTGTGCTTTGGTGTTCTCATATTCTTTTATTAATTTTGAATGTTGTCTAAAGAAATGACAGGCGAATGATTAACGGTGTTTAAATACCTAATGTTATCAGAATTGTATTGCCTGTCTTGCGTGATAAAAATTGAAGAAGCAAAAGGGGTGAAAATCTGCAGTATGTTAGAATTTGAATTCAATTTATTAACATGCGTTCTGAAGTAATATACTTGTGGTTGCACTAAAACTGTTGAATTATATAAAAAGTTTTAGAAGAATAATTTGTGTATGATTTGTTTACTTGTCATTGTAAATTTATTTGAATATCTGTCTACTGCACATTACGTCCTAGTCGTGGGTTCGAGCCCAGAGAGAGAGACAGATTTCCGAGATAGTAGCTAAGCAAAGTAAATTCTGGTGGGGAAGTAATGGCTAGGAGCGTTGCAGACATCTGACCGCTGACGGCTGCGAAAATGTCGCCTGGAAGAACGAATTAAAATTCTCTTTGCGTCATGGGAATGGCAGGACCCGAATTTGGCGCAAGCCATTGGAGCCATCATAAGGCTATGGAACCATCCTGTCAGGTGTCAACAGTACAGGCCATAGCTCTGGTGTGGGGAATGTATTCCTGGCACGAATTAGGCCCCCTGACACCCATCAAAGGACATTTGAGCGCCGCGGCGTATCAGAACATCACTGCCGACCAAATTCTTTACTTCATGACAACGGTTTATCTTCAAGAACATGGACACAGCCAGAAGAATAACGCACCTGCTCAAAAGGCACATATCGTCAGCGAATGGTCACAGGAATATGCTAATGAGTTTTTCTTGCTTCAGTGGCCAGCACATTTCCCCAATTGAAACCCTACAGAGAATCTCTGGAATGAGGTGGAGCGCGCTGTTCGCTACGAGACTGTGCTGTTGTTCAATTTGCAGCAACTCCCCGACTCAATCATTTCCCTGGTACTACTGTGCTTTCATTCCTGCACAATGCTTCTAGCATCTGGTATGTTCCATGCTCTGAAGAAATCGGGCTGTTCTGGAGGACGATGAAAATCGCTACTAGATATCTAATGAAATCATTATGTCGGTATACAATTGTTCCTATAAAATACTGGTAAAATTTCATGGAAGTGGCGCAAAATATTTTATTTATTATTTAGGACTTTAACGACCACCGTGAGCAACTCGATGGGATACAAGCAGTCACCCGTCCCTAATTTAGGGCCACTGGTTCCAGGGAAGGGAGAGAGCCAGTGCACTATGACAAACACAACATCCATGCCTCACCGATATTCGAACCCGGATCCATGTCGGACAAATGATAAGAAGCCTGTGCTTAGACCACTGCGCCACCGTGGTGACATCAAGGTATTGAAGATGTAAATAAAAATATCCTGGAGAAATTATCTTCAAAATTAATGGGAAGCGATAGAAATCTCTCTGAGATATTAAGGTGCGTTTCCAGTCATTGGTAAAATATACATTTGAAAACATATGCAAATATACTTAGCCACCCGGATGGCGCAGTGGTCTAAGCGATGGCTTCTGATCGTTCGTCCGACAGGGGTCCGGGTTCGAATCCCGGTGAGGCATGGATGTTGTGTTTGTCTTACGGTACTGGCTCTGTCCCTTCCCTGGAACCAGTGGCCCTAAACTAGGGACGGGCGACTGCTTATAGCCGATTGAGTTGCTCACGGTGGTCGTTAAAGCTCCAATCTAAAACTATATATATACTTACAAATAAGTAGCCGATAACAAAGAACGAAGGACCAAGTGATACCGCATAGGGAGAGCCCGGGCCCCTGTGACACTCCTACTAAGTGCGCCACTTAACATTTTGTACTGTCAGCTCGTATAAAAGAATTCAGTGATTGGTTTTGAGAAGTTCATTCCACCAAAATAAATTGCTGACAATTTAATAACATTTAATGCTTAACATATTAAAAATCATTCCTCTTGAAAGTAAAGCTAAGGATGCAACAGTATAAAAATCGGTCATCTTGTATTAACGCATTGTATAATTTGTTTCAACACCAGGCTGACATCACTGTCAACATGGAATCCAATCGAACGCTATTGTCGCTATCAACTTGGCGTTCAACGGATTAATAAATGAAACAAACTGAAACGAAAGATCATACGGTATCCGAAGTGAAAATAACTGACTAAAAGAGAAAACGTTTACTTAATTTTGTTCATTTGATTCATCAAAGCCCATGTTGATTGATGAGATGATTCTTTCCCTACTTGTCTTTCAGAGCCTGAAGGACCATTTACTTCTTGCTGGAGACTACAATGTGATCATTGTGGACTGGAGTGCGGGAAACGGGATGCCTTACACCCAGGCTACTGCCAATACCCGAGTTGTAGGAGCTGAAATCGCTCTCATGATCACGAACTTAGAGGTAAGTTAAGGTTGCTTCTATCTTGATATCATTGGAATTATCTGCTGCTTCATCAGAGGTCTTCACAGGCCTGGGTTAGATTTGACATTTTGATGCTTGATAAAAGAAAAAACGGGCTGCTACACAGCTCTTGAACAATGAAACAATCTACCACCACCACCACCCCTTCTCCCCCCTCCCCAACACATTTAGTTCCACATGGGTTGGAACCTAAAGGTTGCCACATACTACGCCGGAACAGAAACGAACTTTTCTCATCGCAACAGATTGGAACGCAAACGAACTTTTCTCATCGCAACAGATTGGAACGCAAACGAACTTTTCTCATCGCAACAGATTGGAACGCAAACGAACTTTTCTCATCGCAACAGATTGGAACGCAAACGAACTTTTCTCTTCGTAACAGACCGGAACGGAAACGAACTTTCCTCATCGGAAGAGGTCGAAACGGAAACGAATTTGGTCCGCACACTGGGTCGGAACTACGCAGACGGAATCGGAATCATTCATTTGGTACAGGTCGAACGCGCTGTAACTAATGTTTCGCGTACTGTAATGACGTATAAGTTATATTATCGTTTTAACTTAGTTGGTATAATTATAGGTTGTTTATTTAACAAACAACCTGATCTTAGCAACAATCTACTTGCATAATTTCCTACGAAGAGAAAATTGGAAAGCCAAGTGCCACTTTGCCGCACTTGAAGATTTCAACAGAAAGAAAAATTTCAAAGCCTACTACTCATGGGCGCCCATAGCTTAATTTTCAAGAGGGGCGAACGGAAATTGTAACTGTGAATAACATATACCAAATTTCTCAAATTTCAACTTTTTCTGCAAATTTCTCGGTGAAATCTTTTAATCTAATTGTTTTTTACACCCTCTAACGCATAAATTTAATAAAAAATCAGAAGACCCACAAACTACGTAAAAAAATGGACAAATAAAATTAAACAGCATGTTAGGACAAAATGAATTTTTTTTGTTATTTTTTTAATCTTTGGCCACTTGTGTCACATGTGCCATGATAGTCCAGACTACTGAATTGTTCATCAAGAATGTAAACAGATACTTTTCAAGACAAATTTCTGAGAAAAAGTTTCGAGAACTCTTTGTCCAGTAAAGAATAGCTGCTACAGATGATATACGGGGGCCATGTCAAAATTATTGATCAGTAAGTAATAGAAATTCCTTCGCTTGTCATAACGATGTTCCCGTTGCAGAAGCGCGCACATCTCACCTTACCCAGTGCTGTAGTCGTAAAATCAGCAGAGGGTATTATACTATGTGCAAATCCTAAAAAATCAGAGGTTATATTACATGGATAAAAAAGAAAAAAGGCACGGTACCCGCCTTTTTAACAATTATGACTATGAGCTCACTTACCGATATGAATAAAATATCTTCTCCTCTCTCCTGTCAATGATGACATGTTGAAGAGCATGCACAATATTACTTTAATTTTTACTGAAATATATCCCACAAAGCCTGAAGAGAAAAGTCCTTACAGCACTGTTCTTCTCTAGAAGAAACTCTTGATCTACTGTCAGTTGCTGAAAGATGATGATTCATCAATCAAGATCTTACAATTTTTTTTTATTAAATCGTTCAATGGGCGGTCCGTTTGAATTTATGAACACCAGGTTAGATACATAGGAGATTAACAAAGATGCTCTCAGATCGGTTATAATGTTGTTCATTAAACTGAATCCTCGTTTCCATTCAGCTGTCGAACAAGGCAGAGTTGAAATCGTTCTTAAGAGGGGTTTTAAGTTTTCTAGTACAACTTGAACTTTTCCAGTATATTCTCTCAGTCCCTGAATAGCTTGCATTTCGTCAACATTAAAACGTCTACAGATTCGCTTTGTTTCCAGTTCTCCATAGAGCACGTCGTCTGTTTTAATATTTATTCGCTCTAATGAAGAAATATCCTTAAGAAGTTGTACATTTTCACTGTTTGAATCGGAACACAGTCTTGATTCCATCCTGTTAACCGTGCTTTGAATAAACTGGTTTCGGTTTATAGGTACAATTATGTTGTTAGGAATCAATGGGATATTTTAAATAATAATTCCTCGTTCACTGCTAATGCTAAATGAGTTTCTTTCCCAGGATTTTCTCCGAAGCTCTCTATAATTCTTATGGTTCTTTTTATTAGATGTTCAGCTCTTGGCAGCGATGTTGTTCGAGATTGAAGTTCTGTTCATAATATGGACGATTCTTGAAGAATGTCATACATAAGTCCTAAATCCAAAAGAAATTCGGGACTTTCAAGCCTTTTCTTTACGCCCATAAAATAGATTTCAAGTTCTGATCTTCAGATGACATTTGAAAATGGCGGTGTAAAGCTTCATATGATTCCCTTACGGCATTCACTGTACTGAAACTACTTGAAACCCAGCGCCATTGGCGCACCCACGGAGGGGGCTTTGGTGGCTTAAGCCCTCCAAGGAGATTAAGAGCGACGTACGTCACAAATTAAACATTCAAAGATATTATTTTACATGTTCAAAAAATTACATAGTGTCTTCTATTACATGATGTCTTCTTCCCAAAGCCCCGAAGAGATTAAAAGCGACGTACGTCACAAATTAAACATTCAAAAATTTATTTTACATGTTCAAATAATTACATAGTTTCTGACATAGTGTCTTCTATTACATGGTGCCTTCTACCCAAAGCCCCAAGGAGATTAAGTGTGACGTACGTTACAACGGTACATAAACTGTAGGCGTAGACTATATATATATGTTAAATGAAGAAAGAGTAATAAGCTCAATATTACAAAAACCCTCCAGTACCGCGCAATGCTGCATGAACTAGGAAAGGAATATATAAAAAACTTCATGTCTACTCCAAATCACAACACCATGAACACACAAAACAACAAGGAAAGAACCTTCAAAACAACCCAAAAGCAAACCACATAAGAAGCAAAAGGAAACTTCAAACTTCAAAGAACCACAGCAAAAATGAATACCAAAACAAAAAGTAGTCAGTAACCACTCTTCAGGGAAAGATATCACCGACCACTGACTACACGCAGCCAGGTTTCATGTGGGCGAACAAAAATCTTAGCCAAAAGTAAAGATTAGTAAATTTAGAAGTAATTTAGAAATAAATTCGGTTCACACAGTCTTCCCTACCTGACTTGGAATAACAAATTAAACAACACTTACCAAAGCTCCAATGACAGTCGGAATACATAAAAATCAAAAGGATAAACAACTCAAACATCCAACCAACTGAACAACCCAGCAAACCCTAATTATTTACAGTGGCGACACCTAGTTTGTATATAAAATAATAATCAGCAATGGATGTAAGTAATATGTAGTTAATTTTCCGGGGCGACTCGGAAGAAATGAGTTTTCTTATGTAGCCCGAAAATAATATTAGCAGATAGAGGAGAGAGGTGTAGCTTTGATTATATTACATAATCTAATATTATAGGAATAATTTTGATTAAAAAGTGTTTAAAAGGTTTCTAAAATGGAATAAGCAAAAAATCATATGGATAATTATTCTCAATAAATACAGAAAAAAGCAATTTAAGATGTTTAGTAATATTTGATTTATTATTACAAATCCTGGTAATTCTCAAAACCTGAGAAATAATAATATTTCTATGAATACTAATGAAAAGATTAAAAAACAATTACTCATAAAAATAGCAGTAAAATTAAAACAATTTCTCTTTTATCGTACACATCAGTAATAATACCAAAGTGGTCTGAGTGAATAGCCAAATAAAAAAAATATGAATAATAACCTGAATCTGTCTTAATCAAAGTTAAATTTTTTGGGTAGATTTTCGGTTCGTTAAATACCAAATTATATGAACTGAAAATAATCAAATCCTCTGTTACAGGGCTTGGAGCTGAATTCTATTACAGCACCCTGTGTGGAGGATTCGTTTGATTTTGTTCAGCAGTAAGTTCGGTATCGGTGGTTTAATCCGTAATTCTTCCAACTGGAGCAGATAAAAACAATACAAACCGTAGAAAAGTGAATCGACTGAAGCTAAATTTTGGAGTGAGGAAAACGTTTATTCAGATCATACGGGGAATGTCACCCAGCTTCTGCCCTTTTCGTTCTTTCCGTTCTCCCTCAGTATTCTACACCGCCGAAAATCCTTCTCTCTCTTTCCTGGCCACTCAAAAACTATTCCTTCCTCCGTCCCTTTCGACCCGAAGCATACTGCACCTCTTGCTAAAACTATCTTGCTTCGTCCACCCATTGCCACCGCGTTCCCTCCGGCTACACCCTAAGATGTCTCTTCTCCGAAAATCGCAAGATTCCCTAATTGCCATCTGCTGCGTCGCGTGGGAAAGGAAATACTCATTTGCCTTTTGTCCAAATGGCGGGAATTGAAAGGAAATGATTCCAATTCAGTAACACAAAAATGGCTACAGAATCTCGCTTCTGATAAATATGGAAGCCCCGGTTACAAAATCTCCCTCGCCAAAATAAAAATGAGGGTGGCGTTAGACAGCCTAATTTTTTTTGCCTACATTAACCAACGCGATTGATTCGAATCAGGACAAGCTTGTGACAATACAATATTGGGCGGGCAATTTTACATGATTTTTAAGAGGTACCTGCATGCTAAGGTTTACATTCAGTTATTCTCCTTGATTTCTTTGATAAATATATTTCCATACACTTCACGATGATAACCTAATGGCAAAATAATTTAAAACATAGTTGACGATAAAATTGACGAAAGATTTCCAGCAAAGCACATTGAAATATAACTAGCATGATGGGTTCCAGAACATTTTCTGATATTACATATATACAAACATGGCTGCTAAATCTCGCTTCTGATAAATATGGAAGCCCCGGTTACACATCAACATATCTAAAAGGATAAGTATCAATAAGTGTGGAACGAAATTCATAGAAATGTAGATATAAATTTGCCAAAACACTGGAGTAACATGTACCCATAGGAATGCCTTTAATTTGAATATATAAATTTCTAGAATCATAAATATAGTTGTGCATGATACGCACTTGATTTCATTATTTCAAATAATCCAAGTGTTGGAAGAAATGTTTTCATAAATAATACTAAGTAGTCCATAGAAATAATATCAATTAGTCCATAGAAATAATGTTAAGTTGTCCATAGAAATAATATTAAGTAGTCCATGGAATCCACAACGTCAGCTTTTTTTATGTAGCAGGATCATTGTAGCATTGTTCCAATCCTCAGGCCTTCATTGAGACATCTGGTGTAATTCCATTTCAATGTGGGTTTATGGTGTTCTGATTTGCAGCAGACATGAAGTTATATATCATCATCATCATCATCATTGTCAACCATTATCAATCCACTGCTGGACGAAGGTCTCCCCAAGTTTCCTCCACAACGGTCTGTCTTGTGCCAGTCTCCTCCATGTCACTCCCGCATATTTACGAATTTCATCCACCCATCTCCCATGTGGTCTTTTTCTGGGTCTTTTCCTGTCCCTTGGAATCCAATCTAAAATTTCGGCTGTCCATCTATGGTCTGTCCTTCTGGCAGTATGTCCAGCCCATTGCCATTTCAGGGATTTAACTCTGATCATGATGTCTTCCACTCTCGTCATTTTTCGGATCCACGAGTTCCTCTTCTTATCTCTCCTGGTTATACCAAGCATGCACCTCTCCATGCTTCTTTGAGTTGTCTGCAGCCTTTGTATGTCTCTTTTAGTTAAGGTCCACGTCTCTGCACCATACGTAAGCACTGGAAGGATGCATTGATCAAACACTTTTCTTTTAAGACATAATGGCATATTGCTCTTGAAAATTATGCTGTTTCTTCCAAAAGCTCTCCAGGCAAGTTTTGTACGCCGATTAATTTCTTCATCAATGTGACCCTCACTTGATATCTGCTGTCCAAGATAAACATATGTATCTGTTATCTCCAGTTTTTCTCCATCAATCGATAAATCTTCATTTCTTGTAAAAGCATTGAACATCACTTTTGTCTTCTGAAAGTTCATTTTTAATCCCACTTCTTTACTCTTGTCAGCAAGTTCCTGGATCATACTCTGCAGCTCTGATGGGGTAGTTGCAAAAATGACTATGTCATCAGCAAAACGAAGGTGGGTTAGATAATCTCCATTAATCTTTATCCCTTTGTTTTCCCAGTTCAGTGATTGAAAGACATTTTCCAATGTGGCATTAAAGAGCTTCGGAGATATGGTGTCACCTTGCCTCACTCCCTTTCCAATTTTTATGTGTGTTGTATTTTCAAACAGCCGAATCTTTGCACTTGCATTTTCATAGATGTTATTAATAATATTAATGTATGCATCTTCAATACCGCAGGATTTCAGAGCCGTGGTAACTGCTGATGGTTTCACCGAATCAAAGGCTTTTTCATAATCGATAAAAGCCATGCACAATGGAAGTTCATATTCCCTCGCTCTTTCAATTAGTTCTCTCAGTACGTGGATATGATCTATTGTGCTGTAGCCACTCCTGAATCCAGCTTGTTCTCTCGGTTGAGCCATGTCCAGTGTTACCTTCAAGCGGTGTGAAAGAACTTTAGTGAAGATTTTATAAACCACTGATAGGAGGCTGATAGGTCTGTAGTTCCTGAGATCCTCAATGTCACCTTTTTTATGTAGCAGGATCATTGTAGCGTTGTTCCAATCCTCAGGAATCTTCCCTTCATTAAGGCATCGAGTGAAAATTTGGGCGAGTACTGTTTCAATTTCTCCACTTGCTTCTTGTATGATGTCTATAGTAATTCCATCTTCTCCTGGAGCTTTCCCCCGCTTCATGTTCTTGATTGCATGAGCAACTTCTGCTGGGAGGACTGGAAGAACTCTGGTACCTTTCATGATGTCTGGAGTACATGTATCATCCCTTTCATATAATTTGGAGTAGAAATCTTTCACTCTTGTCAAAATTTCGCCTCTATTTCTTGTTATAGAACCATCTTCTTTTCTCAGAGCCATAATCTGTTTTCTTCCCTTACTGAGATGTCCCTTTGCTATCTTAAGGCTTTGGTTGTTTTCAATTGCTTTCCTCACTAGCTCACAGTTGAATTTCCTTACGTCTTCAGTGATACTTTTTCGTGTTGTCTTGCATAGCTCTATATATTCCACTTTGGAAGTCACATCTTCTTTAGTTGTCCTCATCTCTCTTCTTTTTTGCATCAACATTTTGGTTTTTCCTGATAATTTGTTCACATGCAACTTGTTCTTAGACCCAGCTAATTTTGTTGCTGTTTCCATTAGAGCTTTGGTTACTTTTCTGTTAACTTACGAAATATCCACTTCTTCCGATGTTAGGCCTTCTAAAGCAGAGAATCTGTTCTTCAGTTCCAACTTGAAAGTATTATGGTGTTTTTTAAGGTTGGTTATGTCAATACATTTTGTTTGTCTTATGAGCTTGCCACGTTCCAGTTTAGTGTTGAGGTGCATCTTACATCTCACCAATCTATGGTCACTACCTGTGTTGAACTTGTTCAGCACACTGCAGTCTTCGATGACGAATTTTTTGTTACACATAATAAAATCAATTTCACTTGTCGTCCCAATTGGATGTCTCCATGTCCATTTCCTGTGTGGCTTTTTCTTGAAAAAGGAGTTCAAGATGAAAAATCCTTCTGCCTCTGCAAACTCAACGAGAGTATTTCCACGCTGGTTTCTGTTGCCGTGACCGAATTTACCTACTGAAGTTTCATTCTGTTGCCGTTGCCCTATTTTTGCATTGAAATCTCCCATAATTATCTTCAAGTGCTGCTTACCTTTATTATTTAGATGACGAATTTCCTCATAAAATTCTTCAATTTCTTCTTCAGGATGACTTGTGGTGGGTGCATAAGTTTGAATAATCTGAGCCTGGTATCTACTCGATAGTTGGATAACGAGTCGTGCAGCTCTGTCAGAGGAACTTTCAACTTCTACCACTTTATCCTTCAGTTTCTTGTTTATTATAAATCCAACACCACTAGTTCTGCCAGTATCTGTCCCACGATAATAGAAGAGATGTCCACTTTTCAGTTCAATGAGATCTTCTCCTTTTCTCCTTACCTCACTTAGCCCGACGATGTCCCACTTGATCCTTTGTAGTTCCTCTTCCAATTCAAGAAGCCTTGAATCAGAAGATAGGGAGCGTCCGTTATAGGTAGCCAAGGTCAGCATCAAATGGCAGCCTAGTCCGGTCCTCCGGGGATTCTTAGCACCCTCTGCCTTCATGTCGCACTGGCCGCTGCCTTGGCCAGGTACATTCCAGCTGCCGGAGACTGAGGGCCAAGATTTAAGTTGTAGAGTCATTTTGGAGGTGTTTGGCCATAACTCACCACGCTGGCCAAGCGGGTTGGTGAGTGTGGGATATATATATATATATATATATATATATAGGGATGTAACGTCATGTGTGATGCGTAACATCACAGCCTCTCCTTGACAAATGTCAACCCCGCCTTCTCGTGGTACATCCTGTTCCCACTAAAGGGGCTCTGACGACCGCCAATAGCGGTATAACTATACCATCGGGATTAGAGGAAATGCTATCCCACACTCATCAACCCGCTTGGCCAGCGTGGTGAGTTATGGCCAAACCCCTTCAAAATGACTCCACAACTTAAATCTTGGCCCTCAGTCTCCGGTTCCTGGAATGTACCTGGCCAAGGCAGCGGCCAGTGCGACATGAAGGCAGAGGGTGCTAAGAATCCCCGAAGGACCGGACTAGGCTGCCATCTGATTCTGACCTTGGCTACGTATAATGGACGCTCACTATCTTCTGATGCAAGACTTCTTGAATTGGAAGAGGAACTACAAAGTATAACAAAGTAAATTTCTCCGTCATTTTTGGTCTACGCCGGGATTCGAACCCGAGTCCGCTTATTCCGGAACAAGTCACTCTACCAATTGAGCTACGCGGACGTTTTATTCTGATTCCTATCTGCCTTTATGTCGAGTGCGTCCTGCTGGCAGGTACGTCACATCTCCTGGTACGTTACATCATCTCCCCCTTATATATATTTTTTCGAAGTGCTGGAGAAAGGATTCTCTTATTTTTCCTATCTCGCGGTGTGGAAATAACATCACACCAATGCGAGATTTTGAACGGTCGGGTCATCCGGATAGTTCGGGCGCCATTATAACGAAGTACATTTCTCCGTCATTTCTGTCCACGCCAGGATTCGAACCCGGGTCCCCTCATTCCGGAATAAGTCACTCTACCAATTGAGCTACGCGGACGTTTTATTCTGATTCCTATCTGCCTTTATGTCGTGTGCGTCCTTCGGGCAGGTACGTCACATCTCCTGGTACGTTACAAAAGGATCAAGTAGGACATCGTCGGGCTAAGTGAGGTAAGGAGAAAAGGAGAAGATCTCATTGAACTGAAAAGTGGACATCTCTTCTACTATCGTGGGACAGATACTGGCAGAACTAGTGGTGTTGGATTATAACGAAGTAAATTTCTCCGTCATTTCTGTCCACGCCAGGATTCGAACCCGGGTCCCCTCATTCCGGAATAAGTCACTCTACCAATTGAGCTACGCGGACGTTTTATTCTCATTCCTATCTGCCTTTATGTCGTGTGCGTCCTTCGGGCAGGTACGTCACATCTCCTGGTACGTTACAAAAGGATCAAGTAGGACATCGTCGGGCTAAGTCAGGTAAGGAGAAAAGGAGAAGATCTTATTGAACTGAAAAGTGGACATCTCTTCTACTATCGTAGGACAGATACTGACAGAACTAGTGGTGTTGGATTTATAATAAACAAGAAACTGAGGGATAAAGTTGTAGAAATTGAAAGTTCCTCGGACAGAGCTGCACGACTTGTTATCCAACTCTCAAGAAGATACAAGGCTCAGATTATTCAAACTTATGCACCCGCCACAAGTCATCCTGAAGAAGAAATTGAAGAATTTTATGAGGAAATTCGTGATCTAAATAATAAAGGTAAGCAGCACTTGAAGATAATTATGGGAGATTTCAATGCAAAAATAGGGCAACGGCAACAGAATGAAACTTCAGTAGGTAAATTCGGTCACGGCAACAGAAACCAGCGTGGAAATACTCTCGTTGAGTTTGCAGAGGCAGAAGGGTTTTTCATCTTGAACTCCTTTTTCAAGAAAAAGCCACACAGGAAATGGACATGGAGACATCCAAATTGGAAGACAAGTGAAATTGATTTTATTATGTGTAACAAAAAATTCGTCATAGAAGACTGCAGTGTGCTAAACAAGTTCAACACAGGTAGTGACCATAGATTGGTGAGATGTAAGATGCACCTCAACACTAAATTTGAACGTGGCAAACTCATAAGAAAAACAAAATGTATTGACATAACCAACCTTAAAAAACATCATAATACCTTCAAGTTGGAACTGAAGAACAGATTTTCTGCTTTAGAAGGTCTACCATCGGAAGAAGTGGATATTTCTGAAGTTAACAGAAAAGTAACCAAAGCTCTTATGGAAACAGCAACAAAATTAGCTGGGTCTAAGAACAAGTTGCATGTGAACAAATTATCAGGAAAAACCAAAATGCTGATTCAAAAAAGAAGAGAGATGAGGACAACTAAAGAAGATGTGAGTTCCAAAGTGGAATATATAGAGTTATGCAAGACAGTATGTAACGTACCAGGAGATGTGACGTACCTGCCAGAAGGACGCACACCACACAAAGGCAGATAGGAATTAGAATAAAATGTCCGCGTAGCTCAATTGGTAGAGCAACTTATTCCGGAATGAGGGGACCCGGGTTCGAATTCTGGCGCGGATAAAAATGACGGAGTAATTTACTTCGGTATAATGGCGCCCGAACTATCCGGATGACCCGACCGTTCAAAATCTCGCATTGGTGTGATGTTATTTCCACACCGCGAGATAGGAAAAATAAGAGAATCCCTTCTCCAGCACTTCGAAAAAAAAAAAAAATGAGGGGGAGATGATGTAACGTACCAGGAGATGTGACGTACCTGCCAGAAGGACGCACACGACACAAAGGCAGATAGGAATCAGAATAAAACGTCCGCGTAGCTCAATTGGTAGAGTGACTTATTCCGGAATGAGGGGATCCAGGTTCGAATCCTGGCGCGGATAGAAATGACGGAGAAATTTACTTCGTTATAAGTACGAAAAAATATCACTGAAGACGTAAGGAAATTCAACTGTGAACTAGTGAGGAAAGCAATTGAAAACAACCAAAGCCTATAGATAGCAAAGGGGCATCTCAGTGAGGGAAGAAAACAGATTGTGGCACTGAGAAAAGAAGATGCTTCTGTAACAAGAAATAGAGGCGAAATTTTGACAAGAGTGAAAAATTTCTACTCCAAATTATATGAAAGGGATGATACATGTACTCCAGACATCATGAAAGGTACCAGTACCGGAGTTCTTCCAGTCCTCCCTGCAGAAGTTGCACATGCAATCAAGAACATGAAGCGGGGAAAAGCTCCAGGAGAAGATGGAATTACTGTAGACATCATACAAGAAGCAAGTGGAGAAATCGAAACAGTACTCGCCCAAATTTTCACTCGATGCCTTAATGAAGGGAAGATTCCTGAGTATTGGAACAACGCTACAATGATCCTGTTACATAAAAAAGGTGACATTGAGGATCTCAGAAACTACAGACCTATCAGCCTCCTATCAGTGGTTTATAAAATCTTCACTAAAGTTCTTTCACACCGCTTGAAGGTAACACTGGACATGGCTCAACCGAGAGAACAAGCTGAATTCAGGGGTCGCTACAGCACAATAGATCATTTCCACGTACTGAGAGAACTAATTGAAAGAGCGAGGGAATATGAACTTCCATTGTGCATGGCTTTTATCGATTATGAAAAAGCCTTTGATTCGGTGAAACCATCAGCAGTTGCAATGGCTCGGAAATCCTGCGGTATTGAAGATGCATACATTAATATTATTAATAACATCTATGAAAATGCAAGTGCAAAGATTCGGCTGTTTGAAAATACAACACACATAAAAATTGGAAAGGGAGGGAGACAAGGTGACACCATATCTCCGAAGCTCTTTAATGCCGCATTGGAAAATATCTTTCAATCACTGAACTGGGAAAACAAAGGGATAAAGATTAATGGAGATTATCTAACCCACCTTCGTTTTGCTGATGACGTAGTCATTTTTTAAACTACCTTATCAGAGCTGCAGATTACGATCCGGGAACTTGCTGACAAGAGTAAAGAAGTGGGATTAAAAATGAACTTTCAGAAAACAAAAGTGATGTTCAATGCTTTTACAAGAAATGAAGATTTATCGATTGATGGAGAAAAGCTGGAGATAACAGACACGTACGTTTATCTTGGACAGCAGATATCAAGTGAGGGTCACATTGGTGAAGAAATTAATCGGCGTACAAAACTTGCCTGGAGAGCTTTTGGAAGAAACAGCATAATTTTCAAGAGCAATGTGCCATTATGTCTTAAAAGAAAAGTGTTTGATCAATGCATCCTTCCAGTGCTAACGTATGGTGCAGAGACGTGGACCTTAGCTAAAAGAGACATACAAAGGCTGCAGGCAACTCAGAGCAGCATGGAGAGGTGCGTGCTTGTTGTAACCATAAGAGATAAGAAGAGGAACTCGTGGATCAGAAAAATGACAAAAGTGGAAGACATCACGATCAGAGTAAAATCCCTGAAATGGCAATGGCTGGACATACTGCCAGAAGGACAGACCATCGATGGACAGCCGAAATTTTAGATTGGATTCCAAAGGACAGGAAAAGACCCAGAAGAAGACCACATGGGAGATGGGTAGATGAAATTCGAAAGTATGCGGGAGGGACATGGAGGAGACTGGCACAAGACAGACCGTTGTGGAGGAAACTTGGTGAGACCTTTGTCCCGCAGTAGATTGATAATGATTGACAATGATGATGATGATGATGATGATATATATATAATTGTCTGTCTTAACCTGTCTCCTTCACGTCACTGCAGCAAACTTTAGAATTTCATCCATTCATCTCCCATGGGGTCTTCTTCTGTGTCTTTTCCTGTCCCTCGGAATCCAGTCTAAAATTTCGGTTGTCCATCGGCGGTCCGTTCTTCTGGCAACATGTCCAGCCATTTCAGTGATTTCACTCTAGTCATGAGGTCGTCTAACTGCTGTCATTTTCCTTATTCATAAGTTCCTCTTCTTATCTTTCCCGGTTACACCAAGCATGCATCTCTCCATGCTTTTTTGAGTTGTCTGCAGTCGTTGTATGTCTTTTTTAGCCAAGGTCCATGTCTCTCCTCCATACGTAAGCACTGGCAGGATGCATTGATTAAACGCTTACCATTCAAGACATAATGGCATACTGCTCTTAAAAATTGTACTGTTTCTTCCAAAAGCTCTCCATCCAAGTTTTATACGCCGATTAATTTCTTCATCAATGGGACCCTCACTTGATATGTGCTGCCCAAGGTAAATGTAGGTATTGGTTGTCTCAAGCTTTTCTCCATCAATCAATCAATAATTCTTCGTTTCTTGTAAAAGCATTGTACATCACTTTTGTCTTCTGAAAGTTCATTTTTAATCCCACTTCTTTACTCTTGTCAGCAAGTTCTTGAATTATACTCAGCAAATCTGAAGTGTTAGTTGCAAAGATAACTACGTCATCAGCAAAACGAAGATGAGTTAAGTAATCTCCATTAATCTTTATCCCTTTATTTTCCCAGTTCAATGATTGAAAGACATTTCGCAATGTGGCATTGAAGAGCTTGGGAGATATGGTGTCCCCTTGTCTCACTCCCGTTCCAATTCTTATTTTTGCTGCATCTTCAAATATCCGAACCTTTGCACTTGAATTTTCATAGATGTTATTAATAATGCTAATGCATGCATCTTCAATACTTCAGGATTTCAAAGCCATTTTTACTGATGATGGTCTCACGGCATCAAATGCCTTCTCATAATCAATAAAAGCCATGCTTAATGGGAGTACATATTCTCTTGTTCTTTCAATTAGTTCTCTCAGTACATGGATATTATCTACAGTGCTGTAGCCACTCCTGAAACCAGCTTGTTCTCTTGGTTGAGCTATGTCTAGTGTTACCTTCAAGCGATGTGAAAGAACTTTAGTGAAGATTTTATAAACCACTGATAGGAGGCTGATAGGTCTGTAGTTCCTGAGATCCTCAATGTCACCTTTTTTATGTAGCAGGATCATTGTAGCATTGTTCCAATCCTCAGGAATCTTCCCTTCATTAAGACATCTGGTGAAAACTTGGGCGAGTGTAGTTTCAATTTCTCCATTTGCTTTTTGTATAATGTCCACGGTAATTCCATCTTCTCATGGAGTTCTTCCCCGTTTCATGTTCTTAATTGCATATGTAACTTCTGCAGGGAGTATTGGAGGGACTTTGGTACTGGTACCTGTCGTAATGTCAGGAATAGATGTATCATCCCATTCATAGAGTTTTGAATAGAAATATTTCACCGTTGTCAAAATTTCGCTTCTACTCGTATTTAATGTTACAATCCCATCTTCTGTTCTCAGAGCCATAATCTGATTTCTTCCCTTACTGAGATGTCCGTTTGCTCTCTTCAGGCTTTGGTTGTTTTCAATTGCTTTTCTCACTAGTTCACAATTGAACTTCCTTATGTCTTCAGTGACACTTTTCCGTGCTGTCTTGCATAGCTCTATAAATTCCACTTTAGAAGTTACATCTTCTTTTTTTGTCCTCATCTCCCTTCTCTTTTGTAACAACATTTTTGTTTTTCCTAAAACTTTCTTCATACTATGTAGCTTGTTCTTAGACCGCCTATTTTTGTTGCTGTTTCCATAAGAGCCTTGGTAAGTTCTGTGTTAAGTTTAGAAATATCCACTTCTTCCGAATATACATATATATATATATACACACTATCTACCAACAAGTTATTGGACACCCCTGCAATCGATGATATCTGTGGTCTTGATACACGTCACGGCCGCCGCCGTTAAATATCGTGTGGGAAACAACAACGCAACCAGTCGCATGCAAGATGCCACGCAGTTCGGAGCTCTCTGATTTCGAGAAAGGTGTAATCGTCGGGTATCACAGAAATGGCCGGTCCATACCTGACATATCCAGCGAGTTGAAGTACCCAAAATCGACAGAGGCCTACGTTTTGGCAAGTGAAAGATGAGAGGTGACTGTCGGAATGTGCCCCGACCCGGCAGACCCACAAAACTGGGAGTAAAAGACCGACGGGTGCTGGCCAAAGAAATTCGGAAGAACCGCACTAAATCGATGGGCCACATCCGCGAGGAGTTTCAACAGGCATCCGGGAGTGCTCTTTTGGTGAATACCATCCGTAAGGCAGCCCATCTGCTTGGTTATCATGGACGTGCTACCGCCCACAAGCCTTTGATCACCAAGTCCAATAGCACTGCTCGGCTAACGTGGTGCAAAGAACGTCGACAGTGGACCGTTGAACAGTGGAAACAGGTTATCTGGAGCGACGAATCAAGGTTCACCCTCTACGGTTCTGCTGGCAGGATCTGGGTTTGGCGTCTGCCTGGAGAACGCCTCCTGCCAGAATGTATTGTGCCAACTGTGAAGTTCGGCGGCGGTGGAATTATGCTATGGGGGTGCTTCTCCTGGTATGGCACTGGACCCTTGGTCGCAATTCTTGGTAGACTCAACGCCGAGACCTACTGCACCATTTTGGATGACCATGCGCTTCCTACGTTGTGGCAGGTTTACGGGGTGGACCCATGTTACTTTCAGGATGACAATGCCACCTGTCATGTTGCGAGGTGCACCATGACTTGGTATGGTGACAATGGGGTTAATCGAATGGACTGGCCTGCGCAGAGCCCGGACCTTAACCCTATCGAGCACCTTTGGGACGAGTTGGAGCGTCGACTTAAGGGGTGCCCCAACCGTCCGAAATCGGTGAAGGAACTAACCAGTCTTCTCCAAGCCGAGTGGAAGAAAATGCCGTTAGCCGTCGCACAACGCCTGGTTGAGAGTATGCCCCGGAGGGTCGCAGCTGTAATCGCCGCTCGTGGAGGCTCCACCAACTATTGAAAGTGAATAAACTTCGTTTTCCTTTGCTATCACAGGTGTCCAATTACTTGTTGGTAGATAGTGTATATATATATATATATATATATATATATATATATATATATATATATACACATTGTGTACGTATACTATATATACAGTGTGTCCCACGATTCATTGGACAGTGGAATATCTCGGGACGGACGAAGCTACGAAGCTATTGAGGTGAAACAAAAAGCAATATAAATTAGTGAAGATGAGCTACCACGGAATGCAAAAGTTGACCCCCTTCCCCGGGGTTTGGGGGAATGGGAGGAAAATGAAAACGAAAATCTGCGATAAAAAAATTTCGTCAATGTACAACGTATATCCAAAGACTGCTCATTTCAAAGCCATGCTTATTAACAGATCATTAGCGAAAACACAATTGAATTTCTTCGAAAGCGGGGAAATGGCGGGGGTGCGAAATGTGATGTTTCATGTCTCCAAAACCCCAGAAATAACCCAGAAAGGAAAACTGTTCGTTGCAAATGTAGATGAATGGAGGCGTGAAACAAACGTGCTATAGGATATTGACACCCCCCCCCTCGATCCTCATATCGGGTCATAAGGACGAGGCGGCGCACCATCTGGCTGAAACCATGGGTTTTCCGATTCCCTTAGGGTATGTCCTCCAGCAAAGTACGCAGAATATCACAAAATACCATTGTGGTAATAACGCATGCTGCGCCATAAGTGTAATCCCCATACTCATTGAAACAGATTACGGCTCACCGAGGGTGAATGTACGACATTCCGCGAATAAATGCAATTGTGCCGTTGGCCGATTCCATTGGTCTGTGTTATGCGATGTAAAAAAACACATGAAATACCGAACAGTAGACACAACAGCTTGTGCAATTAACTGTTCTCCCGTGTTGGAGGAGGGGTGTAAGGTAGAAGTGGACGAAAAAGAGCGCGAAAATGAGTTTGCGGTGTAAAAGATATCTTACAAAAGACAGCTGCTTTCGATGTCGTCATAGGGAATATCGCCATGTTAGCGTTCACGGGATTATGCAGATTTTGTACGAAGCTAGGTACCAAGAGGTGTGAGGTCATACGTTCCTTGTTCGGCAACACCTAAACCAACTGAATAATGTCGCAGTGCGAGGGATTATACAAATATCGTATGAGACTACGTTTCCTGAAGTGAGATGTCAGGCGACGTATGAACGGTGTTCCAGTACTCTTACTGAATGCTGGCATTTCTTGCTCTAATTGTGTTGTAGACAGTAGTGTCGTTCAGTGGTATTCCGTAATTATTGCACAGCGTTGTCGACCAAGTTTTTTAGGTCAGTTTGTTTTCTTTAATTTCTTTAACCTGCTGAGACCATAAGGTACGATGGTGTTCTCCAATGATGAATATGTAGATATGCTACTGATTTACGGAGAGTGTAAACGAAATTGTCGTTCAGAACCCCAAATGTACAGAGAGAAATATCCAGACCGTCATCCGCCTAGTAAAAACTTATTTCGACATGTGAAAGACAAAGTGCGAAGTAGTGGCACATTGCCATCCAGGAAAAAGACGTACCATCCAAAAACTGCAGCTGATGAGGCACATGCTACTGCAGTACTGGGTACATTTCATTTGAATCCATGTACCTCATACGACAAGTATCCGGTGAAGTAGGAATTTCGAAAACATCTGTGCACCGTATTTTACGCAATAACAAATATCACCCTTACAAGCTTCATTTAACACAAGGATTGGACGCCAGTGATCCGGAAAGGAGGTAAGAATTCCTGGCCTGTTTCTCTTTCTTTATGAACAATGTCAACGTTAAGGCGAAAATTCTATGGAGCGACGAAGCACAACTGCCATTATTGGAATGACATAAATCCTCACTGGATGAGACAAACACGGTTTCAACGTGTTTGGGGTATAAACGTATGGTGTGGCATGCTGAATAACCACGTCGTAGGTCCTTATTTTTACGAAGGTATTTTGACAGGCAATCGCTACCTTCATTTCCTGAGGAATATTTTACCTGGGTTGCTGAAGGACATACCACTAAGTGAAAGGCAGGACATGTGGTTTCAGCACGATGGTGCACCACCACATACTTTTCACCCTGTGACAGAATATTTGAATGTTCACTTTCCTAACCGATGGATTGGTACCCATGGACCAATCAAGTGGCCTCCGAGATCTCCTGATTTGACAGCACTACATTATTTCCTATGGGGTCATTTGAAAACAGTTGTTTATTCAAATGAAATGCATACACTGGACGAACTGCAACAAAGAATACGTTCAGAATGTGGAAGAATATCGCCCAGAACTGTGCAATCAGCAACACAGAAATCACTTATGACCAGATTCGAAATGTGTCTCCAGAACAATGGTGGTCACTTTGAACACGTAATGTGATGAGGTCGTAGTTTGCTTCCTTTTATGTTTTGTTATCCAGTTGAACAGCTAATCTGCACACATGATATGTTGTCTGGGCTGAGGACTGCTCTGACATCCAACAAGTTCCACACTCTGGAATTAACGCTGACCCGAACTTGTGTATGCAGGCACGAACACATTTGGGCACTTTATTTTAGGTCATAAGTCATAAGACCTGTACTTTCCAATATGGAAATAAAAATTGGTTTTTCTGTCTCGAAACAGTGCCTCTTCGGTGTTGTATCCATTTTGTTGTTTAGTTAGCATGCGTAATGTCATCGGTGCATCCAAACAACAAACAGTACTGGCTCGTCACGGCACACGCATTACGTGGGTGTGTACGACTACAAGGATCTGGTAGAACGTTGTTTCACGCCGCCATTCATCTACATTTGCAACGAACAGTTTCCTTTCTGGTTTTTTTCTGGGGTTTGGAGACATGGAACATCACATTTCGCACCCCCGCCATTTCGCGCGCTTTCGGTGAAATTCAATTGTGTTTTCGCTAATGATCTGTTCATAAGCATGGCTTTCAAATGAGCAGTCTTTGGACATACGTTGTACATTGACGAAATTTTTTTATCGCAGATTTTCGTTTTCATTTTTCTCCCATTCCCCCAAACCCCGGGGAAGGGAGTCAACTTTTGCATTCCGTGGTAGCTCATCTTCACTAATTTATATTGCTTTTTGTTTCACCTCAATAGCTTCGTCCGATCACGAGATATTCCACTGTCCAATGAATCGTGGGACACCCTGTATATCCTGTGTGGTCACTTTATTATGACCACCCCCTCAGTACTTCGTTGAGCCACCTTTTGCCTTTAATACTGCGTCGATTCTTCGTGCCATGGATTCCACGAGATGTTGATAGGTGGTTTGTGGAATCTGAGACCATGCTTGATGAATAGCACTTTCCAGGAGTGTGAGATTGCAGGGTTGTGGATCCAGCTGTCTGATGGCTCGTTCAACTTCATCCCACAAATTCTCAATGGGGTTGAAATCAGGAGATTGTGGGGGCCACCTAAGCAAAGTAAACTCACCGGCATGTTCCTGAAACCAATCCTGTACAATACGAGCACTATGGTAGGACGCATTATCTTGTTGAAAGTAGCCATCGCCACTGGGATAAACCATTCACATGACAGGATGCACTTGGTCCGCAACGATGTTTAGATATGATGTGCCAGTCAGACGTTGAACAACACGAATTAAAGGGCCCAAAGCATGCCAGGAAAACATTCCCCAAACGATAACGTTGCCTCCACCAGCTTGAAGGGTTGTAGCAATGCATTTGGGGTCCATGCTTTCGTGCTGTTTCCGCAAAATTCTCACTCGGCCATCGGCATGGTGCAACTGAAAACGTGATTCATCGGACCACATAATTTCTTTCCAATTATCGACTGTTCAATCATTGTGCTCCTGTGCGAACTGGAGACGTTTTCTCTTGCTTACTGCAGACAGCAAAGGCGTTCGAACAGGCCTTCGGCTGCCATATCCTATCCGATGCAGTGTATGGTGAACAGTGCGTGCAGAGATCATTCGAGGGGATCCTTGATTAAGATGGTCCGTAATTTGCTGCACTGTTGCCCTTCTGTTGTCTGTTACCAGTGTGGACACTCTCCGCTTCGCCCGAGCAGTCACTAGTCGATGACGACCACACGTTGCACGAATAGACCCAGTTTTTTGGCTGACAGTTCAGTCTTTAAACACTTTAACAACAGCTGCTCTGGAACATCTCACGGATGCGGCGGTTTCGGTGATACTCGCTGCATGGCTCCGAGCTCCTACAATCAACCCACGTTGAAAGTCCGTCAAATCGCATTTTTTACCCATCTCGTCACCCAAAAACACTTCTACTATTGTTGCAAGCACTAAGCTTTCCCCTTTATATACTAGCCTCGCCCTCTAGCGGCAACAGCGTTCAGCCATAGCTCATTTACTTAAAACTGTCAGGTGGTCATAATAAAGTGGCCACTCAGTGTATATATATATACATACATATATATCATCATCATCATCATCATCATCATTGTCAACCATTATCAATCCACTGCTGGACGAAGGTCTCCCCAAGTTTCCTCCAGAACGGTCTGTCTTGTGCCAGTCTCCTCCATGTCACTCCCGCATAGTTTCGAATTTCATCCACCCATCTTCCATGTGGTCTTCTTCTGGGTCTTTTCCTGTCCCTTGGAATCCAATCTAAAATTTCGGCTGTCCATCGATGGTCTGTTCTTCTAGCAGTATGTCCAGCCCATTGCCATTTCAGGGATTTAACTCTGATCATGATGTCTTCCACTCTTGTCATTTTTCGGATCCATGTGTTCCTCTTCTTATCTCTCCTGGTTACACCAAGCATGCACCTCTCCATCCTGCTTTGAGTTGTCTGCAGCCTTTGTATGTCTCTTTTAGCTAAGGTCCACGTCTCTGCACCACACGTAAGCACTGGAAGGATGCATTGATCAAACACTTTTCTTTTAAGACATAATGGCATATTGCTCTTGAAAATTATGCTGTTTCTTCCAAAAGCTCTCCAGGCAAGTTTTGTACGCCGATTAATTTCTTCACCAAAGTGACCCTCACTTGATATCTGCTGTCCAAGATAAACGTATGTGTCTGTTATCTCCAGCTTTTCTCCATCAATCGATAAATCTTCATTTCTTGTAAAAGCATTGAACATCACTTTTGTCTTCTGAAAGTTCATTTTTAATCCCACTTCTTTACTCTTGTCAGCAAGTTCCTGGATCATACTCTGTAGCTCTGATGGGGTATTTGCAAAAATGACTATGTCATCAGCAAAACGAAGGTGGGTTAGATAATCTCCATTAATCTTTATCCCTTTGTTTTCCCAGTTCAGTGATTGAAAGACATTTTCCAATGTGGCATTAAAGAGCTTCGGAGATATGGTGTCACCTTGTCTCACTCCTTTTCCAATTTTTATGTGTGTTGTATTTTCAAACAGCCGAATCTTTGCACTTGCATTTTCATAGATGTTATTAATAATATTAATGTATGCATCTTCAATACCGCAGGATTTTAGAGCCATTGCAACTGCTGATGGTTTCACCGAATCAAAGGCTTTTTCATAATCGATAAAAGCCATGCACAATGGAAGTTCATATTCCCTCGCTCTTTCAATTAGTTCTCTCAGTACGTGGATATGATCTATTGTGCTGTAGCCACTCCTGAATCCAGCTTGTTCTCTCGGTTGAGCCATGTCCAGTGTCACCTTCAAGCGGTGTGAAAGAACTTTAGTGAAGATTTTATAAACCACTGATAGGAGGCTGATAGGTCTGTAGTTCCTGAGATCCTCAATGTCACCTTTTTTATGTAGCAAGATCATTGTAGCGTTGTTCCAATCCTCAGGAATTTTCCCTTCATTAAGGCATCGAGTGAAAATTTGGGCGAGTACTGTTTCGATTTCTCCACTTGCTTCTTGTATGATGTCTACAGTAATTCCATCTTCTCCTGGAGCTTTTCCCCGCTTCATGTTCTTGATTGCATGTGCAACTTCTGCTGGAAGGACTGGAAGATCTCTGGTACTGGTACCTTCAATGATGTCTGGAGTACATGTATCATCCCTTTCATATAATTTGGAGTAGAAATATTTCACTCTTGTCAAAATTTTGCCTCTATTTCTTGTTACAGAACCATCTTCTTTTCTCAGTGGCATAATCTGTTTTTTTTCCCTTAATGAGATGTCCCTTTGCTATCTTTAGGCTTCGGTTGTTTTCAATTGCTTTCCGTACTAGTTGAATTTCCTTACGTCTTCAGTGATACTTTTTCGTACTGTCTTGCATAGCTCTATATATTCCACTTTGGAAGTCACATCTTCTTTAGTTGTCCTCATCTCTCTTCTTTTTTGCATCAACATTTTGGTTTTTCCTGATAATTTGTTCACATACAATTTGTTCTTAGACCCAGCTAATTTTGTTGCTGTTTCCATAAGAGCTTTGGTTACTTTTCTGTTAACTTCAGAAATATCCACTTCTTCCAATGTTAGGCCTTCTAAAGCAGAGAATCTGTTCTTCAGTTCCAATTTGAAGGTATTATGGTGTTTTTTAAGGTTGGTTATGTCAATACATTTTGTTTGTCTTATGAGCTTGCTACGTTCGAGTTTAGTGTTGAGGTGCATCTTACATCTCACCAATCCATGGTCACTACCTGTGTTGAACTTGTTTAGCACACTGCAGTCTTCTATGACGAATTTTTTGTTACACATAATAAAATCAATTTCACTTGTCGTCCCATTTGGATGTCTCCATGTCCATTTCCTGGGTGGCTTTTTCTTGAAAAAGGAGTTCAAGATGAAAAACCCTTCTGCCTCTGCAAACTCTACGAGAGTATTTCCACGCTGGTTTCTGTTGCCGTGACCGAATTTACCTACTGAAGTTTCATTCTGTTGCCGTTGCCCTATTTTTGCATTGAAATCTCCCATAATTATCTTCAAGTGCTGCTTACCTTTATTATTTAGATCACGAATTTCCTCATAAAATTCTTCAATTTCTTCTTCAGCATGACTTGTGGTGGGTGCATAAGTTTGAATAATCTGAGCCTTGTATCTTCTTGAGAGTTGGATAACAAGTCGTGCAGCTCTGTCCGAGGAACTTTCAACTTCTACAACTTTATCCCTCAGTTTCTTGTTTATTATAAATCCAACACCACTAGTTATGCCAGTATCTGTCGTACGATAGTAGAAGAGATGTCCACTTTTCAGTTCAATGAGATCTTCTCCTTTTCTCCTTACCTCACTTAGCCCGACGATGTCCCACTTGATCCTTTGTAGTTCCTCTTCCAATTCAAGAAGCCTTGAATCAGAAGATAGGGAGCGTCCGTTATACGTAGCCAAGGTCAGCATCAGATGGCAGCCTAGTCTGGTCCTCCGGGGATTCTTAGCACCCTCTGCCTTCATGTCGCACTGGCCGCTGCCTTGGCCAGGTACATTCCAGCTGCCGGAGACTGAGGGCCAAGATTTAAGTTGTGGAGTCATTTTGGAGGGGTTTGGCCATAACTCACCACGCTGGCCAAGCGGGTTGGTGAGTGTGCGATAGCATTTCCTCTAATCCCGATGGTATAGTTATACCGCTATTGGCGGTCGTCAGAGCCCCTTTAGTGGGAACAGGATGTACCACGAGAAGGCGGGGTTGACATTTGTCAAGGAGAGGCTGTGATGTTACGTATCACCTGACCTTACATCCCGATGATGATATATATATATATATATATATATAGCCCCCTCCACCAGGAATTCCTGGTAGCGCCACTGTTCAGCGCGTTCCAAAAAATTCGTCGTACTTTTTAAAATTTCAATCCTAACTCACCGCAAGCATTCTGAAGAGCACGAGAAACTTTGGGGGATTGGCTGCACAAACTGTACCGCTTGTCCAAGAACGATTTAAAGTGATTTATTCCGCTTACATCCTTTAAAACGTCCGATATTGAAAGTTCTAGTCTATGATTAAGACAGTGGTGGGTGAAAAGATTCGGATACCTTTATCGAAGTCGATTTACCACACCTGAATATTTGCCTGTCATGACACTGGCTCCATCAGTGGCAATTGCGATCCTATTTCTTTTTAAATAGTCTTCATTCAAACCATTCATTGTTAAAGTTTGTAAGAGTTCGTTCTCAATATATTCTGAATCTTGAGATTCCAATTCATACAGATCAAGGAAAATGTATTGGGAATTTTCTTTCCCTATACAAGCTTTTAGGTAAATTATTAGAGTAGGTTTGTTGCTCAAACTTGTTGATTCATCAATGAGCACGCTTAGCTTTGTGTTTAAAGAAATAATTCGTGAAATCAACTGCTCCCTCATTTCCTTCGCTACGTCATTTATCATGTTTGTTGCAGAATATCGAGAATGAAGAATTGAACCAAGATCGAGGCCATTTATCTGCTGCAATCTGATGAGGTATTCATGATAAGAAACTGGTCTATTTTTCTTTGCTATATAATAAGCAGTCCTGAAAATCTTTATTGTAGGTTCTTCTGCTGCGGTAGTCATTGTATTCACACATTCTTCCATGCGCTTTTCCTGACCTTCTTTAATTACACTGGCGGAAAGTGAAAAAAGAACACCAAGAAGGAGACGTCTGATACCAACGAAATTTATACAGCATAATAACGGAATACAGAGGATAATGTGATCAAAACATTATGGCAAAATACAGCTCTATTTGCTGCTAAACTGAAAAATAACATTTCCATGTAACATGGTTAGTACGGGGTTGAACCGCCATGAACTGCGTCACACTGTGCAATTCTGGCATGGAGTCTGTCGTACAGATGTTGGATGTAATTTTGGGGTATTGAGTTCCAGGCATCCTCAACCTGGACGCGTAAATCGGGGAGGGTCGTGGCTGGCCGTGGAGACCGGATAAGTCCTTGTCCTATAAAATACCACACGTGCTTAATGGAAGACAAATCCGGTGAACGTGCAGGCCATGGAAGTTGTCTCACACCCTGAAGTGCATGTTGCGTTGCACGTGCCGTGTGTGGGCGTGAGTTATCTTGCTGAAAACACCACGATTGACCGACCTTACAAATGGCACAACAACGGGCTGAATGATGTTGTTGATGTAAGAGGTGCTGTTTAACGTACCCGGTACAAACACAAGTTGTGTACGGGAGTGATAGCTGATCGCTCCCCACACCAGGAGACCAGGTCTAGGCCCTGTGTGTCGCTGGCGGATGCAAGAAGGGTGGATACGCTCCCCTGTGCGTCTGCGAACACGCATACGGCCATCGGAGGCTCCCAAGCAGAATCTGCTTTCATCACTGAACACGACAGATCGCCATTGCGTTCTCCAGTGCAGACGTTCGCGACACCACTGCAACCGTTCCTGACGGTGGGCTGGAGTCAGAGGTACACACGCCAGAGGCACACGTGCACGTAGTCCTGCATCCAGTAGACGGTTGCGGATTGTTCGCACAGTCACCTCAGGTGCAACGGCAGCTCGGATTTGCGTCGCAGTGGATGTTCTGCTTGACAACGCCGCTCTTCTTATGCGTCGATCGGTCCGCTCATCAGTCGGTCTGTGACTCCCGGTTCCACGTCTTCTCGTGTGGGAATGTTCCTCGGACCATCTACGCCACCATCGTACCACCACCGATACTTTCCGTCCAATTCTCTCCGCAATACGACGATACGACCGCCCGGCCTCGGCTGGAAGATGGCAGGGTGTAGCCAAAAGAATTTTAAATGATGAACCGAGGGCCACTTTTATTCATTGTGCAGCTCATTCCTTAAATTTGGCGTTTCAAGACATTTGCCGAGCTTTTCCCAAAATTCGAGAAGTTTTGGATATCGCACCTGAATTATCAAACGTAATTCACTCGTCACTGAAGCGTAATGCACAATTCCGAAATTTGCAGGTGCAAATAAAATCCGAAGCTTCGAGAACTGTTAAACCACTTTGCCCAACCCGGTGGGCAGTCCGTGCAGCTGCCATTTCTTCTATATTGGAAAATTACGAAGTTCTCTTAAACTTTTTAACCGAAATTGCCCATGAAAACCGCGGCTGCCCTACAAGTTCAGCTGCAAATGGTCTTTGCGGAAAATTAGAAAAATTTGAAACATTATTCTTTCTCAAATTAAGTGTAATTATCTTTGAAAAAACTGAGAACTTCAGTAAGGCTCTACAGAGTCAATCCATGACGGCTCACGAAGCAGAAAAGAAAAGGATTTTTAATGATGCAAAGTAGTTTGGAAGAGCTACGTTGTGATAGCACATTTCAGAAATTGTGGACTGAAACTCTCGAATTAACTTAACTTAAATGAGCCTTCTGTTCCTCGATTTCGAAGACCACCAAGGCGTATAGACGACGGAACCACAGCGTATGAATTCACAGATCCCAAAGCCTTATTAAAGCATGTATACTTTAATCTTTTGGATAACATAACAGGCGCCGTTAGTTTCGGGTTTGATCAACCAGGTTTTAAAATTTATAAGAAAATGGAAGCAGTTCTACTAGCAGCATTAAAAGAGGATTTATTGCAAGAAGACATACATCACGTGTGCACACAATTCGGAAACGATTTAGAAGAACATGCGCTGACATATCAGTAAAAAATGCTTAAATATTTGTGTAACTCCGACTCTAAAAGCCTTATAGTGGCAGAATTAAACAAAGTAGTTCATTTAAAAAAATCTCTGTTCTGAGAAGTTTCTACATCTGTAAAACTTCTGTTACTCATGTCCGCAACAACTGCCAAAGCAGAAAGATCTTTTTCCGCTCTTAGACGTTTGAAAACGTATCTCAGAAGTACAATGACTAGCAATCGGCTGAATCATGTGTATATTTTGCATGTGCATAAAAACTTGTGTAAAGACATTGATAATCAAAAGTGCATGGAAATATTTGTAAATAGCAATGAAAATAGAAAACAGCTGTTTGGGAACATTTTACCATAAATAACACAGGCATAGAAATCTTTTTATTAGTAATAACAATGCGCGTACATATACTCAGTACTTCTTATTTCCTGAAATAAACGCAATCATATATTCTAGGTAAGCAATGCTTTTAATTTTGTTTTGCAACATGAAACAAACGAAGAGTTGCCTTGTTTCTTTAAAATATTTGAAAATTATATTCCAATATTGTTTTTATATACACGTTCCATTCCACATTTACTTCAAACTGTATTTTCTTCCTCTGTTATTTAATGTTTTATTTCTAAAAGGTAAGTACGTGTTAACACTGTAAAAATTACGTTGGGAAAGCTGAAATTTCACATGGATGCAAATGAACGAAACCATGGGGGATGCATACTTTATCCCCCATGGCTTCGGGGTAAGGGGGATATATTGCTGCAAGTAGCCGTACCAGTTTTCGAGAGCTTCCGCCGCCACTGCATGTAAACAGCTGTTTTTCTATTTGGTCAACTGACATTTTACGGGTATCACACACATATCTCTCGCTTTTGACCCATCTGTTTTGCTTTCTCAGATCTGGTAGTAATTTATTCACGTAGACATAACAGCTTCTCTGAAACATTTTAAGAAATGTTATAAATAACGCTAGGCAGGGGCGGATTGGCGGTCGCAGAAGGGCCCGGGAAAATGTTTGCAAATGGGCCCGTTCAGTTGTAGTTCTGCGGTACTATTGTATCACAACTGAAAATCACTTTTTTTTATTTAAGAAACAAAACAAAAAGTACCGTTGCTCTGGAAACAGTGGCAAGCATAGTGCTGGGGGAGGGAGTAAAAAAGTACACCCGTCCTCCTTAAATTGAAGTGGGTGTTGCGAAAAAAATTTCATCGGCCCATGCCAAGATTTTACTGCAAATAAATTGTACTGCAATTTTTCTGTTGTGGACAATCACAGTTAGAAATTTCAAGATATTTCAATATCGTGGCAAACTCACTTAATCGACGTGGAAACAGCGAATAACCAGGTTTAAATCACTAGTTTTGTTAGTTATGTATGTAATTGCGCTGGAGATGCTTCTAATTTTGGACACACTTAATATTTACATTTGTTTAAAAATTTCTTTTAAGAACGCTGAAGGAAGAACATTAAAAAAGTTTTTAAAAAAATTGCTTATATAGCCATTTCATGCTTGACAGATCGTAAAATAATCTTGATTTTTATAGCTTTGAGCTTCCAGTTCTTAAATTTTCAACGAAGTGGGCTCAAATTCTAGCAAATATTTGAGAGAGAGAACTGCTACTACAAAAATTATGTTGCAGTTGTACCAAAAATCCTTTCGCATAAACATGATTTTTTTATTTAAATAAATGAAAAAAAGTACAGAACTTTTGCACTGTAAAATTTTCCATTTGTACTGCATTTTTGTAACTTTTCTATTGTGGACAAACACAGTTCGAAATTTAATGATTTTTAAATATCGTGGCTAACAGATTCTTCATTTAGTGATCATATATTCGTATGTGTTTCAATTACAAAACGTGATTTTATGCTACGGTTATGTATTGTAAAGACACCTTACTAAATAACGTAAACAAAATATTTTGCAACTACATGTTGAAATGATATCTCTGTAAATGCCTTGATCTGCAGCATTTGTCAGTTATCACAAGAAGCGTAGGTGGAACATTTCGGGGGAGAGGGATCGTATATGAACACCCCCGCAAATAATCTTACAGTTATTTCAAAATAAGTTGTTGACATTATTAGCTTTCACTCTGAATTCTGGATAGTACACCCCATAATAACCATTATCTAGCATTGTTCTACAACTTTATCAAACATGGGTGAGTATTTTCACTAATTTAACTAAAGTAGTTAACTACACTACTTTAGTTTACTTTAACTAAAGTAGTGAAAATTTTTTGCCCTGTTCAGCCCCCACCCCAATGCTGTTAGCATACGTAGATTGTTGTGCCTCCCGTTTTTTCCTGATGCCGGGCCCCTCGAAACATTTCAGGATGAAATGAGTGGTCAAAGAAACTATAGAAATAGATAAACATCCCTTCCTCACTCCGCAGTTGAGAAAGACATCGGTTAATTGCACGGGGAGGAAGGACTTGAAGTTTGGAAGAGATTTTTTTCAATGCCTAAACAGATCAATCATAGTTTTCGGGTTCGTTCGGGCCCGGGCTCTATTTTGCAATATAAAATTCGGGCTCGGGTAGGCTAGGGCTGACATACTTCGGGCTCGGCGAACTTAGCTCTTATGAGCGCAGCACTATTGCCTCCTACAACCAAAGGAAGTAAAATCAGCTACCCCCTCCCTTCCTTGGGGAATATATAGAACATCTTGTACACCCACCCACCCCCGCCCTCCCGCAACATATGGTACATACATTCTCGTTCCTCAGCTACTAAGTGAACCCAGAAGTTTGCAAACACACATGGCCCATCTATTGTAGATGGGATTCTAGCAGTTGCCTGGTGAGGGGATTTTTTTCCCTAATTCAAAATAGTTTTTTTTTTTCGTTTGTCATAATTACATTATGTGTATTTTGTTTTATAAAAAGTGTTGTGGTTCAGTTGTGTGTATAGGGGCGAAGAATTAATCGCTTGCATAAACTATGTAATGGACGCTAATTTGCATAATTTATAGAGACTGAAATATTACGGAATTATGTGATGGACATTAAATTATGTAATTTCATGGAAATGGAAATATTCCTGTCAAGCTCATGTATGTTTGAAGATCACCTGTGAGAAACTATTAGCGAGGAGCGAGGAAGTGGTATCCTCGGAAATTTTACGTCGGAGAAGAAGGAATTGGCGTTGAGTGCTCGTAGGAGCAGGAAATGTTTTTCGTGAGGTGTAGAGTCCGGGAGATGGACTCGGTGAAGTCCACGTGTGCTGAGATGAGGCATTAAGCCTTTTCTTTTTCGTTGGAGAGAAGAAAAGAGTGCGGCGTGTACGAAACGATTTATGCCGGTAAGGGCTGTCGTTTACGAGTGAGGACCACGTGCGCGGAAAAGAAGCATTAAGCCTTTCTTTTATTGTTAGAAAGAGAAAGAATCTAAGAAAAAAAGTCCGAGAAAAAAAAGCCCAGGAAATAAGGTCCGAGGAAAAAAAGCCCAGGAAATAAGATCCGAGGAAACAAAATCCGAGGAAAAAAAGTCCGAGATGGGCGTTTTGATTGTCATCATGGGCATGCTAATTAGACGATTTGACATACTGTTTGAATGTTTGGGGAAGGGGGGGGGGCATACTTTCATTATTTATCTGGTTTGGCGGGGTTGCCGGAAAACCGCCACACAGGAAAACTGCCACACGTATTAAGGGGCCGGACACAAAGTGCTGTTCCTCCGATGAACACTTTGAATGTGTGGCAGTTTTCCAAGTTTCCTAATTATGTATGGCAGTTTTCCAAGCTTCCTAATTATGTGTGGCAGTTTTCCAAGGCGCCTAACGACGGGAAGGAGCTTCTTTGTTCGTCTGAATTTTCACGATGGTTCATACGAGTTTAGGGTTTCGAGAGACCACTCTATATAAAACAAAATTTGATTGCCACTCTTTGCTAAACACTTGAATCCATGACGAGGGGATTTTACTGCGCCAACTTAAGCCTGACTTTTCAGTAAAACCGCATAGTGCACATTGCTGAAACGTAGTACCGAGCCAGTTCAGATTTGATAGTGAATAGTTCCAACAATGGCCAATGGATGGCGCTAGTGGGAACGTTTAAACAAAATTTGTCCTGAAACTTTTCAGACACACCTTGTATTTCATCATCTCATTTACTCCCGCATGTGAGAAAAATGCTGTCTAATGGCATGTAGAGGGAATGCAAACTACACTGGCGTACAAAAATTAAGGACGAGACGGTTTTTCGAATGTAACGTCGTGCAGAAGTGCTCCACATCGACTCAAATCATACCATACGATCCCCAAGATGTAAGAATATGGGACAAGTGAGCAAAACCGTCCAAACAAGGAACCCAAAGGATACAAAGGCACTTTATTGAAAAGGTAGCTTCAAGCACAACTGGACGGAAGACAGAAACGTCCACGTCCATGTGACAGGCGGCTGCCAAGAAAAATCCAGTCTTTAGTAGGGGATATGATCACCCCTGACTGCGTTGCATGATATACAACGTCTGTCCAGGCTGAGGACGAGGTTGTCAAGGAGCTGTTGAGGCATCGCGGGCCATTCCTCTTGTAGCGCCAATCGCAGCTGCGGAAACGTTGCTGGCGGCTGGTGACGTGCTGCCAAG
Organism: Macrothele yani; assembly: GCA_039090855.1. Taxonomy (NCBI): domain Eukaryota; kingdom Metazoa; phylum Arthropoda; class Arachnida; order Araneae; family Macrothelidae; genus Macrothele; species Macrothele yani. The sequence goes on from CM077023.1 coordinate 140,495,872, forward strand.
CGTCTCCCGAGAAGGTCTCACACGTGTTCGATTGGATTTAGGTCCGAGGACATTGCGGGCCTATCCATGCTTTGAATATCTTCACTCTCCAACAGCTCTGCGACAGCCACTGTACGATGAGGTGTATTGTTGTCATCCATGAAGAGGAACTCAGGACCCACAGCACCTCTAAACAGACGCACGTGATTCAGGAGAACCTCGGTACAATAGCGGACACCAGTGACTGAACCTCCTTGGAAGATGTGGAGGTCAGTACGGTTACCAAGCATGATACCGTCCCAAACGAGAACTCCGCCACCTCCAAACCGGCCACTTTCGATGATGTTGGAGGTGTGATTGCGTGATCCCTGCTCTCGCCAGATGTGTATACGTCCAGAATCGCTCGTCAGACTAAATCGGCTCTCATCCGTAAAGAGAACTCGACCCCATTGCTGATGTGTCCAGTTCTTGTGTTCCTGGCACCACAGAAACCGCCGTCTCCGATGAGCAGGCGTTAATGGCACACACCGTACTGGTCGTTGTGCAAATAGACCACATTTGCGCAGCCTCCTTGCCACGGTAAAACGCGATAACGGACGTCCAGTTGTCTGTTGCATGTGCCTTGCGATTTCTCCCGCTGTCTGCCGTCTGTCTGTTCTCGCCCGTAGGACAATATACAGGTCGTCCGCCACCGTGGTTGCTCGTAGACGACCACTGCTAAACTCTCGGACAGCTATTCCTGTCGGTTGAAAAACTCTCCAAGCTCGTGAAACGATGCTGAGAGCGATCCCGAACTCCTCGGCCACACTAGTCACACTTCGACCTTCTTCCAACTTCCCAATGACGCGACCTCGGGTAAAGTCATCCAGATGTCGTCTTATTGGATTACCTGTTGGCCATATCACACGGTGGCAGCAACTCGACGTCGTTCAAACCGATGTACACCGTGCAATAGATTCACTGAATTGCTGAGCGTACACCACCCGTGTGCTTCATACCCTTCCGACCCCCCTATGTCATGCTGCATATATGCGCATGTCCTACCGTACCGGACCCTAGTCTATCTCCTGAGTGGGCTTTCGGTCCGTTCTGCTTGCTCGTTCCGCTGTTATGCTAGTTTTTCCTCTTCGTCCTTAATTTTTGGACACGCGAACTGCAATCTAACATTTGCCAAACATCAGTCTAACCCCATGTCTGCATTAGTTAAGTACAGAGGGTGAATCGAAAGTTTTGCAATATTCGCATAAACACATGTGATGCAGTAGGTATGTCACGTGTTTAAACTAGTTCAAGTCTCGCACTGCAGTCAGCCGAAAGGGACATAAAGTGGTAGTCGTTGCTGTGAACAGCATTGCATGTCGTCGTTTTGTCTGTAGTTGGGACGCCTAAAAGATGAACAGCCGCAACCAGCTAATTAGGGAACTTTCGGTTTACGAGTTTGAACTCGGCCATAACGCTGCTCAAGCAACACGAAACATTTGTCATGCGAAAGAGGAATTTTATGTGGACCATAGCACCACAACCAGATGGCTCAAGAAATTTCACTGAGGTGATAGAAACCTCGACGATCAGCCGAGGTTATGTAGGCCGCGAACCGTGGATTCGCAGGCCGTAGAGGCTAATCTGACGACCAGCACTCGGAGATTATCAGGCGAGCTGGGCATATCAGACCACCATGGTTCGTCACCTTCAGGACCTCGGCAAGGTCTACAGGAGCTGCCGCATTGTCTCGCACGAACTGACGCCAGCTGAAACAAACCGCCGAGTAGACGTGTGCACGAAACTCCTAGAAAACCCGCGCGAAGTACATTTCATCAAGAATTGTTACGTACGATGAAAGTGGGTCTATTTCCTTAATCCTAACCCACAACAGCAGTGGTTGAGCCCGAGCCAGTTTCCTGAACCTGTTACCAAACGTGGGCACTTCGAGCACCAGGTGATGCTCTGCGTCTGGTGGAATTTCGAGGGAATAATCCATTACGAATCTGTTCCAGACGGTCGGACCAGCAACGCCAACCTATACTCTGAACAGCTGGAGCGGATGTATGCCGTTTTGGAGGAGAAGATGAACAGAAAACGCACTCTCCTACAGCAGGATAACGCAAGGCCTCACACCGCGCGAACGACCCGGAAAAATCTTCAGGAACTTGAGAGCATCGAACTGATGCCACACCAAGCATATAGTCCGGACCTTGCTCCGCCGGTTTATTACTTGTTGCGTTCCATGGCTCACTCCTTTCGCGGGTGGCACTTCAAAAACCAGGAGGAGGGGGCAGTTAGGGTGAAGGATTCTTCTCCTCGAAGGACAAGTACTGGTACCGCCACGGAATCGAAGAACTGGCAGACAGATGGCTAAAGACGGTGCAAAACGATGGCCTATACTTTGAATGCTAGTCAGCTTTCGTCGTAAAGGTACGTATGAAGACATCAAGTAATCCAAATATTGCAAAACATTCGACTCACCCTCTGTAGAACCGAAGAACTGGACCACAGATGGCTAAAGACGGAGCAACACAATGGCCTATACTTTGAATGCTAGTCAGCTTTCGTCGTTAACGTACGCATGATGACATAAAAGGATCCAAATATTGCAAAACATATGACTCACCCTCTGTAGAATCAAAGAACTGGCACACAGATCTTTGATTCTACAGAGGGTGAGTCGAATGTTTTGCATAAAAACAAGTAATCCAAATATTGCAAAACTTTCAACTCACCCTCTGTAAAATCGAATAACTGGCACACAGATGGCTAAAGACAGAGCAGCACAATGGCCTATACTTTGAATGCTAGTAAGCTTTCGTGGTAAAAGTACGTATGAAGACATAACGTGACCCAACTATTGCAAAACTTTCAACTCACCCTCTGTAGAATCGAAGAACTGGCACACAGATGGCTAAAGACGAAGCAACACAATGGTCTATACTTTGAATGCTAGTCAGCTTTCGTGGTAATAGTACGTATGAAGACATAAAGTGATCCAAATATTGCAAAACATTCGACTCACCTTCTGTAGAACCGAAGAACTGGCACACAGATGGCTAAAGACGGAGCAACATAATGGCCTATACTTTGAATGCTAGTCAGCTTTCGTCGTAAAGGTACGTATGAAGACATCCAGTTATCCAAATATTGCAAAACATTTGACTCACCCTCTGTAGAATCAAAGAACTGGCACACAGATGGCTAAAGACGGAGCAACACAATGGCCAATACTTTGCATGCTAGTCAGCTTTCGTCGTAAAGGTACGTATGAAGACATAATGTGATCCAACTATTGCAAAACTTTCGACTCACTCTTTGTAGAATCCAAGAACTGGCAGACAGATGGCTAAAGACGGAGCAACACAATGGTCTATACTTTGAATGCTAGTCAGCTTTCGTGGTAATAGTACGTATGAAGACATAAAGTGATCCAAATATTGCAAAACATTCGACTCACCTTCTGTAGAACCGAAGAACTGGCACACAGATGGCTAAAGACGGAGCAACATAATGGCCTATACTTTGAATGCAAGTCAGCTTTCGTCGTAAAGGTACGTATGATGACATAAAAGGATCCAAATATTGCAAAACATTCGACTCACCCTTTGTAGAATCAAAGAATTGGCACACAGATGGCTAAAGACGGAGCAACACGATGGCCTATACTTTGAATGCTAGTCAGCTTTCGTCGTAAAGGTACGTATGAAGACAAAAAGTAATCCAAATATTGCAAAACATTCGACTCACCCTCTGTAGAACCGAAGAACTGGTACACAGATGGCTAAAGACGGAGCAACACAATGGCCTATACTTTGAATGCTAGTCAGCTTTCGTCGTAAAGGTACGTATGATGACATAAAAGGATCCAAATATTGCAAAACATTCGACTCACTCTCTGTAGAATCAAAGAACTGGCACACAGATGGCTAAAGACGGAGCAACACGATGGCCTATACTTTGCATGCTAGTCAGCTTTCGTCGTAAAGGTACGTATGAAGACATCAAGTAATCCAAATATTGCAAAACATTCGACTCACCCTCTGTTGAACCGAAGACCTGGCACACAGATGGCTAAAGACGGAGCAACACAATGGCCTATACTTTGAATGGTAGTCAGCTTTCGTCGTTAAGGTACGTATGAAGACATAATGTAATCCAACTATTGCAAAACGTTTGACTCACCCTCTGTAGAATCAAAGAACTGGCACACAGATGGCTAAAGACGGAGCAACGCAGAGGCCTATACTTTGAAGGCTAATTAACTTTCGTCGTAAACGTACGTATAAAGACATAATGTGATCCAACTATTTGCAAAACTTTCGACTCACCCTCGGTAGAATCGAAGAACTGGCACACAGATGGCTAAAGACGGAGCAACACAATGGCCTATACTTTGAATGCTAGTCAGCTTTCGTCGTAAAGGTACGTATGATGACATAAAATGATCCAAATATTGCAAAACATATGACTCACCCTCTGTAGAATCAAAGAACTGGCACACAGATCTTTGATTCTACAGAGGGTGAGTCGAATGTTTTGCATAAAAACAAGTAATCCAAATATTGCACGTATGAAGACATCAAATAATCCAAATATTGCAAAACCTTCGACTCACCCTCTGTAAATTCGAAGAACTGGCAGGCAGATGGCTAAAGACGGTGCAACACGATGGCCTATACTTTGAATGCTACTCAGCTTTCGTGGTAAAGGTACGTATGAAGACATAAAGTGATCCAAATATTGCAAAACATTCGACTCACCCTGTGTAGAACCGAAGAACTGGCACACAGATGGCTAAAGACGGAGCAACACAATGGCCTATACTTTCAATGCTAGTCAGCTTTCGTGGTAAAGGTACGTTTGAAGACATAATGTGTTCCAACTATTGCAAAACTTTCGACTCACCCTCTGTAGAATTGAAGAACTGGCAGACAGATGGCTAAAGACGGTGCAACAAGATGACCAATACTTTGAATACTAGTCAGCTTTCGTCGTAAAGGTACGTATGAAGACATAAAGGGATCCAAATATTGCAAAGCATTTGACTCACCTTCTGTAGAATCGAAGAACTGGCAAACAGATGGCCAAAGACGGTGCAACACGATGACTTATACTTTGAATACTAGTCAGCTTTTGTCGTAAATGTACGTATGAAGACATCAAGTGTCCAAATATTGCAAAACGTTCGACTCACCCTCTGTAGAATCGAAGAACTGGCAGACAGATAGCTATAGACGGTGCAAAACTATGGCCTATACTTTGAATGCTAGTCAGCTTTCGTCATAAAGGTACGTATGAAAGCATAAAGGGATCCAAATACTGCAAAACGTTCTAGTCACCCTCTATAAATTGTTTGACAAATAGAAGTTTTTTGATCAAAGAACTGCATTGACTAACTATTGGAAGGTAAACTAACTGCAATTTTTAGCTGTCTTTGAGATATATGGTTGGGCTGGAAACAGATACCGATAATTACTGTGAGAAAAAAGCTTCGGTAAAAAGTCTTGTTCATAGCCTTTTCCATTAAAGCGAGATATCATGTTTTATGTATGAATGGCTTGAAAATTTCTAAAGCAGTTTTATTCAATTTTTATAATAAATTTTCCTTCACTTTTCAGAAATACCAAGCAATTTCTCAAAAAAACTGTCATATCATTGGACACAGTCTAGGTGCCCATGTTGCAGGATACGCCGGAGAGCGACTGAAGAATTTAGGAAGGATTAGCGGTAAGCACACATACTCTTAAACACACACACACACACAAAGAAAAATCATAAACTATTCGAATCTCGGAAGGGGTAATTTTTCAAAAAAGTAAAAAAGTTTAACAAGGTTTTATTATTAGTTAAATTACAAAAATGCCTTCCAACCAAATGAACAAACAAGACTTTATACATACAACATGACGCCAATGGCGTAGCCAGAAATTTCTAAAGCGGGGAGTGGGATCCATAGATTTGGTTCATTGGTGAAAGTCTCATATGTACAGTACATATACATTACTTTAAATTCGTACTCAGACTCTCTCAGGAGGGTCCGGACCCGAGGACCCCCCTTCTTGGCTACGCCTTTGCATGGTGTATATGATTTTTTTTTAAATAAATGTGGGGTGGCTAGCATAATAAAAACAATTTCGAGCAACGTCTGTGGGAAGACACACAGACACACACACACACACACATACACACACATTGTAACTAAAATTCTTAAATTATTTTGAAACACGATTTTTATAGGGACAGTGCCCTCGAAAAGAAAACTAAACTTCATAAAGTCTTTCTAAAGCACCCAATTTCAAAGCACTTGCTTACATGTAACGAGAATTCGGAAGCTCACTGATATGTAATCCCCGCAGTAAAATAAATATACATATTATCTTTTGTTTCAACCAAATTTAGAGACATAATCTGTACTATTTAAAAAAAAGCGAACTTTTGAGTTATGTTCTCTTAAAACAAATTGAAATTGAGAGTTTTGGGTGTTTTTATTCGAATTTCAGTACTCCTTCGGTAAACTAATATTTTTAACACAAAAGTTTTTTCAAATATTAAGTCTATTATGTTCATCCTTTCAATAGACACAAGACAAGAGCGTCCCAAATAAAGTTGGTCATAACTGCACTTCAAAGTATTCACATTTCGATAGACACATTGCTCGACATAAAAAATGCCACATAAATAACAACACCGTCTATAGTGCATCGCATAAATACAGAGACAGAACAAATTCTCGAATAAAAAAGAAACAACAACGTGCTGAAATGTACACCTCATATTTATAGCAAAAATAGCATAGGACACGCAGCTGCAAAAAAATTGGGGGAAACAACAATTCCAACGCCAAATACAAGAAAAAAACAGAAATATGCTGTCTCAAAAACATAAAGACTTACTAGTTATGAGCACCTCCGGTACGAATAGTGGAGCCGTTGTTCCGAATAACACTGAAAACTCTGAAACCCGATTGGGCATGCTATCCACCAAGTTATGTAAGTGTTCTAGACGGAGTGCGTACCTGCTTTGTTCAATCTGCTGTTTCAATGCCACCACACTTGAGAACTGCCGTCCATTCGTATACACATCACGAGCTAGGATACCCCAGAGGTTCTCGATAGAGTTCAGATCTAGACTGAGTGCTGGCCAATCCATTACGGTCGCATGATAAGTGTTAAACCAGCTTTTCGTTGATGCAAACCGATGGATAGAGGCATTGTCTTGCTGGAACAGATAATCAACACCCGCTAGAGTTTCGGCAAACGGTAGAAGGTGGCTGCTGAGTATGTCCTGATACGTTTCGGAGTTTTGCCTGCCTTGCAGAAAAGCGATATCCGTTGTCCCATTGAACGCAAAAGCTCCCCAGATTATCACAGATCCCCCTCCTTTCTGTTTGCTAAAGAAGGTGCGTGACTCGCGTCGTAAATCATGCCAATAGCGGTTCCAACCGTCAAGGCCGTCCAGGTTGAACATTTTCTCATCGGAGAAAATAGTTGTGATCCACTCGTCCGGCCAGTGCATGTGGCTGCTTGCCCATAACAATCTACCTTCCTTGTGACGCAGCATGAGGTGTGGCAGACTGCGCAGTTTACGGAGCACAATGTTGCGACTTTCCTTGATTCGTCGATGAATTGTGTCCTTTGAGATGGTGACACCAACAGTCCGAGAAACTTGACGTAGTGATAACCTTTGGGATGAAACTAAACGCATGATGGCACGATCAACTCGTTTGGTTGTTATTCGAGGCCTTCCATGCCATTTTCTGGCAGTTAACGCACCGCGTTTCGATAAAGTCTTATAAATGACTGCCCTAATCCTTCCCATGGCTTTAAAAAATTTTGCTACAGGCAATCCATTTGCTCTCAGTCTCCAAATCTTCTGCACCTCCTCACGAGAAAGTTGACTGTTGCGTAGCATTTCGGCAAATGAATGTCTGACGCCAGGTCCGCTGTCTTTTGTACGCTGGACTGAATTACGGCCCATGCGCGTGCGTACAACATGCAAATTTGTACATCTCCTTTGCATGTGGCTACTTTACATAGTTGTCTTTATATTTATGAGACACCTAAAATTACACTATTTCACTTTGTGGTGTTCTTTTCACACAATGCGGTCATATTGACGGATCGAAATGTTTGTTGTAGGGTTACGTCCAATTAGGTACCACTTCAGCTCCCTGCCTATATTCGCATTGCATTCACGGCGCAAAGTCGACTGTCTCTATATTTATGCGACGCACCTTATGTACGATATTTAAAGTTAAAAGATGAGAAGTATTTTTAATTAAAAACCCCACTAGTACTTTCGGGGTGACATTCACCCCGTCATCAAGTGGAACAGAGGTTATGTGATAATCGCACTAATATATAAGAGTACAGCAATGCACCACGGGTAAAAGATCTCAAGCGTCATAAGATTGTGATTGTTACCGTCGCAACCGAGCAACCGCACCCATGTAATTTCCAATGTCAAAACATTCACATAGTTATACAGAAATTTTGGAACATTATTAAAGGCAATTGTCAAATTTACATGTTGTTTTTAATTACTATAATTTAAAGTTCAAATTAACTACGTGGTTTTTCCATATTTTTGATATGTTTACAGGTGTATTGTCATTACAGCATCTGTCGTCCAGGGCTTCAATGTACAGGTTTTCAACTAGGTGTAGTTAGTGTGTGTACGCCGGAGTGTCCAACAGTCTGATATTCGCCCAGTCTGGTTGCAGTGTTCCACTTGCAACATTCCTAGATAATGCCATATTATTGCAGTTGGTTCGGATATCATATTTGTGTTTCTATACACGAATACCCAAGTTTCTCCTTGTGGACCCCACGTAGTTACTAACATTTTCACATGTTGAAGAGTCCAGCATTGGAATGTTATAAACTCCCCATTTGCTCATTATATTACTTGTTGCCTGATCTTTTTAATATACGATATAAGATTCCTTGTTCGGGTACCAAACTGTATATCACGTTTTGAGCACATACGTGATAGTACGTTAGTGATGTGTGGGTGCTGATCTAATGCTCCCACAAATCGTTTGTTAGGCTTTAGGTCTTGCTTCAGACTTGTGGATCTATCATTTATTATTCTGTGGTATATTCTGTTGACCAAAGTTCTTGGATATTCACGTTTGTCCGCCAACTCGGTCAAGAAATTTGAAATATGAACGCCGTTTGACTAAACGAAGTGCGTTCATACTGGCAGAAATTTCAGAGGTGGGAACGTGAATATCAGCAAGTTTAGCCTTAATAATACGGTGAATGGCGTCCACGGGTACATTAGGGTACAGTGAAATCACGTTCAGAGAGGCAAGTATGTAAGGACCTGAATGTGGCTGAATCATTCTGAATCTTTCAATTGCCCTAGTGGAGCTTTTGATAGAAAAAGGTGAGCTCCCTGCTAACTTAGCCAAATGTAGGGCAAGTGCTTTTTCGAGCGGTCGAGTAGGGCTAACGTAGCCCGCGACCAAAGGCCTAATATGTATATAGCCCCCTCCCCTTATGCAGTTTAAGACGCCCAAAGATATCGGACACACAACCCGATGGAGGGGAGGGGTAGTAAACGCTTTGGAAAAATCTTCAGGAAATGTATAAGCATTCTTCAATCTGGTCAACGCTGCGCAGGTTGCTCTGGTTGGATCACATTCGACTGCCTTACGTGGGATGGAAGATATAGCATCAAGCATTTTTTCTTGGTAAGTTGAGCTGTTTAATAAGACCGTTTGATGTGTGTATCCGCTGTCAGTATAGATATTTAATTATTATCTCTCATTGCAGCGAGTTGTTGCCTTTCTTTATTATACATTGATAATAATTTAGATTGCTACTGCACTTTGCTCCTTCGCAGGTGTCTATGAATTTGTACGCGTGCTACTTCATGTTCGTCATTAGGTAAGTTTCTAATGATACATTCCGTTTGTGGGACAACCTTAAAGACATTGGTCCTATTTAAGGTTGTCAACACAAACGGAATGCACCATTAGAAACTTTAGATACTTGTTGTTTAATGTTGTCCCACAAACGGAATGTATCATTAGAAACTTACCTAATGACGAACATGAAGTTGCACGCGTACAAATTCATAGACACCTACGAAGGAGCAAAATACAGCAGCAATCAAAATTATTAGCAGTGTATAATGAAGAAAGGCTACAACTCGCTGCAATGTTTTTTGTTTGTTTTAAGGTTTAACGACCACCGTGCGCAACTCAATGGGCTATAAGGAGTCGCCTGTCCCTAATTTAGGGCTACTGGTTCCAGGGAAGGGAGAGAGCCAGTGACGTAAGACAAACACAACATCCATGCCTCACCGGGATTCGAACCCGTACCCTTTTTGGACGAATGATCAGAAGCCATCGCTTAGACCACTGCGCCACCGGGACGGCCTCGCTGCAATGAGAGATAATAATGAAATATCTATACTGACAGCGGATACACACATCAAACGGTCTTATTAAACAGCTCAACTTACCAAGAAAAAATGCTTGATGCTATATCTTCCATCCCACGTAAGGCAGTCGAATGTGATCCAACCAGAGCAACCTGCGCAGCGTTGACCAGATTGAAGAATGCTTATACATTTCCTGAAGATTTTTCCAAAGCGTTTACTACCCCTCCCCTCCATCGGGTTGTGTGTCCGATATCTTTGGGCGTCTTAAACTGCATAAGGGGAGGGGGCTATATACATATTAGGCCTTTGGTCGCGGGCTACGTTAGCCCTACTCGACCGCTCGAAAAAGCACTTGCCCTACATTTGGCTAAGTTAGCAGGGAGCTCACCTTTTTCTATCAAAAGCTCCACTAGGGCAATTGAAAGATTCAGAATGATTCAGCCACATTCAGGTCCTTACATACTTGCCTCTCTGAATGTGATTTCACTGTACCCTAATGTACGCGTGGACGCCATTCACCGTATTATTAAGGCTAAACTTGCTGATATTCACGTTCCCACCTCTGAAATTTCTGCCAGTATGAACGCACTTCGTTTAGTCAAACGGCGTTCATATTTCAAATTTCTTGACAAAATTTACATGTAAACTGAAGGATCGCGCATGGGCTCCCCTCTTTCCGCGGTATTAGCAGAAATTCTGCTACAATACATTGAAAACAAAGTGCTCAATGAATTTCCTCTAGTCCCCAGTTTACTTTAAGTACGTCGACGACATCCTCGTGTTTTGGCCTCACTCACAGGATGACTTAAATCAATTCGCCAACGCACTCTCTTCAGTATTTCCCACTATCGGGCTCACGATAGAACGTGAATTTAATTTCTCACTAGCTTCTCTGGATTTTTGCATATTCCGTAATCAAGAAACTAATTTACTGTCTTTCTCTGTTTATCGTAAGCCAACTGATTGTAATAGCTTTATTCCGTTTAGCTCTTCACATCCAATTCCACAAAAAATATCTGCCATTAACTTTCTTATCAGAAGAGCCTTCACGCACTCTTCAAGTGAAAGTCATTTACAGTGTGAGATAAAGTTCATTTTCGAGTTGGCGGACAAACGTGAATATCCAAGAACTTTGGTCAACAGAATATACCACAGAATAATAAATGATAGATCCACAAGTCTGAAGCAAGACCTAAAGCCTAACAAACGATTTGTGGGAGCATTAGATCAGCACCCACACATCACTAACGTACTATCGCGTATGTGCTCAAAACGTGATATACAGTTTGGTACCCGAACAAGGAATCTTATATAGTATATTAAAAAGATCGGGCTACAACTAATATAATGAGCAAATGGGGAGTTTATAACATTCCAATGCTGGACTCCTTAACATGTGAAAATGTTAGTAACTACGTGGGGTCCACAAGGAGAAACTTGGGTATTCGTGTATAGAAACACAAATATGATATCCGAACCAACTGCAATAATATGGCATTATCTAGGAATGTTGCAAGTGGAACACTGCAACCAGACTGGGCGAATATCAGACTGTTGGACACTCCGGCGTACGCACACTAACTACACCTAGTTGAAAACCTGTACATTGAAGCCCTGGACGACAGATGCTGTAATGACAATACACCTGTAAACATATCAAAAATATGGAAAAACCACGTAGTTAATTTGAACTTTAAATTATAGTAATTAAAAACAACATGTAAATTTGACAATTGCCTTTAATAATGTTACAAAATTTCTGTATAACTACACTGGCGGAAAGTGAAAAAAGAACACCAAAAAGGAATAGGCGGATGATCATGAAATTTACATATGTTAATGGCGTCGAGTTTACGTAGGTGTGGTGTTAATTTCGGGACCAACCGATGAGCGCTTACGCCACAGCACGGCATAATATGCAAATTATCGTCGGTGGTATTTAAGGAGTACGGCAAAGTGAATGTAATCAGTCGTCAGCGTACGGACACGTGCGAAGATTCTGAAGAAGCTGCAATGCCTGGACATGGAAGACGTGTACGATTTCAATAGTTATCGGACTTTGAGCGAGGTCGTCTAGTCGGACTCCGCGGGGCCGGGAGGTCGTATCGTCGTATTGCCGAGCGAATTGGACAGGAAGTATCGGTGGTGGTACGATGGTGGCGTAGATGGTCCGAGGAACATTCCCACACGAGAAAACGTGGAACCGGGAGTCACAGACGGACTGATGAGCGGACCGATCGACGCATAAGAAGAGGGGCGTTGTCAAGCAGAACATCCACTGCGACGCAAATCTGAGCTGCCGTTGCACCTGAGGTGACTGTGCGTACAATCCGCAACCGTCTACTGGATACAGGACTACGTGCACGTGTGTCTCTGGCATGTGTACCTCTGACTCCAGCCCACCGTCAAGAACGGCTGCAGTGGTGTCGCCAACGTCTGCACTGGAGAACGCAATGGCGATCTGTCGTGTTCAGCGATGAAAGCAGATTCTGCTTGGGAGCCTCCGATGGCCGTATACGTGTTCGCAGACGCATAGGGGAGCGTCTCTACCCTTCTTGCATCCGCCAGCGACACACAGGGCATAGACTGGTCTCCTGGTGTGGGGAGCGATCAGCTATCACTACCGTACACAACCAGTGTTTGTACTGGGTACGTTAAACAGCACCTCCTACATCAACTTCATCATTCAGCCCGTTGTTGTGCCATTTGTAAGGTCGGTCCATCGTGGTGTTTTCCAGCAAGATAACGCACGCCCACACACGGCACGTGCAACGCAACATGCACTTCAGGGTGTGAGACAACGTCCATGGCCTGCACGTTCACCGGATTTGTCCCCCATTGATCACGAGTGGGATTTTATGGGACAACTACTTATCCGGTCTCCACGGGCGGCCACGACCATCCCCGATTTACTCGTCCAGGTTGAGGATGCTTGGAACTCAATACCCCAAACTTACATCCAACATCTGTACGACAGACTCCATGCCAGAATTGCACAGTGTGACGCAGTTCATGGAGGTTCAACCTCTTACTAACCATGTTACATAGAAATGTTTTTTTTCAGTTTACCAGCAAATAGAGCTGTATTTTGCCATAATGTTTTGATCACGTTATCCTCTGTATTCCGTTATTATGCTGTATAAATTTCGTTGGTATCAGACGTCTCCTTTTTGGTGTTCTTTTTTCCCTTTCCGCCAGTGTATGTGAATGTTTTGACGTTGGAAATTACATGGGTGCGTTTAATCGGTTGCGACGGTAACAATCACAATCTTGTGACGCTTGAGATCTTTTACCCGTGGTGCATTGCTGTGCTCTTATATATTAGTGCGAGTATCACATTACCTCTGTTCCACTTGATGACGGGGTGAATGTCACCCCGAAAGTACTAGTGGGGTTTTTAATTGTAAATACTCTTCATATTTTAACATTAAATATCATACATAGACGGTGTTTTTATGTATGTGACATATATTACTACGTTCAAAAAGTTCCGCAACATTTTATATTAAAAAAGAGTGAGTACAGATAATACCTGTTTATGCGATGTTTCCTTCGAAGTAGTTACCCTGCGCAACGATGCATTTTTGCCAGCGCTCATACAAAGATTTAAATGCAGATTGCAAGCCTTCTTTTGCCACATCCTCCAGTGCCTCCGTCGCAGCTCTTTGCACTTCTTTGGAACTTGAGAAGCGTTGCCCCTTAAGCAAATTCTTCATCTGGAGGAAAAAAGAAAAAGTCACACGGGGCAAAATCAGGGAAATAAGCTGGTTGTGGAAGAACGGGAATGTGATGTTTGGACAGGTAATCGGACACCAGGAGGGATCTGTGCGCCGGCGCATTATCGTGATGGAGCACCCACGAGTTGGTCTTCCAAAGATCGGATCGCTTGCGACTCACTGATTCCCGGAGACGTTTCAGGATGTTGACATGCTCTTCTTTAGTGACTGCACGACCATGTTGAAGGGATTCCTTGTGTACGACCCCTTGCAATCGAAGAAAACTGGTCACAAGACCTTTCCTTTGGAGCGATCAGCGTTGAACTGTTTCGGTCGTGGTGACGACGATGATTTCCATACTTTTGACTGTCGGTTGGATTGGGGGTCGTATATAAAGCACCAAGTCTCATCGCCAGTGATCAATCGATTCAAGAGATCGGGATCTGAATCCACTGCATCGATGTTATCCCCGCAAACTTGCATGCGCTCATCCATTTTTTCTTGTGTCAGGTTTTTGGGAACAATTTGTTGGCACACGTGATGCATGCCTAGTTTCTCTGATAAAATGGCAGGGCAACTTCCAACTAAGATGCCGGCAACATCTGCAATCGCTGCAACAGTTTTTCGACGATCATTTTTCACAATTTCTCTGACAATGACGACTTGTTCATCCGTTGTGGATGTTGAAGGTCGTCCTGAACCTCTCATCATCCTCGATACTCTGTCGCCCGTTTTCGAATCGTCGATGCCACTCATAAACTCTAGCTCGACTCATTGCACTCTACCCCACGCTGACTTAATCATTTGAAAAGTCTCAACGAAAGATTTTCCGAGCAGAACACAAAATTTTACACTTGAACGCTGTTCAAAATTCGACATCGGTGTCCTCGCGGCGGAGAGCCTCGAATGCCTGTAATCACGAACTACGCACATTCACTGCACGTGTTGGATCTGGATAAACCGGTTCTGGCTGGTCGGTTATACCATGCTTTTCGCTTGCTCAGCGGGGAATGACCTAATTCACTGACATTTGGCAAAATATTCTAAAAGTTCCAGAACTTTTTGAACGAAATTGCTTTTATCTTTATAGAAAGTGCCACACAAGGAAATATTTGTTAGACCACCATTAAAATTGGTGGGTACAGTTGGGTTATGTAAATGATCGCCGGTGCGTACCAATTACATGATAAGTAAGGGAGATAAAAGGGCAAAAGGCTTCGTGTAGCTAAGTTTGGTCGTCCCCAACTTGCCGAGTGAACCACTGCATCAGAGGGACCTCGGTGGCGAAAGCACGTGTGAGGAGTGTAAATATTCTGTGTAGCTAAGTTTGATCGTCATCACCTAAGCGTGTGGACCACTGCATCGGAGTGATCTCGTTGGCGAAAGCACACGTAAGGAGTGTAAATAATCAGCGTAGCTGAGTTTGGTTGTCCTCATATTGGACGTGTGGACCACTGCATCGGAGTGGTCTCCGTGGCGAAAGCACGTGTAAAAAGTGTAAATAATCAGCGTAGCTACGTTTGTCGTCCTCACCCGGGCGTGTGGACCACAGCATCGGAGTGATCTCGTTGGCGAAAGCACGTGTAAGTAGTGAACATAATCAGCGTAGTTAATTTGGTCGTCCTCACTTGAGCGTGTGGACCACTGCATCGGAGTGATCACGTTTCGAAAGCACATGTGAGGAGTGCAAATAATCACCGTAGCTAAGTTTGGTCGTCCTAACCCGGCGTGGGGATCACTATATGGGAGTCATCTCTGTGGCAAAAGCACCTTTAAGGAGTGTACATAATCAGCGTAGTTAAGTTTAGTGTTCCTTACCTGGGCGATTAGACCACTGCATCGGAGTGATCTCGGTGGCGAAAGTACGTGTAAGGAGTGTAAATAATCAGCGTAGCTGAATTCCTTCGTCCTCACCTGGGCGTGTGGACCACTGCATCGGAGTGATCTCGGTGGCGAAAGCACGTCTAAGGAGTGTAAATAATCAGCGTAGCTAAGTTTGGTCGGCCTCACCTGGGCGTGTGGGCCACTGCGTCTGAGTGATCTCGGTGGCGAAAGCACGTGTAAGTAGTGTAAATAACACTGGTCGGCAAAAAAAAATTTTTTCGAGCCCTTACACCAATCCTGCTGATTCTTATGTAAAACAACCTCCTGAAGCCGAATATGACCCCCGTTTTCCCCCATCACCCACCGTTTTCGGGAGAGCTCCCCCCCCCCCACCCACACACACCTAATTTTATCACTTTCCGATAATTTGAAGGGATGAAAAGGATTATTTCAGCCTTTACATTTCTTCTGAGAGGCTACAGAGGTGAAAAGTTATAAAACATGAACATCTGTAGCAAGAAAGTAGATTTGGGGGATTTGTCCCCCCCCCAATTGTAAAGAAATAATTAAAAATGATCGATTTTTTACGATTTTTTTATCAATTTTCGGTAATATGTTATGGACATGAATTTTATTTGGAGGGGTGAAAAGGACTATTTATTTTAGCTGTAAAGAATAATATATAAAAAGTAAAATACAAATGTAAAGTATAATAAATAAATAAGATAAGTACCTTCATTTGGTGCTTGCTTTCCTTTTGTACCCTGAGGTAGAAGTTTCTCGTACCAAACACCAGCAGTACTCTGCTAACATTCTCGTAATTCTAAACCATCATAATGCCTGAAAATCTCCTCTCGATCTTATTGATGTCTTGATGGAATCGTTCCCCGTGTTCATCGGAAACTGCTCCTAAATTTTCAGGGAAGAAGTCCAGGTGTGAGTGCAGGAAATGCACTTTAAGGGACTTGTTACACCCCATGGCCTTGTACGCTGACAGCAATTCCTCGACATGAGCGGCATAATCATCACTTTTGCTGTTACCCAAAAGTTCTTACACACGTTTTGGAATGCAAGCCAAGCTCTTTTTTCTTTTCGATTCAGGTGTTCAATAAACGTCGAATCTTCGAAAAGTTGTCTAATCTGGGGGCCCACGAAAACTCCTTCCTCGATTTTAGTCTCACTAAGACGAGGAAATTTATTTTTCAAAAATTGAAATGCATCACCTGTCTTTTATTTTTCAAAAATTGAAATGCATCTCCTGTCTTTTATTTTTCAAAAATTGAGATGCATCCCAGTTTGATGTGCAAAGGCGGCAAGTAAATATTTTCCTTCGGGACCAGAGGATCATGAACGACATTTTTCTGACCGCGAGTAAAACTTTCTCGCAGAGGCCAGTTCCGTACGATGTAATGTTTGTCTCGTGCTCGGCTGTCCCATTCGCAAAGGAAGCAGCAGTATTTTGTGAAGCCTGGTTGCAGGCCCGCGAGTACAGCAACAACTTTTAAGTCAGCGCAAATTTTCCAATTATAATCATGATAACAGATTTTATCAAGGATTCGGTTGATGTTTTCGTTCGTCTCCTTCATACCCACAGAGTATGCAACCGGGACTGATGGTAACTCATTCCCATTGACCAACAGGACAACTTTCAAGCTTGTCTTTGATGAGTCTATAAACAGTCGCCATTTGTCTGGGTCACATGTTATCTTCAGTTCTATCATCAATGCATTTGAATTAGGGCAGAACACTAAGCCTTCATCTTCCAAAAAAAGTAATTGCAGGGTTGACTGTCTGGTCCTGTAAGAAGACATTTTTACGCCCTTTTCTAAGAGATTCCACTGCTGAAGTCGAGATCCAAGAAGTTGAGATTTAGTCTTAGGTAACTCCAAATCCCTGACGGGATCATTCAATTCCGACTGAGTAACGAGGTGAGGTTTTCGATGAGCTGAATCAGCAAAACACTCTTCATCATCAGTGGACGTATCATGTGATGGTCCAAGCTGTGGCTCAAAGTATGTCACATCCGTTTCTGGCTCTAGAGTATAGGTTTTTGGGGGCACTGGGATTGGCAATGATTCGTTGTGAGGAACTGGTCTTAGAGCTGAAGGGATATTAGGATACTGAATTGTATGCTTACTTTTGTTGCTAGATAACCCGACGGTGGAAGTCATACAAAAGTAACAATCTGTGAGATGACAGCGAGGTTCGCGCCAAACCATGGGCACAGCAAATGGCATTGATTTACGGGTACCTTTCAGCCATTTGGTCAAGCTACTGTAACAAGTAGTGCAGCAAACTGTGGGAGCCCAATTCTTGTCCTGATCGCCAACTTTGCAATCAAAGTAAAATTTATAAGCAGTATTAAGAAGCAAAGAAAGAGGTTTTCGTTGCGCTTTAAAAGTCAATTCCCCGCAAACATAGCAGAATTTATCGGGATGAATTATATACTCGCGTGGAATAATTAAACAGTAAATAAATGCTCTATATTAATCACAAATTACACTCATGTACTGTAATTTACTTGGAAAAGGCCGGTGTGAAAAAAATTCTACCGTTTGACACAATTTAAACAACTTGGAAACACAGAATTCCCGCCTAGAACACCGACAAGTAGACTCAACGATCGTTACAGATCAACTGAGGGAAGATAATGCTTACAGTGCAGGATTATCGTGATAAGAGCAATGCAAGTTTGACCTTGTCAAAGCCCGTGTAAATCTGTGCGCGATTCCCGTCGGAACCTGTTCGCGCGAGGTATTGAGAGAGCCAGCGTGGCAGAGTGAATGTTCCGAACTGTTGCTATATATTTTTATTACTGTTGCTATATATTCTTATTATTTGCGGGTTTTTTGGGGGAGGATCAGAGGGGCTGGAAGCTGGAATATGTAGCAAATAAGTGAAAAAATTGCTAAAAAACCGGAAAAATCAATCATTTGTAAGGATTTCTTTATAATTTTTTTTTGGGGGAATCCCCCAAATCTACCTCCTTGATACAGATGTTCATGTTTTATAACTTTTCACCTCTGTAGCCCCTCAGAAGAAATGTAAAGGCTGAAATAATCCTTTTCATCCCTCCAAATTATCGGAAAGTGATAAAATTCGGTGGGGGGGGTCCTCTAAAAACGGTGGGTGATGGAGGAAAACGGGGGTCTTATTCGGATTCAGGAGGTCGTTTTACATAAGAATCAGCAGGAATGGTGTCAGGGCCGATTTTCATGCCGACCAGTGTAATCACCGTAGCTAAGTTTGGTCGTCCTCAATTGGGCGTGAGGACCACTGCATCGGCGTGATCCTGATGTCGAAAGAACGTGTAAGGAGTGTAAATAATCAGCTTAGCTATGTTTGGTCGTCCTCACCTAGGCGTGTGGACCACTGCATCGGAGTCATCTCGGTGGCGAAAGCACGTGTAAGGAGTGTAAATAATCAGCGTAGCTAAGTATTTATTTGGAGGGTGAAAAGGACTATTTATTTTAGCTGTAAAGAATAATATATAAAAAGTAAAATACAAATGTAAAGTATAATAAATAAATAAGATAAGTACCTTCATTTGGTGCTTGCTTTCCTTTTGTACCCTGAGGTAGAAGTTTCTCGTACCAAACACCAGCAGTACTCTGCTAACATGCTCGTAATTCTAAACCATCACAATGCCTGAAAATCTCCTCTCGATCTTATTGATGTCTTGATGGAATCGTTCCCCGTGTTCATCGGAAACTGCTCCTAAATTTTCAGGGAAGAAGTCCAGGTGTGAGTGCAGGAAATGCACTTTAAGGGACATGTTACACCCCATGGCCTTGTACGCTGACAGCAATTCCTCGACATGAGCGGCATAATCATCACTTTTGCTGTTACCCAAAAAGTTCTTACACACGTTTTGGAATGCAAGCCAAGCTCTTTTTTCTTTTCGATTCAGGTGTTCAATAAACGTCGAATCTTCGAAAAGTTGTCTAATCTGGGGGCCCACGAAAACTCCTTCCTCGATTTTAGTCTCACTAAGACGAGGAAATTTATTTTTCAAAAATTGAAATGCATCACCTGTCTTTTATTTTTCAAAAATTGAAATGCATCACCTGTCTTTTATTTTTCAAAAATTGAAATGCATCCCAGTTTGATGTGCAAAGGCGGCAAGTAAATATTTTCCTTCGGGACCAGAGGATCATGAACGACATTTTTCTGACCGCGAGTAAAACTTTCTCGCAGAGGCCAGTTCCGTACGATGTAATGTTTGTCTCGTGCTCGGCTGTCCCATTCGCATAGGAAGCAGCAGTATTTTGTGAAGCCTGATTGCAGGCCCGCGAGTACAGCAACAACTTTTAAGTCAGCGCAAATTTTCCAATTATAATCATGATAACAGATTTTATCAAGGATTCGGTTGATGTTTTCGTTCGTCTCCTTCATACCCACAGAGTATGCAACCGGGACTGATGGTAACTCATTCCCATTGACCAACAGGACAACTTTCAAGCTTGTCTTTGATGAGTCTATAAACAGTCGCCATTTGTCTGGGTCACATGTTATCTTCAGTTCTATCATCAATGCATTTGAATTAGGGCAGAACTCTAAGCCTTCATCTTCCAAAAAAAGTAATTGCAGGGTTGACTGTCTGGTCCTGTAAGAAGACATTTTTACGCCCTTTTCTAAGAGATTCCACTGCTGAAGTCGAGATCCAAGAAGTTGAGATTTAGTCTTAGGTAACTCCAAATCCCTGACGGGATCATTCAATTCCGACTGAGTAACGAGGTGAGGTTTTCGATGAGCTGAATCAGCAAAACACTCTTCATCATCAGTGGACGTATCATGTGATGGTCCAAGCTGTGGCTCAAAGTATGTCACATCCGTTTCTGGCTCTAGAGTATAGGTTTTGGGGGGCACTGGGATTGGCAATGATTCGTTGTGAGGAACTGGTCTTAGAGCTGAAGGGATATTAGGATACTGAATTGTATGCTTACTTTTGTTGCTAGATAACCCGACGGTGGAAGTCATACAAAAGTAACAATCTGTGAGATGACAGCGAGGTTCGCGCCAAACCATGGGCACAGCAAATGGCATTGATTTACGGGTACCTTTCAGCCATTTGGTCAAGCTACTGTAACAAGTAGTGCAGCAAACTGTGGGAGCCCAATTCTTGTCCTGATCGCCAACTTTGCAATCAAAGTAAAATTTATAAGCAGTATTAAGAAGCAAAGAAAGGGGTTTTCGTTGCGCTTTAAAAGTCAATTCCCCGCAAACATAGCAGAATTTATCGGCATGAATTATACACTCGCGTGGAATAATAAAACAGTAAATAAATGCTCTATATTAATCACAAATTACACTCACGTACTGTAATTTACTTGGAAAAGGCCGGTGTGAAAAAATTTCTACCGTTTGACACAATTTAAACAACTTGGAAACACAGAATTCCCGCCTAGAACACCGACAAGTAGACTCAACGATCGTTACAGATCAACTGAGGGAAGATAATGCTTACAGTGCAGGATTATCGTGATAAGAGCAATGCAAGTTTGACCTTGTCAAAGCCCGTGTAAATCTGTGCGCGATTCCCGTCGGAACCTGTTCGCGCGAGGTATTGAGAGAGCCAGCGTGGCAGAGTGAATGTTCCGAACTGTTGCTATATATTTTTATTACTGTTGCTATATATTCTTATTATTTGCGGGTTTTTTGGGGGAGGATCAGAGGGGCTGGAAGCTGGAATATGTAGCAAATAAGTGAAAAAATTGCCAAAAAACCGGAAAAATCAATCATTTGTAAGGATTTCTTTATAATTTTTTTTTGGGGGAATCCCCCCAAATCTACCTCCTTGATACAGATGTTCATGTTTTATAACTTTTCACCTCTGTAGCCCCTCAGAAGAAATGTAAAGGCTGAAATAATCCTTTTCATCCCTCCAAATTATCGGAAAGTGATAAAATTCGGTGGGGGGGGGGGGGGCTCCCCTAAAAACGGTGGGTGATGGAGGAAAACGGGGGTCTTATTCGGATTCAGGAGGTCGTTTTACATAAGAATCAGCAGGAATGGTGTCAGGGCCGATTTTCATGCCGACCAGTGTAATCACCGTAGCTAAGTTTGGTCGTCCTCAATTGGGCGTGTGGACCACTGCATCGGCGTGATCTTGATGTCGAAAGAACGTGTAAGGAGTGTAAATAATCAGCTTAGCTATGTTTGGTCGTCCTCACCTAGGCGTGTGGACCACTGCATCGGAGTCATCTCGGTGGCGAAAGCACGTGTAAGGAGTGTAAATAATCAGCGTAGCTAAGTTTGGTCGTCCTCACCCGCACGTGTGGATCACTGTATCGGGGTCATTTCGGTGGCGAAAGCACATGTAAGGAATGTCAATAATCAGCGTAGTTAAGTTTAGTGTTCCTTACCTGGGCGATTGGACCATGCATCGTAGTGATTTCGGTGGCGAAAGCACGTGTAAGGAGTGTAAATAATCAGCGTAGCTACGTTTTGCTGTCCTCACCCGGGCGTGTGAACCACAGCATCGGAGTGATCTCGTTGACGAAAGCACGTGTAAGGAGTGAACATAATCAGCGTAGCTAGTTTGGTCGTCCTCACTTCAGCATATGGACCACTGCATCGGAGTGATCACGTTTCGAAAGCACATGTAAGGAGTGCAAATAATCACCGAAGCTAAGTTTGGTCGTTCTAACCCGGGCGTGGGGATCACTGTATGGGAGTCATCTCTGTGGCGAAAGCACATTTAAGGAGTGTAAATTATCAGCGTAGTTAAGTTTGGTGTTCCTTACCGGGGCGATTGGACCACTGCATCGGAGTGATCTCGGGGGTGAAAGTAAGTTTAAGGAGTGTAAATAATCAGCGTAGCTGAATTCCTTCGTCCTCACCTGGACATGTGGACCAGTGCATCGAGGTGATCTCGGTGGCGAAACCACGTTTAAGGAGTGTAAATAATCAGCGTAGTTAAGTTTGGTCGTCCTCACCCGGGCGTGTGGACCACTGCATCGGAGTGATCTCGCTGGCGAAAGCTCGTGTAAGGCGTGAAAACAATCAGCGTAGCGATGTTTGGTCGTCCTCACCTGGGTGTGTGTACCACTGCATCGGAGTGATCTCGGTGGCGAGAGCAAGTGTAAGGAGTGTAAATAATTAGCGCAGCTAAGTTTGGTCGTTCTCACGTGGGCGTGTGGACCACTGTATCGGAGTGATCTTGGGGGCTAAAGCACGTGTAAGGAGTGTAAATAATCAATGCTGCTAAGTTTTGTCGTCCTCACCTGGGCGTGTGGACCACTGCATCGGTGGTGGGAACACGTGGAAGGAGTAAGAATGCGTGGGCGACGTCATCAGGAATCCTACTATAACACTGACACGTTTACCAGAGGCTTCATCATATGGTTGAGTACGGTTGGTTGGTCCCCGTATCACGTCATCACGTCGCGGAGAAAACGCATTGAGATACAACAACTGTCCGCCGAATGTGGCGACAGTAGTTAGAGGATAGTGACGTATTTTGCTGTAGTGGAACTGGTGCAAGTACGCAGACGTCCGAACGCCTCAATCGCTGCATTTCATAGGGAAACGTAGCAGTCGCAGAATCCACAGCGGACGACATTCGACCAGGTGTACATGCTGCTACGGACACGGACTGTGAATCGGAGGTTGACTGAAAATCACGACTGCCACTCATTACAGCACATCGTTGAGCAAAGTTACAGTGGTGCCATACCAGAAATGCGTGGCGGTAAGAATGAAATAATGACGTATTCAGCGACGAGTCTCCCTTCCGTCTCAGCGCCAACGACCGCCGATTCAGGGTCTGAAGACAATGTTGTGCAGGTTTGGGGTGCTATGTTCACCGCTTGTACCTATAGTAGGTACAACGACAGCACGACGATATGTCGATGAGTGCTTCAGCCCGTTTGTTACCATACCTCGTGGTGTCCCTGATGTCCACTTTGAATAAGATAACGTCGAAAAGCACACTGTCTGACAGTGCCTATAAAGAATCCATATGTTGCTGGCATGCACGATACCCAGACTTCTGCCTAATGGAGAACGCGTGGGACGTCATTGGCAGATGACTTAACGCTTCTGCACGATCCCATCGCAATGTCGATCAATTGTGAACATTGGTTAGGCGAGAGGATCGTCTCATAGTCCAACAAGGCCGAACAGCTCGGACGGCTTCTCTGTCGAAATGTAGCGGCCTCTACGCAGCATCCTGTATCACCGCGCACCGTTGCGAGACGACTTGCAGAGGCAGGACTCCATTATCGTCGCTCCTTCTGACGTCTTTCATTAACCACCCTACCTCGGCTGCTTCGTCTGGAGTGGTGTTGTGTCCAGGCATCATGGTGCGTTTCAGTCTAGAGTCGCATCCTTTTAGGGACGAATCCCGCTTCTGTCTCGAAGCTTATGATCACCGCATTCGTATATGCAGGACTGGGCTGCGCTCACACCTGGACTGTTTTGGAGCGGTACATCGCCACTACTAGGGGTGTTATCGTGTGGGGAGCCATCTCTTATGACAGCGGAATGCCCCTAGTCGAATTAGTAGGGACGTTAACAGCACAGCGATATGTTCAAGATATCCTGCGACTGGTGCCTTTTGCGTCACATCTGCCAGGAACCATTTAGCAGCACAATAATGTCGGCCACACACGGCTCGTCTCTCCCATGGCCCCATATTGTTGCAACCCACCTTTAGCGAGCCAGGCCCCTAGATCTTTCTCCGCTCGAGCATGCTTGGGACGGCAGCTGTGGCCGTCACGGCATATCGAGGATCTTGTGCAGCAGTTAAAGGACCCTTGGCACTATTTGCCACAGTACAACCGACAACATAAGAGTTTTCTTTAACTCCATGCCACTTCATAGATCAGTGTGCATTGCAGCCAGAGGTAGCTTTACGAGGTATTAATCTGTAACAGTTATGCAGCAACTCTTCTGAAATAAACAGTCCTAGTGTTGTCATATTGTAATCACTTATTTATCTTTTTCTCCACAATGCACGTGCTAAGTTTCATTATGACGGGAGGATTGCTTTTAGGTGCATCAGGTTTGTTTTCTAAGAGTGCATATAAAACTAGTCCAAATCATTAATTTGATTCCCAGAATCCCATCGGAATTCACCGGCAAGGATTTCGAACTCTAGTAAACTTCTAAAATAAAAATATATATATATATATTGATATTTTAACACTTAAACAAAGTCAATAGTCATAAAACAGATTACATAACCTGTTGTGTTGATGTCTAGCCTGTGTAGCATTCAAACAGAAGTATGTCAAATAAGAATACGTAATACTCAAATATAAGTGTGCACGTAGTATCAAGCATATATGCATAGCACACAAATTGGAGTCTACAAAAATGAAATGGCATTTCTGAAATGAAAACCTATAACCAGTGAAATGAAGGAACCCTTGCAGTGCCGAAGCACGGACACCAGTAGTGTTCCAAACAAATTCTAAGCATAAAAATGCTGCAACCTGCACCCTGTCTTGACTGCTGGGGCAGGGTCACAGTGATTAATGGGATATATGATAACCGCAGTACAGTGGTGTGCAATCAGACTGCCTATCAATGCTGAGTTCGGGATCGCTTTTAAGAACCCGAGCCAGAATTTCATTTTGCAAGATAGAGCCGGGCCCGCTACGTCGGTTACTTGAAGGACAGCTCCGAGCCAGACGCCCTGTAGCGTGCATTCCACTTACTCCAAACCACTGCCGTTTGCGACGTCAGTGGTGTCAAGCTAGAGCTCATTGGAGGACGGAGTGGAGATCTGTTGTGTTTTCTGATGAAAGCCGATTCTGCCTGGGTGCCAGTGATGGCCGTGTGTTGGTTAGAAGGAGGCCAGGTGAGCGCCTGCAACCAACCTGTCTGCGGCCGAGACACACTGGACCTACACCTGGAGTTATGGTCTGGGGAGCAATTTCCTATGACAGCAGGAGCACTCTCGTGGTTATCCCACGCACCCTGACGGCACAGTTGTACGTCTGTCTGGTGATTCAACCTGTTGTGCTGCCATTCATGAACAGCATTCCAGGGGGTGTTTTCCAACAGAATAACGCTCGTCCGCATACCGCTGTTGTAACCCAACATGCTCTACAGAGTGTCGACATGTTGCCGAGGCCTGCTAGATTACCAGATCTTTCACCAATCGAGCACGTATGGGACATCATTGGACGAAAACTCCAGCGTCACCCCCAACCAGCATTAACCGTCCCTGTATTGACCGACCAAGTGCAACAGGCATGGAACTCCATCCCACAAACTGACATCCCGCACCTGTACGACACAATGCATAAACGTTTGCGTGCTTGCATTCAACATTCTGGCGGTTACACCGGTTATTAATGTACCAGCATTTCACATTTAAAATGGCTCTTCTCGCGCTTACAATAAGCTGTGATCTTAAAACCTCAATCGATTACATATGTTACCTGCACAAATGTATTGCCGCCATTTCATTCCTCTACAACTATTTTTTCGTGGTGTTGGGATTTTTTTTCCGTCAGTGTATAAACAGAATTAACAATCACGTATCCCACCAAACATTTCACCAGTAGTTATTTCTATTCAGTTTTTGACGTACACGATTGCATTTAGTACGAAGTTACCTGAATGGAAAAAAAGTCAGTTGGATGGTTCAGATGATAAAAAGTCAGTGAGGAAACTGAAACTATGAAAAAAATATATATTTCTAACTGTGAAATCTGACAGAAACATGGCAAACAGGAAATATAAACCTAGAAGCTGCATTCAAATTAAGGTTATGTCACGGATTTAGTTCATATTGTTTTTTAAAAGAAATTATTTGATGGCAAAACTTTTTCACCATGATCGAGAGCTTACGGCTCCCATTGTTAAGTCAGTTGGAATAGAATCAGAGCCGTAGTTAGCCTGCTAGGCAAGCAAGCCCCCTGGAAGAAAGACGCTGTAAATTCTGTGAACATTTATTTTCGGTGGTTCATGGAAATTTCTTTTATATTTCATTGTAAGCATGAACAATTTATTTATTCGTGTATTGCACGTTTTTAAATGAAAAGCAAAACTGAAATGGCAGCAGGAACGATGGATAACTCAAAAGAAATTACTTCTAAAAGTGAATCAATAGGAACAGCTGCACCAATAATTTTCTGCTACATGAGCACCAGACGTGTTGCTGCTGCTAAGGGTCAGGCAAGAGAGAAACTCCTTTTATTTTATTTATTTATCTATTTTTTGGAGAAATGTAAAATATGCAAAAACACCCTCCCCCCTCAAAAAAAAAAAAAAAGCAGAGAGAGAGAGGATGTGGAATCATAGTTGCGCGTACGGATGAAACGCTGTTCGTCACTTGGTAGCTTTCAACTTCTTTCTGTTTATTGTTTTGCGGAAAGTAGGAGCGGTTTTGCTATGCATGTTAGGCAGAAGAAGTATTTATTGGCGGGAATTTGAGGGCTTTCTGTTTTTGAGTGGGGATGGGAGGTTTGACTGTTGACCACGATAAGGAGAGACTATTTCCAAGTTCCAACGAAGGAGAATCGCGATTAAAGATGGAGAAAAAAAAAGAGTCGAAATTCGGCACCAATAACTCCTCGATGCCGTTTAAGGTTGATTCTCGAAGAGGAACCAAAAATCGCAAACTAAAAAAATAAAAAAAATTTCATGCTATTTGAGAGTTATATTTTCTCCAGCGATAATGACCCTGCAACCCATCCATCTTCAAACAAATTTTGGTAATGCGATTCTTTTTTATATTTCAAGATAGTTCAGCCATCCCCCTCCCCCGTGTTTCATGTTTTGAATGGTTTTTTTTCTTTTGCTTTCAGCATGGAGAACTAGTGGAGTAAATCAACAGAGCGAAGCAACATACAAAGCAAAATTTGCATCTGTATCTGGTTCCGAGACCTACCTACGACGCTGAATAGAATAGGTGTGAGTACAGAATAGGTGTGAATAGAATAGGTGTGAGTACAGAATAGGTGTGAATAGAATAGGTGTGAGTACAGTTGTTTAATATCCTGTTAAAGGTTTGGCCAAATGTTTATGAGAATATTACTGGGAAGTCAGAGAGAGGTTTTTATTGAGAACAACACTAGAAGGAATATTAGTTCTTGTAGATACTGTAAGATGGTAGCTCTTTTTTGTTTCAAGTGTTAATGACCACCATGATCAGCTTTTAGGGCTATGGGTGGTCACCCATCCCTAATTTGGGGCCATTGGTTCCAGAGAACCAGTGCCGTTGGACTAACACACCACCCACATGCATGACTTGAGATTGGGCTCTCCTCATACAAACAATCAGGAGACTTGAGATTGGGCTCTCCTCATACAAACAATCAGGAGACTTGAGATTGGACTCTCCTCATACAAACAATCAGGAGACTTGAGATTGGGCACTCCTCATACAAACAATCAGGAGACTTGAGATTGGGCTCTCCTCATACAAACAATCAGGAGACTTGAGATTGGGCTCTCCTCATACAAACAATCAGGAGACTTGAGATTGGGCTCTCCTCATACAAACAATCAGGAGCAAGCATCTCATATCACTCGTCCACTGGGCCGGCAATAATGGTTTTGATCAATGTCTGTAGATGTCTAATACCTGGTAAAAAAAATGGTACCATGAAAAAAATTAAACGCACGGTACTTTAGGTAACACACGCTAATCTACAGGGTGTTTCACTCGTATGCGGCCCCCAATTATCGTTTACTACAGACATAATATACAAACAAGACGGTTGCAACTATCGGAGTACAGACATGGATAGAGACAAATTTAAATGCAACACGACTCCGGCATGTCTCGCCTGCGTGGCGCCGCATTGCAACCGCTATAGGAACCGTCACGAACTTCCGACGTTGAGTTCCCCACACCCCGATAAGCTCAGTTCACGGCCAGTGTCGGTGCGGTAAACATTCACACGATTGAGCAGAAAGTGTTCTTGGTCAAATCACATTCGACAGCGGGTTCATTCAAGGTTACGCGCTCGAATTTCACAAAGCGGTTTAATGTTGCAGCGCCGTCAAAAAGGGCGATACAGAAGACGATGAAAAAAAATTGGAGACAACAGCCACGTTGGTGAATGTCCACGGAGGCGACTGACAAGCAATGACCGAGAAAACACTGCAGGACTTGCCTAACAGGTTGCTTAACTCACCGAAAAAGTTTTTACGGTAACTGTCTCAAGAAATTAACTTGTCACCTTCGACTTGTCACAGAGCAGCAAAAAAAAAAAAAAGAAAAAAGGGAACATTCGCCCGTATCGAGTATCATCCGTAGTGCAGGAACCGCAGGGTTCCGATTTCGCAAAAAGTGTGTAATACTGCTACTGGTTTCATACCTTCGTGGCTGAAAACGATGACATCCTGGACGCAACATTTTTCTCAGACGAAGCGTGGTTCTACCTGTCTGGGTGCGTCTATTCTCAGAATATGCGCTTGTGGGCTGAAGTAAATCCACATGCGATTCATGAACATCCACTGAATGACCTCAAGATTGGATTGTGGTGCGCCATGTCGCGCCTGTAACGTACCAGGAGATGTGACGTACCTGCCCGAAGGACGCACACGACATAAAGGCAGATAGGAATCAGAATAAAACGTCCGCGTAGCTCAATTGGTAGAGCAACTTATTCCGGAATGAGGGGACCCGGGTTCGAATCCTGCGCGGATAAAAATGACGGAGAAATTTACTTCGTTATAATGGTGCCCGAACTATCCGGATGACCCGACCGTTCAAAATATCGCAATGGTGTGATGTTATTTCCACACCGCGAGATAGGAAAAATAAGAGAATCCCTTCTCCAGCACTTCGAAAACAAAAAAAAAAAAAAAAAAAATAAGGGGGAGATGATGTAACGTACCAGGAGATGTGACGTACCTGCCAGAAGGACGCACACGACATAAAGGCAGATAGGAATCAGAATAAAACGTCCGCGTAGCTCAATTGGTAGAGCAACTTATTCCGGAATGAGGGGACCCGGGTTCGAATCCTGGCGCGGATAAAAATGACGGAGAAATTTACTTCGTTATACGCCGTGAGTCATAGGGCCCACATTCTTTGAAAGGACGGTGAACACAGACGTGTTCTGCGAAATCATTGACACATTTGTTAATCAGTTGGACGACATTGAGTTACAACGTGGATAAATCCAGCAAGACGAGGTGACCTGTCACACGCCCGAAAGGTCTGTCAGTTGTAACCAGCTTCTACGAGGATCGCACAATCTCCAAAGGAATATGGCCACCAAGATCTCCAGACCCCAGGCTCCCAGACTTCTTGTGGGGCGTGCTGAAGGGAAAGGTCTATGCCAATAAACCACACACTCTCCAGCAACTGAAAGCAAACATCGCAACTGACATCATCAGCCACACTCAGCTAATTGAGACATTCGCAAACATGGAGCGCCGGGTTGCCTGGTGCCTGCAGGAAGGAGGTGGCCACTACCAGCATTTGTGATGCGATACGTTGGGCATCTCTCAAGGTAGGTACTACCACAATTACATTTGCCTACCTTGTATACTATGTCTGTCATAAAAGATAACTCGGGGCCTCCTACGAGTGAAACACCCGTTATCAGTGCTGAAAGTTCCTTCACCAAACACCAACCCATTGATTTTTAGATCAAAAATTTTATAATCAAAGATTTCTGTCAATACGTGGCTGTATATTTATTGATTTTCTCGGGCAACTACGGTACTTCAATCAAGCGATCTGATTACTATTTGAACAACGGCTGCCCATACTCTCGTTTGTGTTGGCTTTATGCATAACGGGAACACAGTATAATAAACTTTTTTTTTGATTGGAGGTTTAACGACCACCGTGAGCAACTCAATGTGCTATAAGCAGTCGCCCGTCCCTAATTTAGGGTCACTGGTTCCAGGGAAGGGAGAGAGCCAGTGCCGTAAGACAAACACAACACCCATGCCTCACCGGGATTCGAACCCGGACCCCTTTCGGACGAATTATCAGAGGCCGTCGCTTAGACCACTGCGCCACCGGGGCTATATAATAAACTTGACAGTCTATTCTGGAACAGTATGAGTAGTATAAAAAGGCGGGTCCGGCGCCAAGGAGCAGCTCCTTCTAGAGAAGGAGCAGGGGCGTGGCCTGGCGCCAAAGGATGGGGGTGGCTTGAGGCCGAAGGATGGGGGCGTGGAGTGTGGCCGAAGGATGTGGGGGCGTGGCAGATGACGCTAGTGTGTTGGGTCGATGTGCTGCCCCCTAGCGGTGCTTTTTTGAACTTTTCTCGGGAGATTTATTGGACGTTGACAAATTTTTGAAGGAAGTTTTTTTGTCGTTTCCAATATATTTTTTTTTATTAAATTTATATTTTCAGGAATTCCCTGAGGTGTTATAATTTTTATAGACGTTGCATTACTTTTTTAATTCTTATATTGGTCCTCCCTCCAATTTTAATTTAGGCGAGGAAAGGCTTTGTTTGAAAAGATTTCGTTCCCGTTGATTCATGTTCCGCCATTTTAGTTTCACCACGTTGTCATTTTGTGAGCCATGTGTTTTGGGATGAGTCACAATTTTCTCTTTGACTCAGAA
Organism: Macrothele yani; assembly: GCA_039090855.1. Lineage (NCBI taxonomy): Eukaryota > Metazoa > Arthropoda > Arachnida > Araneae > Macrothelidae > Macrothele > Macrothele yani. The sequence continues at coordinate 140,527,267 of CM077023.1, forward strand.
AATTTTGTATGACACGTGTTTTGGGACGAGTGACTATGATGGGTGACGCATGTCGTGATAGCAGACATGACATCAGCCAACGCCATTTCCTCCGCGGGGTCGGTGGTTGACGTAATTTGAGATTCTGTTAGACGCCTTAAGTTCCAAGACTGATTTTTTTCAATAACTTGATCATTTTGCAACGAATTTATTCCTCATTTTTTCCCCTAATTTCCCATTTTATATTCATAATTTTTCAACGTAACGATTTTTTTATTTTCTTTGAGGAGACTTCACGCATTTTTAACGGACGTTCCAACATAAAGACGTTTTCCAAAGTTTTGTGCTGCAGACATAATCTTAAAACACGATTGTTTATTAATGTATTAACGTGTTCGTGGCATTTTCTGTTACATTTTTTAACGTTGTACCTTTTTCCACCGTACAAAGCCACAATTTTTTATGCACAGTTAAAATGTTTATTTATTTTTATTTTTTTATGACTATTCAGTGAAATGCACCTTTTAATGCATTATATTAATCTTTTTGTTCTAAATGCTTGCGTACTCGTTAAACTTCTCGATGTACCAACATTATTTTATTTTCTAACTTTTCAAACTAACAACTACTTTTATCGAGGCTTTATTTTTTCTGATTCAAACAAGCAAACGTTTCTTCATTATTATTTCCGTTTCCTATACAAACAACTTTTCTTACTTGCTTTTAATGTACGACTTAATCTGGTTTTCTATATAGCTGTTTCATGTTTGGGCAAGAAATATACGGATATATAGCAACTAGCTATACATAATATTCGTTCGTAACAGTATCTTTTTTTTCAGGTTTAAACCAACACACGCTTCTTAACGACTTGATATCGGTTTTCTGGGGAACTTTACTTTTTCTTTCATTCAATTTTATTCCAGATCATGAGACAAGGAAATGCTTCTTTAGAAACGATTTCGTTCCTGTTCGCAGTAATTATTGGACTTTGACAATTTTTTTGTGAAATGACTTCATGCTAATTCTGAGTCTTTTCGTCTTCGCAATATTATTTTCTCGTAATTTTTTCGTGTGTTCAAGAACTCTACAGGTCTTTCACAGTAAAAATTCTGGTGAAACAATATTTTCTTACTTTATTTCGCATATCATTATAGCTTCCCAATTTTCGCTATTTTACTTCATCTTTTTTGAAATTTCGTAAAACTTTGCAGTATGTCAGTAATTTATCTCTTACTTGGCCAAACTTATGACTCCTTTTATTTAGACTATTTTTTTTTCATTTCATTTCAGCAAAACGATTATTTTAGATGTAGCAAATCATCAGGTTTTTTGTTTCCTTATGTATCATATTTTCCAACTTGCTTTAAAGTATTCCTCAAAGCTTGCATGTATGTCAAATAGGCATTTTTTTTATCCTTTCCTAATTTGTTATACTTTTTCGTGGACTGCCCCAACAGGAAAGCATTCATTGTCAAGACATGAAATCTGAAACCTTTTTTCTTACGATAAAATTTGTATTCTTTGGGACATATTTTCTGTATATTGTTCTGTCTCGTCCGAAAAAAAACATTCATTCTGGAGGCAAATTCTTCCACTAAACAGTATTTTTTTACGTTTTACTAACTCACCACCCCCATAGCGAAAATAAAGAAATACTTACTTCTGTTCTCTACATATCGACTCAATCTATTTCTTTTCAAAATGCTGATCATGACATTTCAACTAAAATTTCATACTTTCACCAAAAATCATATTCTTAAACGAGCTATTTTTTTTATTTATTTCATGTATAACTAAATTTTTATTATTTACTCACCTCATCAAAGTCAATAAGAACTCCCCTAATCTCATTCCTTTCCCTCATTTAGTTCGCTTAAATTGAGATGTTTCAAAACTTCGCGTATATTTCATTCCCTTAATGTCCAGTTTTCCCGTGTCTGTCCCTTCATTTTTAACTTCTGTGCCTGCTGCATTTTATCTTTAGACGTTTAGTTTCATTGACCTTTTTTTCGTTTTAATTAGGTTTTCATTATCGTATTTTTGATTCATTGTCTCAGCAGAAAAAGCTTTCATTCTGGAGACATAGCGACTAAGTCCGTACTTCCTCTAAACATTTTTTTTTCAAGTTTTACTAATTCTTCAGAAAAGCAGTTGTTTCCAAACTCCCATAGTGAAAATATCGTATTCCTCTTATAGTACTTATTATATTTTACCTTCTGTTCAGTGTTGTATGATTCTCCAAACTTTGGTTTATTTTTATGAAACTTCTTTTTTTTTCTTAGTTTTTTTTTTCTGATTCAAACTATCAATCTGTTCCTATCGATTTAATTACTCTTATTTTCCCATTCGACTTTACTTTTGAACAGAAATGTATCTAAAATCTTCAGATGTATTTTGGTCTGTAAGGCCGATTCTTCCCTGTTTCAAATAAAGTCATTGTAGGATTTTAGTGTAAATGCCCCTAAATCTTCAGAACTTACTTTTCATAGTTAGATATTATTTCCTCGAGGTTTACATTAAACATGAAAGAAGAGTGTTTTTACGCTCTGTCCAGTGTGTGAGCTTTCCCCAAGAAATTAACTTTGAATTCCCCCTGTTTCTGTCGAAAACTGACAATCTCCTGCGACTGTTTTGACGCGTCTACTGCTTACAAGAAAACCTCATATGGCATGAAATCACTTTGCTTGGGAGATTAAACTAAATTCTGGTTTTGAACTTTGAATGCAAACTCAAGCTCGCAAAAGCATAGTTTTCTGAGCAAACTTAAACTGTTTAAGATGACAAAAATCTAAAACTGCTGACTCAATGGGACAGAGCGTTTGAACTTTGCCGTTGATTCACCATTTAAGAGATCCGTCGTGAACAACTAGAAGGGAAGTAAGCAGACCCTGATTTAGTCCACTGTTTCCAACGAAGGTAGAAAGATAGTGTCATAATTCAAAAGCTCTTAACTCAAGCCGCCCCAGGATTCAATTTCGGACGAACGAATACTCAGATGTCAATGCTTAGACATTGAAAAATTACTTCTGACAAATATTTTCTTACTTAAAGTGCTTCAATTCAGAATTTGTGCTACTTAAGATTTCCCTTAGTCAATATTTTTTCTATCTTAAAAACTTCTAAAGGGTTGATTTTGAAAAAAAAACGAGTTCTCACAAAACTACGTTCAGAAATGAACGTAGTTCATTTCTAAAATGTAAAATTTCCTCAGATTGTATGAGGAACCAAAAAAAAATTGATGAAGCTTGAATGTTAACCATTTCTTTCTTTTCATGTTTCATTCCATAAACTTTCTTCAAATTCCTATATATCCAAGAATTTTGTTAAATGTCCAAGTTCGACTCCCCAGAAATTTTCTGAAAATGATAGTTTCTCTTTTAAAAAAAATTCCAGAATAAGAATACCTTAACTGAAACAAGAAATTCATATTCAAAGCATTCCACACCTCTTTCTACTTCAAATACTCTATTTGTAAATCTAAGGAAGTTTTTTTTAATATTCATATATTTTTCCCTCTAACTTTAGAAGTATTGTCCCAAAATGTATGTACATATTACGATGGTAAAATATCTTACTACTGCTTGATGTTCAATTCACTTCACACTATCTTAAGGAAATTCGTTCGTTTTCTCATAACACATAGACATGTTATTTTTCTTCCCATTCACTTCAAAGACTTGAGATCAACTTAATAGAGTTCTTTGAGAAAAACTTTCATAGGAAAGCATAAATTTGCCCCAAAAGTACATTAAAAGTAAACAAATGTTGAAAGTTTCTGTACAAGAAGGAAATTCTGTTGTAACTTCTAAACGAAAAAAGACAAATTCTAAGAAAATATGTAAAAATGTTTGTTGGATTCCATATTAAAAAAAATTAGTTAAAGAAAAGTGTCATTCTTTTTTTTTCTTTTTTAAATGTATACATTTTCGGAACAGTTCATTCTTTCCTAGGGTTAAAAATGGAAAACTTCATTTTTCTTAGTAGACAATTTTGAGAAAACAAATTTCATTAAAAGCAGGGAAATTCCCATAGAATAACATAGGAAAACTAGTATGCATAAAAAGACTGTTTCATGTTATTAGGAGCCGAATAACAATGGGGCGTGACAGGGAGGGAGCTCCTTCAGGCTATGTTCCGGCGTCTCCTGCTCCTTCTTGCTAGAACTTTTGGTGGGAAAAGGCAATCTGATTGCTCTTGCATGGCTGGGAAGAAAAACCGTGGAAGAGGCATTTTCTAAGACGGTTGTTCAAGTTAATTTCTGTTCGCATAGAAAAAAATGATGTCAGAAGGGGGAACAGTGTATCTTCTACTACTAGCCGCGGGATGGGTTGACGTCACGTGTCGCTCTCTCTTTTGTCGGTCCAAGTATTTGTTTAATTTTTTTTCGAGAGATTTATTGGACTTCGTTAAATTTTTTGTGGGAATGGAAGAAGGAATGGGAAATCTTTCGCCCCTCCAATATTTTTCCTGGAATTTCTTTTTTACATAAAACTTATATTTCTTATGTTTTTGGGAATCCTGCTTATGCATTATTTTTTTAATTCTTATATTTTTCCTCTTCCAATTTTAATCAATGTCGTTTGGAACCGTTGACCCCTTCCATGAGAGCTATTCCCCACTCAAAGGAATGCGTAAGTGGAGATTTCCACCATGTGCTAAATTTCACTCAGGAAAAAGTGGGCCAGTACGGCGAGATTTCGAAATCTGAAATTTCTCTGTGTGGAGAACAAAGAATTTCATAGTTCATTCGTTTTTCAAAAGCAGCGTTAATTCCAAGATGAATTCTTTGAAGGTGTCTGATTAAATTCTCACGCTTTCCATATACCACCATCATTTTAGTGGAAATTCGGCCTTGAAGGATTTCTTTGCGTTTATTATGTACTCTATGAATAATTTTTTTAGTTTATTCTCTCAAGATATGAAAGTTAGTTATAATGAAACCCTTTCGTTTATCTCTCAAGCTGAAGTTCGCTTTGTCTGATTAGAGCCAATAGCATGTTCGTTGTGAGATGACCAGATAAGGAAACAGTCATCGGGCAGTTAGTGTGCTGACGCATGGTGACACATCAATCACCACGTGGTGATAAGGGTCATGTGTTGGTTACAATATGCAAAGGAAACGCTGAGCGAATTTTAGTTCTGTTCTAAGTTTGAATAAAGTAAGACGTCTTCAAGTCTTTCAAATTCTGTGTCCGGATTTTTCACTTAACAACAGGAGTTGCATTAACCAGAAAGCAGTTTAAGAAACTCCAAATTATTTTGGATGGCGTGTGAGACAGCATCCAGGAATTGTTAATGGGTTCAGAATTCCAGAAAATCGTACTCGGAGAATCCCGAAAGTTTCAAAATACATCGATTGAGGAGTGTGAACTTAGACACAGTTTAATTGAATGTTTAAAAAATTTAATCGGGAAGAGCATCCTAAAGGTATGTAGATGTCGCGAATGCATTTCTGAAGTACTTCCACCTATTCAGATGCATCCTCCATGCCTAACCACTGAGTGGAACAGGAAGCGATTTCAAGTTTCGAGAGCGCTGTGGCCTTGTTGAATCCTAAGGAAGTAGCTCAAGCTTTTATGAACACATGTGGAAAAGTGAAGATTTCAGAAGAGTTCCTCTACAATCAGGGGTAAAGAACTACTTGGAGAAGTAATGATTTCGATTATATAAATTCAGAAATGAACGAAGATTTTTTTAAATGGGCAAGGTAGAAGGTGAGTTTGTGAATATTTATTATTTATTGAAATATTAAGCGTAAATATTTTTTAGTTTTAAGACATAAATTTAAAGAGTAATTATTATTTTTTAAATTAAATTTTAAGTGATTTTTTTAAATGAATCAAAATTTAAGCTTTCGAGATTTTTAAAGTAAAAGTGAGAATATGTAAACTTCTTTTTTGAAATGTTTAAAACAGTAACAGAATGAATCAAATTGTTCTAATGGTGAACTGGTGCTTTTTTGCTAAGCTTTTCTTGAGGATATTTGGGAATTGCTTTTGGAAAGGGGCCTGATGTTTTCCATTAGGCAACCAATCGGAGCGGAATTCCGACTGGTCTGAGAGCAATGTTTTATAGTATTGAGTCGAAACCAGAGTACACGGCTTGATTTCGGGAAGTTTGAAATGTTTCAAACTGACTCGCTTTATTCTTTGAGTTGAAAAGAAGAAGCGCTCCCACTGAAGACCCCTAGCCTGGAAAAACTAAACAGTCTGTGTTTTATAAAAAATTTATTTCCTTAGATATTTTTAGTACATCCAATTTTCAACTTTCAGGAACTTGCTGTGACTGTTCTTACTTCATTCCATTTCCAACTTTTTCGAAAACGAACTTTAACAGATTTTTACTCGTTTCGAAACAGTCTTTTTATGCATACTAGTTTTCCTATGTTATTCTATGGGAATTTCCCTGCTTTTAATGAAATTTGTTTTCTCAAAATTGTCTACTAAGAAAAATGAAGTTTTCCATTTTTAACCCTAGGAAAGAATGAACTGTTCCGAAAATGTATACATTTAAAAAAGAGAAAAAAAAAGAATGACACTTTTCTTTAACTAATTTTTTTTAATATGGAATCCAACGAACATTTTTACATATTTTCTTAGAATTTGTCTTTTTTCGTTTAGAAGTTACAACAGAATTTCCTTCTTGTACAGAAACTTTCAACATTTGTTTACTTTTAATGTACTTTTGGGGCAAATTTATGCTTTCCTATGAAAGTTTTTCTCAAAGAACTCTATTAAGTTGATCTCAAGTCTTTGAAGTGAATGGGAAGAAAAATAACATGTCTATGTGTTATGAGAAAACGAACGAATTTCCTTAAGATAGTGTGAAGTGAATTGAACATCAAGCAGTAGTAAGATATTTTACCATCGTAATATGTACATACATTTTGGGACAATACTTCTAAAGTTAGAGGGAAAAATATATGAATATTAAAAAAAACTTCCTTAGATTTACAAATAGAGTATTTGAAGTAGAAAGAGGTGTGGAATGCTTTGAATATGAATTTCTTGTTTCAGTTAAGGTATTCTTATTCTGGAATTTTTTTTAAAAGAGAAACTATCATTTTCAGAAAATTTCTGGGGGAGTCGAACTTGGACATTTAACAAAATTCTTGGATATATAGGAATTTGAAGAAAGTTTATGGAATGAAACATGAAAAGAAAGAAATGGTTAACATTCAAGCTTCATCAATTTTTTTTTTGGTTCCTCATACAATCTGAGGAAATTTTACATTTTAGAAATGAACTACGTTCATTTCTGAACGTAGTTTTGTGAGAACTCGTTTTTTTTTCAAAATCAACCCTTTAGAAGTTTTTAAGATAGAAAAAATATTGACTAAGGGAAATCTTAAGTAGCACAAATTCTGAATTGAAGCACTTTAAGTAAGAAAATATTTGTCAGAAGTAATTTTTCAATGTCTAAGCATTGACATCTGAGTATTCGTTCGTCCGAAATTGAATCCTGGGGCGGCTTGAGTTAAGAGCTTTTGAATTATGACACTATCTTTCTACCTTCGTTGGAAACAGTGGACTAAATCAGGGTCTGCTTACTTCCCTTCTAGTTGTTCACGACGGATCTCTTAAATGGTGAATCAACGGCAAAGTTCAAACGCTCTGTCCCATTGAGTCAGCAGTTTTAGATTTTTGTCATCTTAAACAGTTTAAGTTTGCTCAGAAAACTATGCTTTTGCGAGCTTGAGTTTGCATTCAAAGTTCAAAACCAGAATTTAGTTTAATCTCCCAAGCAAAGTGATTTCATGCCATATGAGGTTTTCTTGTAAGCAGTAGACGCGTCAAAACAGTCGCAGGAGATTGTCAGTTTTCGACAGAAACAGGGGGAATTCAAAGTTAATTTCTTGGGGAAAGCTCACACACTGGACAGAGCGTAAAAACACTCTTCTTTCATGTTTAATGTAAACCTCGAGGAAATAATATCTAACTATGAAAAGTAAGTTCTGAAGATTTAGGGGCATTTACACTAAAATCCTACAATGACTTTATTTGAAACAGGGAAGAATCGGCCTTACAGACCAAAATACATCTGAAGATTTTAGATACATTTCTGTTCAAAAGTAAAGTCGAATGGGAAAATAAGAGTAATTAAATCGATAGGAACAGATTGATAGTTTGAATCAGAAAAAAAAACTAAGAAAAAAAAAGAAGTTTCATAAAAATAAACCAAAGTTTGGAGAATCATACAACACTGAACAGAAGGTAAAATATAATAAGTACTATAAGAGGAATACGATATTTTCACTATGGGAGTTTGGAAACAACTGCTTTTCTGAAGAATTAGTAAAACTTGAAAAAAAAATGTTTAGAGGAAGTACGGACTTAGTCGCTATGTCTCCAGAATGAAAGCTTTTTCTGCTGAGACAATGAATCAAAAATACGATAATGAAAACCTAATTAAAACGAAAAAAAGGTCAATGAAACTAAACGTCTAAAGATAAAATGCAGCAGGCACAGAAGTTAAAAATGAAGGGACAGACACGGGAAAACTGGACATTAAGGGAATGAAATATACGCGAAGTTTTGAAACATCTCAATTTAAGCGAACTAAATGAGGGAAAGGAATGAGATTAGGGGAGTTCTTATTGACTTTGATGAGGTGAGTAAATAATAAAAATTTAGTTATACATGAAATAAATAAAAAAAATAGCTCGTTTAAGAATATGATTTTTGGTGAAAGTATGAAATTTTAGTTGAAATGTCATGATCAGCATTTTGAAAAGAAATAGATTGAGTCGATATGTAGAGAACAGAAGTAAGTATTTCTTTATTTTCGCTATGGGGGTGGTGAGTTAGTAAAACGTAAAAAAATACTGTTTAGTGGAAGAATTTGCCTCCAGAATGAATGTTTTTTTTCGGACGAGACAGAACAATATACAGAAAATATGTCCCAAAGAATACAAATTTTATCGTAAGAAAAAAGGTTTTAGATTTCATGTCTTGACAATGAATGCTTTCCTGTTGGGGCAGTCCACGAAAAAGTATAACAAATTAGGAAAGGATAAAAAAAATGCCTATTTGACATACATGCAAGCTTTGAGGAATACTTTAAAGCAAGTTGGAAAATATGATACATAAGGAAACAAAAAACCTGATGATTTGCTACATCTAAAATAATCGTTTTGCTGAAATGAAATGAAAAAAAAATAGTCTAAATAAAAGGAGTCATAAGTTTGGCCAAGTAAGAGATAAATTACTGACATACTGCAAAGTTTTACGAAATTTCAAAAAAGATGAAGTAAAATAGCGAAAATTGGGAAGCTATAATGATATGCGAAATAAAGTAAGAAAATATTGTTTCACCAGAATTTTTACTGTGAAAGACCTGTAGAGTTCTTGAACACACGAAAAAATTACGAGAAAATAATATTGCGAAGACGAAAGACTCAGAATTAGCATGAAGTCATTTCACAAAAAAATTGTCAAAGTCCAATAATTACTGCGAACAGGAACGAAATCGTTTCTAAAGAAGCATTTCCTTGTCTCATGATCTGGAATAAAATTGAATGAAAGAAAAAGTAAAGTTCCCCAGAAAACCGATATCAAGTCGTTAAGAAGCGTGTGTTGGTTTAAACCTGGAAAAAAAAAAGATACTGTTACGAACGAATATGATGTATAGCTAGTTGCTATATATCCGTATATTTCTTGCCCAAACATGAAACAGCTATATAGAAAACCAGATTAAGTCGTACATTAAAAGCAAGTAAGAAAAGTTGTTTGTATAGGAAACGGAAATAATAATGAAGAAACGTTTGCTTGTTTGAATCAGAAAAAATAAAGCCTCGATAAAAGTAGTTGTTAGTTTGAAAAGTTAGAAAATAAAATAATGTTGGTACATCGAGAAGTTTAACGAGTACGCAAGCATTTAGAACAAAAAGATTAATATAATGCATTAAAAGGTGCATTTCACTGAATAGTCATAAAAAAATAAAAATAAATAAACATTTTAACTGTGCATAAAAAGTTGTGGCTTTGTACGGTGGAAAAAGGTACAACGTTAAAAAATGTAACAGAAAATGCCACGAACACGTTAATACATTAATAAACAATCGTGTTTTAAGATTATGTCTGCAGCACAAAACTTTGGAAAACGTCTTTATGTTGGAACGTCCGTTAAAAATGCGTGAAGTCTCCTCAAAGAAAATAAAAAAATCGTTACGTTGAAAAATTATGAATATAAAATGGGAAATTAGGGGGAATGAGGAATAAATTCGTTGCAAAATGATCAAGTTATTGAAAAAATCAGTCTTGGAACTTAAGGCGTCTAACAAAATCTCAAATGACGTCAACCGCCGACCCCGCGGAAGAAATGGCGTTGGCTGATGTCATGTCTGCTATCACGACATGCGTCACCCATCATAGTCACTTGTCCCAAAACACGTGTCATACAAAATTTTCTGAGGCAAAGAGAAAATTGTGAGTCATCCCAAAACACATGGCGGACAAAAGATAGCGGAACATGAATCAACAGGAACGAAACCTTTTTAAACAAAGCCTTTCCTCGTCTGAATTAAAATTGTAGGGAAGAAAAATATAAGAATTAAAAAAATAATGCAACGTCTATAAAAATTATAACACCTCACGGAATTTCTAAAAATATAAGTTTAATAAAATAAATTAGAGAGAAAAAATAGGACAAAAAAAATACCAGTAAAAAATTTGGAAACGACAAAAAACTTCCTTCAAAAAATTTGACAAAGTCTAATAAATATCCCGAGAAAATTAAAAAAATAATGCAACGTCTATAAAAATTCCTAACACCTCAGATAATTCTTGAAAATATAAATTTAATAAAACAAATTCGAGGAAATGCTTCGATTGAAAAAACTTCCTTCAAAAACTTGACAAAGTCCAGTAAATCTCCCGAGAAAAAAAAAATATTGGAAAGACTTCCGAAAAATTTGACAACGTCCAATAAATCTCCCGAGAAAATTAAAAAAATACTGCAACGTGTATAAAAATTCCTAACACCTCAGGGAATTCCTGAAAATATAAATTTAATAAAAAAAAACATATTGGAAACGACAAAAAAACTTCCTTCAAAAATTTGGCAAAGTCCAGTAAATCTCCCGAGAAAATAAAAAAAATAAATAAAGCCGACCCCACTGAGGAGAAAACGACGTTGGCTGATGTCATGTCTGCTATCACGAATGCGTCACCCATCATAATGACTCATACCAAAACACGTGTCATACAAAATTTTCTGAGTCAAAGAGAAAATTGTGACTCATCCCAAAGCACATGGCTCACAAAATGACAACGTGGTGAAACTAAAATGGCGGAACATGAATCAACGGGAACGAAATCTTTTCAAACAAAGCCTTTCCTCGCCCAAATTAAAATTGGAGGGAGGACCAATATAAGAATTAAAAAAATAATGCAACGTCTATAAAAATTATAACACCTCAGGGAATTCCTGAAAATATAAATTTAATAAAAAAAAATATATTGGAAACGACAAAAAAACTTCCTTCAAAAATTTGTCAACGTCCAATAAATCTCCCGAGGAAAGTTCAAAAAAGCCCCGCTAGGGGGCAACGTGCACATCCCTTTCTCCCACTCGGTCGTTGCCATCTCTCAAAGATCCATCGAAAGTTCCAAAAAGCACCGCTAGGGGGCAGCACATCGACCCAACACACTAGCGTCATCTGCCACGCCCTTTTTCCCACTCGGTCGTTGCCATCTCTCAAAGATCCATCGAAAGTTCCAAAAAGCACTGCTAGGGGGCAGCACATCGACCCAACACACTAGCGTCATCGGCCACGCCCCCACATCCTTCGGCCGCACGCCACGCCCCCATCCTTCGGCGCCAGGCCACGCCCCTGCTCCTTCTCTAGAAGGAGCTGCTCCTTGGCGCCGGACCCGCCTTTTTATACTACTAGTATGGTTTGTCTAGATGCACAATTCTTGGCTCCAAGTGATACAAAACCTGAGCAGATCAAAACATATTTTTTGGTATGGTGTAACTCTAATTAGTAGTTAATTAATTTATTTATTTTTGTAATACTTCAGAAACTTCTGTTAAAGGTTTCAGATGTGCTTTTTCCATCATGACGTCACTTATGTAATCTGTTTCAATGTACCAATATTTTTTTATGATAAAATGTGCTTTCACTTTCTGGATTAAACATTTTTGTTTTTTCCAATGTCATATTACACAGCGTCACAATTGTATCCTCTAACATAGTGTCAGTGAAAAAAATCCCGTACCTGAACTGAAATGAAAATCTGAAGTACAGTAACAGAAAGAAAAACAAATATTTGAGCCATAATCAGACGTTTTGATACCACGCGTAACTGATCTAATGTCATTTTACATGTAAGAAAAATACGTCACACATGTCATTAAACTGTTGCTGATTTTGACATTACATTACAATATGAGAGAAAATGATTGAAATATGATGAGAAAATTACCCTGTTTCTACTACCCTTTTTTTTCTTTCTTTTTTTCTAGGTTTGGACCCTGCTGAGCCTTATTTCCAAAATATGCCAATAAGTGTTAGACTTGATCCTTCGGATGCGGAGTTTGTTGATATTATTCACACAGATTCTAAAACTATTCTACTTCTTGGTAAATTTTTCACTACTTGAAAAGTAAAATGCATTTATGAGTCTGTATCCTTTCTCTTTCAGAAAGACTCCATTTACTAAAAACACTGATTCTGCTTTAACCATTTCGAACCTTATGGAACAAAAATACAGTAGATACCTGATACAGTAAAACTTCTCATTTAGAGACACTCTCAGGACATCTATTTTCGTCCATAAAAGAGGGATGCCCTTAAAAGTGAGTTTTACATTATTTCTAGGTTACAGCACGTAGAAACAGCACAAATTCTCTGTTACTCTCAGCATTAACACCTCATGTTCACTGGCCACAGGTAAAAACAAGAAAGACAACAGCGAATTCTCAGTTGTAACGAGCATATCTTTTGAATTCTTTCCGATGCGAATAAAATTTATCAAAGTTAGTCAAAGTCAATGCAACCGGTTAGAAAAAATATTAGCAGGATTTTTACAATCGATATAACACCCAGAAATAGCTACTTACTTCCACCAGCGACTAAAAAGTATGCTACGAAAATTAACAAATGGCGCACAAAAAGTGTTCATAGCAGAAGGAAGGTATCGGAGACAAACAGATTTTCAAATCGAATAGTTATAAGAAATATAGAGGGAAACATGACGTAATTCTACGCCTCCTAGCGGAAAAAATTTGCATAATGGAAAAGTTGAAAATAGGCGAAAAATATTCTTCATGACAAAAGCTATGCTACGGGAAAAGGACTTTTGAAATACAGTACGTCTCCCGGAAGCAGAGATAGCGAGAAAAAGGTTTTGACATTTACGCCACTTAGCGGGAAAGCTGTGCATTATTTAAACAGGATAATTCTCCTCATCTTTATTGTAGCGAATGACACAGTAAAAAAAGAGATTTCTCAGTAGGGTGTTTAGAAGCGGAGATACAGCTGCAAACAAAAGTACACAAGCACCACCTAGCCACAGAACTGCCAACTAACCTGAAATACAAACCTAAAGTATTCCACAAGGTAAATGGTATCCGGTGTTAAAATAATTTTTTAAATCGCACATTTACAAGCAGAGATATTGAGAAACACAGATTAAACATTGACGCCTCCTAGCGACGACATTGTGCATTATTTTGGGAAGAAAATACACACAAAGAGTTTCCATAGTTAGTAGTATCTGACGAAAAAAGAAATTTTTCAAGCGGGTTTTTAGTGCCGCATATATATCGCTGCAAACGGAAACGTTAACTTACATCCTGTAAAAGCACATTTGTGCATTAAGAAAAATTTGAAATTATATGAGAAACATTTTGCACCGGAAACGCTCTCCAACAAAGAAAGAATTTTTCAAATCGAAGTCTTAGAAGCAGAGATATAGACAAAAATAAGATACATCTACGCCCCTGGCGTAAAAAGTATGCATTATTTTAAGCAGTAGGTAATCTCAAAATTTTTCCGAGAAAGGTGGTAACGGTCCACGAAAGAATTGTTTCAATCGAGTTTTCAGAAGCACAGATTTTGCTGCATATACATCAGAAGCAGCAATAAACACTCACGCCCCTGGTGCCAAACCATTCTTTACCAAAAATTAGAAATTACATGCAAAACATTTCCTATCAGGAACTATATCTGACGCAGGAAGAATTTTTCAAATCGGACTTTTAGAAGCAGCGATATCGGGGAAAAGGCAATTTACCTTTACACCCCTAGCGGAAAATCTATGCATTACTTAGAAAGAGACTGTGCCTACAGGGCTTAAGAGGAAAGGGATAGTCCTTAGCAATTCACCCCCTGAGACACGCACCTGAGGTTGATGACGTACCTTTCCGAAGCCAAAAGCCACGGGAAGCTGTGCGGGCACCATAGGAAAGGCACTTTTAGTCAATGTTATTACTGTATTTAACAGATTACAATGTTTATCTATTTCAATGCGCACTCAAATATTAGAAAATGGTCTTTTTTGAAAACGAAACTAAAGGATTTTCCTAAAATCAGAAAACGTTGATGAAGTAGTATAAATGCGATAACTTTAAATGAGCAAACTTCTATCATGCATGCTTTTTATTTAAAAAGTATTTTGCTTAATATACAGTACTAACTATATTTTTCTGATGTCAAAAACTCAGTGTATGTTTCCACTTTTTTTTTTAATTCTATAGAAAAAGTTTGTGGTTGGTTTAAAACATTTTTCTCTCTGTCACAGACATTAATTGTTTAAAACTTTTAAGGCACGGAAAGTTATTAGGTTCTTCAAACTCCGCAAAAGTAGTTCAAACACTCTGTTAATGTATTAAATAAAAATTATTTATTTACATTTATCATGATTTCTGAAGTTCACTGTGTTTAAAAAGTGGTGAACAAAATTAACTTCGTGAAATGAAGATGTGTTCCTTATTGCAGAAACTGTAAAAATGTTTTCTTCATTGCAAAAAAGTGAAACAGTTTTCTTCATTGCCCAAATGGAAAAAAAACAAAACATAAAAACTTATGTCTTTCTCACTGCGTTTGAGTCAATCCAATTTTTCATTTTCTACAGAGCTTTGCTGCGCGGCGCTAATAGTGAATTTCTGTTCAGAAAACGTATTTGAATAAATGTTCGGATTCTGCGAAACAGATGAATAGTATCTTTGTTGACAGATGAAAAACGTTTTTCTAGTTCATTTATGAGTTCCTTTCCCTTTTTTAAATGTCCTGCTGTGAACTGCGCAGAAAATCTGTTTAAACTGTTTCACAACATTATTCCAAGAACATGATAGTACTGTCAAAGAGGCAGGAGATATTAGTCTTACACAATTGTCTTGAACAGAATTAGTTTCGGGGCAGTTTTTAGAACTATAGTTCCTAAAAAGGATCTTTATCGGAACGGAATAAAGGTCCTTCTTATAAACACGAAAGGACGTGGATGATGATGTCCATCCTTTCGTGTTTATATGTGTATTTCATCATGTTGCATCGGCATATGACATTTCGTTAAAAAAACGGAAATAAAAATCAACACTCAGTATGCAACTTAAATAAAATACAATGTGAAACAAATACTATAAACCAAGAAAAGGCACGGACCTGCAAAACCATAATAGAAGAAAATCGGGTCTTGTATGGAAGTTGACAAACGAAGCTCGGTGAACAGGCCAGCGCGATGACGTAGAAACAAGTGGTCAACCCGATTTCCACCCACCCTTTCAGACACGGGTCGGCATTCAGTTCCTCAAAGAGACGGACTAGCCCTTTCCTCTGTGAAGCCCTGATGTACCTAACTAGTCTTCGATAAAAATGGCATCGAAAGAAAAAATAATTTTTTCAATCGGATATTTAGAAGCAAATACAAGGAATAAAATGTATTGTGAATCCGACATCGTCTGCGCTTACACCCTATAGAGGTGAAGTTGTGCATCGAAAGAAAAAGAAAAAACGAAATGCAAGGATCATCATTCTCACATTTCAAGCTTTCAAATGCAAAAAGAATTTTTCAAATCGGACTAATAGTTACAGAGGTATGGTGTCCACAGATGGAAGGTCGGACAAATTGATAACATAAGCATGATCTTTTTTACAAAAGGCGTGCTAACAATCATGTATGCAATTGAAACTCCTCAGCAATCTGACAGAAAAGAAATGCCACCACGAGAGGCAATAGTGAAACACTGATAGTCAAATGGTCAGAGGAGCTGGTTTCTGGCTAATCATCCAGAAGCTCTTGTCTTTTAGCATTCGGCCACCGAGTCAGCCTTTTGTTGCTTTAATTTGTAATAGATCAAAGTTAAGAGAATGTAAATGGATAAAAATGCAATTTTACATGTAAATTAATTCTGTTTTCAAGCAAATCATAATATTGACTTATGTTTCAGAGGAAGAGGAGACACTTTAAGTTTAGACATTTGCGCATTCAAAGAAATTAAAAGCAATTATTATTATTCATTTTCTGCTATTAGGCTTATAAACATCAAATTCAAAACTTTTTTCAGATTACTACTCAGTCTATTTACGTTTTTTTTTTATTGCGTTAGAATCATTGTGTGTGATGCAGTTTTAACGTTACAGCGAAGGCAGATCCAAAACAACGGAAGGGGGAGGGGAAATGATCCATAAAGAACACTATACCATCGGGATTAGAGGAAATGCTATCCCACGCTCACCAACCCGCTTGGCCAGCGTGGTGAGTTATGGCCAAACCCCTCCAAAATGACTCCACAACTTAAATCTTGGCCCTCAGTCTCCGGCAGCTGGAATGTACCTGGCCAAGGCAGCGGCCAGTGCGACATGAAGGCAGAGGGTGCTAAGAATCCCCGGAGGACCGGACTAGGCTGCCATCTGATGCTGACCTTGGCTACGTATAACGGACGCTCCCTATCTTCTGATTCAAGGCTTCTTGAATTGGAAGAGGAACTACAAAGGATCAAGTGGGACATCGTCGGGCTAAGTGAGGTAAGGAGAAAAGGAGAAGATCTCATTGAACTGAAAAGTGGACATCTCTTCTACTATCGTGGGACAGATACTGGCAGAACTAGTGGTGTTGGATTTATCATAAACAAGAAACTGAAGGATAAAGTTGTATAATGAATTAGCTTTATTCACTTTCCGCTAAGCTAATTATTATGAATGATTCTCTTCCTACCAGCTAGCTAATGATATACTTGTACTAAGCTTCAAAATAATGAATTCAAAAGGGTGTTGTTACTAGTTAATTACGAACTTAAACAAAGTCTCAACGCTGGTTATTTATAGTAAGCAATAAATGTTATAAACCTAACAGCCAGACAGAGGTCTGACAAAAACTATGAATTGAGAAAGACTGACTTACAGAAAACTTCTTTATTTCTACGACTCTTGGTCAACTAAGGCACACACAAAACTTGTAGTACAATAATGAATAATCTCTCCTCGTATTATACACGCTCTCTCTTAACGACCACAAGCTCTCCTCATAACAACACAAAAGCTCACCTAAGTCTCGATGAACGCGCCTATATACTAGCTACCACCACGTCATGACTTACACTCATTGCCAGATCTCATTCAGCGGGTGAAATAATATTTCGTTCAGTAAGAAGATAATTTACATAGTAAAATAAAATAACCAGAGATAGTAAAATCAAAAGGAAAGTGAATATAGAGTATACGTTACAGTTGTAGAAGTTGAAAGTTCCTCTGACAGAGCTGCACGACTCGTTATCCAACTCTCGAGAAGATACCAGGCTCAGATTATTCAAACTTATGCACCCACCACAAGTCATGCGGAAGAAGAAATTGAAGAATTTTATGAGGAAATTCGTGATATAAATAATAAAGGTAAGCAGCACTTGAAGATAATTATGGGAGATTTCAATGCAAAAATAGGGCAACGGCAACAGAATGAAACTTCAGTAGGTAAATTCGGTCACGGCAACAGAAACCAGCGTGGAAATACTCTCGTAGAGTTTGCAGAGGCAGAAGGGTTTTTCTATCTTGAACTCCTTTTTCAAGAAAAAGCCACACAGGAAATGGACATGGAGACATCCAAATGGGACGACAAGTGAAATTGATTTTATTATGTGTAACAAAAAATTCGTCATAGAAGACTGCAGTGTGCTAAACAAGTTCAACACAGGCAGTGACCATAGATTGGTGAGATGTAAGATGCACCTCAACACTAAACTCGAACGTAGCAAGCTCATAAGACAAACAAAATGTATTGACATAACCAACCTTAAAAAACACCATAATACCTTCAAATTGGAACTGAAGAACAGATTCTCTGCTTTAGAAGGCCTAACATCGGAAGAAGTGGATATTTCTGAAGTTAACAGAAAAGTAACCAAAGCTCTTATGGAAACAGCAACAAAATTAGCTGGGTCTAAGAACAAATTGCATGTGAACAAATTATCAGGAAAAACCAAAATGTTGATGCAAAAAAGAAGAGAGATGAGGACAACTAAAGAAGATGTGACTTCCAAAGTGGAATATATAGAGCTATGCAAGACAGTACGAAAAAGTATCACTGAAGACGTAAGGAAATTCAACTGTGAACTAGTAAGGAAAGCAATTGAAAACAACCAAAGCCTAAAGATAGCAAAGGGACATCTCAGTAAGGGAAAAAAACAGATTATGGCACTGAGAAAAGAAGATGGTTCTGTAACAAGAAATAGAGGCGAAATTTTGACAAGAGTGAAAGATTTCTACTCCAAATTATATGAAAGGGATGACACATGTACTCCAGGCATCATGAAAGGTACCAGAGTTCTTCCAGTCCTTAAAGCAGAAGTTGCACATGCAATCAAGAACATGGAGCTGGGAAAAGCTCCAGGAGAAGATGGAATTACTGTAGACATCATACAAGAAGCAAGTGGAGAAATCGAAACAGTACTCGCCCAAATTTTCACTCGATGCCTTAATGAAGGGAAAATTCCTGAGGATTGGAACAACGCTACAATGATCTTGCTACATAAAAAAGGTGACATTGAGGATCTCAGGAACTACAGACCTATCAGCCTCCTATCAGTGGTTTATAAAATCTTCACTAAAGTTCTTTCACACCGCTTGAAGGTGACACTGGACATGGCTCAACCGAGAGAACAAGCTGGATTCAGGAGTTGCTACAGCACAATAGATCATATCCACGTACTGAGAGAACTAATTGAAAGAGCGAGGGAATATGAACTTCCATTGTGCATGGCTTTTATCGATTATGAAAAAGCCTTTGATTCGGTGAAACCATCAGCAGTTGCAATGGCTCTGAAATCCTGCGGTATTGAAGATGCATACATTAATATTATTAATAACATCTATGAAAATGCAAGTGCAAAGATTCGGCTGTTTGAAAATACAACACACATAAAAATTGGAAAAGGAGTGAGACAAGGTGACACCATATCTCCGAAGCTCTTTAATGCCACATTGGAAAATGTCTTTCAAACACTGAACTGGGAAAACAAAGGGATAAAGATTAATGGAGATTATCTAACCCACCTTCGTTTTGCTGATGACATAGTCATTTTTGCAAATACCCCATCAGAGCTACAGAGTATGATCCAGGAACTTGCTGACAAGAGTAAAGAAGTGGGATTAAAAATGAACTTTCAGAAGACAAAAGTGATGTTCAATGCTTTTACAAGAAATGAAGATTTATCGATTGATGGAGAAAAGCTGGAGATAACAGACACACACGTTTATCTTGGACAGCAGATATCAAGTGAAGGTCACATTGGTGAAGAAATTAATCGGCGTACAAAACTTGCCTGGAGAGCTTTTGGAAGAAACAGCATAATTTTCAAGAGCAATATGCCATTATGTCTTAAAAGAAAAGTGTTTGATCAATGCATCTTTCCAGTGCTTACGTATGGTGCAGAGACGTGGACCTTAACTAAAAGAGACATACAAAGGCTGCAGACAACTCAAAGTAGCATGGAGAGGTGCATGCTTGGTGTAACCAGTAGAGATAAGAAGAGGAACACGTCTATCCGAAAAATGACAAGAGTGGAAGACATCATGATCAGAGTTAAATCCCTGAAATGGCAATGGGCTGGACATACTGCCAGAAGAACAGACCATCGATGGACAGCCGAAATTTTAGATTGGATTCCAAGGGACAGGAAAAGACCCAGAAGAAGACCACATGGAAGATGGGTGGATGAAATTCGAAAGTATGCGGGAGTGACATGGAGGAGACTGGCACAAGACAGACCGTTGTGGAGGAAACTTGGGGAGACCTTCGTCCAGCAGTGGATTGATAATGGTTGACAATGATGATGATGATGATGATATATATATATATATATATATATTTTAGTGAGGAGCTCCGACCCCCTTTCAGTGACGGCCGCCTTAGGCAGCCGTCACAGGAAGGGGGGGGTCGGAGCTCCTCACGATTCCTCCTCATGATGTACTCTTTACGAATGAACCGACTGGAAGTTTCTTATCTCGGGAGATATCGTATTTATTGAACTTTGGCAATTGTTTGGGAAAGGAAGTTCTGTGTATGTATTCATTGGACTTTGGCAAAATGTTTGAGAAATTTTATGGAATGTATTCATTATAACTTTTTTCGGACTCCCCAACTTAGGATATATTTTTTTCCCCATATGTAATACGGGTTTTTACTCGTGATTTGTTCGTGTATTATTTTTTCGATTAATTTACGCTAATTCTGCATGTTTCTTTCCCATAACGAAAGTAACTTAGTTCAAGTTTTATTTATTCTTTGTTTTTCTCCCAAATAATTCATAAGGGTCCCCAACTCAAGAAATTTTATTATACACTGAGGGAAAAAAAAATCCCAGCACCACGAAAAAATAGTTGTAGAGGAATGAAATGGCGGCAATACATTTGTATAGGTAACATACTTAATCGATTAAGGTTTCAAGATCACATCTTAATGTAAGCGCGAGAAGAGCCATTTTAAATGTGAAATGCTGGTACATTAATAACCGGTGTAACCGCCAGAATGTTGAATGCAAGCACGCAAACGTTCATGCATTGTGTCGTACAGGTGCTGGATGTCAGTTTGTGATATGGAGTTCCATGCCAGTTGCACTTGGTCGGTCAATACAGGGACGGTAAATGCTGGTTGGGGGTGACGCTGGAGTTTTCGTCCAATGATGTCCCATACGTGCTCGATTGGTGAAAGATCTGATGATCTAGCAGGCCTCGGCACATGTCGACACTCTGTAGAGCATGTTGGGTTACAACAGCGGTATGCGGGCGAGCGTTATCCTGTTGGAAAACACCCCCTGGAATGCTGTTCATGAATGGCAGCACAACAGGTTGAATCACCAGACCGACGTACAACTGTGTCGTCAGGGTGCGTGAGATAACCACGAGAGTGCTCCTGCTGTCATAGGAAATTGCTCCCCAGACCATAACTCCAGGTGTAGGTCCAGTGTGTCTCGGCCGCAGACAGGTTGGTTGCAGGCGCTCACTTGGCTTCCTTCTAACCAACACACGGCCATCACTGGCACCCAGGCAGAACCGGCTTTCATCAGAAAACACAACAGATCTCCACTCCGTCCTCCAATGAGCTCTAGCTTGACACCACTGACGTCGCAAACGGCAGTGGTTTGGAGTAAGTGGAATGCACGCTACAGGGCGTCTGGCTCGGAGCTGTCCTTCAAGTAACCGATTTGTAACAGTTCGTTGTGTCACTGTGATGGCAACTGCAGCTCGAATTGCTTCCGCAGACGCGGTACGATGCGCCACGGCCATACGCCGTACACGGTGGTCTTCCCTCTCAGTAGTGCCACGTGGCCTGCCGGAACCCTGTCTTCTTGAGGCAGTACCTTCCCTTGACCACCGCTGCCAACAATCATGCACAGTGGCTACATTCCTGCCAAGTCGTTCTGCAATATTGCGAAAAGAAAATCCACCTTCTCGCAGCCTTATTACACGACCTCGTTCAAACTCCGTGAGCTGTTGATAATGGCTTCTTCGTCTTCTTAAAAGTATTCTTGACTAACATCATCACCCTACGTCGAATCTCAACGATAACTAACGCTCACGAACGTCATAGCGCGTATTTACAGCACACCTGCTTTGCATGTTCTGAGGGGCGCTATTAGCGCCACACGTATGCGCCGAGCGCGAAATTTGTATAGACGCCATCTTACAGATGTACTCTCACCGCCTACCAACTGTCGTTTATCTAACTCAACCTCTTCTTGGTGTTGGGATTTTTTTCCGTCAGTGTATGTTATAACTCATTTTGTTCTAACTTGGTTCCTTATTTCGTTCTCCCTTATTGATTTTTTAACAACGTTCGGGATATGTAATACGGTTTTTTACTCATAATTTTGCAACTTCGTTTTAGATTTTAGAAAAAAAGTTAGTTTTAATTATCACCTAAATTTAAAATATACATCAAGGAAAGGAAATTGAAATCAAAGAATTTGCTACAGCTAATGGTCCCCCGAGCGAGTTATTAAACCAATACTCGTACTATCCATTCAGAGATGGGGGTATCAGAAAAGCCACTTCCCTTTTTGTCGCCTTATTGTAGCAAACGGAGGTGGTGAAATTCCCCAAACATGGTTCCATAATAAAAAAATAAAATACATTAAGGCTTACGAAGCGAAGGTCATTGGTTTCGGACATCATCGGAAAAAAGTCCAACGGTTACTCATCTAACTCATTTCCTGTTCTTACCACAAAGGGCTAAAGCGGTTGAACCTGAGTTCCAACCATAACAGATGCGAAAAAGACCACCCCGGATCCTTTGTGTTCAGTCTCTGTCTTTTCATTGTTCAATTTCTGAGCCATCATATTATAAATTTCTTCTATATTGGATGCACGATACAGTGGTTTATCTGTCGTCTTTAGATTATATCATGGAGGTCATGTTTAAGAAGCCAAAACGGATCTTCCCGTTTTGGCTTCTTAAACATGACCTTCATGAAAATATTTGATTTGATAGATGGTTGTTCCAACAAACATCGACGAAGGATTTCCCCAGCTGAATTCTTAATATCATTTAAAAATGTTGGAAGACATTTCGCCCATCCACTTTCAGGAGTGGTTTTATAAGTCTGTAGCCTACCATTAGCAACATATTCAGTAAGCACAAAATCCTTCGGAACAGCATTCGACGGAGCAGTTGCAATGTTAGGTCTGTCAATAGGGGGGTCATCAATCGACTCTTCCAACGAAGAAGCATTGGACGGACAACATGAAATTGCTTGGACTTAATGAAATCGTGTTTCATGTCGTTTTCTATCAGACTGACGAGTAAATTTAGGACATTGCTTACACACGAATGGTTTTATTCCACTATGTGTTAGCATATGTCTGCTAAGATTAAATTTTCTAGCAAAACTGGAGGAACAGATCGAACACATGATACAACTGAATGTGAATTGGCCCTAAACCTTGGCAATTGTTGTTGTTGTTGTTAAGCGACATGTGTTTGGAGTAAAATCTGGACGCGTATCAATGTATCTAACTCAAAGACATCATCTAGATGATTTCACGCTGGGAAAGAATTATAGGGAAGCTGTAAGAAGGCCGCCGCGTGAGTGATGTTGCCAGAGAGTTTGGAATCGCTCATAGTTTGGTATTCACATCCAGGTTCTGGGCAGCGTTTCAAGCCAATGGAATGTGTTCCAGATGCATGTTAGGAGGTCGCCCTCGCTCTACTACGACGCACGAATGATTGATAAAACCAAATTTAGTAAAATTCCAATTATGTGTGGAGTTTAGTGGAAACTGGAGTGGAAGTGTCTGGAGAAATTTAAATGGCACAGTGACATTACAGGACGCAACGTATATTTCATGAAGTGTATTAAATTTAACTTCCCATAACTTCTTGCAACCGATGTAATTTAAATGTAATAACAGCTGTAATTTCAGCCACGTCTTTATGAAGTGGATATTGATATGCAATTTGACTAAAGGCTTCAAAACATGCTTTGAAAAAAATCAAAATAATTTGATTCTTTAGTATCACATTATATGAAGTACAGTAGTGACATTATTCCCTTTTTAGGTTTAGGAATGTCTCAAGCATGTGGTCATATAGATTTCTATCCCAACGAAGGTAAAAATCAGCCTGGCTGTAAAACAGATGGATTTAAATCGATACTTATGGAAGGTCTAATTGATGGTAAGTTACAGGTTGCTACTGTAACCTGCATTTATCTATTGTAATAATAAAAAAATCAATTTTTTTTTATAATGATTGAATCGTCATCCATACTAACTGATTATTTCATTAACGTTGACCGAGATTTTCAGTTAATTACACTTAAAAACTTCTGCACAGAAAGAACAGGACGTATACATTTAAGGAAAAATAAGCTGCATATTTAAAAATGAAATCATGGTGAAATGACCAGAAAAATTTACTTGAGAGCCATCATTGCTAAATAGTGGCAACATGCAAATTGGGAATGGTAATGCTGGTTACGGGAAGTGTTCTTGTACATGCTGATTGATTGCACAGGCTCACAACCCTTTTGGTCCTGAGGCCAACTTTGATAACATCTATTTTAGTAAGGACATCCAGTTGGGATGCTTCTTACTAATTTGTCAAGTCTCTGCTGGATGTGCATACAGCTATACAAAAGGTCCATTTCTCATCAAATCTCTTGCTAGCTTTAGTCAATGACATTGGAAGAGCAGAAGTCGCTTGTGAACACTCAGACTTGACTATTTTTGGTCACTCTCAGTTATTACACTGACAGTACTAGATTTGAAAATTTTCTCAGGGCTCAGTCACTGATGAATTTAATCATACGATCCGTCCACAGTACATCATGATTGTTCTCTCCCTGCATAAAGTATATGAACAGATTAACAACGCACATGAAGCCTGTCGGTGAATCGGAAGTAGCTTTTTTAAACGTTCCAAAATATATTTTTGGTTTGTTATTGGGTTTAATGACCACGATGAGCAACTCTGAGTGCTATTAGCAGTCACACATCCCTAATTTAGGGCCACTAGTTCCAGAGCCAGCACCTGATGCCACTTGGCCTGCGGTGCGACTTCATTACCCCTTAGTCTTGATTTTCATGTTGCCAGATATGTGGAGCTCTTTTTTCAATATGGACTGAACTACAATAATTAAGGGCAGCTACATCCGCAGAAGTCACAAAAATGACAAAAGATGTGCAGTAGTTTTGTATTTTACAAAAAAAAAACAACAACAAAAAACAAAAAACAAAAACGAATAAACCTAGAGCAGCATTTGTCACACAGAGCACCCTCGCAAAGTTTTTCTGCCCATAAATAAAGTAGAGAAATGAATGTGCTGCAATTTCATATTATTTCTTAAATCTGGCAGCCAAAATGTAAGCATTTCATGAAAAACAAAAAATCCCAGAATTCGCGCACCCAGTAGAATGTAGCAGAATATGTTCACAGAAACAGTTGTGAATTCTTGTATTGGGGTACAGTTAACAAACTCTCCAAAACAAAGGAAGAGACTATAAAATATCTGTTGCATTGAAGTTTTTGAATTTATTCATTCATGCTCAAAAAAAAGGATAATGTCAGTTTCGACCCTTAGGATTGCAACCAAAATGTTTTAGATATGAAGGAAAACTAAATGAAAATTCAAAACGAAGCAAAACAGTAAAGTATCTGCAATAGTGGTCAAAATAAAGAAAAACAGCTCTCTGAAGCTAATTTGTAATGCATATCTCGTGCAGAACACAAACGTTTTTTGATAAAAAAAAAAGTGTATGCTGTATGTTGGCTGCCACAGCGTCACACGTAGAACAGCGTCTGGGCGTACTCAGCACTAGATTATCAAACTGTGCTTGAGGTACCGAGTCCCATTCCGGCACCAATGCTGTCCGAAACTCCAGAAGAGTTCTAAGAGGCGGATGACGTCCTGAAATACGTCTTCCGACTGTGTCCCATGCATGCTCAATAGGGTTTAAATCGGGAAAGTGAGCTGACCACTGTAAGCGTGTGATATCATCACTTTCTAGGTATGCCTCCACTACGGAGTAGCATAAGTTGTCATCCATATACACGAACTCAGGTCCCATTGCACCCCTGAATAGCTGGACACATTGTTGCAGAATGGCATTGCGGTGCACCTGGCCTCTGCTACGGTTCCTCTTTCGAACACATGGAGGGATGTACGTGAACTCAACATTATTCCGCCCCACACTAGAATCCCACCGCCGCTAAAACGATGATGTTCAAGGATGTTTTACTGAGTCGCAGGTGCTCTCCAGATGAAGACACAGCGTGAGTCATTGTACAAGCTAAACCTGGATTCGTCAGTAAAATGAACTCAGGCCCACTGGTCAGCTGTCCCAGTACGATGTTATTTGCACCAGGCCACACTAGCTCTTCGATGGGCTGCAGTCAACAGGATGCATCTGGCAGGGCCTGCGGGCATACAGACTGTACTCAATCGTCTGTACACGGTATGTCTTGAAACAGTGGTCCCTGTGGTAGCTGAAAGGTGTCTGGCAAGGTTCCCTGCTGTACTTTGCCTGTTCCGTTTGGCAGTTAGTGACAGAAGACTGCCTTGCTGTTGCGGCGTTGAATGAAATCCAACAGCAGGAGCGGATTGGTACCACCAAACCAAGCCAGGAAATTTAGTCTTGTGGTCCACTACAGCAGGGATTATTACCCCCCCATCCGCTTCTAATTTTTTAAGACCCCATAAAAAAACTAAATATTCTTCCATTTGAAGGTGTGCAACACACACCGGTATATACAGTATATATATATATATATACACTATATAGACAAAAGTCACCGGACACCCCCTCAAAAGCAAATGAACGGATCCGCTGCATTGCGGCGGGAGAGAACTGACTTTGAGAAAAGAAAGATTGTGGGGTGTTATATTAGTGGGTTGTCCATAAGAGAAACCGAGAGGCGTTTAAACATACCCAAGTCAACTGTTTTGGATGTACTGAATAAGTGGAAGACACATGGTGTGCCTGAAGCAGCAAAACGTACCGGCAGACTAAAGAAAATCAGTGATAGAGGACGTCGAAGCCTCAGGAGAGTCGTTACAGCTAAACGACGGAGTACTGCACAAGACCTCAGTGTACAAGTGAGTAAAAAATGTTTTAACCTCGGTATGCACACATACCATTCGTAGAGAACTTCATTCCATGGGTTATCGTGGTCGTGCGGCTGATCATAATCCTTAATCTCTACTCGGAATGCAACTCGTCATTTAGCATGGTGTAAAGAACATTTATCGTGGACCGGAGATCAATGGAAACGGATCCTATGGACTGATGAATCCAGATACACGATCCATCAGTCTGATGGCCGTGTGTGGGTATGGCGGCAGCCGGGGGAACGCTATTTACCGTAGTGTAGGCTACTGTTCCTACGGTCAAGTTTGAAGTTTGGACCTGGCACTGTACTTGTGTGTGGGGGGGGTTTCGTAGTATGGTCCCGGCCCATTGGTTATCGTGGACAAACCTGTTAACCAGCACGTCTACCTCGATATCCTGGACAATTATGTCCTACCAACTCTGTGGCAATACTATGGAACCCAGCCTTGTTGGTACAAGGACTGTTACGGCGTGATGTGACGTAGTTCCGTATCGTGTGTGGACTGGTCAGCACAGAGCCCTGATCTTAATCCCATAAAGCACCTATGGGATGAATTAGAGAGCAGCATAAGAAGTTTAGAACCAAGGACTACTAATAAGCAACAGCATTATGTATTGAATGGAAGCGCATACCTATCCCTGTGTTCCATAACCTTGTCGAAACCATGTCTCGAAGGGTCAGTGCATGCATTAAGGCCAAAGGTGGACCGACACCGTACTAATGTATATAAATAAATACTATGTTGTGTTTCTCTCCTAGGTGTCCGGTGACTTTTGTCAATATAGTTTATATACGTATATGCCTAAAATAACTATATAGCCAATATATGCCTAAAAGAACTATAGAAATTGTTTTTTTTAGTTTCTTTTCCAGGCTGCGTGGGCTTTGTCAGGCCGCTTAGGGTCTTTTCCCATTGCCGCCTGGGTGGATGCTGGTATACTGCTGTATATATTTATAAATTTTGTTACATAGTATATACACGTATATAGCTTGGCATTACACATGTTGAATTTCATTACCGAATTCTTTATATATACACCGAAGTGCCAGAAAAACTGGTACAGACGGGCTTATGCAAAATACACAGCGACGTCACCTATGCGCGTACTCGGTTGCGTCCGCCAGTGCGTATATAAAGCGATAGACATCATTGCCAGCTGTCAGAGCTATTTTCTTTCTTTTTTTTTTTTTTGATTGGAGGTTTAACGACCACCGTGAGCAACTCAATGGGCTATAAGCAGTCGCGCGTCCCTAATTTACGGTCACTGGTTCCAGGGAAGGGAGAGAGCCAGTGCCGTAAGACAAACACAACATCCATGCCTCACCGGGATTCGAACCTGGACCCCGTTTGGACGAATGATCAGAGGCCATCGCTTAGACCACTGCGCTACCGGGGCGGCAGCTGTTTTCGGCATGAGAATAACAAGTAATAACAATTTGTGATTTTCAACGCAGTGTCATAGTTGGCGCTCGTGAGATGGGCCATATTATTTCGGAGGTAGAAACGAAGTTCGGATTTTCACGGACGACCATTGCAAGAGTGTACCGTGACTACAAGAATTCCGGCAAAACCTCCAACCTACGATACCAGTGTGGCCGTAAAAAGATATTGGGTGAACCTGACCATCGTCGGCTGTCTAGAATCGTTTCACGCGATAGGCGTGCAACACTCTCGCAGGTATAATCGGAATTCAATGCTGGAGCCTCAACAAGCATCAGCGTCCGAACTATGCAATGTACCCTGCCCGATATGGACTTTGGGAGCCGACACCCAACTCGAGTTCCCTTGATGGGTGCACGACACAGAGCTATATGCCTCGCCTGGGCACGGCAATACCGCCACTGGACACCTGATGACTGGAAACAAGTAGCCTGGTCTGACGAGTCGCGTTTCCAACTGTATCGGGCAGATGGAAGGATTCGTGTGTGGCGCAAACCCCATGAATCCCGCCTGTCAACAGGGAACTGTACCGGCTGGTGGTGGTGGGGGGATCCGCAATGGTATGGGGTGTGTTTAGCTGGACTTCACTGGGACCCCTGGTACGTCTACAAACGTCTGTGACCGGCCAACGCTATGAGCGCATCCATTTTGACGAGGTACACCCGTTCATGTCCTGCATTCAAGCTGATGGATTGGACCTGTTCCAACAGGACAATGCACCTCCACACAAGTGTCTGGACGCCGCATTATGGTTAGAGGAGCATTCATCTGAGTTTGGGGTGTTGCCATTCCCACCTAAGTCCCCAGATCTGAACGTGATAGAACACATTTTGGATGCCATGCAACGTGCTATCGAACACAGGAATCAGAGACCTCGGAATACACCCGAATTGTGTAACGCTCTGCAGGAAGTATGGTGTGCATTGCCTACAGCATATTTCCAGAAGCTAGTGGAGTCCATGCCCCGTCGTATTTCTGTAGCCCTGCGCTCCCGTGGGGGACCTACCAAGTATTAGACTAGTGTACCAGTTTTTCTGGCACTTTAGTGTATCCTTCATTGTTTACAAGTTAACTTCACGAAAAACTGTAATTAAAAAATAGTTCCCTGGATATTATTGTTATAAACTGGTTACCAAAAATTAAAGAATTTCTAGTGTTAAGTGCATGG
The DNA here is from genome assembly GCA_039090855.1 of Macrothele yani. Classification (NCBI taxonomy): domain Eukaryota; kingdom Metazoa; phylum Arthropoda; class Arachnida; order Araneae; family Macrothelidae; genus Macrothele; species Macrothele yani. The sequence goes on from CM077023.1 coordinate 140,556,902, forward strand.
GTGGTGCCACTTTTAGATATGTAGCTTGAACTCTTCAGCAATGAGATTTTTCATTTTTCTGATTTTTTTTTCCGGAAAAAAAATCAGCAGGTTTACTTAAAGATTTGGAAGAGGAGTTTGAAATTCATGATCCTGATCCACATGAAATTTTTAAGTATGTGGAATTGCGCATGGGAGAAACACACCTTGAAGCTGTGGATTTGTTACCGTGGTGGAAGAATTCTCAATTTCCTAAGCTAGCTGCCATTGCGAGACGTGTACTATGTATACCAGCTAGTAGTTCTGCTATAGCGAGAGGGTATTTAGTGCAGCAGGTCAAGTTTTAGGGGAAAGAAGATCAAGGTTAAGCGCTGAAGCATTAGATGCAATTCTTTTTTTGAGGAGTTTCGAGAGGCTTAAACGGTAAGCAATTTCCATGATGAACTTGCTGGAAACTGCACACACATAGAATAATATCGTGGTTATTACACTATTATGTGAAAACTTTGTTAATGTTACAAAATGCAGAATAATCTAGTCTGGAATGCTCATACTTTTTTTTCTTTTGGAAATTTTCTTACATGTTTTTTTTTATACTCTACTACATCACTGTAAACTATCTGTACAAGTTAGCATATACGCAAGTTATATTGCAAAGTTTAGCATTCTACAGTCACTATTTGAAACACATGCGACTGTCTATAAAGAGTTGTATGTTTTGTAATGCAATTTATTCAAAATAAAAGTAAATTTAGAATTCCAAAAGAAATAACGAATGGAATATTTTGTGTTTCTAAAAGATTTTCTTATCTTCAGCTTTTGTCAGTATCACTGATTCCCCTGGTATAGTCGAACGGCATGTGCATCGATTATTTATTTATTTTCTAGTCCACATTTTAGAACACCTGCTTTTATGCATAGTGTTTCGAAGAACATATTAATAATATGAAGTGGATTAACTGACGTAAACTTTTTAATTCTATCCTTGATTGGGCCATAGCTTTGGTCTGTGCATAATGCAAGCCTTGCTAAGCACAATTTTCTGAGAACCCGGGCTTAACAAACACATGCAATCAAAGAAAGCGAGCTGGGCCCGGGCTCCAGGCCTTTGGACCCGGGATCCTAAAATTGAGCTCGAACTCATCTCAATTCCGCATACTTTAACAAAGCGTAATATTGGGCATCTGCATGTTGTTGCTGAAGTGGTTTCAAGGGAAGAATTTCCTGAGGAAGGTTGTCACTGGGGATGAAAAATGGGTCTATTGCGACAACCCCGTACGCAAGTGATCTCGGGTCGACCCTGGCCAGCCATCAACATCCACTGCAAAACAGGATACCCACGGGGGAACAGGCGCTGTTGTGTGTGTGTGGTGGGGTATACATGGAGTGCTGTACTTCGAACTGTTGAAACCAGGCGAAACAATCACTGCACAACGATATAGCGATCAGTTGATGAAACTGAACGCCGCAATCGAGCAAAAAACGCACATGGACAGGTAAAAGACGCCGCCCAGTCATCCTGTTACATGATAATGCCAGACCACATGTCGGTGCTCCCACGAAACCAACCCTTGAACAGTTACACTGGGAGGTTTTACCGCACCCGGCTTACTCCCCGGACATTGCACCCTCAACTTTCTGTTTCACTCTACGCAACATGCCCTAGCCCAACAGCGGTTCACCGCAGTTCCAGAGATGGAAAATTTCGTCACTGCGTTTTTCAGCTCAAAACCAGAGTCCTATCACAGGGGTATTAATTTGTTGCCTGAAAAATGGCAAAAGGTCATTGATGCGAAAGGCCAATATTTCGTTGGAAAAATGTGTACTGGTTTCCTGATTGTTCCTGTCCCCTTTCTCCTCAAAAAGGCGGAAACTTTTGCATACCCCTAATAATATTTTCCTTTTACTTAATTAATTTATAGGCTTTAGACCTTGGCTTTTTTCATAGCTTTTAATCCGCCGACTTCATATTCATAAAGTTTACGTATCAAATCAAACGAATAGCATTGCGCTTTTACTTAGGCACTAAATATTACTTCATAGGTCTAGTCTCAGGCCTTTTTAAGATATTTTATTCTCCCGATGTGATATTTACATTTACACACCATGTCAAGTTAATAACATTGCGCTTTTACTTAGGCAATAAATATTAATTCATAGGCCTTGTAAACAGTTTTTATTCTACCAATGTCATATTCATGTTTACACATCAAGCCAAATTAATAATATTGCGCTTTTACTTAGGCACGAAATATTAATTTACCGGACCTAGGCCCTTTTACCAGTTTTTATTCTGACTATCATATTCATAACCTTTACATATCGGCACAAGTTAATATGTTGCGCTTATCAATATTTTCTAAAAAGGCCTAGGAACTAATATTTAGTGCTAAAGTAAAAGCGCAATGCTATTAACTTGAGTTGATACGTAAACGTTATGAATATGAAGTCAACGGATTAAAAACTATCAAAAAGGACTAGGCATACTGCGCATGACCGCACACCCTGTATAGTGGCGCTACAAGCGCGAACCGGCAGCCTGATAAACCGGCGTGTAGTCGATGCCTCACAAAAGTGAAAAGCACCTGCCGAAGCAAGCAAGAGTACAGTGACAAGAACGCTGAGTAGACGCCAGAGATGTCGATTTACGCAACTTACGGATTTTGAGAGAGGCCTGATCATCGGGCTCAAAACTGTAGGCTAGTCGGCGCGCCGTATAGCCCACCACGTGGATCGTTCTGACTGTATTGGGAGCAGTGGACACGTGACGGCACTGCTACACGGCGGAGCAGCTCCGGACGGACCACCGGTAGAGAGGATCGACGGATCGTTCGCCAGGCACGAACGAATCCAACAGGAACCCGGCCTACTATACGGGCAGATGTTGCGGCTCCTGTGTGCCCACGAACCATTTCCCGATGCCTCGCGGAAGCGAATCTGCGATCCCAGCGCCCCTTACGTGCGCTGCCATTTACACCGGAACATCGCCGGCTCAGTGTGCAGTGGTGCCAGGCCAGAGACATGTGGTGTTTAGCGATGAGTGCCGCATCGTTTTGGGGACAGATGATCATTTTGTCCGGGTGCGGAAGTCCCCGGGTCAACGGCACAGTTCCAACCTCGCGCCACCCCACCCCCCACTGTAGGCATTATGGTTTGGGGAGCCATTGCCTACGATAGCCGATCAGCTCTAGTAGTGGTAGGCGGATCATTGACGGGCCAGCGGTATGGGGATGAGATCCTACGGCCCCATGTGCTCCCATTCCTGGCCGGTATTTCAGGTGTGCTATACCAGCAGGATAACGCCCGCCTGCTCCCCGGACATGTCCCCTATCGAGCATGTGTAGGACCAGTTGAAACGCCGGCTGCCGCACTATCCGGGATTTGGAGCACACCGTCCAACACGTGTGCGTCAGTCTGCTGCAGGACATCAGGCATCTGTTCGCCACCATGCCGGACCGTATTGCAGCATGTATCGCCGCACAAGGCGGTGCAACGCGCTATTGAAGATGACCGGACTGTAATTGCCCTGCAGCTGTTTTTGCAATCATGTGTATCATTCATCTGTATCATTACGTCCATAAAATTTCAGTTCAATCCGACGCTTCCTTCTTGGTGCGCAAATTTCACTGTCCGTGAGTTTATGTTGATTAAATAACATGATTAAATTTTTTAATGAATTCCCAAACAGTGGCTTGAATCAGGAAAGGCCTTCTTGTAAAGTAATCCATTTAAATCTTTGAAATTCATAGGCGATGCCTGTACCAGTGTATTTCAGGTGTGCTATACCAGCAGGATAACGCCCGCCTGCTCCCCGGACTTTGTGTATATATATAATATATACACAAAGTCCTGTCTGGTGGAGGAATCAAAGTGGAGATTAATAGCAAATATTAATAATAAAACTAACATTTCATAAACATATAAATTCTGGTTAAAAACATCTATAGCGGAGGCCAAAGCTGTTTTTAAATTTACGTGCATACTAATATAATATTTACAAGGTTGCTTACCTCTTTTCACATTTCACCACACGTTACATTCTTTCTGCCCCTCATGCTTGGTTCTGGCTCCCGGTGCGGTGTTCCATTTTTGGTTTTCAGGTTCTTTCAAATGGCATTTGAAATGGCATTTGAAAGAACCTGAAAACCAAAAATGGAACACCGCACCGGGAGCCAGAACCAAGCATGAGGGGCAGAAAGAATGTAACGTGTGGTGAAATGTGAAAAGAGGTAAGCAACCTTGTAAATATTTTTTTCATAAACATGTATGTTTGTGTGCATAATAAGTTGAATAGAAAAATATTTTTTTTCAGCCACAAGACGATTTGCAGCCTGTAACCATCAAAGAGCAGTTGATTTCTTCACTCATTCCATTAACTACAAGAAAGCACTTCCGGTTGGCTATGAATGTGCCTCTTGGAAAGATTATCTTGATGGGAAATGTGCAGACTGTGGTCGACTCGGAAAAAATGCGCTGTCTTAGGAATGCAAGCAATTGACTACAAGCCTTTAAAGAACAACACTCGATCAGTAAAACTATATCTCTCTACTTCCGGTTCATCTCCTTTCTGGGGTACAGAAAAAGATTTTGAGATTTTATTTATTTTCATGATGCTTTTATTCTTTTTTTTAGCGCTCTCTCCCTCAGACACACACAAAAGAAAAAAATACTCACACACTATTCCACCAATGATGATCCTGCCTACAAAGAATGCTAATTCCTGGGGTGCCAGAGAGTAAAAACTCTTGAGAGTAGTGATAGAATGAATTGAAGAAATTAATAGTTTCAAGGTTCACCTCAATAATTTTAAAGGATCAATATATAACAGGTTCCTCATTTTTTATTAGAATTTTTTTCCAGGGAGCAATAAGTTTCAAGCCCTCGTTTTAGGACTCTGCATGCTAATTAATGTGAAAGAGAGTGTTCTAAGTATTGGATACAAAATTTCACAATGACATTCACTTTTGAAGAAAATTCCAAAACAGTGTTAATGTGAGTACAAAAGCAGTTAAAAAATTGTGTTTTCAGTCCATTCCTAGAAAGAGATATACTATACCAAACAGAGTGGCACACAGTGGGAAAATTTAGAGCTACTGGAAGAGGAAAATATATTCAAATCTTAGGTATATTTACCTGTATAAGTTTTGTAAAGAAATTTTACAACAGACTTCCTAGAACTGCACACTGTGGCGAATACATGGCCGAGTCACATTATTGTGACCACCAGCTAATATCCAGAATAACCGCCGTGTGCAGCGCAGACAGCAGCTAGACTGGCTCGGAGTGACTCAATAAGGTGCTGGAAGTTGTTCACAGGTATGTGGAGCCATGCTGACTGCAGTGCATCTGACAGCTGGTGGAGGGTCCATAGAGCGAACAACACGATCGAGGTGGTCCCACAAATGCTCAATTGGGTTTAAGTCTGGGGAATTGGGGGTGAGGAGGTACTTTAAAGGCTCCACCGTGCTCTTCCCACCACTCTCAGACATTTCTAGCTGTGTGACACGTCGCATTGTCGATCTGCAAGATCCCATCCGCCCCATGGAAGACAATCAGAATGTATGGGTGTACGTGGTCTGCAAGGATGGATTTATAACGAATTCGGTCCATTGTGCCCTCCACGGGTATGAGTGGACACAGGGAATGCCACGAAAATATTCCCCAGACCATAATGCTACATGCATTAGCCTGTGTTCTTCCAGCAATTGCTGGTGTTTGTTCTCCGATATTTCTCGCCTGATACGCCAACGTCCATCCGTTCGATGAAGCAGAAAACGTGACTCATCGGAGACGCAATCCTTTGCCAATTAGCGGAGGTCCAATTCCGATACTGCCGTGCAAATGTAAGCCTTTTCTGCCGATGCACCTTTGTTAGCATAGCTGCACTGACCATTCGTCTGCATCGGGCCTCAAACGCAGCAGGGTTCGCTGAACTGTTGTTTTAGACACACTTCCGGTAGCCCCCTATAGTTCATTCGACCAGTGAATTGCCCCACTGCAGCGTGTCGATCGGCCCTCACGCACCTTCGCAGCCGACGTTCACATCTCACATCAATGGCACGTGGTGCTCTGCAGTTTCCACATCGCTTATTCGGCATGGTGCAATTTCTCCAATCACGATACACTTTAACCACAGCAGTACGCAAAAAGTTCGCAAACTGCGCTATTTCAGAAATACTGCCACCGAAAGCCGATAATCATCCCTTTTTGCAAATCTGATAAATCGCTTATTTTATCCATGACAGCAACGAGTGATATGTTTTCAGAATGCCTACAGCACACCTTATATGTGTAGAGGATTTTAGGGAGTATCTGACCCCAGGTCTTAAACAACCCTTAGAAATAGGAAGCTAGGAGATTTGGGCTAGAGTGCCCGATAGGAAAGTGACACGGAAGCGAAGTAGAAAAAGAGAGAGGCCTTTATTTATTCCCGGGGGCCAGTACCCGGGTATAACGAAGTGAATTTCTCCGTCATTTTTATCCGCGCCAGGATTCGAACCCGGGTCCACTCATTCCGGAATAAGTTGCTCTACCAATTGAGCTACGCGGACATTTTATTCTGATTCCTATCTGCCTTTATGTCGTGTGCGTCCTTCTGGCAGGTACGTCACATCTCCTGGTACGTTACATCATCTCCCCTTATTTTTTTTTTTATTTTTTTTGAAGTGCTGCTCTGATTTTTCCTATCTCGCGGTGTGGAAATAACATCACACCATTGCGAGATTGTGAACGGTCGGGTCATCCGGATAGTTCGGGCGCCATTATAACGAAGTGAATTTCTCCGTCATTTTTATCCGCGCCGGGGTTCGAACCCGGGCCCACTCACTCCGAAATAAGTTGCTCTACCATTTGAGCTACGCGGACATTTTATTCTGATTCCTATCTGCCTTTATGTCGTGTGCGTCCTTCTGGCAGGTACGTCACATCTCCTGGTACGTTACACGGGGTCCAACGGCTTAACGTGCCCATCCGACGCACGGCGGATATTTAGTGGATCGAGCGTTCGTACCTGAGGTCCTTTCCGTGGCATTCACGAACGTTGCCCACTAGGCCACCAGCGGCAAAAGCACACCTTATATAAACCCTCCAAGCCAGCTCAGCCGCCCCGGTGGCGCAGTGGTCTAAGCGATGGCCTCTGATCATTCGTCTGTAAGGGGTCCGGGTTCGAATCCCGGTGAGGCATGGATGTTGTATTTGTCTTACGGCACTGGCTCTCTCCCTTCCCTGGAACCAGTGACCCTAAATTAGAGACGGGCGACTGCTTATAGCCCATTGAGTTGCTCACGGTGGTCGTTAAACCTCCAATCCTGCCGCCCCGGTGGCGCAGTGGTCTAAGCGATGGCCTCTGATCACTCGTCCGAAAGGGGTCCGGGTTCGAATCCCGGTTAGGCATGGATGTTGTATTTGTTTTACGGCACTGGCTCTCTCCCTTCCCTGGAACCAGTGACCCTGAATTAGGGACGGGCGACTGCTCATAGCCCATTGAGTTGCTCACGGTGGTCGTTAAACCTCCAATCTGCCGCCCCGGTGGCGCAGTGGTCTAAGGCGCTGGCCTCTGATCATTCGTCCGTAAGGGGTCCGGGTTCGAATCCCGGTCAGGCATGGATGTTGTGTTTGTCTTACGGCACTGGCTCTCTCCCTTCCCTGGAACCAGTGACCCTAAATTAGGGACGGGCGACTGCTTATAGCCCATTGAGTTGCTCACGGTGGTCGTTAAACCTCCAATCAAAAAAAAAAAAAAAAAACCTCCAATCAAAAAAAAAAAAAAAAAAGAAAACCTCCAATCCCCCCCCAAAGCCAGCTCACGATACGCGCCTTCTTTCATTGGCTACGCGCTGCTGACGTCAAAAGTAAGGTGGTCACAATGTGACTCGACTGTGTATATTTAGATCCCCTAGTGCAAATGGAAATGGAAAATATATGGAAAGTCTAGATCAAGGATTGCATCTATCAAAACTAAAATGCTTTCCACTCCATGTGATCGAAATGTAGATTTTGTGACAAACACAAATTCGTACTTTAATCACCTAGAATAGAACTCGTGCGATAGGAAAAGCTAGAAAATATATGGTAGGCCTTAAAGGAATACGGTTACCAGTATTCAAACCAAGTCAAAATTTTCCAAGTCACTGTTTAGAAAGGAAACACCGCAAAGGTACAAATATTTCCTCTTACAGTGAGAAATCTGTGTATAAAAAAAAATAATGAGAAATACATAGAAAATCTTGGTGTTTACAACTCTCCAAAACAAAAATAATCTTTACAGTACAGGTTCTAAAAAAGTGTACTTGTGTCTATAATGTCCCTTTTTTTTCCATTGGAGGTTTAACAACCACCGTGAGCAACTCAATGGGCTATAAGCAGTCGCGTCCCTAATGTAGGGTCACTGGTTCCAGGAAAGGGGGAGAGCTAGTGCCGTAAGACAAACGCAACATCCATGCCTCACCGGGATTCGAACCCGGCCTCCTTTCGGACGAATGATCAGAGGCCATCGCTTAGATCACTGCGCCACCGGGGCGGGGGCGGCCTATGTCTTTTTGGTAAACATATATATATATATATATATATATATATTTGGATTGGAGGTTTAACGACCACCGTGAGCAACTCAATGGGCTATAAGCAGTGGCCCGTCCCTAATTTAGGGTCACTGGTTCCAGGGAAGGGAGAGAGCCAGTGCCGTAAGACAAACACAACATCCATACCTCACCGGGATTAGAACCCGGGCCCCGTTCGGACGAATGATCAGAGGCCATCGCTTAGACCACTGCGCCACCGGGGCGGCGGTAAACATATGCATGTTATAAAATATTGTAAGAAACATATCTAATGTTAAATAAATATTTCACTGATTACACTGCACAGAAACTCAAAACAAAAATACAGAAAATGTTGCATTTTCTCAAATCCTATACAATTTCTAAAGCTATGATTCTAAAATGCGGTCAGTTACCCTCCCAGTATGCAGTGGGATTCCCTCCATGCTGGGACAAAACATGTTCGTGATCAGAATATTCAGTGCATTAAAAGAGGTGTGCCACTTCAGAGCATTCCTTTTCTGCAGCATACACAAACTAATTCAAGATTATTTGGAGAGTTCCCCCTAAAAAAAATGTCATGCAAACTTTACCAAACTCACACTTAGAGCACTGGGTAGCCGCTCTACACATTGCATCATGACAAGGTTACACATTACCATTCATATGCAGAAAATCTTCCCCAAGCTGGTCAGTAAAGAGTTTAAGAACACACTTCTGAAACATCTAGATAATCAATTATTTTGTTTCGCAGTGTGTGCACAGTAGTGTTCATTCTCTATAGCCACCATCTTAAGGGTAATGACCTTCAGGACCATCTAAGGATCAGAAGTCCAGGAAAAGGCGAGAGTCTGAGATGTAAAAACAATCATAATATACACATCTTACTTGCCATTTAAGCCTAAAGTTCAGCAGCACAAGGATCCAGAAGCTCACCCCCTCCCTTCCAAATTACTGGAACACTGAACAACTATTCTCCATTAATGCCACACCAAAGCATGATGGAGCTCCCATCTTGTAGTAGGTATTGTATTGTAGCTGATGTCATAAACTAATAAATGCTCATTTCAGTCAGCATTTGTCAATATACACTGAAGAGCAATTGAATTAGAGACAGCTGGCGTTATGCAAATGTGGGGCTATAGGCGGCCCTCTAAACGAAAACATGACGTATGCAGCGATCCGGCAATATAAGGAATGATGCGACGGGAATCAGTAAGAGTCGGACGCAGTATGGGTAAGACAAAGGTTCTAAGCGCATTTGATCGTGGGCAAATTGTCGGAGCCCGACGAATGGGTCACTCCATCTCGGAAGTCGTGCAGGCACTGGGATTTTCACGAGCCACTGTGTCACGGGTGCACCGTGAGTACATCGAATCCGGTAAAACCATCCCTGCAAGGGTCAACAGCGTGTGGATGAGCGGGGTCATCGTCGGCTAGCTCGCATTGTAACAGTGGATAGACGGGTCACAGTGCAAGAAATCACTCGGCAATTTAACGCTGGTGCACAAAAACGTGTAAGCAGCCACACCATCTAGAACCATCTCCTCGCTATGGGGTACAGAAGCCATCGTTCCACGAGGGTACCACTGCTGACCGCACATCACGGGGTGCAAAGTTAGCATGGGCGCGGGAACATCGCCACTGGACCCTATACATGTGGGAAAATGTTGCCTGGACTGATGAGTCGAGATTCACGTTGGTACATGCGGATGGCAGAATACAAGTACGGCGCAAACCACATGGAGCGATGGATCCTTCTTGCCAGCAGGGTACTCTTCAAGCTGGCGGGAGGTGGCATTCTCATCTGGGGACTGTTTACATGGACTGAAATGGGACCCCTGGTACGTGTGACATCGTCCCTCACAGGTCAACGTTACCGGAATATCCTGGACGACCATTTGCTCCCGTTTGTGCGTCTTCAACATCCCACTGGGGACCTCATCGTGGAACAAGACAATGCACCGTGCCATCGCTATCGAATTGTATCCGAATGGTTGGATGAACACTCCACCGACGTGACGTCGCTTCCTTGGTCAGCTAGGTCACCTGACCTCAATCCCATCGAGCACATCTGGGATGCCATCGAGAGAGATGTTCGACCCTCCATCAAATCTTCGTGAACTGTGGGAGCTTGTTCAGGGGTCGTGGATCCGCATGGCTTCGCAACGCTTCCGGTGTCTTGTCGAATCCATGCCGAGACGAATCGCCGCCGTCATCAGGGCGAAAGGTGGTGCTACACGTACGTTACTAGACAGGTATCTCTAATTCAATTGCTCTTTAGTGTACGACCATCTCAAAGATCAAATGTCATCTATGCCAAAAAGATCATATACCCTTTGCCAAATGCTCACTTCAGTGAGTACTTGGCAAAATGAAGTGCTTCTAATTTCTTTTAATAGCTTGTGGTTAGTAGCTGATGATTTTTTGAGATTCCCAATTCTTTATACATGTCCATTGTTGCTTATATGCGTGTTTAATTCAGTTTTGTTGGACTTGTTTTTTATTGCTGGTTAGTATTTTGCCAGCCTTAAATTTTAGTTGTCTGCCAGTCTCTGTAAGTAATACACTGCCGGACAATTGCTAAGGACGGATGACAATAGCAACGATAGCAACCATAAAATGGAAGGCAGGAAAATATGGAAATTAGCATAAGTGCGGGATACGGTAAGACGTGCTGTGCGTATGCAAATTTTGGATTGCCGAACTTGTTCGTGACGTCATAGCGCTGATAAGAGATATAAAGGATTTGACGCGTATTAACCGTTGCTGTTCAAACGCAAAGTTGAAAGGGAAAGAATCAATTGACGAACTTACAAGTATCAGTATGTCTTCCCGACATCACCTAGATGATTTTACGCGTGGTCGTATTATTAGCAAGATTGAAGAAGGGCGAAAAATAACAGATGTTGCCAGGGAGTTCGACGTCAGCCACAGTGTTGTTTCAAGGCTTTGGAAATCATTTCAAACAAATGGAGAGTGTAGCAAACGTCACGGGGCAGGTCGTGTTTGCAGTACGACACCTGCAGAAGATCGATACCTAGTGCTATCAACAAAAAGACACCGGCGCAGCACAGCTAGTGAGGTAGAAAATCAGATTATGGCTGCTACTGGCAAGCGGATCTCCCGAAAAACTGTCGCCAGACGTTTGCATGAAGGAGGACTATACGCCCGCCGTCCTGTTGTGTGCATCCCATTGTCCAGACGTCACCGTACCGCCCGTTTGCAATGGTGCCATCAACATCGCAATTGGACTGATAACGACTGGTCTGCTGTCCTCTTCTCAGATGAGCGTAGATACAGTCTATCGTCTGATTGTCGACGACAACTGATCTGGCGTGATAGTGGTACTGCATATTATCCAGCAAACATACAGGAAAGGGACCAATATCCGACATGTAGTGTCATGGTATGGGCTGGCATCATGATCAATGGCCGTACGTCCCTCTATGTGCTTCCAACTGGGACTATGACTGGCCAACGATACATTAATGATGTTCTGCTACCTCATGTTCGCATGTTCCGCGGTGCTGTCGGTGATAGATTCATTTTCATGGACAACAACGCAACATGTCATCGAACAGTCGCTGTCCAGGAGTGTCTTGAGAGCGAGAATATTCAACGCCTCGTATGGCCAGCACGTTCTCCAGATCTGAATCCCATTGAAAATGTGTGGGATGCTTTGGGGAGGAGTCTTGCTGGTCGCCAATGCCCTCCAATAAACAAGGACACCCTCATCCGTGCACTGACAGAGGAATGGGATAAATTACCCCAACAGCTGCTTGATAATGTTGTGCAAAGCATGACACGACGTGTGGAATCTTGCATCGCCTTCCATGGTGGCCATATCCCGTATTGACTTCTTACGCCGGAACGCCTGCGGACGGTAATTGCATTTTTTTCACGTTTACGTATTCTGCACAAAATGGCCTGTTTGTCCCTTGAACACGTTCCAAAGCCTTCTGGATTTCAGAGCACAATAAATTGTCTTTCTTGTAATGTCCTGGCATTCTGACATTATTTTATTTCACTTGGCATCCAACCACACTTACTTTTTTATGCGCTGTATAGCCGTTTATGATCCGTCCTTAGCAATTGTACAGCAGTGTACTATGGTTACAGTTGGTGTTGTATATATGAATTACTCCTGCAGAAGCAAAATTTCTTTTTTGTTTAATACAAGTAGTGTCTGGGAAATTTCTTTTCTGTGTTATTAAATCCAGGTGCAAGCCTTGGTATTTATGAGCACTACTTATGTTTTGAAGAGGTTCTAACCATTCTCTGCAGTAATTTTTCTAGTGAGTTTTACATCTTTTTTTGGTTTAGCATGGCTTTCCTTTTTGTTTTCTTCAAACAATTTATTCATAAATGTTTCAGAGTAAGTATTTTTTGAAAGGATTGTTACCTTTAATTGTTTGTGCATTGTTTTTTCTCTTCTGCTGAGTCAACTTTATTTACATTATTTATAAATTGCTTAGCTGCATTAATTGCACAAGCCTAAAAATAAAATATGTATGTACGTATTACATACATCATACACATATATTTGTTTGCAGTTACATGCATTTCAGATGGATGTGTGTGTGTGTGTGGCAAAGGAATATTGATCTTTGATATACCTTAGGAACATTATTGTCATTTGTACTTGAAAATAATTGACTTTGCCAACTGAAAATAGCGGAATGCTGGAAAGTACTTACTATTATCACCTAACATTAAAAATTTTAAGATATCTTATCACTAGCATTTTGCCATGACTTCATTAATACACAGGACTAAAATATTGTTGTGTTGGACTTGCTGTCATATTCATGTGTTCAGTAATGAATTTCAAAGCCTCCACAAGCTTTTGGAAATTAATATCATTTGATGTTTTATAATAGGGCTAGAAAATAGTTATAAGCTTCTGGATAGGCAGATTTTAAAGACTGACTGTTTTAGGGTTAGCTGTATTTTTCTGCAAAATTTTGTTTTGCATCAAGGACAGCAAAATCAGCTAATTCAATAATATCTGAAACCTTACACACAAATGCAATTAGGGACCAGTTTAGTTTGTTGTAAGTTTTTCTTGTTTCTGTCAGCAACATTATTTTTCCTTTCTGTGGTATTACCTACCGCAAACTTTGCTGGTAAGCAATTGCACTTTTTCAAACCTCAATTTTTAAATTATATTTCAGGATTATCTTTTAGTTTGTTAATTAGAAACTCCAGTGTTAGTAGAAAGTTCTTACTGTTGTTGATATTCCTTTTTTTTTTTTTTTTGTTCTTAAATCACTATTTCAAATGTTTACTTTCTTTACCTCTTTCTTATTTTCTGATGTGCTTGATATTAATAGTCAGGTTTCAAATAATTTGCACTAAAAGTTTAGATAATGGCCATACCTTTTGTGCTGGTTGTATAATATAATTAAGTTAACATAGTTTTAAACTGTATTTTAGGCTACCTTTGCACTCCCATACTGTTTTCTTTTATTAGTATATTATAAACTATGGTTTGTTCATTTAATAACCTAGCTTTTCAAAAATAATTAGATAAATAAACAAAGTTTAGCTACTTTCATACCTACCAGAAAATTTCACAATTGATAGTATCACAAAATGCAATAAAAAGCTTGCTCTATATATTCTTTAAATTTTTAAACACATTTTAAAATCTTAATGTCAAAGAGCTTTCCTAGTGCTTTAGTTCAGAAAACAAGAATGTTAATGTTATCCTTCTTGTAATGAACTTTTTCCAAAAAACATTATGTAACAATAAAAAATAACTTAAAGTTGACTAGTAGAATTTCCTAGAGCATTATTTTCAGCAAAAGCACCATATGAATCAATAGCCACATTAGTAATCGAGGAACTGTTTTCTATAACAAACCTGTCAGATGTATGTTACAGACTATAAATCTATTTGAAAACTTATGCTATTCTTTCACATATAATAAAGTTGGCATTTGTGTAGATAATGGACACCTGAAAAATATTTTTTTCCTTTTATAAAATTTACCTAACTGATAATAAAGGACCTATTACAAGTTTTGTTGGCAGAAATGAATTCCAAAGCAATTTTAAGAAGTTTTCAATGCTTTTCATGTGGAAAAGTGGGCCATAAATGCTTGCTTTCTGGAAGATATGCTGCATTTTCTGTAAATGAACATCAAAGCACTGATCTTTACCACTAGTGGCAAATGTAAGATTGTCAGTCTCATTGAGGTTCAAGTGAATGGCACTCAGAAAATGGGTCTGTTCACAGGAAATATGAATCACATGATTTAACATTTTTCTGGGGGTGGATCTTCTTTTCTTTTGCACACAAGTTGGTAAATTTTTCTTGGCAAACCAAATGAAAACAAAAGTTTATTTTCTATGAAATAAAATGACTGTACATGGACAGTCTAGCAAATTTTCCGTATGCATGAAACCCTGTAAGTTTGTTAAAATGCTATAATATATAAATTACTGATTAGTTTTTGAGAATAAAAATTAGAACATGTTCTTTACTATTGATTAGAGGCATTTTTAAAAACGTTTTTCAGGTGTCTAGCATCTTGACAACTACCAAAAAAATTCTCGGCATGAAGTGAACAATTATTTACAAGGAATAATAATTTATGGCATGGATAACGTCTTAAGTGAAATATCTGTCTCTCATTAGTCTGAATTACATTATACACGATATACAGTTTTGACTTATTCATGTAGCAATCAAAAATTATTTTGTTGATTTCTACAGTTTACCATTACCAAGTAACTGTGAAGCTATACAAACCAAAAACAAGCTTTGAAGACAGAAAGGGGAAAATTAATGTGGTTCTCAACGGAGGAAAGAATACTGTCAAGTTCAACTTAGCATCAAAGTAAGCTGTTCCTCTGCCTGCAGTTCCTCTTTTGAAGTTTCATATTTGCTTATTAACAAATTATGTTAACCACTAAATTTAAACAAAAAAGTAGAAATATCTTACTTTCATTTGTCGCACAGCCATGTGGTAAATATTTTGCTTTTGATCTTGAGTAAAGTGGAGTAAACACAGTAAAATCTCCATTAATGGACACCTCCAACAGCAGTAACTTCCAAGCAAAAGCAAGTTTTGGTCAGTACAGAACAGCTGTTGTAAGATTAACTTTAATGATAACCTCCGAGCAACAGAGCCTCTTAACAGTAGTCAAAGGACACTCCAGACAGTCCCAAAGGAGACCCAATGGTCACCTTGTATTACACAAACTTCAGATTTCATTACGTTTCTTCAGTTAGGGAACGAAACGATCTACTTATTTATGGTATTTCTTCCAGAGGTGGAAGTACGAGACAAATGATATTGAAGGAATGCTGCCTCAGGTGAGTTGAGTTGAAGTATGAGCGGAATACAGAGGCAAGCTTAAATTAACATTGACAAGCTTAAATAATAATTTGTGGCATGAATAATGTCCATCTCCATACAGTTTGGCTAGTCTACAAATACCCGGAGAGTGAGGATATTTACAGGACGGAGTGACCCACGTAATCTCTGGACCCAAACCCATTAGAGCATTGTCTGGGATGCCCTGGGAAGAGCAACTGCAAGCCTGTAAGCCCGCCCCCCTTCCCCCGGACTCTGATGCGCCTTGGTGGGAGTGGCACTTATTGACCCAGACTATCATTCACAGCCTTGCAAAAAACACGAGGGCTCGTTGTTCGAGCTGTATCACTGTTTGGGGTAATCACACTGCCTATTAGGCCCTCGAAATCCACACCACTTGCTGCTTCACTTTCGGACTACCATGTGCATGCTTTTTCCTCATGCCGTGATGGCATTCCTTTTCGTTAGTGTATTGCTGCATTATCGTTATAATATGTATGTCCGTACCAAATGTCATTAAACTCTGTCGTGCAGATTTTGCGTTATTAATGACTATGTTTCTCTCATTAATTTTGGACACCAGTGTATATATAAGTGAAAAAAAAAAAGCAATTGAACACAGCCAAAGCCTAAAGAAAACAAGAGGTCATTCGCAGTAATGGAAGAAAATTTATGACACCCAGAAAAGAAGATGGCACTGTAGCAAGAAAAAGAAGCAAAATGTTGAAGAGTTAATTAGTTCCACACTAAACTGTATGAAAATGATGATACATCTATTCCAGACATAATGAAGTGTGCCAGTGCCAAAGTTCTCTCAGTCCTCCTGGCAAAAGTTGCACATGTAATTAAGAAAGTGAAAAGAGGAAGAACTCCAAGGGAAGATGAAATTATTGTGAACATTACACAAGATAATTGGAGAAATAGAAACTACACTCACCCAAGTGTTCACGATATGTCTCAATGAAGGGAAGATTTCTGATGATTGGAACAATGCTACAATGATCCTGCTACGTAAAAAAATGGGGACACTGAGGATCTCAAGAACTACAGACCCATCAGCCTTTATTAGTTTACAAAATCTTCACTAGGGTACTGTCACAACGCTTGAAGGAAACACTGGGCATGGCTCAACCAAAAGAACAAGCTGAATTCAGGAGTCACTATTGCACTATAAATCATTTTCCATGAACCGAGAGAACTAACTGAAAGAATGAATGAATATGAACTCTCATTATTTACTACTTTTATTGATTATGAGAAGGCTTTTGATTCAGGGAAACCATCAGCAGTTTGGAAATCCTGTGGTATTAAAATACATCAACAATATTAATAACATCTATGAAAATGCAAGCGCAAAGTTAGACTATTTTTTTATAAAAATTGGAAAGTGAGTGAGTCAAGGTGACACCATATCTCCAAAACTCTTTAACACCATATTGCAGAATGTCTTTAAATTACTGAACTGGGAAGACAAAGGGATAAAGATTAATGGAGATTGTTTAACTAGCCTTCATTCTGCTGACAGCATCATCATTTTTGAAAGTACCCCCTTAGAGCTACATGATATGATCCAGGAACTTGCTGACAAGAGTAAAGAAGTGGAATTAAAACTGAACTTCCAAAAGACAAAACTGATGTACAATGCTTTTTCAAGAAATGAAGATTTTGTGATTGATGGGGAAAAGCTCAAGGTAACCGATACCGGCATTTACCTTGGATAACAGATATTAAGCAAGTGTCACATTGATGAGGAAATTAATCGGTGTGTAAAACTTGGCTGGAGAGCTTTTGGAAGAAACAGTACAAAGAAAAGTGTTTAATCAATGCTTCCTACCAGTTTTTACTTATGGATCAAAGACATGGACTTTAACTAAAACATTCAGAGGCTGGAAACAACTCAAAGAAGCATAGAGAAATGCATGCTTGGTATAACTAGGAAAGAAGGGAAGAGGAATACATGGATTAAGAAAATGACACATGTCGATGACATCACAACCAAAGTGAAGACCCTCAATTGGCAACGAGCTGAACTTATTGCTAGAAGAACTGGTCACCGTTGGACAACTGAAATACTAGATAGGATACCAAGGGAGAGGAAAAGACCACCTTGTTCTATGCCCCTTTATATTAATATTGATTGTTTTAACATATGTAGCAGTACTTAAGTACTACTTACCAAATAACATATTTATCATAGTATGAATATAATATGAAATAAAAAATACATAATATCTAAAGTATTGTTTACCTGATATTGTCAAAGTATTTTGCACGTTGTTGCTCTATGAGGCACGTGCTCCTGGCCCAAGAGGTCTTTTTGTTACGGGTTTTTGGTTAGTTACAATTTTTTTTTTTTTTTTTTAGAAATAAAGCAATTAGGTTATATATTTTCAGTTCTACATTCATTCATTCTCACAATCAAACATTTTAAATTTACATTAATTAAAATATTTTAGTAGAAAGAGTTATACTTATCGGGTCAGGAGACGTCTCGCAAGGGGTTCGTCGTCACCACGTTACGGCGAGCGCTTTCTTTTTTTTTATTGATTGGAGGTTTAACGACCACCGTGAGCAACTCAATGGGCTATAAGTAGTCGTCCGTCCCTAATTTCGGGTCACTGGTTCCAGGGAAGGGAGAGAGCCAGTGCCGTAAGACAAACACAACATCCATGCCTGACCGGGATTCGAACCCGGACCCCTTACGGACGAATGATCAGAGGCCAGCGCCTTAGACCACTGCGCCACTGGGGCGGCTACGAGCGCTTTCGACACGGTCGGTGTGTCATTGTCGGACCTTCTACATCTACACGAGGGTTTCCTCGCGTGTGTGTAGCCGCTGCCCGCTGGAGTTGCTTGTCGGGAAAAATGAAGAGAAAGTTTTGCGGTTTGTATGTGTTAGGTGATTGCTTCTCATGTGTTGCCATCTATTGGATCAGTTGGCAGGTATATCAGTCGTAAGTACAATTTTTTCTTTTCTTTTTTGTGCAGCTATTTTTGAGCTATTGTATTTATTTGTAGAAACAGGTGCAGTATTTTTCGTCCTTTATTAAATGGTGTGACTTTTTGTAATGTTCTTTTTTTTGTCTTTTTTATGGATTTTTCGCTTTCTATAAGTGACTTCCAGGCTGTATCTAGGTTGGTAGGGTCTTGTAAGTTGCATATTTTATCTTTTTTTTTTTTGTTCAATAATAACGCTAGCTTTATTATTGAACAAAAAACAAAACAAAAAAGATACTCTAGCGTTATTATTGAACAAAAAAAAAATAAAAAAATAAAATATGCAACTTACATGACCCTACCAACCTAGATACAGCCTGGAAGTCACTTATAAAAAGCGAAAAAATCCATAAAAAAAGACTGACCCTACCAACCTAGATGCCTGGAAGTCACTTATAAATAGTGAAAAAATCCATAAAAAAAGACAACTAAAAAAAAAAAAGAACATTACAAAAAGTCACACCATTTATTAAAGGACTAAAAATAATACACCTGCTTCTACAAATAAATAACAATAGCTCAAAAATAGCTACACAAAAAAGAAAAGAAAAAAATTGTACTTACGACTGATATACCTGCCAACTCATCCAATAGAAGGCGGCACATGAGAAGCAGTCACCTAACACATACGCGCAAAACTTTCCCTTCATTTTTCCCGACAAGCAACTCCATCGGCTGCACACACGCGAGGAAACCCTCGTGTAGATGTAGAAGGCCCAACAATGACACACCGACCATGTCGAAAGCGCTCCCTGTAACGTGGTGCCGACGAACCCCGTGTGAGACGTCTCCTGACCTGATAAGTATAACTCTTTCTACTAAAATATTTTGATTAATATACATTTAAAACGTTTGATTGTGAGAATGAATGAATGTAGAACTGAAAATATATAACCTAATTGTTTTATTCCTAAAAAAAGTTTTTATAACTAACCAAAAACCCGTAACAAAAAGACCTCTCGGGCAGGGAGCACGTGCCTCACAGAGCAACAACGTGCAAAATACTTTGACAATATCAGGTAAAGATTGTTAAATATTTCTAAACAATTAAAATCTATAATTCCTTTAAGTAACGCAGTAAGCCACTTACCAGCTGCAGGAAGATCTATCCTTAGTAATCACATAGAGAAAAAGGGGATTCCACACATATAAATGCTTCAAAGACAACACACTAATATTTATTGTACATCTCCACAAAAAGGTAATAACTCACTATTCCAACACGCACACCTTCTACATATCACCGACATTGTTGTTGTTCAGTCAAAGATCAACCACTTAGATTACTAACCGACGTGAGCAGCAGAAGGGGATCTTCTTTTTTTTTCTCAGGCAACGCTCGCTAGAGTAAACAACTAAAAACGTATGGAGCAGCGCCACCTGCAATTCTGTTAAATGTTCGCTAAGGCGTCTGGTTCGAAGAACTCTGACAGTCATATTTATAATAATAATTTCTAACAGTCTCCCACTTGGCTGGAGGAGTTCATTGTATCATGCCTAGTGTCAGTCTAAGTTTTTCACACTGGGGTCCAGCCAACGGCTTGGTGAAAATGTCCGCAACCATTTGAGAAGTATTACAGTAGTTTAACTGAAGAATAGTTCCACTCAATTCTTTCACAAACTGATACCGCACGATAATGTGTTTAGATCTGGAATTGATCTTTTGATTTTCTATAAGATGTATAGTTGATTTGTTATCCTGAAATATTGTAGTGGTTCCACTCTGTTCACAATTAAAATCCTTGAGTAACTCTCGCAACCACAATAGTTCTTTGTTTGCTTCTGCAGTGGCGATGAACTCTGCTTCGGTTGTCGATAAGGCTGTTGTTGACTGCTTACGGCTGGTCCAACATATGGCACTCTTTCCAAGCATGAAAACAAATCCAGATGTTGATTTCCAGTCAGTCCGGTCTCCTGCACAGTCAGCGTCTGCATAGCCTTTTAAAATTAGTGGGTCTTGTGAAGATAGTTTTAATTTAAGGTTTACTGTTGATTTCAAATAATAAATTAACTTCATAATGGCTAACCAATCTTGTTTACTTGGTTTTTCTACTTTTCTGCTTAAGATGCCTATGGCAGTTGAAATATCTGGTCTTGTTACTGTAGATAAATACATGACAGCTCCCACTATTTCTCTATAAAGTCCATTATCTTTTAGAAGTTCTTCTTCTTCTTTAATGTTCTTTCTGTAGTCTGTACTAATTGGTGTTTTACTTTCCTTATTTTGATCTGTAGCATAACTTTGTATAATTTCCTTTATTTTATTACTTTGACTCAGAAGAAAACTTTCATCTTCTTTTCTTTCTATTTGAATTCCAAGATAATATGTTATGTGGCCTAAATGTTTGACTTCAAATTGATTTTTTAACAAATTTGCAGTTTTCTTTCTATTTTCTGTGTTATTCGATGCAATTAATATATCATCTACATAAATAGCTAATTAAGTTGTTTGTTTTCCATTCTTTAGTGATAGTAAGCAAGGATCTGTTGTACTTTGTTTGAAGCCCTTGTTGAACAAATATTCTGTTATTGTTTTATTCCAATTTCTGGCACTTTGTTTGAGACCATATATGCTCTTATGCAATTTACAAACTTTTTCTTCTTTTCCTGATTCTCTGAAACCTTCTGGTTGTTCCATAAATACATCTTCTTCTAATTTTCCATACAGGAAAGCAGATTTTATATCAAGATGATGAACATTCCATTTTCTATTTGCTGCAACTGTTAAAAGAGTTCTTAAAGTGGTATGTTTTACTACGGGTGAAAAAGTTTCTTCAAAGTCTAATCCCGATTGTTGTGTATACCCCTTTGCAACAAGTCTTGCTTTATAGCTTTCGACTTTTCGACTTGCATTGTATTTTGTTTTGAAAATCCATTTATTTTTAATGGCTTTCTTTCCTTCTGGAAGATCTACGAAAGTCCATGTTTCATTTTCCTTCAATGCATCTAGTTTTTCCTTTATGGAATTCAACCAGTTTCCTTTTTCTACTTCTGTTCATGTTCTGGATTTCTTTTAAATTTTGAGGATCCTTTTTATACTGAACTTTTGCAACATATGCTAATCTTTCTGGTGGTTTTCCCTTGTTTATTCTTGAAGACTTTCTTTGAACATTTTCAGGTTCTTCCCTATCATTATTTTCTTCCACAGTTTCTGATGACATTACTTCATTTTGAACGAAATTTTCTTGTTCATCTTCTTTCCTTTCAGCAGGTTTACTTTTTATTATAGCTTGCTGACGTACATCAAATTTTACTGATCTGGTAATGATTACTTTGTTTGTTTCTTTATTTAATACTATGTATCCATTAGATCTTTGATCATATCCTAATAAGATTCCCTCTTGTGCTCTATTGCCAAATTTTCTTCTTTGTTGCTTTGGTACATATACATAAGCTTTTGATCCAAATACTTTAATATGACCAAGATATGGTTTAAATCCGTTCCATAATTCAAAAAGAGTTTTTCCTGTTACTTGTGTTGGAACTCTATTTTGTATGTAAGCTGCTGTTATTACAGCTTCTGCCCAGTATTTACCTTCCATATTAGCATCTAACATCATAGTTTTTGTCATTTCTGTCAAAAATCTGTTTTTTCTTTCAGCAATTCCATTCATCTGAGGACAGTATGGAACAGTTGTTTTATGTTCTATTCCTTGTTCCACTAAATAATTTTCAAAATCTCTTCCACAATACTCTCCTCCATTATCTGTTTTTATTGATTTTGGCATTTTTTCAAATTTGGTTTTCACTAAAGCTACATATTGCTTAAATTTTACTAATGCTTCATCTTTACTTTTAAGCAAATAGATGTAACAGTATCTGCTATAGTCATCTATAAATGTGATAAAATACTTGTAACCACTAGGACTGGCCTCAACCATGGGACCACAAATATCTGTGTGTACTAATTCTAATACAGCTTTGGCCTTAAAACTACTTTGTTTGGAGAATGGCTTCTGTGTAAGTTTGCCTTTTATGCAAAACTCACAATTTTCTTCCTTTTTACAATTGGAAAGAGTTATTCCTCATGCTAACTCCTTTTTCTCTATTTGTTTTATGATTTCAATATCCCTATGACCTAGCCTTCTGTGCCATAAATTCAAACAATTCTCATTTTCACATGTAGTGGCCAAATTTGCCTTTTCATCTAATATTTGTAGTTTGTACAAATTATCTGAGGCATCTATTAATCCTATAGCTACAATAGTATCCCCATACTTAATTGTGCATTTTTTATTCTTGAATAAAACTTCAAATCCTTTTTCTGTGGCTTTTCTAACAGATAACAAATTAGTGTCTAAATCTGGAACATATAACACATCCTTTACTTCCACTTTTCGAACTTTTCCTTTTTCGATTTTGCAGTTTCAGGTTATATTTCCCTTGCCTTCTGACTTTATCTGAGAACCGTCGGCAGTAGTGATCAGCTCTGATTCACCTTTTGAAAGTTCTTTAAACAGTGTTTCATCATTTGTCATGTGACACGTTGCACCGGAATCAATTGACCAACCTTTGGATATTTTGTTGGGTTTTGACTTCGTTTCTAATGAGCAATTTTCATTTTCTCTTTTTATGTCATTTTGTTCACAATCTAATTTTGTTTTTCTTGTCTTCCCGGCAGTATTACTGTGAGACTCTGTATGTGGGTTTATTTTGTGAAACTTACCAGTGTTACCTTTATTTTGATTTCTTTTGTAATGCCAACAGTCATCTTTGACATGATTCTTTCTTTTACAAAAAGTGCAAAATCTTTCTTGTTTGGAGCTGTAATTTTTCTTTTTATGACTTGTTTTCAAAACAGTTGTGTGATCGGTGTGTGCCTGTGAGTTTTCTTTCCTTCTATTAGATTCATCTATCACTTTACATTTGATAAACTCAAGTGTTAAATCTTCTTCCTGTCTTGCTTCTAATGCAGTAACTAAATTTTCATAGGTACTTGGTAAACTATTTAGCAAGATAGCCCCCAAATGTGTGTCTTTGAATTCCTGTCCCTGTGTTTTAAGCTTGTGAACTATTTCCAGCATTCTATTTACATGCTCTTGCATAGTTGATCCATTTTCTTGAAAACGTAAACTATACAGTTTTCTAAGCAAATACAATTTACTACTCAAACTTTCTCTTTCGTAAACCATTTTCAAAGCATTCCACATTTCAGAACTTGTTCTCTTATCACGTACGTGAATAATTTGATCATCAGACACGCAAAGTGTTATTGTAGCTTTAGCCAGTTCGTCATTTTTCAACCATGCATCACTCTTTTCTTCTGGAATTGGCTCTGAAACAACCTTCCATAAATTATCTTTAATAAGAATCATTTCCATTCTTACTTTCCAAATTTGATAATTAAAATTATCTAACTTTGTTATACTGTACATGCCGCTTCCTATGAATGACGCCATTTTGTTCCGCTTTCGATTTTCGAATGAGGAACTACGCAGTAACAAATACGCCTTCAATCCACTCGACTCAAATGCTTGATGAATTTGGCGAACTTTGCTTTTAATCTTCCTGACAGCAGTGAGATTTCAGTCTCATATTCAAGATTGTTAAATATTTCTAAACAATTAAAATCTATAATTCCTTTAAGTAACGCAGTAAGCCACTTACCAGCTGCAGGAAGATCTATCCTTAGTAATCACACAGAGAAAAGGGGATTCCACACATATAAATGCTTCAAAGACAACACACTAATATTTATTGTACATCTCCACAAAAAGGTAATAACTCACTATTCCAACACGCACACCCTCTACATATCACCGACATTGTTGTTGTTCAGTCAAAGATCAACCACTTAGATTACTAACCGACGTGAGCAGCAGAAGGGGATCTTCTTTTTTTTTTCAGGCAACGCTCGCTAGAGTAAACAACTAAAAACGTATCGAGCAGCGCCACCTGCAATTCTGTTAAATGTTCGCTGAGGCGTCTGGTTCGAAGAACTCTGACAGTCATATTTATAATAATAATTTCTAACAAACAATACTTTAGATATTATGTATTTTTAATTAAAAACATGTTTATAGCATAAGACATCCCTTAAGGTTGCCTTATGAATTGAATATTTCGTAACAATATGAAATAATGACAATGAACTAATGGATTATGATTCTCTTCCAGAGGAATAGATTTATACCATGGGTCGACTTACACCTTTTTGGCTACATCAAATGTTGAAATCGGTACCTTAAAAAGTGTTACCTTTACTTGGGAAAGCACATCTCTTAACATCCTTAAAGCTCAAAACCTTTACTTGGAGAAAATCAAAGTAGTTCCTATGAACATCATTGACGCAGAGTAAGTTATACAAAAATTTGTTTTGTAACATCAGTATTTTATGATTTATGTGGGAAGTACCCTCCAATATGCACCCCATGGGCCATATTAGCTTATGGCCTATTTTAATTTGCCTGCAGTTACAAGGTCAAAATTCCAGTAACAAATATAAAATTTCCAATATCTGATTACATAACTGCACTAAGCTTAATCCAAAATTATGGTAAGAACATCAAAAGTATGTAGCCGTCGAAGCATGATTCATGATATTGATATCTAAAACCATATGATATTTAAAACTTTAATCACAGTTAAAAACAGCACGAGTGATAAATGTGCATGAGATCTTTTCGGGGTTGCCTGTGATTCCCACTTCAGATGTGAGGCTAACAGAGCGAGATAACCTACAGAGTTATATAATTAAATATCAGTGATGTAGGGTAAGTATTTGACACATGCGCAGATCTAGCAAAAATGGATATCTTATCATATACATAGGAAACACAATGAACAAAATTAAGTTATACATCACGATCTATGAGCATTTTCCAAGGGTAGAGAACATGATACAGAAAATCATCATTACAGGCACTATGTTTGTGTTATATACAAGCTTTCGGTAATTAAAGTCAAAAACCTGTTAGGTGGTGATGCAAGGATGGTGACATTGTCCCAATCTGGGCTATATTCACCACTGTGAACAAGGCTGGCTAAAGATGCATTTTGTGAACCCATCTTTATATTGTATTTATGTTCATCGAGACGAATAGCCAGGGTACATACAGTGGATCCTATATAAACATGTTGTTCACTGTTCACATCCACAGGGTTCAACGGTATGCAATAAATACCATTTTTATTAGTAATGTCAATGGGATCTCTGTCATTTTTAAGCAAAGCAATAATGTTTGTTGTTTTTACACCAAAATTAAGTTTCTACTTATGACAAATGTTACACATTATTGAGTTAATACAAGGTATGTAGTCCATAGAGCCTATGTACCTAGATTCTGACGGGTCACATGAAAGGGTTGTGAAAGTTCTTCTAAGTAACTTCTTGAGTTCAGCATCCACAACAATTACAGCGTATCCACATTGTACCACAATGTCCTCAATAGTTGCAATTACTTTACGCCTAAGTTCTGAAATGGAGCAGTGGGTATTGGCTCTGCGTAACATGAATTGTAAAAAAGACAATTTACAATTCTTAGGATGAAAGGAGTCAGCGGGTATAATACAAACTGAAGAAGTGGGTTTGCGGCACACTATAGTTTGGATAGTATTAGACCCAGGATCTCGAAGAATGGAAAAGTCTAAAAAACGGTAGACAACAATCCACTTCAAGCTCAACAGAGAATTTAATCATAGGATAGTGATCAGAAAGTACAGAAACAAAAGTATGGAGTTCATGAAGCAAATGAGGCCAAAAGACTAAGATATCGTTTACATAACAAAAAAAAAAAAACCCATAAAGGCTGCGGGTAATAGTTGAGAAGGACAGCTGTTTCTAACTCCTGGAGAACAAGTTCCCCGAGGAAAGGGGACAAAGGGGATGCCAAAGGCACACCCTGGGTTTATTTATAGATAGTGTTATCAAACTTAAAATAGGAACGGTCAGAGATTAACCTAAGGGCGGATAAACTGGCTTGAGATTCTGTAATAGGAAGAATGGCAGACAATTTGTCATAAATAATATTATGCGCTAAATCAATAGGGATATTAGGATACATAGATACAACGTCGAGGGATGCCGTAATAAATGGTTTATCCCCCAGGGTTAATGAATTTAACCAACTGAATCAAGGTCCGAAAAATGGGAGGAGAATTCTAACACAGCTTGCGAGTGACAGCACGTCAAATATATTCTGTGTTGGGAAAGGTAGGTTGGTGTAGTGATATACATTGACAGTTGCCAAGAGTGTGGTGATATATCAAGGGATGTTTTATACAGAACCTGTTCAGACCCAATGGGAGGCTTTATGCAAGGGTGGCAGCAAATCGAGAGTTGACTTTACTGGATTGTAATCTCTTCAACAGAAAATATACCACAGAAGTAAAACTTTAAAGTTCACCTCTCTTTGTTCTAATGGATATCCACTAAAGTTGATAATTTTATCTCATTAGTAAGCACTTCAAACAAAATCAGAAGTCAAGTTCATTAAACAAATAATAGCAGCATGAAGGAGGTCATTGACAGAGACAGAAAGGGATATTAGTTTTCTGCCTTCCAGGTAAAGTAAAAGGATGGATGGGTGGGGTGGAGGGAGTTTCCACATCAAAATGCTTCAAAAGAGAATAAAAGATGGTTTCAATTTGAACTGAGATGTCCTGTTGCTTCAACTTTCCTTTGTTTATGGGGTAGGAAGGGTAAGGGTTTCATGGCCTTTGTAAGTATCTCAAGTTGGAAGCAGCTACCCATCTCTAAATTAGGCCTACAAATTACAGGGATGGGAGAAAATTAGCCCTGCATTGAAATCAGGGAAGAAATATTCTTCATAAATAGATGGGAAGATCACATGATTATTCATGCAGCAATCTTTTTTTTTTTTTTTTTGATTGGAGGTTTAACGACCACCGTGAGCAACTCAATGGGCTATAAGCAGTCGCCCGTCCCTAATTTAGGGTCACTGGTTCCAGGGAAGGGAGAGAGCCAGTGCCGTAAGACAAACACAACATCCATGCCTGACCGGGATTCGAACCCGGACCCCTTACGGACGAATGATCAGAGGTCAGCGCCACCGGGGCGGCTAATGCAGCAATCATATTATGCCTCTGATTTTCTTTCGTTTAGTTTACTGTTCACCATGCTCCGAGTGGTGCAATTTTCACATTTTCTGATTTGATGTTGGATGGTGAACAGTAAACCAGCTCTGTAAGGAGTCAGAAGCCTATGCCGTAAACCACTGAAGCTTCTTTTTCTCTCTGCCACTGCCAATAAATTCTGTTTGCAATGGTGAAATACAAATACAATGAAATCTGTGAATTTTATTTAAATTTATTAGACTTGCTGATTCTTACAAAGAATTCATACTTTTCTTTTGCCTAAAAACAATTTTATTTATAACAAGTGTTGTAACAATTTTTGCCCTTCTTAGTAATATGATCCGCAAACAAATCACATAATTTCAAAATTTTCGTTCTTATATTGAGTATGAATAATTTAGAAGCCATACACAGTACTTTAAACTCCATGTAATTCTGTATAAAATACATTTCAAAATGCATTTTTTTGGCATCTGCATTCACACTTGTCATCCATATAAGAATACTTCAGAAAACTGAAAGTTGAGATGTCTTTAAATAGAAACAGACCTTGGGTTACTTTATTACTTTTTTGTGCACATTAATCACACCACCACCAAGGACACCAACTTTCTAAGGAACTTATGCATTCTCAGCTAATGCAGCCACTTGAACCTATCAGTGGACTTCCCTCTAAAGTAGTCATTATCCATTGTATCAAAGACACACTTAGAAATCACCAGATACATTGAACAAAAGATACAGTAGAAATCAAATAGTTAAACTGATTAGTTAATTCTTACTTTTTTTCATGAACCATTGCAGGAAAATGTAATTATTTTAAAAATGTTAGAATATACCCTAGCCTAGTGTCAAGACAACTGCCATGACTACATTGACCAACCTTGGATATTATTCTTTTTGGCTCCTTGTTAATAATTTCTGGCCCCTCTTTCAAGTTTTATATAGAACACTGCAACTGATAAGATGCACTTCTGAAAATTTTCCACTTGCCTACATAGTAAGTACTCTGCACATGCTATTCAGCATGTTTTATTGGTGACATTATTGATGCAGAATACTACTTGTCAGTTAGATCTATTATTTGGTACAGCACTAGACAGTTAACACAATTTAAAGAAGAAACACAGTTACAGAGAATGAACTAGTGTAAAATCAGCTAGTAGTTTGCTCTTTCACTGGATTACACTTAGACACTGCATCCTGGCAACAAGTAACACAATATACAGCTTTCAAGTAGTGGAGATAGTAAAATATAAAACAAAAGAATGTCAACTCTTTAATTCCATTATTTTTTATGGTAAGTCTAGAAAACAGTTTGGACACAGTGATGGGAACTGCAGTCCTGATCTAGTTAAACAAGGACTTTTCTATTTTCTGCAAGAATGCAATTCTAAAAATCTTTTAACTCCTCTTTGCATTTAAGATACAGTTGAACGCTGTTAAGACGAGCTGTTCGGGATCGAACAAATTGCTCGTTATAGCCGTTACCCGTATAATCCGGGAAAGACCCAAAATATCAAGGAAATCATTCAAAAAATAAATTTCGTTATCAAATATAGTATATACAATGTTAAATGTTGAGAAAAACATAGTACTTACGTTTAGTTGAAATTACCGTACAATAATTCTGTTAGTTGTGGAATTCTTGAAAAATGCGTATGTACAGTACTACATACACACAGAACTATACGTACCATTATACATACTGTAGTACATACATATGTAAGTACGTATGATGTGATGCAGATTAAGTTGAAATTCTTGAATAACGGACATGTAAACTACATACGTACTGTATGAAATACAATATGTACTATACAGTATTGTAATTTTTGTACCATACAGTACTTAAATAAAATTAAGCACAGGTACAGTACTATCTGCCCAAAGCACATATCCTTTTTATTTCGTATGAAAAAATTTGGTTAATTTTAGCTGCGTTGTCCTTGACTTCAACCGAAAATCCATCAGATTACGCTTAACAACTGATAATGTGCTGAACACACACTCATTGCCAGAATTAGTTTCATAAAATCTAGTCAAAACATCCAAGGCATCTTGTGCTTGATTGTAAGTCACAACTTCTTGTGTTTCTGTAATGTTTTCATCTTCACTGTTGGTTTCAGTTTCTTCATTCACCGCAATGACTTCTTGCACAATTTGTTCCTCCGTTAAAATTCCAGTTGTTAGGACCGCAGCGTCAATGTCGATAAAATCATCAAGAGAATTGCAATTGTTAAAGGTGCTTAAATCTCTACTTTTTAACCATTCTGATAAGGGGAGATCATCGTCATCAATCACTTCAGTGCTTTCTACTAAAGTCTCCTTTAGAAGACCAGCCTTCCTATAACAATTTTTAATGGTTGTCGGAGTGACACCATGCCAAGCTTCTCTTATAAGACGAACAGCATCCAATACGGAAATCTTAATTTCTAGCTTCTTTTCCATTTTCTGGATTAATTGTACGGTTAGA
This sequence comes from Macrothele yani, assembly GCA_039090855.1. Lineage (NCBI taxonomy): Eukaryota > Metazoa > Arthropoda > Arachnida > Araneae > Macrothelidae > Macrothele > Macrothele yani. The sequence continues at coordinate 140,587,255 of CM077023.1, forward strand.
AATAGCCAAAAATGGCACTTAAGGCTCCTAATAATCCCTTGGTCCATAATCTGTAGAATCGATGTGTTTGGTAGTAGGAACACAAGTTCGATATTTGTCAGGTTTTCTACTTTGGGATGTGCTGGCAGTTGTCCATTAACAGCAAAATGTATCTGTTTTTCTTTCGTAGTTCACGATCACATTTATGAAGTTCTCCCGTAAAGATATCTGATGTCATCCACCCCTTTCTGTTTGTTTTATAATCAACCGGGAGATGCTGAACATTATTAAAACATCGAGGCTTTAACGATTTGCCAATCACCAATAATTTTCTTTTTTTTTCATTTCCTGCCATATTCGCACAAATTAGAACGGTTAGCCGATCCTTTGCCAATTTACCTCCAATGCATTTATCGCCTTTAAAAGTTAAAGTCATGTCAGGGGTCACCTTGTAAAAAATGCCCGTTTCATCAGCATTGAATATGTCCTGCTTACTGAATTCAGAAATGAAGCTGGGCCAAACGCTTTTTAGCCATTGACTTACAGATTCTGTATCCGCAGACATTGATTCCCCTGACATTTTTGTGTAAAAAATATTGTGTCTGTTCTTGAAGCAATCAAGCCACCCATTACTGCATATAAAATTCTCATGACCGAACTGTACTGCAAATTTTTCCGCTTGCACTTTTAAAACCGGTCCATTGATAGAAAAACCAGCATCACGTTGAACTTTAAACCAACAAAGTAAAGCTTCATCAATATCATTTTTTTCACACTTTTTCATTTTTTTGCAATCTGTAAGATTGTTTTCAAATGCTGACAAAACTGCATCTTTGTTCTTCCACAATGTAGATACGGTAGATGATGAAAGCCCATACTTTTTGCAAACAGATGAATTTTTCTCGCCGTCTTGCAGTTCCTGAATAATATCCATTTTCTCCCTGATGGAGAGAGCCTTTCTTTTAACACCAACCATTTAGCTCACAATATCACACTTAATGAAAAAAGGGGAGGGAAAGCATAAGTGATGTCGCAAGAGTAGGGCTGCATAAGACTTTCTGATTAAAAAATGGCTACGATATGTCCCATGCGAAGTTGAAATACTGAATGCACTAAGAAAACATGCGTGGGGGTCAGACCATAGCAGCCAATGGAAGAAAGCGAATTGCAGGAACCCTCTCGTAAACAGTGGCAAAAGGGAAGGCTGGGAAGCTTTCCCCCACAAAATGCCGCCCCCACCTACCCTTGTGCTGAAATGCAAGACGTCATAAAACAGTCCCTGCTTTTCTCTCGGAGCAGGTGATACACAGACGGCCTTTTTGGGTAGCAGGTGGCTAATTGACGCCACCTTTCAATGCTGCGCTATCTTTACTGGGTGTAAAAAATAAATAAATCTGAAAGTCTTGCAAATTTGCTCGCTATAACAGAGTTGATACTCGCAACAAGCGGGATAATTTAACACTAATTGCATACGAAACCAAACTTCTTCTGACATTTACTCGCTATAACCAGGACCTCGTTATACCCGAGCTTGTCTTAACCAAGTTCGACTGTATTTTAATTTTCAAGGATATATCGGATATGTGAATAATTATTTATCACAAGGTAGAAATTTGTGTTGAAGCATGTGCATTATATTTACATAAATTCCTGATGTTTCCCTTATATTTATATAATGCTTTTGGTGTTTCATGTATAAATGTTTATGTATAAACTATAACATTTTTGATGTTTTTATATTATAAATGTGTCTGATATTATATTTATATAAATTCCTATAATATATATTATTATATTTATATAAATTCCTATAATATATATTTTTATATTTATATAAATTCTTATAATATATATTATTATATTTATATAAATTTATAAATTCCGGATGTTTCCATTATATTTATATAAATTTCTGATGTTTCCATAAATGTAATTGTTATAATTATAATAGTTTTCTTTGTGTCTGAATGCACAACATATTTATTACAGATTACAGATGTGCTCTTTGCTTATATTCATCAAGACTTCAGTGCATTTCAGGCATACACCTGGAAAAACCTACCTCTGGCAACCAAATTTAGCACCAGAAATTAATGAAGCAAAAGGCAGTTCACCCATATAATTTATTAAAAGGGGAAATAATTAATCAAATCATTATTTTAATAAATAATTTAGTGTTTCTCCACATCCTAATTTTTTTTTTTTTTTTTTTTTTTTGAAAAGAGAAATTCAAATTAGGAGAAAAACCTTCTGAGTCATGAAAATAATTCTACCCAATTAAATATGTGTATAGGTGTGTGTTCATGAAATTAGTAAATTAATATGATGATAAATTTAGATGAATCATATCAGTACTGAAAAAGACCATACCCTGCAGCAGGTCAGAGTAGGTTGTCACAATATTTTTCACTGCATAATAAGCTGTATTTAAGAATGCTGAGCTACCTAGGACCAAAAATCTGATCATGGCCACTTGACTGCAGAATGAACTTGAACTACTGAAAGATGTCCAACTTCGTTATTTTGACCTAATGTTATTTCACAACCTCTTTGAACTTAAACACTCACACGTAGATAAAAGTACTTCATTTTTACAAAGTTTGAATGCTGTATTTCTTCAAATTGAAGTGCATATTGTTGGTTGGAACTCTAACCCACAAAAGCTGAGTGTAGGGTCATTAACAACAGATTTTGATAGGTACATACACTGGTGTGCAAAAATTAAGGACGAAGAGGAGAAATTAGCATAACAGCGGAACGAGCAGGCAGAACGGACCGAAAGACCACTCAGGAGATAGACTAGAGTCCGGTACGGTAGGGCATGCGCATATATGCAGCATGACAGGGGGTGTCGGAAGGGTATAAAGCACACGGGCGGTGTACGCTCAGCAATCCGGTGAAAGCTATTGCACGGTGTACATCGGTTTGAACGACGTCGAGTTGCTGTCACCGTGTGATATGGCCAACAGGCAATCCAGTAGACAACATCTGGATGATTTTACCCGAGGTCGCGTCATTAGAAAGTTGGAAGAAGGTCGAAGTGTGATTAGTGTGGCCGAGGAGTTCGGGATCGCTCACAGCATCGTTTCACGAGCTTGGCGAGCATTTCAAACGACAGGAACAGCTGTTCGAGAGTTTAGCAGTGGTCCTCCACGAGCAACCACGGCGGCGGACGACCAGTATATTGTCCTACAGGTGAGAAGAGACAGACGGCAGACAGCGGGAGAAATCGCAAGGCACATGCAACAGACAACTGGACGTCCGTTATCGCGTTTTACCGTGGCAAGGAGGCTGAACAAAGGTGGTCTATTTGCACGACGACAGTACGGTGTGTGCCATTAACGCCTGCTCATCGGAGACGGCGGTTTCTGTAGTGCTAGGAACACACGAACTGGACACATCAGCAATGGGGTCGAGTTCTCTTTACGGATGAGAGCCAATTTAGTCTGACGAGCGATTCTGGACGTATACACATCTGGAGAGAACAGGGAACACGCAATCACACCTCCAACATCATCGCAAGGGACCGGTTTGGAGCGGTATCATGCTTGGTAGCCGTACGGACCTCCACATCTTCCAAGGAGGTTCAGTCACTGGTGTCCGCTATTGTACCAAGGTTCTCCTGCCTCACGTGCATCTGTTTAGAGGTGCTGTGGGTCCTGAGTTCCTCTTCATGGACGACAACGCTACACCTTATCGTACAGTGGCTGTCGCAGAGCTGTTCGAGAGTGAAGATATTCAACGCATGGATTGGCCCATAAGGTTCCCGGACCTAAATCCAATCGAACACGTGTGGGACCTACTCGGGAGACGCTTGGCAGCACGCCGCCAGCAACGATTCCGCAGCTGCGATTGGCGCTACAAGAGGAATGGGCCGCGATGCCTCAACAGCTCCTTGACAACTTCGTCCTCAGCATGGACAGACATTGTACATCCTGCAAGACAGTCAGGGGTGATCATATCCCCTACTAAAGACTGGATTTTTCTTGGCAGTCGCCTGTCACATGGACGTTTCTGTCTTCTGTCCAGTTGTGCTCGAAGCTACCTTTTCAATAAAGTGCCTTTGTATCCTTTGGATTTCGTGTTTGGACGGTTTTGCTCACTTGTCCCATATTCTTACATCTTGGGGATCTTATGGTATGATTTGAGTCGATGTGGAGCCCTTCTGCACAACGTTGCATTCGAAAAACCGTCTCATCCTTAATTTTTGCACGCCAGTGTATTATGAGTATAGTGAATCATACAGTTTATATTTTGAAACTTTTAATAAAAAGAAACACATCTCTTATAAATTCAGTTTCTATTTCACAAAGTGATACAGAAATCAGTCCTCTAAAAAACCTACAATTTGAAACAGTTTGTAATCAGAATCCCATGAGATCCATCAACAACATGCTTTTATTCAAGTTCCTGAACATCTGCCTTCACCTGATATAAAACTTTCCGCAGGATTTTCCCTCAAAATGCCTGTCCAGAAATGTATAATTCTGTCCTGCACAAGTCACAAATTTGGATCAGAACATATAACTTAGAAGACCTTCCCTAATCATGCAGCTGCACATCACAAAGGAGCATAGATCAACATTAACCTTTAATAACCAGTACTGACAATCCTACGTATCCTGGAATAAACTTACCATCTGATATTTTGTGTAGCTGTTTCTTCTTAATTCCTTTTGCTTAGAGATTAATAAAATGAGGATTGCTGAGGGGTTACCATAAGAAACTACTAAACAGTAGTCTTGATAAGCATGAACCTTTAAGATGTTTTCTGTGAGGGTATAACTGGAGATATATATAGCATTCATGAGATAAACAGTATTAACAATGGTGAAAGACAGTGAATTTCACTAATATAATAACATGTTAGGGCAGGGAATTTTACCACTCCAGAAGAGCAATTCAGACAAGCTCCGGTTACCTACATATTTCAAAGTCTCAGACACTAAAATGCTAACACATGAACATTTAAATCAGACTTTACTATCCCTGTTCCAAGTAAATCCAGATGAAGAGAATACATGACATTCTTTTGAACTTTGAGGCCACTACTGCATCTTTTCTTTCTTTATTGATGTGTGATACAGGCTACTGTTTCAGTACCTTAATTATGCATAGAAATACTTATTTTTGTTTAGTGGATTATCATGATCTCCAGTGTCAGAAAAATTAATATTTAAATTGCATTTATTTTCTAAACATGTTTAAAAAAAACCTGACAATTTCAACAGTAAAAATAAATTTGAAAAAAGTCCTCACAAATTTTTTGTTTTAGCAAGCCATTCTACATAATGTTTTGCCAGACCAACCTTACAGTTTTTGATATCTAATATTTTTTACAGAAAATGTTACTTCATAACAGTCCAGCATTCTATCAACATAGAAAACATGCTGTTCATAATAAATTGATCAGTAATGGTATACAAGAGTAGCTTAACACTCTTGCATTTAACATTTTTCGGCAATCTATGCTACTTTTATTGAAATCCATAATTTGAATCCCCAAAACTGTTAGAATTTCCCACATTTAATATTCCCCAGTACCACACACTGAACGCTTAAAATTCTAGCCTCTGGAATTATTACAAATGCAACTTTGTACTTTTACACCAACCACTGCTTTAAGATCTTAGCTTACACTTTTAAATGCTTAATTACTAACAAAACTAAAAGATTCAAAGACTGAAAAAGGCTCCTGACAATTGTACAAGCCGTATTCTGATTTTGGAACTAGATACTTTAAGTCCTTCAGTTATGGATCCCTTGCATCAGTGGCTAAATTCTAAACGAATAAGCTCCGGGGTCCTTTCAAAAGGTCATAAATGCGAGGCTATTGCTAGACTGTCGCAACATTTTCTTTAATTTTATTTATTTATTCTAGGAGTTAAAGGCTTAATTTAACTTATTTAGACTGTAGAAACATTGAGCAATTATTGTTTTATTGATATTTGAATGAACATGCTGTAAAATGTAAAATAATACCGTACTTTTTAAAGACAAGTTAGACAAACATATGAGTTTACTCATATCAGTAAATTTTAATTTAAATACGACTAGTAAAATGTATAAAAAATATCTGGGCTTACAACATTAACAGTTGCACGAGGTCTACAATAGTTTCCACAAGGCTTCCCTCGATTTGCCTGTCTCTGCATCAAGTCTATTTTTACAATAAGCAAGGGCACGGTTTCTTTCTTGGGACATCCAGCATTTTACATATGGAAGAGGATCCCACTGGGAAATTGATGGACCACAACTATTTACTGTCAGCAAAGATGAGACATTTTCAACCATGAGCACATTTCTGGTTGGTGTCACAATATTGTTCATAATGCTGAACCCCCGCTCGCACTCTGCATTGCTCACTGGTATTGTTTCAACATACTTCAGAAGTTTCTTCATGGCGTCTGACACATGCTTAGCTCTACTGTCCTTAAAATCCCTAAGATTGAATGACCTCACGATAACACAGAGAAAACAAATCACACAGATCTTTCAATTCTTGTTCACCATATTCCACGGTAATATCATCTGGCCAATACTCAAGTAAAACTACTTTTGTTATTTCTGAGTACTTTGTGCATTTATCTGTCGTGCACAGACTTGTCAAATTTGTGATTATACTCTCATAAAATTGTCCTTTATTTATTTCCATTGTGTTGTTCCTACACCCAAATATTTTCAAGGGAACTCCTTTGAATTTATTTGCTTCTATAGCTTTCTAAACTTCCCTCCAGTAAATATCTCCTCTCTCTTTGTGACCTTTAAATACTTTTCTTGTTCTGTGCAGGAGCTGGTTTGCTCTAGGTAACATCACAGTTTGTTTCTGCAAAGATTCTGAGAGGCTCGAAAGCTCAGATAATGCATCCATCATTATACCTAAATTGTTAATGAAGTATATTTCTTCAAGTTTACCGGCTAGCCCTTGAAATGTTGCTCTTTCTTTACTATTTCAATTTCCATCATGAGCTGCATGTGTAAAAAACCTGTGCAGTGATGCATAGTTATTCCAAATAGAATTCATAGCCCAAAAACTTGATGCAACCCAACGAGTTGAAATCTTTCTCACTTTGATGAGACTGCAGAACAACTGTTCTGCACATTTCCTTAGTTCATGTAAGTTCTTTGGAGACATACTAAAAGTTGAATATACTTTATCAAGAAACACCACAAAATGATGTGTTGTCGCAACATCTTTCATTGAATTGTGCACAGCAAGTTCTAAGCGATGATTTATGCAGTGCCACATTAAAATTGTTGGAAAATCTTTCATCAATGTTGCCAAAGCTGCTTGTTTCCCTAGCATAAATGAGGCCCCATCCATACATAATCAAATTAGAATTTCCTGCAGGATTTCTTTTTTCAGACTGTGCTTTTCAAGACACTTTATAAGTGAGTTCTTAATGTCCATTGCTTTGGAGCTTTCTAATTGAATTAAATCATAGTGTTGTAACACCATCATTTATTACACCCTGTATGTACACTATGGGATGTAAGGTCAGGTGATGCGTAACATTACAGCCTCTCCTTGACAAATGTCACCCCCGCCTTCTCGTGGTGCACCCTGTTCCCACTAAAGGGGCTCTGACGACCGCCAATAGCGGTATAACTATACCATCGGGATTAGAGGAAATGCTATCCCACACTCACCAACCCGCTTGGCCAGCGTGGTGAGTTATGGCCAAACACCTCCAAAATGACTCTACAACTTAAATCTTGGCCCCCAGTCTCCGGCAGCTGGAATGTACCTGGCCAAGGCAGCGGCCAGTGCGACATGAAGGCAGAGGGTGCTAAAAATCCCCGGAGGACCGGACTAGGTTGCCATTTGATGCTGACCTTGGCTACGTATAATGGACGCTCCCTATCTTCTGATTCAAGGCTTCTTGAATTGGAAGAGGAACTACAAAGGATCAAGTGGGACATCGTCGGGCTAAGTGAGGTAAGGAGAAAAAGAGAAGATCTCATTGAACTGAAAAGTGGACATCTCTTCTACTATCGTACGACAGATACTGGCAGAACTAGTGGTGTTGGATTTATAATAAAGAAGAAACTGAAGGATAAAGTGGTAGAATTTGAAAGTTCCTCTGACAGAGCTGCACGACTCGTTATTCAACTGTCGAGAAGATACCAGGCTCAGATTATTCAAACTTATGCACCCACCACAAGTCATGCTGAAGAAGAAATTGACGAATTTTATGAGGAAATTCGTCATCTAAATAATAAAGGTAAGCAGCACTTGAAGATAATTATGGGGGATTTCAATGCAAAAATAGGGCAACGGCAACAGAATGAAGCTTCAGTAGGTAAATTCGGTCACGGCAACAGAAACCAGCATGGACATACTCTCGTTGAGTTTGCAGAGGCAGAAGGATTTTTCATCTTGAACTCCTTTTTCAAGAAAAAGCCACACAGGAAATGGACATGGAGACATCCAATTGGGATGACAAGTGAAATTGATTTTATTATGTGTAACAAAAAATTCGTCATAGAAGACTGCAGTGTGCTGACCAAGTTCAACACAGGTAGTGACCATAGATTGGTGAGATGTAAGATGCACCTCAACACTAAACTAGAACGTGGCAAGCTCATAAGACAAACAAAATGTATTGACATAACCAACCTTAAAAAACACCATAATACTTTCAAGTTGAAACTGAAGAACAGATTCTCTGCTTTAGAAGACCTAACATTGGAAGAAGTGGATATTTCGGAAGTTAACAGAAAAGTAACCAAAGCTCTAATGGAAACAGCAACAAAATTAGCTGGGTCTAAGAACAAGTTGCATGTGAACAAATTATCAGGAAAAACCAAAATGTTGATGCAAAAAAGAAGAGAGATGAGGACAACTAAAGAAGATGTGACTTCCAAAGTGGAATATATAGAGCTATGCAAGACAGTACGAAAAAGTATCACTGAAGACGTAAGGAAATTCAACTGTGAGCTAGTGAGGAAAGCAATTGAAAACAACCAAAGCCTAAAGATAGCAAAGGGACATCTCAGTAAGGGAAGAAAACAGATTATGGCACTGAGAAAAGAAGATGGTTCTGTAACAAGAAAGAGAGGCGAAATTTTGACAAGAGTGAAAGATTTCTACTCCAAATTATATGAAAGGGATGATACATGTACTCCAGACATCATGAAAGGTACCAGAGTTCTTCCAGTCCTCCCAGCAGAAGTTGCTCATGCAATCAAGAACATGAAGCGGGGGAAAGCTCCATGAGAAGATGGAATTACTGTAGACATCATACAAGAAGCAAGTGGAGAAATTGAAACAGTACTCGCCCAAATTTTTACTCGATGCCTTAATGAAGGGAAGATTCCTGAGGATTGTAACAACGCTACAATGATCCTGCTACATGAAAAAGGTGACATTGAGGATCTCAAGAACTACAGACCTATCAGCCTCCTCTCAGTTGTTTATAAAATTTTCACTAAAGTTCTTTCACACCGCTAGAAGGTAACACTGGACATGGCTCAACCGAGAGAACAAGCTGGATTCAGGAGTGGCTACAGCACAATAGATCATATCCACGTACTGAGAGAACTAATTGAAAGAGCGAGGAAATATGAACTTCCATTGTGCATGGCTTTTATCGATTATGAAAAAGCCTTTGATTCGGTGAAACCAAAAGCATTTACAATGGCTCTGAAATCCTGCAGTATTGAAGATGCATACATTAATATTAATAACATCTATGAAAATGCAAGTGCAAAGATCCGGCTGTTTGAAAATACAACACACATAAAAATTGGAAAGGGAGTGAGACAAGGTGACACCATATCTCCGATGCTCTTTAATGCCACATTGAAAAATGTCTTTCAATCACTGAACTGGGAAAACAAAGGGATAAAGATTAATGGAGATTATCTAACCCACCTTCGTTTTGCTGATGACGTAGTCATTTTTGCAACTACCCCATCAGAGCTGCAGAGTATGATCCAGGAACTTGCTGACAAGAGTAAAGAAGTGGGATTAAAAATGAACTTTCAGAAGACAAAAGTGATGTTCAATGCTTTTACAAGAAATGAAGATTTATCGATTGATGGAGAAAAACTGGAGATAACAGACACGTACGTTTATCTTGGACAGCAGATATCAAGTGAGGGTCACATTGATAAAGAAATTAATCGGCGTACAAAACTTGCCTGGAGAGCTTTTGGAAGAAACAGCATAATTTTCAAGAGCAATATGCCATTATGTCTTAAAAGAAAAGTGTTTGATCAATGCATCCTTCCAGTGCTTACGTATGGTGCAGAGACGTGGACCTTAACTAAAAGAGATATACAAAGGCTGCAGACAACTCAAAGTAGCATGGAGAGGTGCATGCTTGGTATAACCAGGAGAGATAAGAAGAGGAACTCGTGGATCCGAAAAATGACGGGAGTGGAAGACATCATGAACAGAGTTAAATCCCTGAAATGGCAATGGGCTGGACATACTGCCAGAAGGACAGACCATCGATGGACAGCCGAAATTTTAGATTTTATTACAAGAGACAGGAAAAGACCCAGAAGAAGACCACATGGGAGATGGGTGGATGAAATTCGAAAATATGCGGGAGTGACTTGGAGGAGACTGGCACAAGACAGACCGTTGTGGAGGAAACTTGGGGAGACCTTCGTCCAGCAGTGGATTGATAATGGTTGACAATGATGATGATGTACACTATCAGAACAGTCTGGTTAGATATGGATGTACTTTCACCCAGAAGAATAGAAATTTTGGTTCTGTGGTTTATAATGCTGTCCGAAATTTTGTGTTTCATTTCTTTTGCAATATGATTCATTATCTGAGTGCATGTCACATTACCCCATTAAGAATCTGAAGATAAATTAATTTCGGATGATCTACAAAAGGACGATTATGCTTTGCAATATGATATGCAGTGCGAAACACACGACCCGTGATTTCGTGAGCAAAAGAGTTCTGTTCTTCTACAATGTGTCACAATTAATTTTCACTTTTACTTCTAATAATTGCTTCTGCACTTTTGTGAGATTTGGTATCTCTGTGTTCGTAAATTTTCTTCCCGAGTTGCTTTTGCTGGCATTGTTTAGACCCTTCCTCTTTAATGTGTATTAATCCATTTATCCACTTTGATGCTAAGTGAATACCCTGATGTGAAGAACTTGCGCCTAGGGTCTGTACCTCTCTCTGCACATGTTATACCCCCCCCCAACCTCCTTCCTTACAAAATAACCAATTGTATTTACCATTGAATGCTATCTACTGGTCACACATCCTGCAAGTCGGCAAATCTTTCTTTTAGTTCAACGTATTAATATTACCGCATTGCAACTGATGGGAATACTGTGTTTGTGGATTTGTTAAAGACTTCTTTCGCTTCAGAAACTACACACAAACTCGTTTTGTATTATAAATGTCATCCGAGCTATTTTTCCGTTTAAAGAAGGTGCCATAGTTGAAATAGTCCATAAACACAAAAATAGAACACTATTTTCTTTGTGCTTCTCACAATCACGAGCTCCGATAAACAACTGCTAATCGGCTGTTCTATTGTTGGTTACAGTTACAGACTGTTGCTGACAGTATTGCCAACCAGAAAAGACAAAATATTGCTACGAGTCTGTCAAAATGCCGCTACACTGTCACGTGATGCTGCAATAACGTTTGCTTGTCAATCGCTGTAAGACAACGCCGTACAGGAAGCTCCAAACCTCCCCGCCATTTTTCATCACATGTTCGTAATCACGCAACTGTTGATATTGATTTTATAATGTTTATATAGTTGTAGAAGTTGATATAGTTGTAGAAGTTGAAAGTTCCTCTGACAGAGCTGCACGACTTGTTATCCAACTCTTGAAAAGATACCAGGCTCAGATTATTCAAACTTATGCACCCACCACAAGTCATCCTGAAGAAGAAATTGAAGAATTTTATGAGGAAATTTGTCATCTAAATAATAAAGGTAAGCAGCACTTGAAAATAATTATGGGAGATTTCAATGCAAAAATAGGGCAACGGCAACAGAATGAAACTTCAGTAGGTAAATTCGGTCACGGCAACAGAAACCAGCGTGGAAATACTCTCGTTGAGTTTGCAGAGGCAGAAGGGTTTTTCATCTTGAACTCCTTCAAGAAAAAGCCACACAGGAAATGGACATGGAGACATCCAAATGGGACGACAAGTGAAATTGATTTTATTATGTGTAACAAAAAATTCGTCATAGAAGACTGCAGTGTGCTAAACAAGTTCAACACAGGTAGTGACCATAGATTAGTGAGATGTAAGATGCACCTCAACACTAAACTTGAACGTGGCAAGCTCATAAGACAAACAAAATCTATTGACATAACGAACCTTAAAAAACACCATAATACCTTCAAGTTGGAACTGAAGAACAGGTTCTCTGCTTTAGAAGGCCTAACATCGGAAGAAGTGGACATCTCTGAAGTTAACAGAAAAGTAACCAAAGCTCTTATGGAAACAGCAACAAAATTAGCTGGGTCTAAGAACAAGTTGCATGTAAACAAATTATCAGGAAAAACGAAAATGTTGATACAAAAAAGAAGAGAGATGAATACAACTAAAGAAGATGTGACTTCCAAAGTGGAATATATAGAGCTATGCAAGACAGTAAGAAAAAGTATCACTGAAGACGTAAGAAAATTCAACTGTGAACTAGTGAGGAAAGCAATTGAAAACAACCAAAGCCTAAAGATAGCAAAGGGGCATCTCAGTAAGGGAAGAAAACAGATTATGGCACTGAGAAAAGAAGATGGTTCTGTAACAAGAAATAGAGGCGAAATTTTGACAAGAGTGAAAGATTTCTACTCCAAATTATATGAAAGGGATGATACATGCACTCCAGACATCATGAAAGATACCAGTACCAGAGTTCCTCCAGTCCTTCCAGCAGAAGTTGCACATGCAATCAAGAACATGAAGCGGGGAAAAGCTCCAGGAGAAGATGGAATTACTGTAGACATCATACAAGAAGCAAGTGGAGAAATCGAAACAGTACTCGCCCAAATTTTCACTCGATGCCTTAATGAAGGGAAAATTCCTGAGGATTGGAACAACGCTACAATGATCTTGCTACATAAAAAAGGTGACATTGAGGATCTCAGGAACTACAGACCTATCAGCCTCCTATCAGTGGTTTATAAAATCTTCACTAAAGTTCTTTCACACCGCTTGAAGGTGACACTGGACATGGCTCAACCGAGAGAACAAGCTGGATTCAGGAGTGGCTACAGCCCAATAGATCATATCCACGTACTGAGAGAACTAATTGAAAGAGCGAGTGAATATGAGCTTCCATTGTGCATGGCTTTTATCGATTATGAAAAAGCCTTTGATTCGGTGAAACCATCAGCAGTTGCAATGGCTCTGAAATCCTGCGGTATGGAAGATGCAGACATTAATATTTTTAATAACATCTATGAAAATGCAAGTGCAAAGATTCTGCTATTTGAAAATACAACACACATAAAAATTGGAAAAGGAGTGAGACAAGGTGATACCATATCTCCGAAGCTCTTTAATGCCACATTGGAAAATGTCTTTCAATCACTGAACTGGGAAAACAAAGGGATAAAGATTAATGGAGATTATCTAACCCACCTTCGTTTTGCTGATGACATAGTCATTTTTGCAACTACCCCATCAGAGCTACAGAGTATGATGCAGGAACTTGCTGACAAGAGTAAAGAAATGGGATTAAAAATGAACTTTCAGAAGACAAAAGTGATGTTCAATGCTTTTACAAGAAATGGAGATTTATCGATTGATGGAGAAAAGCTGGAGATAACAGACACGTATGTTTATCTTGGACAGCAGATATCAAGTGAGGGTCACATTGGTGAAGAAATTAATCTGCGTACAAAACTTGCCTGGAGAGCTTTTGGAAGAAACAGCATAATTTTCAAGAGCAATATGCCATTATGTCTTAAAAGAAAAGTGTTTGATCAATGCATCCTTCCAGTGCTTACGTATGGTGCAGAGACGTGGACCTTAACTAAAAGAGACATACAAAGGCTGCAGACAACTCAAAGTAGCATGGAGAGGTGCATGCTTGGTGTAACCAGGAGAGATAAGAAGAGGAACTCGTGGATCCGAAAAATGACAAGAGTGGAAGACATCATGATCAGAGTTAAATCCCTGAAATGGCAATGGGCTGGACATACTGCCAGAAGGACAGATCATCGATGGACAGCCGAAATTTTAGATTGGATTCCAAGAGACAGGAAAAGACCCAGAAGAAGACCACATGGGAGATGGGTGGATGAAATTCGAAAGTATGCAGGGGTGACATGGAGGAGACTGGCACAAGACAGACCGTTGTGGAGGAAACTTGGGGAGACCTTCGTCCAGCAGTGGATTGATAATGGTTGACAATGATGATGATGATGATGATGATGATGATATACACATTCAAAACTGTAAACAATTGTTGAATAATAACACAGTAATGTAGGCATCATTACCGTAAAGGAAGAAAAGACACAACACAAATAAATGTTCCGGGTCTGGGTCCCGGCTGAATTTTACCACTGCCTTGCCTAAAAAGACCATTATACCAACAAAATGAAAAAAAAAATTTAAAAAAAATAATAAGATTCTACTAAAGTTTATTTATATTACCTTCAATGTGTTGGACTCGTCATACAACCATGGGAGTCTGCTACCAAAAAGATACTATTGCTGACTGACTTAATTAAATATACTGCTTTTTTTTTTTTTTTTTCTACAAACTGAAATGACCAAAATGAAGGAATAAGATCAGAATACTGAGCAAAGAAAATGGCCTTTTTTTGTTTGTTTAGGGGTTTAATGACCACTGTGAGAGCAAATCGATGGGCTATAAGCCGTCCCTAATTCAGGGCCACTGGTTCCAGGGAAGGTAGAGAGCCAGTGCCGTAAGACAAACACAACATCCATGCCTCATAGGGATTCGAACCCGGAGCCCTATCGGACAAATGATCAGAAGCCATAGCTTAGACACTAGGATTTAAACCCGGATCCATTTCAGATGAATGGTCGGAAGAGAGCAAAATTGCCTTTTTCTTTTTTAAGTATAGAATACATGTGAAGGAAATTTTGAAATATAGAGTTTTTTTTTTTAACATTACTGAGTTATGTAGCATAAAACAGCAATAGTCAACACGAATTTGAAATAGAAATGGGGAGGTAATTTTCTTAGAAGCTGTGTGTAACTAAATTTCAAAAAATTTAGTTTCCCACAGTCTACATGAACTATTAATGATATATCACTGCAATTTTTTTTGTGAGTAAAGAGCAAATTGTTCCTACAGGTGATGACAAAGTAAAGCAATTACTTTGTACTGTATTCAAAAATTGGAAATATTACGTTGATTCATGTGATAGATGTAAATGTTTTTTTTGTTTTTTCTTTTTTTGATTGGAGGTTTAACGACCACCGTGAGCAACTCAATGGGTTATAAGCAGTCGCGCGTCCCTAATTTAGGGTCACTGGTTCCAGGGAAGGGAGAGAGCCAGTGCCGTAAGACAAACACAACATCCATGCCTCACCGGGATTCGAACCCGGACCCCTTTCGGACGAATGATCACAGGCCATCGCTTAGACCACTGCGCCACCGGGGCGGCCATGTAAATGTTGGATTACCTTCTATGAACAGCTATGTGCATGAAGATTTTCAAACACAATGAGCTGAAAATAAAATGCTCCTATTTTTGTTTGTAATACACCTAAGCTGAATAGAATAAGCCGCCCCGGTGGCGCAGTGGTCTAAGGCGTTGGCCTCTGATCATTCGCCCGTAAGGGGTCCGGGTTCGAATCCCGGTGAGGCATGGATGTTGTGTTTGTCTTACGGCACTGGCTCTCTCCCTTCCCTGGAACCAGTGACCCTAAATTAGGGACGGGCGACTGCTTATAGCCCATTGAGTTGCTCACGGTGGTCGTTAAACCTCCAATCAAAAAAAAAAAAAAAACAGAATAAACTATAAATATTTCTAAAGCAATGAAAGTCAGATGACTCATTATTTGTATGGTTCTATATACATTTCAAGATTAAATGAACTCATATTTTAGTTATATACCTGTTGTAAGTTAGGTGAAATGAAACTCATCTAACTCAATAATGATTTAGCTAAAACATAGAAACACATGCACTCAGCTCCATTGGTCCTCCAGGTTACATAACACCCTCATTCTTAAAGTGTACAGCTTTACAGTAATTTAAATATCATTTGAACTATAAAAAATGTTATATACATCGTTAAAACCCTTACGAATTCAAAATTAAAAACTTAATAAGTTTTTTTTTTTTTTTTTTGATTGGAGGTTTAACGACCACCGTAAGCAACTCAATGGGCTATAAGCAGTCGCCCGTCCCTAATTTAGGGTCACTGGTTCCAGGGAAGGGAGAGAGCCAGTACCGTAAGACAAACACAACATCCATGCCTCACCGGGATTCGAACCCGGACCCCTTTCGGACGAATGATCAGAGGCCATCGCTTAGACCACTGCGCCACCAGGGCGGCAAAAACTTAATGTTCCAAACCATGTAGTGATAATTACATTAAAACCATTACACTAAAGATTTGTAATTAATCATTAGTGCGGTGGCTAAAAAGAAGATTTGCAATGAATATTTAGTATAATGATTTTAATGTAATTATGACTATGTGTTTCAGATCATTAGGTTTTTGATTTTGAATTTAGAAGGGTTTTAATGCTAACATTTTTATAGTTCAAATGATATTTTAATAATGGTAAAAAGTTGTACATTTTAAGAATAGGAGTTATATGGCCCGGAAAACTGTCGGAGCTTAATACGTGTGTTTATATGTTTTAGCTGAATTACTACTGAGTTAAATGAGTTTCATTTAACTTAACTTATAACAAGTATATATGCTATTCGTATGCTATTTATTATTTTTGCCCTTTTCAATTAGCCTAAATACATTAGTTCATATTTAGTTTTTGAGACCCAGAAAACTGTGATTAACTACACTGAACAGATGAATGGCCATTTAATCAGTTTTTGGTTGAGTATTATACATGTACACAATTTTCAATCACATATTCAATAAAAACCTGGTTTAACATTTCAAAGAGATTCAATAATAGCAAATGCTAAATAGACTCTACATTCAATATCCACTGTTGCTGGCTGAACAAAGAAGGTTAAATCTGGATATTGCAGCACACACGAATGAAAAGGTTATTACTAGCATCATGTATGCTGCATGTGTTTTCCTGTAAGGTACATGTACAGCAAAATTAATAGTAAATTTTAATGGCCCGGTCAGAGTAAAATTAATGCTTAAAATTTATGATCTGTGATGTTTTGAAATATACTTTATATTTTGTTATTTTTCAGAGCAAGAAACAAAGCAACCAAGACCTTCTGTGACACTCCTACAAAGGCAATAAAATCAAAGGCATCACTGTCTTTGACCAAGACCACATGCACCTAAACTGGCTCGAAGGCATCACTGTCTTTAACATGGTTCAAGATCACATGCACCTAAACTAGATAAGAAAAATCATGGCATATGTACAGTATTTCCTTTGACTTATGAAACACTTTATGTTATTTGAAAAAATATTAATCATAGAAATGGTTATACTTTACATTTAAAATTAAATTGCTGATACTACAAATTATGTATTTCCCTTATTAAGGAGTTTTAATATTTTTAGCTGTTGCACTATTAATAAAATTTGCTATTCAAAAACTTGTGAAACCTTATTTCATTGTCTACATAATGACAAGGAAACTATTTCACATGTAAAAATAAGGAAAAAATGGAGTTTAAAAACAGATTAAATATAACATGTAAACCACATAATTAAGGGAAAATGTAACACCATACTTAAAAGGAAGTGGATGAGAGTAAATGATTTTTTGTGTTAATCAGAGGACAGTGAAGAATTTCAATGTTAATCTGATGAATGAGGAGAGTGAAGATCTAGAGCAGATTGCACACTGTCAGAATTAGCATTGAAGGATGGATTGAATTTGTCAGTAACTTTTTTTATCATAGAATGTCTTGTGGGAAAAGTATACAGCTTGCTAGGAGTTCTGCATTTAATTAATTTCCCCATAAATCTTCACAGAGCGATGATATGAATTCCTTCTCACTGCCAATTTTGACACTGTGCCCCCTTTACAGATCAATATTGAAGAGTTATTCTAGTGCAATTTTAATTTAAGAAAAGATGTGTGACAATTTTTTTCATGCAGAGAAATTAATTTTGATAATTCTCTTGAATCATCTTAAGATGATATCTTCTGGGTTTAATTCTGCATCTGTTAAGGATTCTTCACATGTCTTAACAATTCTGACTTAACACTTTTAAGAGAATCAATAATAATAAATGCTAAACAGACCCCATATGTAATATGCATTACTACTGACTCAATGAGGAAAGTTAAATCAGGATTTCACTGCATATACGAATGAAAAGTTAAATGTATGCTGAATGTGTTGTCCTCCATGCAAGTTACAAGAAAATAAATAGTAAAAATTTTAATTATGTGATGTTTTAAAAGATACTAAAAATCTTTGTTACTTTGCACAGCAAGAAATAGGACAGTCAAGACTTAATATGCAGAAATTTGTAACACATAATTATAATAATTATCTATGATCTTTCTCCAACTCTTATTCCACTGTAAGATTTTCTGCCTCTGACAAATCACTGCCTGTTTCACTAATGGCCAATTTTACATGATCAGCCCATTTTGTTCTAGATCTTCCCTGCAGTCCATGTTTATCTGCTTTAGAATGTAATACTTATCATGGAAATCTTTCTCCTCCGACATGACACGTGATCAAACCACCTTCGACTGTTTTTATTAACTTGTTTAACAGACTAAATCTTTGACTAAATTGTTGATACTACAAAATCATTAAATATACATTAAAACTGTTTATGATTAAATTATTGATACAAGATATATATAAATCTCTTAAGAGGTTTTAATATTTTCAACTATTACACTATTAGTAAAATCTGTTATTCAAAAACTTGTGATACCATATTTCATTATTACTAATCTACATAATAGTAAGGCAATTAATGGCTGTGGGATAAATCTCGCGCTTGTGCCCTAACCTTTGACTCCATTTCGATTATATTAAACTGAATTTGTTCAGTATATCTCTGGAACAACACACTAAAGTTTTGTCGCAATAGAAGTATTTTTAGTCAAGTTATGAGGATAATGGTTGTGGAACAAACCTCGCTCCTGTGCCCTGACCTTTGACCCCATTTCGATTATATTCAACAGAACCGGTCCAGTATACCTCTGGAACAACATGATACAGTTTTGTCACAATCGAAGCATTTTTACGTAAGTTATGACGCATAAGGGCGATGGAATGGATCCCGCTCCTATGTCCAGACCTTTGACCCCGTTTCGCCCATTTTCAATAGAGTTCGTCCCCAGGTTGTCCTCTACCACATACTAAAATTTCATCAAAATCGAACTATTTTTACGTGAGTTATGTGGACAGACAGACAGATGAACAAAGCTGGAGCATATACGCTTCTTTAACCTACAGTTGGAAAGCGTTAGAAAAAAGGGTGGCAGGAGGGGGGGCTCACAAGTAAGAGAAATGGATAATTTTAAGATGGAAAACTTGAGACATTTTACATGTTGTTAGGTTTATGAAAACATGTCTATTTGCATCATCTACTCTACTGCACTATGTATCCAAACTTTTCATTCTAAAGAAACCTCATTCTTAACAGATTGTTATTCTTTAAAATAATTTTCAGCTGTAAACTTGAGAAGAAATCACCAATTATATAATTCAATAAAAATTCTTCCCATTAGATACCTTGATGCATGGCACTCAAAAAATTCAACTGACAGCATATGTCTCTTAAAATTGAGTATCTCTTTCAAAATTCTGTAAGACTGTGGAGTTATCCTAACTAAATTATTCATCTACTCTGGCTGTGTTCCAGAATGCAGGGAATGATGAACAAGTGCGTTAAGGAACTGAAATTAGTATGTGTGTCTGAGGCGGATTTGCTACAGTACTGATATTGACTTAACTGTCTGTGGAAGAATCAAGAAATACTGCATATGCACACAAATGTGTCACATGACCCATGATTGAAATATAAATTGCTCTAACTTCATTGTTCTACCAACTTCTTTGTACCAGTCAGTGATACTCTTGAATTAACCAGAAGTACGCTTGATATCTACAGAGGGAGAGTCGAAAGTTTTGCAATATTTGTATAAACGCATGTGCTGCAGCGGGTATGTCACGAGTTTAAACCAGTTCAAGTCACGCACTGCAGTCAGTCGAAAGGGATATAAAGTGGTAGTCGTTGCTGTGAACAGCATTGCGTGTCATCGTTCTGTCTGTGGTTGGCGCACCTAAAAGATGAACAGCCACAACAAGTTAATTTGGGAACTTTTGCTTTACGAGTTTGAACTCGGCCATAACGCTGCTCAAGCAACACAAAACATTTGTCATGCGAAAGGAGAAGGTTCCATGAACCACAGCACCGCAACCATATGGTTCAAGAAATTTCGCTCAGGTGACACAAACCTCGACGATCAGCCAATGTCAGGCAGGCCGCGAACCGTGGATTCGGAGGCCGAGCACCAGGCCGTAGAGGCAAATCCGACAACTAGCACTCGTTGATTATCAGGCTAGCTGGGCATATCACAGACCACCATGGTTCATCACCTTCAGGACTTTGGCAAGGTCTACAGGAGCTGCCACATTTTCCCTTAAGAACTGACGCCAGCTAAAGCAAACGACCAAGTGGAAGTGTGCACGAACCTCCTAGAAAACCACACGATGTATGTTTTATCAAGAGAATTGTCATGCGCGATGAAAAGTGGGTCTATTTCCACAATCCTAACAAACAACGGCAGTGGTTGAGCCCGGGCCAGCTTCCTGAACCTGTTACCAAACATGGGCGCTTCAAGCACAAGGTGATGCTCTGTGTTTGGTAGAATTTCGAGGAGATAATCCATTACGAATTTGTTTCAGACGGCCGGGGCATCAACACCAACCTCTACTCTGAACAGCTAGAGAGGATGTATGCCGTTTTGGAGAAATATCCAGTACTGGTGAGCAGAAAGTGGGCACTCCTACAGCAGGACAACGCTCGGTCTCATACCGTGCGAACGACCCGTGCAAAACTCCAGGAACTGATGCCACACCCAGCATATAGCCTGGAACTTGCCCTGTCGGATTATTACTTGTTTCGGTTCATGGCCTACTTCCTTCGTGGCCGGCACTTCAACAACCAGGAGGAGGTGGCAGCTGGGGTGAAGGAGTTCTTCACCTCGAAAGAAAAGAACTGGTACTGCCGTGGAATCGAAGAACTTGCAGACAGATGGCTAAAGACGGTGCAACACGATGGCTTATACTTTGAATGCTATTCAGCTTTCATCGTAAAGGTACGTATGAAGACAAAGTGATCCAAATACTGCAAAACTTTCGACTCGCGCTCTATAAGCTTGACATTTGAAGAAAAAAAAATTCAAACATTGTTAACATTAATGAAAATCTGTCCAGCAGGGCTACACTAATAAACAAAACCAAGGAAATCTGGCAGCAGTCAAAACTGCACACATTGAAAGCTTATTATTTTGAATCCTGGAATCTGAAAAACCTATACACAGTAAGTATTCTGTTTCCTCTTAAGTCTTCATCAAATGAAATAAACTAACACTACTCTATCACTTATGCACCCTAAAAAAAAAAAAAATGCCTTTAGGTAAATTACAGCACTACTGGTTTTCACCATCTCATGAAAGTAACAAATTAGCCATCAAGTAGATTCACTAAGCTAAGCTTATATACATAGGGCACAAAATGTAGGGGCACCTGAAGAACACATTACAATTATTTGAGAGGTGCAGAGCCGCATCAAAATTTTTGTTGTGATATGCGCAGGATCCACATTTAAACATGCTTTCACATTATGAAAAATTAAATCAGAAGAATTAAAATGAAGCTGAAGAATTTAGTTGCTATAGAAAAATTAAATATATTTTTCAGGAAATCATGTATCATTGACAAATGATTTCTTAATAAACAATATTTCCAAGCAACAGAATAGTCAGTAAATGCAGCAGAGGATACTTTTTGTACCTTGTCTTGCAAATTATTTAAAGCTGTCCTAGTTGTTCTTCATTTCTTTTTTTAATGAAAAAAAACTTGGAGAGATGTGTCTCTTTGGAAGAAATGAGACAGCATATCTGAAGTCCTAGGCATGGAAGTTATTCATCTTATTTGAGGAAGAAATTACTGTTAACTCGCAGTCATTTGGAAACACGTTTCAGCATCACGTGTCATTGCCGGAATGTCTTCTTAGTAATTAATCAGAGAAGCCGATGGCTTTGTTAAAGGCATTAGTAGAATATGTTGAGGGTTGTGTAATGTGGATGGGAGGCAAGGAAGAGATATTTTTTCTTAAAACCGAAGGTGGCGAGTGATGATCCTTTTGAGGGTGGGTGGGTTAACATTCTTCATGAGCAACTCAAAGGGCTATAAGCAATCACAGTCACCTGTCCAGAATTTACGGATCCCGGTTCCAGAGAAAGGGCAGAGCCAGCACCATAAAACAAGCACACCACCCACGCCACATCCAAGACCCAAACTGGGGAGCCATCTTGGACAACTAGCCATAAACCTAAACCTCTGATCATGCTGTTCGATTAGCATCTATGCACTATGTAGATATACAGTAAGGAAATGTACTAAGGCATTAAATGCAAATAAATTCACCCTGAGCGCAAAATTCCCAGTTAAATATTTTATTTAATAAGCTGCATTAATATAATTAAAGACTACACACTTGTGATGTTGAGATAGAATAAATTAATGTTTATTCACAATTGAATGTTTGATTAACATCGACTATAGTTTCGCAGAGCGTTTGGCTCATTCACCCTGATGATGCCGAGCCAAATGTTCTGCAAAACTATAGTCAATGTTAATAAAACATTTGTCAATAAACATTGATAATTTATTCTATAAACTGCATTAATATTTTCTCATTATATCATTCGATTCACCCGTCACAAGATACTTCATGACTTGTGTTATATATCATTCGATTCACCTGTAATTCGAAAAGTACGAAATATTCAGAATTATGAGACCGATCGTTTTACTGGGAGAAGATTTTATGGCTTCATAAACTGAACCTATCTCTACTGGCATATCATATCGCTGGAACCCAATATGTCTCTCATGTGTGTGTGTGTGTGTGGGGAGCACATTTGTGCCACTTAAGATGCCTGTTCCAGACTTTGTGCTATCGTAACTCAAAAAGTTTTTGCATTTAGTGCACTGCACAACGTTTACCGGCCAACTAGTTTCAGAACGGGAGAGTAATTAAAAATATTTCCAAATATCGCTTTCCCCCTTTACATTGTCTACAAGCACATATTCTCCGGAAGCGATTTTTTCACAAAAATCTTTCGCTTTCTTATAAGCTCCATAATAAGTATGGAAGAGTATTTATCAGTAACACTGAACTGAGCATATGCTAAGGGAAAACAACGACAGACTGCCCAGCTAATCAGTGTCACAGAAGTTTTTAAAACGGCTGCCTGATGGTACAAATGGGGAAAATACAGAACAGATTTATACACAGAAGTAAGTTTCTCCCAACCCATTTCTCCCGTGCCATTTAAGACAACTTAAAAGCTTTTCACACATCTAGAGAACAAAGTGCCGCCAACCAGAACAAAAAAAAACTGCGACAGCCCTGGTCTGTGAGCGGGTGGCTCGGTTTAGAAATGCTGCAGTTCATAGCCTGCCCTGAAGCATGAGAGGATGGTGGAAGTTAGAGAGAGAGAGAGAGAGAGATAGAAGGGACCACATTCACATTGAAAAACTAAGGGAGCTGACCCACTCCAATTGTTTTGTAGGAGGGGAGGATGTAAAACTTCTATTTTTTCCATCAGCAGAAATTATTCAATCTTATCCTGCTGCTGTATGTTGCGAGTTTTCCAAACGAGAAAGGCATCGTACGGCGATTGTTTTGCTAATAAAAAAAAAAAAACCCTGCTCGGTCCGAGTCTGTTTTACCTTAAATATTGAAGGCCCGGCCAGTTTTCCCAACTTAGAAATGGGCAAAGGCCTGACCCGGCCCGGGCCCGTGCAGACCTCTAGTACAGAGTGCCAAGTGTAGCTTCTACAGACATCTCATGAGAAAATCATCAGCATACTGAAGTCATTATATTATGGAAATCACTGGGAAGTGGTTTCAATACCATTTTACCAACAATAGAATAATCTTGTCTGAAGCCAACACTATAACAGCTAGAAAGCTGATAACTTGTCATTTTAATATGTTTCAGATATATCAGCTAATAACAGCTCCAATTAATTATGCTGCAGCAGCAATTTACAAGTCGAGACCACTGAACAATGTTAGCACCTGTTGCGTAACATAACCAATGCATGATATGAAATGGAACACTTACAGGTTGGAAAATGAAATTCATGTAACACTGGAAAATATGCTCATTCCAAGGGAAGAGTGTGAGGTAATGCTACTTGTGATTAAAAAAAAAGGGAGGGGGGCATTCTAGATGATGCTATCCAGGTAACTGAATTTACTTATTTCATTTTGTTTTTCATAGGCCAAAACAAGGAAATGAGTTCTTCTTCCTACAGTTCAATATCGTAAAGCCAACATGTAATGAAAACAGCCTTCAAGGTGAATGAACTAACACAGAAAGCATCAGGCTTATCCCCTAAAACATAGTGTATTACAAATAAGTCAAATATTAAAAATTCAGTAACATAGAAAATGATGAAGCAAAACTTTTACGATTTATTCAATATGATATCTTAAGAGTTCAATGGGATATTGATGAGCAACCTCCCCACAGGGGACCTTTCATAAGGAAATTAAATAACATTGATGTCTTAAATGTAAATAGTGCTGTTCATGGGGTCTCAAGACTTTGAAATCCTAATATTTCACTAACCGAATACTTCTAATACCTATATTTAAATACTGCACATCTAAATTTCAAAATCCAAATACAGTAAAACCTGTTTATGATGGAAACCTAACCGAAAAAAAAACTTTTCTTTTTTTTTTGGTCCAGCAATGAAAGAGAGAAAATTATTTACTATTTAACCTGTCTAAAACAGAACCTGCCAAATGTGGAAACAGAAAAGGCAAGAAAGTACATAACCCAAGTAACAACGGAAAGTTCCTAGATATTCCCGTGCTGTCAAGTACTTTAATTGAATACAAAACATTACAAGATAAAGTGTAATGATGAATCCACAAGGAACAAATATGCTTGAAGTTGTAAACAGCATAATTAAACAGAGATAGATCGCTTTAGTAGAAGTTCAATCTATACATACATATATTTGAATACCAAATTACGTGGGAGATAGGCAATGTATTTTAGGACAAAGTCCTCTATAATACTGTTACACACGTAGTATATGAGTTTCGAATAGACAAGTTGACTTCAATGATAATGGAATACTTATAGTTGAAATTAAGAATATTTCTTTATGTACAGTATATATACATTTAAATGTTGAAACCTCACATATTTAGTGAGACATAAAAACGGCAATGAAGCAAATGGAGCAACACGTATTGCACTCACCTTACTCCGGTTTCAATCCTTCTGGCTTGCAATCGATCATGCTTCTTGTCTGGTGTTGTACCACATCATTAAAGGTATTCCACGTTCAAAGTTCAACACAAATACGAACATCAGCACAGTTCTACAAGAAGGGGTGATGAATTGAAATAATTTTGAGATCATTGTCAAGACTAGATTACGTTGACGTAGCCAGAATTTTAGCAGTTGAAACCTTTCGCTGTTCTATGCCAAGCTACTATGAAGTATCCAAATTAAAAGATTTAAAAACTTTAAAAAGTTAACGAGGAGGGACTTGTTGACTTTTTAAAATTTTTTTAAAGTTTTTAAATCTTTTAATTTGGATACTTCATAATAGCTTGGCATAGAACAGCGAAAGGTTTCATATGCTAAAATTCTGGCTACATCAGTGTAATCTAGTCTTGACAATGATCTCAAAATTATTTCAACTCATCACCCCCTTCTTGTAGAACTGTGCTGATGTTCGTATTTGTGTTGAACTTTGAACGTGGAATACCTTTAATGATGTGGTACAACACCAGACAAGAAGCATGATAGATTGCAAGCCAGAAGGATTGAAACCGGAGTAAGGTGAGCGCAATACGTGTTGCTCCATTTGCTTCATTGCCGTTTTTATGTCTCACTAAATATAACCTATGTGAGGTTTCAACATTTAAATGTATATATACTGTACATATATCCCCGGAGGACCGGACTAGGCTGCCATCTGATGCTGACCTTGGCTACTTACAATGGACGCTCCCTATCTTCTGATTCAAGGCTTCTTGAATTGGAAGAGGAACTACAAAGGATCAAGTGGGACATCGTGGGGCTAAGTGAGGTAAGGAGAAAAGGAGAAGATCTCATCGAACTGAAAAGTGGACATCTCTTCTACTATCGTGGGACAGATACTGGCAGAACTAGTGGTGTTGGATTTATAATAAACAAGAAACTGAAGGATAAAGTTGTAGAAGTTGAAAGTTCCTCTGACAGAGCTGCACGACTTGTTATCCAACTCTCGAAAAGATACCAGGCTCAGATTATTCAAACTTATGCACCCACCACAAGTCATCCTGAAGAAGAAATTGAAGAATTTTATGAGGAAATTTGTCATCTAAATAATAAAGGTAAGCAGCACTTGAAAATAATTATGGGAGATTTCAATGCAAAAATAGGGCAACGGCAACAGAATGAAACTTCAGTAGGTAAATTCGGTCATGGCAACAGAAACCAGCGTGGAAATACTCTCGTTGAGTTTGCAGAGGCAGAAGGGTTTTTCATCTTGAACTCCTTCTTCAAGAAAAAGCCACACAGAAAATGGACATGGAGACATCCAAATGGGACGACAAGTGAAATTGATTTTATTATGTGTAACAAAAAATTCGTCATCGAAGACTGCAGTGTGCTAAACAAGTTCAACACAGGTAGTGACCATAGATTGGTGAGATGTAAGATGCACCTCAACACTAAACTTGAACGTGGCAAGCTCATAAGACAAACAAAATCTATTGACATAACCAACCTTAAAAAACACCATAATACCTTCAAGTTGGAACTGAAGAACAGGTTCTCTGCTTTAGAAGGCTTAACATCGGAAGAAGTGGACATCTCTGAAGTTAACAGAAAAGTAACCAAAGCTCTTATGGAAACAGCAACAAAATTAGCTGGGTCTAAGAACAAGTTGCATGTGAACAAATTATCAGGTAAAACCAAAATGTTGATGCAAAAAAGAAGAGAGATGAGGACAACTAAAGAAGATGTGACTTCCAAAGTGGAATATATAGAGCTATGCAAGACAGTAAGAAAAAGTATCACTGAAGACGTAAGGAAATTCAACTGTGAACTAGTGAGGAAAGCAATTGAAAACAACCAAAGCCTAAAGATAGCAAAGGGACATCTCAGTAAGGGAAGAAAACAGATTATGGCACTGAGAAAAGAAGATGGTTCTGTAACAAGAAAGAGAGGCGAAATTTTGACAAGAGTGAAAGATTTCTACTCCAAATTATATGAAAGGGATGATATATGCACTCCAGACATCATGAAAGATACCAGTACCAGAGTTCCTCCAGTCCTTCCAGCAGAAGTTGCACATGCAATCAAGAACATGAAGCGAGGAAAAGCTCCAGGAGAAGATGGAATTACTGTAGACATCATACAAGAAGCAAGTGGAGAAATCGAAACAGTACTCGCCCAAATTTTCACTCGATGCCTTAATGAAGGAAAGATTCCTGAGGATTGGAACACCGCTACAATGATCCTGCTACATAAGAAAGGTGACATTGAGGATCTCGGAAACTACAGACCTATCAGCCTCCTATCAGTAGTTTATAAAATCTTCACTAAAGTTCCTTCACACCGCTTGAACGTAACACTGGACATGGCTCAACCGAGAGAACAAGCTGGATTCAGGAGTGGCTACAGCACAATAGATCATATCCACGTGCTGAGAGAACTAATTGAAAGAGCAAGGGAATATGAACTTCCATTGTGCATGGCTTTTATCGATTATGAAAAAGCCTTTGATTCGGTGAAACCATCAGCAGTTACAATGGCTCTGAAAACCTGCGGTATTGAAGATGCATACATTAATATTATTAATAACATCTATGAAAATGCAAGTGCAAAGATTAGGCTGTTTGAAAATACAACACACGTAAAAATTGGAAAGGGAGTGAGACAAGGTGACACCATATCTCCGAAGCTCTTTAATGCCACATTGGAGGGTGTTTTTCAGTCGCTGAGCTGGGAAAACAAGGGGATAAAGATTAATGGAGATTATCTAACCCACCTTCGTTTTGCTGATGACGTAGTCATTTTTGCAACTAGCCCATCAGAACTGCAGAGTATGATCCAGGAACTTGCTGACAAGAGTAAAGAAGTGGGATTAAAAATGAACTTTCAGAAGACAAAAGTGATGTTCAATGCTTTTACAAGAAATGAAGATTTATCGATTGATGGAGAAAAGCTGGAGATAACAGACACGTACGTTTATCTTGGACAGCAGATATCAAGTGAGGGTCACATTGATGAAGAAATTAATCGGCGTACAAAACTTGCCTGGAGAGCTTTTGGAAGAAACAGCATAATTTTCAAGAGCAATATGCCATTATGTCTTAAAAGAAAAGTGTTTGATCAATGCATCCTTCCAGTGCTTACGTATGGTGCAGAGACGTGGACCTTAACTAAAAGAGACATACAAAGGCTGCAGACAACTCAAAGAAGCATGGAGAGGTGCATACTTGGTGTAACCAGGAGAGATAAGAAGAGAAACACGTGGATCCGAAAAATGACAAGAGTGGAGGACATCATGATCAGAGTTAAATCCCTGAAATGGCAATGGGCTGGACATACTGCCAGAAGGACAGATCATCGATGGACAGCCGAAATTTTAGATTGGATTCCAAGGGACAGGAAAAGACCCAGAAGAAGACCACATGGGAGATGGGTGGATGAAATTCGAAAGTATGCAGGGGTGACATGGAGGAGACTGGCACAAGACAGACCGTTGTGGATCAAACTTGGGGAGACCTTCGTCCAGCAGTGGATTGATAATGGTTGACAATGATGATGATGATGATGATACTGTACATAAAGAAATATTCTTAATTTCAACTATAAATATTCCATTATCATTGAAGTCAACTTGTCTATTCGAAACTCATATACTATGCGTGTAACAGTATTATAGAGGACTTTGTCCTAATATACATTACAGAGACAGATTGCTTTTAAGTTGTTAACACAAAGTGCAGCAAATCCACTGTTTGACTTCTTAAGCTTGTGCTGCAGCTCTGGTTTAGTTTATGTGACCAGAATTAATTCTCTTTGCTGGATGCAAAGTTCGAAGTACTTACAGCTGGTGGTTTCATACAGATTTCAACAAGACACTACGACTTAATTCCCTTGATATTTATTTATTGAGATGATCATTCACAACCTTTGCTTGTTGTGAGTTGCACTTGCTTGCTTGCCTCAAAGTGCGAGTAGCAAGCATTTGGCAGAGAATTCAAAAACCAGAAAAATACGAATTTATAATATTTTAAAATGAAAAGATGTGATATCAGAGCAGTGGTGTAAAGGTAATAAGATCAAGGAAGACAAAAGTGCAGAAAGCTGGAAATGAAGCTAGAACAGTTGATTGGATAAGACCTGTCTCAGAATGGTTTGTTGGTGCAAGATAGAGAAATTTGCCCATTTTAGGCCTTATTGCTGCAAACACTAGCAAGAGATGCAGCCAAAAAAAAAAAAAAAAAACATGCAAAAGGGTTCCATACTTTAAAAGGGTGGTTAGAATTTTCAAAACCAGCACATAATTGCGTTGAAGAAAATCTGTGGCGAAGGGGCATATGTCAAAGCGAAAAGTTTCGAATTGGATATGAAAATTATCAGCATAAAGCATTAAAAAAAATGATATTTGAGATTTTACACTTCTCTTAGGTGATTGAATTATTTCAGTTAATGAGCAGCACACATGCTCTCACTGAGCATCATATTGTAAATGCTACTGTACAGAAATTAATTTTGGATTATTTAGAAAAATAGAAAATTGTGATTTTTATTTGTAGGTACTATGAATGACATGAAAAAGGCAGATTCTGTTAAGTAATATGTTACAGAGATTTTATACGGGGTTTTAGGATTTCATATAAAATCTCAAAATGCAACTTTTATTCCATCTCGTGCTCCACTTCCTTTGTCTCCACAAAGCTTGAGAGAAATTTCTCCGAGTCAGTTGCCCATTAAGACACCGGATGCACGGTTATTTACTAAGACGACATTTTGTCTATGCGTAGTATTTGCACTTTGTATGTTGAATGGAGATTAACTCTATCGCGCCTCTTTTGATGCTTTTTAGGATTCAATTTCAATGGTGCCGACTAATGCACTGGCCCTCACATTTTACTTTGAGGCTTAAGATTTACCGAGGGCGGTGTGGTTCCTTCTCACGGTGAATTTTAGGATATGCTTAAGGGCATTTTTGGAGACAAAGGAAGGAGGCGAGGAGGGTTGTCTCTTAGTTTAGGTATCGAGCGGTCACGAAAAGTACGACAAGGTAATTGCCCCAGGCGAGGCGGGGAAGGTCTTAGGTGGACCGGGAGATCAGGGATTTCACGATAGCTCGAGAGATGATCGAAAGCGGGAGATTTAGGAAATATAGCACAGCTAAAGGACAACCTTTGGAGGCAATTAAATGAAAAAAAGAATAAAAGTTTCTTAGACATATTTACAAATCGCAAGAGTTATTTGCAAACAATTATTATCATTTGGTTATTACGTATTAATTACTACCATCATCAACTACTACGGAGTTATTATCAATTACAAGTTAACAACTAGAACAAAGATAAGAACGAAATTGTTAACAAGTTTGTTCTTATCTTTGTTCTAGTTGTTAACTTGTAATTGCTAATAACTCCGTAGTGGTTGATGATGATAGTAATTAACACGTAATAACCAAATGATAATATTTGTATGCAAATAACACTTGCGATTCGTAAATATGTCTAAGAAAATTTTATTCTTTTTTTCATTTAATTGCCTCCAAAGGTTGTCCGTTAGCTGCGCTATATTTCCTAAATCTCCCCCTTTCGATCACCTCTCGCGCTGTTGTGAAATCCCGTGACCTCCCGGTCCACCTAAGAACTTCCCCACCTCGCCTGAGGCAATTACCTCGTAGTACTTTTCGTGACCGCTCGCTACCTAAACCTAGAGACAACTCTCCTCGCCTCCTTCCCTTGTCTCCAAAAAATGCCCTTAAGCATATCCTAAAATTCACCGTGAGAAGGAACCACACCGCCCTCAGTAAATCTTAAGCCTCAAAGTAAAATGTGAGGGCTAGTGCATTAGTTGGCACCATTGAAATTGAAACCTGAAAAGCATCAAAAGAGGTGCGATAGAGTTAATCTCCATTCAACATACAAAGTGCAAATACTACGCACGCATAGACAAAATGTCGTCTTAGTAAATAACCGTGCATCTAGTGTCTAATGGGCAACTGACTCTGAGAAATTTCTCTCACGCTTTGTGGAGACAAAGGAAGTGGAGCACGAGGTGGCATAAAAGTTGCATTTTGAGATTTTATATGAAATCCTAAAACCCCGTATAAAATCTCTAACAAATAACTAATTATGTAGAATTTATTAGCATGACAAATATTCAAATAATACATAGAGATTCAGTATCACTTTTGGAATTGCTATTACGCACGATAAAATACGGACACGTGATTATGGTGGTGCAGTTATTTATGATGTTTTATATTGAAAAAATAAAGACTAAAAGAAAGCAAGAGCAATTACTCACATATATTCGTCCAGAGGTTGTTTTTGTTTGCATACCACCATAGTTCGGAAAGTTGTTTGGTCTCAGGTGTTTTTTTTTTTATTGGAGGTTTAACGACCACCGTGAGAAACTCAATGGGCTATAAGCAGTCGCCCGTCCCTAATTTAGGGTCACTGGTTCCAGGGAAGGGAGAGAGCCAGTGCCGTAAGACAAACACAACATCCATGCCTCACCGGGATTCGAACCCGGACCCCGTTCGGACGAATCCTCAGGTGTTCAGCGGCTATGCATTGCAAAAAGTCTGATGGTGACTATAACATGGTGTTTAGCAATGTCAAAGTAGTCGTTGACCCAAAGAATCTTGCTATATATTGTATCGTAAGCTCAAAAGAATAATACAACTGAGAATGAAAACCCTGTAATGACCTATGTAAAAGGCAGGTTAAAAGGCTAACAATGAACAATCCAAAAAAACTATAGTGAACGAATTTAAAAGAACAAAATGAAATGTGAATGGTCAGAAGAAACAACGAATGAACTATTTACATAATGCGTGCACCACCTCCTCACGTCCACCAGCACCCCCGGACGCGTTTCGCCCTAGCCTCTTCCTAGACGTTTTCAACGGGAAATAAAACGTCTGTTGGTAAGTGACAACGTTTCGTACCTCCAGAAGTCATGATGTACATTGCGCATGGGTCAGTTTTTCTCCTATATGGTGGTGGTGCCATCTGGTGTCATAGTTTGATTTTCCTGTATTTGTCGTTGTCTTTTCATTTTATTTTCCTCTTTTAATCTTTTTTCGGTGTCCACTAAATTTCTCCAGGCATATGAAAGGTCATTTGGTGAATTGTTATTGCAATTTGATGCTTTGGTCTTCTCTATTAAGATGGATTCGGCAATCTGGATGGTCTTCCAGTTTATTTTTATTGCTGATTTATCAATTTTATTTCTTCCCATAGTGGTGTGCTTTGATCATTTATACAGAAATCGATAAGTGCAGTCTTATTTTCTTTCCTGAACCAATTGCCGATGTGTTCCGATAATCTTATCTTGACATTTCTTTTGGTGCTTCCTACACTGACGAAAAAAAAAATCCTAACACCAAGAAGGGGTTGTGTTAGATAAACGACAGTTGGTAGGCGGTGAGAGTACATCCGTAAGATGACGTCTATGCAAATTTCGCGCTCGGCGCATACATGTGGCGCTAGTAGCGCCCCTCGGATCATGCAAAGCAGGTTTGCTGTAAATACGCGCTGTAATGCTCGTGAGCGTTAGTTATCGTTGAGATTCGACGTAGTGTTTTGATGTTAGTCAAGAATGCCTTTAAGAAGACGAAGAAGCCATTATCAACAGCTCACGGAGTTTGAACGAGGTCGTGTAGTAGGGCTACGAGAAGGTGGATTTTCTTTCCGCAATATTGCAGAACGACTTGGCAGGAATGTAGCCACCGTGCAGGATTGTTGGCAGCGGTGGTCAAGGGAAGGTACTGTCTCAAGAAGACTGGGTTCCGGCCGGCTACGTGGCACTACTGAGAGGGAAGACTGCCGTGTACGGCGTATGGTCGTGGCGCATCGTACTGCGTCTGCGGCAGCAATTCGAGCTGCAGTTGTCACCACAGTGACACAACGAACTGGTACAAATCGGTTACTTGAAGGACAGCTCCGAGCCAGACGCCCTGTAGCGTGCATTCCACTTACTCCAAACCAATGCCGTTTGCGACGTCAGTGGTGTCAAGCTAGAGCTCATTGGAGGACGGAGTGGAGATCTGTTGTTTTCTGATGAAAGCCGGTTCTGCCTGAGTGCCAGTGATGGCCGTGTGTTGGTTAGAAGGAGGCCAGGTGAGCGCCTGCAACCAACCTGTCTGCGGCCGAGACACACTGGACCTACACCTGGAGTTATGATCTGGGGAGTAATTTCCTATGACAGCAGGAGCACTCTCGTGGTTATCCCACGCACCCTGACGGCACAGTTGTACGTCTGTCTGGTGATTCAACCTGTTGTGCTGCCATTCATGAACAACATTCCAGGGGTGTTTTCCAACAGGATAACGCTCGCCCGCATACCGCTGTTGTAACCCAAAATGCTCTACAGAGTGTCGACATGTTGCCGTGGCCTGCTAGATCACCAGATCTTTCACCAATCAAGCACGTATGGGACATCATTGGACAACTCCAGCGTCACCCCCAACCAGCATTAACCGTCCCTGTATTGACCGACCAAGTGCAACAGGCATGGAACTCCATCCCACAAACTGACATCCAGCACCTGTACGACACAATGCATAAACGTTTGCGTGCTTGCATTCAACATTCTGGCGGTCACACCGGTTATTAATGTACCGGCATTTCACATTTAAAATGGCTCTTCTCGTGCTTACATTAAGCTTCGATCTTGAAACCTTAATCGATTAAATATGTACCTATACAAATGTATTGCCGCCATTTCATTCCTCTACAACTATTTTTTCGTGGTGTTGGGATTTTTTTCCCGTCAGTGTATATATTGGCTGATAATTTTGTTTTGGCTGTCCCCTATTGGAATTGAGTAAATACCCGCTCTCTGCAATATCGGTGTGTTTCCGTGACCAGAAGTTAATGTGTCCTCGATATTTCTGGTCTTTATACCAAAGCCCATGCTAAATTTTTCTTGCATGCTTCTTTCAATATGCTATTAATTTCATGATTGTAAGATACTGATCCTCCACAATATTTCATTTCTTTTTTATCAGTTGGTGTTCTGAAATGATTATTTCTTGTCTTCTCTGTTATCCGCTTTATGATTGTTTATTATTTTGATGTCATATCCAAAAGCAGAGGCCGTATTTCTGATCCAATTGAATTCTTTATTTAGCAATCGGTTATTGGAGGTATGGGTTATTGCTGTATGACCTGAAAGCCGAGTACTTATATGATACAGAATGGTTAGAATTAGCTGGAAAAACGTTGGCAATATACAGTTGAACCCTCATATAACGAGCTCGGATATGAGGAAGGTTCATATATAACGACGTCTTTGCAGTTCCCAGAATTTCCGATGCCATCGTAATGTTATTTCAACTGGATATTACGAACAGCAGTTTTGTCCAAAATCATATATAACAAAGTTTTTGCCTTTTCCCCATTCAACATTTCTCCTGCGGGAGAGTAGCCATTTTCTTTTTTTACTTCAGGATATCTTGAGACCTCTGACTCAGTGAAATGCCCGAAGACTAGCCAGGCGGTGTTGGAATCCCCCGCTGTTCCTCAATCTTCCTTCACTGGAGGGAAGGAAGATTAAGGAATCATCACCCAAGAGCTTAGAGGGTAAATGATCTGTTTCCCAGCTTGAGAACAGAAGCAGGAATGCGACAAAGGGTGAGGGGTTGGGGTGTTTGGGGAATCATGCCAGGGGTGTCCAATGTCAGCGTCTTCGTTTTGGGGCAGTATGTTAAATTGTTCGGATGGACCAGATAGGCTGATGTTTGTCTTAATCGCACTTCTGCAATTCCTAAGCTGGCGCATCTGATGGTTTAAAGCTTTGGAAGCAGCAATTTTTCTCAAAAATTCGTTAGTTAGGACGCATCAACATAAGCTGGAAAATCAGGTCAGTTGTTAAACGAAAAACACTGAGTTTAAGTGAAAAAATTGAAGCAATCAATTTGATGGAGAAAGGGAAAAAGAAGTGCGACGTAGCCAAAACATTTGGCAGTCCGGCAAATTCACTATCCACAATTAAAAAAATAAGGATGGCTTGAAGCGAAAGTTCTCCGAAGGTTCTTTTAGCCACGATAGAAAGCGATTTTGTGAAGGTCTTTATACAGACGTGGAAGCAGCGCTGTTAAAGTGGTTCCAAGAAGTGAGAAGCAAAAATGTTGCAGTCTCTGGCCCTTTGCTGAAGGAAAAAGCATTAGATTTCGCCCGATTTCCAGGAAAACCTGATTTTCAGCCAGGCAATGGTTGGCTTCAAAGATTTTTTTTTTTTTTTTTTTATTGGAGGTTTAACGACCACCGTGAGCAACTCAAATGGGCTATAAGCAGTCGCCCGTCCCTAATTTAGGGTCACTGGTTCCAGGGAAGGGAAAGAGCCAGTGCCGTAAGACAAACACAACATCCATGCCTCACCGGGATTCGAACCCGGACCCCGTTCGGACGAATGATCAGAGGCCATCGCTTAGACCACTGCGCCACCGGGGCGGCGGCTTCAAAGATCGTCATGGAATCATATTTAAGTCCATTTACGGAGAGAGTGCTTCCGTGGATGATGAAACCCAAAAAAGGCTGGAATCAAATGAAACCTTAATTTCGCAGTATGAAGCTTGCGATGTTTACAATGCTGATGAAACTGGTGTTTTTTATCAGTTATTGCCAGAAAAAACCGTAGCTTCCAAAGGTGAAAAATGTTCTGGTGGGAAAAACTCAAAACTCCGTTTAACTGTATTGCTGCGCGCAAATATGGATGGATCCGATGAAAGGGAACTTTTCGTAATCGGGAAATCAAAAAATCCCAGATGCTTCAAGAAAGGTGAAAAATTACCAGTAAGTTACAGAGCTCATAAGAAAGCGTGGATGACATCGGAACTCTTTACAGAATGGTTGAAACAATTTGACAACGAAATGACAAAGAAAAATAGGAAAGTTCTGCTGCTCATCGATTATTGTGCAGCACATTCGTCTAACATAATGTTAACGTCTACAAATGTACATCGGTTTCCACCAAACACTACATCAAAACTTCAGCCCATGGATCAGGGTGCTATAAAAAACCTAAAACTTCATTACCGCAAAATTTTACTCGGAAAAATTCTTATTAATGTGGAAAAGAGGCAACCAACTGTCATCGATGTTCGAATGGCATGTGATATGCTATCTAATGCTTGGACTACCGTAACTGATGTAACCATAAAAAATTGTTGGAAACATGCTGGTTTTGGTATTTCAGTAGTAAATGAAGACACAGTGGTTACTACTAAAAACGAAACATGGAATCACCTGAGTGCAAAAGGGCTCATTTCATCGGATTTACCTTTTCCAGATTATCTGCTGGCTGACGATGACATCTCAACGGAATCTCAAAATACAGATCAGGACATGGTTGATAGCGTGTTGAACTCTCGGTATGACACGTCCACTGATTAGGAGGAAGAATACGCATAAGTTAAAAAAATATCAAATGCGGTGGCAATTGAAAGTCTTGATAATTTGCGTGCTTTTTTTGCGTCAAAAAATCTGTTTTGTTCAGCATTGTTGGATCAAATAGAAAAACAGCTGTCTACAGCAATTGTTCAATCCCAAAAGCAGGCAACTCTGAATAGTTACTTCCAGAAGTGTGAATGAAAAATTAAAGGTAAATGTTTCAATTATTGTACTTCTGCTTTCTAATAAATACGTACTATAGTAGTATACTGTATGTGCTTTTTTACATAACTTTTGCTCGTTTGCTGATACATTTAAGGCAAAATCGGATAAAACGAAGTTTGCGTATAACAAACTTTTTCTTAGCTCCCTTCAACTTCCTTATAAACGGTTTCGACTGTAGTTAGGTTTACGGTACAGCTGGAAGTCAATTCTATAAAAAATTTTGGTTTTTGTGAAATAAAATATCTAAGTAAGGTAATGTATTATTCCTTTTCTTTTTCTATTGTCACGTTAATTGATGCATAATATATGTTATATGCCTCAAAAAAGACCTGCAATTTTTGTTCACTACATTCCCAGATCATAAAGGTGTCATCCACGTATCTACAAAAAAATCCTGGTTGTGGAATATTATTATTTTGCATCACAGATTTTTCAATCTGCTGTAAGATTACTTCAGAAAGCAAACCTGAAATAGGAGAGCCCATAGGAGCACCTGCAATTTGTTTGTATATTGTGCCTTCAAAATCAAAATAATTGTTTGGGTCAATAAAAATCAATGCTTTTTTGATGTCTTCAATTTGTACTATTGTGATATTGTTTCTATGCAATTCTATTTCAATAAGATTTATAGCTTCGAATGTGGGAGTATTTGGATATAATGATACATCTAAACTGGTAAGTATTGTTTGGCTATTGTTCTTCGTGCTATTATTTCTATTTTGAATTAGTTGAATTACTTCATTACGCTGTTAACAGAAAATTCATACTGTTTGTAATAAGGTGCCAGATATCTATATAGTGCTCTCTCGAGGTTTATTGTTGGTGCTGTATTTTTTGCTACTATTGGTCTAAGAGGATTATCTGCTTTGTGGGTCTTTACTTTCCCGAAGATTTTGGGAATAGTTGTTCCTATTGGTGGGTATGCTTTCTTCTTAATTGAGTCTGGAAAGAAACTGTGGTTTTTAAAAACAGCAAGTTAACGTTTTATTCTTTCAATTGGATCTTTCTGAATGATCTCAACCATCAATTCTTGTATTGTCTTGATCATTTTTTCTTCATAGTCTGTTTTATCCATTATAGTGAGTTGTTTAGTTTTGTCAGACATCGTTATTTTTATTGCTGGATTTCGTCGTAAATCCACCAAAGCTTGTCTTTCGTATTTTATTAAGTTTGGTTTTTCATTTACTTTTTCTTTCATGATTCTTGTAGCTGTTCTATTTATTTTGAAATGTATGGGATCTTGAGCTGTTCTAGGCAATGCAGTGATTATCTCCTCAATCTCTGGGATTAGTTGTTCTGTACTTCTCATGACCTGTTTATAAGCATACTTGCCTCCTCTATTGAGTGCATTCATTTGTAGTTGGCTCAATTTCACTTGCGATAGATTTATATATGTATTTGGTACATAAGTTACATGATGTCTATGTTTCTGGTTCTTTTCTATTAATGCACTTAGTTTTTGCCAATGACGATTTTGATTTGCTTTCTTACTTTTTTCAATATATATATGTACTATTGTTAATACAGTATTAGCGTCATCTTCATGGTAATTCTTCCTGATATCACAGTATAAGTTGTACGCATGCCTTGATAACTGGTAGATTTTTTGTCTTTTTGTTCGTATTTCGCATTTTAGCCTTTTAACTTCGGCAGTACTTAGTATTCTCTTGTCTTTGATGTTGATAGCTGTAACTTTGATTTTCAGGTAATTTGGTATAATTTCGTTATCACGACATTGCTTCAGGAAATCCAGATGGTCAACTTGATTACTAAGTTGTATTCACGTTTTTTTTGAAGTTCTTGACATCATAGTTGCGCAAGTAGAGGAAAAGGGCAGGTTCTGGCACAGGGACAGCCCTCCATAGACTTAACATTAGCTGTCCACGAGGCTGTCCCCGTGGCTGCCCCAGCTGTCCCAGAGTCAGAATTTTTGTCATGTGATCGTCCCCATGATGTGCTGCCCCTAGCGGTGCTTCTTGGAACTTTCAATGAATATTTGTTTTTGAGGGATGGCAACGATCGAGTGGGAAAGGGGGTGGATATAGGGGGATGTCAACTCGATGTGCTGCCCCCTAGCGATGCTTTTTGGAACTTTCGATGGATCTTTGATTTTGAGGGATGGCAACAACCGAGTGGGTCCGTTGGGATTTTTTGTATTTATTCCAGTGGTTTTCAAGCGGGATTTTTCCTCCTCTTCGATGTTATTTTTCACCGGAAGAAATTTTTACGTAACGATGCTGGGGAATTTTCTTTCCAATGGAGTAAAAATGCTCTAATGGTCTTAGCAAGGTCCTAACTCACGATGATTTGGTTTCAAAAAATTGGTCAGGTGGTCTCGTGTACTATGTATTCCAGCTCTTTTCTTTTTTATAACTTTTACGTTATTTCATCATGAATTTTTTGTATGTTTTGAGGGAGTTTTTTCGTGTAGATGTGATGAATTTTCTGGGAAACTTTTCTTTTTCCTTTATTCAATTTTATTACAGATCATGAGACAAGGAAATGCTTCTTTAGAAACGATTTCGTTCCAGTTCGCAGTAATTATTGGACTTTGTCATTTTTTTTTTTTTGTTAAATGACTTCATGCTAATTCTGAGTCTTTCGCCTTTGCAATATTATTTTCTCGTAATTTTTTCGTGTGTTCAAGAACTCTACAGGTCTTTCACAGTTACAATTCTGATGAAACAATATTGTCTTACTTTATTTCGCATATCATTATAGCTTCCCAATTTCGCTATTTTACTTCATCTTTTTTTTTTGAAATTTCGTAAAACTTTTCAGTATGTCAGTAATTGTTTTCTTACTTGGTCAAACTTGTGACTCCATTTATTTGGACTCTTTTTTTTTTTCATTTCATTTCAACAAAACGATTATTTTAGATGCAGCAAGTCATCAGATTTTTGTTTCCTTATATAGCATATTTTCAAACTTGCTTAAAAATATTCCTCAAAGCTTTGCATGTAATCAAATATGCATTTTTTTTATTCTTTCCTAGTTTGCTATACTTTTCGTGGACTGTCCCAATAAGAAAGCATTTATTGTCAAGACATACAATCTAAAACCTTTTTTCTTACGATAAAATTTGTATTCTTTGGGCTGTATATTTTTCTGTCTCGTCCGAAAAAACATTCATTCTAGAGGCAAAGCTAGTGATTCCGTTCATCCCATAAACATTATTTTCTTAACGT
The DNA here is from genome assembly GCA_039090855.1 of Macrothele yani. NCBI lineage: Eukaryota > Metazoa > Arthropoda > Arachnida > Araneae > Macrothelidae > Macrothele > Macrothele yani. Next base: position 140,627,627 of record CM077023.1, read on the forward strand.
TTTACTAACTCATCAGAAAAGCAGTTATTCCCCACCCTCATAGCGAAAATAAAGAAATTCTTACTTCTTTTCCATACATATCGACTCAATCTATTTCTTTTCGAAATGCTGGTCATGACATTTCAACTAAAATTTCCTACTTTCACCAAAAATCATATTCTTAAACGAGCTATTTTTTTTTTTTTTACTTTATTTCATGTATAACTAAATTTTTATTGTTTCCTCACCTCATCAAAGTTAATAAGAACTTCCCCAATCTCATTCCTTTCCCTCATTTAGTTCGCTTTAAATTGAGATGTTTCAAAACTTCGCGTATATTTCTTTCACTAAATGTCCAGTTCTCCCGTATCGGTCCCATCATTTTTAACTTCTGTGCCTGCCGCATTTTTTCTTTAGACGTTTAGTTTCATTGACCTTTTCTTTCGTTTCAATTAGGTTTTCATTATCGTATTTTTTATTCATTGTCTCAGCAGAAAAAGCTTTCATTCTGGAGACATTGCGACTAAGTCCGTACGTCCTCTAAACATTTTTATTTCACGTTTTACTAATTCGTAAGAAAAGCAGATGTTTCCAAACTCTCATAGTGAAAATATCGTATTCCCCGTATTTTACTTATTATGTTTTTCCTTCTATTCAGTGTTGTATGATTCTTAAAACTTTGGTTTATTTTTATGAAACTACTTTTTTTTTTTTTCTTAGTTTTTTTTTTCTGATTCAACCTATCAATCTTTTCCTATCGATTTAATTGCTCTTATTTTTCCATTCGACTTTACTTTTGAACAGAAATGTGTCTAAAATCTTCAGATGTATTTTAGTCTCTATGGCCGATTTTTCACTATTTCAAATAAAGTCATTGTAGGATTTTAGTGTAAATGCCCCTAAATCTTTAGAACTTCCTTTTCATAGTTAGATACTAATTCCTCGAGGTTTAAATTAAAACATGAAAGAAGAGTGTTTTTACGCTCTCTCCAGTGAACGAAGAGTGTTTTTACGCTTTCCCCCAAGAAATTAATTTAGAATCTCCCTTCTTCTACCGGAAAATGACTATCTTGTGCGACTGTTTTCACGCGTCTACTGCTTTGCTGGAAAACCTCATATGACATGAAATCCCTTTGCTTGGTAGATTAAACTAAATTCTGGTTTTGAACTTTGAACGCAAACTCAAGCTTGCAAAAGCATAGTTTTCTGAGCGAACTTAAACTGTCTAAGATGACAAAAATCTAAAACTGGTGACTCAATGGGACAGAGCGTTTGAACTTTGCCGTTCATTCAAGATTTAAGAGATCAGTCGTGAACCACTACAAGGAAATTAGCAGACCCTGATTTAGTCCACTGTTTCCAAGGAAGGTAGAAAGCTAGTGTCATAATTCAAAAGCTCATAACTCAAGCCTCCCCAGGATTTAATTTTGGACGGGCGATTAGTCAGATGTCAATGCTTAGACATTGAAAAATGACTTCAGACAAATATTTTCTTACTTAAAAGTGCTTCAAGTCAGAATTTGTATTACTTAAGATTTCCCTTAGTCAATATTTTTTCTATCTTAAAAACTTCTAAAGGGTTGATTTTGAAAAAAAAAAAAAAAATGAGTTCTCCCAAAAACGTAAAATTTCCACAGAATTGTATGAGGAACCAAATAAATTGACGAAGCTTGAATGTTAAGTCTTTCAACCCATTTCTTTCTCTTCATGTTTCATTCCATAAACTTTCTTCAAATTCCTATATACCCAAGAATTTTGTTAAATGTCCAAGTTCGACTCCACCAGAAATTTTCTGAAAATGATAGTTTCTCTTTTATAAAAAAATTCCAAAATAAGAATCCCTTCAATGAAACAAGAAATTCCTATTCAAAGCATTCCATCACTCTTTCTACTTCAAATACTCTCTTTGTAAATCTAAGGAGCTGTTTTTGTTTTAGGTTGTATTTTTCTTTAATATTCATATATTTTTCCTCTAACTTTAGAAGATATTTTCCCGAAATGTATGTACATATACGATAGTAAAACATCATACAACTGCTTGATGTTCAATTCACTTCACGCTGTCTTAAGGATATTCTTTCATTTTCTCATAACACATAGACATGTTATTTTTCTTCCCATTTACTTCAAAGGCTTGAGATCAACTTAATCGAGTCCTTTGAGAAAAACTTTCATAGAAAAGCATAAATGTACTGAAAATGTCAGTTTTCTTAAAGAAATCATAAGAATAAGAATTTTTTTTTTTACTGAAACAAGTTTCCCATGTTCAAAGCATTAAGTGGCTCTTTTCGCATCAAATTCAGTATTTCTTCATGTAAACTTTATTCTTTTTCTACTTCATATCGTCGTTCGTTTCTTGTTTTTCCCTATGTAACTTAAAACTTATTTTCTTAATCTATTTTTCATAAAGTATCATTCTTTTGAGTTGATTTTCTCTCTCTCTTTTAAATGCATTCATAAGTTCATATTGAGAAGGGTTTAAATTTTGATTGAAAGATCGTTTTAGGAAAAGTTGAAAACTGATAATGTTCGTTTCGGAAAAGTACATTCTCTTATAGGGTTAAAAATGGAACACTTCATATTTTCTTAGGGGCGGTTTTGATGAAACACGTTTCAGTAAAAACAGTGAAATTCCCATTGAATAACATGGGGAGCTATGAAATTTAAGAAGCACGTTTTCGTTCAAGGAAAATATTTTAAAAGGTATATTTTCGATTCAGTTGAAAACGATTCAGGTAGAAAACAGAATGCAGAAAAAACAGTCACAGCAAGTTCCTGAAAGTTGAAAATAGATGAGGTTGAAATTTGGAAAAATGTCTAAGGAAAGAAATTGTTATAAAACACAGACTGTTTTAGTTTTCCCAGGCTAGCGGGGTCTTCAGTGAGAGCACTTCTTCTTTTTCAACCCAAAGAATGAAGCGAGTCAGTTTGAAACATTTCAAACTACCCGAAAATAAGCCGTGTACTCTGGTTTCGGCTCAATACAGTAAATCATTGCTCTCAGACCAGTCGGAATTCCGCCCCGATTGGTTGCCTAATGGAAAACCTTAGACCCATCTCCAATAACAATACCCAAATATTCTTAAGAAAAGTCTAGCAAAAAAGCACTAGTTCCCCATTAAATCAATTGCATTCATCCTGTTACTGTTTTACACATTTCAAAAAAGAACTTTACATTCTCACTTTTACTTTAAAATTCTTGAAAAGCTTAATATTTTCACTCATTTCCATAAAAAAAATAATTTCCCTTAAAATTTAATTTAAGAAAAAAATTACTCTTAAAATTTATGCCTTAAAACTAAAAAAATATTTATGCTTAATATTTCAATAAATAATAAATATTCACAAACTCACCTTCTACCTTGCCAATAAAAAAAAAAAACTACATTCATTTCTGAATTTATATAATCGAAATCATTATTTCTCCAAGTAGTTCTTTTCCTATGATTGTAGAGAGGAACTCTTCTAAAATCTTCCCTTTTCCACATGTGTTCGACACAGACTGTTTAGTTTTTCCAGGCTAGGGGGTCTTCAGTGAGAGCGCTTCATCTTTTCAACTCAAAGAATAAAGCGAGTCAGTTTGAAACATTTCAAACTCCCCGAAAATAAGTCGTGTAGTCTGGTTTCGACTCAATACAGTAAAGCATTGCTCTCAGACCAGTCAGAAATTCACCCGATTGGTCACCTAATTGAAAACATCAGGACCATTTCCAATAGCAATACCCAAATTTCCTTAAGAAAAGTCTAGCAAAAAAGCACTAGTTACCCATTAAAACAATTGCATTCATCCTGCTACTGTTTAAACATTTCGAAAAAGAAATTTCTTTTACTTTTTAAAATTCTTGAAAGTTTAAATTTTTGTCTCATTTCAATAAAAAAATTATTTCACCTAAAATTTAATTTAAAAAAAATTACTCTTTAAATGTATGCCTCAAAACTAAAAAATATTTACGCTATATATTTCAATAAATATTCCCAAACTCACCTTCTCACTTGCCAATTAAAAAAAAAAAAAAAAAACTATAACAATTCTTCAGTCCACTTGAATTCCTAACACGAACTTTGATTACAGAAGAAAATACGGAAACAGTCATAAAAAGATTTCCTCCTAAATGAAAATAATGTTCAGGAATTGATTCCAGACTGAATCCAATAGGACAGCTTTTCTCAGGTTGAACCTCCAGAACACAAGTGGAGACGAATGAAAACTCATCACAATTTTCAGATGGAATCAAAGCATTTGAACAGCTGGGGGAACCGACACACTGCTTCTTAGCGAAAGAAACAGAAACGTCTGGAAGATTCATACAGCTTCTTTCCCAATGAATAAATGTGGAAAAAATAACGTTACCCAGCTGATGGAAACAGAATTTGAAAGACTTGATGACGTCTTACTTTATTCAAACTTAGAACAGAACTAAAATTCACTAAGCGTTACCTTTGCATACTGTGACTAATGCATGACCCTTATCACAACACGTGTTGGTGTGTCACCATGCGTCAGCGCTTCACGGTGACTGTTTCCTTATCTGTTCATCTCTCAACGAACATGCTATCGACTCTAATCAGACAAAGCTTATTTTCAGGTAAATTCTTAGAGAAAAACGAAAGGACTTCATTATAATTAATTTTCATATCCAGAGAGAATAAAACTAAAATGTATTCGGTAAGAAATTCTTCATGGTTGAATTTTCCACAAAAGGAATACGGAAAGCGAAAGAATTTAATCAGACACCCTGAAAGAATTCATCTCAGAATTAAAACCGCTTTTGAAAAAAAAAAAAACAACAACAACAGTAAACTATAGAATACTTTGTTCTTCACATAAAGAAAACACAGTGTACGATTTCAATATTCCCTTTTTTCTTAAAATTTCTCACACGTAATAACTAAGATCAACTGAGTCCAGAAATGCTTCGTCTACTTTAGTATTTCGATTCCGAGGGAGTTCTTCCCGATACTGTTAAGATATTTTCTCAAAATCCAGTTGTAAAATAATTTTGGTCATGTTTATTTGATTGTCGTTGTCGGAGATTTCCAATCCGTTCATGTCCACCATGTCATACATTGTGTCCACGAGAGTTTCTTCAAGCAGAAAAGAGCCTTCATTCCACAGAAATTCTTCTTTTGGTGTTTGTAATGTTTCCAAAGTCAAATTATTTTTTTTCCAATGCTTTATTAATTAAAGCTGAAAACGAAATGGAACGAAGAAACGTCTGTTGTATGACTCTTAACATAGTAGATTTCTTATCACCCACTTTAGTCCAATGTTCGCTGCACAGAGAAATTTCAGATTTCAAAATTTCACCATCCTGACCAACTTTTTCTGAGTGAAATCCAATACATGATGAAAATCTCGACTTATGCATTCCTTTGAGTGGGGAATCGCTCTCATGAAAGGGGCAACGGTTAAAATCGACATTGATTAAAATTGGAGAGAGGAAAAATATGAGAATTGAATAAATAATGCGTAGACGGGATTCCCGAAAACATAAAAAGTATAAGTTTTATATAAAAAAAAAATTCCATGAAAAATATTGGAGGGTGAATGATATCTCACATCGGTCTTCCACTCCTCCCAAAATTTAACGAAGTCCATTAAATCTCTGTTGTCAGTACACGTATTTGTTTAATTTTGGGTGGAATGGAAGACCGATGTGAGATATCATTCGCCCTCCAATATTTTTCATGGAATTTTTTTTTTATATAAAATTTATACTTTTTATGTTTTCGGGAATCCCGTCTATGCATTATTTATTCAATTCTCATATTTTTCCTCTCTCCAATTTTAATCAATGTCGATTTTAACCGTTGCCCCCTTTCATGAGAGCGATTCCCCACTCAAAGGAATGCATAAGTCGAGATTTTCATCATGTATTGGATTTCACTCAGAAAAAGTTGGTCAGGATGGTGAAATTTTGAAATCTGAAATTTCTCTGTGCAGCGAACATTGGACTAAAGTGGGTGATAAGAAATCTACTATGTTAAGAGTCATACAACAGACGTTTCTTCGTTCCATTTCGTTTTCAGCTTTAATTAATAAAGCATTGGAAAAAAAAATAATTTGACTTTGGAAACATTACAAACACCAAAAGAAGAATTTCTGTGGAATGAAGGCTCTTTTCTGCTTGAAGAAACTCTCGTGGACACAATGTATGACATGGTGGACATGAACGGATTGGAAATCTCCGACAACGACAATCAAATAAACATGACCAAAATTATTTTACAACTGGATTTTGAGAAAATATCTTAACAGTATCGGGAAGAACTCCCTCGGAATCGAAATACTAAAGTAGACGAAGCATTTCTGGACTCAGTTGATCTTAGTTATTACGTGTGAGAAATTTTAAGAAAAAAGGGAATATTGAAATCGTACACTGTGTTTTCTTTATGTGAAGAACAAAGTATTCTATAGTTTACTGTTGTTGTTGTTTTTTTTTCAAAAGCGGTTTTAATTCTGAGATGAATTCTTTCAGGGTGTCTGATTAAATTCTTTCGCTTTCCGTATTCCTTTTGTGGAAAATTCAACCATGAAGAATTTCTTACCGAATACATTTTAGTTTTATTCTCTCTGGATATGAAAATTAATTATAATGAAGTCCTTTCGTTTTTCTCTAAGAATTTACCTGAAAATAAGCTTTGTCTGATTAGAGTCGATAGCATGTTCGTTGAGAGATGAACAGATAAGGAAACAGTCACCGTGAAGCGCTGACGCATGGTGACACACCAACACGTGTTGTGATAAGGGTCATGCATTAGTCACAGTATGCAAAGGTAACGCTTAGTGAATTTTAGTTCTGTTCTAAGTTTGAATAAAGTAAGACGTCATCAAGTCTTTCAAATTCTGTTTCCATCAGCTGGGTAACGTTATTTTTTCCACATTTATTCATTGGGAAAGAAGCTGTATGAATCTTCCAGACGTTTCTGTTTCTTTCGCTAAGAAGCAGTGTGTCGGTTCCCCCAGCTGTTCAAATGCTTTGATTCCATCTGAAAATTGTGATGAGTTTTCATTCGTCTCCACTTGTGTTCTGGAGGTTCAACCTGAGAAAAGCTGTCCTATTGGATTCAGTCTGGAATCAATTCCTGAACATTATTTTCATTTAGGAGGAAATCTTTTTATGACTGTTTCCGTATTTTCTTCTGTAATCAAAGTTCGTGTTAGGGAATTCAAGTGGACTGAAGAATTGTTATAGTTTTTTTTTTTTTTTAATTGGCAAGTGAGAAGGTGAGTTTGGGAATATTTATTGAAATATATAGCGTAAATATTTTTTAGTTTTGAGGCATACATTTAAAGAGTAATTTTTTTAAATTAAATTTTAGGTGAAATAATTTTTTTATTGAAATGAGACAAAAATTTAAGCTTTCAAGAATTTTAAAAGGTAAAAGAAATTTCTTTTTCGAAATGTTTAAACAGTAGCAGGATGAATGCAATTGTTTTAATGGGTAACTAGTGCTTTTTTGCTAGACTTTTCTTAAGGAAATTTGGGTATTGCTATTGGAAATGGTCCTGATGTTTTCAATTAGGTGACCAATCGGGTGGATTTCTGACTGGTCTGAGAGCAATGCTTTACTGTATTGAGTCGAAACCAGACTACACGGCTTATTTTCGGGGAGTTTGAAATGTTTCAAACTGACTCGCTTTATTCTTTGAGTTGAAAAGATGAAGCGCTCTCACTGAAGACCCCTAGCCTGGAAAAACTAAACAGTCTGTGTCGAACACATGTGGAAAAGGAAGATTTTAGAAGAGTTCCTCTCTACAATCATAGGAAAAGAACTACTTGGAGAAATAATGATTTCGATTATATAAATTCAGAAATGAATGTAGTTTTTTTTTTATTGGCAAGGTAGAAGGTGAGTTTGTGAATATTTATTATTTATTGAAATATTAAGCATAAATATTTTTTTAGTTTTAAGGCATAAATTTTAAGAGTAATTTTTTTCTTAAATTAAATTTTAAGGGAAATTATTTTTTTTTTTTTATGGAAATGAGTGAAAATATTAAGCTTTTCAAGAATTTTAAAGTAAAAGTGAGAATGTAAAGTTCTTTTTTGAAATGTGTAAAACAGTAACAGGATGAATGCAATTGATTTAATGGGGAACTAGTGCTTTTTTGCTAGACTTTTCTTAAGAATATTTGGGTATTGTTATTGGAGATGGGTCTAAGGTTTTCCATTAGGCAACCAATCGGGGCGGAATTCCGACTGGTCTGAGAGCAATGCTTTACTGTATTGAGCCGAAACCAGAGTACACGGCTTATTTTCGGGGAGTTTGAAATGTTTGAAACTGACTCGCTTCATTCTTTGGGTTGAAAAAGAAGAAGTGCTCTCACTGAAGACCCCGCTAGCCTGGGAAAACTAAAACAGTCTGTGTTTTATAACAATTTCTTTCCTTAGACATTTTTCCAAATTTCAACCTCATCTATTTTCAACTTTCAGGAACTTGCTGTGACTGTTTTTTCTGCATTCTGTTTTCTACCTGAATCGTTTTCAACTGAATCGAAAATATACCTTTTAAAATATTTTCCTTGAACGAAAACGTGCTTCTTAAATTTCATAGCTCCCCATGTTATTCAATGGGAATTTCACTGTTTTTACTGAAACGTGTTTCATCAAAACCGCCCCTAAGAAAATATGAAGTGTTCCATTTTTTAACCCTATAAGAGAATGTACTTTTCCGAAACGAACATTATCAGTTTTCAACTTTTCCTAAAACGATCTTTCAATCAAAATTTAAACCCTTCTCAATATGAACTTATGAATGCATTTAAAAGAGAGAGAGAAAATCAACTCAAAAGAATGATACTTTATGAAAAATAGATTAAGAAAATAAGTTTTAAGTTACATAGGGAAAAACAAGAAACGAACGACGATATGAAGTAGAAAAAGAATAAAGTTTACATGAAGAAATACTGAATTTGATGCGAAAAGAGCCACTTAATGCTTTGAACATGGGAAACTTGTTTCAGTAAAAAAAAATTCTTATTCTTATGATTTCTTTAAGAAAACTGACATTTTCAGTACATTTATGCTTTTCTATGAAAGTTTTTCTCAAAGGACTCGATTAAGTTGATCTCAAGCCTTTGAAGTAAATGGGAAGAAAAATAACGTGTCTATGTGTTATGAGAAAATGAAAGAATATCCTTAAGACAGCGTGAAGTGAATTGAACATCAAGCAGTTGTATGATGTTTTACTATCGTATATGTACATACATTTCGGGAAAATATCTTCTAAAGTTAGAGGGAAAAATATATGAATATTAAAGAAAAAAATACAACCTAAAACAAAAACAGCTCCTTAGATTTACAAAGAGAGTATTTGAAGTAGAAAGAGTGATGGAATGCTTTGAATAGGAATTTCTTGTTTCATTGAAGGGATTCTTATTTTGGAATTTTTTTATAAAAGAGAAACTATCATTTTCAGAAAATTTCTGGTGGAGTCGAACTTGGACATTTAACAAAATTCTTGGGTATATAGGAATTTGAAGAAAGTTTATGGAATGAAACATGAAGAGAAAGAAATGGGTTGAAAGACTTAACATTCAAGCTTCGTCAATTTATTTGGTTCCTCATACAATTCTGTGGAAATTTTACGTTTTTGGGAGAACTCATTTTTTTTTTTTTTTTCAAAATCAACCCTTTAGAAGTTTTTAAGATAGAAAAAATATTGACTAAGGGAAATCTTAAGTAATACAAATTCTGACTTGAAGCACTTTTAAGTAAGAAAATATTTGTCTGAAGTCATTTTTCAATGTCTAAGCATTGACATCTGACTAATCGCCCGTCCAAAATTAAATCCTGGGGAGGCTTGAGTTATGAGCTTTTGAATTATGACACTAGCTTTCTACCTTCCTTGGAAACAGTGGACTAAATCAGGGTCTGCTAATTTCCCTTGTAGTGGTTCACGACTGATCTCTTAAATCTTGAATGAACGGCAAAGTTCAAACGCTCTGTCCCATTGAGTCACCAGTTTTAGATTTTTGTCATCTTAGACAGTTTAAGTTCGCTCAGAAAACTATGCTTTTGCAAGCTTGAGTTTGCGTTCAAAGTTCAAAACCAGAATTTAGTTTAATCTACCAAGCAAAGGGATTTCATGTCATATGAGGTTTTCCAGCAAAGCAGTAGACGCGTGAAAACAGTCGCACAAGATAGTCATTTTCCGGTAGAAGAAGGGAGATTCCAAATTAATTTCTTGGGGGAAAGCGTAAAAACACTCTTCGTTCACTGGAGAGAGCGTAAAAACACTCTTCTTTCATGTTTTAATTTAAACCTCGAGGAATTAGTATCTAACTATGAAAAGGAAGTTCTAAAGATTTAGGGGCATTTACACTAAAATCCTACAATGACTTTATTTGAAATAGTGAAAAATCGGCCATAGAGACTAAAATACATCTGAAGATTTTAGACACATTTCTGTTCAAAAGTAAAGTCGAATGGAAAAATAAGAGCAATTAAATCGATAGGAAAAGATTGATAGGTTGAATCAGAAAAAAAAAAAAACTAAGAAAAAAAAAAGAAGTTTCATAAAAATAAACCAAAGTTTTAAGAATCATACAACACTGAATAGAAGGAAAAACATAATAAGTAAAATACGGGGAATACGATATTTTCACTATGAGAGTTTGGAAACATCTGCTTTTCTTACGAATTAGTAAAACGTGAAATAAAAATGTTTAGAGGACGTACGGACTTAGTCGCAATGTCTCCAGAATGAAAGCTTTTTCTGCTGAGACAATGAATAAAAAATACGATAATGAAAACCTAATTGAAACGAAAGAAAAGGTCAATGAAACTAAACGTCTAAAGAAAAATGCGGCAGGCACAGAAGTTAAAAATGATGGGACCGATACGGGAGAACTGGACATTTAGTGAAAGAAATATACGCGAAGTTTTGAAACATCTCAATTTAAAGCGAACTAAATGAGGGAAAGGAATGAGATTGGGGAAGTTCTTATTAACTTTGATGAGGTGAGGAAACAATAAAAATTTAGTTATACATGAAATAAAAAAAAAAAAAATAGCTCGTTTAAGAATATGATTTTTGGTGAAAGTAGGAAATTTTAGTTGAAATGTCATGACCAGCATTTCGAAAAGAAATAGATTGAGTCGATATGTATGGAAAAGAAGTAAGAATTTCTTTATTTTCGCTATGAGGGTGGGGAATAACTGCTTTTCTGATGAGTTAGTAAAACGTTAAGAAAATAATGTTTATGGGATGAACGGAATCACTAGCTTTGCCTCTAGAATGAATGTTTTTTCGGACGAGACAGAAAAATATACAGCCCAAAGAATACAAATTTTATCGTAAGAAAAAAGGTTTTAGATTGTATGTCTTGACAATGAATGCTTTCTTATTGGGACAGTCCACGAAAAGTATAGCAAACTAGGAAAGAATAAAAAAAATGCATATTTGATTACATGCAAAGCTTTGAGGAATATTTTTAAGCAAGTTTGAAAATATGCTATATAAGGAAACAAAAATCTGATGACTTGCTGCATCTAAAATAATCGTTTTGTTGAAATGAAATGAAAAAAAAAAAAAGAGTCCAAATAAATGGAGTCACAAGTTTGACCAAGTAAGAAAACAATTACTGACATACTGAAAAGTTTTACGAAATTTCAAAAAAAAAAAAGATGAAGTAAAATAGCGAAATTGGGAAGCTATAATGATATGCGAAATAAAGTAAGAAAATATTGTTTCATCAGAATTGTAACTGTGAAAGACCTGTAGAGTTCTTGAACACACGAAAAAATTACGAGAAAATAATATTGCAAAGGCGAAAGACTCAGAATTAGCATGAAGTCATTTAACAAAAAAAAAAAATGACAAAGTCCAATAATTACTGCGAACAGGAACGAAATCGTTTCTAAAGAAGCATTTCCTTGTCTCATGATCTGTAATAAAATTGAATAAAGGAAAAAGAAAAGTTTCCCAGAAAATTCATCACATCTACACGAAAAAACTCCCTCAAAACATACAAAAAATTCATGATGAAATAACGTAAAAGTTATAAAAAAGAAAAGAGCTGGAATACATAGTACACGAGACCACCTGACCAATTTTTTGAAACCAAATCATCGTGAGTTAGGACCTTGCTAAGACCATTAGAGCATTTTTACTCCATTGGAAAGAAAATTCCCCAGCATCGTTACGTAAAAATTTCCTCCGGTGAAAAATAACATCGAAGAGGAGGAAAAATCCCGCTTGAAAACCACTGGAATAAATACAAAAAATCCCAACGGACCCACTCGGTTGTTGCCATCCCTCAAAATCAAAGATCCATCGAAAGTTCCAAAAAGCACCGCTAGGGGGCAGCACATCGAGTTGACATCCCCCTATATCCACCCCCTTTCCCACTCGATCGTTGCCATCCCTCAAAAACAAATATTCATTGAAAGTTCCAAGAAGCACCGCTAGAGGGCAGCACATCACGGGGACGATCACATGACAAAAATTCTGACTCTGGGACAGCCTTGGGACAGCCTCGTGGACAGCTAATGTTAAGTCTATGGAGGGCTGTCCCTGTGCCAGAACCTGCCCTTTTCCTCTACTTGCGCATTATTGTCTGATCCCATTTTGCATTTTACGTTAGTAGCAAAAAATACAGCACCAACAATAAAGCTCGAGAGAGCACTATATAGATATCTGGCACCTTATTACAAACAGTATGAATTTTCTGTTAACAGCTGTAATGAAGTAATTCAACTAATTCAAAATAGAAATAATAGCACGAAGAACAATAGCCAAACAATACTTACCAGTTTAGATGTTGTATCATTATATCCAAATACTCCCACATTCGAAGCTATAAATCTTATTGAAATAGAATTGCATAGAAACAATATCACAATAGTACAAATTGAAGACATCAAAAAAGCATTGATTTTTATTGACCAAAACAATTATTTTGATTTTGAAGGTACAATATACAAACAAATTGCAGGTGCTCCTATGGGCTCTCCTATTTCAGGTTTGCTTTCTGAAGTAATCTTACAGCAGATTGAAAAATCTGTGATGCAAAATAATAATATTCCACAACCGGCATTTTTTGTAGATACGTGGATGACATCTTCAGACCTCAGCACAGACTTCATTGTAAAAAGTAGTGAGAAAAGTGACTTTTCGGAGAAAAAAGTGAGAAAAGTGACATTTTTTTTAGTAACTAAATAGTGACTGCTCAAATAATTGAAAACCAGACTAAACCATTTAAAATGATTAAAAACACACACACACACACACAGCATATGGATAGAACATATAATTTGCACTTTGAACGGATTTACTTTATTCTTTGCTTAACAGTGAACAATTCACTTTATATTTTGTGATAGAACATATGTTAATCAATGTGATTATCTGTTGTAAAAAAAACAACAAAAAAACAATATATCGAATGGGCAGGTAATTCCTTTCAATACTTTTTTATACACTACTGTTTGTGAAAATTGCAACACCAAGAAGAAAGAACCATGCGATTCGAATGAAATTTATACCAAACATTACTGATATGACTGTACATAAGTGATTTCATTTTCGGAACAATACAACAATTTTTACCTGCAAAAATCAGTATCTTGTGAAGCCTCTGCGAGCTGCAATAAGAGCTTCGAGACGAGTTGGCATTGAATCGAAAAGGCGTTGGATGGTGTCCTGGCTAATTGCTTGCCAGGCAGCGTGTATACGCGGCCACAGATAACTGGTACTGACCGCTGGAGGACTTTGATGGGCCAGTCAGTTGCCAAGTGACCATATCGCAGACATGTTCAATAGGCGACATGTCTGGTGAACATGCAGCCCAGGGAAGAAGCGGTATCTGCTGTGCTGCGAAGAGGGCTTGAACATTCCTGGCAACATGAGGTCAGGCATTGTCCTGCTAGAATATAGCACCCGGAGTGCTATGAAGGAAGGGTATGACTTCTGCCTGTACAACTTCAATGATGTAGTGGTTGCTGGTGATATTGCCCTCAAGTCATAGCAGCCTAGATCGCGACTGTTACCCAATGGCACCCCACACCATCACACTTGGCGTTCGGCCTGTATGACACTCAACAATGCATGCTGAAAGAAGGCGCTCACCACAATACCGTCTAATGCGTATGAGGCCATCATGGTAGTACAAGCTGAATCGGGACTTATCCGAAAACACGACACGTCAATTAGCACACCATTGTCTGCATTGAAAACCCCATTGCAGCCTGAGGTGTCCATGGTTCAGGGTCAAAGGAATCTGCCGCAAAGGGATGCATGCAACCAGTCCTTTGTGCAACAGACGTATCAAACTGTGGAGGCAGACAATGCCACAGCAGTTTCAGTGCTCCGCTGTTGTGCTAACACTTGCGGATATGCGGAACGGTTCGCCACTGCCATGCGGACGAGGTGTCGGCCATCTGTGGTGTCATCACATTTCTCGGTCCCCGATTGTCGATGCACCTGGTTCTCTTCCGCCCACTGCCACCACACGCACATCACTATCATGGAGTTATGTCTCGTCTGAGCTGCAATGCCACGGTACGAAAATGCACCTTCACGCAGACCAATCATTCGTCCCTGTTCAAACTCTGTCGTATGGTGATACCATGCCCTTCGTCGTCGCCAAAGCATTATTGAATCCTGGAAACACTTTCACAACTCGCTGTCCGCGATGCACTACTGGTGTGTATCCTAAACAGCCCTCTCTTTATATCCCTCACTCGACTGTTCAGGCGGTGCTGCTGGGCCAAGACACGCGCAATGACTGCATTTCTAATCATTTGCATGTCCTACCCTGCTCTGCACATCCTGTAAGTTTCATGTGATAACCATCATTCCTTCTAGAATTGTGTTGCAATTTTCATAAACAGTAGTTTATTTTATCATCATGATGGCATTTGACGATTTATATACTGCACTAGCAAAATAAGTATGCTCTAGAAATGATTACATATACAAACTACCATAGGTTTATAAGTATAATGAAAGACTAATAATAAAGAATGAATGTAATGTTTAAAAAAAGTACAGTAACCCTTCGCATTTTTAACTCTCCACTGACTGCATTTTCTTACAATCATATTAACAAATTCAATTTCCAATGATGTTTCTACAAATTTGCCTGTTTTAGCCAGATTTAAATTAATTTTTACTTGTAAACTATTCATACACACACACATTTCATCAAACCTTTAATTTGTTAGCAGATGTGTTTTACAGTCTGACACTGGTTAGATACCTATTTCAAGCATCAATGTAATTGAAAATGGAAGCACAGAGCAACATAGCAATAAAAAATGCAATTCTGCAGATTTTGGTTATAAAATCAAAATGGTGCCAGATAAATTCAAACTATACTGTTTAACACAAATCTGCTGTAATTTTTTAAGCTAATATTAAATTAATGATGTATTTAAATGGCAATAAGTTTAATATCCTCACTTACCACATCTGCGAGTAGTCTGGGACTGATGTGCTGCTGGTGGTTTCTCTATATTTGGTTGTTGGGTTAGCGAAATTGACATGCTTTTTAATTCTAGTAATTAATGACTTCATGGCTTCCTCTTATTACTTTCAGTATTATAAATATTTAACGGGAATTATCGAGGATAAATTTATTAAGGTACATTACCTCTCAAATTTTCGATCTAAACACTAAATCTTCGTCAGGAGTTCTTGCTTCCTTCTCTAGAAGCAAGAACTCCTGACGAAGATTTAGTGTTTAGATCGAAAATTTGAGAGGTAATGTACCTTAATAAATTTATCCTCGATAATTCCCGTTAAATATTTATAATGATTTTTAATGTCAACATTATGAAGTTTCAATCATTTTCAACTTTGCTGTCTCATAAAAGTATAATTGGGAAGCATATTTCCTTCCCTACATTATATAATGGCTCTTTTTGTACAGGGTGCTTTTAAGTGAAATCCATAATGAGTCAACAGAGTCTACGACAGGAAATTTGATTTTGTAATTGCAATTAGCAAGAAATGTAGATTTAGGAAAGCATAAAACTCCAGGGTGTCGACCAAATTTGGAAAATGCAATTTCATGACCAATTAACAATTTTCATGACGGTTTTTAAAAGTCATGTATGTGTGTATGCGTGTGGGTCCAAGTATGCATGCATGTGTGGGTACGTACATATATTAAAGATGGGAGACACTCTGCTTCCCATTTTTTCTATGGAAAAAGTACACCCCTGCCCTTCTGCTAGTAACAAATATCTGACTCATCAATATTTGACTACGCCTGAAGTAAGCTGAAATCTCAACATTGTGCTAAACAATTTCATTACACATCTTTCTTCAACATTTATATTTGAAAATGTCAATGACTCTATAAGCAGTATAATTTAAATTGCTAAATTGACTATAACATTTTGCAAACATAATTTACACATATATTTATATGCTAAATTTTTTTTTGCTGTAACAGTTCTTTGTGGAAGAAAGCACAAGTACCCCCTTTTTTTAAACTCTTGTACCGTTATATGGAAACCACATTTATGTCTTATGTGGTTGGTGCATGGGGAATTACTCAGATTGTCACCAGAAAATGAACAATTACTAAATATAAATAGAAATTCATGACCCCAAAGCAAAATTTGTGACTTTTTCTTGACTTTTATTACCCTTTTCTGAATTCGTGCCTTTTTCATGACTAGTAGACACCCTGAACTCCTACCCTTTTCTGAATTCGTGCCTTTTTCATGACTAGTAGACACCCTGAACTCCTACAATTCTGAAAATACAAACACGAATCCACAACTTCTTTACTCATTTATTTTTTGAAGTTTAAAATCCTAATAAAAAAAGGGGATTTTACTGCTATTTATACAATATTTTGAACACTGTGATGATGAGGCTAAAATTAAAAACATTACTGGAAAACGTGAACGCAACAAAATTTGCAGTTTCGCAAACTTAACAACTTTGAAAAAATTTAGATAAAAAAAAAAATAGTGAGCTCTTCACGATTTAGTCCCCCCTCCCTAAAGGTAATCTCGAATCAAAAAAGAAAATTCAAACAAAAACAAACAAAAAAATGAGATTTGCCCGCTATTCCTGCATTTTTCAACAGAAATTTCGTTTTTTCAACTTATATTTTAAATGATGCCGATTCACATGAAGAAAGCAATTCCACAACTTCGCTGAACACTCCAGGTCCCGTGGTAAGCAAGTTTTGGTGGGACCAGTTTGAAATAGGAGATGATGGGTTTGATTCCCGTTGCTGACTACCCTGTCCACTGGTTTTCCAGTGTTTTCCTTCGACATCTTTACAGGAATAAAGGGGGAGGGAGGGGATATTTCCCATTGAAGTCGGCCCTGGACACACCCAGACCCTCCTCACCCAACACTACCATGTGCAATAACCATGCCCGGTTGGGTTTCAACGCAAACATCAGAACTTTCACTAAATATTTTATATAAGATTGCGTCCGCCAAACTTTTATGGGGGGAGGTCAATTTAAATTTCTGCACTTCCACCAAAAATAAAACAGATAGTGAAAAAAAAATCGAATAAAATTCCACTAGTTCGCATAACAAGTTAAAATAATATGAGGGTTGTGCCGAAAGTAATGCAACAGTGGACATAACTTTTTTATTAACTGAGTGGACATAACTTTTTTATTAACTGAGTGGACATAACTTTTTTATTAACTGAGTGGACATAACTTTCTTATTAATGTTCAAATTGCACATGTTGGTAGAGTAACTCAACAG
This sequence comes from Macrothele yani, assembly GCA_039090855.1. Classification (NCBI taxonomy): domain Eukaryota; kingdom Metazoa; phylum Arthropoda; class Arachnida; order Araneae; family Macrothelidae; genus Macrothele; species Macrothele yani. Next base: position 140,645,303 of record CM077023.1, read on the forward strand.
TCTCCATCACAAGCGATGCATTTACATCATCATTGAACCCAACTCTCGAATCCTCTTTGAAAAAATTAAAGTGTAGACTGTTGTACCCACTTCTTCACAGCCACTTTCATCTCATCTGTGCATTCAAATCGTTGTCCCCGGAGACTGTTCTTCATTGGATCGAACAGGTGGAAGTTGGACGATGCCACAGCACGGCTGTACAGCAGATGGGGGACCACTGACCAGCCTAATTTGCTCCCAAAGATGTATGTGGTCTCGCATTGTCATGGCGAATGTAGATCATTTTCAGATTCTTGTTTGTTCTCTTCCTTCTTATGGTTTCTCTAAGCTTCTGGAGTGTCTCAATGTACCGCTTGCTGGTCACGGTACGGCCACGTTCCAGAAAATCAAGAATGACACCAATGTCATCCCAAAAAACAGTCACCATGACTTTCTGAGCTGATTGCTGGTTCTTGAACTTCTTAGGCCTTGGTGAAGAGATGTGACACCATTAATACAGACATTTTACGTGGACCAGGAACATCAAACAAAGATCTTCACTCTTTCCATGGATTGATTCTTTATTCCAATATTCCGGATCATAAAGATACACCCATGTTTCATTCCCTGTCATCAGATCGAAAAAAAAATGTCTTCATTGGCTTCAAATGCTTCCAGCAAATCAGAGCAGACTTCCACCCTTCTCTCCTTCAAATCGGGTGTCAACTGCCGAGGTACCCACTTTGCACACACTTTCCAATACCCTAAGTCTTCCACCATCTTCTGTATGGCATTGTGACCAAAGTCCAGTTGTGCAGCAAGCTCACGGATTGCGATTCATTTCTCTGAGCGAATCAATTCCACTCACTGACTATTCATGTCACTGGTCACAGATGGTCTCCCACTGCGTGGCTTGTCGTCAGTGCTGGTTTCCTCTTTTTTTAAACTTTTTTATCCATTTGTGCACATTGCTCTTGCCAATAGTGCCATCTCTGTAAACATTCTGTAGCCTTCTGTGGATGTCGGACAGAGTGCACCCTTTTTCCTTCCTTCGTCAAGAACTCAATGACAGCATGTTGCTTCTGCTTGGAATGCATTATTTACCTGCAATGAAGAAAAATTGTTACTATAGAGGAACAGTTACTCCACCAACATGTGCAACTGAACGACCTCTGTCAGTTAATAAAAAAGTTATGCTCACTTTTGCATTACTTTCGGAACAATCCTCGTAATTAAAAATGTTAACTGTAAGTAAAAATATGGATGGCACTGAGAAAAAAAATTAAGACTTCAAGATCTTCATTTTTTGGTAGCATCATTACATGTTTTTGACTGTCCATCTTTCCGCTGTTTTACAAAGAAAATATTCTCAAATGTTTATCAACATGAGCGGTATTGGTCCACGAAAGAATTTTTTCAATCGAGCTTTCAGAAGCTCAGATTTTTCTGCAAATACCTACGATGCAGAAATTAACTCTTATGCCCCCTGGTGGACAAACCATATTTTATAAAAAAAATTAGGAATTACAATCAAAACATTTCCCACCAGGAGCTCTATTTGGTGCAGGAAGAATTTTTTAAATCAGAGTTTTAGAAGTGCTCATAGATATCAGGGAAAGCACAATTTACCTTTACTCCCCTAGCGGACAGTCAATGAATTACTTGAGAATTTTGAAATTATATGAAAATCATGTCACGCAGGAAACTCTATCCAACAAAGAAGAAATTTTTCAAATCGGACTATTAGAAGTAGAGATATTGACAAAAATAAGATATGCATTTATGCCCCCTGGCGGAGAAACCATGTAATATTTTAAGAAGAAAATATTCTGAAAAGGGATTTATCGATGTGAGTAGTATCGGTGCACGAAATAATTTTTTCAATCGAGATGTTAGAAGCCCTGATTAGGCTGCAAACATATCAGAAGCAGAAATTAACACTTACGCCTCCTGGTGGCCAAACCATTTTGTGCCAAAAATTAGAAATTACATGAAAAATATTTTTCATCAGGAGCTACTAGGGGTGTTCAAATGAAAAGGTACGAAACGTCATAAAAACGTAACCGTTAACACATTTGCCAATGCCGCTATGGGAGAACGTAGCGACACATCTAGGGATGCGATTGGAGTCGCCGGCGTGGATCGGAGCATGCGCGGGGGACCGCATGCGCAGGAGAGAGCAGAGGCTCTTATAAAGAGCGCCGTCCAATTGACTACTTGTTGAATTCTTCCAGCACAGACGAACCATTAACTCCGATGTGTACTGTGAGACACTCCGAAGCCTACGCATGTCCATCAAGAACAAAAGACCGGGGCTGCTCACGGAGGGTGTGGTTCTGCTCCATGATAACGCGCGTCCACACGTCTCCAGGGTCACACACGCGGAACTGGCCAAGTTCCAGTGGGAGCAGCTTGACCATCCGCCCTACAGCCCGGACATGTCGCCCTGCGATTTCCATGTGTTTGGTCCCCTGAAAAAACATCTGAAAGGGAAGCGCTTCCACTCGGACGACGAACTCAAGGACGCTGTGCAGGACTGGGTCTCGTCACGGCCACAGGAATTCTGGGAACAAGGAATCCTTCGGCTCGTTAATCAGTGGGATCGTTGTGCTACGGCCTATGGTGTATACTTTGAATAAAGTCTTCATTTATACCCACAGTGTCGTTTCGTACCTTTTCATTTGAACACCCCTAGTACATCCGCTGCAGAAAGAATTTTTCAAATCGGATTTTTAGAAGCAGAGATATCGGGAGAAACACAATGTACTTTTACGCCAACTAGCGGAGAATCTATGCGTAACTTAAAGAAGTGACCATACCTAAAATAGTCTTCGACATAAATAGAATCAAAAGGCAAAATAATCTTTTCATTCGGCCATTTAAAAGCAAATATATGGAATAAAATGTATTTTGAATTTGGCATTATCCACATTTACGCTTTCTGGAGGCAAAATTGTGATTGGTGAAAAAAAGAAAAAATCGAAATAAACTATCATCATTCTCACATTTCAAGCTTCCCAATGCAAAAAGAATTTTTGAAATTGGGCAATTGGTTGCAGATATATGGTGTCCACAGACGGACGGACAAACCAATAACATAAGCACGATCGTTTTTACAAACCACGTGCTAATAACGGCACACACAAAATGCCTAGCTACCAATCAAAACTAGAGCATGAAAAGACTGCCAGCTTTCTTCCTTCCTTGGCTCCCAGCAACAGCGCCTCCTCGCTTTAGTTTTCCCCATGGCAGGACTAGATAAAACAAGATGACACCGAATTTTTTGGGTGTAATTAGCACGTCTTTTTAATCCATTCTGATGCAAATTAAATTTATCAAAGCTATTCAAAGTCGATGGAATCGGTATGGAAAACAATGGTATCTGACAGAAGAAAAAAGTTTTTCAATTGGGTTTTTAATCCCTCAGATATTGCTGTAAATGGAATCGTGTGCTTATTTATGCCTTCTGGTTGCAGACTTGTGCGTTAAGAAAATTATGAATTTATACGAGAAACATTTCGCACCGGAAACGCTCTCCAACACAGAAATAATTTTCGGACTCTTAGAAAAGTTATCAATAAAAATAAGATGTGAGTTTACGCCCCCTGGTGGAAAAACCATGCATTATTTTAGGAAGAAAGAATTCGCAAAAGGTTTTTCCATATGAGCGGTATCAGTTCAAGAAAAAAAATTTTTTTTTTTAGTCGAGTTTCCAGGAGCCCAGATTTTGCTTATGCCGCCTGGCGGCCAAAAATTCTTTATCAAACATTAGAAATTATATGAAAAATTTTTTCCATCAGGTGTTGCATGCGATACAGAAATAGTTTTTCAAATCTGAGTTTTAGAAGCAGAAATGGCGCAAAAAACGCAATTTACCTTTGCGCCCCTTAGCGGAAAGTCTACGATTTACTTGAAAATTTTGAATTTATAGGAAAAACATTTTGCATCGGAAACACTATCCAACAAAGAAGAAATTTTTCAAATCGGACTCCTAGGAGTAGAGATATTGACAAAAATGAGACATACATCTACGCCCCCTGGCGTAGAAACCATGCATTATTTTAAGAAGAAAATGTTCCTAAAAGGTTTGCCAACATGAGTAGTATCGGTCCACAAATGACTTTTTTTTTCCATCGAGATTTTAGAAGCTCATATTTTGCTGGAAATACATCAGAAGCGGAAATTAAGACTTATGCTCCCTGGTGGCCAAACCATTTTTTACAAAAATTAGAAATTATGTGCAAAGGATTTCCCATCAGGAGCTGTATCCGCTGCAGAAAGAAATTTTCAAATCGGAGATTTAGAAGCAGAGATATAGGGGAAACACAATTTACCTTTACTCCCCCTAGGGAAAAGTCTATGAATTACTTGAAAATTTTGAAATTAAATGAAAAGCACGTCACACCGGAAACTATCTAATAAAGAAAGAATTTTTCAAATCGGACCATTAGAAGCTGAGATATTGACAAAAATAAGATATACGTCTATGCCCCCTAGCGGAGAAACCACGGAATATTTAAAGAAGAAAATACTCCGAAAAGGTTTATCGACGTAAGTGGCATTGGCCCACGAAAGAATTTTTTCAATCCAGATTTTAGAAGCTCAGATTTTATTGCAAATACATCAAAAGCAAAAATGAACACTTACGCCCTCTGGTGGCCAAAGTATTCTTTACCAAAAATTAGAAATTATATGCAAAAGATTTTTCATCAGGAGCTGTATCCGCTAAAGAAAACGTTTTTCAAATTGGAGTTGTAGAAAAAGAGATATCAGGAAAAACGAAATTTACTTTTACGCCCCTAGCGGAAAATCTATGCGTAATTTGAAAAAAGCAACTATTCTTAAAATACTCTTCGACATAAATGGAATCGAAAGATGAAAGAATTTTTTCAATCGGATGGTTAGAAGCAAATATGTGGAATAAAATGTATTTCTGAATTCGACATCTGCATTTACACCGTCTAGCAGTGAAATTGTACATCGTAAAAAAACAAAAAAAACCCAACAACAACGAAATGAATGATCATCATTCGTATATTTCAAGCTTCCCAATGCAAAAAGAATTTTCCAAATCGGACAAATAGTTGCAGAGATATCGTGTCTACAGACGGACGAACAAACCGATAAATAAGTACAATCTTTTTTTACAAAAGACTATTTTTCCGAATTCTTCACGTTAACTGGCTGAAATTTGTACATATACTATAATTGGCTAGGAGATGATGACCTTAAAAATTTCAAGTGAATTGGCAAAAACGTTTTTAAATTAGCCGTAAAATGCCGATTACGAATTCTGGTCATGCCAGCCACATGATAAAGAGCAAATAAAAAAAATATGGACCGTTTAAAAAGTTTTTAATTGATTTACGCGAAATTTGGAGGGCACATTCCTATTAGCGATTTATGGCGTTGATCAAAATTTCACAGATTTTCATGAAAAATCCACGGAGATAAACTTTTGTCATTTTTATTCCACTTGAAAAAATCCTTGAGAGAACCCACCTGCTGTGGGCGGAGTTACGGGGAGAGGTGCAGTGTGTGCGTCACTGCCTCTAGCCGGAGCCGCTCTTACTTTGTTACGAAGCTGCCTCTTGCTGCTGCGGTGAGTCGCGTTTACAACTCGTGACCTCACGCACGTGTGTATTCGACAGGGATGCGTGTTTAACAAAACAATTTATTTTTGTTTCAGGATTTCTTTTTTCATCTGACAAAATATCCCCTACATTTAAAAAACAACAACGCAAAACTATAGCTAAATTGAAAAAAAATATGGGCACACTTAAGAAAAAGGTGAGAATAGTGACAAAATTTTAAAAAAGGTAACAAAAAGTGACAAATTTAAAAAAAGGTGACAAATAGTGAGAAAAGTGACTTGCGCCGAGGTCTGCATCTTTATGATCTGGGAACGTAGTAAACAAGAATTGCAGGTCTTCCTTGAGGCATATAACACATATTATGCATCAATTAACGTGACAATAGAAAAAGCAGAATAATACATTACCTTACTTAGATATTTTATTTCACAAAAACCAAAATAATAGAATTGACTTCCAGATGTACCGTAAACCTAACTACCGTATATACTCGCGTAAAAGTCGACCCCCCCCCCCCACTTTCAGAAGAAAAAATCGTAAGAAATCGGAAACTCGCGTATAAGTCGATCCCGGAATGAGAAAAAAAAATGTCAATGAATTTATTCAAAAACATTTGAAAACGAAAAAAATTATATATATAATACTAAATTTAATTTGCATACCCAAAAAACTTCATCGGAACCCTTCAAAATCAGATTCCGAGTCAGACTCACCAAACAGTTCAAAAAAGTCTTTCTTCGTCATCGGCGCGTAATCATAAACATCAGTATTCCCATCTATGACTGTGTCATCAGAATCACTGTCATCATCACTCATAAAAAATCTCATCATCCTCTGTGCCATCAAGTTTGTTACTAATGCAACATTTCTTGAATGATTTCACGACCATTTCCGCAGGTATTGCATCCCAAGCATCCTTGACCCATCGCGCAATCAAAACGATATCCGGCTTGTTTAGATTTCCGCCCTTGGTTTCAGTCGGCAAATCGGAACTTATCCAATCTGCCCAATACCTCCGCACATTATCCTTCAAGGGCTTATTAAGGCAGACATCTAGTGGTTGAAGAACAGATGTCAACCCACCTGGGATGACAGCAAGAGTTGTTTTTGAATTTTCTGCAGTTTTTTTCACTTCTGCACAACAAACATATCCCACACCAAAAGAGGTTTCCTCAAAAGTGCACCTGGCCTTTTGTTCCACACATTCTTTAACCAGTCAATTGTTCCGGATTCGTTCATCCATCCTTTTTCATGGGCACGAACGAGCACACCTGACGGAAAGACAACGCTTTTCGGCAGAGTTTTGCGTTTGAAAATAATTACCGGAAGTAGCTTACTGCCGTCGGCCAAACAGGAAACAACAACCGTGAAACTGGATTTTTCGTGGTCAGTCGTTTTGATCAAGATATTTTTTTCGCCCTTTTGGTTCACCATCTTATTTCCAGGAAGGTCGAAACACAGGGCGGTTTCATCCATGTTCCCTATTTGGGAAAGTTCAAAAGCAGTCTCTTTTGAATTACATACTTTTGAAATTCCATTATCTTTGCTTCGAGGTCACGAGGTAACTTTTGTGCAATTTTGGTGCGCTGGCGTAGACACAACCCATAGCGGTTCATGAACCTTGTGCACCAACCTGGTGAGGCACGAAAAGTGTTATTTGCGGCTGCAAACTTTTCATCTTTTGCGAGCTTCATTGCTCGCAAACGTATACCAGTTCGCGTTACAATGTAACCATTTTGTCTGCAGCCCACAATCCAATCATTCAAGACACTTTCCAGCTCTGGGAAAGATGTCGTTCCACGGCGCAGCGCCTTTTGGGATTTTAACAAAGTCCGTTTTTTTAAGCCAATCTCGAATCCGTTTTTCGTTAATTCCAAATTGACGTGAAGCAGCACAGATGTTAGTATTTTCTGCAAAAGAAACCACTTTCAACTTGAATCCTGCGTTACAGGACATCCGTTTCTTTACACAATCCGTGTCACCCATAATAGGAGAAGCGAGACACGTGCGATTAAGAACAAGCAACACCTAACACTGGCTGTCGCATGGCTCCATTACGTCGAAGGTCAGCGCAATCAACTGGTAGTCGGAAGAGCGGAGCTTTCTATGCGCGGCTGTGACTGCGCTGTGGATGCGCAAAGCCAGCAGAGAGGAGACTTTTCAAAGCGCGGAGGGTCGCGATTTCGTAATTCTACCACATCGGTGTTTTTTCTTTCTTTCTTTCTTTCTTTTTTATTTCGGAGGGTTACGATTTCGTAATTAATACCGCATCAACATTTTTATTTCTTTTGGGATGGATTGCCTTTTGCCTCACGGGAAGAACTTTTGGACTTAAGATTTTTTTAGACCCCGCGTATAAGTCGATCCCATTACTTTGAAGCTCTCATTTTGTCCCAAATTTCTCGACTTATACGCGAGTATATAGCCAATGTTATTCCAGGTAATTCTAACCATCCTATATCATATAAGTACTCAGCTTTCAGGTCATGCATCAATAGAGCGATAACCCATAGCTCCAATAACCGATTGCTAAATAAATAATTCAATTGGATCAGAAATACGGCCTCTGCTTTTGGATATGACATCAGAATAATAAACAATCTCATAAAGTAGATAACAGAGAAGACAAGAAATAATCATTTCAGAACACCAACTGATAAAAAAGAAATTAAATATTGTGGATCAGTATCTTACAATCATGAAATTAATAGCATATTGAAAGAAGCATGCAAGAAATTTGGCTTGGGCTTTGGTATAAAGACCAGAAATATCGAGGACACTTCCGGTCACGGAAACACACCGATATTGCAGAAAGCGGGTATTTACTCAATTCCAATAGAGGACAGCCAAAATATAGGAAGCACCAAAAGAAATATCAGGATAAGATTATCGGAACACATTGGCAATTGGTTCAGGAAAGAAAATAAGACTGCACTTATCGATTTCTGTATAAATAATTAATCAATCAATGCACACCACTATGGGAAGAAATAAAATTGATAAATCAGCAAAAAAAAATAAATAAAATAAAAAACTGGAAGACCATCCAGATTGCTGAATCCATCTTAATAGAGAAGACCAAAGCATCAAATTGCAATAATAATTCACCAAATGACCTTTCATATGCCTGGAGGAATTTAGTGGACACCGAAAAAAGATTAAAAGAGGAACATAAAAATAAAATGAAAAGACAACGACGATATAGGAAAATTAAACTATGACACCACCATATAGGAGGAAAACTGACCCATGCACAATGTACATCATGACTTCTGGAGGTACGAAACGTTGTCACTTACCAACAGACGTTTCATTTCCCATTGAAAACTTTTAGGAAGAGGCTAGGGCGAAATGCGTCCGGGGACGCTGGTGGACGTGAGGAGGTGGTGCACGCATTATGTAAATAGTTCATTCGTTGTTTCTTCTGACCATTCATATTTCATTTTGTTCTTTTAAATTCGTTCACCATCAGCCTTTTAGATTCGTTCGCCATAGTTTTTTTTTTGGGTTGTTTTTTTTTATTGGAGGTTTAACGACCACCGTGAGCAACTCAATGGGCTATAAGCAGTCGCCCGTCCCTAATTTAGGGTCACTGGTTCCAGGGAAGGGAGAGAGCCAGTGCCGTAAGACAAACACAACATCCATGCCCGACCGGGATTTTTGGGTTGTTCATTGTTAGCCGTTTAACCTGCCAGTGACATAGGTCATTAAAGGGTTTTCATTCTCAGTTGTATTATTCTTTTGAGCTTACGATACAATATATAGCAATATTCTTTGGGTCAACTACTACTTTGACATTGCTAAACCCCATATTATAGTCACCATCGGAATTTTTGCAATGCATAGCCGCTGAACACCTGAGACCAAACAACTTGCCGAACTACGGTGGTATGCGAACAAAGCCGACCTCTGGACGAATATATGTGAGTAATTGCTCTTGCTTTCTTTTAGTCTTTATTTTTTCAATAATAAACGTAATAAATAACTGCACCACCATAATTACATGTCCATATTTTAACGTGCGTAATAGCAATTCTAAAAGAGATACTGAATCTCTATGTATTATGTATTTTAACCATGTATAACTTGTGACTTCCTTATACGGAAGATATACATGAAGTATCTAAATATTCAAATGGTTACATTTCAATGGCTTCCATGGATGCATCTGCAAAAAAAAAAAAAAAACCCAGCAAACTAAAACACACTTGCCCGACCACACAACAGCAAAGATAATCACACAAATAAAATAAAATAAATGAATAAAGAGAGCCAAACTCCCCAATAACACAAATCCAGGTAATAAAAACCAACTAATAAATGGTACAAAAGGGATACTTTAAACTTGTCACACATAAAGTGAAACCTAAAACCTGCCAGCCCCAGAAAATAAACAGAAAACATCAAAATATTTAAAAAAAAAAATAAAAAAAAATTAAAACCAGAAAAGGCAACCAACCAAATTGAAAAGTAAGCAACAACAAATTTAGGAAAAAGGAGTAAAATAATGCCCAAGGAGCAATTTACAGTTGCAAAGAAAAATCCTCAATACCCACAGCAAAAAGCTTAAGAAAAATTATTCAGCAAAAAAAAAAAAAAAAATTAATTTACCAAAGGACATGGAATCAAGCACCTGTGAAGCAATTTTTAAGCCCAAAATACACTAGAAAATATTAAAATTAAGCTTAGTGCAAATTCACAAATTCCTACAAGAAAAAGAAAAATATAAAACGACTTACTTACAGTTAAAAGAAGGGATTATATGTGAGTCATTGCTTAGCTGTTACAAGTTCTATATATACATATTTCTGTACTAATCATTTGGCCCACAGGAAGGCTCAGAACCACTAAATAGACCTTAAACAATTCATCAAAGGTATATGAAATGCTACAAAGAGTTTTGTCCATAGCTCATAGCCTGCTTTCGAGTGAAAGCAGCCCCCCCCCCAAATATAAATTAATACCTGTAATAACTTTGGGGGGGGGGGCTGTTTTCACTCCTTGAAAGCAGGCTATGAGCTTTGGACACGTTTTAAGTTTCCTTCAAAACTCTTTGTAGCATTTCATATACCTTTGATGAATTGTTTAAGGTCTATTTAGTGGTTCTGAGCCTTCCTGTGAGCCAAATGATTAGTACAGCAATGTGTATATATAGAACTTGTAAAAGCTAAGCAATGACTCGCATATAATCCCTTCTTTTAACTGTAAGTAAGTCGTTTTATATTTTATTTTTCTTGTAGGAATTTGTGAATTTGCACTAAGCTTAATTTTAATATTTTCTGGTGTATTTTGGGCTTAAAAATTGCTTCACATGTGCTTCATTCCATGCCCTTTAGTAAATTAAAAAAAAAAAAAAAAATGCTGAATAATTTTTCTTAAGCTTTTTGCTGTGGGTATTGGGGATTTTTCTTTGCAACTATGTGACATGCAAATTAGTTATCTTGTTCACTATCGGGAATTGCAACTGTAAATTGCTCCTTGGGCATTATTTTACTCCTTTTTCCTAAGTTTGTTGTTGCTTACTTTTCAATTTGGTTGGTTGCCTTTTCTGGTTTTAATTTTTTTTTATTTATTTTATTTAAAAAAATATATTTTGGCATTTTCTGGCAGGCAGGTTTTAGGTTCCACTTTATGTGTGACAAGTTTAAAGTATCCCTTTTGTACCATTTATTAGTTGGATTTTTTTATTACCTGGATTTGTGTTATTGGGGAGTTTGGCTCTCTTTATTCATTTTTTTTTTATATTTTATTTGTGTGATTATCTTTGCTGTTGTGAGGTCGGACAAATGTGTTTTAGTTTGCTGGGTTTTGGTTTTTATTAGAAATCCCTTTTAATTGACATATTTTCCCCCTAAATCTAATTGGTCCCCATAGCAAACTAAAATAGCAGAAACCCATAATTCCCTGGTCTCAGTAGATTAATGAGTGATATTCTTGTTGCTTGCTGCTTGCCCTTGACGAAGCCGACAAGGAGTCAGTCATTAATATGCTTCCCTGCATTCTTCTGTTCGTTATATTTTCAGCGCCTGAAGCTAGCCTGTTTCGGGTGGGTGGATAATGGTGATTTTTTCTCGTTTTCCTTTTTTTCTTTCTTTCTTTTTTTTTTTTTTTTTTTTCTGAGTTCAAAATTTGCTTTTATGGTTTGCATTTTTATGTTATTTGATCTTTCTTCTATGCAGCCTCTGGCACTTTGGAATTTTAAATTTGTTCAAGGTTTTTGTTTATTCGCTTTATATGCTTTCGCTATATATATATATATATATATATGGGATGTAAGGTCAGGTGATGCGTAACATCACAGCCTCTCCTTGACAAATGTCAACCCCGCCTTCTCGTGGTGCATCCTGTTCCTACTAAAGGGGCTCTGACGACCGCCAATAGCGGTATAACTATACCATCGGGATTAGAGGAAATTCTATCCCACACTCACCAACCCGCTTGGCCAGCGTGGTGAGTTATGGCCAAACCCCTCCAAAATGACTCCACAACTTAAATCTTGGCCCTCAGTCTCCGGCAGCTGGAATGTACCTGGCCAAGGCAGCGGCCAGTGCGACATGAAGGCAGAGGGTGCTAAGAATCCCCGGAGGACCGGACTAGGCTGCCATCTGATGCTGACCTTGGCAACATACAATGGACGCTCCCTATCTTCTGATTCAAGGCTTCTTGAATTGAAAGAGGAACTACAAAGGATCAAGTGGGACATCGTGGGGCTAAGTGAGGTAAGGAGAAACGGAGAAGATCTCATCGAACTGAAAAGTGGACATCTCTTCTACTATCGTGGGACAGATACTGGCAGAACTAGTGGTGTTGGATTTATAATAAACAAGAAACTGAAGGATAAAGTTGTAGAAGTTGAAAGTTCCTCTGACAGAGCTGCACGGCTTGTTATCCAACTCTCGAAAAGATACCAGGCTCAGATTATTCAAACTTATGCACCCACCACAAGTCATCCTGAAGAAGAAATTGAAGAATTTTATGAGGAAATTCGTCATCTAAATAATAAAGGTAAGCAGCACTTGAAGATAATTATGGGAGATTTCAATGCAAAAATTGGGCAACGGCAACAGAATGAAGCTTCAGTAGGTAAATTCGGTCACGGCAACAGAAACCAGCGTGGAAATACTCTCGTTGAGTTTGCAGAGGCAGAAGGGTTTTTCATCTTGAACTCCTTCTTCAAGAAAAAGCCACACAGGAAATGGACATGGAGACATCCAAATGGGACGACAAGTGAAATTGATTTTATTATGTGTAACAAAAAATTCGTCATAGAAGACTGCAGTGTGCTAAACAAGTTCAACACAGGTAGTGACCATAGATTGGTGAGATGTAAGATGCACCTCAACACTAAACTTGAACGTGGCAAGCTCATAAGACAAACAAAATCTATTGACATAACCAACCTTAAAAAACACCATAATACCTTCAAGTTGGAACTGAAGAACAGGTTCTCTGCTTTAGAAGGCCTAACATCGGAAGAAGTGGACATCTCTGAAGTTAACAGAAAAGTAACCAAAGCTCTTATGGAAACAGCAACAAAATTAGCTGGGTCTAAGAACAAGTTGCATGTAAATAAATTATCAGGAAAAACGAAAATGTTGATGCAAAAAAGAAGAGAGATGAGGACAACTAAAGAAGATGTGACTTCCAAAGTGGAATATATAGAGCTATGCAAGACAGTACGAAAAAGTATCACTGAAGACGTAAGAAAATTCAACTGTGAACTAGTGAGGAAAGCAATTGAAAACAACCAAAGCCTAAAGATAGCAAAGGGACATCTCAGTAAGGGAAGAAAACAGATTATGGCACTGAGAAAAGAAGATGGTTCTGTAACAAGAAATAGAGGCGAAATTTTGACAAGAGTGAAAGATTTCTACTCCAAATTATATGAAAGGGATGATACATGCACTCCAGACATCATGAAAGATACCAATACCAGAGTTCCTCCAGTCCTTCCAGCAGAAGTTGCACATGCAATCAAGAACATGAAGCAGGGAAAAGCTCCAGGAGAAGATGGAATTACTGTAGACATCATACAAGAAGCAAGTGGAGAAATCGAAACAGTACTCGCCCAAATTTTCACTCGATGCCTTAATGAAGGAAAGATTCCTGAGGATTGGAACACCGCTACAATGATCCTGCTACATAAGAAAGGTGACATTGAGGATCTTGGAAACTACGGACCTATCAGCCTCCTATCAGTGGTTTATAAAATCTTCACTAAAGTTCTTTCACACCGCTTGAAGGTAACACTGGACATGGCTCAACCGAGAGAACAAGCTGGATTCAGGAGTGGCTACAGCACAATAGATCATATCCACGTGCTGAGAGAACTAATTGAAAGAGCGAGGGAATATGAACTTCCATTGTGCATGGCTTTTATCGATTATGAAAAAGCCTTTGATTCGGTGAAACCATCAGCAGTTACAATGGCTCTGAAAACCTGCGGTATTGAAGATGCATACATTAATATTATTAATAACATCTATGAAAATGCAAGTGCAAAGATTAGGCTGTTTGAAAATACAACACACGTAAAAATTGGAAAGGGAGTGAGACAAGGTGACACCATATCTCCGAAGCTCTTTAATGCCACTTTGGAGGGTGTTTTTCAGTCGCTGAGCTGGGAAAACAAGGGGATAAAGATTAATGGAGATTATCTAACCCACCTTCGTTTTGCTGATGACGTAGTCATTTTTGCAACTAGCCCATCAGAGCTGCAGAGTATGATCCAGGAACTTGCTGACAAGAGTAAAGAAGTGGGATTAAAAATGAACTTTCAGAAGACAAAAGTGATGTTCAATGCTTTGACAAGAAATGAAGATTTATCGATTGATGGAGAAAAGCTGGAGATAACAGACACGTACGTTTATCTTGGACAGCAGATATCAAGTGAGGGTCACATTGATGAAGAAATTAATCGGCGTACAAAACTTGCCTGGAGAGCTTTTGGAAGAAACAGCATAATTTTCAAGAGCAATATGCCATTATGTCTTAAAAGAAAAGTGTTTGATCAATGCATCCTTCCAGTGCTTACGTATGGTGCAGAGACGTTTACCTTAACTAAAAGAGACATATAAAGGCTGCAGACAACTCAAAGTAGCATGGAGAGGTGCATGCTTGGTGTAACCAGGAGAGATAAGAAGAGGAACTCGTGGATCCGAAAAATGACAAGAGTGGAAGACATCATGATCAGAGTTAAATCCCTGAAATGGCAATGGGCTGGACATACTGCCAGAAGGACAGACCATCGATGGACAGCCGAAATGTTAGATTGGATTCCAAGGGACAGGAAAAGACATAGAAGAAGACCGCATGGGAGATGGGTGGATGAAATTCGAAAGTATGCAGGGGTGACATGGAGGAGACTGGCACAAGACAGACCATTGTGGAGGAAACTTGGGGAGACCTTCATCCAGCAGTGGATTGATAATGGTTGACAATGATGATGATGATATATATATATATATATATACTTAAGAGCAAAACTGAAGATTTGTATTTTTTTGCTTAGGTATCTTTATAGAATATATATATATATATATATATGTTTTTGTGGAGCCACTATGAGAATTTCCTTGAAATTTTTTTTCATAGAAATGAGACTTGGTGGCAAATTACTGTTATTGTAAAGTAGTTCATTATTGTAGATTTTTCAAACATTTCATTAAACCCCAACAAATTCTCCATGAAATGTAGTTTAAGAAAAACTGGTCTATACCCTCCGTCAATGACGTGAGATGTTCTATGTCTTTTACTGTTAACTTCATCGAAATCTGGGGCTGAAGCCTCAGAAACTATGCAGACATGTGATAATGAAAAAAAAAATACGTATTAATAAATCAGAAGTGGATTTTTTTCATGAAGTAATATACATAAAAAAACATCATCATCATCATTGTCAACCATTATCAATCCACTGCTGGACGAAGGTTTCTCCAAGCCTCTTCCACAATGGTCTGTCTTGTGCCAGTCTCCTCCATGTTACTCCCGCATACTTATGAATTTCATCCACCCATCTCTCATATGGTCTTCTTCTGGGTCTCTTCCTGTCCCTTGGAATCCAATCTAAAATTTCGGCTGTCCATCGATGGTCTGTCCTTCTGGCAGTATGTCTAGCCCACTGCCATTTCAGGGATTTAACTCTGATCATGATGCACCTCTCCATGCTTATTTGAGTTGTCTGCAGCCTTTGTAGGTCATTTACACTTTTCTTTTAAGACATAATGGCATATTGCTCTTGAAAATTATGCTGTTTCTTCCAAAAGCTCTCCAGGCAAGTTTTATAAGCCAATTAATTTCTTCATTAATGTGACCCTCACTTGATATCTGCTGTCCAAGATAAACGTACGTGTCCGTTATCTCCAGCTTTTCTCCATCAATCAATAAATTTTCATTTCTTGTCAAAGCATTGAACATCACGTTTGCCTTCTGAAAGTTCATTTTTAATCCCACTTCTTTACTTTTGTCAGCAAGTTCCTGGATCATACTCTGCAGCTCTGATGGGGTAGTTGCAAAAATGACTATGTCATCAGCAAAATGGTGAGTTAGGTAATCTCTATTAATCTTTATCCCTTTGTTTTCCCAGTTCAGTGATTGAAAGACATTTTCCAATGTGGCATTAAAGAGCTTGGGAGATATGGTGTCACCTTGTCTCACTCCCTTTCCAATTTTTATGTGTGTTGTATTTTCAAATAGCCGAATCTTTGCACTTGCATTTTCACAGATGTTATTAATAATATTAATGTATGCATCTTCAATACTGCAGGATTTCAAAGCCATCGTAGCTGCTGATGGTTTCACCGAATCAAAGGCCTTTTCATAATCGATAAAAGCCATGCACAATGGAAGTTCATATTCCCTCGCTCTTTCAATTAGTTCTCTTAGTACGTGGATATGACATATAGTGCTGTAGCCACTCCTGAATCTAGCTTGTTCTCTTGGTTGAGCCATGTCCAGTGTTACCTTCAAGTGGTGTGAAAAAACTTTAGTGAAGATTTTATAAACCACTGAGAGGAGGCTGATAGGACTGTAGTTCCTGAGATCCTCAATGTCACCTTTTTTTATGTAGCAGGATCATAATAGCGTTGTTCCAAACCTCAGGAAACTTCCCTTCATTAAGGCATCGAGTGAAAACTTGGGCGAGTACTGTTTCAATTTCTCCACTTGCTTCTTGTATGATGTCTACAGTAATTCCATCTTCTCCTGGAGCTTTTCCCCGCTTCATGTTCTTGATTGCATGTGCAACTTCTGCTGGGAGGACTGGAAGAACTCTGGTACTGGTACCTTTCATGATGTCTGGAGTACATGTATCATCCCTTTCATATAATTTGGAGTAGAAATCTTTCACTCTTGTCAAAATTTCGCCTCTATTTCTTGTTACAGAACCATCTTCTTTTCTCAGTGCCATAATCTGTTTTCTTCCCTTACTGAGATGTCCCTTTGATATCTTTAGGCTTTGGTTGTATTCAATTGCTTTCCTGACTAGTTCACAGTTGAATTTCCTTATGTCTTCAAGTGATACTTTTTCGTACCGTCTTGCATAGCTCTATATATTCCACTTTGGAAATCACATCTCCTTTAGTTGTCCTCATCTCTCTTCTTTTTTGCATCAACATTTTGGTTTTTCCTGATAATTTGTTTGTATACAACTTGTTCTTAATACCAGCTATTTTTGTTGCTGTTTCCATAAGAGTTTTGGTTACTTTTCTGTTAACTTCAGAAATATCCATTTCTTCCGACGTTAGGCCTTTTAAAGCAGAGAATCTGTTCTTCAGTTCCAACTTGAAGGTATTATGGTGTTTTTTAAGGTTGGTTATGTTAATACATTTTGCTTGTCTTATGAGCTTGCCACGTTCGAGTTTAGTGTTGAGGTGCATCATCTCACCAATCTATGGTCACTTCCTGTGTTGAACTTGTTTAGCACAGTGCAGTCTTCGATAACGAATTTTTTGTATATACAGTATATATATATTATATTTGAACCAAATCTAAAACTTAATTTCATTTCCATCTCTCTGTTTAGGTAAATTAATGTATTGAAAAAATCATTGTAGTAATTGTGCAGATAGATACAATTCAATTTAAATACAATAATAAAATTTTCTTACGTTTTGGGTTCAAAAATAATATTTATAGTTCATTTTTTCTTTTCATCTGTATACAGACATTTCATATATGTAGATTGATATACCTTTCTGCCACAAATTAATCATACTTTATTTCTATATACACTGTTATACTATACACATTACTTCTTGCTGTATACATAATTTGGCTATAAATATATTATACCTTCTTGCTACTTTTCTAGGCTTGAAAAAACATCTTCCAGTTTTTCTTTTGCATTTCAGCAGCAAGGTACCTCACATTTTGTAACTGTGCAGAAACATCAGTTGTAAGTGATGCAGAATTAGTGCTAGTTTGATCTACATGTGTATAACTACTAATTTTAGTATGTAAAACATCGGTTGTGGGTGATGCAGAATTTGTACTAGTTTTATCTACATGTCTATAACTACTAATTTTAGTATTTAATCTTGACTTTTTAGTATGAGAAAAATTTTTCAGAGCTCTAGCTTGACTGTTTTTTATCAAAATTTGACCTGCACTTTCTGTCAACTTCTGCCTCTTAGGCTTTGGCTCTATGCTTTCTCATCTCTGTATCTTTTATAGGAAGTTTGGATATTTTTACAAAGTTTCGTCTTTACTGGATCATGATGAACATCATTTCGATGGAAATAGTTCAGGGCTGAAATATTTTTTGCCCTCAAATTAGATTTCTAAGTCTGTATTGCAGAATAAGTTTTTATGTCCATTTGGCCAGACCTTGAGTCCATGATATAGTTCATACTACTGAAAGTACTTTCCACAACTGGGCCATGGAAGCAACTAATGATGGTTTTCACAAGTTTAGATAAGGAGGAATATTCTTTCATCTGAAACACAAAGGATCACCACTGATCAAGTGCACAGTTCCTTTCTCTGATGTCACAAAAGGTGGTAAGTCAGCAATCTGATATTTTCAAATCTCTAACATGTATGAATCCAATTCTTCATTTGTGAGAACATTAGTTATTATAGTAGGTAATGTCTCCAGTCTTATAAAGTGACTGTTTTACCTCTAGCAGATGGGTTGAAATCAGAAACATTAATTAAAAATGGACTGGCTAATGGCAACTTTTTTTGCAAGTAGATACCACAAGAAATATATGCTTGTCTTAATTTCATGAAGTCACCAGAAACTGATTTGTTACATTTTGATAAAGTACCTGATGCTGCAAATCCTATGAATAATTGCTTATTCTCCAATACATTCTTCTCAATAATAAGATCTTCAGGTTATAGATTTCTCACTAATATCTCTTAGAACTTCAGGTTTGATAAAACACAATAGAAATGTTTTGAAAACATTTACTTGCTCTTTTATGTAACTTATGAATTAGTGGCTCAGTCATTTGAAACAGGCAAACATAATTTTTCAGTAAAGGCAACACAGATGTGTAGACTTGTAAAAGTAACAATGTTTTCTTTCTGAAATGAAATAATTTCTTCATGATGCGCAGCCTTCGGTCTTTTCCATCATTTGTAAATGGCTGCATCTTCTTTAGTTCCTGTTGAATTAATTTAATTTTTGGTAAATGTGGGGAATTCTCCAAGTTTTTTTTTTCTGTAAATACCTAAAATAATGGCTTGATATTTTATTGCATCATCAGCACTTAAATATGAAAAATAAAAAACATAGAACATCCCACATTCTTAAGGTTTCTACAGCTACATCATAGCATGAAAGTCACTGTGGGTCAGATATCTTTCTGGAGCAGAAAACCTTATAATAAAGAAATCACAAATTTGACCAAGTTTCAATCTGAGCTGAGATAGAACATTTAAATTCAGTGTTTAAATCAGAAAAAAATCCTTCCACATGGTATTCGAATACTTTAAAAACTTTTTTTGTTCCATTATGAATGTGATGGCAGGAATCTCCATCTACATCAAGAAAATGTGGAGCTTTTTCTTGGCGAATATGAGTTTCGAGTACATATTTTGAGCCTCTCATGACTGCACATGAATCCATCATTACAGATATTAAATTTGTGTATGGAATCTCTCTGTCATCAGAGAATGGAGTGCATCAAACACACTTTGACTGTTTACAGAGTAAAGACTTACAGATAAAAGATGCTCTATCACAACCCTCTGTTGCTCTTCACTGTAATAGCTGACAAGTATTGAAATATTTCTCATCAAATTGTTGCTTGTTGACTCATCTATATTAAGAGAGAAAAAAGTGGATTTCATTTTTTCTAAAGTTTCTGACAGTAAAGTGTCTGCCAAGCCATATCTCATTTTCATTGATGCTGAGGTCTGATCCATTGAGAGCGAAAAAAGTGCTTTTGGGTCCCGTGCTAATTCTTTAGTCAAGTCGATAAGATGGGGAGCAACAGAAAATGGAAGGTTGTGTTCAGCCATGAACCCTAGCACTGTTGCCTGGCCAGTCAAAATGCGAGCTGACACTGGAACAGCTGGCTGGGTCTCGGAATTAATTGAAGTCTGCTGTTGATTTGAAAATAAAGTGCATTTCAAATCATAATTCTCTCTTCTAATTTCCATAAATCTTAAGTGCTTGCCACTATTCAAGTGGCTCAATAGTGAATTCCATTCTCTTCCACCATAATATATTTGGTCCTTGCATAAACTGCACATGGCTTTACCTGGAATGTCAATTTTCTGGATGCAGTCAGATAATAAAACTGCCACTTCACATTTTTAAAAATTTAATTTAACTTGCTTCTCCAACCACTCCCATCAACATTTATTTTTTACATTCTTGTCGATTTCACGAACTTCAATCTCATCAGATTTATCAAGGATCAGCATTGCGAAAGAACGAAGATTTCTCGAAAGCACATGGTGCTGTGTCCTCAGCGACAGAGAAATCAATGCACAGCTAACTTGTACTAATTGGTGAATCAACGTTGGATTCACTGACACCACACTGTGACTGACTAAAAAAGAAATCTCCACTTCATTATGGAGAGAACATGCATGCCTCTGATAACACCAATGTAACAACAATAGTATCTGGATCTGAAACTATTTCTTCGCATCTCGTCTCGAGAGCGGAATGGCGCTGAATGGGAGACAGACGACGGCAGAACTGCGCATGTGCGATTGGCGGTCTCGCACCAGTCTGTCAGAGTAGGATTTCTCCTCTCAGAAAGCACTGCGCAAAGCTGGCGAAGACCCACCAGTGCCGGGACGGCCTCAATCTGAGTGCATGGAACTAATCCGGAAAGTTGCTGCTGCCAAAGTGCCTTCCCTCCCGGAGAAAAAGAAGAAGTACAGCGATTACCGAAAACAAATTCATAAAAAAAAAAAAACATATTCGCTGAATTCCGTGAATCAATAACATGAAATTCGCGGATTTCCGTTAATTAGCGGAAAAATCACATGTCTGATTATGTAAGTGCCAATCCAAAGTACACAATATTCAGCACTGGCAACAGTAATTACTGATACCATTTGGAAAATATATCAGTAATTACTTTTGCTAATGCCCCCGACCCAACATGAATTAATTACGAAGCCTTTTTTTTCTAACAGTGGAACAACATGAAAAAGATGGATTTACTATGATGAATTTTTTTATTGTTTGTTAAATTTTTCGGGCTGTACTCCAACCTGTCATCAGGACTGACTCTCTCTAGGAAATGTTGGAGTCAATCCTGTACAACCTGAAAATCTGATGAATGAAAGCAAAAATTCATCATAGTAATATCATCACAAATTGTAAAAAAACAATTTAAAAACAAAGCAAAAAAAAAAAAAAAAAAACGATTCACCAATTTGGTCTTACGATTTTTATTTAAAGTCAATACATAATCTGTAGTGTCAAAATAATCACAAATATTTTTCTTGCATATTCAAATGCATTGTAAGTATCTTGATTTACAAAAATATGTTTACACTAAATTACAAAAAACAAAACAAAAAAACAAGGCAATGCTATTTCACAGAAAGTGGTACACATTCTGCAAACCAGTAAGATGCATGCCCTGGCTATACTTAAAAAGAAAAAAAAAAAAAAAAGCATCATAAAACGTTTTCTTGTTTAGCATATTTTCTGTACAACATTTTTCTTCTTTGCCAATGAGGAACTGATTACAAATGTGTATGTTCTGCACCCACACGTATTTGCACAAACAGTCCCTTGATTTAAATAAACAAAGGTTGTAATGTTGGGAGCAAAACTCATCTGACAAGAAATGGCAATTTTTCTGTGGAAGAATTAGCAAGTAATTCATTATTCACTCTAAGACTCACTCTCCACCCACAAACTTTTATATCGCATCAATGATGATATAAAATTTGTTTTCAAATGACATCAGAAACTGACAATACCAAAATTGGAAAATAAATAAATAAAGAAAGAAAGAGAAATACAAACATGGTGTAAAATTAAGTTCTTAACCTTTAAACCAGTAAACTCCCACAGCTTTTAGAAGCTGTTATTCACCCTAAACCATTCGAGGAATGGATGAAACAAAATTGTATCAAACTGACACAGATTATTCTGTGCACATATATGTGTACTTTATATACATGTACACTCATTTTTTGGATACTTGACAGCCATTCCAGTCTTTAAACTATTTCTAGTGCAGTTGACTAAAATAAATACCAAAATATAAAATCCCATCAATAAATATGCTATAGAAAAGGCTGTTTCTGAGACACACACACACACAACTTATATATTCTTGGATTTAAACATACTCTCAGAAACTATCATTATTGTTTCTCCCACTTTCATGGAAGATTGAAAGAAAAAGTTATTGAACGTAAAGTATGAAAAAATTAAATAGCGCATAAGTATACTTTATCGAGTACTTCAAATTGACTGGGGTTTAAACATGTTAGCGGCACACTTTATTGTTAATCTTCTGCCTAATTTTTTAAAGGATATATTTCATTTTTTTCTCTCTGTAATTTTTTAAGGAACTCGAGCACAAAGGGAAAAAGGAAGAAAATATACAAAAACATGGAGCTATCAGAAAACCACTACAAACATGGAAAGGAGTAAAAGGAGGACCTAAGATGAGATGGAAGAACTGTCTAAACAACATTAATTTAAATAGTGAAATGATACACGCCAGATCCAAGTGGAAAAGATACATACATAACAGCAATCCCACCTAACTACAAGACTTATATTCTTGAACAAGACAAAGACTGCATGTTTTTGAGTACCTGAATCCTTCGGCAGCTGTACGATATAAAACCACTCAAAGCAGCATAAAAACAAAACTGACTAGCAGTTGACAGTCAAATTTCCCTCAACTTAATTTTTTTATTTCTTCAACTGCTATTAATTCATACAAAATGTGAATACTGTATAAATATTATGAGCATGCAAGCTGATTTAGTTAATATCCATTCCAAAGTAGCAAGTTTCAAATTGTGAAACAGTGTAGTAAAATTTTTGTAGCACAAATGGTAACACAGGGCCTCTGATACCCCATGAAACATTTTTCTACATGAAATATAGGACACAAGCAGTAAAATTTGGGATTCAGAGTTTACTTGAGTCATATATTAAGTAAACTAAAGCATACCTCAGCAATTAAGAAAAAAGTATAAGCTCATTACGATTTTTACTTTAAAAAAATTCATAAAATTTTTAGTTTTATTATTATTATTATTTTTTTTTTTAAGATTACTGAAAACAAATTAGAAGTTTCCTGCATATCACGACAAAGAAATACAAGCGGCTGTTGGCATTTCTTTTATGGAGTTTGGTAAAAGCTGATTTGTCCCTTGCCGATGTTCAAATCAGCCTTTACCGAGCTCCATCTGCGTACTTCAGGAATTAAAAAATGCACATGGCATGGCAGTTTTATTATCTTCTGCTAGAGGACAGAGTAAAACCCCCGTTTTTTGGACCCACTCACAGTGAGGATCATGTGTATATTTCATCCATGTTTTGCAGGCTTGTTTGCCAAGTACAGTCTACATTTAGAATTGCACAAAACTCTACTAGCGTTTCATTAACACAAGGTGATGCTCTAGTGCAGTATGAATTTTAAGAACTCGTGAATTATTTTTTGACACAAGAAAAAGCAAAGAGTAGCAATGGATTTGCTTCCCCCTTTTAGTCCTGTTGACACATCCTTCATCAAAGCATTAGCCAACCAAAATAATAAGCATTCATGTCATGGATGTTGTACAACAGAATGCAATCCTACCAGTTCAATCTGCAGCAAAAGCAGATTTCAAAGTTTTACAATCCGACCTAAAAATTGCGTCAAATTACAATTCCAACAAAGCTTTTCATTCAGGTACATCCACGACACTGAATTCTGTTCCACATATTTTCTGTTATCAAGCTTCATAAAAAGTTAATTTTTCATCAGTGAACTTTATAATTTCATCTAGCACATCATAAAAACAATAACATAAAAAAAAAAAAAAACAGAAGTGTCCTCAAAACTGAATGCTCATGTATGTTGCTTTTCTTTGATGCCATGACAATTAAGTGCAATATTGTTAGAAATTGCTTTTACATTAAAACTCAGTTCTTCAGCTGACCAATTGTACTTGTTCCACCCACAAAATGCCTTTCTTTTATGAAATATGTGATCCATGAGACAAACCTTAAGGGTTGTCTTATGTTATAAACGTGCTTTAAACTAAAAAATACATAATATCTAAGGTATTATTACCTGATATTGGCAGAGTATTTGGCACGTTGTTGCTCCATGAGGCACGTGCTCCCAGCTGAAGAGAAGTTTGTTATGGCTTTTTTTCGGTTAGTTAAAAATTTAATTAAATGAAACAATCAGGTTATATTATTATCAGTTCACATTCATTTGTTCGTACAATCAAAAGTTATTAAATTTACTATTAATTAAAAATTGTATTAGAAAAGTTATATTCATCGGGTCGGGAGACGTCTCTCAAGAGGTTCTTGTCCCGTTCTTATGGTGAGCGCTTTCGACACATCCGTTGTGTCATTGTCGGGCCTTCTACATCTACATGAGGGTTTCCTCGCGTGCGTGTAGCCACTGGAGTTGCATGTCGGGAAAACGAAGGGAAAGGGTTGTATGTGTTAGGTGATTGCTTCTCATGTGCCGCCATCTATTGGATAAGTCGGTAGGTATATCAATCGTAAGTACAATTTTTTCGTTTTTTGTGTGGCTATTTTTGAGCTATTGTTGTTTATTTGTAGAAACAGGTGTATTATTTTTAGTTCTTTACCAAATGGTGTGACTTTTTTTAACGTTTTTTTTTTTTTTTTTTTTAATGGATTTTTTCGCTTTTTATAAGTGATTTCCAGGCTGTATCTAGGTTGGTAGGGTCATGTAAGTTGCATATTTTATCCTTTTTTTGTTCAATTATAACACTTTCAGAAATCCTTAATTCTTTCTC
This sequence comes from Macrothele yani, assembly GCA_039090855.1. NCBI lineage: Eukaryota > Metazoa > Arthropoda > Arachnida > Araneae > Macrothelidae > Macrothele > Macrothele yani. Next base: position 140,670,304 of record CM077023.1, read on the forward strand.
ATTTGTGTGGGTGGCTAGTCATTTAATATTTTCAAAATCAGGATATTGTTTATGATTAATGCGATGTTGAACGAGTGCAGTTTTTTCTTCTTTTTTGTTCCAGTTTTTTTTATGTTGATGTAATCTTTTTATTAATCTATTTTTTCATTATTATCCAATGTAAGAGATGTGGTCTCCAGAACTCTGTGAAGCAATAGTACTTTTATACACGCCTGCTGATTGTACACTGGCATGCAAAAATTAAGGATGAGACGGTTTTACGAATGTGACGTCGTGCAGAAGTGCTCCACATCGACTCAAATCATACCATAAGATCCCCAAGATGTAAGAATATGGGACAAGTGAGCAAAACCATCCAAACAAGGAATCCAAAGGATACAAAGGCACTTTATTGAAAAGGTAGCTTCGAGCACAACAGGGCAGAAGACAGAAACGTCCATGTGACAGGCGGCTGCCAAGAAAAATCCAGTCTTTAGTAGGGGATATGATCACCCCTGACTGCGTTGCAGGATTTACAACATCTGTCCATGCTGAGGACGAGGTTGTCAATGAGCTGCTGAGGCATCGCGGCCCATTCCTCTTGTAGCGCCAATCGCAGCTGCGGAATCGTTGCTGGCAGCTGGTGATGTGCTGCCAAGCGTCTCCCGAGAAGGTCCCACACGTGTTCGATTGGATTTAGGTCCGGGGACCTTGCGGACCAATCCATGCGTTGAATATCTTCACTCTCGAACAGCTCTGCGACAGCCACTGTACGATGAGATGTAGCGTTGTTGTCCATGAAGAGGAACCCAGGACCCACAGCACCTCTAAACAGATGCACGTGAGGCAGGAGAACCTCAGTACAACAGCGGACACCAGTGACTGAACCTCCTTGGAAAATGTGGAGGTCAGTACGGCTACCAAGCATGATACCGTCCCAAACGAGAACTCCGCCACCTCCAAACCGATCCCTTTCGATAATGTTGGAGGTGTGATTGCGTGTTCCCTGTTCTCTCCAGATGTGTATACGTCCAGAATCGCTCGTCAGACTAAATCGGCTCTCATCCATAAAGAGAACTCGACCTCATTGCTGATGTGTCCAGTTCTTGTGTTACTGGCACCACAGAAACCGCCGTCTCCGATGAGCAGGCGTTTATGGCACACACCGTACTGTCGTCGTGCAAATAGACCACCTTTGTGCAGCCTCCTGTCCACAGTAAAACGCGATAACGGACGTCCAGTTGTCTGTTGCATGTGCCTTGCGATTTCTCCTGCTGCCTACCGTCTGTCTCTTCTCACCTGTAGGACAATATACCGGTCGTCTGCCGTCGTGGTTGCTCGTGGAGGACCACTGCTAAACTCTCGGACAGCTGTTCCTGTCATTTGAAATGCTCTCCAAGCTCGTGAAACGATGCTGTGATTAATCCCGAACTCCTCGGCCACACTAGTCACACATATCGACCTTCTTCCAACTTCCCAATGACGCGACCTCGGGTAAAGTCATCCAGATGTCGTGATGACGCGACCTCGGGTAAGGTCATCCAGATGTCGTGATGACACGACCTCGGGTAAAGTCATCCAGATGTCTCCCAATGACGCGACCTCGGGTAAAGTCCTCCAGAGGAATTGGGTAAAACGAGCCTTCACACATTCCTCAAACAGAAAGTACAGAGAAGAAGAAATCCAATGGATTATTAACACAACCAAACAATATGGGTATGACACAAAAAACTGTTAAAAGGTTGATATTTGAATACAAAAAAACTTTAAAGGAGTCTAGTAAAAACATTCCAAAAAAGAAATACAAATTTTTAGGTTTTTTTCCTTTTATTAGAGGACTAAGTAAAATTTTTTTAAGATCAATGAAGAAACACAACATTATTTTTGGTCATTCTGTTCAGAATATTGGTGACTTAGTTATAAAGAAAAATATAACAATAGTATACTACAATCAGCAGGCGTGTATGAAATCACTATTGCTTCACAGAGTTCTGGAGACCACATCTCTTACATTGGTAGCACAAAAAATAGATTAATAAAAAGATTACATCAACATATAAAAAGCTGGAACAAAAAAGAAGAAACTGCACTCATTCAACACTGCATTAATCATAAACAATATCCTGATTTTGAAAATATTAAATTACTAGCCACCCACACAAAACGAAAGAGAATTAAGTATTTCTGAAAGTGTTATAATTGAACAAAAAAAAAAAAAGGATAAAATATGCAAAAAAAAAAAAAAGACAAAAAAAAAGCACATTACAAAAAGTCACACCATTTAATAAAGAACTAAAAATAATACACCTGTTTCTACAAATAAATAACAATAGCTCAAAAATGGCCACACAAAAAACGAAAAAATTGTACTTACGACTGATATACCTACCAACTCATCCAATAGATGGCGACACATGAGAAGCAATCCCCTAACACATACAACCCTTTCCCTTCATTTTCCTGACATGCAACTCCAGTGGCTACACACGCGAGGAAACCTTCTTGTAGATGTAGAAGTCCGGACGATGACACAACGGATGTGCTGAAAGCGCTCACCATAAGAACGGGACGAAGAACCTCTTGAGAGAAGAGTATAACTTTTTCTAATACAATTTTTAATTAATAGTAAATTTAAAAACGTTTGATTGCACAAACAAATGAATGTTAACTGATAATAGTATAACCTAATTGTTTCATTTAATTAAATTTTTAACTAACCGAAAAAAACCCATAACAATAACCTCTCTCGGGCTGGGAACACGTGCCTCACGGAGCAACAATGTGCGAAATACTTTGCCTTTCTTTTGTTGTATTTCATCTGCTTGAAATGCTTCCCAACTAGAGCTTCATCACCACCATCTAATTGAATTTTAGTATAACTATTGAGAAATACCTGGGTCACTACTTTTATACTAATCTACTGCAGATAGCCAATGAGTTTGGAAATTTCAAAAATCTTGCTCTATTAATATATTATTGATGAAGAGACCATTTTTTACTGTCAAATGTCAATGCAGATCCAACATATTTTCAATGATAATTTATTTTAAATAACCAAATTTTTAAATATTCCGAAAAAGAGGCGAGATTTTTTTTTTTTTTTTTTTTTTTATTTGCCACAAAGCCTGGCTGGTTTGAGCTATGGGCAGCTAGCTACTGGCTTCACAATGTAAACATGAAATTATTTATGAGGCACTATATCATTGTCATTCACCAAACTGGAGTACCATTGCTCTCACTCCCTGAAACATACCCTCAGCTGGACTAATTCAGAGTAGCCCCTGGCTCTTCGCATTCACCACTAGTAGGGAGGGAGTTCAATGGCCTTTTGTGTCATCTCACGATTTTGCAGAGAAACATGCAACCCTGTTTGTTGCATTGGTATCTACTGGCTCTTGACGTTTTAGAATTAGTGTTATGAATGCTAGTTATTAATAAGACTCGTCAAAAGCCTTCATTTTCCTCATTCACCATGGAGGAAAAACTTCAAACAAGAACACCTGGTTTATATCAACCTAAGGACTTTACAGTTGTGCACTTTAAGAATTTTGAACTTTATGGCTTGACAAGAAAACAGCTTGGTGATGATAAGCAAAGAAACAAAATGTTTTAAGTTTGTTTTGTTTGGCAGAGTAAATAGCAGTTGGACACCACATGGGATTACTAACTTACAGCAATGTGTACAGAAGTACAAACTATCTATCTCCCACCACACAGATAATAGTGAAAGACTCAATCTTTTAAATTCACTCAATGTTATAGCCCAGTTAGACACTGACTGCCATGTTTCAGTTCAGCATCACAATGAATTTGTTGAAAATATTCAACACACGTTATTTTGAACAAGCGTATAAAACTAATTCATGGGCTACTTCTCAGGAAGCATGATGAAATGTAATTTCATACAATTGTGGTATTTTTAGTAACATGGCTTAAAGAACTATCAACTTTTGATAGCAAATGTATTGTCATACAATTGTGGTATTTTTAGTAACATGGCTTAAAAAATGACTTAACAATCAGAAAAGGCCAAACACTTACCTAAAAGCTCTTGGCTTCATTCCTGTTATACACTTCGTGCACATCAACGAGAACATCTTGTTATGCAGCTGGCCTTTTAAGGTTGAAACTTTCATCATATCTGCTCACAGGTTGTTGTTGTTACTATAATTCCTCAGGTCATGAAACATTCACATTTTCATTCACAGGACAGTAAAAAAACGCTGAATTCTGACTGCTGTTTGACGTGCATGATAGCTCGTCAACAGTAGATGCATACTCACTATTATGCGAGTGTTGTAGACTTTCATTACGCCCCCCCCCCCCCACACACACACTTTTTTTTATTGTATTTTACTCCTTCCCTCACTCCTCTTTCAGCAACTTGTTTTTAAAATTCATAATTAAAAAAATGTGAATTTTAAGCGCAAGTTGCTGAGGGAGGAGTGCATTTGCGTATGAGTGCATATACACGTAAACAGTGCATTTCTTGGTGCTTTATTGCCTATGAAGATGCAAATAATATGATTGAGAATTACACGCATAATTCTGAGCAGACGAATTCGAGGTGAGTGGATTTCAGTCGTGATAGTAATCTGATAATATGCGCTACAGAAGTCTGTTTCGCAACTTCGAGTTACGAGACATTACGGCATATAAGAAAGCAAAAATTAAATTATTAAAGTCAGAAAATCAAGAGGAATTTTTGGTGACATGCTGAGACTTTGAACTAACACCTAAATATTTGAAATTAAAGAATTACCCAGTCACTAAAAAAGATAGTAAAATCATCCATGAATGCCAAAAAAGAAAAAAGAGATTAAGAGCTGAAATTGTAAATAAAAGAAAATTAATTTTTAATTTGAATAAGACATGCTTACATTTATTGAATATAATATATAATAAAGAATATAGAAATTTCTATGGTTCCTGGAAAGATGAGGTTTTAGATGTAACCTTGAGAGAAATAGTTGACATTGCAGAATATGAAAGAAAGTTCAAAAATAGTCATTGCAAGAAAGTTACATGCGATGATGGATAGCCAAAATGTACCATGAACAATAAGTGAATAATTATGATTGACATTGCAGAATATGAAAGAAAGTTCAAAAATAGTCATTGCAAGAAACTTACATGCAATGATGGATAGCCAAAATCTACATGAACAATAAGTGAATAATTATGAAGTTTATCAGAATAAATCCAATATGGCCTTGTTTTCTGTTTCCGCGTGGCTTGTCGAAGACAGAAGAATTAATACCTAATCTTGATGATATGACACGTTGTGTACCTACAGAAGACCGTGAAGAATTTAGAAGTAAATTGTATAGAATTGTTTTGAAAGAATTAATGAAAAAAGTAATAATAAAAAAAATATCATTTAGATAAAATTCAATATGAAAAAGAACAACTGATAAAACTAAGAGATGACCCAACGATTAAATCCTGTGAAGCTGATAAAACAGGACAGATAGTGATTCTAAACATAGCTGAATATAATCAAAAAATGAATAGAGCAATTGAAGAGTTGAATTGTAGCATTTTGACAAGGGACCCAACTGAATCTCAAGTGAGATACTTGGCTAGAATAAGAAATCACAGCACTTTGCCTGAAGAAATAAAGAAGACGTACCCACCTATGGGTACAGGGATTCCAAATATGTTTGCAAAAATAAAAACTCTTAAGCCTGATACACCTATGAGAGTGATAGTATCAAAAAGGAATTCCCCATTAATAAAGTTGGAAAAAAATATTTACAGGTATTTGGCACCCATGTTTATGAAGACCAAATTCACAGTGAAAAATACTTATGAATTCATTGAAAAAATTAAAGAGATTAAACAAGATTTAAGTGAATATCATATGGCTAGCATGGATGTTCGTGCTCAGTTTCCTAGCACCCCAGTACCTCAGGCAATTGACATAATTGTTGAAAAATTATCAGTTAAATACAATGAATGAAGTACAAATTGAAGAATTAAAGAAAAATAACATTTTTATGTTCAATGACAAGATCTACAAACAAAATTATGGTGGACCTATGGGGTCACTATTGTCAACCTTGTTTGCTGAAATAATAATCAGTGACATAGAAACAAAAATAATTAGTAAACTGGAAGATCCACCACTGATATACTGTAGGTATGTAGATGATATTTTTCTGTTGTTGAGGCTAAAAAAAGAAGAACTAGAAGACTTGACAAGAAAATATAAAGATATCTATCCATCCATAGAATTGACAGTGGAACAAGAACAAAATAACACATTGCCATTTTTGGATATTATAGTAATCAAAACAAATGACAATATACAATATAGAGTGCATCAAAAATCATCATATATTCCTGTCTTAATACCTTTTCGGTCGTCGCACCCAATAACACATAAAAGAAATAGTATTAAAACACTAATTAAAAGAAGTATAACACACTCATCAAAAGAACAATATCAAAAAGAAGAAATATAATATATTGAAAAAATTGCACAGGATTTTGGTTACCCTAAACAGGTATTAAGGAAATGGATTAATGAAATAACTCAAGCAAATAATAAAGGTACAAATAGTAAAAAACCATTAAGATATGTAGGAGCGATTCCATATGTCAAAGGTATTTCTGCTGGAATTAATAAGCTTTGTGGCAAATATGACATACAAGTAGGAAATCAAGTACATACTATCAAAATATAGTAATAAAAAATGAAAAGAGTAGCCAACTTGACAGAGTTGGTGTATATGAGATTCCTATAAATCAGAAACCACCTTTGTCATATATAGGCAGCACTAAGAACAAGTTAAAATATAGATTACACCAACATATGAAGATTTGGAATAAAAAAGAAGGTAAAACAGCATTAACTCAGTATTGTCTCTAAAATCATCAATGTCCGAAATTCGAAGATATTAAAATTATTAAGGGCTGTAAAAACGAAAGGCAGTTGAGAGTTGCTGAATCGGTATTAATCGAAAAAAACAGATCAAGAGTATGTAATATTAACGACCCAAACAACTTAAATGACCATTGGAAAGCCTTAATTAAAGTAGAACAACAATTAAGAGGGGAAAAAAACCAGCACTGACAATAGATGGAGCCAGAGATACAACGCTGTAGAGCTCGCGACTGAAGCTGGAACCTTGACGAGTTTGCTCACTTGATCTGTGGTTAGCAGAGCAGAAAGATACATCGACCTCCTGAGGACGACAGGGTAGCTGTTGAAAGCGCTTGGGGATTGTTTGTGACTGGCCGAATGAGGTTAGGGTTTGCTGCAGGGTATTTACGAAGTATGAGGCAAATGGAACGCTAGCTAAATCACAGTTGACAGTGGCCTGACTGCCTTAAAATGTAAATAGTGTAATTATGTAGATAGTGGTTTTTAATGAGTGTATGAATGTGTTGTTTATCATCATCATTGTCAACCATTATCAATCCACTGCTGAACGAAGGTCTCCCCAAGTTTCCTCCACAACGGTCTATCTTGTGCCAGTTTCCTCCATGTCACTCCCGCATACTTTTGAATTTCATCCACCCATCTCCCATGTGGTCTTCTTCTGGGTCTTTTCCTGTCCCTTGGAATCCAATCTAAAATTTCAGCTGTCCATCGATGGTCTGTTCTTCTGGCAGTATGTCCAGCCCACTGCCATTTCAGGGATTTAACTCTGATCATGATGTCTTCCACTCTTGTCATTTTTCAGATCCACGAGTTCCTCTTCTTATCTCTCCTGGTTACACCAAGCACGCACCTCTCCATGTTTCTTTGAGTTGTCTGCAGCCTTTGTATGTCTCTTTTAGTTAAGGTCCACGTCTCTGCACCATACGTAAGCACTGGAAGGATGCATTGATCAAACACTTTTTTTAAGACATAATGGCATATTGCTCTTGAAAATTATGCTGTTTCTTCCAAAAGCTCTTCAGGCAAGTTTTGTATGCCGATTAATTTCTTCATCAATGTGACACCCTCACTTGATATCTGCTGTCCAAGATAAACGTACGTGTCTGTTATCTTCAGCTTTTCTCCATCAATCAATAAATCTTTATTTCTTGTCAAAGCATTGAACATCACTTTTGTCTTCTGAAAGTTAATTTTTAATCCGACTTCTTTACTCTTGTCAGCAAGTTCCTGGATCATACTCTGCAGCTCTGATGGGGTAGAGGCAAAAATGACTACGTCATCAGCAAAACGAAGGTGGGTTAGATAATCTCCATTTATCTTTATCCCTTTGTTTTCCCAGTTCAGTGATTGAAAGACATTTTTCAATGTGGCATTAAAGAGCTTCAGAGATATGGTGTCCCCTTGTCTCACTCCCTTTCCAATTTTTATGTGTGTTGTATTTTCAAATAGCAGAATCTTTGCACTTGCATTTTCATAGATGTTATAAATAATATTAATGTATGCATCTTCAATACAGCAGGATTTCAGAGCCATTGTAACTGCTGATGGTTTCACCGAATCAAAGGCCTTTTCATAATCAATAAAAGCCATGCACAATGGAAGTTCATATTTCCTCGCTCTTTCAATTAGTTTTTTCAGTACGTGGATATGATCTATTGTGCTGTAGCTACCCCTGAATCCAGCTTGTTCTCTCGGTTGAGCCATGTCCAGTGTTACCTTCAAGTGGTGTGAAAAAACTTTAGTGAAGATTTTATAAACCACTGATAGGAGGCTGATAGGTCTGTAGTTCCTGAGATCCGCAATGTCACCTTTTTTATGTAGCAGGTTCATTGTAGCGTCGTTCCAATCCTCAGGAATCTTCCCTTCATTAAGGCATCGAGTGAAAATTTGGGCGAGTACTGTTTCGATTTCTCCACTTGCTTCTTGTATGATGTCTTCAGTAATTCCATCTTTTCCTGGAGCTTTTCTCCGCTTCATGTTCTTGATTGCATGTGCTACTTCTGCTGGGAGGACTGGAAGAACTCTGGTACCTTTCATGATGTCTGGAGTACATGTATCATCCCTTTCATATAATTTGGAGTAGAAATCTTTCACTCTTGTCAAAATTTCGCCTCTCTTTCTTGTTACAGAACCATCTTCTTTTCTCAGTGCCATAATCTGTTTTCTTCCCTTACTGAGATGTCCCTTTGCTATCTTTAGGCTTTGGTTGTTTTCAATTGCTTTCCTCACTAGTTCACAGTTGAATTTCCTTATGTCTTCAGTGATACTTTTTCGTACCGTCTTGCATAGCTCTATATATTCCACTTTGGAACTCACATCTTGTTTAGTTGTCCTTATCTCTCTTCTTTTTTGCATCAACATTTTGGTTTTTCCTGATAATTTGTTTGTATACAACTTGTTCTTAATACCAGCTATTTTTGTTGCTGTTTCCATAAGAGTTTTGGTTAATTTTCTGTTAACTTCAGAAATATCCATTTCATCCGATGTTAGGCCTTCTAAAGCAGAGAATATCTTCTTCAGTTCCAACTTGAAGGTATTATGGTGTTTTTTAAGGTTGGTTATGTCAATACATTTTGTTTGTCTAATAAGCTTGCCACGTTTAAGTTTAGTGTTGAGGTGCATCTTACATCTCACCAATCCATGGTCACTACCTGTGTTGAACTTGTTTAGCACACTGCAGTCTTCTATGACAAAATTTTTTGTTACACATAATAAAATCAACTTCACTTGTCATCCCATTTGGATGTCTCCATGTCCATTTCCAGTGTGGCTTTTTCTTGAAAAAGGAGTTCAAGATGAATATCTTTCTGCCTCTGCAAACTCAACGAGAGTATTTCCACGCTGGTTTCTGTTGCCGTGACCGAATTTACCTACTGAAGCTTCCTTCTGTTGCCGTTGCCCAATTTTTGCATTGAAATCTCCCATAATTATCTTCAAGTGCTGCTTACCTTTATTATTTAGATGACGAATTTCCTCATAAAATTCTTCAATTTCTTCTTCAGGATGACTTGTGGTGGGTGCATAAGTTTGAATAATCTGAGCCTGGTATCTTCTCGAGAGTTGGATAACGAGTCGTGCAGCTCTGTCAGAGGAACTTTCAACTTCTACAACTTTATCCTTCAGTTTCTTCTTTATTATAAATCCAACACCACTAGTTCTGCTAGTATCTGTCCCACGATAGTAGAAGAGATGTCCATTTTTCAGTTCAATGAGATCTTCTCCTTTTCTCCTTACCTCACTTAGCCCGACGATGTCCTACTTGATCCTTTGTAGTTCCTCTTCCAATTCAAGAAGCCTTGAATCAGAAGATAGGGAGCGCCCATTATACGTAGCCAAGAACAGCATCAGATGGCAGCCTAGTCCGGTCCTCCGGGGATTCTTAGCACCCTCTGCCTTCATGTCGCACTGGCTGCGTGTTGTATATATTGTACATAAATTTGTTAGTACAAGGTATGTAAATTGTATGAGGTGAAATAGTTATTGAATTGAATATGGGTGTGATGTATGTGAGTATTTATTAGGTGTATGGGTATGTGTTTTAGAATTGAGTACCGTTTTTTGGAATTGTGAGTTTTAAGGGCAAGTTGCTGAGGGAAGAGTGAGGGAAGGAGTAAAATACAACAAACAAAAACAAAAAAAAGGTGGAATGAAAGTCGACAACACTCACATAATAGTGAGTATGCATCTAATGTTGACAAGCTATCACGCATGTCAAACAGCAGTCAGAATTCAGCGTTTTTACTGTCCTGTGAATGAAAATATGAATGTTTCATGACCTGAGGAATTATAGTAACAACAACCTGTGAGCGGATGTGATGCAAGTTTCAACCTTAAAAGGCCAGCTGCATAAAAAAAATGTTCTCGTTGACGTACACGAAGTGTATAACAGGAATGAAGCCAAGAGCTTTTAGGTAAGTGTTTGGCCTTTTCTGATTGTTAAGTCATTAAAATGATTTGCACGTAAATAGTGCATTTTTTTGTGCTTATTGCCCATGAAGATGCAAATAATAAGGCTTAAAGAACTATCAACTTTTGATAGCATATTAGATAAGCATTTGTGCAGTACTATAGTTTTTAAAAATACACTTAAAACTTCACACATAATCCATTGCTATAACTGCATGTATGAAGCGTAAATTAGACACTTTCTGATGAGATTCTGAGAAAATTTTTTTTTCCATTCAAACAGTTAAGCCTGGAGTGAGTGAAACTATCGCCCAATTCCTCTGTCTTTCAAGCAGAGTTATTGGCGATCAGAGAAGCACTGCGCTGGGTGCTATCTATCAATAGCAAAGGGGCTTATAGCATATTTTCTGATAGCCAAGCGGCCCTGAAAGCGCTTGGTCAGTTCGGGAGTAAGACTCCCCTTGTCAGAGAGATAAAAGCGCTACTCAAGTCAACGGAGAGTAGGAGGGTTACCTTCCACTGGATCTGAAGTCATGTCGGTACAGTTGGAAATGAACGTGCAGACCAGCTAGCGAAGGAAGCAGCTGGTAAAGAAGGCATAGATTTCCAGATGCGAACGCCGTTGCAAAGCGTGCGGACGCAACTGAAGAAAGCCACATTAGTGGAGTGGCAACAGAGATGGGATGAGGGGGATACGGGCAGAAGAACACGCCGAATATTCCCCCAAATTTCGTTAAGGCGCATTGAGAGCAATGGTTTCCTTAACCAAGTACTAACCGGGCACGGCATGTCACCGGAGTACTTCCGCAGATTTGCGGTTAAGGAGCGAGTGTGCATGTGTGGTGCCCAGACTGCAGATGTCGCACACATGATTCTAGAATGTGCTTCTCTGTTACAGAAGAGAGCAATTTTAGTGCCAGAATTAACAAAGACGAGGGACCTCTCAATCCTGCTCGTGTACCCAAGAGCGCGACAGGGGCTGATCGAGATGGTCAAGCACCTCAAAGAGGAGCAGACGGTCTACCTCATTGAGGGGTGACCGCGAGAGGATAGAAGAAAGAAGAGGGATGAAGACTGAGAAGAGGAACCGATGACTCGAGCCCAGAGTCATCACCACAGAACTGACCCTAGTCCTGTGGCAGTGTAAATAGAATGTAAATATCAATGTTATTCAGTGTGAGAGGGCTCATTGAGCAAAGGATTAACCTCCCACGTAAAGATGAGTTCCTCAGTGTATATTTGTGCATGTATTTTGTTTGAATAAAGGGCAGACGCCCCAAACAGTTTGCGCCAGCAGGAATCTCCCAGACTGGGGTAGATAATTTTTTTCTAGCCCCTGCCCAAATGGCACGCACACCCAGGTCATGACGGAGAGGTGAGAAGTGCCGGCCCACGGGGGTAGCAGCAAGCTGCAGGTCTACGGACCGATTCTGTCTGGATGGGGGAATGTCGGATCCTGGCAGGATTACTCGCAACGCAGTCACTTTTATTTTCGAGAGAGTTCTTTTAAACCTGTGGAGTCCGCAATTGGACGGTACAGGTTAATGGTCATCAGCTAGTCTTTACTGATGTTGTATGCATGTAACAGGTTGTGAAATTGCAACAGTTTTTTAAAGGTAGTAGGCCAGTAGGAAGATTTCATGCTTTTTATTAAAGAGCAAAATCTGACAGAAGTACCTCAATCAGTTATTAGGATTATGATGGTGCTGTAGTTGACTGAGTGAAAACCAGGAGTACAAGATGTGACAAAAAAAAAAAAAATACCCAGACTGGTTGCATAAGTTCAGAATCACACAACACAGCAGAAAATGGTTTGGCACAGGTTGACCTTGGAACCTACTACGTATGTGCAGTGACTCGCGTCTTCCCTGCTCGTCATTTTTTTTTTTTTACAGTAGTGCTTTATTCTTACATGTGTGGAAGCTGTTCATTGCATTTATTATGTCAGAAAAAATTGATCAACGAATTTGCATCGGATTTTGTCCAAAACTTGCAAAGACATATTTAAAGTTACAGAAAGTTTATGGGGAGGATTGTATGAGTTGTGCACAAGTTTATGAGCGGTATAAATGTTTTAAAGATGGCCATGAAAGTGTTGATAGTGATGAACGGTCTAGGAGGCCTACAGCCAGCAAAAGTGAAAACAATGTTGAACTTGTGTCTATAGCTTTGAGGGAAAATTGCTAAATCACTATTTCTGAGTTATCTGAAGACTTCAATATTAGTTTCAGTTCAGTTCCATCAATTGTTACAGATGATTTGGGCATGAGAGATGTGTCTCAGCCAAATTTATGCCAAAATTGCTCTCAACTGAGCAAAACCAGGCCTGTGTTTCAGCTGCTAGTGACCTGTTTGAGCACGCTGAACACTTTTTAAATACTATCCCAACTGGCGATGAATCGTGGGTTTATAGGTATGACACCGGAAACTAAAACTCGGTCTTCACAATGGAAGATCTCAAACTCTTCCAGGCCCAAAAAAGCATGCCAAAGCTGCAGCAATGTCAAAATGCTGACAACTGATTTTTTTGTTGTTGTTTTTTTCAATCATAAGGGAATTGTACATTATGACTATGCTCCAACAGGCCAGATAATCAACAAGGGGAGTACTACTGTCAAGTTTTGCGGCATTTGACAGACACAGTCCATTGCAAAAGGCTGGCACTGCACGAGAGTGGCGAGTGGCAACTCTACCATGATAACGAGCCTGCCCATGCACTGTAATTTGTGCAGAAGTTTCTTGCTAAGCACTGCATTGTACAGGTCCGAGACAGCCACCCTATTTGCCAGATCTTGCTCCCTGCGATTGTTTTTATCTTTTCAAAAATGAAATATCACTTGAAAATGAAAAATATTTCAAGATATTGAGGAGATACAAGAGAATGCAGCAAAGCAGCTGTTCACTATTTTTGAAGATTACTTCAAAAATGCTTCAAGGAGTGGAAACAGCCCTGGGCTAGTGTGTGGCTTTGAAAGGGGACTAACTACTTCAAAAGCAATTAAGTTTCAAATCTGTTAAGTATTGAATTTGTTTTTTAATAAACCCAGTCTTCATCACACCTTGTATAATAAAAGCAACGAGAGAAGGTTCTGTACATAATTATTTCAGCCATTTTCACACTCAAGTGCTGGTTTCTGACCATTCACCCATCTTGGATAAAGGATCACACATAGGATTTAAATGTTGCTGATGTAGATGTGACAAGCTAAATAATTAGGGAAGATCAACTTAAAAGCATAAGGGAAACAAACACATTGCATGGCAGGTATATTTCGTTCAAGACATCTTGAGTACATAAAAGATGCTACCATAATTTAAACGCCAAAACGATTAGGTCAAGTATTCCACTTTGTTTTAAGAAGTGTGCGCGCGCACACACGTACATGCACACACCCACACATAAAAATATCAAAGCCATTAGTCCTTCTCCTACGCTAAGTATCGCATAGGAGAACAATAACCAAAAACAATGCATGTTTCGACGAATACACATCTCCTCAGTGACAGTCAGTCTCGCATCCCAGATGTTCCCCTCCAAAGAATTTGTAAAGGTGTTGAATTTTTTTAAACAATCTATTACTGCTTACTTTTTCTCCTTTTTTTGTTAAACACACAGATGCATTTTGCTTCACCACTTTAAGCTACCATGCATTGCATGGAAGATGCCATCAGTTTATGCCACCTGCACAGATCCAATATTTCAATTTAAGATGACTAACATTTATGCCAAAGCAGTCATTAAAGCTGATGGTTCATTTCCCTGTATTAAATATCAAATAGGAGGACAGCATCAGAAAAATAAGACTCCTCTGCCAGACATGCATGTTTTGACAAAATTATACTATCTAAGTGACAGTCTCACAGACCAAATGATTCTCCACCAAACTTATACAGGTGTTGCAGTGGTTGCTTCTGTATACAGAGATGTTTCTTGCATCACTACTGTATACTAAAATGCATTGCATGAAGGATGTCATCATTTTATGCCACATGTATAAAACCAATATATCCAACTTACTGACACTAATATTATTGCCAAAGCAGATGAGACATGATTTATCCTCCAGTAAGCATCACATCAGAGGACAGCATTTAACAGCAAGATCCCTCTGCCAAACACACATGTTTTAGTAGAAACACTTAGTGGAAGTTTGTGATACATCCAGAAGTTCCTTCCACAATTTTGTAGAGCAGTTTTGCAAATCTTTCCAAAATTATTAGGGGGAACATTGGGGATGTAAAACCAATTGTTACTCAAGAGAAGCATAAATAATCATCAAAACACATGTTTGGTGGACAGTCTTGCTTTTGGATGTCCTTCTCATTACACACATTGACAGAATGAATCAACAACTCTGAAGTCTTGACTGTTTAAACATAAATACTAATATCCTTAAATCGGATATATTGGATTAGTATAAATGAAGATGTTTGACCACCACTGAAATTTAGCATTTGAAATTTTTACATTGATACCAATTTCCTTTGAGATAGCCTTTCCTAGTATAGAATCACAAAGCTACTTTGCAGTGTGGAACCAACTAGTCACCAGATGAAAACATTGAAGTTAAAACAACTGTCATTTTTGGTTGCCCCTAACACCAATCCTTATAAAATAGGCTTGGTATCCCTCGATTGACAGTTTTCAAGTGTTGCCACTCCAACTCATAGTTTTACCCTCTCCTAAAAAGCAGTAATACTACAAAAAAATAAAAGTCAACAACAGGAAGTCCATATTGGCTATGATTCAATCTGCAAAGAAAGGCATTCAGGACAACCTACAAATTATGTGGTTGTTAAAATAAAGCATTGTAAGTGGCTATTCAATATGATTACACTACTATTTAAATTTGCCCCCTTCTTATTCCTAAAAATTTACAAGTGGGGTTGAAATTGGTATAGGCAATCGACTGGAGAACTGCACAAGGCAAGAAACAGGCACAGTCAGGAAACTCAATATTTTCTTGGGGTATCAGGAAAAATTACTACAGGTAGTTTTTGTTAAAACCCCACACATTGCAAGAAGATGGGGAGAAGATTTCTTTCATCACAGATGTCTAGCCCATCACTGGACGCTTGGAAATACCACAATCTTTTCTTCATGTTAGAATACTGAATTTATATTAAATATGAACTACAATACACACCAAATTTACTTGCTTTACAGAAATACATTAATAATCACAGATGTGGATATTAAGAAGCTCAGGGAGCACACAGCAAAGCAGAATTCCTAACACATTAGAAAATTTATCAGTTACCATATTTATGCAATGCAGACCACTTCCTTTAAATACATTTGAGCTCAACATTAAAGCAACAACCATAAAACCCTAGTTAACAGACAATACCTGAAAAAGTAATGAACATAAGGAAAGGAACTTTATGCATGCTGTGTGGTACAGTGTTTCCCATTTGTGAACACAAAAGAACTAAGATCAATACAAATCTCCCAAATTATGGGCCTGTGAAAAAAAATAAGGCATGAAACTGTGTCACATAAAACAGTAAAAAAAAAATTACCAGTCCACAACATGGAATGTGATCACCATGAACAGCAATGCAAGCTTCACAGCACTGAACCATGCTTTGAATGAGAATGTTCACATGAGATGGTGGGATTAAGCCCCATTCTTCTGGAAGAGCACACTGTAAGTCCTACAGAGCTGTAAGCGGAAAGGAGTGAGAAGCAATTCATCAACCTATAGTGTCCCAAACATGTTCAATCAGATTAAAATCTGATGGCTGTACTGACCTACCCAGACTTGCAATATCTTTGCTTTAAATATATTCATTGACCAGTAAGCCACATGAGGTCAGATGCTGTTGTCCATTAACAGGAAATCTGGACACATTGCACCTCTAAAAAAGATGAACATGTGGACCCAGGATATCTTCCCAATATCAGGCAGCCATTTAATCTTGAAGGTTTTCCTTGGTGATCAGATGGAGAGGCACACAACCATTGATACAGATTCTGGCCCAAAGCGTTACTCCACCACCTCTGAAATAGTCCCTTTCCTGAAGGTTCATTGGGCAATATCGTGTCCCAGGTTCTCGCCATATGAATATTTGCCGAGAATTTGGTTACAGACAAAATCTGCTCTCATCAGTATATAGAACAAGTGCCCATTCTTGGTGCGTCCAATGAACATGTTGACATTATTTGAACCAAGCTCTTCTCTAGTGGTAAGCTTAAGGAAACACACACACAACAGGCTGTCTGGCATACAGACCATAAGCTTAAGGAAACACACACAACAGGCTGGATGTTAAGATCATCAAGCAAAATAACCAACTGCAGTACAAGGTACATAGAAAACAGACATATGTCCCTGTTCTGATACCATATAACTCAACACACTCTTACACACAGAAATGTAATAGCATAAAAACATTAATTAAAAGAGCAATCACACATTCCTCTAAAGAAGAATTTCGTACTGAAGAAATAAATTACATTAAAGAAATCTCCTACAGCTATGGATACCCCTCCACAGAAGATAAATAAATGGATTTATGAAGTACAAGTAAAGATGCAAGAATTAGATACATATTCCCCTAAAAGAAAAAAAAATCAATTACAATATGTCGGAGCAACACTTAACCTTCCAGGGATATCTACAGAAAGCAATAAATTATGCCATAAATATGGAATTCAGATGGGAAACAAAGTAATGACTATTGGAGATATGATAATTAATAACACTGAAAAATGTAGTATCTTGGAAAAAGCAGGTGTGTACAAAATACCTATAAGTGGAATCCCACTAATATCATATATTGGAAGTACCAAGTACCAAATATCAGTTAAAACATCGCCTACAACAACATATTAAAAATTGGCAAAAAAAAAAGAAAAAAAAAAGAAGCAAAAACAGCACTGATACAATACTGTCTGGATAACCACACATACCCAAATTTTGAAGAGATTAAAATAATAAAATCATGTCGCAATGAGAGACACCTACACATTGCAGTCTGTATTGATTGAAAAAAATAGAGATCGAATTTGTAATAATAACGATCCAAGTATCCTTAATGAAAAATGGAAAGAACAAATAAAAATTTAACAAAAAAACCAAAAACACAGAAGAAAATGAAGAGTTCACTAAAGTCAATAACAGATGGAGCCACGGTGGAAGTTTTTGTAGATGACGTTGGGGCGGGGCGGGGCGAGGAAGACGAGCGTAACGCTCACTCTTACTGTGGTGGCAGAAGAGAACACCTCCTGAAGATAACCCCGGAGGGGGTAGAAAGTACTTGAGGCAGTCTGCGTTGGAATGGCTTAGGGTGTGGTGAATAAATTTTCTGGTTGTTCATGAGGTGTTGAGAAGGGGAGTTAAAGGAATAAGATGAGTCGTATGTAAATAGTTGTATATACGTTTTTAATATTTTTGTTTGGCATTTTGTATGTATGTAAATAGGCAGTTTATGTTCGTTGATAATATCAAAAGGTTTTGAGTTCAAGAATTGGGGTTTTTACCAACGAAGGTTGGGTTTTACACGCTGGTGGGAAGGTGGGGAGGGGGGAAGTACAGCTTTGGGACCTAGAAAGCAATGCACTTCATGGACTTGGGCATTCGTCGAACATTTGAAAGAACCTGAAGACAAAAATAGAACACCGCACCGGAGGTTTGAACCAAGCATGACAACAAAAAGAATAAAACGTGCAGTGAAATGTGAAAAAAGGCAAACAACCTTGTTATTATTATACAGACCATTGTTATGCAAATCTTCGGTATATAGTATGTCAGGATACAGTCAGTGGCAGTTGCAACAGTGGGCGTCTGGCCCAACTGATATGCCATGCCGCTTGGATTGCACCTAGTGGTTAACAGCAATAAGAGCAAAAGTGACTATCCAATGCCCTTTCCCAGGTTTTCTCGAGATTATTTCAATGTCCTAAAACTGTCTCCCAAGTGGCACACATCCACATTTAACTATCTGGCCACTAGAACTTTAGACTGTCCTGTTTCTAATCTCCCTATAGCTCTCCATGGCAAGGAATTGCCTAAACAGACTCTCTGAGACATAATGACATCTTATCACTGCACCTGACAGTACAAATCCTAAGACTGCCTATGACTTCCTGTAGAATTGTTATTCATTTATTGGCCACAGCATTTGCTGCTGTACATAACTGGCTTCTTGTGGTTGTTGCTTTAAATTTGAGAACCAGTGTATGTTATCAACCAGTGCTGAATTTTATACCATAAATAAGCTTCTTCCTTGTGCATTTGCTACTGAAATTAACGGTTTTCACCATTTCCTTTTGACTGCAGTGATAATATAAGAGCTGATTTTATTTTTAATTTCACAGTATCTTCTGCAAATGACTCTTAAATTCTGACCTGTAATTCCTCTATAGTTAAAGTCCTAAATTTGAAATTAAAAACAAGCATGATTAAAACTATGATAACACAGCGCACATTGAATTTCCACATCCTTACCAACTACTTCAAAGTCAATAGAGCACTTTACATGATAAATTACCAGAAGTAATTATTCGGTGTGTGGAGCTCAAAAATGTTATCTCCATTAAGAAAGTGGTTCATATGACTACTAAAAATTCAATTGTTTTGGCTCTTTCTTGTCGTAACTAATAAATGTTATCAATAGAAATACTTAAAATCTCTACAATCTGGTGGGAAGGAGATTTGCAGATGCAGTGGAGGTGTGTGTGTCTTATCACAATGTTTTAACTACTGCTAAAATTTGCACACAGTCATTTCTATCATTTGGAAAAATAAGGAAACTTTAGTGCATTAAGATGAAGAATAGTAATGGCATAAATCATTCTGCTTCTTAAAGTCCTTCACGTAGGAGGATTTGATTTCCAGGTTGTCACTACACTCACCTAGTAAATCAATCGCTGCAGAGATCTTATGTTTATGACATTTAGCACTTTCAATGCCACAGCTCTTTTTCAAAAACTGCCGAAAAGAGTGCAAACTCTTCACCATTCATGATGATTTGCCACAAGCAAGCAATTCAGGCACACCATTCAAATGAATGGCATTCATATATTATACTCATTCTTAAGTTTCACCATGATTTCCCACCAAACTGCTGTAAAGTTTCACCACGATTTCCTACCTACCTAACTGCTGTTCCTATCTAACTCTGTAATTTTTTCTCACTCATGTTGCCACTTATTAAATCATGAAACACTGCAATTTTGGTAACAAAAGCAATGAATGATTTAGTAATGGAATGGAGAACGTGTAGCCAGCAATGATGGATAACCCTCTCACAAAATGTTACCAAATCATTGCATGTTGCATGAAATAATGCACATGTCACACATACAAAACAAACTATGTCTAAAAAAAAACTGTTGGAGCAGAACTGACAAAGATTTTAATGCTAAAGATCAGAGGCATAACTAGGCATTTCTGCATCCAGGCAAACCACAAAATATTGCAATTTGTCTTTCTGTATATATACAGTAGTAGCCAAAAATTGTGGAAACCTTTTGGAAATAGTGTATTTTTGAGGTTTGAAGGCTCATAACACCACTAAAAGAATTCTTGAAATCGTCATCACACGCGTAAGTTACATTGAAAAATTATGAGCGGGACATTTCGGTAGCGACTTCTACCTTCATCAGCCATGGAATGGGACACGTGGTAAAAGCGTCAGTTGTTGCCAGATTTCAAAATTGCTTTCCAAATAATATGGATGTTAAAAGGTGCGTCAGTATTGCAGGTGTTAGGGGTAAGGTAGATTTCGATGCTTTCACGGTATCTGAGGGCATGCCGATTGCTGAACGAGGCGATTCGTTTAACATTGTGCCAATCGGGAGCCACGGACGTATAGCTGATGGTTGAAATTGAAAGGGAGGTAGAAGGGCTACCTTTTAGAGTAATACCATAAAATTATATATCAATGGAAAGATAATTTCATAAAGAATGTAATGCAATAACTTTTATGAAGGATTTCGTATTAGAACAGCAGTTATAAAGAAGAAAAGTGAAACACACAGAAAAAATTAGATATACAAGAATTCTCATCATGTCAGTTAATACTTAGTTGGGTAACCTTTAGCATTAATTACGGCCTTACAACGCTTTCCCATGGAGTGAACCAAGTTTTTTAGTTCTGCAGCTGTTATAATGTGAAACCAATATTGAATTATTGCTTTTATTAATTGGGTTTTATTGCCGGGTTGCTTCTGACTAACAAGTTTCTTTAGTCGGCTCCATAGATTTTTGATGGGGTTAAGGTCTGGGCTATTCTCAGGCCACTCTTTTGCACACAGCAGCAACATGACATGGAGCTGAATCCTGTTGAAATATAAATGCTTCATTATCTTGGAAAATATCACGTGCGGAAGGCTTCAGTTTGGGCTCAAGTATTTCATTAACATATTTTTGGCCATTTATATTCCCATTAATCAAGCAAATTCTGCCCACACCTTTTGATGTTCATACAACCCCAAATCATTGCACTAACTGGGTGTTTCACGGTACATATAATGCAATCAGGATGCAAATCTTCTCCGATTCTTCTCCTTAGGTATTTTATACCATCACTACCAAACAGGAAGATTTTGGTCTAATCACTCCGAAAAACACTGTCCCATTGTTCCGCTGTCCAGTTAACAAGGGTTTTAGCCCAGTTTAATCTTTTCAACCTTTGTTTGAGAGATAAAAATGGCTTTTTTCGTGGAATTCTACCTTTTAGACCAAATTCCTGCAGTCTGCGCCGAACAGTCCTTGCACTCAACTTCACATTGCATTGCACCATTTCATCTTGTATACACACCCAGATGATTTTCTTCTGTCACCTAGGCACAGTCTCTTAATTCTTCTATCACCACTTGGTGTTGTGCACCTTTTCCTGCCTTTACCAGTCTGGTTTTGTATTGACTGAGTCTCCTTATACCTCTTCAAAAATTTAGAAATGCCACCTTTGGTTAAGTTTCCACCAATTTTTCTTCTAATTTCTCCATAACTGAAGCCTTGTTTGCTTAATTGTACTATTTTACATCGCTTTCTGGGTGACCAGTCAACTCTTTACATCATTTCCTTAATTTTATTACATTTTACAAGCTCACTAAATGAAAGAAAACACACACACACACACACACACACAAAATTGATAGCAATCACATAATGCACTGATAAATGTCCTCCTCTGAGCTCCAATACATGACATCAATAGCTGAATCCTACTGTGACCTGATTGGCTCTCTAAACACTCATGCTCATTGGCTACATTCAAATGAAGGAAAGCTACTTCATATCAACCTAAGCAAGTTGTGCTTTCTTTTTCTGGTTATTTGGCTATAACTTTTCATATAACACAGATAATTGAACAAACTTTGTTGTATTACATTCTTGATGAAATTATCTTTCCATTGATATATAATTTTATGGTATTACTAAAAAAAAAGTGGTGTTATGAGCCATCAAACCTCAAAAATACACTTTTCCAAAAGATTTCCACAATTTTGGCTACTATTGTACAATGTGGTTTGTACAAATGATCGGTCACAAAGAGTTGGGAGGCGGTGCCAGAACAACTTTTTTTTTTTTTTTTTAAATACAGAGTTCATACTTTTTTGTGGAGGAGGTGGGGATCCAGGAATTTTTAATGACGAAAAAGATTCCATGACCTGCTGTATACATGAGCAAATTGAAAATTTACCTAAGTGGCCAGTATGTCATAGTTACAGCTAGTAAAAACAAATCTCCCAATTAAATGAAAAGTTAAACAGAAACCCATTACAGTTTTAATTTATATGTGTTAAATTTACATATTTGTACTGGAACCTATTTGTATTTCAACCTATATCTATGCCTAAATTGCTTGAATGTTTTGACATATGGCAAAGCAAAACATACTTGCCTTTATTTGAAATAAATATAGCTTTAATTTAAAGAGCATTAAAAAGTCATGAATTGTTCTAAAACATACAGTTTGATTAAATTATGAGGAATAATTATTGCAACCCACAAAAGCATTATTCCCTAAATTTAATTAGCGTTGGAAGTCCCAAAAATTATACTTGCACGAGTAGAATCTAGAAATGTCCTTTTGACATCACGATGCTTCTTTTATTTTGCAGCATGGTTTGTAATATCATCTTCACCCGTGTTTGATTAATGGATGCTTTTTTTACACCACATGCATCATGCTTTAAAACTGTTTTTATCTACAAGCATATTCAGACTTCTTAGGCCACGCAGAATTAAAAGAACATTTGCCAAGCATCACAATACTCAGATTATAATATTTTAGTGAAAGACGCTGTAGAGGTAGGGAGTTCTGATGAATGATGATTGCGCATGACGCACTTCCCTGCCTCCGATCCAGTTCAAGGTGAAATCAAGGACTTTTTCCTACCTCACCTTTTACATGTAGTATCTGTTATCGGGGTAACATGTTAAGAGTTCACACATCAGCAGTTCTATCCCACTGAGCCGCATTTAAACAAAACAGTTCATTATTCAACTAATTTATTGACTTTTTTTGCAATCTTTCTTCCACATGGACAGCACACAATTTTGATCCAGCTAATCCTACTAATGAGATAAACTTTCAAAACAGAAAAACTTTAATCCTTCCCCATGCTTCTTTGAAATTCTTTTTTTCACAGCCCTCTGGCATGGTTCACAGTTTTCACTCTGAAATGCTGCTAAAGCACACAGACATTCCCTGACGACTCAATCAGCTGTTGTCAAGCACCTGTTATGTATGTCCAGCGCACTTACTCCTCAACAAAAGGTCTCGGGCATCTACTCAACTGTTTAATATACATGAATTTCCTTTTGTCAGCCAATAATGGCATCATAAGAAGCCACTATATTGTCTCCAGGTAAGGCCAATCAATGAGGGGTCATACACAAATATACAATACCTGTTGCAGCTTAGTTAGCATTTGCCAAATGCGTTGCCATTAACAGTTACAATCCCAGAGTGCTTACTCATAAATGAACACATTAAGAATAATAAATACTGGGTAGTCAGACCAGCTTGGATTTGGCCAAAGCCATTAAGGTGAATATACATAACACATTGTGAATACACAGAATGTCCTAATCACCTTTTCTTAGAACAAGAGTATCTCCGGAGCTTAAAGTCAAATTCCTTAAGTAAAAAGTTTTATGACCACCTGCCTAATATGATGTCAGTCTTATATGTGCCACTGAAACAGCTTTTACCCAGAAAGGCATGGAAACTACAAGATTTCTAAAGGTGTCTTGTGGTATCTGGTACCAACACATTACCAGTGGATCTCTTAACCATGTGGCTGAGCCACCGCAGATCAGATTTGCTGTTCCAACACAAACCACAGATGCTTGATTTAATTGATGTCTGAGAAATTTAGAGGGCAGGGCAATACCTGGAAGTTTTCCTCATGTTCTGCAAACCATTCTCGAGCAGCACGCAGGGTGGCATGGTGCTCTACCTTACTGACAGACGGCACTACTAGAGAGGAATACCATTGACATGAAAGTATGTATTTGGTCTGCAATGATGTTGAGGTAGGTGGTAGATGTAGTTTCCTGCACATGAACCCAGGATTTCTAAGCAGAACATTGCTCAAAGCACTACATTTCCTCCTGGTGCCAACACTTCCCCAGGTAAACGATGCACACATACCCGACCATCTATATGGTGCAACAGGAAACGAGATTCATTAGACCTGACAACCTTCTTCCAATTACTCAAAGTTCAGTTTTGATGCTTGCATGCCCACTGTAGGCACTTTTAATGGCAAACCAAGATTAGAATGGGCATGCCGAGCGGCATGTGGCCATGCAGCCCCACTTTCAGCAGGCTTCGGTGTATTGTGTGTTGTGACACATTACTCCCATCACCAGCATTCAAATTACTGGCAAGTTGCACAACAGAACTCTTTCTACTGGCTTGTACCATAAGAGGTAGCCTTTGCTGACCCCTAGCATCGATGAGATGTGGGCGGGCCACACCTTGCCAGTGTTTCATGGTTTTCCCCTCCTCCAACCACTTTTTGAAGGTATTATACTAACCATGGCTGACCACACCACAAACCTTGCTGTCTCGGAAATGCTCTGACCCAGTTGTTTGGCCATTACATTTCGGCCTTTGTCAAACTCGCTTTCTGCTGCCTTTCCCACCTGAAGAACATGATGAACACTAGTTAATAGAGCTCAGTGTCAGGTGCTACTTATACCATTTCATAACTTTCACACGTGTCGTCGTTACCTGCAGTTGCTTCGATTTGCATAAAGACAAGCTGGTCACAATGTTTTGACTCTTCAGTGTATATTCCAGTTTTTTCAAAACCTGCAGAACCACACAACAAATGGGAATATAATGCCCAAATAATGTACATATACTGCTAATTGAGTACCTTGAAGTAAATCCAAAATGGATGCGAACAACGGTGTGCTATACAAACTGTTAGTAACAGCAACAACTGAATCCAGTAACAACTTTGTTATAAAATCTAATAAACAGTCTATAAACAAACATATGACTGTGATATAAGTTTGAAACCTGTTGCAGCAAACGACAAATAAAAGTATCTAGTGCAGGTGGTGTGCAGAAGCTGCTAATCTAGAGTACTTGGTGATATCTTCATGAAAGGTGATATTAAGAAAAACTAAACTTATGAACCCTATAAAACAACAAATTATAAGTACAATATAGAAAGTATAAACACCATACAGTACAAATGCACTGATTTCATTCATTTTCTCTACCACAATAAGTATGTCCAGGGAATCAATCTGACAGTAGTAAGTAGTAAATTCCGGTAAAAGGTTTAAATTCTCTAGTGATAAAATAAATAAATAATAAAGGCCTTAGCAAGCACTTTACAAAATAGATCTACCAAAGACAGGTATGGGATTGTCTAAGCATCCAATTAGCTGAAAACACCAAAAGCTGTTCCAAGATACACATAAATAAAACGAATGTGACAAATGCAAAAATTATTATAGCTAATTTTATTATGTGTGTGTGTGTGTGTGTTTAAGCAAGTAAAATTAAATGCAAAAATAGCAATACTGAACTATTAAAGTGTTTTACTTACCCGTCTATATTTTTAAGTGCAAATTTCCTTGCCAACATTAAGATTTTTAAAAATTATACATAATTTCCTATTTTTCCCCGGACAGTATCCCATTTATTAAATCAACTTTTAAACTAAATGATATTATTTAGCAGTGACAAATGTACTTACTTTTTCAAGAATGTGGATGGGTAGGGGAGCCTCAATCTTGTGCTGTGTCTAGGGCCCGATTCTGTGTAAATCGGGCCCTGACCTCGGCCAGGCGCCGTGCATTCTTTCTTCCATTTAGCTTTCAAACAAGCAAAACAAATTCCTCCTCCTCGGAAAAAAATAGGAAAGAAACAAAGAGCCACATCACGAACTTTGTTCAGAGCATAAAGAAACCACGGCCCAGCGCCGTGGTTTCTTTCCACTTAGCTTAAAAACAAGCAAAACAAATTCCTCCTCCTTGGGAAAAAATAAATAAATAAATAAAGGGAACAAAGAGCTACATCATGAACTTTCTTCAGGGACTTCGGGCCAACGTAATCCCGGACCACGGCGAAAGAAGCACGCCGGGCCGACGTAATTCCGGCCCGGCGCTCAGCTTTCTTTCCACTTAGCTTTCAAACAAGCAAAGCAAATTCCTCCTCCTCGGAAAAAAAAGAAAAAGAAATAAAGAAAGAAGCAAAGTGCTGCTTCAACAACTTTGTTCAGAGGCTTTGGGGTGATGTAATCACGCACCGGTGAAAGAATCGCGCCAGGCCGACGGAATCCCAGCCCGGTGCCGTGCTTCCGTTCCACTTATTTTTTAAACAAGAAAAACAAATTCCTCCTTCTCGGAAAAAAAGAAATAAAGAGCTACCCCACGAACTTTGTTCAGAGGCTTTTACATTGATTAATTACAAAACCAGTAAAACATTCTTAATAACAGCAAAAAATCTGAATTTCCATAATTTTTTTGTTAGTCACCCATAATTTCGTAATCCGGGGGGGGATCTGCAATGGTTGGCATATCTGGACGCGTATGACACTCTCACCCACCAGAGAGAGAGAGAAGGTTCGTAACGTAAATGTGTCCAATCACATGTGAACAGAACTTTTCTTTGCTTACGATGGCTCAGGGCTCCGCCCGATCTCTCAACTGATTTTGCCCCCCCCCCCCGCAAAGGCAGTGGAAAGGATGAAGGTGAACTGAAACAGCGGAGTGTTCCCCTAAAAAATTGGTTTCGAGTAAACAAAGACGTTTGAAGTTACGTCACCCCCGGCTATCTCGTTGGCCGAGCAGCAGCAGAAGCATTATCCCGGAGCTGCCGGTCAGCCATGCAGCAGAAGAAAGATTACCCCCTACGACTGAAATATCGCCACCTACCCAACGAATATTTCCCTCTCTTTTGCCCCAATTTTTTTCCCCAACATATGAACAATCACAAATTTTTGTCAAAAGCTTGAGATCGCAAATGACAAGTTTAGCGGATTTCCGTTTTTTCCTAAAAAGCGAATTCATGGAGTTCCGCTAATTAGCGGAAGAATCGCATGCCTGCAAAGATATATTACTTCCACTTTGAGAAAAAGTATGGGACACCTGCCTAATCATTTAAAAAATGTGGTTCAGAAAGATGGCAATAACTATATTTACTTTTACTTTTTATCTGAAATGCAATTCTTTAGTCCAGCATTGCACAATTGGGTGCTTGCGAGATATAAGTGGAGAAGAAATGTGTTTATATTATGGACAGCTGCTGAGTCCTGCCTTTGCAATTTCTGTGCTGGTCCAATGTGTGATGCTCTATGCACTGGTGTGTATGTGTGGTGGAGGGTGGTGTATATTTATCCTACAAGTAACAGGTGGTGAAAACAAAGCAAGGAGGTGCTAAATAGATCAGCAATTCTTAACTGGCCACTACATTAACAGAAAGCCCAGATGTGAGAGGTGGCTCTACTAGTTTCTTTATTCATGGTCAAACTTAATCAAACTTACAGGGAAACTTCGGTGAATGTTTTGAGGAATACAATTACGTCAGCTGTACCCAAAGCACATGTAGACATTAATTTTTCGCAATTTCACTGAAGAGGCATTGGCAGTCCTGAAGAAGTATTCTAAGAATGAAAAAAATAAATAAATGGACTAACTATTTTCATTTTTGAAAAAAAGGAGACTGCTTCAGATCAGGATGGAAAATTGCTAAATAATATCAGTTCTAATTTAACTGATCAGTTAAAAAAACAAACAAAAAAACATGCGTACATATGACTAAGCCACTCTTTAAGATTCAGATATTAGCTCCTCACAGAAAGCTCATCTTGCAAAATAAAAGTTTTAAACTGTTGGTGCTAGATTTTACTTCCTGTTGATGTATCAAACATGCATTTACAGCTATCTTGGCTCACTGACATCCATTACGTCTCACACAAGATCTTTTGTACTTCATACTCATTATCTTTTCCTCATGTAAACATTTCTTAATCTGGTCCTGCCATAATTTCCTTGGTCTTTCTCTACCTATTTTTCCTGCCACTTGGGCAAAATAAATTCTCTTTTAGCTAGCATCTCACCACTCATTCCTTCAAGGCCAAACCACTTCAATCTCCACCTTACTAACAATATTTTGCTTCACATTACACATCTGCAACTCCTCACATGTTCAGAATGTGCCCTGCCACAGACCTACCGTTTAAGTAAAGCATCTCTACAAAACACAAACAGCTTCTATGTCTCTTCTGCAGCATCCATGTGTCACTGCTGTACATCAAAGTAGGAACAACTACTTTCATACACAACTATTCGGGACCTTTTTTGAGAACCCACCAGTCCTGCAAAATCCTCCTAAGGAAGCTATGACTTTCAAAGCTGAATTCACCTGTTTACTAATTTCACCACCTAATCTGTTTTCTCTGTCAAACACGCATACTAGATATACAAATTCAATCATCTACTCAATTTCAGTACCATTTAGAATGACCAGTGTTAGATCATTGCTCAAAAACCATAACTTTGGTTTTTTTCCTTATTTATACTCAGTTTGAATTTCATACATCCAAGGAAACACACACTGCAATTCACTCATGCTCTTTGCCAAAGGGACTGTGTCTTCAGCAAACAGCAATCTACACACAAACAAAACTATCAAGATATAAGCCAGTATTGTCTATTTTGGCATCATTCATCCATAAATGTGCTGTCTGACACAGAAATTATCACACATGTATATAAGTATGCGGGATTTAATTCCTGAGGGATTACATGAATGCAATGGGTAAGGAGACAATATGGTGGCCTAAGTTAGTCGGTCATATGATCTTCATGCTGGGTTATACATTCAGCAACATGGCATGTCATTCAGTGGAAAAGTCCCTGGATGGCATCCTGAGGTATTGCTGATCATGCATGATTGACCTGTGTCCATAACTCAATGACAATGTAAGAGGGTCATGCAGAGGTTTAAGTCTTCTTTCCAATAACATCCCACACATCCTCTATTGGTGAGAAGTCTGAGAAATGTGATGATCAGGGCAGGATCTGGACACCTAGTAGGCACTGTCTGCTGGGCTGGTGTCTGCAGTGTGGGGTGGGTGTTATCTTGTTGAAAATGGGATGCTGCAACAAAACAGGCTGTAGCACTTCATCAACGTATTGTCATGCTGTCACTGTACCCACTATGTGTAAGAGTGATGAATGGCTGTTCAAACTGAAAGCACCCCAAACCATGACACCGAGCTGAGAAGTTGTCAGTCCAGTGACTATATCACCTCCAGACTCTAGATTGATGATTGTCAGCACTGAGACAGAAGCAAGACTCATTGCTGAACACGATATGGTTCCATTCATCCTGTCAAGCATGTCTGGTATGGTATCACTGCAACCTTGCCTTTGAGCAACGATGTGCTGCTGTGAGTGGCAGTTGTTGCAATGGCTGGGGAGAGTGCAAACCTGCCTCAGTCAATCTGCAATTCACAGTCTGTGTCAATACAGGAATGTCTATAGCTGCCTATGCACCTCATTGAATGTCATCCGCTATGGATTGTAGGGCTGCTACAGCTTGTTGCCGTATGTGACGATTGAGGCATTCGGATGCTGTGGATTTGAGGCTTACATGCACCAGGCCCACTATGGCGATACATGTTACCTTCCTCTAACCACGGTCACTACATTTGGCCAACAGTTGTTACATCCCTATGATGAAGTCTCTGGTAAAGGTATCCGTGTGATGGCAGAATTTCCAATGACGTCACCCTGGCAGTTTTACTGTTTACCTGTGCTTTCACTACCAAGATCACTCCAAATGCAGAGGTCCACACGTTCAGGTGAGGACAACCTAATTTAGCTACACCAAGTTGTTTTGCCCATTATTTGCCTCACCTATCCTGTGATTGGTGAGCAACTGTGATCATTTACATAACACAACTGCTGACACATACCCAGCAGTTTGCATTGTGTTCCGACAAATACTTTCTTGCTATGACATTTTCTATGTTGAGCAGTTTACACCAAACAACCATGGTGAAATAACACAACCTTGTCGGGCTCCTGCACCAATAGAAACCCCATTAACTTATACACATGCTCTAACACCAGCATACAAAGCTCTTTTGCATTCTTATGTAGATTCCCAGTTATACCATTATTGTTTAAGACCTTTCACAGAAGTACCCTGTTCACTCAGTCATAAGTATTTTCCAAAACTACAAAGGTAGCAAAATCTTACCAACAGACTTTTGAATTGTCATTTGTAATGCAAAAATTTGGTTAATGCAGCCCTTACTAAACATAAAACCAATCTGTACATACCACACCTTCTCAGACATAAGACCTCGTACCTTATGAATAATGACCTTTCCAAACATTTTCTCTGGCACATTCAGGAGGCTGATACTATAACAGTTCTTGCATTCATCTAATCACCAATTTCCTTATACAAAGGAACAATGATACCATCCTTCCAATCCTGAGGAATTATTCCAAACTCCCAACACAATGGGAAATGTTTAGTTAATTAGTCAATTATAGTTACCACTATTTTTAAACATCTAAGCAGTTATGCCATCTACTCCTGAAGCCACTTTGAAGAGATCTTATAGCATCACAAACTTCTCTTGAGACTCCTGCTGTGCTTCCTTCTCTGTGGCATCATCTGCCTATCTACTTCAAAATCATTTTTGGTTTCATGTTCTAACAGCTCACAGAAGTATTCACCCCATTTCTCACTTTACTAATTAGGCTGATGAATCATTTCTCTGATCCTTTTCTTCACACAACTTAGAACCTTATTTTCCTGTTTTTTTTTCTTTCTTCAGAATGTTTCCCATTCATTCCAGAAAACAGATTCATACCTTTCCACTTTATCTTTCTTTTCTTTGCCTTACTCTGACAAACTAGTTTATGTTTACAGTGATATTCATCCTCTAAAACACTAAACTGCAACCTCTCCAAATGTGCTTCCTTCTTTCTCTTAACTGTTTCTTCAACCTGACTATTCCACCAAGCATCACATTTAATGCCACCCACTGTTGTAGCACCACAAACCTCTTCAGTGACAATGACAAGACAGTTCTTAAAACATTTAAATAATCCACCTAATAAAACTGCTCTTTCTGTGAACAGTGCTAAAATTGTGACCATATAAAACTGGATATAATCCAACAAGTGGAACCGGCTGAATCATCAGAAACATCTGCTTCCCATGTGGGAAACAACACATTTGGTGTGATACATGCATGCATTTATAATGCATGACAATCTTTGATTGAAAATGTGAAAAAATAATTGATGCTTGTACATTGAAAGTCATCAGAACATTTGCTGTATTACTTGAGAAAGAAAAGAAAAACGATTCCTTTTTAAAGAGTATGTGAATTGTTGGTAAACGAACATTAAAAAATGGATAAACTATTTCACTTAGCATACACAATGGCAAAATTTGAAGTTAAATTCCAGTATTTCCAAAAGCTGGTTGCATATCATGCAAGAAAAAGTGCAAAATTGGATATTGGTGTATCACAGGGCGCAAACTATGCAGTCTCCCAGTTGCCAATGGCAACCGGAAATTTATTGTTGGCGAGCAGTAAAAATATTAAATTGTTTTTCTGTTCCGCATTTGATGCTGTTGAGCAGTATCTTCACAAAAATATTTTGAACTGTGATGGTGTCTTCCCTTTCAGTAAAATGTTATCTTAAAATTTAAAAATATTTTAGTGTGAGAGGCATCTTGAGTATTGTATTTAACTGTACTTTCCCTTTTTTTCCCGCCGTCATGAAATGTTTCCAGTAAAACGGTCTCTGACGGAGATGTATCAATCACTGCGTCATCACTAGCAGCCCAGCAAGCCAACGAGAGCCTCTTCTATGCGTAGCGGCAGCTGATCGGAGGCGAAGCTCGCTGAAAGGAACTTCAAAGCATTGTGGGAGGAAGCGTTTCTTCCCCACGTGCGTTAACTCTAGGGATGGGCATACGGTGGATATTCATTCCCGAAACATTCATGCATCCGCAATACATGTGGTTTTGCTAAAGAACCGAAGAATTCCTATCTTTCCCATCTGCAGCTGTTATTGGCACATCGATGAATAAATCACTGTTCAATATATCAGTGATAGCTCACTAATTCAACATCGAGTAACTATAATATTTGTTAAAGTGCTTGATGTATCATAAACCTCGATGCATCGGCTTAAGTAACATCGAGGATAAGAACTCTATTTTTGGCGACGAAATATTGCAGAAAAACGGCTAAAAATTCGCTAATTCGAAACATAGAAAGGTGATATTCCCTTTCTCAGTATAAGAATATGAAAAAGAAAAGTGATATTTCCTTCCTCTGTATAAGAATATGAAAAAGAAAAGTGATATTTCCTTCCTCTGTATAAGAATATGAAAAAGACAAATTCATTTACTTATTGCAGAAAAATTTCGAGTTGATTGCGTTATTGCAGTTTCAAACATCGATCATGAAACCTCATTTTTTTGGTGAGGGCGGGGGAGGACTTGTCGGTTTCTGTAACATCAAGGAAAAGAACTCTATTTTCGATGATGAAACATCGAGCAAAACGGCGAAAATGTCATGACCTAAGATTATATTTAAAAGAATGCAACAAAGAGAAATTCATTTACTTCGCATAGAAAATATTCTTTTGCAGTTTCTAATGTCGATTATCACTTGGTAAAACATCAATTTTAAAAAACACTGATATTTCCCCCATCCGTACTCCAATTAATCTTTGCTGTACCTTACGGGGAAACATATTTATGTACATATGAGGAAAAGGAGCATGGTGGTGGAGGTGCTGACAATTCACTTTATGGGGGGATTGGGTTGTGGTGTATGAGCAACATTTTTTTAAATGTTATTTTAGTTATTTCTTATGAATTTCCTGGTTTAATACAAGCTGAAGGGTTATTATTATTACTATTATTTTCTGAGATCTCAGCAGTAGCACAATCACAGAGTTGTATATATATATATATATACTGGCACAAGACAGACTGTTGTGGAGGAAACTTGGGGGACCTTCATCTAGCAGTGGATTGATGACGATGATGATGATATATATATATAGATTTGCATACACAATCGTTAAAACAGAAAACTTGCTGCAAATTCACTGTCTCTTGTGTGTCACAGTGGTGTGATGGCGAGTGAAAATTTTTTTTGGCTAGTGGAGTTAGACCTGAAATTTTGAGCCCTGTGTAACATATCATTATGACAAAGTGTGCAGCACTTACACCAAATACATCACAGAAGTATAACTGTCTCATTGCTCACAAAGCTAAAAAAATCTTGTTACTTCTCTCTTATGATTGATAAGGCAACAAACAAGAGAACAAAATCATATTGTTTGTAAAATTTACTGACAAGGGAGAGCTAGTAACACATTTCCTCAAAGTGATTGATTTACAAAATACTACTTTTCATGACATACAAAAGCTATAAAAATGGAATTCTCTGAAAACCTAGGTCTCTGAAGTTCCTACCCTGGAGAGTTTCTCAATTCTCTGAAAAACTCTCCATGGAAGGAAAAGGACAAAGTTTAGGAACCAATGCAGCTGCAAGTGATGAGTGGAAAAAGTCAAGAGTCGCAGCAGGACTGAAGGATGTTTTGATCGGTCATTATACACTGCATAGCTCACCATTTCAACCTGGGCATTAAAGCAGTATTTTCTAAAAGTTACATGAACAGACCTGAAGTGGTAATGAAATATGTTAATAAATTTTATTCCAGGTTGTTTAAACAAATCAATTCACCAAAAAAAGTTGCTCCTCTGTATGAAGAAAAAGCACAAACAATCTGAGAGACTAGATGGATTAATTCATCATCACAGAACTTACAAAAGCTTAATTTGTAATTGGAAGTCAATTGTTGCCCATTTAGAGGGTGTTTCTCCTTTATTAGCTTCTTCAAATCAGCAAGTAGCAGCTACAGATACTTTGAAACAAGCTTTAACCTGCAAATTCTTGTTGCATCTGCATTTCTTCATGGATGTTTTAGGTGAAATTAACTGACTTTCTCACTTTGTTTACAGGAGCATAATGCAAAGTTCCAACACATACTTTTGCAAATCTCAAATGTGAAGGACAATGTATCACTGTTGAAAACCATCATTGGCATGAATCTGAAAGATCTCAATGAAAATGTTAAGAGTGACCAAACAAATGGGCAGTGTAAGTGCACATTTCAAGGAAGCAATAATGCTGTTCATTCTTCTAATAGAAAAGCACTGATGAGTGTAATTTTAGAAAATACTGATATGCAATTTTGATAATTTGTCAATGGAACAGTACTAAAATTGTCATTTAGTATTTAAAATAACCAACTGGCCTAGTAATGACAAAGATCTACAAATTTAATGAAATGACAAAGTGTCAGCATGTTACACCATTTCAAACACCTTTGAAAATTGCTGGAGTTGTGATTTTGAACATTATGGGGGAATCTCATGAAATAAAACAAGTTCCACACAGCAATCATAAAAATGATATTTCAAACGGATTCTGTCACTTTTTGAGAAGAATGTTTCTGGAAAAAGCATGAAGTGTAAAAAAACTTGTTTGGTTTGGTGAAAGTAACTTTGCTTTTTGCCTTTTCCACATTAAGTTGTAAGGTGGATTTCAGTTTTATGAACAGAATTCAATGTGACCAGTGAAATGCTTTGGAACTAAATGACTTTATGAGTAATGAAATTGAAGGCCCAATGGAAGGAGATTTTAAACTGTGATCAGCTGTAGGGACAAGGTTTGATGACAACATGAGAGATCCAGGATGATAACCATATGGAAAAAGACAAGTTGAGAAGTTCATGTGTAGCATGAATGCTTGACTTTATACTCACAGCAGGTAAACTTTTTTGTTTTTGTTTTAGAATATTTTTTATTGTTCATATTTTTAATTAATAAAAAAACCCTTAAATTTTTATGCATTTCTTTCAATAACACTCTAAAGCACAGTTTTTGGTTTTATGTTTAGATTTTTTTGCATTTAGTAATTATTTTATAAGTTAAACATGTAGCTTCACATTTCTAAGAAATTTGACTTATATATACAGCAGTACAACTACTTGCTACAAAGGAGCAAAATTTGCCAGTGAAAAATTTCTGTACTATCAATCACTGCTAGAATGGGGAAACATGCATTTGAGCCCTGTTCATGTCTGTACTCATGAACCATTGCCACTCCATTTATAAATAACTAGCTTTACTACCTGGCTTTGCCCGGGATTTAGACTTATTAATTTCATATTCCCTTATATGTCACTGAAAAAAAAAAATCGGGGAAAAAAATTGATGCTTGCAAGAAAGAAAAAAGCTGATTTCACAAATTCGGTCATTACAAATTATTTATTCATAATGTGATTATTTCAGCACTTGACCGTACACAACATTTTCGGTTTCTCCTTCATCAGCAACAATATATCATATTGTTGGATCTTTTGCTCTTGACATTCCAACATACAGCTGCAGAATCAAACGAACCAAAAGCGTTATGAAATATTTAACACACATCCAGGAGACACATCATTGGAACACTGACTGAACAAAATTCGTTAACAATTTGTTATCGACGATCAAATGCATCACGCGCTTTCAGTTTCAGACGTCTTTAAGGGGCGAATCTCTGGGATAAAAAAGTTAAATACTTCTTATCTTTGCGAATATTTTATGAAACTAGCTGAAATTTTAAGGAACACCATAAATGGTTAATAGGAACATGACCTCCAAATTTCGCCTAAATCGGTAAATAACTTTTTAAATTAGCCGT
Source organism: Macrothele yani (assembly GCA_039090855.1). NCBI lineage: Eukaryota > Metazoa > Arthropoda > Arachnida > Araneae > Macrothelidae > Macrothele > Macrothele yani. Next base: position 140,706,316 of record CM077023.1, read on the forward strand.
CAAAATTTTATTAACTGTTTCTGCATATACATGTATATTTCTGTTTACTGATGAATTAAAAATAAAAATTCCATGCCTATTTTAAAAAGTTTTGACCGGATTTCGGTGAAATTTTGAGGGACTCCTCTTATTACCAATCCATGGTGTTGAAAAAATTTCAGCCCATTTCGTTAAGATTTCGCAAAGTTCGTTTTTGCATTTTTTTTTATGCACAGAGTTCTCAAAGAACACAAACACCTGTGGATGTGACGTGGCAATGAATGCAGTCACGTGCTTTTAGATTTGGAACAGATAATGATGACATAGAAAACAACGCTGACTTTATTGATTAGCTTATTAATTAATTAATTAATTAATTCATAACTCACGAACGGAACAACTTAAGAGGTTTTAAAATAGTCGCATTGACCTAGAAATTCCAGTATTAATAAGCTACGCAAATTTCACGATGCCACAATTCGGCATTCGAGAGTTTTTGCTGCTTAAGACAGACGTTTTGTGTTTTATATATAAGATTAATAAGTAAGCATTCTGAAGCCTTCATTCCAAATTATGCTTCTTTGTATGAATGATTACACTTCCCAGGATGTACAAGTAACTGATATTGCATGAAGCTAAGCATCTGAAATATTTACTTTCTAAAATAACATGATCTATATTCTGAACACTGATTACATAACTAGGCTTCTTTTTAAGCAATAAGGCACTTTTTCTCTGAGCAGCATTTTCAATGCCATACAAATCACATTAGTCAAATGTCAGAAAATGCTGCTTAAACATTATGGAATGATGCAACCAAATCAACCTCAAAACTTATCAATGTCACACAGGAAATGAGCGCTGCACCTAATTAAAAACCATCACGCCCTGATTATATTGGTGTGTGTCAGAAAATGTTTCACATTTGTAAACAAAAATGAAAGACAAAAACTTTTACATACCACTGCAACTTTATTTTGTAATATAGGCACCATTAATTTCCAGTACCTCTCACCATGTATCAAATAGCTTGAGGTTTCAATTTGCCCAGAACTTTGTAAGTTTTGAGACAAAGAACTGGCCAAGATAATTTTGCACGCCTCCTAAGTGAAGTTCTTTCTGTCGAAAGAGTTCTGCAGAGACTGGACTAAATGGAAATCTGCAAGGTCAGATGAACAGACTGGCGCTTAAGCAGAAGAAAGATCCTTGCCAAGCTCCAACACATTTTTCTGACTGACCAAAGAAACACGAGGTCTGGTATTGTTCTAGTGGAAGACAATGCCTTTCTCGTTGATCATTTCTGGATGTTTGTCATCAAGTACAGCCTTCATAATTTCTGGATGTTTGTGAACAATACCTATCAGAATTAATTATCTGGTTGCTCAGCCACAGCTCATAATAGAACATGGGATCTTTTATTTAGAACCCTTGGGACTTGGGAGTTTTCTGAATAATGGGTTTTTCCATAATTTGGAGCACAAAGCCTAAAATCTGGTAAAAATGGTAGAAAATTAAAAAAAAAACTTTCACTTTTAAAATAAACATATGTTTGGTTAACCAGCATTAATTACAAATCATTTAACATTAATTGCAAGTTATTATATTATTAATTATAGGTCTGATGAGATATTAGGAATACCTGGTGAAAATGGGCTAGCTGCATAAACAAAAGAGCCAGAAGTTGAGGCTCAGAGGAATTTTTTTAAGCATTTTGAAACATTTCTTGTAATGTAAGTTGTTTTAGAAACATTGGTCTTTCCCTTAGGACCTATTCTTGGATCTTATATATTGACATTATTTGTTCCTCTTATATGAATGAAGCTCCTCTGTTCCATAATATGAAACAGTTCTTCAAAAAGGCTTATCATCCTGTCAATGGAAATTTCTTCCACATTGACATTTGGTCAATCACTATTTCATAATTTCATTGTCTGTTATTTGGAGAATCTCTGTCAATACAGATGCATTCTTACACTGGCCTCACTTCTTCAAAATGGCTTATCGCCCTGTCAATGGAAATTTCTTCCACATTGACATTTGGTCAATCACTATACAGACCTGCCAACTTTCAAAGACCCCAATGTGTAGTAGCATGCGGCATTGCCAAATTATTGCATGTTCAAACCACCCCCACCATCCCGTAATAAAAATGTTATAGATTACTGTTTTATATTTTAAGTAACTTATCACATGGCTTACACATGCCCACACTTATTTCAGATTTGTAACAATTAACCTACATAACATTATTGACAACAAAGAACTTTCTCTAACATTAGCAGTTAGTTATGTACCAGGACTTCTTAGAACAAAAAGTTGTGTTTGTTCATAATTCAATGTGGATCATTGTGATACAAAGGTTACAAAAGTCAAAGCTTAAATGTGAGGAAGCATTAAACACACAGATTTTAATTGACTATGCAAAATAAAATTCAAAAAGAAAGTAGAAAAGAAATCAATTACTTACTATATGAAGAAAGTTCCTTGGCACTGGAGCCAAAAAATTCAGTTCTACAGTGCTGGAGTCAGAAAAATGCTCCATGTTTGATTGAACTTAACAGTATTTTTTATAGTGGAATTAACACACAAACCTAGCTACATGAAAAATGTAGGAGTCACATGATATGCCACTGATTTAATAAAATTAAATCAGTGGCATATCTCCTGTCTGCTATAAAGTCTTATTTTATCCACAATGTCACAAAGCTTAAAAAAAATAACCATAGTTTTACTATACATACCCCTACTAGAATTCATCACGACTCACATGGGCTTTTAACTGGTCAACAGTTGCACGTTTTGCTGCTGCAAGCTGTTCTCGGTTGAATTCTCTCTGATAACAACGTTCACTGTATGCAGACATCCTGATTTTTTCAACCAACAATTCATTTAAACGTTTCAATACTGAGACTAGCACGAAATTCTGTAAGATTCTTCCTAACAATACTGAATATCCTCTCTGTCACTGCATTACTGTGAGGAACCAATAATATTGCTAACATGACCTTAGCAAGCAAAGAGTATTTTCTTGTTCCACTCCCATCTGTTCATTTGGAAATCTTATCCCATGCAATATCCAGCCTTGGAGAGTTCAAAATTTCTTGCTCAAGATTCTCTATCTGGTACCTCAAAACTCCCTTTCAAGGTTATCCATATCACTGTTACAAACAATTCCTGGAAAACTTGTTACTATGAACTGTACTGATGCATAGGAGGATGTCTGCTCTACTGATATATCTGCCACCTCAGCATGCTTCAAAAAACCATCAGCCAGGAAAGAGGTGAACAAGAAGAATAAAAAAGTTTCAGTTGTGATTCTGGAATTTCTTTTTTTATTTCTGTCAAATAGGATCTTGTTTTTACACCAATACCAAGATCTTTGTCAGCTTTCTTGTACCATTGTGAACTTGGCTTGGGTGACATCAGTAGTGTTGTTTAATGCAGATGGTTTAACAAATCTGATCAGCAAGTCTGTGAGTAGACTATTAAGTTCTCTTCTTACAGTGTGAACTACTGGAGCTTCAAACTGCAATTTTACATTCAGATCTTCTAAAAGGGGCAATGTGCTGCTGAGAAACAAACAAAGTTTGGTATCTAAGGATCTTAGAGCAATTCTAGAATTTTTGAAGTGAACATTTCTTTCCAATACTTTAGAATCATCTTCATTTACTCAAAACAACTCTGTGATTGCATCCCACTGTGTCAGAAGCCTATTGATTGCATCTAGTAAGGACAGCCAGCGTGTAGATACATATTTCAAGATCTTGCATGGCTTCACACAACATAGTTTTGGCACTCAAGTAGTTTTTTTCTTTCTTTTGAGCTCTTTTCTAGGAGAAAGTAAATATCTATTAGAACAGCTTCTATATCAATACCCAATTGCTTCATAGCTTTTTGGGCACATATGTGGAGTAAATGATAAATGCAGCCTTGTACTACAATTGCAGGATTAACCTTTCTTAAATTTGCTGCAACTCTACTTAAGTTCCCCAACATTGTATTAGCATTGCCATAGCCAAATGAGACACAGTTACTCCATGGAATGCCTTTTCTTTTCATTATCCAGAATTGTAAAAATACCACGCCCTGTATTGTTATCTGATTGAAGTATACTTAACAAAACAGACACTATTTCACCGTTAGAGTCAAAATATCTGACAACTGGATATAGTAAAATTTTTTTATCAGTGATTCCATCAATTGCCATCAAAAATAACGAATTACGGAGTGCAGAAACTACAGTGGACTGTGTTAAGATAGAAATGGATTTCACTAGTGAGGTGGTTTTTGTTCGTGCACAGCTGTATTTCTTGGCAATGGAGGAATCCAGGAGCATTTTCCTGAACAAACTCCCAGCATGATCAGCTGCTGCGATAGGTAAAGTATGTTCTGCCAGGAAAGAGGTGAACAAGATTTTAGCATGTAATATTCGTAAATCCTCTGTTTTAGCAAAATGTTCACCCAACAGCCTTACTTCTGACCTTTCTTTACAGTATCCCCTTTGTGTTTCATGGATGTCATGTGACGAGAACAATCGAACCTCCTGCCGTGTTTAATTGAGAAATCAGAATTACACATCGCACAAGCATAGCCACTTTTTTTAATAATCTGCTCTGAATTGCTGAGGAGCTATTTTCTTCTTCGGTCGCGGTCGATCTAATTTTTCAAGTGGAGACAGTCCAATTGATTAAAAAAGTTATACACGATAAATTATATGCTACCAATATAAGCAGTACGCACGTTGCAAACTCCACACACAGTCCACTCTGTCAAAAGACAGGGAAAGCCTCGCCTAGAGAACTGAGCATGCGCAAAGCATCTAAAATACTTCGAAAGGTGCCAAAATAAGCTAAAGGCACCCTGCTGGCTGCTCCAGTAATACCATCCACATGACAATGACCGTAACGTGAGCCCACCTTTCATTAGTCACCCCCTTTTGTCATTTCGGGTGGACTTTAGCAACACCAATATCTCACTGGTTTCAAAGGAGATAGCATGTCTCCCTCCTCCTGGGACGAGAGTGAGAGGCAGGTGGGTTTTAGTGGTGGCCCCACTTCCACCCACCTGCCATTTACAATAACAAAAGGCAACAGGAGAGGAAGGTTTGTAATGTGCATGCCTAAAACGAAAATCAAGAAGATCTTTTGCGTCACGTGGTACCCCAGGCTTAGACCCCAGTTGTTAGTCTGAAAAGTGCAAACCAGTGGTGATAATGCCCCCCCCCCCACTCCTAAAGCAGATGAAGAGTGCTGAAAACAAAGTACCATAATTTTCTGCCTGAAATTCATTTCTAGTACATTGATTCTGCAAGATAATAAAAATGGCCCGCATGTTGTTTTTTACAAATAAAACAGCCACCAACTGTTTTTAGTTTCTTTTCTAGGTTGCGTGCGAGAACAAGAAAAAGAATTCACATTATTTCCGAAGACTGAAAGCAATTTGCCGACACATCCCGTTGAACAATCACCGTTTAACTGCGACTGTTTACAAATCACGGTTTAATGGGATGATAATATCTCCAGAGTTTTCCACCTAAATGCTCTCTCCAGAGTCCAGATGAAGCAGGCGATTTGCGTTTTTCAATGCCATCTAACTGCATTGACAAATGAATAGTTAACTATACCAACCCACTGATGTGACCTTGTCCTTGAATTTATCTTTCAAACTAACTCACTCCTCTTTCCTCCCTTCCCACCCCCTTATCCAACCAAGTTCACAGCACTCCACAGAGCTCCCGCACAAGATGAACAAATTTCCGGCTTGAAGGTAATTTTTCTTCAGCAAAGTAGAAACAGGTGTAAAACGTTGAGCTTTAATCATGTTTCTGCTAGAATATTTTCACAAAATACGGTAACTTTTCACAATGAAAAAAATAAAAAGTAAGAAAAGAACTGCACGGATTGGAGATCAAAGAAACATTGCACCATGTCTTTATTTTTTAGATAAAATAAAAGACATACCAAACGGGGGGGGGGGGGCACTTTGTTTCGATAAAAAGTCTCAAATGTGCAAAAGGCATAGATTTTCAGACAAAGAGCATAATGCGTAGCGACTTTTGCTAAAGCGGAGAAACTACGCTAAAAGTGCAGTGCTTGGCAGGTCTGACTATATATTCCCATTTTAATTTTCATTTACAATCATACTGCAAATTTCATTGTCTGTAATTTGGAAAATCCCAGTCAATAGAGAGGCATTCTTCCCCTGCCTCCTCATCAGTTCCAGACTACTGCAATAAAGTGAGTCACATGAATTATTTGGTTTCCAAGTGCATACAAAAGTATGTGTTTATAATATACTGTAATCTCTCAAGTATTTAGCAGCATTATGTCTAAAAAATAATGTATATATCTTAATTCAAAAATACTTTATTGCTAAAAAATGCTAACTAGCATCTGAGCCTTTAGCGAGTAGTGGGTCATAATCTTTTTTGCTGATGGAGGGTCTTGCCTCAATGTTGATGGCTGCTGACTGATTATGTTGGTGGTTGCTGAAGATTGGGGTGCCTGTAGCAATTTCTTAAAATAAGACAATAATGAAGTTTGCCATATTGATTGACTTTTACTTTCATGAAAGATTTCTCTGTAACATGCGATGCTATTTGATAGCATTTTACCCACAACAGAACTTCTTTCTAAATTGGAGTCAATCCTCTCAAACCCTGCTGCTACTTTAGCAACTAAGTTCATGTAATATTCTAAATCCTTTGTTGTCATTTCAACAATGTTCACAGCATTTCACCAGGAGTACATTCTATCTCAAGAAACTACTTTCTTTGTTCATCCATAAAAAACAACTTCTCATATGTTACAAGTTTTATCATGAGATTTCAGCAATTCAGGCTCCACTTCTAATTCTAGTTCTCTTGCTATTTCCACCACATCTGCAGTTACTTCCTCCACTGAAGTCTTGAACCACTCAAAGTCATCCACGAGGGTTGGAACCAACTTCTTCCAAACTCCTATTAATGTTGATATTTTGGCCTCCCATGAATCACAAATGTTCTTAATCGCATCTAGAATGGTGAATCCTTTTCAGAAGGTTTTCAATTTACTTTGCTTAGATCTATCAGAGGAATAACTATCTATTGCAGCTATAGCATTACAAAATGTAGTTCTTAAAAAGACTTTAAAGTTGAAATTACTTCCTGATCCATGGGCTTCAGAATGGATGTTATGTTAGCAGGCATGAAGATAGCATTAATCTCATCGTACATCTCCATATCAGAGCTCTTGCATGACCAGATGCATTGTCAATGAGCTATATTTTGAAAGGAATCTTTTTTTTTTTTTTTCTGAGCAGTAGGTCTCAAAAGGGTGGGCTTAAAATATTCAGTAAACCATGTTTTAAACATGTGCTGTTGTACAGGCTATGTTGTTCCATTTATAGAGCACAGGTAGAGTAGATTTAGCATAATTCTTAAGAGCCCCAGGATTTTCAGAATGGTAAATGAGCATTGGCTTTAATTTAAAGTCACCAGCTGCATTAGCCCCTAACAAGAGTCAGCCTGGCCTTTGAAGTCAGGCATTGACTTCTCTCAAGCCATGAAAGTCCTAGATGGCATCTTCTTCTAATATAAGGCTGTTTTGTCTACATTGAAAATCTGATGTTTACTGTTGCCACCTTCATCAATTATGTTAGCTAGATCATTGAACAACTTGCTACAGCTTCAACATCAGAACTTTCTTTTTTTAACCTCATGAACCAACCTCTGCTGGCTTTAAACTTTTCTTCTACAGCTTCCTCACCTCTCTCAACCATCACAGAATTGAAGGGAGCCTTGCTCTAGATTAGGCTTTGGCTTAAGGGAATGTTGTGGCTGATCTGATCTTCTATCCAGACCATAAAACTTTCTCCATATTGGCAATAACAAGGTTCGTACTCTTCCAAGCAAAATAAATTGAAGCACTTTTCAAGGACTTTTAAAACCCGAATTATCATATGTGTGTGTACTGTAGGTCGGTCAGTAGGTAGGTATTTTAGTAAGTTCAGACCATTAATTTTAACTGCGGCCACACCTCCAATGACCTGCCTGTTACCAATTGCCCCATGCAGTTGGTTTATTTTATTAACTTTGAATTGTGCCTCTGTTTTTGAAATAATTTTACTTTGTGGAATATTTTGAAAGGGTATGTTATTTTTGTATTCATCTGCTGGTATGACACTTATTATTTGATTTAACTTTTTATTGTTGATACATTTTTTGATGCAGCCAGGAGATGAAGGGTTCATACATGAAGCACAAGCAATTATTTGAAGTCCCATCCTCTGTCAAGAACACGCCCCTAACTCCAGTAAACAGAAGCCCATCACAATATGCGAATACATTATTCCCCTTATTTTACTCACATGGCTGATGCTTTACTCTCTAGTGATATCATAGCCAAGGTACCAGCTGTCCACATGCTCCCCTGGGTTAAATGCAAGTTCTGCGCTATTTGAGCATGGTGTTTTTATCAGAATTACACAGAAATCTCCTATACATCTTTTTAGCACAAACAATTATTTAACACATGATCTTTCATATCATTACTTAAAGAACAAAACAAAATTTTCAAGTACTATTTATAGAGCCTTAAACTTTTTCAAGTACTTTCAAGGACTTGAAAATGAACTTTTTTTATTCAAGGAGCGTACGAACCATGAACAAGGCTGTTTCGCCTTCTTATCATTCGCATGTTCACTGGAGTAGCACTTTTAATTTCCTTCAAGAACTTTTCCTTTGCATTCACAACTTGGCTAGATGTTTGGCGCAAGAGACCTAGCTTTTGGCCTATCTCTGCTTCCAAACATGCCTTCCTCACTAAGCCTAATCACTTCTACTTTTTGATTTAAAGTGAGAGACATGTGACTCTTCCTTTCACTTCAACACTTGAGTCCATTGTAGGGTTATTAATTGGTTTAATTTCAATATTGTTGTGTCTCAGGGAATAGGGAGGATCATGGAGATGTGGGGGAATGGCCGGTCGGTGGAGCCGTCAGAACACACACACACATTTATCAATTAAATTCAATGTCTTGTATGGTCATGGTTTGTGCGCCCCAAAACAATTATAGGTGTGTTCAAAGCACTTCCTTGACATGTGGTTCAGAATTCTCATCACAGCATTGTTCAGTCCAGTATTTGACACAAACTGACACCCATGAAGTTGCTTTTTCAATTCAGGAAATAGATGGATGTCACACGCCATTAGGTCCTATGAATATGGAGGGTGTGCCATCATTTCTATGCCTAGATCTTGGATACCATGCTGGGTAAGCAAATCACAATATGCAGGGGCATTATCTTGATGCAAAATCTAACCAGTTTGTGCATATTCTAGGCATTTTGGGGAAAAATTTTCCTTCAGAGGACCATTCAGAACTTTAGAATAATAGGCACTGGTAACAGTTTTCACTTGTGGAACAACATGGTCATACACAATTCCCATTTTATCGAAGAAAACCAGATGCATAACCTTCCCTGCACTTGCGAACCTTTGCTTCTTTGGATAGGGGACTCTGTGGGCATTTCCACTGGGTGCTCTGTTGTTTTGTTTCTGGATCGAAACGGTGAAAAAATGTTTAATCATGTGACAACTCGATCCAAAAAGTATGGTTCATGTCGTAGGCGGCACTTCCATTGGTGACAAGTGATAACATGATTTGCCTTGTGTTCATCTGTGAGAAAGTGAGGAATCCACTTTGCAGTGACTTTTCGGTACCCCAACCGGTTTCTCACAATGTCAACTGACATCTGCATCACATTAGCTACCTCCTTAATGATCATTTGGCGGTCTTTGCACAAGAGTACCTCGATGGCATTGACATTAACACCACTGTAATCGATGCCAAAGGCCTATCCAGAGCATGGCGCATCTTCTAAACACACATCACCATTCACAAATTTCTTGTGGCACTCAAACACTCTTGCACAGGACAAAGCATCTTCCTTACAGGCTGTTTTAATCATTTCGTGCAATTCTGTAGCAGTTTTATTCAAATGCATGCACAATTTTATAGCTGTTCTTTACTCCAGTTTTAAATCTGTTCTAGGTTACAGAAACACACCTGAACTCTATGCTGTCTACTACAAGAATGAACTAGTAGAGCGCTGTAATGACGCATCATCATATGACTGACCTTGCAGGTGTTCCGAAATAAATAGCTGCATTTTTCTGCATGGGTTTGTTTTGGCGCTATGATGTCAGTCTCATTACTGTTTGAATGACCTATGTATACTGACATTATTTGTTCCTCTGTTCCATACCACAAACAGTTCTTAGTAAGATATATCATCCTATGTCAGTGGAAAATTTTCCTTCCACATTGACATTTGGTTGATCGCTATCATGGGGAGGATCATTATTTGAATTTTCATTCATAACCATTCTGCATATTTCATTGTCTACTTTTCTGATTAAAAAGACACGTGGATGTTAGTGAAGTTGGAGCTGAATGCCAAGACTGCTGTAAATGGAGACATTTAATACACCACCAGTAAGTAAATTCTAGTTCCATCAGTTAAACATTTATCTGATGGTTTGCCTTTCTTTGAAGAGCTAACCTCTGAATCTCAGAGAAAAGCTTAGTGATATATATGTATGTACGTAAATTTCATTGTCTGTCATTCGGAGAATCCCTGTCAATATTCAGGCACACTTCCACTGTCTCCTCATCTAGTGCCTGAGCTTCAGAACAGGATGGTCTTCTCCTTAGGAGCTTTTCCTGAATCTTATATATTGACATTATTTGATCCTCTGATATGAAACTCCTATGTTCCATACCAGAATCAGTTCTTCAGTAAGGCTTACACAATCCTGTCAATGGAAATTTTTTCTTCCCCACTGACATTTGATTGATCACTATCACTGTGTGTATGCATCATCATTTGAGTTTTCATTTATAACCATACTGCATATTTCATTGTCACTTGGAAAGTTCCTGTCAATACTGAGACACTGTTTCATTGTCGTCTCATCATCCAGTGACTGTGACAGAGCTTCAGGACAAGATAGACCTTTAGCATAGTTCATCAGCTCTCTTACAATTAGTTTCTCACTAGATACCTAAACAGCCAACAAAATCAGGTTCTTGTTCATTCTCACCATCTGAAAATGGTACCAATGGCCACAATTTATGCCATCCATTAATAAAAGTTTCTTTATCAACCTTTTCCCACACTTTTGCAACACTTCACATGGCATCCTTGAAGTTTAAATTCCTTTAAAATTATTTTATTCCAACTCCTTTATTGCACTCTGTCAGCATTTTGTGTAAATCACTCTTATAATGGTAAAGAGGTTGTCTAAAAAATGCACAGTTAAGTGGCAAGTAGACAGCAAACGAATTATCTTTGACAAGATCTGGATCAGGGTGTGCCAAACAAAAATCCAAAATTAGCATAACCTTGGCATCATAAGGAAGTCCAGCTGATGTGCAATGTGCCCTATTATCAGGAACAAAATAGTTTTCAAACCGTTTAAGGCAGATTGGTCTTGTAATCCATGCTCTCTTATTGGATGTAAACGTGACTTGAAAAACTCTACACCTTTGAAAGTGCACGAGTTTCTGCTTTGACTGATAACAAACATTCTTGCTTTGCGTGTCCTTGTGGCATCATGACATGCGAGCACAGTTAATCTTTCTTTCGAGTCTTTAAACCCATTTGGTGCAGTCTCTTACTGTGTTACAAATGTCTTTTGTGGAAAAAAGGAAGTTACATTATACACTTGCTCTGTTGACAGGTGCTCATCAGCAACTAATTAATTAAACTCTTTCAAACAGGCTTTAGCAACATCATAATTGGCAGATGCTTTTTCACCTCGTATGACCAACATACAAAGTTCATTACATCTCTTCAATTTCCCACACCAACCTGAATACTTGCAAGATATTGAGATGCCTAGCTGCTCATGGATTTTTTTTTTTTTTTTGCCTGTGCCATAATGAGGAAATGAGTAACAGGTAACTTTTCACTGCAATGGTGCCAAATCCATTTCGTTAGCACTTTGCCTATGGAAGTAATTTTTGCTTGGCGTAGTGTTTTCCTTTCTGTCATTAACTTTGCTGCATCACTATCACAGTAGAACTTCAACAATTTGTCTTTTTGCTTATGCTTCTTCAAATCATAAATGGTGGTAAACTGATGCCATATTCACTACACGACTTTATGGAGGCACCTTTATCTAGCCACTTTAATAACTTTGTCTTCTATACTGAATGGCACACATCACATCCGATGGCCTTCCTAAGAGCATTTTTGCCACTGTTGTAGATTTATTTAGGTAAAAAAAAAAGGGCTAAATATGCAGGAGAAATAAAAGTGCAAGCCTCACAAAGGAAAAGATTGCAAACCTTACTGAACATTGTTTCTACTAATAACTGCTGTGCTGTACGTAATCCCAAGTTCTGTCCACCCTTGTTCATATTGCCCTCCTAAATTATGAAAACAGATGCCTGTGGTAATGAATTATTTAAATATGTATTTTAAGAATTTGTCGTAAAAATTAAACACTACCAGAAGGTGACACTCGTGGCTACAGGTATTCAGTGCCATTGATCTACGGGGAAGATGTCGTTGCTCTTTCATGTTAGCTTTAGTGTGTCAGTCTCTGGGCCCAGTTATGTGCAACACTCGGATGCGGAGTTACGATCTCACAGCCTCCTGTGTGTGGGAGTCGCCATGCTGTCAGGTCATCTTTCTCTCTGTCTTCACAAGAGCAAGGCATGGGTGCCCGAACCTGTACAAAATTGATAAAACACGCTGAGGAGTTATCAAATATTGTAATCTTTTCGAAAAAGCACATCAAATTTTGAAAGTCTTTTGAAGATAATCTTTCTGTGAACAATGGTGCATGCAAACTAAAAGTTTGAAACCAACCATTACTGTATTTTTCATGACAATGTGCATAACATTTCAGCCAAACTGGGAATTCCACTGACAATCTCCACCATGTGGAGCACAGGGGTTGTACACTTTGGGGGGTTCAAGGACTTTTCAGGACACATAAAAAAAAATTCCAGGATGATTATTACGCTTTACAGTATCATGGTCAAATCACTTTTTAAAAATAATTTCGGTTTTAAGTAATAGAAATGACGAAAGATGTAAATGGATCAGTGATTTTTTACTCATTGCATTTCTTTTTAATGTTTTTAATTGGAGAATTACCCAGTAATACAAAACTGAATCATGGTGGTGCAATTACCACAAGGTCTATCAGAAAATCCTTTCCCACAATCTTAAAATGATTAATTCAATCAGTCATTTCAGCTGTATCACTTATTCTGCACTATCTTCCCATGTAATCAAGTCTATTATTGATAACAATTGAAATTATTGTAAAATAAAGCAAGGGCAGATCCAGAATTTAAGAATAAGGAGGGCACACGTCTAATCAGTTAAAAGAAGAAATACAGTAGGAAACATAATATAAAGTCTATGCCTTGGAAGAAGTGGAAGATTGAGAATAATGGAAAGTTGGAAATAGGCAAAAATATTCTTCATGGAGAAAGCTATGCCAAGGAAAAAGAAGTTTTCAAATATGTCTCCCAGGAGCAGAGATGGGGGGGGTTCAACCTTTACACCCCTAGGAATTATTTGCATTATTCAAAGAGAATAATGCTCCACATCTCTATTGTAGCGAATGGCATACAGTAAAGAAGAATTTTCTCAATAGTTTTAGAAGTGGCAACACAGGTGCAATTTGAAGTACAAAAACACTACCTAGCAACAGAACTGTGAACTACAAAATTCCTGATATACTAGCCTGAAGTGTTCTACAAGGTGAATGGCATCCGGTGTTGAATTTTTTAAATCGCACATGTAGAAGCAGAAATATTGAGAAAACAAATTAAAAATTGGCAACTTCTATTTTAACGGCAAAATTGTGCATTATTTTGGGAAGAAAATACAACCACAGGTTTCCATAAGTTAGTAGTATCTGACCGAAGAAAGTTTTTCAATCGGATTTTTAAGTCTCACAGATATTGCTATAAACGGAAACGTGAACTTACTTCCTTCAGTGGCAGACTTGTGCACTAAGAAAAATTTTATATGATAAACATTTCACGGCGGGAACGCTCTCAAAAAAAAAAAAAAAAAAATTTTTTTTTTTTAAATTGGAACTCTTAAAAGCAGAGGTATCGACAAAAATAAGATACGCATTGACTCCCCCTGGCACAAAAACTATGCATTATTTTAAGAAGAAAGTATTCTCAAAAGGTTTTTCGAGGTGAGCGGTATCAGTTCACAAAATAATTTTTTTCAATCGAGTTTTCAGGAGCTCAGATTTTGCTGCAAATATATGTATCTGATACAGGAAGAATTTTTTAAATCAGACTTTTAGAAGCAGATATATCGAGGAAAATGCAATTTATCTTTATGCTCCCGAGCGGAAAGTCTATGAATTACTTGAAAATTTTGAAAATACATGAAAAACATTTTGCACCCAAAACACTATCCTACAAAGAAAGAATTTTTCAAATTGGACTCTTAGAAGCAGAGATATATGACAAAAAAGAGAAATATATCTACACTCAACCCCTGGTGGAGAAACCATGCAATATTTTAAGAAGAAAATATTCCAGAATGGGTTATCAGCGTGAGTGGTATCGGTCCAAGAGAGAATTTTTTCAATCGAGATTTTAGAAGCTCAGATTTTGCTGCAAGTACCTCAGAAGCAGAAATTAATGCTTACCCCCTCTGGTGGCCAAACCATTCTTTACCAAAAATTAGAAATTATTTCATAGTGAGAAGAATTGGCAGGAAAACACGTGACACACATAACATAAAAAAAAATTCTTGAAATCATCATCACACGCGTAAGTTACGTTGAAAATTATAAGCGGGACGTTTTGGTAGCGACTTCTACCTTCATCAGCCATGGAATGAGACACGTGGTAAAAGTGTCAGTTGTTGCCAGATTTAAAAATCGCTTTCCAAATAATAGTGATGTTAAAAGATGCATCAGTATTGCAGGTGTTAGGGGTAAGGTTAAAAGTGTCAGTTGTTGCCAGATTTCAAAATCGCTTTCCAAATAATAGGGATATTAAAAGGTGCATCAGTATTGCAGGTGTTTGGATCTGGCAACAACTGATGCTTTTACCACGTGTCTCATTCCATGGCTGATGAAGGTAAAAGTCACTACCGAAACGTCCTGCTTATAATTTTCAATGTAACTTACGCATGTGATGACGATTTCAAGAATTCTTTTAATAGAAATTATATGCAAAGCATTTCCTATCAAGAGCTGTATTCGGTTCAGAAAGAATTTTTCGAATCAAAGTTTTAGAAGCTGAGATATCGGGGAAAATGCAATTAATTTTTACGCCCCTGGCGGGAAATCTATGCATGACTTGAAAAAGTGACTATACCTAAAATAGTCGACATAATTGTAATCGAAAGGTAAAATAATTTTTTCAATCAGATGTTTACTAGCAAATATATGGAATAAAATATATTTTGAATTCGATATATTTTGCATTTACGCCCTCTAGCAGCAAACTTGTGCATCGCCTAAAAAATATAAAAAAAATGCAAGGATCATCATCCACACATTTCAAACTTTCCAATGCAAAAAGAATTTTTCAAACCAGACAAATAGTTGCAGAGATATGGTGTCAGATAGGCGGACGGACAGACAAAATGGTAACATAAGCACAATCTTTTTTACAAAAGACATGCTAAAATAGACATTGAAATATATTTTTAAGCACTAATTTCAAAGCTTTTCAACACAGCTTTAAAAAAAAAAAAAAAAAACATTTTTCCAGGATATTCCAGGCCTTGAAAATGTAATCAAGGTTTTCAAGCACCCGTGTGGACCCTGGGAGCAGCATCCACGAAGGCCTGACAGCCAACTGAGTTGCAGGTACTAAAACATGTTATAATAGTACAAATTTTCTTTTTCAGCAAGTTAAATTAAGATTTGGAACTATCTGAATAATTTAGCACCACAGATTTCCGTTTTTCATAATTTAGAATGCAACAGTTTTTTTAACTTTGCACTCATTTCAAATTCATTTGTTCTGGAACACAGCCAATTTTTGGAGCATTCTGGATACTGCTAGATAAAAGATCCCATACTGAACAAGAGTACTTTTTAGTCCCAGCACACATGCACACCATTACCTTCTTGGGACACAGACTGGCCTCTGAAATGGTTAATGACAGCTCAACTTCCTTGCCCCTCTCCATGTTGGTGTACACAATCCATTTCTCATCACCATTCGCTCCAGAAATATATCATTTTCATTCCATTGTTGCAATGAATCGCAAATAAGATATGCTGTCGAGAACCTCATATAAACAAGAAACTAACAAAAGAAAGTTTTTACATGTAAAAAAAAAAAAAAAAAAAAAAGTTCTATCAATGAACCTTCAAAACTCTTAAATAGGATTTTCAACAACTTAATTCAAAAATAATAGACTTACAGAACACATAACAAAAAAATATTTTAATTTAATAACTGGCGAGGAACCTGGCAATGACGCTAAAATTCTTCTTGTGAAAACAAAACCTTAACCGCGATAGTGACAGGAATAAGTGACAACAAAAAGACAGCCTGAAGAAGGAGAAGAGTTTTCTCCGAAAATTTGCAATTTAAATTAAAAAAATTCCTAGTAAAAATTCCCATAAAAGTTATTTTTGATTAGTAATTGGATTAAGAAACTAGGAAGCCAATTCTCAACATGAGCTTTATTCAAAGAATTAGAACAGAGTATGGGTCAGATACTTGGCAAGCAATCAAGAAAGTTCAACATGCTACAATGAAGATGGAAAGATCGATAACTCAAAGACAGTCCCTGAAAAATTGCAAGCTAAATAACTTTATTCCAAATTCATTTAGATTTAGAAAACCATTTAAAGATTTACTTTCAGCCAACTTCGTAAGAACAATAGAGAAAAAAAACTTTAAAACGAAGTATTGAAGCAAAATATAAAAACGTTGCTTATTATCAGAAAATAAAAGTAGAAAATGAAAAGAAATGTTCTGGAATCTTAAGTGATACAGTAAGAGCAGAATTGGAGGACTGGCTAAAAATCGGAATAAAATATATATATATATATATATATATATATATATATTCTATAAAGAAGATACCTCTTCAGTTTTGCTCTTTAGTATATATATATATATATATATATATATATATATATATATATATATATATATATATATCATCATCATTGTCAACCATTATCAATCCACTGCTGGACAAAGGTCTCCCCAAGTTTCCTCCACAACGGTCTGTCTTCTGCCAGTCTCCTCCATGTCACTCCCGCATACTTTCGAATTTCATCCACCCATCTCCCATGTGGTCTTTTTCTGTCCCTTGGAATCCAATTTAAAATTTCGGCTGTCCATCGATGGTCTGCCCTTCTGGCAGTATGTCCAGCCCACTGCCATTTCAGGGATTTAACTCTGATCATTATGTCTTCCACTCTTGTCATTTTTCGGATCCACGAGTTCTTCTTCTTATCTCTCCTGGTTACACCAAGCATGCACTTCTCCATGTTTCTTTGAGTTGTCTGCAGCCTTTGTATGTCTCTTTTAGTTAAGGTCCACGTATCTGCACCATACGTAAGCACTGGAAGGATGCATTGATCAAACACTTTTCTTTTAAGACATAATGGCATATTGCTCTTGAAAATTATGCTGTTTCTTCCAAAAGCTCTCCAGGCAAGTTTTGTACGCCGATTAATTTCTTCATCAATGTGACCCTCACTTGATATCTGCTGTCCAAGATAAACGTACGTGTCTGTTATCTCCAGCTTTTCGCCATCAATTGATAAATCTTCATTTTTTGTAAAAGCATTGATCACCACCACGTACTGAGAGAACTAATTGAAAGAGGAAGGGAATATGAACTTCCATTGTGCATGGCTTTTATCGATTACGAAAAAGCCTTTGATTCAGTGAAACCATCAGCAGTTACAATGGCTCTGAAATCCTGCAGTATTGAAGATGCATACATTAATATTATTAATAACATCTATGAAAATGCAAGTGCAAAGATTCGGCTGTTTGAAAGTACAACACACATAAAAATTGGAAAGGGAGTGAGACAAGGTGACACCATATCTCCGAAGCTCTTTAATGCCACATTGGAAAATATCTTTCAATCACTGAACTGGGAAAACAAAGGAATAAAGATTAATGGAGATTATCTAACCCACCTTCGTTTTGCTGATGACGTAGTCATTTTTGCAACTACCCCATCAGAGCTGCAGAGTATGGTCCAGGAACTTGCTGACAAGAGTAAAAAAGTGGGATTAAAAATGAACTGAACTTTCAGAAGACAAAAGTGATATATATATTTTAATTCCGATTTTTAACCTTAAAGAAAAGAAATTTTTTTAAGAAAAACTATTCCAGTAAAAACAAAGAAACAGCCGTTCTTAGTCATGTAAAGGCCAACACTGCTACTGGAGTTAGCAAAAAAATTGTTACAAGTGATAAATAAAGGAAGTAATTTCAATCTATCCAAGGAAAAAATAAATACAAAAAAATTGGTAATTGAATTGGAAAGCATCTGCAGCACTTTAGAAAAAGAAGACCAAATTAAAGCAGACCTCCTCAGAAAAGATTACCACAATAGCCTTACAAAATTCCAGAAGCAAGTAAAGAAACCTCAAAAAAAAAAAAAAAAAAAAAAATTTAGAACAGTCAATTAAAAGCTCTTAAAGATTTCAGAAAAAATGAAAGAGTAATTGCTGTGAAAAAAGACAAAAGTAAGTTGATTACTATTATGGATAAGACAGATTATCAAGAAAAGATGGAAGAAGAACTAAAAAGCCTATGTATGAAGAAGTAAAAGAAAACCCACTACCAGATTTGATTAAAAAGTCTCGAAACTTATTTCACTTCAAAAAAAGAAAAACTAGCTTCCAGAAAACTATAAACAATTCTCAAAATTACAGTTCAGATTACCTCAAATATATGGAATAGTGAAACTGCATAAAGAACACCAACCAATTGGACCAATAATTGACTCAAAAAAAAAAAAAAAAAGACTATATTCTTTCAAATCTAAACTACTTTTTAAATCTAATAATTAATGACTTCATGGCTTCCTCTTATTATTGGGTTGTCGGAAAAGTCATGACGTATTTTGGCACCCAACGGCGGTTGGGCGGATTTGGAAGTACTAGAGGCATGCGCTCTGTTATCGCTAAGGCATTCGACAGGTGCCAGTTCTAGCTGCAGTCTAAAAGGAATAGTGAGCGATTTGGTTGATTTGCGGAGATTTGACATCAAGTTGAAGATGGAAGACCAAACTGTGCATTTTCTCCATATTTTACTGTTTTACTTCCGTAAAGGGAAGAACGCGCATCAAGCTTGTGAAAAGTTGCGTAAAGTGTACGGTGATAATGCTCTACAAGCACGTCAGCGCCAGCGGTGGTTTGCAAAATTCCGTGCTGGTGATTTTGACTTCAACGATGCTCCTCGGTCGGGGAGGCACACCGATGTGGATGACTACCAAATCAAGGCACTGATCGAGTCAAACCCACATTACATGACACGAGGGATTGCAGACACATCCATCATTCAAGCGTTCACGACCACCTGAAGAAGCTGAGATACGTAAGCAAGCTCGATGTGTGGGTTCCTCTTGAACTCAAAGAAGATCAATTGACGGGGCGTATAAACATCTGTGATACGCTCATTAAACGTGAGGAAAACGATCCTTTTTTGAAGCAACTGATAACGAAAAGTGGATTGTGTACAACAATGTGCTGCGCAAACAGTCTTGGTCCCGACGTGCTGCTTTACCTCAAACAGCATCCAAGGCAGACATTCATTGGCGGAAAGTTCTGGTCTCAGTGTGGTGGAATTTTAAAGGTGTCATGTTTTTTCAAGCTCCTACCACGGAACCAAACAATCAATTTGAATGTGTACTGTCAGCAATTGGACAGTTTGAACGAATCCATCATCCAGAAACGTCCAGAGTTCGTTCATCGTAAAGGTGTTGTGTTCCATCACGACAACGCGAGACCACACACAAGTTTGATCACCCGCCAAAAATTACACTGGTCGGCAAATTTTTTTTTTTTTTTAAGCCCTGACACCATTCCTGCTGATTCTTATGTAAAACGACCTCCTGAAGCCGAATATGACCCCCGTTTTCCCCCATCACCCACCGTTTTTGGGGGAGGCCCCCCCACCTAATTTTATCACTTTCCGATAATTTGGAGGGATGAAAAGGATAATTTCAGCCTTTACATTTCTTCTGAGGGGCTACAGAGGTGAAAAGTTATAAAACATGAACATCTGTAGGAAGGATATAGATTGGGGGGATTTGCCCCCCAAATTGTAAAGAAATCATTAAAAATGATCGATTTTTTATGATTTTGTTATCAATTTTCGGTAATATGTTATGGACATGAATTTTATTTGGAAGGGTGAAAAGGATTATTTATTTTAGCTGTAAAGAATATTATATAAAAAGAAAAATACAAATGTAAAGTGTAATAAATAAATAAGATAAGTACCTTCATTTGGTGCTTGCTTTCCTTTTGTACCCTGTGGTAGAAATTTCTCGTACCAAACACCAGCAGTACTCTGCTAACATGCTCGTATTCCACTTCCCTGAAAATCTCCTCTCGATCTTATTGATGTCTTGATGGAATCATTCCCTGTGTTCATCGGAAACTGCTCCTAAATTTTCAGGGAAGAAGTCCAGGTGTGAGTGCAGGAAATGCACTTTAAGAGACATGTTACACCCCATGGCCTTGTACACTGACAGCGATTCCTCGACATGAGCGGCATAACCATCACTTTTTTTGTTACCCAAAAGTTCTTACACATGTTTTGGAATGCAAGCCAAGCTCTTTTTTCTTTTCGATTCAGGTGTTCAATAAACGTCGAATCTTTGAAAAGTTGTCTAATCTGGGGGCCCACGAAAACTCCTTCCTTGATTTTAGTCTCACTAAGACGAGGAAATTTATTTTTCAAAAATTGAAATGCATCACTTGTCTTGTCCATTGCTTTCACAAACTGTTTGATAAATCCCAGTTTGATGTGCAAAGGCGGCAAGTAAATATTTTCCTTCAGGACCAGAGGATCATGAACGACATTTTTCTGACCGGGAGTAAAACTTTCTCGCAGAGGCAAGTTCCGTACGATGTACTGTTTGTCTCGTGCTCGGCTGTCCCATTCGCATAGGAAGCAGCAGTATTTTGTGAAGCCTGATTGCAGGCCCGTGAGTACAGCAACAACTTTTAAGTCAGCGCAAATTTTCCAATTATAATCATGATAACAGATTTTAACAAGGATTCGGTTGATGTTTTCGTACGTCTCCTTCATATCCACAGAGTATGCACCGGGACTGATGGTAACTCATTCCCATTGGCCAACAGGACAACTTTCAAGCTTGTCTTTGACGAGTCTATAAACAGTCGCCTTTGTCTGGGTCACATGTCATCTTCAGTTCTATCATCAATGCATTTGAATTAGGGCAGAACACTAAGCCTTCATCTTCCGAAAAAGTAATTGCAGGGTTGACTGTCTGGTCCTGTAAGAAGAGATTTTTACGCCCTTTTCTAAGAGATTCCACTGCTGAAGTCGAGATCCAAGAAGTTGAGATTTAGTCTTAGGTAACTCCAAATCTCTGACGAGATCATTCAATTCCGTCTGAGTAACGAGGTGAGGTTTTCAATGAGCTGAATCAGCAGAACACTCTTCATCATCGGTGGACGTATCATGTGATGGTCCAAGCTGTGGCTCAAAGTATGTCACATCCGTTTCTGGCTCTAGAGTATAGGATTTTGGGGGCACTGGGATCGGCAATGACTCGTTGTGAGGAACTGGTCTTAGAGCTGAAGGGATATTAGGATACTGAATTCTATGCTTACTTTTGCTGCTAAATAACCCGACGATGGAAGTCATACAAAAGTAACAATCAGTGAGATGACAGCGAGGTTCGCGCCAAACCATGGGCACAGCAAATGGCATTGATTTACGGATACCTTTGAGCCATTTGGTCAAGCTACTGTGATAAGTAGTGCAGCAAACTGTGGGAGCCCAATTCTTGTCCTGATCGCCAACTTTGCAATCAAAGTAAAATTTATAAGCAGTTTTAAGAAGCGGAGAAAGGGGTTTTCGTTGCGCTTTAAAAGTCTATTCCCCGCAAACATAGCAGAATCTATCGGGATGATTTATACACTCGCGTGGCATAATTAAACAGTAAATAAATGCTCTATATTAATCACAAATTACACTCACGTACTGCAATTCACTTGGAAAAGGCCAGTGTAAACAAATTTCTACCGTTTGACACAATTTAAACAACTTGGAAACACAGAATCCCCGCCTAGAACACCGACAAGTAGACTCAACGATCGCTACAGATCAACTGAGGGAAGATAATGCTTACAGTGCAGGATTATCGTGATAAGAGCAATGCAAGTTTGACCTTGTCAAAGCCCGTGCAAACCTGTGCGCGATTCCCATGGACACCTGTTCGCGCGAGGTATTGAGAGAGCCAGCGTGGTAGAGTGAATGTTCCGAATTGTTGCTATATATTTTTATTACTGTTGCTATATAATTTTATTATTTGCGTTTTTTTGGGGGGAGCATGAGAGGGGCTGGAAGCTGGAATATGTAGCAAATAAGTGAAAAAAAAAGTGCCAAAAAACCGGAAAAATCAATCATTTGTAATGATTTCTTTACAATTTGGGGAGGGGGAATTCCCCAAACTTATCTCCTTGATACAGATGTTCATGTTTTATAACTTTTCACCTCTGTAGCCCCTCAGAAGAAATGTAAAGGCTGATATAATCCTTTTCAGCCCTCCAAATTATCGGAAAGTGATAAAATTAGGTGGGGGGGGCTCCCCGAAAACGGTGGGTGATGGGGGAAAACAGGAGTCATTCGGATTCAGGAGGTCATTTTACATAAGAATCAGCAGGAATGGTGTCAGGGCCGATTTTCATGCCGACCAGTGTTATTGGAGCTTGGGTGGGTTGTGTTGCACCACCCAGCATACTGGCCTGACTTTGTGCCGGCGACTTCCACTTGTTTTGCTCTCTTCAACAGCCTTTGCGTGGTATAACGTTCAATTCAGATGAGGCTGAAAATCAGCACCACCTTGTACAGTTTTTCGCCACAAAAGACAGGTCCTTCTATGAACGAGACATTCTGCAGTTCACTGAAAGATGGCAAAAGGTTATCGAACAAAACGGGTATTATATCATTGATTGATCTTTGTTCTTTCTATTAATAAATGACCTTTGCAAAACATGGCTAAAATACATCCTGACTTTTCCGACAACCCAATACTTTCAGTATCATAAATATTTAACGGGAATTATCGAGGATAAATTTATTAAGGTACACTACCTCTCAAATTTTCGATCTGTACACAAGATCATCGTTAGGAGTTATTGCATCTTATTTCTTCCACAGGTCTGGTGACCAAGCCTGAGGGATTTTCCATCCAGCATGGTCATTGATGTTGCCACCTTTTTGTCTTGTAAATTTCCAGGGATTCCTCTAATTTCCGGACAATTGCGTGGGATTGATGTTTGATCACTTTCACTTTTAAGGAGTCTCAGTCCATTTTGTGGCCAGTTCGTTGTATGTGCCTGTCTAATCCTGTTTTATTTTAGATGTTTCTTATTGCTGCTTTGTGTCCTGTTTTTCCTATATATGGTAATCCACATGGACACTTGATTTTATAAATGACTCCTTCCTGGAGTAAAGTATTTTCTTCTTTTTGTTTTAGGGATGGTAAGTATTTTTTTAATTTTGTTATTTAAACCTGGAGCTAACCTAATTTTATATTTAGTGCTGATTTTCTTTAGTTTTTCAAACAGTCCCTTGTGGTAAGTGACTCTTCTTGTGAATAAATATTCAATTTTCTCTTTTTTTTTTTTGTCTGTAATGCCAGTTCTGTTCCTAGTAGGATTTTCTTCCAGTAGTTCACGAATTTCTTTTGAAGGGTAATAGTTTTCTAATAAGATTGATTTTAACTTATTTTTATGTTTTTCCTTAGCTTCCGAAACCGCACCTTCAAAATCTTTTAAAAGACCCACCTAACTTGATTAAAAATTCAATGCAGCTAAAAGAAAAATTAGAACTTCTTCCTAAATTAGATTCTCCTATTATGGGTAGTTTAGACATAGTGTATACTCACATCAATATACATCAACTTATAGACTTTAATTGCGGAAGACTTGGCAGACCAAATAGTTTTTCACAACAAAGATAGAAACATATTAGTTGGAATTTTGAAATGCTTACCTTCTCTTTGCAGAACTACTTTCAATTTGAGGAAAAAAAATTCATTCAAAAATCTGGTCTAGTAGCTATGGGTTCCCCACTCTTAGCTAACTATTATGCGGGAAAACTTGAAGAAAAGATACTAGTACAACCCACATACTTCTGCCTTACAGTAGATACAGGGATGACATCTTATTTATAATAGATAGCTCAGAAATTGTTCCAGAAAGACATCTAGACTCATTCAATGAATTAGATAATTCCCTTAAGTTCACTATTGAACTTCAAAAAGAAAGAAGAATCAACTTCTTGGATATTACTATCTATTATGAAGATGAAAAATTCCTCACTAGTTGGTATAAAAAACCAATGAATACTAATAGACTATTGGATTTCAATTCCAATCATCCAGTTTCTATTAAGAAAATGTAGCAAGTCAGTTTTTAGAAAAAAATAGTAATATAGTTTCTACAACAGATAAGAAAGAAGCCCATAAAGGAAAACTTAAAGTCATACTTGCAGAAAATAACTATCCTAAAGAAGAAATTGAGAAGATTCTGAATTTTAATGGTACTAAGAACCCGCAAAAGCAACAAGCAAAATTCACTAAAAAAATTTCTTATCACAAAGGTTTATTTGAGTCCTTAAAGAGAATTAGTAAGAAGTACAATATTAAGCTAGCTCCAAGTTTAGAGAACAAAGTAAAAAAATTTTTCCCTAAAATAGTTCAAAAAGAAGAAAATATTTTTAAAATGCAAGGTGAAGTCTTTGAAGTAAAATGTAGTTGTGGACTATCTCACATTCACCACTTTCAAACCACCCGAAGCAGGCGAGCATCAAGCGATGAAAATTTAACGAACAGAACAATGCAGGGAAGCATATTAATGACAGACTCCTTGTCGGCTTCGGGTGGTTGGAAAATGGCGATTGTTGTTCTTCTTCTCGTTTTCCTTTTTTTTTCTTTTTTTTTTTTTTTTCTATGTTCAAAATTTGCTTTTATGTTTCACATTTTCATATATATATATATAGGGATGATTCCTAAAGGATTGGAACAACACTACAATGATCCTGCTACATAAAAAAGGTGACATTGAGGATCTCAGGAACTACAGACCTATCAGCCTCCTATCAGTGGTTTATAAAATCTTCACTAAAGTTCTTTCACACCGCTTGAAGGTAACACTGGACATGGCTCAACCGAGAGAACAAGCTGGATTCAGGAGTGGCTACAGCACAATAGATCATATCCACGTACTGAGAGAACTAATTGAAAGAGCAAGGGAATATGAACTTCCATTGTGCATGGCTTTTATCGATTATGAAAAAGCCTTTGATTCGGTGAAACCATCAGCAGTTACAATGGCTCTGAAAACCTGCGGTATTGAAGATGCATACATTAATATTATTAATAACATCTATGAAAATGCAAGTGCAAAGATTAGGCTGTTTGAAAATACAACACACGTAAAAATTGGAAAGGGAGTGAGACAAGGTGATACTCTATCTCCGAAGCTCTTTAATGCCACATTGGAAAATGTCTTTCAAATCACTGAACTGGGAAAACAAAGGGATAAAGATTAATGGAGATTATCTAACCCACCTTCGTTTTGCTGATGACATAGTCATTTTTGCACCTACCCCATCAGAGCTGCAGAGTATGATCCAGGAACTTGCTGACAAGAGTAAAGAAGTGGGATTAAAAATGAACTTTCAGAAGACAAAAGTGATGTTCAATGCTTTTACAAGAAATGAAGATTTATCGATTGATGGAGAAAAGCTGGAGAAAAGCTGGAGATAACACACATGCACGTTTATCTTGGACAGCAGATATCAAGTGAGGGTCACATTGACGAAGAAATTAATCGGCGTACAAAACTTGCCTGGAGAGCTTTTGGAAGAAACAGCATAATTTTCAAGAGCAATATGCCATTATGTCTTAAAAGAAAAGTGTTTGATCAATGCATCCTTCCAGTGCTTACGTATGGTGCAGAGACGTGGACCTTAACTAAAAGAGACATACAAAAGCTGCAGACAACGGAGAGGTGCATGGAGCAGGTGCATGCTTGGTGTAACCAGGTGGAGAGGTGCATGCTTGGTGTAAGCAGCATGGAGAGGTGCATGCTTGGTGTAACCAGGTGAGATAAGAAGAGGAACTCGTGGATCCGAAAAATGACAAGAGTGGAAGACATCATGATCAGAGTTAAATCCCTGAAATGGCAATGGGCTGGACATACTGCCAGAAGGACAGACCATCGATGCACAGCCGAAATTTTAGATTGGATTCCAAGGGACAGGAAAAGACCCAGAAGAAGACCACATGAAGATGGGTGGATGAAATTCGAAAGTATGCGGGAGTGACATGGAGGAGACTGGCAGAAGACAGACTGTTGTGGAGGAAACTTGGGGAGACCTTCATCCAGCAGTGGATTGATAATGGTTGACGATGATGATGGTGATATATGTATACACACTACAAAAAGCAAAACTCCAAGGAAACTTTAAAAAAATAATAATAATAATAAAAAAAATCGGGAGCAAAACAAAACAAACAACTCCCGAGAACGAGCAAACGAAAAGCTCTAATTACCCCAATCATCCGTGGCAACCTCGCTCCAAACAAGAGCAAACAAATGAACAGACAAACGCAGGGAAGCAGATCAATGACTGATTCTCCAACGGCTTCGTCGAGGGCAAGCATTAAGAAAATCACTTATTTATCTACTGAGACCATGGAAGTGTGGGTTTCTGCTATTTTAGTTTGATATAAGGACAAATTAAGTTTATTGTTAAAATCTACCAAATTTTAATTTTGTCAGATATAATAGGGACTCCCAAACCAATAACCCACAAACTAAAACACATTGCTCGACCTCACACCGACGATCGAGAGAATCTCTGCAATAAACTCTAAAGAAGTATGATGAATACCCCCCCCCCCCCCCCAAAATAATCCCAAAGAGAAGCAATACTGAAAGAGTGTAAGAACCAACCCAATGAAGAGGTGATGAAATAGAGTAAATTTTTTTCACATGAAAAATTGAATAAAAAAATTAATTAATACTAAATTTAAACAAAGATCAAAGAGTACCTTTCAAAATTGCAAATTTAAAACAAAAGATTTAAGAAACGAATTAACAAACAGTGCATTTTTAACACTGCACAGCTGGAGCATTAGAGATTGAACTCAAAATCCTAGCCACATATAATCAAGGGAAATGCCCAAGACACTAACAAAATTATTTCAAAAAGTTTGTTTTAGAACACACCAATAAGTAATGAAAATTTTCTTTTACCAAAAACGTAAACACAACATAGCAATAAAAATAAAAAATTATATTATAGTTAATGCATCTTATTACTAATACAGAGTTAATTATTTACAAAATATTGCTCAAATCATTGAAGCTACTGGATGGCCCTAGGCCTAAGATCAAACAACTTGTAGCTAATTTCTTGTTACAAGCTCCAAAGAGACCTAAAAGCGCAGACCAGATATCCTGCGGAAGAAACGCCAACACAAGCCAAAATAACATGCTATTCAATAGTGATGAATAACTCATAAGATTAGAATATAAAATAAAAATTCATATACAGTTGCAAATCCCGAGAGTGAACCCAAATGACCGAGTTGCATGTTTCGAAAGGCAAGGTAAATGCCCAATACCCACAGCAAAAAAAAATAAAAATAAAATAAAATTAAAAAAAAAAAAAGTTTAATACCAAAGTGCTAGTCACAGAGAAGCAAATTATATATTTCCTTTTATTGATTTTTGCTATATATATATATATATATATATATATAATTTTTTGTTCTGTAATATTTTCATATATATATCTTTTTCCCCACACATTAAAAAAAACTGAAATGCCTGGCAATCACACAAAAATGACTACTTGTAAAGAGTATGCCTAGGATTTACTTAAAAAAAAAAAAGGAATTTCTTTTTTTTATACAATGGATTTTGTGTTCATGATTTAATACTGATCCCATTTAACACACAAAACTGCTTTAAAACTGTAAGACATATATTTGCGTAGGTCCTGTCAACTTACTTATCGCAGTCATGTTAATTAAATGGCAGTTCAGATTTTTTTTTTTGGTTGCAATTCCTTAAGAAACATAGCTACAGCTTAAATATACATAATATCTAAGGTATTGTTTACCTGATATTGTCAAAGTATTTCGCACTTGTTGCTCTGTGAGGCATGTGCTCCAGGCCCGAGGTCTTTTTTTTATGTTACAGGTTTTTGGTTAGTTATTTTTTTTTTTTTAGAAATAAAACAATTAGGTTATACATTTTTAGTTCAACATTCATTCATTCGCACAATCAAACATTTTAAATTTATTATTAATTAAAATATTGTAGTAGAAAAAGTTATACTCATCGGGTCAGGAGACGTCTTACAAGGGATTCTTCGTCATGTTGTTATGGCGAGCGCTTTCGGTATTGTCATAATACCATCGTTGGACCTCTACTTCCACATGAGGGTTCCTCGCATGTGTGTAGTTGCTGGAGTTGCATGTCGGGAATCGAAGGGAAGGTTTGCGGTCTGTATATGTTAACCGATTGATTCTCGTGTGTCGCCATCTATCGGAAGAAGAAACAATCACCTAACACATACAGGCCGCAAACCTTCCCTTTGATTCCCGACATGCAAATCCAGCGACTACACACGCGCGAGGAACCCTCTTGTGAAAGTAGAGGCCTGACGATGGTATTATTACAATACCAAAAGCGCTCGCCGTAACGTGTCGAAGAACCCCTTGTGAGACGTCTCCTGACCCGATGAGTATAAATTTTTCTACTACAATCTTTTAATTAATAGTAAATTTAAAATGTTTGATTGTGCAAATGAATGAATGTTGACCTGAAAATGTATATAACCTAATTGTTTTATTTCTAAATTAAAAAAAAATTAACTAACCAAAAACCAGTAACATAAAAGACCTCTCAGGCCGGGAGCATGTGCCTCACAGAGCATCAAACGTGCGAAATACTTTGACTATATCAGGTAAACAATACCTTAGATATTATGTATATTTAATCTAAAGCATGTTTATAACATAAGACAACCCTTAAGGTTTCCTCATGAATTGCATATTTCGTAATTAGCTACAGCTTTTGAATGTCTTACCATAGTGTTAGAGAATATTTCTTTCCTCAAATTCAGAATTTAAATTGGTTAAGCTTCTGCAGAGACCTGTGCTAAAACTAATTGACAGGTCCATCATTTGTTGTCACTTCCAGTCAAAAATTAACATAAACAATATATATAATCCCAATTTTCAAACATTTCACTTCAGCAATATATTAGATGAAAAAAGGGAAATAAGAAATACAGATTAATGACACTAAATGAAACAACAATGTAAGTACTATGGATGAATAGCTCAACTTGCTGCCTCCAATCTATAGATTTGGTAACCCATAGAAGTTCTTGGATTTATCTTTTAGAGAGGCACTCAATTTTGAAGAAATTTACCAATTAATTTCACCCTTTACAGCAACTTTTAGTATTTTCTGCATTGGTGATACCAAAAATTATTTTTTAGCCAATGGAATTGAGTTTGATTTTGCGTTGACATCAACTTCCAACAAGATGTCACAAAGCTATGCTACAAGCTAAACTCCTTTGGTGCAGGGTTATCTCTTTAGGGAGCAGATGATTCCATAGCTATAATTTCACAGCAAATTCTGTTAGCTGCTCTTGAATTGGTTAACAAAATTTTCAAACTTTATGCCAGGAAATGACACATACCTGACACCACTCCATATTGTTTCGTTTGAATTCATGATGGGGGTGACAATAATTTGCATTCCCTGCTATTGTAAAGAGTTACCACATCTCATTCTAACATGATAGTGTGGAACTAGAACTGTATTTTTCACACCTGCTTTAGATAAGATTCAACATTTTAATTTTACATCTGTGTTTTTTTCATAAATAACATAGTTTTACATTCAGACTGCATATTTAAATACCCTGTCTTTGCTGGAGCTATCACCATTTCAGTTGCCCATAAACTTGTTTTGACTGCAAAATGAGAAGCAGTAGTACCACTTTTTGAACTGCAGTTATGCTTAAAATGCACATTTTCTCATTGAATAGTTATATTTTGCTACACCAAGGAACAAAGCACACATTTTCCCTTTTATTTAACATAAAATTAAAGAAAACTGGATCTTACCCATTCCATTACCATCTTTTACAATTCATAGTTATTTTCTCTGCACACTGAGCACACAGAACCTTTTTCGAACTTTAATCGTGTGTTAAACAAAAGCAAATGTGTAAGCGCTTGCTCTGTTTCTTGATAAAGTGATAAAAGAATGGAAAAACATGTATTTTAAGAAAAATTAATTTTAAGAAAAATTAAATTTCAAAGATTGCACCACCACTGCCTGTTCTGCCATGAAAATAACTTGATGGGTCAAGGAAATGGAGTTGGCTCTAGCACCATATAAATTAAATAACTGAACGTAAAATTTTGTTTCACTAAAAAAAAAAAAAAAAAAAAAAACCACCAAGGAATAAAAAAACACACATTTTGTTTGGAAAAATAATTACAAAATATGAAGCCATTTCTTGCTTCATTTCCTTTCATGCACAACACAGATCTTTTTGTGAAACATTCTAGGAAAGAAATAATCATGTTACTCCCTGTGCCTGCGACTTGATGTGACAACACAATGGGCTATAATAAGCTAGCAGGGGGCTGGATGAGGCTCACCCCCCCCCCCCGGAGATGGACGTTGCTGTAAATTCTCTGTACTTTTATTTTCAGTAGTAGTTTATAAAAACTACTTGTGTTCATAAATACCTTTGTGTGTCGTGTCTTTCATACACGTTTTACCTAATTTTGTTGACTATGTCATACTGGACAGGAGCAGTGTCATTGTTTGGGTCTTCATTGGTAGTGGCTATTGCATTGTTTTGGTTACTGCTCGTCTCTTGGAGTAGTGCTAAGGTTTGTTATTCGTTAATGACAGGCTATTAATTTTACAATTTTGTTTTATAGTGAAAATATATTAATTCACTTGCATTTCACACTTTGTAAAGTTTCGATGTTTTCATATTTTTAAGTTAAACGGTGCGGTGGTTGGCACTGATGGGGACTCAATGGATCAGGATTAAAACAGCGGTTTTCATGGGGGTTTGTCTACGGCTGGTGGCACATCGCAAACTGGTTGTGACATGGCGTGATGGTATGTCATCACTAATGACTACTACTTTGGCAATACTGTAATAGTCACATCACATAGTTCTGGATTGATATGTCATTGAACCAACACGTGATTTTTTTTTTTTTTTTTTTTTTTTTTTGTGCATTTTGCTGTTAACTACCAGATGATTAACCTAGTTCATTCCAATTTTTTTTTTTTGTATCTCATTGATGAATTATTTTGCTGTTAACTACCAGATGATTAACCTAGTTCATTCCAATTTTTTTTTTTTTTTTGTATCTCATTGATGCAATATCCCCGGTGTTTATATCGATTTATGATTCCCACTTTTCCTTCATATTTGTTTTTGATAATTTTTTTTGCTACTTTTTATGTTCATTTGTTGTTGTTTTTTACCAGTAATTGAATGCAGTGTGAATATTATTCATTACAAAATTTCAATGACCTATTAACGACTTATTCACTTAATAGCCTAAAATTAATCCATATCAATGCTAGATCACTAATTAAGAAAATTACCTTATTGGAATCTCTGAGACAAATTATTTTA
Organism: Macrothele yani; assembly: GCA_039090855.1. NCBI lineage: Eukaryota > Metazoa > Arthropoda > Arachnida > Araneae > Macrothelidae > Macrothele > Macrothele yani. The sequence goes on from CM077023.1 coordinate 140,738,239, forward strand.
TCTTTGAGACTTGGTTTCCTACACATTGTTACTCATTGCAAATTACTAACTACAAAAATTTCCACTTAAACAGAACTTACTCAACTAGTGGGGAAGTTGCGATTTTTGTAAAAGATATTTATAATGATTTTTCAATGATTCCAAATTTCACAGTATTGAATCAAAATGCCGAAATTCTAACTATTCATAACCAATTTTATATAATTATTGTTTAACCCAATTCAGACCTTACAGCTTTTCTATCATTACTTACTGAATTACTTAACTACTCTAACCTTTCAAAGAAAAAAACGTTTCTTATGGGGGATATGAATGTCGACTTATTACAAAACACCAATCACTCTTTTCAACTTTTACAATCACTTAATGCTTCTGGACACAAAAATATGATTTCAGTCCCAACTCGTATAACCTCCACCACACAGACATTGATTGATCTCTCTATCACACACGTATTAATTGAGACTACTATTGCAGGGGCCTTAGAGTATGATTTTAGTGACCACCTCCCTATATTTACAATTTACCCTTTAAAACACCAAGCTACAACACCTGAAGACTACTACATTTTTAGAAAAATTAATAATACAAATATGGAAAGTTTTAAATTTCAATTAGAAAACATTAACTGGAGCACTATTTTGGTTCATGGCTCTGCAAACAAAAATTATGAGTCATCACAACAATTAACACAACTTTATAATAAATCTTTTCCAAAAATTCTAAACAAAATAAACTGAAAAGAAAATTTTGTAAGCCATGGATTACCAATGCTCTATTAAAAAGAATAAACAAACAAACAAAAAAAAGCTCTTTTCGAAATTTATAAAAAGTAAATCAAGTCCACAGGACTTCCAAAATTTTAAATTTTTTTCGTAATAAACTAAACAGTGATATTCAGTATACTAAGCTTAACTACTATCTCGGCATTTTTTCACATAACTCTTCAAAACTAACATGGAAACATTTAAACTTGCTAATGGGTAAAGATACAGATTTAACGGTTCCTCAGTACTTAACAGATTTCAATAACTTTAAGCTTAGAGACAAACAAGATATTACAAATGAATTAAATGAACATTTTACCTTATTTCCACAAACATTAAATAATAATTTAACTACCCCAAAAATGTCATTCACTAATTACCTAGGAAGCACTCACAGGTCTAATAATTTTTATCTTACTGAAATTACTGAAACAGAACTATTAGAAGAACTTAACCACATAAATTCCAGGTCTGGCCCTGGATATGATGATCTTCAACCATTTATTATAAAAAATGTCACTAATCTTATTCTTGATCTTCTATTGTTTGTATTTAATGATATATTCCAATCTGGTGAATTTCATGATCTACTTAAAATCACAAAAATAATCCCAAAATACAAATCTGGATCAATAAACGATGCAAACAACTACCACCCTATAGCCAATTTATCAATTTTTGCTAAAATTTTGGAGAGATTGATCTCGTACATTCATAATTTAAACATTATCCATCCAAATCAGCATGGTTTTTAATCTGGAAAGTCAACAGAATCAGCCTTATTATACCTACAACAAACAGTCCAACATAATTTTGAACTCAACTTATATACCATCGCATTGTTTTTAGACCTATCCAAAGCTTTTGATACCATAAATCATAATATCTTACTATACAAATTACACACTATAGGAACAATGAACATTCTCTTTTTAAAAGTTATTTATCAGGTAGGCAACAATATACACAAATTAAGCATAATCAATCCACTCTTTAATTCATACCAACTGGTGTTCCACAGGGTTCAATTTTGGGACCTGTACTTTTCAGTATATATATTAATTATATCTCATGTGATTCTATCATAAAGTTCAAATACCATTACGTGACCACAAGGTTCTTCAGGAAGACGCTTTGACGTCTGTAAGTTCTGTTTTACACGTTCTGTAAAGTGGATACAGTCTGTGGTGGTGCATTAACTTATTCAATTAAAATATAAATCGGTTAAAAGTCCTAAAAATGTTACTCACAGAAGTGCGTGTTTAGTCCGACGTCAGTAGTTATTGAGAGTTTTTTTGTCCGAAGTTGTATCTTGCTTCAATATGGTCAGTTGTTAGGGTTAGCTCGAGAGCCATTTCGTCATAAGTTGTACCCTACTTCGGTTATGTCCAGATGTTAAGGTTAACTCCGTTCTGGCTGTGTCGACATCATATTGAATGGGTAAAGGTTTCCAGATAATAATAATTAAAGATTCTTGAGTTAAGAATTACTATTTACATACCACTTGCAGTTCCACGTCGTACTTGGCCATTAGGGCTATCTCGTCGATGCTGCACTCTCGTAGAATTGCTGAGAAAGTCTTCAAAGTTAGGTCAGGTTCATAAAAAATTTAAAAGCTTTAAAAGATTCCAGATAAAATCGTTATATACACCACCTCATACCGTCCACAGTCTCAATCGCCGGACGCGCGTTTCACCTAGGCTCTACCCTGGCATTTTCAACGGAGACTTCACACCCTCTATCGAAGTCTGCTATCTGAAAGTCTTGTGTCCACAGTGCGCATGTTCCTCATGTAACCCTTAAAAGAAGTACTGTTGAGGGGAGAGGATGTGGGTAACAGCTAAATAGAGGGAAAATCAAAAAGTAAACGCAACATACCCTTTAATAGCGGCAACTGTGAGCAAATGAACATAGCGGTTATCTCACTTCTCCACATAGTATCCCTGCAGGTCGATGCAAGTCTTGTGTTATTCCACTAGCTTCTTCATTTCCTGGGAGAAGCTTTTCGGCTGCTCCCGAATCCAGGTCTGCACTGCTCCCTTAACCTCATCATCAGAGGTGAACCTGCAACAGCACAGAGCCTCTTTAAAGTGGACCAAAAACGTGATAATAACATGGTTCCAGATCAGGGCTGTGAAAGACGTTCAAACCGCAGTTGTTGCATTCCCTCCACTGTTGTGGCCACTACGTGTGGACGTTAATTGTCATAGTGCAGCAAGACTGTTTTTGACAGCTTTTGCTGCAAATTGCATGTTTAAGTTTTTCTCTAAGCACACAACACAGTATGTTACACTGGTCACTGTTTGTCCGTGTTCCTGAAAATGTGTCAGGATAAGACACATCATGTCCCAAAAGAAGGCCAGCATGATTTTCTTGCCAGATGGCAGTTGTTTAAATTTCTTCTTTACTGGAGAAGATGGGTGTTCCCACTGTATGCTTTGTCTCTTGCTTTCTGGTTTACAGTGATGAACCCATGTCTCATAGCCGGTAACTATCTGCTCCAAAACACTTGAATCTTCTTCATAAAGTTTCAGGAATTGGGTCACAACCTCCAAGTGCGTGCTGTTACTTGTGCAGATCAATGAGTTGTTTGGGTACCCATCTTGCACAAAATTTACGGTACCCCACATTATCATGCACTATGGCATGTGCGGATCCACAGCTGATATCAAAATGTGCAGCAACAATGGACAAATTAATCAGTCGGTCTTAACTTATCAATCCATTCGCCCTGTTGATTTGGGCTTGTGTGCACGATGTTGATGGCCTACCAGAACAAGCTTCGTCGGTTAAACTTATTTCTCCCACTTTAAACCTTTCTACCCATTCATAAATTTTCTGTTGAGTCATGCTGTTTTCACTTTCATACTGAGCCAACATCCTTCGGTGAATTTCAGCAGGTTTCACTCCCTCTGCCCAAAGAAATCTCACTACGGTGCGTTGTTCAACAATGGTTCATACCCGCAGCAGAGCACTGTGCTGTGCGTGCTCAAACTATCCATAAGCCATTGTGAACGTGTTGTATTGCGTCAACTTCTATCTGTAGCAGTTACTGCATAATTTTCACATTGCTTTTACTTTTTGATTTACCTATGTGTACATTCCTATAGGTGTTAGAAAACAGTGCTAAAAGGAAATCTTTGTTTGTGTATGTGTGAGAGAGAGAGCTTTTAACTTCTTCCTATTCATTGTTTTGGGGTCAGTAGTAGCGGTTTTGTGATGCACATGTGTGGGAGAGAAAGGGTTTGTTGGCATGAATCTGATTGTGGCAAAATAGATTTTCTCTGCAGTCTATTATGTGCCATAATAGACTGCAGAGAAAACGGACGACAAGAAGTCCCACAAGATGACCGCCAGGTTTGCCAAAATGCACCGGACAGTACAACCAAGAGGTCCGACGATGTTTTTGGTGATTGCATTTTCTCATATATGAAGATTTTTTTCGAATAATTCACACTTACGTTTTTCAAGGTATTTAAAGTTTTTATATTTCCTTTGATCCTAGCTCATGGTGTATTGCACATCTTAATCCAAGGTAGTTCAACATTGTTAAAGTTTTTTTAATCTCCTTTATCAATATTTTAAAGTTTTGCATAGTTCTTTCAATCTTTTCTTACGGTTTTTAAAGTTTTCATAATCCTTTTAACATAGCATTCTAGCGTGATTCATAACTCCTTTATCTTCATGTGCCTCTCTAATTTCAACTAAAATATACCCTGGTCAAATAGTAGTCTTGAAATTTCCTTCGACACCCCCCCATTTTTTTTTACTTTTTATCTTTTCCGGGACCCCATGAAGAAAGTGTACCAGCTAATTTTCTTAAAAGCATAAACTCAAGCGCCAGATGGGAACAAACATACAAATGATTTGAACATCGACTGCTTGCAACTGAGAGGTACGTGAAATGATTTTTTTGAATTTTATTTTGATTACCGAGATATTTGTTTGCAGTAAATATTAATGGCTTTCGAATGAGAAATTGCACTTCACACAAAAGAACTATAATATGATAAAAGGTTTCAACAGTTCAACCATTATTGAATGGATTTTCACTAAACAGGAAGAAATACTGTGTGTAAGGAAAATCATGTGCAACTCACGCTGAACATATTATTTTTATGTAAGATACAGTAGAATATTCTGTAATATGGGTAAGAAAAAAAAACCCAGCAGATATCATTAAATCAGGGTTCATACTCATTTTTGAGAATTAAAATTTAACACTTTTTAAGCACTATTCAACATTTTTTAAAGACTCTCGGGATTTTGCATATATATATATATATACACACTGAGTGGCCACTTTATTATGACCACACCCTCAGTACTTTGTTGGGCCACCTTTTGCCTTTAATACTGCGTCAATTCTTCGTGCCATGGACTCCACGAGATGTTGATAGGTGGTTTGTGGAATTTGAGACCATGCTTGATGAATAGCACTTTCCAGGAGTGTGAGTTGCAGAGTTGTGGATCCAGCTATCTGATGGCTCGTTCAACTTCATCCCACAAATTCTCAATGGGGTTGAAATCTGGAGATTGTGGGGGCCACCTAAGCAAAGTAAACTCACCGGCATGTTTCTGAAACCAATCCTGTACAATACGAGCACTATGGCAGGATGCATTATCTTGTTGAAAGTAGCCATCACCATTGGGATAAACCATTCACATGACAGGATGCACTTGGTCCGCAACAATGTTTAGATATGATGTGCCAGTCAGACGTTGATCAACACGAATTAAAGGACTCAAAGCATGCCAGGAAATCATTCCCCAAACCATAACGTTGCCTCCACCAGCTTGAAGGGTTTTAGCAATGCATTTGAGGTCCATGCTTTCATGCTGTTTCTGCCAAATTCTCACTCGGCCATCGGCATGATGCAACTGAAAACGTGATTCATCGGACCACATAATTTGTTTCCAATTATCAACTGTCCAATCCTTGTGCTCCTGTGCGAACTGGAGATGTTTTCTCTTGTTAACTGCAGACAGCAAAGGTGTTCGAACAGGCCTTCGGCTGCCATATCCCATTCGATGAAGTATACAGCGAACAGTGTGTGCAGAGATCATTTGAGGGGATGCTTGATTAAAATGGTCTGTAATTTGCTGCACTGTTGCCCTTCTGTTGTCTGTTACCAGTCTGGACGCTTTCCATTCTGCCCGAGCAGTCACTAGTCGATGACGACCACATGTTGCACGTAGAGACCCAGTTTCTTGGCTGACAGTCCAGTCTTTAAACACTTTAACAACAGCTGCTCTGGAACATTTCACGAATGTGGCGGTTTCGGTGATACTCGCTCCATGGCTCCGAGCTCCTACAATCATCCCACGTTGAAAGTCCGTCAAATCACATTTTTTACCCATCTTGTCACCCAAAAATTACTTCTACTACTGTTGAAAGCACTAAGCTTTCCCTTTTTACACTAGCCTCGCCCTCTGGCGGCAACAGCGTGCAGCCATATCTCCTTTGCTTAAAACTGTCAGGTGGTCATAATAAAGTGGCCATTGAGTGTATACACATATACACACACCGAAAAGACAATTTATTATGCTAGTACATACCCACATAATGATGTGCAAGTCCACCTTTTGCTTTCACAACAGCAGTAAACCACCAGTTCCATGCCACAACGTTGTTGTGGCATGAATTTACAATTGTTGGAAATGTTCTGGTTGTATTTTGGCCAATGATTCCAGGACAGCAAACAGTAAAGTGACGAAAGTTGCCAGCAGTGAGTTTCAGGCTCTAATGCATTGCTCAGCCAGAATCAGGTATATGCTAACAGGCTCCATTCCTTTTAATACTACATATACAGTCAGATTCACCCAAATCTGCATAAAAACTCAGCTACAGACCCCCTTGTTGTAAAATCAAATCCTGTCATTTAACTTCGTTATAAAGACAGATATCCTTTTGCTTCTCTAGCAGTTTATGTGCCATTCCAATATTGTCGGTAAATGGGAGCATGCTTTACTTATAAACAGCACTTATCAAAATGTCAACAAAAGAATTGGACACAAAACTGATGCAGAGACGCGTCAGCTTTGTGTCCAATTCTGCATTAAAATTTGCAGGGTAGCCTGTGTATTTCCCAGAGTACACTGCTACATTTTTAGCAACATTTTAATCTGGATGGGGGAATAATACTTGGATAAATTTTGCAACATACCTAAATACCCTTAAAAAAAAAAAAAAAAAAAAAAAAAAGTTGCACAAAAAATACATACTATTTCAACTCCACCTTTTAATAATTATGTTATGTCAAACGTGTGTGATGCCACACACTTGTGGTTATTCCTCCTGTTTTTTTTACAGTGAAAACACCGACCGCAATCGTCTTTTCCTCCGTGCGCGGTTGAAAAATCATCAGCACACAGGGAACAAAACCTATGGTTTTCGGATACCTGAGATGATTTTAGACATGGAAATTCTTGCGAATAACTCTCCTTGAATTTTTGACAACTTTTTTTGCTTTTTAGATCCAAGAATATTAGTAGAGGCAGGTGGCCGTTTACCCGACACTATTGCAAGTAAATTCGCACGCGACAAACACAATGGGAGCAAAAACCAACAACGCACAGAACAATTAACCATGAAAGGTTTCATAGCTTTATTATGCGGATAAATAGAAAATAAGCACTAAATGCTTATGATACGAAAAAACTAATTAAAAAGGTATTTTAAATTGCATAAATAAATAAATACTGAAAAAAAGGATAAAAGAAAAAGGCAATGCAAATAAAATAATATATAATAAAAATCCATGCAACGTTTGATTAGCACAATGTAAGTTTTCTGCTAAGATGCGAGGAAATAAAATGTCACAACTTAATGTGCAAGTGAGTAATGAAAATAAAATCATCAAATAAAAAAACAAAAGAATTAAAACTGAAATTAAAAGATTCCCAACAAAGAATGATCTGGGGAAAACATTAATCTCTAAAACAAGCTATTAAGAAAGAAAGTTCCAGTGAATCTGACAAGATAAAAAATAAGAAAGATGACACCGAATTTTTGGATGTTAATAAGCATAGCACATCTTTTAAATCCATTCTGACACAAATTAAATTTATCAAAGCTATTCAAAATCAATGGAACCGATTTGGAAAACAATCAACTGGCCCCAACAATCGATAAAACATCCAGAAATAGAAACGTCTACTTAGTTTCCACCAGCAGCTAAAAAGCATGTTACGAAAATTAACAAATGGTGAACAAAAAGTTTCTTATACTACAAAGAAGGTACCAGAGACAAAGAAATTTTTAAATCGAACAGTTAAAAGAAGAAATATATTAAAAAAAGAAGGAATAATCATATAAGTTTACGCCTGCTAGCGGAAGAATTTTGCATAGCAGAAAAATTTAAAATAGGCGAAAATTATTCTTCATGGTAAAAGTGTTAGACCTTTACACAGTTAGTGAGAAATCTTTGAGTTACTTAAAGAGGATGCTCCACATCTCTATTGTAGCGAATGGCATACAGTGAAGAAGAAATTTCTCAATAGTGTTTTTAGAAGTGGCGATACAGCTGCAAACTGAAGCACACAAACACCACCTACTGACAGAGCTGTGAACTACAAAATTCCTCATATACCAACCTTAAGTGTTCTACAAGGTAAATGGCATCCGGTGTTGAAATAATTTTTTAAATCGCACATGTAAAAACAGTGATATTGAGAAAAGCAGAATAAGCGTATGCACCCCAGCGGCAAAATTGTGCACTATTTTGGAAAGAAAATACCCACACAGTTTGCATAGTTAATAGTATCTGACCGAAGAAAGAAGTTTTTCAGTCGGGTTTTTAGTTCCACAGATTTACTGTAAACGGAAATGTGAATTTACGCCCTCTGGTGGCAGACTTGTGAGCTACAAAAAGTTTGAAATGCTCTCCAACAAAGAAAGAATTTTTCAACTTGGACTCTTAATCGACAAAAATAAGATATGCCTTTACACACCCTGGCGGGGAAAACCATGCATTATTTTAAGAAGAAAGTATTCTCAAAAGGTCTTTCGATGCGAGTGGTATCAGTCAACGAAAGAATTTTTTCAGAAGCTCAGATTTTGCTACAAATACATCAGACACAGAAATTAACACTTATGCCCCCTGGTGGCTAAACCATTCTTTATCAAATATTAGAAATTATAGACAAAGCATTTCTTATCAGCAGCTGTATCTTGTGCAGAAAGAAGTTTTCTAATCGGAATTTTAGAAGCAGAGATATCGGGGAAAACACAATTTATTTTAACGCCCCTAGCGGAAAGTCTATGTGTAACTTGAAAAATTCTAAATTACACGAGAACATTTTACACCAGAAACACTATTTAGCGAAGAAGGAATTTTTCAAATCTGACTCTTAGAAGCAGATATATTGCCAGAAATAGGATATACATCTACACCCCTGGCGGAGAAACCATACACGGTTTTAAGAAGAAAATATTCTCAAATGTTTATTGACATAAGCTGTATTGATCCACAAAAGAATTTTCTCAATCAAGATTTTAGAAGCTCAGATTTTGATGGAAATACCTACGAAGCAAAAATTGTTACGCCCCCTGGCAGCCAAACCATATTTTATAAAAAAAAAAAAAGAAGAAAAAAATTAAGAAATTACAATCAAAACATTTCTTACCAGGAGCTGTATCCGGTGCAGGAAGAATTTTTAAATCGGAGTTTTAGAAGCAGAGATATCGGGGAAAGCGCAATTTACCTTTACTACCCCTAGCGGAAAGTCAATAAATTACTCGAAAATTTTGAAATTATATGAAAAACATGTCGCACCGGAAACTCTATCCTACAAAGAAGAATTTTTTTCAAATTGGACCATTAGAAGCAGAGATATTGACAAAAATAAGATATACATCTACGCCACCTGACAGAGAAACCATGCGTTATTTTAAAAATAGAAATATTCTGAAATGGTTTGTCAACGTGAGTAGTATTGGTCCACGAAAGAATTTTTGAATCGAGATTTTAGAAGCTCAGATTTTGTTGCAAATACATCCGAAGCAGAAATTGACACTTACGCCCCTGGTGGCCAAACCGTTTCATACCAAAAATTATAAATTATATGCGAAAGATTTCCCATGTGGAGCTGTATCCGCTGCAGAAATAATTTTTCAAATCAGAGTTTTAGTAGCAAGGATAGTAGGGGGGGCAATTTACTTTTACCTTTTACGCCCCTAGCAAAGAATCTATGCATAACTTGAAAAAGTGGCTATACCTAAAATAATCTTCTCCATGAGTAGAATCGAAAGGCAAAAGAATTTTTTAAGTGGGTATTTAGAAGCAAATGTATGGACTAAAATGTATTTTGAATTCGATATCATCTGCATTTACGCCCTCTAGCGTGAAATTGTGCATCGTTAAAAAAAAAAAGGGGTCATCATTTGCACATTTCAAGCTCTCTAATGCAAAAAGAATTTTTCAAATCAGACTATTAGTTGCAGAGATATCGTGTCTACAGACGGTTGGACGGACAGATGGACAAACCAATAATATAAGCACAATCTTTTTTTACAAAAGACGTGTTTTAAAAAACATCACTCTCTTAAGCAGAAAATTTTTACAAGAAAAAAAAAAAGTGCACTTCGCAAATCGGTCGGAGTAACAGACAAAAGCTCACTGCCGAGGGCGAGGAGCATGAGAAAATAAGTCACATCTGGTGCGCACGCGCTGATCTGACATTATGTGAGTAACAGTCAGGAGGTAGAAGTGGGAAAAACACATACAGGTGTTTCTCAGCGAGCATCACTTCGGAGGATCAGAAAACCCATTACATTAAACATTTGAAATATATGTATACATTGAAAGCAAGATAAGGCTGTTCAGAACAATTGCGCAATTAAGGTGTAAATATAAAACACATGTTCTAAAGGTTAATGACAACATAATTAGAGGAATACACAACACTTCCACAATGTTAAATAAAATATAATCTAGGAAAAATCAATATTAATTAATTACAATATTTAATTTTGAAGCTGAATACGATAAGGCAGCAAAATGCATGCAGCTGCTGTGGTGGGATGTTTTCTTTGGCTGGTTGCCAAAGACAGAGAAAAAGAGATTTTTCTTTTGCTCTGGGCAAAGAATATACACTCTGCTCTGAAGCCAGCCTCAAAGCTTTGATTGCAGCCGTTCGTAGTTATCGGCAATGAAAAGAAATCGAATTATGCTAAATTCTCCATAGAAAAATTAATTAAATGCGTAGTCCGTAGTATGTGGTTTAACCGTAGAAACTACGGATAATCCGTAGTAAACAGTATCTCTGCACACAACACATACAAAGAAAATTAAAAGTAGTTCCGATAATCCGTAACTAATAAAATGGTAGATGGTCGAACGAAACCACTCATCATCACCGGAGCCTCCACTAAGAACAATGACGACATCACCACAGAAGCGCATTTTTTTTTTTTTAATGTTGTAATATCAACACCCTAGATCATGAGAAATTTCCCATCATCCCACACTGTGCGCTCCTTCAACATGAAACTACATATGCACGAAAAACAATGTAGAAGCACTCCGTTTATAAGCTGGAGGAAGTTTACATGGCCATGAAAATCGCGAATCAGACATTCCGAGTTCTGAAAGTAAAATTAAGGACTTTTTAAGGACTTGGTGAAATATTTAGTACTTTTAAGGGTCCTTAAAAAATAAAAAAATATATTTAGCACTTTTTTTGACCCGTGCGAACCCTGTAAATGCATGTGACGAGATATGCTATACAGCAATATGTATATTTGTACAATAAAAAAAAATGACTTTTTGAAGGTGTTAACTGACCTCTAGTAGAGTGTGTGGTCCCCTTGAACGGCTAAGACCACTGCAACACCTATGTGGCATGGAATTGATGAGGTTTTTGGGGTATCTTTGCCACTCTTTAACGAGGGTGGTCTCCAGTCCATGAGTCAAAAGAAGTACCGGGCGAGCTGCAATGTGTCTTCCAAGTACGTCCCAAGCAGTACGCTGGCCACTTCATACTTTTGATACCCTCCTCTTAAAAGGAATGTACCACCGACGGCTACAGCATGATAATAGGTATGAGAATTTAGTCTCTCTATTGGTGGGCCATCAGACTACCATTTTGGATGATGTACAGGTCTGCATGTCTACCGATACTTATGGCTTCCCAGACAATCCATCCATGTCTGTTGTATTGTGATGTTTGCTGCACAAGAGCTGGGTTATTTCATGTGCCAGGTCCCTCCAGGTAAGAACTTGTTGACTGTCAGACTCCAGACAGAAGCTCAACTCGTCAGAGACGAGAACTTAACTCCACTCGTCGTGACCCAAACCACGATGTTCTGCAACCCAGTTTCTACGAGCAGTACATTTAAAGGGACACACACCATGGTCTATGCTCATAAAGGACACTTTGGTGATGGCGATTAAAGCTAGTTTGAGTTGACAACCTGTGTCCTGTTGGCACAAGAATCTCTTGCTTGAGCTGAGTAGCATTTTGCCAAATGTTCCGATGGGCTGTTAACAATAGACAACGGTCATCTCTTGCTGTAGTTATTCGTGGATGGCCTTGAACCTGCCTTCTTTGCACACTTCCCGTATCCTGGGATTGTGTTCGCAGTCGGGAAATGACACTACGCGACAGTCCAATGGCTTCTGCTACCACCCCTCTGTGTCTGACCTGCTTCCAGCCTGCCATTAGCTCCCCACACCACTGATTCCGGTAAATCATGCTGCTGAGACATCTTTCGAACTTAAGACTTCAAGAAGCAAAATGTCATAAAAAAACGAAAGACTAAGGAAGCTCCTAGAAAACCTTCGTTTTTATCTCAATCTGTGAATAATTTATTTTGACGTCACAGACACTAATTTGCATAAGGATATACATGATTCGGCTGGCGACCTCACACTTGCGTTTTCCCCATTTTAGCAAGATATCACACAACTGGCTTGCATAATGTCGCCATAGTCAGATGATCCCCTAATTATTTTGAGCAGTGTGGTTTATCCAACAATAAGGACCTGCAAGTGAATCACAATCAAATGAATTCAGAGAATGTGATATATTTTTTTAATATTTCAAGAGAGTTCAGTTTTCTTTCAAATCATCATTTTTCATGTTTTGCATTTTTTTTTTTTTTTTTTTACTTTTTGGCATGGAAAAAGTATTTGCAAATGAAGTAAATTAACGAAGGAAGCAAAAAATATCTGTATTCTCGGGAAAAATAAGTTTGTAGTGCAACACTGAGCACACCGATAACCCTTCAGCCCCCCGTTTGGGATATAGCTACAACCCTGCAGCATAATTAAAACTGCTGCTACATTTAAAACCACTAAATGAATAAAATATATATTAAAACCACTAAATGAATAAATATATATTTCTCGATACATCGAGAAATACGTGCGTCTTAGAATAAAATCAAGCGAAGATAAATTTTTGCACACTCTCATATGCTTAAATGGCTCATGGTATGGTTGGCAATTGTGTAGAAAAGGTACGAGGAAGGAAGGAAGAAAGGATATTTTATGAAAAAGAGGAAATTAAAGTATGGAAAAACAGAACTTAAGCCACTCTCACATGAAATTGAGAAACAGTATGTAACAGCATTTCTTTGAATTCATGGCCATAGTTTTCATTTGTAATAGTTTTTTATATCAAAGAAGAATCATATGTTAACATTAACATGGACAGATGTGTCAAACAAGAATTAACACCGTTGTTACTTTCCTACTTATTGGTGAACTCGTAACTGTCCTGATTTCTAAAAATGTGCTACAATTTAATATTAATACAGCTAGTTAATGTATCCATGTAAAAGTATTGTTACCAATGTGATATAAATTGTCAAATTTATTTAATCTGACAAAGAAGCTTTGTAGCCTATGTAGAAGTAAATTAAAAGAATGAATGGGTTAAGTGAGCTCGGGTAACACACTTCCTGCATTTGCTGTCGGGGGGGGGGGGGGGGGGATATAAAAAATGTTAACAATGCAGAAGAGTGACTATTTTTTTTAAATCCTAAAGAAATGTGCATTTTTTTGTTCTTTGCCGTCCTTTCTAGTTACACCAATCACAGGAGCAAGCATATTTTTTTAATCAAAATTTAAACTGAAGATAGTCATTCACCTTGCTTGTTCTAGAAACTTTACCATTCCCAGGTCCTGTACATTGCTTTCACAGCAGCGCAAGGGGGCAACACTACCGCTCTTCAAGCTTAAATTTTAATAAAAATATATGGTTTCCCATTGTGCTATATCAAGAAACAGAAAGAGCAAAAACTTTTTCTTTTGTAAAAAAATAAAAATCACAAAGTTCCAACGTGGAACTTCAACTCCCTGTTGCCGTGTTTTGTTATCGATAAAGTTTTTTTTTCTCTACAAGTGAGCAGTCAGTAGCGTTTTTCGTACTGTAATTACACTTAAAACATAAGGGAAAATGCTTGCACTGTTTCTTGCTATAGCAAGAAGTGATATAGTAATGGCAAAACATGAATTTTAAGTGTAATTAATTAATTATATTTAAAAAAATGGTACTGTCGTTGCTCATTCTCCCAGGAAAACAATTTTACAGATCACAGAAAATGGTTCCAATTTCATCATGCAGAAATTAAGTGCTGATCGTGAAATTTTATTTTCCTTAAAAAAGGTGAGGGGGGGGGGGCAAAATATTTGCTGCAGTGATTGGTTTTTAAGAAGAAACTATTAGAAATAGGAAAACATGCATTCTACTAAAAAACAGCGTTTAAAAAAAAAAAAAATATATATATATATATACAGCCTCTCCTTGACAAATGTCAACCCCGCCTTCTCATGGTGCATCCTGTTCCCACTAAAGGGGCTCTGACGACCGCCAAATAGCGGTATAACTATACAATCGGGATTAGAGGAAATGCCAAACCCCTAGGCCAGCGTGGTAAGTTATGGCCAAAATCCTCCAAAATGACCCCACAACTTAAATCTTGGCCCTCAGTCTCCGGTAGCTGGAATGTACCTGGCCAAGGCAGCAGCCAGTGCAACATAGCAGAAGGTGCTAAGAATCACCGGAAGACCGGACTAGGCTGCCATCTAATAGTGACCTTGGCTACGTATAACGGACGCTCAATATCTTCTGACTCAAGGTTTCTTGAATTGGAAGAGGAACTAACTACAAAGGATCAAGTGGGACATCATCGTGCTAAGTGAGAAAAGGAGAAGATCTCATTGAACTGAAAAGTGGACATCTCTTCTATTATCGTGGGACAGATACTGGCAGAACTAGTGGTGTTGGATTTATAATAAACAAGAAACAGAAGGATAAAGTTGTAGAAGTTGAACGTTCCTCTGACAGAGCTGCACAACTTGTTATCCAACTCTCGAGAAGATACCAGGCTCAGATTATTCAAGCTTATGTACCCACTACAAGTCATCCTGAGGTAGAGATTAAATAATTTTATGAGGAAATTCGTCATCTAAATAATAAAGGCAAGCAGCACTTGATCATTATGGGAGATTTCAATGCGAAAATAGGGCAACGACAACAGAATGAAACTTCAGTAGGTAAATTCGGTCACGACAACAAAAACCAGCGTTGAAATACACTCGTAGAGTTTGCAGAGGCAGAAGGGTTTTTCATCATGAACTCCTTTTTCAAGAAAAAGCCGCAAAGGAAATGGACATGGAGGCATCCTAATGGATTGACAAGTGAAATTGATTTTATTATGTGTAACAAGAAATTTGTCATGAAAGACTGCAGCGTACTTAACAAGTTCAACACAGATAGTGACCATAGAATGATAAGATGTAAGATGCACCTCCATGCTAAACTCGAGCATGGCAAGCTCATAAAACAAACAAAGTGTATTGGCATGACCAAGCTTAAAAAGCATCATAATACCTTCAAATTGGAACTGAGGAACAGATTCTCTGCTCTAGAAGGTCTAACGTCTGAAGAAGTGAACATCTCTGAAGTTAACAGAAAACTAACCAAGGCTCTTATGGAAACAGCAACAAAAATAGCTGGTACTAAGAACAAGTTGCATACGAACAAATTATCAAGAAAAAAACAAATTTCTGATGCAAAAAAGAAGAGAGATGAGGACAACTAAAGGAGATGTGACTTCCAAAGTGGAATATATAGAGCTATGCAAGACGGTACGAAAAGTATCACTCAAGATGTAAGGAAATTCAACTGTGAACTAGTGAGGAAAGCAATTGAAAACACAGGGACATCTGAGTAAGGGAAGAAAACAGATTATGGCTCTGAGAAAAGAAGATGCTTTTGTAATAAGAAATAAAGGTGAAATTTTGACAAGAGTGAAATATTTCTACTCAAAACTATATGAAAGGGATGATACATGTACTTCAGACATTACAAAGGGTACCAGAGTTCTTCCAGCCCTCCCAGCAGAAGTTGCACATGCAATCAAGAACATGAAGCGGGGAAAAGCTCCAGGAGAAGATGGAATTACAGTAGACATCATACAAGAAGCAAGTGGAGAAATCGAAACAGTACTCGCCCAAGTTTTCACTCAATGCCTTAATGAAGGGAAAATTCCTGAGGAATGGAACAATGCTACAATGAACCTGCTACATAAAAAAGGTGACATTGAGGATCTCAGGAACTACAGACCTATCAGCCTCCTATCAGAGGTTTATAAAATCTGCACTCAAGTTCTTTCACACTGATTGAAGGTGACAATGGACATGGCTCAACTGAGAGAACAAGCTGGATTCAGGAGTGGCTACAGCACTATAGATCATATCCACGTACTGAGAGAACTAATTCAAAGCGCGAGGGAATATGAACTTCCATTATGCATGGCTTTTATTGACCATGAAAAGGCCTTTGATTCGGTAAAACCATCAGCAGTTACAATGGCTTTGAAATCCTGCAGTATTAAAGATGCATACATTAATATTATTAATAACATCTATGAAAATGAAAAGATTCGGCTTTTTGAGAATACAGCACCAATAAAAATTGGAAAGGGAGTGAGACAAGGTGACACTATATATCTCAAACTCTTTAATGCCACATTAGAAAATGTCTTTCAATCACTGAACTGGGAAAACAAAGGGATAAAGATTAATGGAGATTATCGAACTCACCTTCGTTTTGCTGATGACATAGTCATTTTTGCAACTACCCATTTGCAGAGCTGCAGAGTATGATCCAGGAACTTGCTGACAAGAGTAAAGAAGTGGGATTAAAAATGAACTTTCAGAAGACAAAAGTGATGTACAATACTTTTACAAGAAATGAAGATTTATCGATTGATGGAGAAACGCTGAAGATAACAGATACGTACGTTTATCTTGAACAGCAGATATCAAGTGAGGGTCACATTGATGAAGAAATTAATCGGCGTATAAAACTTGCCTGGAGAGCATTTGGAAGAAACAGTATGATTTTCAAGAGCAATATGCCATTGACTTAAAAGAAAAGTGTTTGATCAATGCATCCTTCCAGTGCTTACGTACGGTGCAGAGACGTGGACCTTAACTAAAAGAGGCATACAAAGGCTGCAGACAATTCAAAGAAACATGGAGAGATGCATGCTTGGTGTAACCAGGAGAGATAAGAAGAGGAACTCGTGGATCAGAAAAATGACAAGAGTGGAAGACATCATGATCAGAGTAAAATCTCTGAAATGGCAACATATTGTCAGAAGGACAGACCATCGATGGACAGCTGAACTTTTAGACTGGATTCCAAGGGACAGGAAAAGACCCAGAAGAAGACCACATGGAAGATGGGTGGATGAAATTCGAAAGTAACATGAAAGAGACTGGCACAAGACAGACCGTTGTGGAAGAAACTTGGGGAGACCTTTTATCTCCTTTTTACTCATACCTGTTGGTTTTTGAGTATTTCTTAGTTGTTTTAGTACCAGATAAAGATTTTTGCATCTGTCTATTCTTAATAGTATGTGAATTCTGAAAATTCATAACCGCTGCGTTGCGCGTCATGATCTTCAGGTTTTTTAGCAAATTTAGTTTTAAATTCTTAGGTAAAATTTTGTCTTTGACTCTGCTCTTATATATATTATATATATATTTATTAGGGTTTACTGATCATTGTCAGCAACTTGGAGAACCTGTCCTTAATGCAGGGCCACCGGCTTTCAGGGAAGGGAGAAATCTCTCTCTCTCTCTCTCTCTCTCTCTCTCTCTCTCTCTCTCTCTCTCTCACACACACACACACACACCAATGTCTTATCTGGTGCTTGAATCTCAGAGCTCATCTCAGATGAATGATCACAAGCCATAGATAGCCTCAGATTACTCAGTCAAGAGGGCAGCACTTTAAGTAAAGAAAATAAAAATAAAATTATAGAAGTCTCTCTTCTTCACTATTACTGAACAAATAAAAAACTAGGTACACATACAGAAAAATATTGAAAATACATAATATAATCAGGACAAGGGAATAAACAACGGATCTTTTGAAAAAAAAAACAAAAAAAAACTTGGAAAATTGGTTGGGCAGCATTCTCATACCCACTAAAACACTAATTTCTGCCAGTTCCGAAAACTTTTGGTAGTGGACAGACACCACACAAGCTTTCCTGACTTTTCTTGAAGAACAAAAATCCCTGACTTTTCAAACCTTTCTTAATCTAGTCACCCAGTACAAATTTTGTATAACCATTCTTTGTCTTTCTTTCATTGCAAATATAATTTCAATACTATTCCAGGACTGAAAATAAAATTTCCAGACTTTTCCATGATTTTTGGGCTCATGCAAACCCTGTGCAACTGTTAAATTCCTTGTTTTTTTTTTTTTTTTTTTTTTTTTTGATTGGAGGTTTAACGACCACTGTGAGCAACTCAATGGGCTATAAGTAGTCGCCCGTCCCTAATTTAGGGTCACTGGTTCCAGGGAAGGGAGAGAGCCAGTGCCGTAAGACAAAAACAACATCCATGCCGTTCGAACCTGGGCCCCTTTGGGACGAATGATCAGAGGCCATCGCTTAGACCACTGCGCCACCGGGGCGGCTTAAATTCCTTGTCTTTCTTTCATTGCAAAACGAATTCCAATGCTATTCCAGGCCTGAAAATAAAATAATTTTGAAGTTTTTAAGTCTTTTCCATGACTTTTTAAGCCCTCAAAGTCAAGGAAAAGTCTGAAAATTTTATTTTAAGACTTTTCCATGACTTCAGGGCTCATGCAAACCCTGTACAACAGTTAAATTCACAGAAAGTAATCATTTAGCAAAAAATTAGAATATTACAAAAATTCTTTTTCATTCTAGGGTCTGTTGCAAACCCTGTACAGCAGTTAAATTCAAAGAAAGCAAATTAATCATAATGCAAAGAAATGGGATATTACAAAAACCTTTTTTCATTTTAGGGTCCATACGAACCCTGTACAAAAGTTAAATTCAAAGAAAGTAAAATAACCATTGCCCAAAAATTTGGGGCATTACAAAAATGGTTTATTTGGAGGAGAGTCTCCGTTTTTCTTGCATTTTGGCAGCTTTCTTCTTCATTATCTGAAGCCTTTTATCAGCAGACATCAAGGAGCTGGAGCTTGCCGGCTTTGCCCCTCCAGCTGCCATGCCTCCTGAATTGCCATTGTTTGATGACCCCGTACGACTAGACACAGATATTATTGAGTTCAGTGGACTTGCAGATGATTTGCACGAAGAATTTGATGGAGAGCTGTTTCCTTTTGTAGTTGTAGAAGTAGGCACAGCAGAAGTTGTAGGTGCTGTGTAATTGTTGGAAGCAGTTGTTCGTGCTACTGAGGATACAACTGTTTGTGGTATCTTGGATGTAGATGAGGATGAATTTGTTGGTGTCACATTTTTGGCTGCTGTGGTGTTGTATAAGGCTGAGAATGGACCAAATGTTTTGCTTTTTGGAGCAACTAAAGGCTTAGAACTGATTGTTCTTGTAGATGATGAAGCAGATGATGATGCAACAGAAGTTGTAGCAGATCGTCCACTTAGATTTGCAGCAAGTCCAGCTAGACCAATAGGTTTATTTGTGGTAGTTGTATTACTTCCTTGCGATGATGGAGCCTTAAAGAAATTGAAATACAACATTAAGAAAAATGTGTACCTTAAAAAATTTGCTGCCAATATTAAGAAAATTTTAAAGCTTACATATAACACGAATAAATAAAATTTGACTTGTTTTAAACAATACTATATGCTTTAGCCAAACATGTTAAAAGCAACTGCATTTGATACAGTTAGTGAACATATACACTCATGCTCAAAAATTAAGGGTAATTGTGAAGCACAGGAAAATGTTGCACAACACAAAGTGATTCATCATGCAGACTACTCCATACCTCTTCCGGAATGACCCAAGTCCATGTGTTGCTCCAACAGACTGATGGCAGAGCTAGGAGCACGACATACATCACATAGCACGCGGCGGGTTATAAAAAAGAGAAGTCAGAGCAGCAGAATAGAGCAGGTATTGTGCGTTTCGGAGGTGCAACAGTGCTGTATACCAAATGAATACGGCTTAGCAAACCCATATTGATGATGTTATGCGGGGCAGAATCATTGGTTGACTTGAGGCTGGCCAAACCCAGATGGCAGTGTTCCAGGAGCTACATGTACCACAAAGTGTCATTTCTCGACTCTGGCGGCAGTTTCAACAGAATAATGTGTCTCAATGTTTCAGCACAGGATGTCCACAGATTACAAGGAAGCAACAAGTCAGTCTTTTGTTACTAATTACCAGGTGGCACAGGCAGACTACAAGGAGCCTTGCCAGAGACATTTCAGCTGCCACAGGGACTACAGTTTTAAGGTATACCATGTACAAAGCCTGTATACCCGCAGGCATGCCACATGCACCCTGTTAACTGCAGTTCATCGAAGAGCCTGTGTAGGCAGGTACAGAGAACATCGTACTTGGACAGCTGACCAATGGGCGTGTGTTTTGTTTACTGACGAATCCAGGTATATTCTGCACAATGATTCATGTCGTCTTCATTTGGAGAGCACCTGGGACTTGGTAAAACACCTCCAACATCCTTGAACATCATCGTTTTTGTGGAGGTGGGATTCTAGTGTGAGGTGGAATCATGTTTGGTTCATGTACACCCCTCCATGTGTTTGAAAGAAAAACCGTGGCAGGCCTGACATACTGTGATGTCATTCTGCAACAATATGCTCGCCTATTCAGGGGTGCAATGGGACTTGAGTTCATGTTTATGGATCACAACATGCATCATCATCGAGTCACCATAGAGGAGGAATACCTGGAAAGTGAGGATATCACCTGCTTACAGTGACCAGCTTGCTCTCCCGATTTAAACCCCATTGAGCATGCATGGAACACACTCGGGAGGCATACTACAGGATGTCATCCACCTCCTAAAACTTTTCTGCAACTTCGGACAGCATTGGTGCAAGAGTAGAACTCCATGCCTCAAACACAGTTTGATTTTCTGGTGCTGAGTATGCCCAGATGCTGTAGTACATGTGTTGCTGTGACAGGCCAACATACAGCATACTGAAAATTTCTTCACCATAAAACATTTGTGTTCTGCATGAGATGTGCATTGAAAATTAGCTCCAGGGAGCTGTTTTTCATTATTTCCATCACTATTGTGGATCCTCTAGTGTTTTTTTCATTCTGAATTTTCATTTAGTTTAATATGGTCTAGAACATTTGGTTGGAGTCTTAAGGGTGGAAGAGTCAAAACTAACATTATCCTTAATTTTTGAGCATGAGTGTATGTTATGTACAAGGTTCACACATATTTATGGAAAATAAATTCCAGGACTTTTCCAGGAGCTCAGTAAAAAATTGTAAGATCTCAAATTTTTGCTAGAGTCATAGCACTTTGAGCTATATTTTTCAAATTGGGGTGAAGATTACTTCACATTTAGAATACATCACCTAAAAACATAAATTTATACATCAGAAGAGATGGACATTCTGGTTAACCAAAACCTTAAGATACTTCCTTGCTGTTCTACAACAAACAAAACAAAACAAAATACATGCGTGGTTCTGATAACTTCTGTTCTCTGTAATACATTTTTTATCATGTCTATACACCGAGAGGATGAAAACCATGGGATGCCTGGTTCTTGGGCAACATGACACTATCACTACTCTTGCTGTAGACACATGGGTCACCCTACTGCGAATGGGGTACAAGAATTCTGGTGCCCATGTTCGATAGTATCAACAGTGTATCGGGAATATGTCATTTCTAGAAAAACATTGCATCATGGTCACAGCTGTGGGCAGAGAAAGGTGATGGATGAATGTGGCCTTTGATGTCTGTCTCGCACAGTTACCACCAACTGGAGAGCAACAGTCACACAAACCACTGCCAAGTTCGACAAGGAAAGTTCTAGAAATGTCTCCACCAAGTCCATCAGGAGATCATTAGCTGCAATAGGTTGTGGGAGCCGCCAGCCCACCGGAGTCCCTTTGCTAACTCCATACATGGTGTCTACTGGCTTTGCAAAATGAAATTTGGGGACTTTTTGGTGACCTTTTGGTGACTACCTTCGATTTTTTCCCAGACATTTGTACAAAAATATTCGTTAAGTATTTTGTAAACTGACAAACACAAAAAGTTACCTTAAGTAATAGCAGAGTTTGGTACAATAGCACGACACTGGATAGGACAAAATAAAATAACATGGTAATCAATCATTATGATTTTTCTGCATATTTTCCCCCAATATGTAAATGTATCATATTTGCTCTATTCTAAAATCTCTACTAGTATTTGAAATGCAAAAAGCACACACACACAAATTCAAAGATTCATGTTAATTTTAATAAAAACATGTTACATTACTGATGTTCATTCTAAAAATTTTATATATAAGGGCAGGATACTACTTAAAGTAAATGTGTGTGTTAGTGTAACCTCTCTAATACAAAAACTTAGCAGTAAAATATTTCTTAAAAGTGCAGTGACAGAAAGAAGAAAGAATTTTGTAAGAATCTAAACAACATTTTAACCTTTTAAATAATGTGTAAGGTTTATTTAATCAAATAAGGGTTTAACACAATGATTTATCAATAAAAAGTGGGTGCTGATAACATACCAAATTTAATCAAAATCAAATATAGTGAAACAAAGTTTTTTTTTAATTTTTAATTTGTTTATTTAACATGGAATGACTCTTGAACAGGTGACACTGAACTTAACAAACTAGCCCTGGCTCTGCAGTTAACATCTTTTTAATTTCTTCTATGTAGCTGCAATTTCTGCTTCTAAATCACTTTCTTCTTCTTTTGTCTGAAGCATAAGTTTGCGCTTCTTTTCCTTTAGTGATGCAAGTTCTTTGGTCTAAGACTTTATGGTGTGTTCTTGTTGATCTTCTACGCACTGCTGCAATGACACTTTTTGTTATTAGCATGTTTGCAATTCCACCAGCTGACATGATTTCAGAGTAAACTGATCTCTGGGCAATTAAGGAATCTCCACCAAGGTTTTCTACTAGACATTCTTTATTAACAGAAAATCCACATTCCACTTCAGCATTTCCATGGAACATAGTGAGAATCTTTCTTGCGAAATTCAAAAAAGGAGTGTTGGCTTTGTCGTGTCCCAAAACTTCTTGGAAGAATACGTCAAGACTTTGTTTTTGCCAATTAAAGTTTTTTAGCTTTTCTATTATCCCTGGCTGATCACAAATGCTAATGTAGTTTTTCTTAAATTTATCTGCTTCAGTTCCTGGCATGTCAGATAGTCAAGAGCTGTCGATACTCTAGAAAGGCGTAAATTTGAGCTCAACATTATGGATGGTGAAAGACAAGAGCACTTTTCACCATCTGTTTACACACAATGGAGATTTTACACAAAGTTTGGTAAACATGGTGATCAGGAAATCTTTACAGTCACGTTCATCGGTTTTTGTGCATGCTGCAGCAGCACCAAAACCGATGTCAATTGCTGTAATGGGTAATTGGTTCTCACTTTTTTATATCAATTTCCAGTAGCTGATTGGCATTTTTAACTGAAAATAATACATCTGGTTTTAATACACGGCTAGCTATGCTGCGCAACATCGAGTACAGTTCTGCATACAGGAATGGCAAAAGGGGTTTGTTCGTTTGAAAGGAGATCAGGAAAGGCTCTAACTCCTGAGCTGTCCTTTGCATAAAAGATAGTTTGGCTGGCAAAAGTTCATCTGAGACAAATTGCTGGACAATTTGAAATGTTTTTTGTTGCTGGTGGTTTGGTTTTAACACCATCTACATAAAGCACCAGAGACAAAAGCATCTGAAGTGCTCTAGCAATTATACCAGAGTTCTCCACATATCTGATAGAGCACATCTTTTTGGGGAACGAAGATGAGCCAGACAAATTTTTGTAATCTGCTTGTCTAGAGGGAAAATCTCTGAATAGATAATATAGAGAGCGCAGAAAATTATTCAATTCCCAGCCTGAGCCCTTATGAGCAGCTTTATAACTGCCATGAACAATATGCAGGGAACAAGTACCAATGTCAATCAACTCTTGTTCAGAATTATCCAATTTCATGACTTCCATAAAATCGTTAATAAATTTTATATTGACATTTGGGCCATCTATATGCAAATTTGCATAATATTTCTTACAGACAAACCCAAATGCCCCAGCGCAGATGAAAATGCAGACAGTAAATAGTGTGCTGCAGAACGACCCAAAAAAGTTGATGTCAGGTACCTTGTAGATACTTCATTTTTTATGTTATTCCAATAGCGGACAACTACGTCCATCTGCCCTTTTTGGGATATTTTATTTACACTTTCATCCAGTGATATGCAAAAATAGTTGCACTTGTGTATCTCTTGTGCAAGATGCTCTTGAAAATAAGGACCAAGTCCATAAGTAATCATGTATGCCAGTTTATCTTTGTGTAACTGCAATTTGTTAGCAATATGACTGTCAGGAAACATGAGAGGAAACAAATCAGTAGCACTTCCTGCACTTCTGTGTGATGAATGGGAAAATACTTTCTGAAGAGCCCATATAATTTCTGCTCGTGTGACTTCCTCTCTGACAAAAACATTTTGCAAACCTGATGATTCACCAACCTGTAGGCCTGAAGATGGTGCTGTTTCAGTGCCATGTATGAAGCCTGAAGGCATAGTGGGTTGAGTCTGAGATTTCCGTACCACTGCATCCTGAACATCTGTTTTGAAAGATATTCTTGATTGCATTCCACTTACAAGGGAACTGCTGATTTGTTGATGTTTTTTTCCTTGCTCATGAACTTTAACACCATTAAAACCACTGTGGCTAACATCAAACTTAGAATTGCAAAAACTACAAAATGCCTTATATCGATCGTTGGCCACAGGATGAAGCCACATTGAAATATTTTTGTTTTCATCTTTAGTCAACCAGAAATCTTGAAAGCTGCAGTTTCCTGGCATTTTTACTGCAATGCTGAAAAGAAAAAACTTCAAATATTGTAACTAAATCTTCATTTACCTAGCTAGAAAAATAGAATTTTTCATATAATGGCAACACACAAATGATAAATACCAATGATCAAAAATAACTACAGTAAACTCAGCACTCTACAGCTATTTAATAAAGCCCCGAGAAAAAAACTGAAATTTGTATTAGACGTCCTATTGATTTCCATGACCAATTCTGACAGTCAGATGGGGACTGCTATTTTCATATAAATATGTGACAAATACAGAGATGCCAACCGGTTTCAGATATTTTCAGTAGTACTCATACACATTTTCAGTTGTTTGGGGCATTTTTCTGTAGTCATACCAAAAAGAATTATTTTAATCGAGGAAAACATGCTATTACTCATTTAATTTAATCAGTATTTTTTACATACATATCACTAAGCTGTTCTCTGAGATTCAGAGGTTAGCTCCAAAAAGAAATACAAACTTCCAGATATTTTTACTTATTGTTGTCGTATCAAACTTCGCCAATTACAGCGATCTTGACATACAACTCATGCTTCACTGATATCCATTACACGCCGTACACAAGATCTTTTATACTTCACACTCATAATCTTTTTCTCATGCAGACACTCCTGAATCTGATCCACCCATGTCTTCCTTGGCCTTCCTCTGCTTTTCCTTCTTGCCACTTGGGCTGAAAATATTTTCTTAGTAAGCATTTCATCACTCATTCTTTCAACATGGCCAAACCTCCGAAGCATATTGGTCTCCACCTTGCTAACAACATTTTGCTTTACATCACACAACTGCAATACACCTTCATTCCTCACACAATCAGACCATGTCTTGCCACAAACCCCACGTAAGTAACACATTTCTCCAGCACACAAACGACTCCTATGTTTCTTCTGCAGTACCCAGGTTTCACTGTCATACATCAGAGTAGGAACAATTACTGTTTCATATACAGCCATGCGGGACTCTCTAGAGAACCCATCATTCCTGTGAAAACCTCTCAGAGCAGCTATGACTTTCAAAGAAGAATTCACCCACCTACTGATTTCACCATCCAACTTGTTCTCTCTGTCAAACATGCTTCCTAAATACACAAACTCACTCACCTGGTCAATCACAGTGCCATTTATACTTACATTACATTCAGTGCTACCCAATCCTCTCTCAAACACCATAACTTTGGTTTTTCCCTTATTTATACTCAGTTTGAATTTCATGCAAACTTCGTGCATCCGAGTCAACATACTCTGCAACTCACTTTTGCTCTCTGCCAACAGGACAGTGTCATCAGCATACAGCAATCTGCACACACGGATATCACCAAGACATAAACCAATATTATCTATTTTGGCCTCACGCATGCATGCGTCCATAAATATATTAAACAGCCATGGTGACATTACACAACCTTGCCTAACTCCTGCACCAATGGAAAACCATTTTGATAAAACACCATTCACTCGTACACAACCTCTACTACCAGCATACATGGCTTTTACACTATTAAGTAGATTCCCAGTAACACCATATTCATTCAATACCTTCCACAAAAGTGTCCTATTGACTCGGTCGTAAGCTTTCTCTAAATCTATGAAGGCAGTAAAAACTTTCTTCCCAACAGCCAGATACTTTTCAATCATCATGCGTAATGCAGAAATCTGGTTAGTGCAGCCTTTACCAGGCATAAAACCACTCTGAACATCCCACACTTTCTCTGATGTAAGACCCCGTACTTTTTCAATAACAACCTTACCAAACACTTTCTTTGGCACTCAGTAGGCTAATACCACGATAGTTCTTGCATTCAGTCTGATCACCTTTTCCCTTATACAAGGGAACAATGATAGCATTCTTCCAATCCCGAGGGACCATTCCTAACTCCCAGCACAACTGGCAAATTTCAGTTAACCAGTCAATTATAGAGTCACCACCATACTTCAACATCTCTGCAGTTATGCCATCAACTCCCGGAGCCTTACCATTCTGAAGAGATTTTAGAGCTTTACACACTTCTTCTCTTGAGATCCCTCCTGTGCTTTCATCCCTCATTGTGACATCATCTGCATCTGTCTCAGAATCATTTTTGCTCTCCTGATCTAATAACTCACAGAAGTATTCGCCCCATCTGTCACTTAACTCATTGGGCTCCCATATCATTTCCCCAATCTCATTCTTCACACAACTTACAACTTTGTTTCCCCTATTTTTCCTGAGTCTCATGTACTTCCAGAAGGACTTCCTATCTTTCCAAAAAAGCCAGTTCATGCCTTTCCACTTTCTTTTTCGTATCTTTTGCCTTACTGTGGCGAACCAGCTTTGCAGCTTCACGCTTCTTACAGCGATATTCATCCGCAGAGACTCTACCCTTGCAACATCCCCAAATAGGCTTCCTTCTTTTTCTTTACTGCCTCATCAATCTCACTATTCCACCAGGCATCACCTCTATTGTTACCCACTATTGTGGTGCCACAGACCTCTTTAGCAGCAGTAACAACACAGTTCTTAAAACATTCCCACTTCTTTTCTACATCCCTCTCACAAGATTTCAGATCCTTCAGCCATTCTCTGAGTAAGTCAGAATACCGCTGATGATCTTCAAGGAGCATATCAACCTTTATTCTTTCTATCCTGGGTCTCTT
This sequence comes from Macrothele yani, assembly GCA_039090855.1. Classification (NCBI taxonomy): domain Eukaryota; kingdom Metazoa; phylum Arthropoda; class Arachnida; order Araneae; family Macrothelidae; genus Macrothele; species Macrothele yani. The sequence goes on from CM077023.1 coordinate 140,765,968, forward strand.
CCTATTCCTTTTCCTCCAACCAACATTGAGTTTCACTCGTGACACTACCAAGTAATGATCAGAACCAACATCCGCACCTCTCATCACACGGGTGTCAACAACTAAGTGTTTCAAACGCTGATCGTAATCAACAAAATCTATTACACTCTTTTGACCAAGAGTACGATTTTCCCAAGTATATGTGTGTATATACTTGTGGTTGAAAAATGTATTAGATACACACAAACCATTCTCAATGCAGAGTTCAATTAATCTTTCACCATTATCATTCACACAAGGATCATTAAACTTACCCAGAACATTGTCAGAAATTGCATTCTGCACACCTACTCTAGCATTGAAATCCCCTGCTATTATAACTTTTTCTTTAGCACCGAACTGGCTCAAAACAGCTTTTAGCTCATTCCAGAAATCTTCTTTCTTATCAGAAGGTTCCGAGTCACAAGGAGCATACACTACGCTTACTATATTCATTTATATACATTAAAATCTGTAAAAAAATATTTCAAATTTTTCACATGGAAAATAATATACCAGAGTGTCTAGCAGCAAATGTAAAAAATAAAGGACATCTGAAAAGTACTGGTGCCTCCCCCCCCCCCTCCCGATTTGGGGCAAAACTTTTGTTTTTGAATTAAAGGTTCCTGTTTTCAGCTGAAATCTGTTTTAAACATGTTAAAAAAAGAAAGAATTTTTATTTTTCAAAATGGCCACCTCTTCACCCCTTACAGCCATTCTGTTCCTCCCACAGTTATAATTCAATTTTCACATTTAAAAAAAAATATATTTTCTACACTTATAATTGATTGTACATAAAATAATATACATTGACGTAGGTACCGGTATACGAAATACATATAAATTGAATACATTTTATAAAAAAAGTTCCAGCAACTTAACGTTTCTAATGCGCAACCCTTTTTTCCCAAATAAAAATAAGTACATCACATACCAGTACGAAAAAGAGTGAACAATATAATGTGCAAGTGCCTAGTGGTCATAACTTCACAAAAACTGAAAGTAACTGCTATATTTCAAACACACAAAACAAAACTATGTAATATTTCCTTATTCTTACTCATGCCTTTTTCTGCAAAAAAACAAACAAACAAAAAAACACCACACCTTTAATGTTTTTCCTGAACAAAAACAAAAGAGGATAAGACACTTTGTTTAATCTTGGCTTTATCTTTCTGTATTTTCGTCATCACCTTTTCAGCTTCTTTTTCCAAATTATCAGCCTCATTCAGTGATTTTTGTACTTTGGCCATGAAATCTTTGACAATTTGTCTTCTCATCCGCTTTCTTTTCTCGCTCTTTTATTTGAAGTTTTTCTTCCTTTTTTCTTAATTCCTCAGCTTGTTTGTGGAGAGCTGCCTCTTGATCTTTCGTGGCCTGTTTCTTTTGTTCTTTTTCCAATCGCATACGTTTCTCTTCAGCTAGATGTTCAGCAAGCATTTTGTAAGCAACCACACATGCTCTTTTAAGAGGTGGCGTAACTTCGATTTCATTATGTACAGTTTTTGTCTTCTTCATATGAGACTTAACTCTTTTCAAAGAAGTCACAGTTTCATCATGTAGTTGAGTTCTTTTACAAGTCAAAATGTCTCTGTCAACTGAAAAACTTTGCTCCACATCACTGTTACCATGATGTATGGTCAAACATGCCATGATTAAGCCTTGAAGGGTTGCATATCTCTGAGGGTTATTTTTGAAAATTTCTGCCCAATATTCATCAATGCACTTTTCGCCATCAACATTCTCCAGCTTGCACAAATCCCATTCCATGGACAATTCATCTAGCTTTAGGTTTGGAACAACATTAGGAAGGCTTTTAGCAATGTTCATAAGTGAAGCAACACATTTTGGGCTGTTCTTTTGGTCTGGCTGCAGTACACGCAAGTCTCTTAATATTTTGTTCTGCAATGGAAGATAGTGCAGCAACTTTTTAATTAACACATTGTAGAATTTTTTCCACTGTAAAAGTAGCATTTTTTTCTTTGTCTCTGTTAGAGACTTCATTGCACTCTGTCAAAACACCAATAGCCATCCTTTCCAAAGGTTTCGAATGTTGACTGACATCTAAATCTGAAAGTTTATGGCCTGGAGTGTTATCAACAACTTCATTTACCATAGCTCTTTTCATTACCATCTTTACTAATGAAGTCATTTCATAATAAAGAAAATGAATCAGAAGTTCTTCTTTCTGAAAAAATAACTGAAATATATTCACAATGCTAAACACGCCATGCATAAACTGATAGTGGATTAAAATGTCACCTTGTTTCAATGCAGAAATTATTCTGTGCAACTTTTCACTGGTTTTCAGTTCTTTGGAACGATGTGCAGGTACAAAGGATAAGAAGTAGTGAATCAAGGCATCTTTTCGCTCCATTAAACGATCAATTACTGGTCCAAAAGTTAAAAATCTAGCTTCAACAGGTCTCATAAATACATGTTTTGGAGCACCTACATGTTCCTGACTCTTGCCATAATCAGCTGATCTTACACTATTGCCATGGAAATAGTAGAATACATCCACTGCAAATTCAGAAAGTGAAGAATCAAATTCTTTTACAGCCTATTTTACAGCATTCATGACATGATGTAATGAGCATCAACCTACATCAAGCAAGTGGGGATTTTCTTGCTTTAAAAGAGTTAGCATGCCTTTTTTACAGCCTACCATAACTTGTGGACTATCAGTCATAACACATATTACTTTACATATATTGATGCCAAACATTTGTAAAACAGAAATCAATTTTTCTTACACCCTTTCAAGAAAATCTATTACAATTTGCTGTTGCACATCATCAAAATATCGTATGATTATTTCAAGCTCTTTTTTATTGTGCACACCACTGTCATTGCTTTTATCTAGTCCAATTGTCACATATTTCCCTCTCAAACTTTCCTTTAAAATGGCTTCATATGTTTGCCCCAAACCATATTCTAACTAGGTAAGACATCTTTGTTCGCTGCATTGAAAATGATTCAGCAATTTTAGAATCAGGAAACATTCTCTGAAACAACTGTGTTGAATGACCACAAAACCTGAATGGAATATTGTGTTCAACAAGTGCAGAAGCCCGCAAAACTTCAGCAGTAGTAACCTGATTACTACTTATTGTTTGACTTTTGAAACTTTTTGTCAAGTCCTTTGACTTTGTTACAGCTTCTCTATTTTTCTTGTGATTTTCACTTCTTGAATGCTGTAAAGCTGCTTGAACACCCATTGCAGACACTGAAAATTCTTTTGAGCACCACACACATGAAGCTTGAGTGTTCTTCTTTCCTGGTCTGCACCATTTGCTAATTTCATCATCATTATTGTCTTTTTGACAAGAAGAGGACCAATCACTTTGATAGTGGCACTGTCGTTTAGACATGTTGAACTAGAAATCTGTGGAGTAAAGATGAAAATTAGTCTTCATTTCATCATTAAAAAAGCTACAAAACAAACTCAATTAAAAAAAAAAATTAATGTGGTAAACCAAAGGCTCATATAAGAAAGGAAGCATCACCACAGATATATCCAGAGACATATGCTACTTTAATACTTCAGAACTTCGTTAAAACAAAATAATAAAAGTAGTAGCAATGTTAAGAAATAAGGGCTCAGTATTATAGTTCATCATTGCTCTTACAAACAAAAACTACCAAGACAAAATTAATTAGGTTAATTTAAAATAAAATGCATTTTTGTTACTTATCCTTAATATTTTTGTAGATTGTTGATGTTCTCAACTCACTTAAAATAAAGGACAAATAAAGGACTTTATCAGTAGTCACAGTTTTAAAGGACATTTGGACACATTGTAATATACACAATGAAACATTTGTTTTTTACAAAAGAAATTGTAAAAAAAAAAAAAATGTTTCATTGTGAGTCAACAGGTACAAGTGATAGCGGCAGCTTATTGAGAGAGAGAGAGAGAGAGAGAGAGAGAGAGAGAGAGAGATCATCATCATCATCATCATCATTGTCAACCATTATCAATCCACTGCTGGACGAAGGTCTCCCAAAGTTTCCTCCACAACGGTCTGTCTTGTGCCAGTCTCCTCCATGTCACTCCCGCATACTTTCGAATTTCATCCACCCATCTTCCATGTGGTCTTCTTCTGGGTCTTTTCCTGTCCCTTGGAATCCAATCTAAAATTTCGGCTGTCCATCGATGGTCTGTTCTTCTGGCAGTATGTCCAGCACATTGCCATTTCAGGGATTTAACTCTGATCATGATGTCTTCCACTCTTGTCATTTTTCGAATCCACGTGTTCCTCTTCTTATCTCTCCTGGTTACACCAAGCATGCACCTCTCCATGCTACTTTGAGTTGTCTGCAGCCTTTGTATGTCTCTTTTAGCTAAGGTCCACGTCTCTGCACCATACGTAAGCACTGGAAGGATGCATTGATCAAACACTTTTCTTTTAAGACATAATGGCATATTGCTCTTGAAAATTATGCTGTTTCTTCCAAAAGCTCTCCAGGCAAGTTTTGTACGCCGATTAATTTCTTCATCAATGTGACCCTCACTTGATATCTGCTGTTCAAGATAAACGTACGTATCTGTTATCTTCAGCGTTTCTCCATCAATCGATAAATCTTCATTTCTTGTAAAAGCATTGAACATCACTTTTGTCTTCTGAAAGTTCATTTTTAATCCCACTTCTTTACTCTTGTCAGCAAGTTCCTGCATCATACTCTGTAGCTCTGATGGGGTAGTTGCAAAAATGACTATGTCATCAGCAAAACGAAGGTGGGTTAGATAATATCCATTAATCTTTATGCCTTTGTTTTCCCAGTTCAGTGATTGAAAGACATTTTCCAATGTGGCATTAAAGAGCTTCGGAGATATGGTGTCACCTTGTCTCACTCCTTTTCCAATTTTTATGTGTGTTGTATTTTCAAATAGCAGAATCTTTGCACTTGCATTTTCATAGATGTTATAAATAATATTAATGTATGCATATTCAATACAGCAGGATTTCAGAGCCATTGCAACTGCTGATGGTTTCACTGAATCAAAGGCTTTTTCGTAATCGATAAAAGCCATGCACAATGGAAGTTCAAATTCCTCGCTCTTTCAATTAGTTCTCTCAGTACGTGGATATGATTTATTGTGCTGTAGCCACTCCTGAATCCAGCTTGTTCTCTCGGTTGAGCCATGTCCAGTGTTACCTTCAAGCGGTGTGAAATAACTTTACTGAAGATTTTATAAACCACTGATAGGAGGCTGATAGGTCTGTAGTTCCTGAGATCCTCAATGTCACCTTTTTTATGTAGCAAGATCATTGTAGCGTTGTTCCAATCCTCAGGAATTTTCCCTTCATTAAGGCATCGAGTGAAAATTTGGGCGAGTACTGTTTCGATTTCTCCACTTGCTTCTTGTATGATGTCTACAGTAATTCCATCTTCTCCTGGAGCTTTCCCCCGCTTCATGTTCTTGATTGCATGTGCAACTTCTGCTGAAAGGACTGGAAGAACTCTGGTACCTTTCATGATGCCTGGAGTACATGTATCATCCCTTTCATATAATTTGGAGTAGAAATCTTTCACTCTTGTCAAAATTTCGCCTCTATTTCTTGTTACAGAACCATCTTCTTTTCTCAGTGCCATAATCTGTTTTTTTCCCTTACTGAGATGTCCCTTTGCTATCTTTAGGCTTTGGTTGTTTTCAATTGCTTTCCTTACTAGTTCACAGTTGAATTTCCTTACGTCTTCAGTGATACTTTTTCGTACTGTCTTGCATAGCTCTATATATTCCACTTTGGAAGTCACATCTTCTTTAGTTGTCCTCATCTCTCTTCTTTTTTGCATCAACATTTTGGTTTTTCCTGATAATTTGTTCACATGCAATTTGTTCTTAGACCCAGCTAATTTTGTTGCTGTTTCCATAAGAGCTTTGGTTACTTTTCTGTTAACTTCAGAAATATCCACTTCTTCTGATGTTAGGCCTTCTAAAGCAGAGAATCTGTTCTTCAGTTCCAATTTGAAGGTATTATGGTGTTTTTTAAGGTTGGTTATGTCAATACATTTTGTTTGTCTTATGAGCTTGCTACGTTCGAGTTTAGTGTTGAGGTGCATCTTACATCTCACCAATCTATGGTCACTGCCTGTGTTGAACTTGTTTAGCACACTGCAGTCTTCTATGACGAATTTTTTGTTACACATAATAAAATCAATTTCACTTGTCGTCCCAATTGGATGTCTCCATGTCCATTTCCTGTGTGGCTTTTTCTTGAAAAAGGAGTTCAAGATGAAAAACCCTTCTGCCTCTGCAAACTCTACGAGAGTATTTCCACGCTGGTTTCTGTTGCTGTGACCGAATTTACCTATTGAAGTTTCATTCTGTTGCCGTTGCCCTATTTTTGCATTGAAATCTCTCATAATTATCTTCAAGTGCTGCTTACCTTTATTATTTAGATCACGAATTTCCTCATAAAATTCTTCAATTTCTTCTTCAGCATGACTTGTGGTGGGTGCATAAGTTTGAATAATCTGAGCCTGGTATCTTCTCGAGAGTTGGATAACGAGTCGTGCAGCTCTGTCAGAGGAACTTTCAACTTCTACAACTTTATCCTTCAGTTTCTTGTTTATTATAAATCCAACACCACTAGTTCTGCCAGTATCTGTCCCACGATAGTAGAAGAGATGTCCACTTTTCAGTTCAATGAGATCTTCTCCTTTTCTCCTTACCTCACTTAGCCCGACGATGTCCCACTTGATCCTTTGTAGTTCCTCTTCCAATTCAAGAAGCCTTGAATCAGAAGATAGGGAGCGTCCGTTATACGTAGCCAAGGTCAGCATCAGATGGCAGCCTAGTCCGGTCCTCCGGGGATTCTTAGCACCCTCTGCCTTCATGTCGCACTGGCTGCTGCCTTGGCCAGGTACATTCCAGCTGCCGGAGACTGAGGGCCAAGATTTAAGTTGTGGAGTCACTTTGGAGGGGTTTGGCCATAACTCACCACGCTGGCCAAGTGGGCTGGTGAGTGTGGGATAGCATTTCCTCTAATCCCGATGATATAGTTATACCGCTATTGGCGGTCGTCAGAGCCCCTTTAGTGGGAACAGGATGTACCACGAGAAGGCGGGGGTGACATTTGTCAAGGAGAGGCTGTAATGTTACGCATCACCTGACCTTACATCCCATATATATATATATATATATATATATATATATATTAGGGACTTAATACTGGAACCTTATGGTCATTTATTTATGACAGTTTTTTGTGCTACAAATATTTTCAATAAAAATTATAGCCAAAATGCTGAAACGTTTCCATAAGAAATATATCGAAACCCACTGAAAAATAATCTTTACGAGTCAAGTTCTACAAGAAAACATAATTACTCTGAACAAAGTTTTTCATAAAGACATTAAATCTGACTTGAAGCTACAAAAAATAAATAACATATATGCGCTCTGCATTTGAATGGCTGTATGCAAAAATATGCCAAAATTTGAAGTAACGAAAAATTTAAGTTCCATAAACAACAGATATGGGGGTAATTATTCCATATAACTTGGACCCCCTTATACTGCGTGGCCTCAGAACGCTTATAAAACAAGATCGGAGTAAGCTGTGTGAATGCTGCCTGGAAAATTTTAATTAAGGGGGCCCAGACACAGGACATGCAAAGGGCCTTGACTGACCAAAATCTGGCCCTGCCTTTATATTGTTATTTTTTGGCAGATTTTGAAACATTTCATGAAAACCAGTGGTGCAGTTCTGAAAAAAGAAGTGACCTGGCACTCTGAAGACCAACACGAGTCAGAAGTCAATAGGAGGAGAGGATGTTAGGAGGGGAGTACTTGACCCAAAAGATCTTTACCTCCCTGAGAAATAGGAAACTAGGACAGTGGAGTAGTCCCCAATAGGAAAGTAATACAGAAAACGGAAAACGATGGGGGAAGTCAGGCCGTTGCACATTTCTGAGGTGGTTTTGGTACACAAAAGGTCTACAGATTTCTGCATAGCCACCGTGGAAAAAAAATAAAATAAAATAAAGAGAGTGAAGAAGAAAGGGGAAAAAAAACTTGGTTAAGATTATTTGTGTTACAAAATGTCGATTTTGACGGGCGACGATTGAATACATTTAAAAAAAAAGTCCAATTCAGTTAGGTAAAAAGTTAAGTAGTCTGGCATCGCGAGGCCTTGAAAAAAAGTGGCCTGGTGGGGCCTCGGCTGCATTTCTGGTAAAAAGGACCCTAGGTACGCAGATTTAGCATGGTACGCAGATAAGTTAGACTTTTTTTTTATTTTATTATGTGTACCTTTAGGTGCAAATCATGTAACTTAGTTTAATAGTAACACTCACAGATTATGAATGTATTAAACAGTAACTCTACCTCTTTTTTTTCACCAGTAGATCAAAAAGTAATGCACAATAAAAACTATGCAGAAACAATTGGCGTGCGCACACGGGAATGGTCCGGCAGGTCCCCCCACCCCCCAGCGGCTAACTTTCTTTTGAATTTTAATTTTACGCTACAACTCGAAGTGTCCAATTTTATTTATTTATTTTGCGTGTGTGTACTTTAAAAAGTTTTCACTGGATTCAGGCAAAATTTTCAGGGTAATTTTGTTTGACCAAGCTAAAGCATCTATAAAAAAAAAAACAGCTGTTTTAAATGAAAATTCGGAAAATTAATTTTTCACATTTTTATCCTCAGTTAAGCGAAGCTTGTGGCTACAGCAGGTGACAACTGGGGCTTAGAGTAAAAGGGGGAGGGAAATGAATGTTGCAAGCCCGTAGTTCTCGGCCATCTGCGCTTTCCCGTGAAGTTGATCTTTCTCTGAAGGTCTTAATAATAAAAAAGAAAAGTGCGTAATTTAAAAAGTTTCCATTGGATTGAAGCGAAATTTGCAGGGTAATCTTATAAGACCAAGTTATGGCATCTGTCAAAAATGCAGTTATATTCAATGAAAATTCGGAATTTTTTTTTTTTCATTTTATACTTAGTCAGGGTAGGAGGAGTAACTCAACAGGTTGCCAGTGAGATGGTGAATGAAAGGGGAGATGCGATCGAGAACCACCTCTTTCTCTTACCTGTCCGAGCTCAATCCTATATATGTCATGTCTTGTTTTGTTTTAAGAGGGGATGGGTGGAATTTATAGCACGTAGCTGTAACATCATTATTCCATTCCCTCTCTATTGAGATATCTTCTCGCGGGAAAAAGAATGGAACAGGTCAAAACGTTTTTTGTTACAAAATTTCGCTCCGCCCAAAAAAGAAAAAAAAATAAAAAAAAATCCGTATACACCACGGCTTATCTACCCGAAATTACGGTACTTGATCGTAAACATTCAGCTAATTTTTTAAAAAATTAAATAGATGCATAAAAACTGTCTTGAAACTGAAACAAATCATAACAAAGAAAAAATAAAAAATAAATTAAGAAACACATGCATAGTCTGACTCACTACACTAAAAAGAAAGTTCGCGTATCATTATTGCAATTTGGTCTGCCACGACATGATTGAGCTATAGAATTCAACAACATCAATGTTATACTGAGTACAGTTTGAAAAACTTTTCTGCCATTAAAAAAATGACAAATACAAAAAGTTTACTTACTTTTAAAACAGCATTCCTTCCCGATGCTCGAGGTAACTGCAATACGATACCAAAACAATACAGATGGATTATGGAAAAGCACAACAAAATGGGGCGTCCGACAAAGCACGTTATTCCTTGTGTTGGTGAGGAAATTGACTCTGCTTGGCACTCTGCCAACCAGGGGTCTCTCAAGTGTGGGTGAACTATATGCATGCTGCTTTAAGACAGGGAGGGATCTCTCTTTTGTTCATTGGTGGGATGTTCATGAGATGCACTTCCGGTCTATGAGATGTCCCCCGATAACGGAGAAGCTATTCGCGTAAATGCTCTAAAGGCATAGTTTAAAAAACTTTTCCTTTTAACAACAGAAAACGAAAAACTGAAAAAAATTCATGACTTTAGTGACCTTTTTCTCATTTTGTTACTTTTTCGGGACTTTCGTGACAGGTAGACACCATGTCCATACCACTGGATTGCACACCTCAACTGGGTGAAAGAACATCAGCACTGGACCTTGGATGATTGGAGATTGATTTCCTGTTCTGATGTGTCCTGTTTCCAATTACTTCGCACACATGGGAGAGTGCAGATCGGAAAATACAGGACAGGAAGCAATGGACCAGAAATGTCAACAAGGAACTGTCCAGGCTGGTGGAGGCTTGGTTGCGGTCTGCGCTGTACTCACTTAGCACATGTTGGGATCTCTGGTATGTTGAAATGCATCTCTGAAAGGTCCAAACTACGTGTCCATCCTTGCAGCCTATCTGCATCTGTTCTTGGTCACCATCACCAAGCAAGCAAGCACACACACACACACACACACACACACACACACACACACACACACACACACACACACACACACACACACACACACACACTCGCAGGGCAATGGACTCTTCCAGCAGAACACTCTGCACTTTCTCACAAAGCCGTGGTGATTATAACAGCATCCTGCACAAGTTTCCACTCTGAAATGGCCTCCCTGTTGACTGGACACAAACCCTGTAGAGATTTTTTGGAATGCTGTGGAAAGTCCATTTGAGCTTTGGATCTTCCACCCTCATTTCCCATAGAAAGCATTATCTGGGGAACTCTTTCAACTTCCCTCACATTATTTTCCTTAATAACACTGTCCAATTTTTTTAAAGCTCAAACCAAGAGTTTGAATGATGCATTTCAGTCAGTCACCAAGGATTGCTGCATTCAATAAATCAGCTATTTGTTCCTCAAGTTTTGCACTTTTTTCTTTCCACTCTACTCCTGACTTCCTTTTTTTTTTTTTTTTTTTTTTTTTTTTTTTTAATATTAATTTATTTTTTATTTATTTATTTATTGTTGTTCTAAGTATCAGCCATATAGTGCATGGGGATGCTTCTCACAATTCATGAGCTCTTCACTATTGGAATGGAATGAACACAGTTTCCATGCAACTGGATTACACGTTTACACAGATGTAAGGGGCAGATGCGCATGGAGCCAAAAGCTCTTTTCTTTGTAACAATGCAATTATTTTACAAACAGTACATTTCAGGCTGTGTGCATTACCATGTGATAATCATTAACAAGAGCTGATAAGGAATCAAATGAGTGCACCAGTAACTTGGACCAATATTTACAGACACTTCAGTCCCAAGTATCCCATTAACCGGGATGCTTGGGACCGGAAGTGTCTTGGCTTTCAGATTTTTTTTGTTTTTCTGTTTTTAGACTATCTGCATATGCTATACCTATATAAAGAGATAGCATGGAGTTGAGCACAAAGCTAAACACAAAATCCATTGTATTTCAAGAAATCAGAGAGATTTTAATATTTCAAAAAACTGAAGTTTGTGAACGATTCTGCTAAAAAGCAGATTCCATCAAATTATCAGTTAGAATTATTTTTTACTAGATATCAAATGTTAATTTCTGTTCAGAAGATGTAACCTCATTCAGAAGTGTAAAAATGCAATAAATTTTATGAAAGTTTTGAAACCAAGTTATTTAAAAAACTAAGAAAAAAATTTTCCCCATAAGATTAAAAAAAAAAAAAAAAAAAATTATCTGAAAATTTACATTTTGAGGTTGCTCACCTTTATTCCAAATATCCTTTAGGAGGTTTTTATCTCTTACACACATTTCCAACGCATAATTTTCAGTAGTCACATCGTCGTTCAAGGCCCAAAAACGCACATCACACTCACGCGAAACTTCGTTTTTCCCCCATTCTCTCCCCCTTTTCCAATAAAGTAAATGCCAATCAAAATAACCAACTACAATGACACACAATTCAACTCCTAAAAACGCCTATCTAATTAAAACCTCAATAAAAAAAAATTATTACACATTTCCTAAAACATTAAAGTTAAAACTGTACACCGGTAATTAATTGAAAACAAACCAAACCTCACCCAACCACTATCCTCATTAATCTTGGACCTCTCCCACTCAGCAATTAAGCGTACTATCCTAGCACTTTCAGCCTCTGCCCAGGCCATTTTCAAGGAGTGGACGCAACAGATGAACCTCCGTCGCCGCCCTCAGACGTAGCGAATGTTCTAGGTCTTGCTTGGCATCGTCTCATCTGCGCTGAGCGGTGAATAACGATGATGAGACAATGCCGAGCAAGACCTAGAACCTTCGTTCATAGCGAATGTTCTAGGTCTTGCTCGGCATAGTCTCATCTGCGCTGAGCGATGAATAACGATAATGAGACGATGCCGAGCAAGACCTAAAACATTCGTTATGTTTGAGGGCGGCGACGGAGGTTCATCTGTTGCGTCCACTCCTTGAAAATGGCCTGGGCAGAGGCTGAAAGTGCTAGGATAGTACGCTTAATTGCTGAGTGGGGAGAGGTCTGAGATTAATGAGGATAGTGGTTGTGTCAGGTTTGGTTTGTTTTCAATTAATTACCGGTGTGCAGTTGTAAATAATTAAGGGTTGCAGTTTTAACTTTGATGTTTTAGGAAATGTGTAATATAAGTTTTTTTATTGAGATTTTAATTAAATAGGCGTTTTTAGGGAGTTGAATTATGTGTCATTGTAGTTTATTATTTTGAATCGGCATTTAGTTATTGGGGGGGAAATAAACGAAGTTTTGTGTGAGTGTGATGTGTGTTTTTGGGCCTTGAACCACGATATGACTACTGGAAATTACGTGTTGGAAATGTGTGTAAGAGATGAAAACCTCCAAAAGGATATTTGGGAAAAAGGTGAGTAACCCCAAAATGTAGATTGTCTAAATAGCATGTTAATGATTAAGTAGCTATGTGACTTTTTTGACATTTGCAATGCTGTATGAATATATGAATCTGAAAATTGTTCACCAAACTGAAAGAATCAACAAATGACACAAACGGACCTGACTCTGAATCAATTCGTGACAATCATTCACAAGAAGTGCCAATGAACAAATCACTGCAAATGAATTGTTTCAGCAAATCAAATCAAAAGAATAGGTTTGCCCATCGCTACAACAGAACAGAATTCCACCCAGGATATATCTGAGGTAACATGCCGTAACCATCAGGGTGACCAGAGAACTACACAACCGTGGAAGCCTTCCGTAATTTTCTATTTAAGATGTTAAGATGTCATGTAGTCTTCAGAAAAAGTATCAGGTTTTGGAGATCAATTTTGGGGTCATGTTTCATGGAAGGTGACAACCAGACTTTAGCTCATTAAAAACCCAAAAACTTTTAGTAGCAGGTGCTATTAACACTGAGTAAAGAAGTTATATAAATACAGTGACATTTTTTTATCTGCAAATAGAAGGATTGTTAGAACAAAAAGAGAAAAACAATGCGGGTATTCTTGATTTTAATTAGAAAACAAGTGTTCAACACCTGAAAGCACATAAGATTTTTAATAATAGAAAATTCAGTAGTCATTGTAAAACAATTATAAATACGATTGAGAAAACAGTGTTGAGGAATGACATGGGGAAATTTTGCTTACGTAGCTTAATATTACTTATACTACACAGATCCTCCTCACTTCTTTTGTTGCAAGTAAACAGCCTTTTGCGTTAATATGCCACGGGGGGGGGGGGGGGGGGGGTGTTATAATAAGTGAGGAAGAGGTCAGAAAAATGTTATTTTATCTTGGCCAAAACAAATCTTACAGAAAAATTGCCAAATTAATCAAAAGATCTTTAGGACTTCAGAAGCAGAAAAAAAGGGGTTCCAAGAAAAAAGGATAAACCCAGTAAAACAACAAGGATAGGACAGAAGTTATCGCTGAGTGCAAGACATAAACAACTTATACATCCTATAACAGTATCTTGGGCTGTTTACTGCCCAAAATAACTCTAAATTATGTGCATAAATACAATAATAATAAATATCAGCTTACCCTTTTTAGGTTAGCTTCTGTTGAACATTTCTTGCACGTCAAGATTCTGGGTTTCCTGCAGGTTCCAGCTGGGTGTGGTCCTCTCGTTTCACCATTGTAGTAACTTCACACGCACAAACGAACAAATTGGGTGACACGAAGCAGTTTTGTAATAGCCCGAAATTCACCATGACTTTAAAAATACCTTCCACTCCCTTGAATTCTTTTACTAACACATAAATTCAAACTTAGGCAACTCAAGAAACCGATTAAACATACATGCACTTCACAAAACTATAACATACAACCAACTTCACACTCACATTACAAACCTTTTACCAAAAAAACCAGACTAATTGTAACTAAACTCTAAAAACCTATTTACACTATATACAACAAACTGGTTATTATTGCTATTTATGCCATCCTATCACATTTGTACACCTCGCCTCAACTCAATGCTCACAACACATGCTGGCTAATCCTTTTTACCACACCTCTGCTTTCTCCACAAATATCGCCTCAAGCGCTTTCAGCCATCCCGTGGTCGTCCTCAGGAAGCATCAGTAATATTAATCCGTCTGCTGCCGCAGAACGAGTGAGCGAAAAAGTCGGCAACTGGTGCGATCTCAATGTCATCGCCAAACCCTCTACCGTGGCTCCATCTATTGAACAATCTGGAAAAACTTTCATTTTCTTCTTCCATTGCTTTGATTTTTGTGTTCTATTTTAATTAATTATTTTCATATTTCACTTAGGATATTAGGATCATTAACATTACAAATTTTATCTCTATTTTTCTCTATCAAAACAGACTCCACAATACGCAGGTGCTTTTCATTTTTACACGATTTTATAATTTTAATCTCATCAAATTTCGGGTATTTTTTATTATCCAGGCAGTATTGGATTAATGCCATCTTTGCTTCTTTCTTTTGCCAGTTATTTATATGTTGTTTAAGGCGAAGTTTTAGTTCATTTTTTGTACTCCCTATATACATAGATGCCAACCTCTAAAAGTAGTTTTCAGTAACCAACTTGTACATTTTTCAGTAAAAAAAATTTTTTTTTCAGTAATTTTCAGTAATTCAGTCTACAGCGGCAAATTTGGGTATTTAACACTGCAACAAATTTTAATCTCTCAGAACTATTAATAAAATAATAATAATAATACAATAAAAAATAATTTGCTAGTGGGAAAATTGAAAATACTGTCTACCAGAAAAATATAATAAGACATGAAGAAAAATTATTCCTTGGAATGTTGGCCAAATTATTATGATAAACTGGCTGTAGTTGCCATTTTGGCCTTCCTTAGTTCAATTTGCGAAAACTTCTTCTGATAGCATAGTTCACTGTGTGCAACGCTGTTTATTTTTTCTATTAATAAAGAAGACAGCACATGAGTACTTAAATTAGGTCTGAATTCATTCATGTTTCTTTTTCACAAAACTGAAAATTCTTTCTGTACTTGCATTGCTATGAGGGACTATTAAAATCATTTTCATAATTTTGCTTAATAATTCATACTTCAACTGGCCACTTTCATTTTTCATTAAAGAAATTCTGTGCCACACTTCATCCATTCTCTCAGAAGTAACAGCACAGTTAAAATTTTCAAACTGGTAGTGAGCAAATTCAGATTCCACCTTGTCAGATTCTTTTGGTTTCAAAACTGGAAACAGAGAACACATATATTGGACTGATGCAAAAGAAACACTTTGCCTTAATGCTACATCTGCAATTTCAGCATGACTCAGAAATTCATCATTAAGTGGAAATTTTCTTAAAATGTAATTGCAGCCTGCCTTGTAAAATTCCCTTACCTCAGAATAAAAAGTAGCCACTGTGTCTTCACTCAGATCTGCAGTTGTACCTATATAAGATCTCGCTTTTGACCCAATTACGAGATCACAGTTTTCTTTTGATTTCTCCTTTCAAAATTTCCATCTGCAAGAGATGTTGCTATCACATCAAATGCCGATGGCTTGATAAATCATACAAGCAATTCAGATAACAGACTATGAAGTTTTCTTTTTAATACATGCACAAGCGGAGCTTCCTGCTGCAAGAACATGTTAACAGATGTAAACAAAGGAAGAGTAGCAGATAAAAAAAGACAAAGTTTAGATGAAGGATTTCCAATCATACTTGCAAGGTTCTTATACTGTGAATTAGCTTCTTCATTGTCACTGAAATAATGTTCTAGAGCCTCCCACTGTTCAAAAATGCTGTCAATGGATTCCAAAAGTGATAACCAGCGAGTATTGACATGCTTTAGAATTTTGTGTGGTTTAGTACCACAAACAGCTTGACTCAGTTTTAGATTGTGTTTCCTCTTTGAACTTTTCTCCAGAAAAAAGTACAACTGTATCAGAAACTGCTCAACATTAAATCCTTTCAGTTGAGTAGCAGATTTATGTGCAGCTAAATTTACTAAATGGCATGAACATCGCTGCACTATGATTGCAGGCTGAACCTTCTTTATGTGAGAAACAACACCTTTTACTTGACCTATCATACTGTTAGCACTGTCACAGGAAAATGACACACAGTTGCTCCATGAGATTTTTTTTTAACAAACTCATTGTTCAAAATGTTGAATATTCCTTCACCTGTATTATTACTTGATTCAACCAATAATAACAAAACAGTTGAATTTTTCCCTATTTTTTTGTCAAAATATGTTATTGTAATGGGATACAGTTTATTTTCTTGAGCATCATTACTTCCGTCTGTAGATGGAGAAAAAGGATTTTTTTTTTTTTTTTTTTACTTCAGATACGATGTTACTTGTAGAAACACTGGCCATGTGCTGAATTTAGTGCAGTAGCCTTGGTTCTTCCACACGAATATTTTTTTGCGATCGCTGAATTCGGAAACATGGCTTGAAATAATGTTTTTCAAGCCTTCAGTTTTCGGAAATTTATCCAACATTTTCAAGCTGAATTGACTTCAGTTTTCGGAAAGTTATCCAACATTTTCAAGCTGAAATACAAATATTTATGGAATAAAATGATATCTAACAATACTGGGTAGAGGAAACATTGCGAGAAAAAAAAATTACGATTACCAGAGACATCTTACCTCCGTCTACTTTCCGTTTTTGAAGCATGAAGTTCCGTCCTCCGACGGAGAAAACGAGCCCCCCCCCACCACCACCAATCTTTCCAAAATTTAAGTTCAGTTATGCATCGATTTCGTGCATGGCCAAATGATAACAAAAAGAGACGGAATTCCTCGAATCAGCGTGAGAATCTCGTCGTCGAAAATTACGGGGAAATTTTCGGGCGTCCTAACTTCCGTTTTCAGAAATCGTTGCCTACAATTTCAAGCTGAAATTATGCAATGAAATTATATTTAACAATACTGAACAGAAGCAACATCGAGAGAGAAAAAAATACGATTACGGGAAAAGTCTGCACTTCGTTTAACTTCTGTTTCCGAATGTTTAAAAAGACAAAACCACGTCTCCAGACGGAATACGAACCCCCCCCTCCACACACACACACTAATATCCCGAAAATTTCTTCACTTTTGCATCAATCTCAAAAAATGACAAAAAAAAAAAAAAAAACGGACGGGACTCCGCGAAAGAATCTCACGTACGAATTAACCGCTGAATCGATTTCAAATGTCGTAAAGATAACGCTAAAATATCGATGACCGGTAAATTTTAACTTTTGGCGCAGATTTCGTCGAAATGGCGATTTTTTAGCAGAATGGCGCAAGAACAACGTTTTGGCGCTGGCTGGCGCAATTGGCGCAGGTCTGGCAGCCCTGAATGTAGCATTTAATTTTTTCCCTCCAGAAAAACTTGAAGAACAAACACAAATTTTTAAGTTGATGAAAATTTGCTTTATGTCTCAGAAAATTAAATCAAATGGTGATTTTCCGTAATTTCAGCGGGGTTTCCGTACTTCCGTAACAGCAACCAAAAATCCGTAAAATTACGGAAAATCCGTACTAGTTTGCATCTATGCTATATATGACATAGGAGGGATTTTAGTGATAGGTATTTCATACAATAGCTTTTTCCAATTTACTGCAATTACCCTTGTTATTAATAATCATATTCTTAATCGCTAGCACCTTATTTCCCGATTTGGATTCCATATTTGTGACAGTTTATTAATTTCCATAGATATGCCAGAGAGGTAAGGCAATGCTCCGATATATTTCTTCTGTATTTTATTTTTTGGTGTAGTTGTGTCATTCATCTTACATTGTACTTCATATTGATTTCATTATGTGTAACAATAAATTTGTCATGGAAGACTGCAGTGTGCAGAACAAGTTCAACACAGGTAGTGACCATAGAATAGTAAGATGTAAGATGCACCTCAATGCTAAACTCGAGCGTGGCAAGCTCATAAAACAAACAAAGTGTATTGACGTGACCAACCTTAAAAAGCATCATAATACCTTCAAATTGGAACTGAGGAACAGATTCTCTGCTCTAGAAGGTCTAACATCAGAAGAAGTGTACATATCTGAAGTTAACAGAAAAGCAACCAAAGCTCTTATGGAAACAGCAACAAGATTAGCTGGGTCTAAGGACAAGTTGCATGTGAACAAATTATCAGGAAAAACTAAAATGTTGATGCAAAAAAGAAGAGAGACGAGGACAACTAAAGAAGATGTGACTTCCGAAGTGGAATATATAGAGCTATGCAAGACAGTACGAAAAAGTATCACTGAAGACGTAAGGAAATTCAACCGTGAACTAGTGAGAAAAGCAATTGAAAACAACCAAAGCCTAAAGATAGCAAAGGAACATTGAGTCTCAGTAAGGGAAGAAAACAGATTATAGCACTGAGAAAAGATGGTTCTGTAACAAGAAATAGAGGCAAAATTTTGACAAGAGTGAAAAATTTCTACTCCAAATTATATGAAAGGGATGATACATGTACTCCAGACATCATGAAAGGTACCAGTACCAGAGTTCTTCCAGTCCTCCCAGCAGAAGTTGCACATGCAATCAAGAACATGAAGCGGGGAAAAGCTCCAGGAGAAGATGGAATTACTGTAGACATCATACAAGAAGCAAATGGAGAAATTGAAACAGTACTCGCCCAAGTTTTCACTTGATGCCTAAATGAAGGGAAGATTCCCGAGGATTGGAACAACGCTACAATGATCCTGCTACATAAAAAAGGTGACATTGAGGATCTCAGGAACTACAGACCTATCAGCCTCCTATCAGTGGTTTATAAAATCTTCACTAAAGTTCTTTCACACCGTTTGAAGGTAACACTGGACATGGCTTAACCAAGAGAACAAGCTGGATTCAGGAGCGGCTACAGCACTATAGATCATATCCACGTACTGAGAGAACTAATTGATAAAGCGAGGGAATATGAACTTCCATCGTTCATGGCTTTTATTGATTATGAAAAGGTCTTTGATTCAATGAAACCATCAGCAGTTACAATGACTTTGAAATCCTGTGGTGTTAAAGAAGCATGCATTAATATTATTAATAATATCTATGAAAATGCAAGTGCAAAGATTCGGCTGTTTGAGAATACAGCACATATAAAAATTGGAAAGGGAGTGAGACAAGGTGACACAATATCTCCCAAGCTCTTTAAAGCCACATTGGAAAATGTCTTTCAATCACTGAACTGGGAAAACAAAGGCATAAAGATTAATGGAGATTATCTAACTCCCCATCGTTTTGCTGATGACGTATTCATTTTTGAAACTACCCCATCAGAGCTGCAGAGTATGATCCAGGAACTTGCTGACAAGAGTAAAGAAGTGGCATTAAAAATGAACTTTCAGAAGACAAAAGTGACGTACAAATGCTTTTACAAGAAATGAAGATTTATCGATTGATGGAGAAAAGCTGGAGATAACCAATACCTACATTTATCTTGGACAGCAGATATCCAGTGAGGGTCACATTGATGAAGAAATTAATCGGCGTATAAAACTTGGACGGAGAGCTTTTGGAAGAAACAGCATAATTTTCAAGAGCAATATGCCATTATGTCTTAAAAGAAAAGTGTTTGATCAATGCATCCTTCCAGTGCTTACGTATGGTGCAGAGACGTGGACCTTAACTAAAAGAGACATACAAAGGCTGTAGTCAACTCAAAGTAGCATGGAGAGGTGCATGCTTGGTGTAACCAGGAGAGATAAGAAGAGGAATTTGTGGATCAGAAAAATGACAAGAGTGGAAGACATCATGATCAGAGTAGAATCCCTGAAATGGCAATAAGCTGGACATACTGCCAGAAGGACAGACCATCGATGGACAGTCGAAATTTTAGATTGGATTCCAAGGGACAGGAAAAGACCCAGAAGAAAACCACATGGAAGATGGGTGGATGAAATTCGAAAGTATGCAGGAGTAACATGGAGGAGACTGGCGCAAGACAGACCGTTGTGGAAGAGGCTTGGAGAGACCTTCATCCAGCAGTGGATTGATAATGGTTGATGATGATTTCTTCTGTAAAAAATTTTTCATTTGAGGAATGTGTAACTGCTCTTTTGGTTAAAGTTTTAATACTATTGCATTTTTGTGAGTATGGGTGTGCTGAATAATATGGAATTAAAACCGGTATAGATAAAGAATTTTCTATGCACTTTGTACTGTAATTGATCTCTTTGCCTAATAACTAACACCCAGGAAAACCAAAGTATTCCTCTGTTCATGTTCTGTTGTCAATTCGATAGTTGGGTAAATACTGTTAAATTGCTGAGTAAATGCTTCAAGTTCAGTACTATTCATTCAAGATAAAACATAAACATCATCTACATACCTGCAATAAACCAATGGGGGTTCTTCCATTGTACTAATATTTTTTCTTCAATATCATTCATAATCACCTCGGCAAACAGATTTGACAGGGGGGGGCAGACCATTGGGCCTCCATAATTTGCTTGAAGATACTTCCTTCAAATGTAAAAATATTATTTTCATATATGAATAATAAAACTGTTTTTAATTCTTGAAGTTGTGTGTCATTTGTGTATCTTAATGACACACAACTTCAAGAATTAAAAACAGTTTTATTATTCATATATGAAAATAATATTTTTACATTTGAAGGAAGTATCTTCAAGCAAATTATGGAGGCCCAATGGTCTCCTCCCTGTCAAACCTGTTCCCACCAAAAAATTTAAAATTGAATATATGAAGTACAATATAAGATGAATGACACAACTACACCAAAAAATAAAATACAGAAGAAATATGTCGGAGCATTATCTTACCTCTCTGGCATATCTATGGAAATTAATAAACTATGTCACAAATATGGAATCCAAATGGGAAATAAGGTGCTAATGATTAAAAATATGATTATTAATAACAAGGGTAATTGCAGTAAATTGGAAAAGCTGGCATATATGAAATACCAATCACTAAAATCCCACCTATGTCATATATAGGGAGTACAAAAAATGAACTAAAACATCACCTTAAACAACATATAAAGAACTGGCAAAAGAAAGAAGCAAAGATGGCATTAATCCAATACTGCCTGGATAATCAAAAATACCCAAAATTTGATGAGATTAAAATTATAAAATAGTGTGAAAATGAAAGGCACCTGCGTATTGCAGTCTGTTTTGATAGAGAAAAATAGAGATAAAATTTGTAATGTTAATGATCCTAATATCCTAAGTGAAATATGAAAATAATTAATTAAAATAGAACACAAAAATCAAAGCAATAGAAGAAGAAAGTTTTTCCAGATTGTGTAATAGATAGAGCCACGATAGAGGGTTTGGCGATGATGTTGAGATCGGACCAGTTGCAGACTTTCCTGAGAACCGCCACGGGATGGCTGAAAGCGCTTGAGGCGATCTTTGTGGAGAAAGCAGAGGTGTGGTAAAAAGGATTAGCCAGCATGTGTTGTGAGCATTGAGTTGAGGCGAGGTGTACAAATGTGATAGGATGGCATAAATAGCAATAATAGCCAGTTTGTTGTATATAGTGTAAATAGGTTTTTAGAGTTTAGTTACAATTAGTCTGGTTTTTTTTTTTTTTTTGGTACCAGGTTTGTGATGGGAGTGTGAATTTGGTTGTATGTTATAGTTTTGTGAAGTGCATGTATGTTTAATAAGTTTCCTGAGTTGCCTAAGTTTGAATTTATGTGTTAGTAAAAGAATTCAAGGGAGTGTAAGAGGTATTTTTAAAGTCATGGTGAACTTCGGGCTATCACAAAACTGCTTCGTGTCACCCAATTTGTTCGTTTGTGCGCATGAAGTTACAATGGCGAAATGAGAGGACCACACCCAGTTGGAACCTACAGGAAATCCAGAATCTTGACGTGCAAGAAATTGTTCAACAGAACCTAACCTAAAAAGCGTAAGCTGATATTTATTTTTATTGTAAACAACCTGTTTTTCATTCAGCAACTGTTGATAATGTCTACACAACAAATTGCTCGATCTTTGCCTAAAAAAGTGTCTCATATGACAATCCCAAAAACTCTAAAACAAAACAAAAATGCTGTGTATATTAAAATGAAGGCAAAGCCTTTACTCACTGGTCAACATAAATGCAGAAGAGTGGACTGGGCCAAAAATGTAATGACATGGTCTGAAAAATGGAAAGTATTGTGTTCTCAGATGAGAATTTTTTTTATTTAGATGGCACCGATGGAAATAAATGTTACTGGCATGATCTATGAAAGAAGGCCAAAGAATTTTTAGCAGACCGACGTGAGGAAGTGGTGTGATGGTGTGGGCGGAGTTTGGCTATGACAGTAAATCGGACATTGCCATTATAGATCACCCTATGGCATCCAGGAATTACCAGGCTATACTGTGCAAACATTTTATTCCATTGGTATTACTACTAGGAAGAAACAATTGTGTTTTCCAAAAAGATAATGCACCCTGCCATGATCCTATTTTCACGAAATAGTGGTTTATAAATGAAAAAATAGATGTGATGAACTGGCCATCTTGCAGCCCAGACATAAACCCGATTGAAAATGGCTGATCGATACTTGTTAAGCTTGTATATGAAAAAAGCAAGCAATATTCATCATCAAAGAGAATTGCAAGTTGCAATATATCACTGTTGGGACAAAATCAATGTTTACACATTACAAGACTTGGTAATATTAATGCCAAACAGAATTTATTTGCTAATTCAGGCAAATTGAAGTGTCATAAATTATTAATTCAAAAAATATTATTTTCTGTTTTGTAATATCTGATTTGTACTTATAATTTCTTTACAGCAAAATGTGCTCTCTCTTGTTAGCTTTGCTTTTACTTATGTTTAATAATACTGGGTATATAAATAAGTTTTGAGGTGTTTGAGGTGAACAAAACACGTTGTTGGAGAACAGAAACAATATTTTAATATTAATCAAAGTATGCTCCCTCTGAAGCTACAACTTTACTCCATCTTTTGGGCAGTGAACATATGCCTCGAAGGAAGAATTCGGTTCCTTGGAAGAGATCCAGTTGTCCAGCCAATTTTTGATGTCTTCATAAGAACTAAACCGTTCTCCAGAAAGTGCTGACTGCATCGACCGGAACAAATGGTAATCTGATGGCGCAATATCTGGCGAATATGGCGGGTGGGGTAGAACTTTCCAGTCAGATCCTTCTAAGTACTTTTTCACAGGTCAAGAAACATGTGGTCTTGCGTTGTCATGCTGTAAGATGACTTTGTTGTGTCTATTCTCCCATTCCGGCCGTTTTTGCGTGAGAGCTGGTTTTAAAACGCATTAATTGGGTTCAATACCGATCACCAGTAATAGTTTCTGACGGTTTCATCAGTTCATAGTGGATCACACCCTTCTGGTCCCACCAGATACACAGCATTACCTTTGAACCATGGATATTGCGTTTTGACTTTGAAGGACCTGGTTCACCTGGCTTCACCCATGCTTTCTGCCGTTTAGGGTTATCGTACCATATCCATTTCTTGTCGGCAGTAATAATACGATGCAAAAAACCGCAAGTGGTTTTTCGACGTTCAAGGTGTCTTTCCAGCAAAGCATGTGGAACCCAATTCCTTCCTTTTGCACCATTCCCATGGCAGCTAAACGTTGTGAAATGCATGGTTGACTAACATTTAATGCTGCTGCTAGTTCTTTTTGGGTCTGGCACGGATCCTCGTCGAGTAAAGCTTCCAATTCGGCATCAGCAATTTTTTTGGGTGGTCCAGAACATTCTTTATCACTGACATCGAAATCGTTCCTTTTGAATCGTCTAAATCAATACTCACATGTTATGGATGGGGAATGTTCACCATAGATTTCTGGCATTAAGTGACAGCTGTCGGCAGCACTTTTCTTGACAATAAAGTAATGCACTAACACTTCTTACAAATGCAAATACATGCCAGCAGTAATAAGTACGACACTGAACAGAAATCCCTCAAAATTTATTTATATACCCAATAAAATCTTGAAACACCACACCACTTAACATGCTTATATAATACAAATTTATTATATGAGCTGTTTTTTGTGTTGCAATAATCATTATACAGCAGATAATCAAGAAATAGCAGGAATATTTCTGTGTATTTATAATTTCTTTACACAGTGTATTGTCTGTTATTGCTTGCAGGGGAAAAGAGTGGGAAGGGCTGCAAGCGGTAGACAAAATTCTAACATAGGATGAGTTCATGATTTTCCCTATTGTTAATTGCAGCTCCTTTCAATAACAAAAAACATCAACAGCTAATTACTATTCTTTCAAAATTTCAAGGGAAAGTAATAAAAACTAAGGACTTTAGAGCATAAAAAAGAAAACTCATGGATATCAGGACCACTCCTCCTACCCATGCATTACGGCAGACAAGGCCAATCAATTTGTAATTTTGAACAATGACTATGTGGAAAAATGAAACAAATTATGAATGAAATGGGCATTACAACTACACTGACGGAAAAAAAAAATCCCAACACCACGGAAAAAAAATCCCAACACCACGAAAAAATAGTTGTAGAGGAATGAAATGGCGGCAATACATTTGTATAGGTAACATATTTAATCGATTAAGGTTTCAAGATCACAGCTTATTGTAAGCACGAGAAGAGCCATTTTAAATGTGAAATGCTGGTACATTAATAACCGGTGTAACCGCTAGAATGTTGAATGCAAGCACGCAAACGTTCATGCATTGTGTCGTACAGGTGCTGGATGTCAGTTTGTGGGATGGAGTTCCATGCCTGTTGCACTTGGTCGGTCAATACAGGGACGGTTAATGCTGGTTGGGGGTGACGCTGGAGTTGTCGTCCAATGATGTCCCATACGTGCTCGATTGGTGAAAGATCTGGTGATCTAGCAGGCCATGGCAACATGTCGACACTCTGTAGAGCATGTTGGGTTACAACAGCGGTATGTGGGTGAGCGTTATCCTGTTGGAAAACACCCCCTAGAATGCTGTTCATGAATGGCAGCACAACAGGTTGAATCACCAGACCGACGTACAACTGTGCCGTCAGGGTGCGTGGGATATCCACGAGAGTGCTCCTGCTGTCATAGGAAATTGCTCCCCAGACCATAACTCCAGGTGTAGGTCCAGTGTGTCTCGGCCGCAGACAGGTTGGTTGCAGGCGCTCACCTGGCCTCCTTCTAACCAACACACGGCCATCACTGGCACTCAGGCAGAACCGGCTTTCATCAGAAAACACAACAGATCTCTACTCCGTCCTCCAATGAGCTCTAGCTTGACACTACTGACGTCGCAAACGGCAGTGGTTTGGAGTAAGTGGAATGCACGCTACAGGGCGTCTGGCACAGAGCTGTCCTTCAAGTAACTGATTTGTAACAGTTCGTTGTGTCACTGTGGTGGCAACTGCAGCTCGAATTGCTGCCGCAGATGCGGTACGATGCGCCACGGCCATACGCCATACACGGCGGTCTTCCCTCTCAGTAGTGCCACGTGGCCGGCCGGAACCCGGTCTTCTTGAGGCAGTATCTTCCCTTGACCACCGCTGCCAACAATCATGCACAGCGGCTACATTCCTGCCAAGTCGTTCTGCAATATTGCGGAAAGAAAATCCACCTTCTCGTAGCCCTATTACACGACCTCGTTCAAACTCTGTGAGCTGTTGATAATGGCTTCTTCGTCTTCTTAAAGGCTTTCTTGACTAACATCAACACCCTACGTCGAATCTCAACGATAACTAACGTTCACGAACGTTACAGCACGTATTTACAGCAAACCTGCTTTGCATGTTCCGATGGGCGCTACTAGCGCCACACTTATGCGCCGAGCGCAAAATTTGCATAGACGTCATCTTACAGATGTACTCTCACCGCCTACCAACTGTCGTTTATCTAACACAACCCCTTCTTGGTGTTGGGTTTTTTTTTTCCCCGTCAGTGTATAAACCAATATCCCATGGACAAAATTATAAGAAAAGTATCTTTACCAAAAGATCACAGTGATCTACCAACTGAAATAAAAGCAAAAGCCTACCCACCTGTTGGAGTTACTATCCCAATGATATTTGGTAAAATCAAAATACATAAGACTAACAAACCTATTGCAGCAAAGAATAAAGCACCAAACATCAACCTGGAGAAAGCATTCTTTCATGATCTGAAGTCTCTATTTGAAAATCGTGAATACACCACAAAAAATTCTTTGGAAGCAATTTCTAAACTCAAACAGGTTTATTTTTAAGGGCCTCATAACTATCTTACTGCCAGTGCTGATATTGTGTTCTTGTATGTATATACAGGTGAAAAACCAACTAGAAGCACCAAACAAAAATCAACTTTGAAATTCCAAAGCGCCAAATGCTGCATAAAAGAAAGATCAAACCATAATACATAAATAATGCTAAAAACGAAGCAAGAAAAAAAAATTTAAGAGGGAAAATAAAACAAATTTAAACCGAGAACATAGCAGAGAAAAATACACAAAACAATAAAACCCAAACCTTCCGAAGCAAACTAGCACCGGAGCAAGCTAAAAAGAAAAAAACAAAACATAATTTTAAAGAAAACCAGAAGAACATAGAGATTGCAGACCAATGACAGTCTTTTATGGCTTCGTCAGGGGGCAAAGCACGAAGAAAATCTTTCACGTATCTACAAAGACCAGAAAACTGTGGGTTTTTGCTTATTAAGTTTGTTATTAGGACAAATTAAATTTAAGGTTAAATTCAACAAATGTTAAAAGGGATAAATAACCCATATATCAGCAAACTAAATCACATTGCTCAACGCACACTCAAAATAACCAGTCCAAGAGAATTCTAGCAAACTACATTTTGAAGGAGGACAAACACCTACTACAACACAATGTAATACACAACTTAGTGTTAAGTTTGTTTATATATATATACATATACACTGAAGTGCCAGAAAAACTGGTGCACCAGTCTAATACTTGGTAGGTCCCCCACGGGAGCGCAGGACTGAAGAAATACGACGGGGCATGAACCCCACTAGCTTCTGGAAATATGCTGTAGGCAATGCACACCATTCTTCCTGCAGAGCGTTCCACAATTCGGGAGTATTCCGAGGTCTCGGATTCCTGTGTTCGATAGCACGTTGCATGGCATCCCAAATGTGTTCTATAACGTTCAGATCTGGGGACTTGGGTGGGAATGACAACACCCCAAACTCAGATGAATGCTTCTCTAACCATAATGTGGTGTCCCGGCACTTGTGTGGAGGTGCATTGTCCTGTTGGAATAGGCCCAACCCATCAGCATGAATGCAGGACATGAACGGGTGTACCTCGTCAGAAAGGATGTGCACATAGCGCTGGCCAGTCACAGACGTTTGTAGACATACCAGGGGTCTCAGTGAAGTCCAGCTAAACACACTCCATGCCATTACGGACCTCCACCAGCCGGTACAGTTCCCTGTCGACAGGTGGGATCCATGGCTTCATGGGGTTTGCGCCACACACGAATCCTTCCATCTGCTTGATACAGTTGGAAACGCGACTCGTCAGACCAGGCTACTTGTTTCCAGTCATCAAGTGCCCAGTGGCGGTGTTGCAGTGCCCAAGCAAGGCGCATAGCTCTGTGTCGTGCACCCATCAAGGGGACTCTAGTTGGGCGTCAGCTCCCAAAGCCCATATCGTGCAGGGTACATTGCACAGTCAGGACGCTGATGCTTGTTAAAGCTCCAGCATTGAATTCTGCTGATACATGCGAGAGTGTTGCACACCTATCGCGTGAGATGATTCTTGACAGCTGACGATGGTCACGTTCACCCAATGTCTTTTTATGGCCACACTGGTATCGTAGGTTGGAGGTTTTACCGGAATTCTTAGTCACGGTACACCCTTGCAATGGTTGTCCGTGAAAATCACGAACTTCGTTTCTACCTCCGAAATACTAAGGCCCATCTCACGAGCGTCAACTATGACACCACGTTAAAAATTGCTTAAATCATTATTACTTGTCATTCTCATGCCGAAAACAGCTCTGACAGCTGGCAAGGATGTCTATCGCTTTATATACGCACTGGCGGAAGCAACCGAGTACGCGCATAGGTGACGTTATGTATTTTGCATAAGCTCGTCTGTACCAGTTTTTCTGGCACTTCAGTGTGTGTGTGTGTGTGTGTGTGTGTGTGTGTGTGTACACACACTGCTGGCCACCCAAAATGCAACACCAAGAAGGGCACGAGATAGAAAAGCCAGATTTACTGGACACATAACAACAGATACAAAGATGAAACGATTGAGTTTACAGGCCCATGCGACTTGCGGAACATGCAGACATCAATAGTTTGCGTGGCCCCCATGGCTGGAAATAATAGCCACTACAGACCGCAGCATCGAACGAAAGAGGCTTTGGATGTGGGCTTGGGGTATGTCGGTCCAGGCTGCTTCCACACGTTGCCACAGTTCATCAGGCGTAGCAGCGGGTGGTGCTTGCCGGTCCACTTGGTCGCCGATCAGCAACCAGGCGTGTTCGATGGGCGACATATCGGGAGAACAGGCGGGCCACGGCAGCAGTGATACCTGGTGGGTCGTAAAGAATTGTTGCACGATGCCTGCCACATGCGGGCGTGCATAGTCCTGTTGAAACGTGGCCGCTGGTAAGTCCTGCAGGCAAGGGAGGACTACAGGCTCCAAAACGTCGGAGATGTAGCGGTGGCTGTTGAGTGTATCGGCAATGCATACCAGAGGGGTGCGGGTGTCATATCCAATTGCGCCCCAAACCATAACGCCAGGCGACTGACCGGTATGGCGATGCATAATGCAGGCGTCATACAGTCTCTCTCCGCCATGCCGCCACACGCGGATCTGACCAACGCGGTGTTGCAGGCAGAAGCGGGATTCGTCGGAGAAGACAATGTCGTGCCATTCTGTAGTCCAGGTGCGGCTTTCAATGGCCCACTGCTGTCGCACTCGTCGGTGGTGTAACGCCAATGGTCATCGGAGCAATAGGCGCCGTGCGACAAGTCCCCACTCCTGCAGACGACGTCGAACGGTACGTGCTGACACAGGTTGTTGCGCAACACACCCTAATTCCTGCGCTAATGTTCGTGATGTGGCGGTGCTCACTGTCAATGACCGCCGCACAACATGCTGGTCCTCTCAGTCAGTGGTGTGCCGCTGCTGCGGCAATCGCTCACGTCGGTCCGTCCGTCCCTCCTGCACCCACCGAATCCATACTTGCCTCACTGTGGCTGGATGTCGTCCCACACGGGCGCCGACGTCTCGGAACAATAAACCGCTGTTGCGATAAGCCACTATTTGTCCTCTGTCAAACTCCGAAACGTGCTAGAATGACAACCGTATTCTGTGACGATGCATCAGGAATCTTCCCACGTGCAGGTCCTGCAGCACAACACACTTCCACTACTTACACCCCGCCTTCTGTGCACCCTTCTTATAGTGCTCCTCGGTTACGTGCCGGGCGCACACGATTTGCATATGCCCTGCAATGCTAATCGTTTGCATGTCCTCTTGCGGGCAACGCAGGCTGCGAATTTCAAGCCAATCGGATGCTTCCTTCTTGGTGTTGCATTTTGGGTGGCCAGCAGTGTATATATATATAAACAAACTTAACACGTGCAAAACACAAACAGGCATGAAAGTGGTCATGGCAGAAAAAGGCTGAACTTTTCCTACATAGGAATATGCAAAAATAATTAACCTGATGAAGGATGATTCATGCTAAAAATGTTGAAAGTTAAAATATCGACTGAACACGATAAAACACATATGTAGCACAGATACACTACATGTACTAAAGTTTTACTGATGAAAACACATACCACATGAGATCTTTCGAGGATCACAATGTCCCCATCCTCAGATGTTACATTCACGAGTAAGACCAAGATATATATACACATATACACAACACCATCATCACAAACCAGCAATAACGTAACGCCATCTATGATTTACATAGTGCATTTAAAATAAATCATGAAAATGTTTAAATAAAATAGTCCATGGCTCCGATATATTTTTAGGGACATAGTCATTAAAGCAACGAGATCCGAATGATGTAATATATAGGCTCTCCATAAATAATAATAGTGAGAGCTTACCTGGAGAGTTTATAATGGATGCCTCATTCCATCTTGGAGTATAGGAACCAGTTGCAACCAGCCGAGACAAGGTGGTTGTTAACATGCCATTACAAACATCATATTTATGCTCCCTGACTCTGGTACTCAAGTTCCTTTTTGTAGAGCCAATATATACAGTATCCTTAGTGTCTGGAAGTCCTGCTTGTAGAGGAATGGTGTATATGCTGTGTCTAGTATGTGGAGGCACCTTGTCCTGATCCTTCTTGATTAATGCATCAATATTTCTAGTTGTGAGGCCAAAGTCAATATTATATGGTTTACACTTATTTCTTAGTACACTAACAACCCTGGGCACATACGGAAGTGATCCCACAAAACGGGGTTTATGAAAGTCTCTAGAAAGAGTTGAAACATTAGACTTCTTAATTTGCCGGAGCAAGCGATCCACCACCGAGGGCTCTTATCCATAATGACAGGCAATTTGTTTAATCTTGACCAGTTCCAAATGTCGTAATCTAGGGTTGGACGAGTGTGAAAATGCTCTACGTAATAAAAACCGAATAGACGCAAATTTGTAATTAGTCGGGTGATAAGACCAGAAGGGCATAATTTCGACACTGGAAGAAGGTTTTCTGAACTCAGAAAACTGCAAATGACTTGAGGGAGTCCATTCCAAAATAAAATCCAAAAATGGTAAACTCCGGTTTTGTTCGATTTCTAGGGTGAAATTGATAGACGAAACCTTTGAGGAACAATACTCAGAACTGAAACGGAATATGTCCAAAACAACAAAATATCATCCACGTATCTCACAAATAATAACGGAGTTTGAGGGTAGACGGATAAGATGTCCTCCTCCAAAGACTGCATCAATATCTCTGCAAGAATGGGGGAGAGGGGGAGCCCATGGGAGCCCCACTCTCCTGACGGTAGATAATGTCATTAAACTTAAAACAGGATCTCGCCTGAACAAGGCGCAATGCTGTAAGCACAGCCTGAACCTGCAGTGTAGGAACGTCAGCTGCTAACAGCTTGGACTCAATAATTCTGTGAACAAGTGTGACAGGAATGCTGGGAAATAACGATTCTACGTCGAGCGAGGCCATCAAAAACTTAGACTCAGGTTGAAGAAATGGTCGGGTCCTGGTCAAGGCCTGAAGTGAATTAGAAACAGAATACATGGGATTAGAAATTAGTGGTTTCAAATATGCTGCAAGGGTTCATTCCAGTGGGCGAGTAGGACTAGACAAACTAGAAACAAGAGGTCTCAAAGCTAGATCTGGTTTATACAACTTGAGTTGTCCAAATAATTCAGGGGCTCTGGAGCCACACGGAGGAGACAAAGCTGAAATCAAAGACGAAGGGAGGCTTTCAAGGGTTTTCATACGAGCCAATGCTGATATAGTAGCCTGGGTGGAATAAGTCTGGACGACAACAGCATTGATCTTGGAAATTGCTGTACACATTTTCTGGTGGTACTCCGTCTTGTCTAAAATAATGATCTGATTCGACTTGTCCGCCGAAATTATACAAATTGCCAAATAGCTTGTCATTATGGATATGAGCCCTCGGTGGTGGATCGCCTGCTGCGGCAAATTAAGAAGTCTAATGTTTCGACTCTTTCTAGAGACTTTTGTAAACCTCGTTTTGTGGGATCACTTCCGTATGTGCCCAGGATTGTCAATGTACTAAGAAATAAGTGTAAACCATATAATATTGACTTTGGCCTCACGACTAGAAATATTTATGCATTAATCAAGAAGGATCGGGACAAGGTGCCTCCACATACTAGACACGGCGTATACACCATTCCTCTACAAGCCGGAGTTCCAGACACTAAGGATACTGTATATATTGGCTCTACAAAAAGGAACTTGAGTACCAGAGTCAGGGAGCATAAATATGATGTTCGGAATGGCAAGTTAACAACCGCCTTGTCTCGTCTGGTTGCAACCGGTTCCTGTACTCCAAGATGGAATGAGGTATCCATTATAAACTCTCCAGGTAAGCTCTCACTGTTATTATTTATGGAGAGCCTATATATTACATCCGGATCTCGTTGCTGTAATGACTATGTCCCCTAAAGTTATATCGGAGCCATGGACTATTTTATTTAAACATTTTCATGATTTATTTTAAATGCACTATGTAAATCATAGATGGCGTTACGTTATTGCTGGTTTGTGACGACGGTGTTGTGTATATGTGTATATATATCTTGGTCTTACTCGTGAATGTAACATCTGAGGATGGGGACGTTGTGATCCTTGAAAGATCTCATGTGGTATGTGTTTTCATCAGTAAAGCTTTAGTACATGTAGTGTATCTGTGCTACATATGTGTTTTATCGTGTTCAGTCAATATTTTAACGTTCAAAATAATTAACCTTTCAGCATTTATTAACAACCCTGAGCATACAATATATATATGCATATATAAAAGCCATAAAATTGTCTAACATTTCTTTAGGAATGAATAAGAATTTTATTTTAGTCAGTGTGCTTACACCAAACCAATAATGTGAATCCCATATTTATACTGATCTATTTACACTTCAAATGGTTGAAATAGCAGCGAACCCTTTATTTCCATATCTGCACATAAAAGTGCACAAAACTTTCCCACTTACATCCACTTTTTTGATATTCTCCAACAGTTAAAAACACACACATGCTCATTGCAAACTCTGAACTGCCAACTAGACTACAAAATGATTACGATGACAGTTAATGAACTTTTTGTACTGCATCTTGAAAAAGCAGTAACCCGATCCCCTATACCCACGTAGAAAACTACTTTCAGAGCAAAGTGAGCGACATCTTTGCACGCTAGTGTCACATCAATCAACTGTAAAACCCAGCCTTCACCAGGAAAGCCCCACCTTACTGCCTTTGAAGTTGGCATGCTGCACCCAATCACAGGTTGAGTTTTCCAGAACTTGATGCTGGCGTCAGCCAATCACAGGTTGAGTTTTCTGAAAAACTTGATGCTGGCGTTGCTCAGGGTTGTAACTCAGGTTTCCTACTCAATTTTGCTCACAATTTTCCAGGACATGAAAATGTTTTCCATGACAAATCTGTAATATTACAACTTCAGCGTATATCTAGTCAATTTACAAGAATTCATGTATGTATGTATGTACTTGTATGTATGTATGTACAAAAAATTAACATTTGCTTAACTGTTAGAAGTACATTGCTGAATATACACCTGAATGAAAAAGCTTGACTCATGGTGTCTACCCTGAAGTTCACGTGAATGGCTAGCCAAGTCAAGCTAAAGTAATAACTCATACCTGCCAACATTGGCAAGAGCCTTGTCAGTAGTAACTAGTATTATTGCGCAGAATAGATAGACGCAGGAGAGTGGGAACATCGCGGGAAGGGGCGATTACGGAAGAAATCTTTGCTCAGTCAGATTTCCGGTTTTGGAATTTCCCCCCAATTTTCAAGTTGAAATACAAATACTCATGCAGTAAAATGTTATTTAACAATAATACTGGACAGAGGTAACATTGCGATAAAAAAGAAATTACGATTATGAAAAAAATCAAATTTTTACTCAGTTTATAACGATCGTTTTTGAAAGTTTTGAAACACGAAATATCGTCCTCACACTGAAAACGACCCCCCCCCCTCTATCAAATCCTCTTCAGTTTTGCATCATCTTGAGAATGATTTCAATGACGAAAAAAAAAAAAAAAAAAAAGTGCGGAAATTTGCGAATCCGCTTAAGAATCTCATGTATATCATAAAATAATAGCAAAATAATAAAAAAACAAACAAAAAAAAAACGAAAATTCGTACAATATGTAGTTTCGACAGTGAGTTCCGTATTCCGTAGTCAGACAACTAAATCCGTAGAAACTACGGACATTCCGTAGTAGTTGGCATTTATAATAATTTAGTTTTTTAATGTATTTGCATTATTTTTTACTAGGAGTGAAGAATAGTTACTACACTAGTTACTGTTCATAAATAAAAAATAGAAATAGTACCACATGTTGCTTCAGTAGAAAAAATAAAACACTGAAACTGATTTAAAAAAAAACTTTCTGCTTATTGAGTTGTAGTTTGTTGCCTGCAATGTTTTCCAAGAAATTTTCCTTATAGTTTTGTACATTTTTTTGTAGTCCAATAAAAGTTCACTTATAATAGTAAATGCTGAAAATGTAAATCCACGACTGAATTAGCTGAAAAGGTTTAATTTGTTGGCTACAGAAGATTTCAATATCTTTATTCATTTGAGTTATTTGCTGCTGAGTAATCGCAATTTTTTTATGAAAAGCATTTGATTTTGACAAAAGTGTGAAATCTAACTTTTATTCAGCTTTCTGTGCCATATTATCAGCTTCTGCTACCATACAGTCACACGCCTTTTGTAATTTCATTATTTTCTCTACCATGCACTTTAGGTCTGCATCTAATTTCTTTCTTTCTTTCTTTTTTTTTTTTTTTTTTTTTTTTGCTTCTTGCCACTTTTTTCTTCTTTTTGTTGTTCCTCCAAATGCATCACATATCGCATTTACAAGTTCTTTTGTTAAGACAACTGAAGTAACATCAACATCTGTAATAGCATCATACACCAACGCAATGATGTGAGCGACTCTTTTTCAAGTTCTTCTATGATTTGCTTGTTGACTGAATATCCTCGTTCAACATCAGCTTGTCCATGTGAAAGTGTCAAAATCATCTTTGTCATTTACCATAAGTCAATACATTTTTCTTGGTTTGCTAAGAATTTTCCATAAAATGCACCCGAATGCTCTGCATTTCGATCATATGAAATAAAATCAGTTTCCAATTTTACATCCACAATGAACCCTTTGTACTGCTTAAATGCAGCATCACACTGTTCCTCTGTTGTCAGATTTCGTTTCAGCACTAATCTACTGAAAGCCTTAATAGATTCTTATATCAATTCATCAAATATTTCAATTTGTTGAATTCTTTACGTGGTTATAATTCATGTTATACATACATCAATACAGGTTACTATGGAAAAAGAAATTAACAGACAACTACATTTTTTAGACATATCTTTATTTAGAAACAACAATATGGTTGAATACGAAGTCTATAGAAAACCAACATTTATTCCAGCGATTATTTCGATTGATTCAAGCCATCCATGGAAATATAAAAGATCAGCACTACAATTCTATGTAAGAAGAGCTTTAACCCACTCATGTAATAAAACTAAAATTTTTTTAGAAATTAACTGGATAACCGAAACTGCTATGAAGTTTGGATACAGAAAAAAGATTATTGAAGAAATACTTGAAAATACGAAAAAATCTATTAGTAACAATAACACTAAACATAAGACTGAAATGAAATTTGCAAGTAAATTTCCCTACATTCCTCCACTAACCAATATATTAAAGAAGAAATGCGCAAAAGAAAAAATGATACTAGCAGAAACAGTTATCGATAACGAAACCATATTGACTACTGGAAGCGAAAAAAGATCAATACTTGATAAAGCAGGTGTATACTGTATACCAACAAAAAACTCTACTGAAAAGAAAGGAAATGAAGAAAAAAATAAAGTATACATCGGAAGTACTAAAAGAAGATTTAAGACCAGATTGGGAGAGCATATATCCAACTGGAACAAAAAGAAAACAAAACATCTTTAATTCAACATTGCATAGAAAATGAGGCTATCCCAGATTGGCCAGAAGCAAAATTAATAACATCACATAAAACAAAGAATCAAATTTTAACTTCGGAAGCAGCGATGATAGAGAAAACTAGGGAAACAAATTGTAATTATAACGACCCAATAGATCTTCCATATGCTTGGAGATACCTTATAGAAAAAGAAAAAGACCATAATAAAAAAAAATACAGAAACAAGATAAAGTATAAATCTATCAACAAACAGAAGATGGCGACACCTGAGGAATTGGAATCGGAAGCAAATTCGAACGATTCAATTAGAAACACGCACGATGTGAGGTGTGTAATCAAACCAAAAACCGAATGCGTGGTGGTTCTGCCGACATGTAACTTTTGACTCTGCCAGTAGATTCGAGATGAGTGGCCAAGAAACAACATGAATGAGAAATACCTCGTTTACACCAACTGAAGATTATTACAAAATGGTAATTGAAACTAGTATGGGAACTTGTGCTACGGGAAACGAAGATTGAACCGTCATCAATACAAGATATTTTCTTACCAATTCGACTCACCTTCAACATAAGGTTCTGTATATTTATTTTCTTTTAACGTTCATAAATCATCTTTTAAATAACGACTCAAAATAGTGATAATCATTTTCAGCTTTTTACCTACCATTCAAAGACTTCGTAACATCGTTTCAAAGACTTCGTCACATTCATGCTGCTTTTTAACTATCCATTTGGAGACTTCTTACGTATCCATTTGAAGACTTCGACTACAGAAAACTCTGCAATATTCTAAAAACTTCATGACGAAATGTGAGTAACATCCTGAAATTTTATTATATATTTATGTTATTGACGTTTCCCAAGGGCATTGCAATGATAACGTGAGAAACAGTAAATTATACAACAACAGAATTGTTGACATGTATGTATAACTTAATAGATTCATTTTCGAATGCAACAATAAATTGTGGATTGAAGCACACAGCATCTCTGACTATTGAATATTTTAAAGGATTCCTCTCTTGGATCTTCTTTGCCACAGCTTTTACAAAACTTGAGCATTGTCTGTTAAATTCTAAAGCCTCTTTTTTACTTATTTGCTTCTTTTCTAAGCACTGTTTTATTGTTTTCTTAGCAGCAAATCCTATTTCTATTTCTCTCACATACAAAAGGTTTTTTTTTTTTTTGATTGGAGGTTTAACGACCACCGTGAGCAACTCAATGGGCTATAAGCAGTCGCCCGTCCCTAATTTAGGGTCACTGGTTCCAGGGAAGGGAGAGAGCCAGTGCAGTAAGACAAACACAACATCCATGCCTCACCGGAATTCGAACCCGGACCCCTTTCGGACGTATGATCAGAGGCCATCGCTTAGACCACTGCGCCACCGGGGCATCAATTTCATAGATGAGATTTTTTTCTTTCCATCAATAACATCTTTTTTTTATTATAAGAGACATTAATTCATACAAAAAATTACTTAGGTATATAGCCTAAAATGGAATCATTGGTTCATCAGTTTGATAACACTTTAAATAAGGCTGAATGACTTTTCCAAAAAAAAAAAAAAAAAACTAACTATGCTATGAAAAGAACAGCATTGCATTGCTTTTCCCACCGTTGTAAAGCTACGGTGGTGAGGAGCAGACTGCAGCTTATTTTTGTAACAGCAATAAAACTGACCACGTGTGGCCAAATTTTAATGGCACGCTCTGCAACACAAACATTTTCTACCCACCTTGTGGCACAGAACTTTAGTGGATACAAATCTGAACCAATTACAGTAACATAATCATTTCTCCTGGCAGCAGAACTCTTAAAGAGTTAC
The DNA here is from genome assembly GCA_039090855.1 of Macrothele yani. Lineage (NCBI taxonomy): Eukaryota > Metazoa > Arthropoda > Arachnida > Araneae > Macrothelidae > Macrothele > Macrothele yani. Next base: position 140,803,765 of record CM077023.1, read on the forward strand.
CATAGGCTTTTCAGAATGTCAGCTACATTCCAAGAAATCTCCTCTACACTTTTCTTGAAAGCACTATGAAATGTATGTAAGCTGCAGCTTCCAATATTTATGACATCTGGATACGCAAGTTTCCACTTAGTAACATAATCTTTCAGAACTTTTAGGTTCACATTGGGACCATCCATTCAGATTTGAAGAACTTTTCTTTCATTAAGTGTAGATATCTGATCTTCCAATGCAGCTGGCAAGTCAATAGCTGTAGTGTGGCCAAGAAATGCAGATGCTAAATAATGTGCTGTAAGAACCTGTTGCTGATCTGAATCCCAAAAGCAAACCAATACATCCATTTGGTCAAGTTGAAATGATTTGTTGAGGCATTCATCATAGCACACAGCAAAAAAATCTGATGTGCAGACTTTGGTCACAAGTTTCTGCTTAAAATATGGAGCAAGTACAAAACACACCAGGTAAGCAGATTTATCTGCAGCACAAGAATAGTTCTTGGCTATTGAGCTGTCCGGAAACATGGTGGAAAAAAGCTTATTATTACCATTGCATGAACTGAATGACATGTATCTTAATAAGAGCAATGAGAGTAAACTTACCCTTACCAGTAGGTCCGTTCTCTCAAAAAGGGTAAGTTCACTCTCATTGCTTATTAAGGTAATTGTAGGCACGTAAATTTTTGATTGGTTATTGTGATACTGTGACTTGTCAAACAAAGAATTAAATGACGTGTGCTTTGCCACCATATTGAGTGTCCACAACATTTCAGCTTTTACTGTTTGTACATTCAGAACGTGGTGTGATAGTATATGGAGGAGCCAGATTTTCTTTAGAACATGTAGCAGTAAAATTTCCACTGGGTGCACTGACAGAGGCAGATTAAAAAAAAACACTCATAAAACTGGAGATGCATTTTATATTACTTGAAAGTAGTATTTTCCTGTGCTTGACACCAATCATATGGCTCTTTACTGCCGCAATACCCATATTGCTGATTTCAAAAGGTTTACAACATGATTTGCAGAATGCAATAGATGTATCTTCTTTGCATTCCTCTAACCCAGAACTATATTTAGGATTCAATTTCCACTCTACTTTAAAGTTGCATTTCCTTGGAGTTCCCATGTCTGTCTATCACTTGCAATCACAACTATGAAATGGAAAAGAAAGCAATAGTTACATGAGGGATGTGTATACAAAATAACTACACAAGAAAAAAAAATCATTTAAATTGCAACTGCAAATCAGAAAGAATTACTGGAAAGAGCACAATTCAATACATTAGAAAATTGAAATTTTATTGGCATGTTTCTTTTTTTAATTAACAATAAAAAAAGCAGTAAAGTTTTCATAATCAAGTAATTAAAATTTATCTTCACAATTATTTTTAAAACTGTACAATTATATTGTGCACACATGACTTCACAGGTTAGTCACCCCAATTGGGCACTACTTACGCTACACTGGTGGCTAAATGGCCCCAGGAAGTAGGCTCATTCATAACAACGAAGCTCTATACAGGGAAATAGCATAACCAGGCATCTGAACCACGGTGGATCTTTGGTGATGCAGTTATGCTGATTTCAACCATTGCTTGCATCATTTATTTAAAATCTACAGCAAAAAAAAAAAAAAAAAATCCTGGGTAAGTACAATTGCAGGTCAGAGAAACCACGCTGGCCGGTACTAGTTATGAAAATGTCAAAATCTTTGGAATCCGGAACTACTTAATGAAATAAGGAAAACACTGAACACACAGCACAAGCAATTTGGGTTCTATAATTTTAAAAAAAAATCATATATAAGATATCAAATTTTAAGCTAAAAAAAAGGTAAATGTGTATTTTAGCGTCCTAAATTATTTGGCGTAAAATTAAAAAAAAAAAAAGTGATATACGCATTTTTGAGTGTAGCGAGGCCGAAGGCCGAGCGGAGCTCTTTTTTACGAGACTCGAGACAATTAGTTGTTCAGGCATAGGTACGAGATGAAACTTCCAATCACCGTGATTTTTTGCATGCGACTGGACATCGTCCATGGTCAGGTTTTGATGCCTTCCGATTCCCGAAATTCTGTGTCATTGAGGAATTTCAATTAAAACTAGATGGCCTTTTACTTGAACCGTTTCACGAAAGTCGGCTCACTAACATTAATTTGAAAAAATCGTTTGAATTAAAAAATGAAGAAATGGAAAGACTCCGTCTGTTAGCTCAACACTTGCTTAATATATAATAATAAAAGAAAGTTTGTGTATGTGTGTGTCTGTCTTTCGCGATACAAAATGAAAAATGTGGTTCCTGATCTGAGTGTGTCCTTCCACTTTGTTTACATGCAACCTGATCACAACCAGCGTGAAGGAAGTTCATGATAAATTTTAGGCATTTCTTTTTTTAATGTTTCGTACTTTTATTCTGGAAGTCATAAATTTTATGCATCCGTTTTTTAGAATTTGTTATAATAGACGCCTTAATGAGCTTTTAGATTTTGCAATAGCTTCGCTCAAAATTTGCCAACTGTACCCAAGTTATGGGTTACCGTTGGTGGCTTGTCCTAGTAAAGTATGTAATTTGATATGAAATGATTAAAAATTTTCGGCTTTGTAACGCATTTTTAAGATGTTTACATAAAATTGACCTGCAAGTACAACAACACAATGTAAACACAAGCTGCGGTGAGCTGACCCTCATGCTGAGATGGCACAAGATGGCCGTCGCAGCATGTGCCGGTTCGTTTCAATGATGCGGCAAAGCTGGGAGTAGCCTCACCATAGCGTGTTTACATCCTCATACTTACGCATAAATTTTACGGTAAAAATCTTTAAAATGCCTTGTAAAACTGAAATTTTTTCACCATTTCACATCAAAATTACATACTTTAAAGTATGTATAACGCCCCCCCCCTTTTTTTTCCAAATTTTGAGCCAAATAATTTAGGACACTAAAACATGATCCAAAACCTGAGGCATACCAGACACCTTCAACACAAGGTTTATTTTCAATAATAGCAACAAAATCCTACAATCTATTTCACCTTAGCATCAATGAATACACATGTACTTAATCTCATACTGGTTAAATACAGGGTGTGCCATACAAAAGAGGTCCTGTGGCCAGACCTAGTTAGGTGGGTTAAAGTTGTTTGGCGGGTTTGCAGTTAAAACCGCTTAGTTCCACTTCTAACCGGTTTCTGCGTGTACATCTGCAAAGGAATTCTCTTCGGAGTGGTTGGTCACAGCCAGAGCAGTGTAGGTACGCCGTCATAAGTGTAAGTGAAGAGAGAACAGAGGGAATGGAAATGGTTTTAAGTATGGAACAGCAGATTTTTATTCTGGAACAGTATTTCAGAAAAAAACTTATACAAGGTTTTAAATGAGTTCTTTACAGAAAAATTTCCACATTGTGCAGCGCCTGCAAAATCAGTGGTACAGAAGTTAGTGCGGAAATTTCATGAAACCGGCACAGTGTGCAACAGGAAAAGAAACAAACCTAAGATAATTCGTACTGAAGACAATAGCAAGGATGTGTGCACAATGATGTTACGAAGCCCTCAGAAGTCGACTCACCGATTATCGTCTGCAACGGAAATATCTGCCACCTCATGCTGACGCATACTTAAGGTGGATTTGCATTTTCGGGGGTACAAAGTTATGGTACACCAAGAACTTAAAACTCCTGATTATACAAAATGGATGCAATATTGTAAGTGGTTTGACTTTTATGACTCCACCTGTGACTTTTATCTGTGGGGAGCATTGAAAGGGAAAGTGTACCCAACTAATTCACACACCCTTGATGAATTAAAAGTGAACATTACGGATGCCACAGCCCTGATTACTGCCGATGAGTTGTGGCACGTTACGAACAACGTGTTCTGTCGTATGCAGCTGTGTCTTGATGTCGGAAAGCAGCACTTTCAGCAATTGTTGTAAACGTAGGTAAATTACTCCTGTTTTCTGTCATTTTAACTATTCTTTACCATGTACAGTAACATTGCCTGACGGTTGTCGATTATACTCGGGCCCCTTTTATATGGAACACCCTGTATACACAAAATCGTACACAAAGGGAAAAATACGCACCTTTTAACTACTGCATTGTTCCTGTGCTTGCCTCTGCTGTCACCATGGGGGACCACACTCAAGGTTTTTAGATATCTCATGGCACCTCATCGACAACGAAACGAATGAACGCTACGAGCATGTAGCTTCGATCTCAGCCAATGCCACACATGTAAAAGCTCAGGTCACGTGGTTCTGCTCCCTCACGGGCAAAGTGCTGCCTGCCAAAGGAAGAGAGGGGAGGAATCTGGCCAGTAAATCACACAATGGAGGAGTTCAGCTACAACGCATTGAAGTTGTACTTCTAAAAACATCTGTTGTTTCTAAATGAAACCATTTTTTTTGGGAAAATGTTAAAATATACTAATGAAAAAAGGTGAAAATAGCATATCGTAACACATGATAAAAATCCATGACATAAGTTACATGACAAACACCACATTTTTGCAAAAATCCATGACTTTTCCAGTACTGGATTTTTTTTTTCTCAAAATTCCAGGATGCAAAGGAACCCTGTAACTCATCCTCTTGATCTGCGATAGCTTTATCTGCCTCCAGCTTTGCAAGTCAGTTTAAAAAGAACCTCCTCCCCTAACCACCACCACCACCACCACCACACACACACACACACACACACACACACACACACACACACACACACAAAATAATAATAATAATAATAATAATAAATAAATTAATAAATTGCATTTCTGCATTGATCTCAGAAACTCTCCAGACGACTTCCAAAAAGGCAGAACTCTTTCACGCCTGCACAAAGTTGATTTCCTGGTGAGGGCACGATTGGTAACATTGTGGAATTTAAGTTTGAAACTTCCACCAGTAAAAATCAGTCAGATGCATTCAGAATTCCACAATGCTTGCCAGACGGGAAATCCAAGCAAGTGAACGTGCAGTGCACGAACCTTCACTTACCATATTGATCGTACTGCCTCAAAAATTGCAGTTCATGACAAGATGACACCAGAAACAGGGGGGGGGGGGGGCTGAATGTTTTACCTGAGTGAAAATTCAAAACACACAGCAAGAATGCAGACTACTGTCCGTTTGTTTTTTGTTGACTCTGCAATTGCACAGCATCCACTGCGTAATTTTTCTTTCTGCTGATATCTTTCTCACCCTATCTCGTTGCTTTTCAACTATCATGCTGAAAGAACTTCCAGCCTGAGAATCATCAGCGCATGGTATCAAAGCTCTAACTATTTTAGATAGATGGGGGTAACTTTGAGAATATCAATACTTTTGAACACTGTGCATCAATTTTTTTTAATTTTCTAACTTCGTCACTTCCATTTTCGGGAATTTCCCCCTTCCTTATCAAGCTTATATACAAAAACTTATGGGACAGGGATATTTAATAATGCAAAAGAGTAAGAACATCACGAGGTAGGGTGGGGTGGAGTTTGCAACTACAGAAGAAATTTTTGCTCTGTCCAACTTCCAGTTTTGGAAATTTTCCTCCTATTTTCAAGCTGAAATATAAATATTTATACAGTAAAATGTTATTTAAAAATGGGACATTCCACGTCAGATCAATAAAAAAAAATAAGTTTTTGACCTCACCATTTCTGATTTTGATGAAATTTGGTATGAAGCACACATATGACAAGGTAAGTAATTCTGCCAATTTTCAGATTTTTATTTTGAAAATTGTCCAAGATACACACATAATAAAAACCGAAATTTTCGTAAAAAATGACAAACTCGCACACTTACAAATGGCTGTAACTGTTTTCCTAATTGTAGTACAGTGACAATTGAAACACAGCTGCAAAGCTAAAGCATTGAGCTTTCTATAGATATCATACATGACCTTCTTACAACAGATTAAACTTTCAAGGTCATCCACTGTGACCTTTGACCTTGAATATCTCAAAACATACCATCTTAAAAAATTATGAAAAAAATATATTTTATTGCTACAACATTCTTCTACCCATGTGCCAGATATTAGGTTGGCACTGGCAAGGCAGTGTAGGATTAATAGGAGTATATGTCCTCCAGGTTAGGTTCAGACAAATGTACAATAACTGTTTTCCAGATGCATGTATGTATTAATTTCACAATGTGTTACAGGTTATATTAGTGGTGTACACATACAAGTGAACCGCTTGGTTAATAAGGTTGCAAACCAAAAGAATGTGATGCCATCTTGCTAGTGACCATCTCTATTTCGCTTCTCTCCATAAAATATGTCCGACCTGTTGCTGTTCGTAGGTCAACCTTCGTAATGACCGCTGTTTTATCCACTTCTAATATATCTGGCTTCTGTGGGTATGTGAAAGACACTGAAGGTCCATGTGGGTGCAGAAAACTTATCTTAACTTGTTCTGTATGAATGTTCACATCCAAAACACAACCAACCCACCACTGGTTATCATACTCAACAATAACATAGCCACGAATATCCTCCAGATCCAGTTCTATTGGATTTAGCAATACTGACTCAACCTTGTATTCAGTTGAGTTTGAATACATCTTGGTTTTAATAGCAGTGCGGCTTACTGGTATTACACAGTGAAGTTTTTGAGTACAAGGAATTGGTCAAGCACTAGCATGACGTATCTCGAGGAACTCCTTGTGGTTCTCATAGTCCTTGCCCGTGCTGTATTTAAAATGACACGAAGGAATGTTTCTGGAAGCCCAATCATACAGTTGTCGCGGTGTCATAATTTGCTCATTGTATGAACACTGAAGGCTGGCACGTGCAGCTAATCTCTTAATGGTGCCTGCCACGCCATCACATGGCCCCTTTCCATGTGAGGTGGCAAAGAAATGCCACTCAGCTGTGATACCAAAATCTACATCATGATGGCACAGATTGACAAAATTCTTCCTTTTCTTATACTGTGAGGCTGCACCCGTCTGAGAAGTAATAGATGTGTTCTACTTTCTTGTCAAAATGTGATGATATAAACTGCAACAATTGGCTCTGGAAAAGGTGAACACTGATAGTGTCATGCTTAAGACATTCTGAGATGACAACAAAAGAAACATGATTCAACTGAAGTGTGTGTGAACTTTTGTAGTACACGACAAAAGGGTGAATAGTAGCTTGGGAATTGTTCCAGTGGTATCCTTGGACTGCATCCTGCAGTATGAAGGAATAATTCTCAGCAAAATCGCACAACACAACACACTGATTATCATCAAGGTTTTCTTTCAGATTTGACAGAAAGTATGACTGCTGAATAGCTATAAAAGAATGTGGCAATTGCAATTTCACTTTTGATTCAAAGGTCTCAAGGAATTCTTCTACAGTGTTACAGACTGTCATAAGTGTAGTGCGATCAGTTGTAGTCCACAATTTATATACAATTTCATCAATCCCATTCATGGTGAATACGCTACTTATTTGCTCTAGTAAGTGTGCTATATTAGGACAAGAATCACACTTGAAGAAGCAGCATTCTGGAAGAGGAGGGTTACAAGTTATTCTTGCAAGGCAATCTTTGTATGTCCTAACTGGTAATTCATCATTACGAGTTAAGTCTTGCAATTTGCACCCTGCTAGCATAAGTTTTACATTTTCATGAGCACAACACACACAGACACAGTGTGTTCCACCACTTGCACCAGCTAGCACACAATTCTTTGGGCATAAACCACAGAACTTTGAAAACCCTACTTTGACATTAGGATTCTTGTCTTTAAATCCTTGAAATATCTCTTTCAAATTTCCTAGAATAAGACGTTTCTGTTTTTGTACTTTTGATCCTGATTCCATCATTGTAACAAAATCTTTTTTTCCTGGTAAACAACGGCTCACTTCATCACTATTATAGTATGCAATAACGTTTTCAACTGTGCTGTCACTGAGAGTTTTCCCAGGCCTAGGATTTGGAGTAGCTAAAATACCCTGCTCTTCCACAAGATTTTTAGACTTTCGTGCCATGTAATATGTTACGTTACACCAAATTCTTCCTGAATTTTACGAATACTCCAGGTTCTAGGTAATATTGTTAGTATTTTGACTTTAACACTGCTAGAGTCTGTTTCTTGAAAATTTTCTTTCAACTGTGAAATCATGACCGATTCATCAGACACTGTCACAGGATTATCACATTCTGGAACACCTATGTAGTCTTTCATCACTTCACCAATTTTCTGATATTTCTTCTTACTGTACTTACTGTCCAACACCTAATCTTTTTTTTTTTCACAGGAGATTCGCCTAGAGAAAGTAACGTATCATTCAGACTATCCAAAGTTGTGTCTCTGTCAGTCCATATCTCACTCTTCACCACTCTTTCTGAATTATCTTCACTTAACTGAGGTTGTTCTGCCTCTGCATCTGTTTCAATTATACATGAAGGACCTGGCATTTCAGAGATAGATTTTCTGCATGAACTACATATTTTCTGTTCTAATGTTATATTGGACATTTCTGAACCATCCAAGGCTGTACTTTTCTCAGATTCTTTCTAAACCTTGTGTGTCCACTTTTACCCAGAGGATTGCAACAAAAAATTATAAATAAATATAGTTTGATAAAAAGAAATTGATTAAATAAAGATAAAGATAAAATAAAATAACAATTAAACAGTTAACAATGTTACAGATAAATTGATAACCACACACTCACAAGCTCAGAATTGAAATAACAGCAAATGTAAAATGGTGTACCAGTAAGATTTCTCATTGGCTGTAATTAGAAGCCTTGCCATTGGCTTTAATAAGAAACCCTGTCATTGGCTCTAATAAGAAGCTTTGTCATTGGCTAAGAAGAAGCCCTGCCATTGGCTAAAATGGGTGGAGTTTCAATCTCTGATCTCAAAGATTTGTTGACATTATTTACTGCTGAAAATTGTGTCTATCAAGTAAAATTGCTGTCACATAGCATATTTCTGATAAATCTGTTGATCTGTTATAATATATACACATTTCATGTATAATAAACACAAATCCTCAACGTAAGAAATATTTATTGCATGGTATGTCTCTGTGCCTTACATACAGAAGGGTGTAGCATGACACTCCTATTAATCCTACACTGCCTTGCCATAGCGGTGCCAGCCTAATATCTGGCACATGGGTAGAAGAATGTTGTAGCAAGAAAATATTTTTTTTCGTAATTTTTTAAGATGGCATGTTTTGAGATATTCAAGGTCAAAGGTCACAGTGGATGACCTTGAAACTTTAATCTGTTGTAAAAAGGTCATGTATGGTATCTATAGAAAGCTCAATCCTTTAGCTTTGCAACTGTGTTTGAATTGTCACTCTACTACAATTAGGGAAAAAAATTACAGCCCTTTATAAGTGTGCGAGTTTGTCATTTTTTACGAAAATTTCGATTTTTATTATGTGTGTATCTTGGACAATTTTCAAAATAAAAATCTGAAAATTGGCAAATTTACTTACCTTGTCATATGTGTGCTTCATACCAAATTTCATCAAAATCAGAAATGGTGAGGTCAAGAAGGTGATTGATCTGACATGGAATTGCTCAATAATACTGGACAGAGGCAACGTTGCGAGAAAATAAAAATTACAATTACAGAAAAAATCTAAACTTCGTCGACCTTCCATTTTCAAAAGTTTCGTAAAGATGTAATTCCGTCCTCCGATGACACTCCCCCCCCCCCCAAACCCATCACCACCAACCAACAAAACCCCAAATTTCTGTTTCCTTGTGCACTGATCTCATTAATGACCAACCCAATAATGAAAAAGTTGAAATTTCTCGAATTTGCAGAGAATCTTATGCCTGAAGATTACGGGAAATTTTGGGGGCATCTAACTTCTGTTTTTGTAAATTGTTGCCTATAGTTTCAAGCTGAAATACAAACATTTATGCAATAAAATTATATTTCACAAGAATACTGGACACAAAGGCAACGTCGGGAGAAAAAAATTTACGATTACGGCAATAATGTTTTATTCCATTTAACTACAGCTTTCAAAAGTTTTGAAACATAAAATACCATCCCCAGACAGAAAATGACCACCGCCCCAATTCTCTTCAGTTTTGTATTGATCTTGAGAATGACCTAGACGATGAAAAAAAAAAAAAAAAAGCATAATTCTGCAAATTTACTTAAGAATCTCATTTATATTATAAAATAATAGTAAAATAAAAAAAATACTTAAAACAAAATTATATTTCGGTAGAATCCGCAGTTTTGAGTGAGTTCCGCTGTCAGACAGCTGAATCCGTAGAAACTATGGACATTCCGGAGTAGTTGTACAGTATGCATAAGGCAGTGCCAAGCATGGGTGGAGTGGAGTTGTAGTAGACCTGCGTGGGGACAGGATGACTCCATGTCATGTTCAGCAATGAGACCCGATTCTGCTTTGGTGCCAATGATCGCCGAGTTCACTTCTGGTAACAATGTGGCCACTGGGAGGATCCAGTTGTTGTCTACAAAAAGCACATTGCTTGCCAACTGAACATTCCTGCATGAGGTGCCATTAGTTATGATAGCCAGTCATGGCGACAGCCTGGTGGAAAGTGGATGAAAATTTACAGCCAGTGTTGTTACTATTTCCGAGTGGTTTCCCAACGGCTATTTTCGAGCAAGGTATAACGCTTAGCCATAGACCACCAATTGAGCATATGTGAAACCTCATTGGATGAAGCTTGCATGCCTCTCCTTAGCTGCCCTGGGAATGCCACTGAATTATGAGACCAGGTAAATGTTGCACGGTCCCAGAAATTCCAGGCAGCCCACCATTAGAGGGCTGTGTGTCAGGGTATCGTTCATTTCACCTAAAGATTACTTCACCGAAAAGTTCATTTCGCCGAAAGGTCATTTCACCGAAAGGTTCACTTCATCGAAAAGTTCACTTCACCGAAGGGTCATTTCACCGAAAAGTTCACTTCACCGAAGGGTCATTTCATCGAAAAGTTCATTTCACCGAAAGGTCGTTTAACCTAAAGGTTCATTTCACCGAATGGTCGTTTCACCATAAGATCACTTCCCCGAAACGTAACATCCCCATTGTAGTCTGTTCCCTATGCTATGTCAGAAACTTCTTAGATGTTTAATCGGGGTCCACAATGTCCTGAATTTATCACTTACAGAATCATTAATTGTTATCAGTCGGTGATTCCGGTCAAAGGAGAGAGGAAAAGAAAATACAAAAATATAAAAAGCATCCAACCAGAAAAGAATCTATCGCTATAATAAAACTGCACATTCTTCGAAAAGCTCCATGATGAAAGAGTGACCTTAAATTTGATTTTTTTTTATATAGTGACTGAAATTCTTACTACACACAAACCGTGCAATTGTTTTTGAATGTTTATATGAAAACTACTTTTGCATCGTAACTTATATGCAATATAAGTATGCAGAAATTTGAACTCCAGGTTGAATTTTAAGACTTATAAATGTACGACTTGGGTGATTACTGTTGCCAGATGTATTTTGAATCTCATAAGTAGTATTAAGGAAGTATTAACATTTCTGTAATTTGGGATGACATTGAAATGAAAAATAAAATCGTTCAATGACATGTAGTACAATATAGAAAGTGTATTACATCAAGAGAACAACTGAACTCTCAATTAAACTTATTTTTACCAGTAGCAATTACTATATAAGCAGAATTACTATAACATCATAAGGGGCTAAAATAGGCCTATCATATTTTTAAAACAAAAATTGCTCCAGGACGCTGACGGTTTTGTTGGCTTGCCTTGAGAAATACGGCTTTGCTTAATGAAAAAGATTACCACACCTCCAAATTTTTCAAATAATACAAAAATGTGTGTGTTGGGGGGGGTAGTTTCTTGGACATTTTAACAGCACTCTCTCTCTCTCTAGTCTATATATACAGGGCCGGCCTGTGATATTGTTCATGCGTGTGCATGGTGGAGGTCTGGCTGCCTTTAGATGAACTTAAGATGTTTTGTTACACACAAACACACATATTTCTTGAAGCACCCAGTCCACATAGTGATAGCATTATTTATGGAATTATCTTCCAAAAATTCGATGAAAACCTGCACAAATTGCCAGTTTGTATTTCGAGGGAGAATCCTGTAAGAATACACATCACGAAAAACTACTTCCTATGGGAATACTTCCAAAAACTTTCAGAACAGGCAACAGAAAAATGAAATATTGAAAACTGACTGTGCAACGTATATCAGAAATGACAACGGGGTATGTTTCCTTCATACAGCCGGGGGTCAAACTAACTTACATGGAAAATTTCCAAATACTGATTTTACACTTCAAAGTTTTCTCAGGAAATTTCTTTTTTCTTTCGATTAAAACATTAAGTTGGAGTCCATTGATTAATGTGAGGCTCGAGACCAACCCATTAAGATAGACTGTATGTACAAAGGTATCTAAAGAAAAACGGGGATTGAGGAGTTACCTGAATTTTGTAGTGTACGCATTTTTATTTAGTTTCTCTTTTTATTATATTAGCAATCTGGATTTCATTAGCAATTAGGTTAAAACAAATAATTCAAAATCTTTCTAAAATGGGGAAAAAAAAATTGTTGTTTCCTTCCCCACTGAAATCCCAATTTGTTTTTTTCCTCTAAATAATTAGAGTATTTTTCCTGTATTCAGTCTCTTCACCTCATACGGGTAAAATCAGAATCGCTAAATCACATTTTGTTGTTGTACCAACCAAACATGCCGATTTTCTACTCAGTCCTAGGATGACATTTTCCCATCGGAGCGGTCATACCCTCCTCCCTTTTATGGTGTAATTAGTTTAAATTGCGGATGCGGTCACTTTGAAAATGATACCGTGCTGTAGTGGTTAGGGTAGGGAGGGGGGGGGGGGCGTCTAGGGTTCTTTCCGTCCTGCTCCTGGCCTCCTGCTTTGCAAAACAATTGGTTGGCCAAGAAGCTAGTGACAATTGTACTTAATGGAGGCATTTTCATGACTGTAGCCTTAAGGCGAGTAATGTTGTCTCGGGTCCAGGGAAGAGACACAAAGATACAGACTTCAAAAATAGAAAAGCTAAATACACCTTAGAAGAATGGCAGAGAATGAGAACTGCTATAAAATATTGCAATTACGAATTCGCTTTTATGTAATAATGCGGATGAAACACACGCAATTAATTCACAAAGAAAAAGGTCAAATAATATGTATTTTATGAAACAGTAAATTTCAGATCATTACATAAACATAATATATTTTTATATGAAAAAGCCAAAGCAAAATAAGGGCAGTCTACCGGCCAGCCCCCTCCATATGACCGCTGGCGTGGGCTTGAGCCTACGTCGCCCACTTGTAGGGCTGGCCCTGTATATATAGGTAATCGGTAAAAAGCCCAGGAAAAAAAGTCCGGGGAAAAAAGTCTGAGACTAATGATAAATGCGGAAAAAAAGTCCGAGGAAATAAAGTCCGAGGAAATAAAGTGCGAGGAAATAAAGTCCGGGGGAAAAAGGCCAGGGAAAAAAGTCTGAGGTCGGCGTTTTGATTGTCATCATGGGCTAACTAATAAGTCGATTTGACATACTGTTTGAATGTTGGGGGTGGGGGACATACTTTCATTATTTACCTAGTGTGGTGGGGTTGCTGTAAAACCACCACACAGGAAAACTGCCACACGTTTTTCATTAAGGGGCCTGGCACAAAGTGCTATTCCTCCCAGGAACACTTTGAATGTGTGGCAGTTTTCCAAGTTTCCTAATTATGTTTTAGCTTTCCAAGGCGCCGAACTTCGGGATGGAGCTCCTTTGTTTGTCTGAATTTTCACGCCGGTTTATACCAGTTTAGGGTGACTGGCCACAAAAGTTTAACAGGTGGCGGGGAGGGGTTATAAAGATAGGCGTACATTTCTTAAAACTACAGTGTTCGACGAAACAACAGAATTACACATGTCTCATGCTGTGTTTGGAAAAGGATGATACGGTGGGATTTTTTAATAACGCTGCACTTGTGCTTAGGCACTAAATATTTACATAACATGTCAAGTTTGTAATACTTTTCTTTTACTTAATTTATTCATAGGGCCTATACCGTGGCCTTTTTAAGAGCTTTTAATCCACCGACTTCATATTCATAACGTTTACGTATAAAATAAAATCAATAGCATTGCGCTTTTGCTTAGGCACTAAATATTAATTTATAGGGCCTAGGCCTTTTTAACAGTTTTTATTCTACCAATGTAATGTTGACAGCGTTTTCACGTCAGATCAAGTTTAATAATGATGCACCTTTACTTAGGCACGAAATATTAATTCAAGAGCCCAGGCTCTTTTACTAGTTCTTTATTTAACAAATGTCATATTCATAGCGTTTACACAGCAAATCAAGTTAATAATATTGGGCGTTTTACTTAGGCACTAAATATCAATTCAGAGGCCCTAGGACTGGTTAGTAGTTTTTATTCCACGGATGCCATATCCATAACGTTTACATATCAAATAAAGTTAATAATATTGCGCTTTTACTTAGGAACAAAATATTAATTTATAGGCCCTAAGCCTAGGCCTTTTTGACGGCTTTTAATCTGTCGACTCCATATTCATAACCTTTATTTATCAACTTCAGTTAATAGCATTTCGCTTTTACTTAGGCACTAAGTATTAATTCATACGCCCTAGGCCTCTTTAATACTTTTTATTCTACCTATGTCATATTCGTAAAGTTTATGTACCAAGTCAGGTTAATAGCATTCGCTTTTACTTAGCCATTCAATATTAATTACTAGGCATAGGGCCAATAAATTAATAACTAGTGCCTAAGTAAAAGTGTAATATGGTTAACTTCAGTTTATCATAAACGTTATGAATATGATATCGTTAGAATAAAAACTGTTAAAAAAGCCTAAGCCAAGGAAAAATAAAACAATATTTAGTGCTTAAGTAAAAGCGGAATATTTGAGTTGATATGTAAATGTTATGAATATGGCATCGATGGAATAAAAACTACTAACCAGGACTAGGCCTAGGGCCTCTGAATTGATATTTAGTGCCTAAGTAAACGCCCAATATTATTAACTTGATTTGCTGAGTAAACGTTCTGAATATGACATTTGTTAAATAAAAAACTAGTAAAAGGGCCTGGGCTCTTGAATTAATATTTTGTGCCTAAGTGAAGGCGCATTATTATTAACTTGATTTGACGTGTAAACGCTGTCAATATTACATTGGTAGAACAAAACCTGTTAAAAAGGCCTAGGCCTAGGGCCTACAAATTAATATTTAGTGCCTAAGCAAAAGCGCAATGCTATTGATTTTATTTGTTACGTAAACGTTATGAATATGAAGTCGGCGGATTAAAAGCTCTTAAAAAGGCCAAGGTATAGGCCCTATGAATAAATTAAGTAAAAGAAAAGTATTACAAACTTGACATGTTATGTAAATATTTAGTGCCTAAGCACAAGTGAAGCGTTATTAAAAAATCCCACCTTATCGTCCTTTTCTGAACACAGCATGAGTCATGTGTAATTCTGTTGTTTCGTCGAACACTGTAGTTTTAAGAAATGTACGGCGATCTTTATACCCCCTAATCCTCTTGAACTTTTGTGGCCAGTAACCCTAAACTGGTATGAACCAGCATGAAAATTCAGACAAACAAAGGAGCTTCATCCCGTCGTTCGGCGCCCTGGAAAGCTAAAACATAATTAGGAAACTTGGAAAACTGCCACACATTCAAAGTGTTCCTGGGAGGAATAGCACTTTGTGCCAGGCCCCTTAATGAAAAACGTGTGGCAGTTTTCCTGTGTGGCGGTTTTACAGCAACCCCACCACACTAGGTAAATAATAAAAGTATGTCCCCCAACCCCCAACATTCAAACAGTATGTCAAACCGACTTATTAGTTAGCCCATGATTATAATCAAAACGCTCATCTCACACTTTTTTTCCTGGCCTTTTTCCCCCGGACTTTATTTTCTCGGACTTTTTTCCTAGACTTTTTTCTGCTTTTATCAACAGTCTCGGACTTTTTTTCCGCGTTTATCAACAGTCTCGAACTTTTTTACCTAGATTCGTATATATAAATATTAAAACTAGGAAAAAAGTCCGAGACTGTTGATAAACGCGGAAAAAAAGTCCGGGGAAAAAAAGTCCAGGAAAATAGGTCAGAGGAAATAAAGTTCGAGGGAAAAAAGTCCGAGATGGGCGTTTTGATTGTCATCATGGGCATGCTAACAAGTCGATTTGACATACTGTTTGAATGTTGGGTTGGGGAGACATACTTTCATTATTTACCTAGTGTTGTGGGCTTGCCGGAAAACTGCCACACAGGAAAATTGCCACACGTTTTTCCTTAAGAGGCCGGGCACGAATTGCTGTTCCTCCGAGGAACGCTTTGAATGTATGGCAGTTTTCCAAGTTTCCTAATTATGTGTGGCAGTTTTCTAAGGCGCCTAACGACGGGAAAGAGCTCCTTTGTTTGTGCGAATTTTCACACCAGTTCATATCGGGTGTAGGAGAACTGACCACCAGAGAACTGGCCACAAACATTTTAAGGGATCGTATAAAAATTACGTTTTTGACCGCTTCGTAGCCACTTCCCTACAGGTTGGTTATCTGAGTCACCACAAAGTTTCCGTAATTTTGTATTTTCTTAATTGCAATATTTAACATAATTCTTTATAAAAAACGGTTTATAATCCACAACTCAACACAAGAATTTCAGAGTTTTTATTATAAACTCGTACAGATCCACAGATTCTCTGCGGGCATATGCAAAAACAGGAAACCTGTTGGGAGGGGGAGGGGGCTTATTACCAAAAAATATTAAATATAAAGCATTTCTGGTCCGATCGGGAGATTTTCAGCGTTTACAAACACAACTCAACAAATTCTCTGCGGGCATGTGCTAACGCGAAAAATCTCTGGGGGGGGGGGTATATTGCGAAAAAAAAATATAAAGAATTTCTGGTCCAATCGGGATATTTTCAGCATTTACGAGAGACAACTGAGCAAAACTACTGCCGGCAACCGGCATCTGCTACCGTAGGAAACCTGTCTCTGGGGCGGCGGAGAAGGGCGGGGTCTTAACGCCAAAAATGTTGAATTTAAAGAATTTGTAGTGCTGTAGTTTGTAAACGCGGAAAATCTTCCAATCAAACCAGAAATTCTTTATAATTTATGCCCCCACCCCACCCACCGACAGGCTTCCTGCGTTAGCTAATGCGCTGAGAGAATCTGTTGAGCTGTGTTTGTAAACGCTGAAAATCTCCCGATCAGACCAGAAATTCCTTATATTTTATATTTTTGGTATACTACCCCCCCCCCCCCCGACAGGTTTTCTGCATCAGCACATGCCCGCAGAGAATTTTCAGTTTTAGAGTTTTAGTTCGTAAACGCCGAAATTGCACGGAACGGATCAGAAGTTTTTATATTTTAATTTTTGGTATTAACCCCCACCACACACACACAAACAGGTTTCCTGCTTTAGCACATGCCCGTCGTAGAGAATTTGTTGAGTTGGATTTGTAAATGCCGAAAATCTTCCGATCCGACCGGAAATTCTTTATATTTTTGGTATTAAGTCGTCGTCCCCTCCCAAACAAGTTTCCTGCGTTTCCACATGCTCGCAAAGAATTTGCTGTAGTTTATAAAACCCTTAAATTCTTTTGTTGAGTTTATAGATTATAAAAATTTTTTCATAAAGGATCACGTTAAATATCGTAGTTAAGAAAATACGGAATTACGAAAACTTTATGTGATTCAGATAACCAACTTGTGGGGACGTGGCCAAAAACGTCATTTTTATACGGCTCCTTAAAATTTTTGTCGCCACTTCTCCGCTTTGTCTTTGGCCTGAAAATCATGGAAATGTCCAAATTTCTTATTGAAAAGGAAATATTAAAAAAAATGTTTTGTGAACAATAATTGCTTACGTAGTAGGAAATACAGTATAACCCAATGATATTTATTTATTCAGAACAAATTTATGGCATTGAAATTGCGATGTGGCCAGTTCTCCGTACCCGGCTAAAAAGGTCAAGGTACAGGCCCTATGAATTAAGTAAAAGAAAAAAATGTTACAAACCTGACATGTTATGTAAATATTTTGTGCCTAAGTACAAGTGCAGCGTTATTAAAAAATCTCACCTTATCATCCTTCTCTGAACACAGCATGAGTCATGCTTAATTCCGTTGTTTCGTCGAACAAAGTAAAGTACGATTCTCGCTTGGCTTACATGGAATGGTTTCTCAAAATTTGTTTGGAGTTTCCAATTCAATTCTCTACATTTGCCAAGAAACGGCGATCTTTATATCCCCCCCCCCCTTCTCTTGAACTTCTATGTCCAGTTACCTTAAATTGGTATGAACCGGCGTGAAAATTCAGACAGACAAAATAGCTCCTTCCGTTCGTAGGCACCTTGGTAAACTGACACACATAATTCGGAAACTTGGAAAACTGCCACACATTCAAAGCGTTCTTCGGAGGAACAGCACTTTGTGCCCGGCTCCTTAATGAAAAACGTGTGGCAGTTTTCCTGTGTGGCGGTTTTCCGGCAAACCCACAACACTAGGTAAATAATGAAAGTATGCCCCCCCGCCAACATTCAAACAGTATGTCAAATCGACTTGTTACATGCCCATGATGACAATCAAAATGCCCTTCTCGAACTCTGCTACTTCCACTGCAATTGGTGTGACAATTGTCATTGGTGTGACAATTGCAGTGGGAGTAGCAGAGGTTGTGAAACAGAAGGAGGAGTTCCATAATTAGAGTTGACTAAGGTTTAATCACCTGTGAATGTAAGGTTTATGTACATAGTTTTTACTTGAATTGTATGAATGAGTTGTATGTGTGATTTTTATCGAATTGACAAGCATTATAGTAACATATTATAAGGCAAAGGAAAAAAAAAAAGAAAAAAAACGATGTTTCACACCCGAAAATAAGAAGCGTAAGCAAGAAGTCTGTAAACCTGTGGAAGCCCAGTTACATCACAATGAATGACGTGTTGGAAATGTGTGGTCCATTGGAGGTTACCATGATCTTTATGGTGACGGGGCTGAATGGGTGTGACAATTGCAGTGGGAGTAGCAGAGGTTGTGAAACAGAAGGAGGAGTTCCATAATTAGAGTTGACTAAGGTTTAATTACCTGTGAATGTAAGGTTTATGTACATAGTTTTTACTTGAATTGTATGAATGAGTTGTATGTGTGATTTTTATCGAATTGACAAGCATTATAGTAACATATTATAAGGCAAAGGAAAAAAAAAAAAAAAAGAAAAAAAAACGATGTTTCACACCCGAAAATAAGAAGCGTAAGCAAGAAGTCTGTAAACCTGTGGAAGCCCAGTTACATCACGATGAATGATGTGTTGGAAGTGTGTGGTCCATTGGAGGTTACCATGATCTTTATGGTGACGGGGCTGAATGGGTGTGACAATTGCAGTGAGAGTAGCAGAGGTTGTGAAACAGAAGGAGGAGTTCCATAATTAGAGTTGACTAAGGTTTAATCACCTGTGAATGTAAGGTTTATGTACATAGTTTTTACTTGAATTGTATGAATGAGTTGTATGTGTGATTTTTATCGAATTGACAAGCATTATAGTAACATATTATAAGGCAAAGGAAAAAAAAAAAAAAGAAAAAAACGATGTTTCACACCCGAAAATAAGAAGCGTAAGCAAGAAGTCTGTAAACCTGTGGAAGCCCAGTTACATCACGATGAATGACGTGTTGGAAGTGTGTGGTCCATTGGAGGTTACCATGATCTTTATGGTGAGTGGTTATTCCTCATAGTTTTTTCAGTTTTAACATATGTTTTAATAAAGTTTAAATAACAGTTTAGTATATAGTATGTTTACAACTAAAAATAACAAAGAAGATTTATGGCATATTTTAAATTAAAAGTAACAACAAAGATATCATTCATCGTCAACCATTATTCACAGCTGAATGAAGGTCTCCCCAAATTTCTTCCACAACTGTGTGTCTTGAGCCTGTCTCCTCCAGGTTACTCCGGCATGCTTTCAAATTTCATCCATCCATCTCCCATGTGGTTTTCTTCTGGGCCTTCTTCTGCCCCTTTGGAATTCAGTCAGAAAATTCCGTTCATGCGGAGTCTAGCCAACCCTGAAAATGTTATCCCTAATCAAAAAAGTTTTCAGGTGCATACTTGTATGTAGTAAGGGAACTATGCATAAGAATCCCTATGGCAAGTTATTATTTTTTCGCAATTTTAGCTTACTTACGTCGTTTTTTTCTTTCTTTTATCTTTTTTTTTTTTTTTTTTTTTTTTTTTGCTGTGATAAGCCTCTTTAGGAATTTTAGTTTGTAACCTAACAAGGAATCTTTCTCTCTCATCTTTTAAAAGTATACTTATAAAAATGGTGTGTTTCTACTACTCTCTTAAAAATTTGCTCAGAGGACTTCCTCCATTTCCCAGAAGCACAAACATTAAATTTAACAAAAAAAATCCATTTTATAAAACAAAATTTCTCTGAATTCGAAAAATTCGGCTACGGTAATCGGAAAACCCACCTTTTTCAATCAGGGACCATGCGCAAATTGCAGTTTACACAAAAATATCGAATGTAGGGAGATTTCCGGGGTCACCATTTCCATTTTCATGCTGTTTAAAACAAGATGCAGCAGTACAACGAGCACAAATACGTGGGGAAAATTTCCAGGGTCAGCATTTCCTTTTTTTTTTTTTTTTTTTTTTTTAATGCAACCTACAGATGTTTTCCATTTTTACTGTAGTTTATGGTAACGGGCTGACACGGTGTGCAAAATTTCCAGGGTCAGCATTTTCTATTCCATCATGCTCATGTTCGTAACGTTTACTTAACGCGTCAAATTATTAATATTGTGATATTACTCAGGCAGAATATATTAATTATCAAATCTAACGTCTAGTCGTTTCTAAGAGTTCATTCCGTCATTCCCACATTCATAAAATTTACATAAGTAATGTCAATAATAATATGCACCATCCATTTTACTTATGCACATCCATTAATGAAAAGGCCACAGGCCTAGGCCTTTTAACACTTTCTTTTTTGCCACTGCTGGTCAAGTGTCTGTTTGAGCTAATCTCCTCCTTGTCATTCCTGCAGGCTTTCGAATTTCATACACCAATATCCTACGTGACCTTTCTTCTTCTGGGTCTTTTTATGTTCCTTGGTACCCAGTCTAATGCATCAGTAATCCATCGGTGGTCCATTTTTCTAGCAGTATGTTCACCCTATTGCCATTTCAGGGATTTTACTTTGAACATGTCTTCAACTTCGGTTATTGCCCTGATCCAAGAGTTCCTTTTCTTATCCTTTGTAGTTATGCCAGTATTATGAACTTGAGTTGATATGTAAACATTGCGAATATGGGGGAAGGGCAAATTGGTACCCGGGAGATTGGTACACAGCAAACTGGTACCCTGCAAATTGGTACCCAGGAGATTGGTACTCGGCAAACTTGTACCCGGGAGATTGGTACCCTTCTGTTGCTACGACGTTATGAGGGCATATACAAATTGCATGGCTAACAAAATGCCATCAATTTGTAGATCTTTTAAAGCTATGGTGTTCGATAGAATAATAGAAGTACAGTAAGACTGATTCTAATTTTAAAAAAGAGGGTCTGTTGCTACGATGTTAAGGGGGCATATACAAATTGCCGTCAACTTGTACATCTTTTAAAGCTATGGTGTTTGGTGAAACAATGGAATTATAGTAAGACTGATTCTAATTCAGAAAGGGCGGGGGGGGTTAGTGTGGGTTCTTTTTCTCATTTGGGGCAGGCGAAATTGAAGAGGATAGTCAGCAAATTTCAATCAGCCGTGCTGATATTCTTAAGGCATGCATAACAAGTTAAAGCTTGTAGAATTGCGTTTTCACTCAGGCACAAAGCATCAAGTTAATAATGTTACTCATTTGCTCGGTCACCGAACATTAGCCGCGGGAACTAGGCCTAAGTCTTTCTAGCAATTTTCAGCCGCCGGCTCAGATTCTGGACGTTTACATAACAAGTCAGGGTTATAGTATTGCACTTTTATTTAGGCACGAAACACTAATTAATAAGCCCTAGGCCTTTCTTGCAATTTATAATCCATGGAGCTCATATTCAAAAGACTTAATTACAAATCAAGAATTTGCACCTTTACTTGGTCACAAAACATTAATTGCAAGGGCCTAGGCCTTTCTAACAATTTTCGATCCCCAGACTAATATTCTTAACGTTTACATAATAAATCAAGTTAATAACGTTGCTCCTTTGCTCGGACACAAAACATTAACTGCAAGGCACTAGGCCTAGGCCTTTCTAGCAATTTGCAATCCGCCGAGCTCAGATTCTGAACGTTTACATAACAAGTCATGGTTACAGCATTGCTCTTTTACGTAGGCACAAAACATTCATTAATAGGCTTTAGGTCTAGGCCTTTCTTAAATTTATAATCCACGAAGCTCATATTCAAAAAGTTTACATAACAAATCAAATAAATAATGTTGCGTTTATTAAAAACTTGTAAAAAGACCTGTTCCAGTGGCACCATGTCTTAAACTCAGGTCTCAAGCTTTATAGGAAGATGCAAGAATATTTCAATGTGGTGTCATTAAACAAGTAGTACAAGTATCTAGGAGGGATGGGGAAATATTCCGTGACCACACATTCTAGAGATGTTTGAATGACAAATCCGTCTAAAAGAAAATAAATTTAAAAGTTCGCCCTGACCAGGGTTGGTGGCACGAGTTTTTTCCGCATGAATTTCATCTAATAAAATGAAATTCATAAGGAAAATGAAAAACAAAAGCATTGTAAAATAATTTTGGTTAGCTTTGACTTGACAGGGGTGAACCACATTCTTGTGAAAATTATTTGAAATCCTAATGATTTAATTGTTCATACTTACAACTTTAACAAACAAGTTTTTCTCTTCAAATTTTATTCTTTTAATTAAAGACTTTCAAAATCGACAATTTAAAAATACGGAAATAATTGCATTGCCCCCCACCCCCTCCGGTTCCGCAGTGATCTAAGCGATGGCTTTTAACCGTTTGTCCGAGATGGGTCCGGGTTCGAATCCCGGTGAGGCATGGACGTTGTGTTTGTCTTACGGCACTAGCTTTCTCCCTTCCCTGGAACCAGTAGCTCTATATTAGGGAAAACAAAGACATCGCTCTTTCCACGTTTTAGCAACACACAGCAACCGAAAAATTGTTATTCGGCCACTGATGGGGAATCGAACCCCAGATCTCTCAATATCTAGCCGAGCGTGTTAGCTTTACACCTTTGTGGTCAACAATCCACGGCGCTATGTGTTTTTCTATCAGCTTCTGACATCATAAATCCCTAAGATGGTCTCAGCTACTATTAGGGACGGGCGACTGCTTACAGTCCAATGAGTTGATGATGATGGTCGTTAAACCTCAAAAATAAACATATAATAATTACGTGATTTCATTTGTCACTGCGAAGGTAGTTACATCATGTGCATATAACTCCTAAACTTAGGAGTTTTAAAATGTATTCTATCGCAAACTTACAATTTGTTGCGATTACCATTCCATATTTTTCAACTCCAGGTATTTTACGTACATTTCAAGTTTGAAATGGTCTCTTTCAGTTATTGTACGGAATTCTCAAAAATGAATAATAAATAAACGAAATAAAATAAAATGTTCCTGCAGAAAAGTAATTATTTCAACATTGTGTGTAAATATACTAGTATTAAATATTGTTCAGTGTCATAATGAGAAAAACATCCAATAAAGATTCAATTAAATTATCCAGTTTATGTGTTTGCAGATCCTTTAAGTCATGCAATACTGTTTTTAAGCTGTTTTCAGCGAATGATAAAGATCTTTATCTTTCATTTATTCATTTATTTTTATTGACTGAGTTTTCTTTATGTGTTGACTAATAAATGGAAAGATAATTGCAACAAAACATTTATTTCGTGGAAAATTGGTCCTCCGACTTTCGACTCTATTTGTTTTTCATTTTGTGCTTTCGGGCATACAGGTATTTACCAAGAATATTTTAAGATATACACAAAGCAACCTGAGAATCCATGATGTCAGTGAAAATGCGCCTCATCACTGGGTGTCATGTGATCTGTAAGAATAGCTCACAATTCCCAAAAGCCATCTGGATTCTAGATATGCCGCTTTAATGAAAGTCCACAATGAGTTCGCTTCCGAAATGTCCGACGGCGTCTTTCTCTACATTGTACGTATGGGCGGTGGAACTAATGAAGAAACATGGATAATGGATATAGTTAAGTTTTTCATTCCCCTGCCCTCCCCCTTTGTTCAGAAAGGGAACAATCTCAATATGTGGTTAGACTGTGCTGTTTGTTATACATGGTGACCCCCTCCTCCACGCGACTACCTCTTTAAAAAACAGGTGAGGACAATCAGGGCCGTGGGACAATGCGATTAAACATCTGGAGACGGGGTAGTTAGTTGTTTTGCTATTGTTCCACAGAACGGGACAGTGTGGGAGGGAAAATAGCGTAAAAACTGACTGGATAGTGGATAACCAGATGGACGTCGTACATCCGGTTATCTAGTCAGTTTTTATGTGTACTAAAAATTTCAGGCAAGCTTTTTTTTTCTAATTGACAACTTAGTTACAGTGTTGGAATGCTAATCATGGGGTGTACGCTTTTCCTAGGGCAGGCGACTAGAGTAAAAAGAACTATCTGTATCATTGTCAACCATTATCAATCCACTGCTGGACGAAGGTCTCCCCAAGTTTCCTCCACAACGGTATGTCTTGTGCCAGTCTCCTCCATGTCACTCCCGCATATTTACGAATTTCATCCACCCATCTCCCATGTGGTCTTTTTCTGGGTCTTTTCCTGTCCCTTGGAATCCAATCTAAAATTTCGGCTGTCCATCTATGGTCTGTCCTTCTGGCAGTATGTCCAGCCCATTGCCATTTCAGGGATTTAACTCTGATCATGATGTCTTCCACTCTCGTCATTTTTCGGATCCACGAGTTCCTCTTCCTATCTCTCCTGGTTATACCAAGCATGCACCTCTCCATGCTTCTTTGAGTTGTCTGCAGCCTTTGTATGTCTCTTTTAGTTAAGGTCCACGTCTCTGCACCATACGTAAGCACTGGAAGGATGCATTGATCAAACACTTTTCTTTTAAGACATAATGGCATATTGCTCTTGAAAATTATGCTGTTTCTTCCAAAAGCTCTCCAGGCAAGTTTTGTACGCCGATTAATTTCTTCATCAATGTGACCCTCACTTGATATCTGCTGTCCAAGATAAACATACGTATCTGTTATCTCCAGTTTTTCTCCATCAATCGATAAATCTTCATTTCTTGTAAAAGCATTGAACATCACTTTTGTCTTCTGAAAGTTCATTTTTAATCCCACTTCTTTACTCTTGTCAGCAAGTTCCTGGATCATACTCTGCAGCTCTGATGGGGTAGTTGCAAAAATGACTACGTCATCAGCAAAACGAAGGTGGGTTAGATAATCTCCATTAATCTTTATCCCTTTGTTTTCCCAGTTCAGTGATTGAAAGACATTTTCCAATGTGGCATTAAAGAGCTTCGGAGATATGGTGTCACCTTGTCTCACTCCCTTTCCAATTTTTATGTGTGTTGTATTTTCAAACAGCCGAATCTTTGCACTTGCATTTTCATAGATGTTATTAATAATATTAATGTATGCATCTTCAATACCGCAGGATTTCAGAGCCGTGGTAACTGCTGATGGTTTCACCGAATCAAAGGCTTTTTCATAATCGATAAAAGCCATGCACAATGGAAGTTCATATTCCCTCGCTCTTTCAATTAGTTCTCTCAGTACGTGGATATGATCTATTGTGCTGTAGCCACTCCTGAATCCAGCTTGTTCTCTCGGTTGAGCCATGTCCAGTGTTACCTTCAAGCGGTGTGAAAGAACTTTAGTGAAGATTTTATAAACCACTGATAGGAGGCTGATAGGTCTGTAGTTCCTGAGATCCTCAATGTCACCTTTTTTATGTAACAGGATCATTGTAGCATTGTTCCAATCCTCAGGAATCTTCCCTTCATTAAGGCATCGAGTGAAAATTTGGGCGAGTACTGTTTCAATTTCTCCACTTGCTTCTTGTATGATGTCTATAGTAATTCCATCTTCTCCTGGAGCTTTCCCCCGCTTCATGTTCTTGATTGCATGAGCAACTTCTGCTGGGAGGACTGGAAGAACTCTGGTACCTTTCATGATGTCTGGAGTACATGTATCATCCCTTTCATATAATTTGGAGTAGAAATCTTTCACTCTTGTCAAAATTTCGCCTCTATTTCTTGTTATAGAACCATCTTCTTTTCTCAGAGCCATAATCTGTTTTCTTCCCTTACTGAGATGTCCCTTTGCTATCTTTAGGCTTTGGTTGTTTTCAATTGCTTTCCTCACTAGCTCACAGTTGAATTTCCTTACGTCTTCAGTGATACTTTTTCGTGCTGTCTTGCATAGCTCTATATATTCCACTTTGGAAGTCACATCTTCTTTAGTTGTCCTCATCTCTCTTCTTTTTTGCATCAACATTTTGGTTTTTCCTGATAATTTGTTTACATGCAACTTGTTCTTAGACCCAGCTAATTTTGTTGCTGTTTCCATAAGAGCTTTGGTTACTTTTCTGTTAACTTCCGAAATATCCACTTCTTCCGATGTTAGGCCTTCTAAAGCAGAGAATCTGTTCTTCAGTTCCAACTTGAAAGTATTATGGTGTTTTTTAAGGTTGGTTATGTCAATACATTTTGTTTGTCTTATGAGCTTGCCACGTTCCAGTTTAGTGTTGAGGTGCATCTTACATCTCACCAATCTATGGTCACTACCTGTGTTGAACTTGTTTAGCACACTGCAGTCTTCTATGACGAATTTATTGTTACACATAATAAAATCAATTTCACTTGTCGTCCCAATTGGATGTCTCCATGTCCATTTCCTGTGTGGCTTTTTCTTGAAAAAGGAATTCAAGATGAAAAATCCTTCTGCCTCTGCAAACTCAACGAGAGTATTTCCACGCTGGTTTCTGTTGCCGTGAACTATCTGTATACAATCTCTTATTTATTACACTAGGATTATTTATTGTTCTGCTAAGAAATAAATATAGAAAAATTTTGCCATATCGTTAATAATAAGAAATATTGCATATATAAGCGCATTTCTTACTATAAAGAAATAGCCCAAAATTAACATTTTAATAACAACTGGTGTTACTTCAGATTTTCGCCGTGCTGGAAGTCGGGTACGGCGAACTGGCCCCCGGAGAACTGGACACATTGCAATTTCAGTGCCATAAAATTCTTCTACATAAACAAATTTTGTGTGGTTATATTCCCCACTACTTGAGCATCTATTGTTCATATTTTTTTTTTTAATATTTCATTTTCAGTAAGAAATTTAGACATTTCCATGATTTTCGGAGCTAAGACTAAGCGGAGAACTGGCCACCGGAGAACGACCACCCGGAGAACTGGCCACAAAAAAAAATTAAGGGGCCGTATAAAAATTGCGTTCTGGGCAGCTCCGTGGCCCCAGAACGCAAGTTTGGTTATCTGGCACACATAAAATGTCTGTAATTTCGTATTTTTTTATTTACAATATTTTTCTATAAACTATAACTAAACAAATTCTCTGCGAGTATGTGCAAACCCAGGAAACTTGTTGGGGAAGGGGGGCCTTAAAACCTAAAATATGAAATATAAAGAATTTCTGGTCCGATCGGGAAATTTTCAGCTATTACAAGCTACAAGTCATCGAATTGTCTGAGGGCATCTGCTGCCTCAGGAAACTAGTCGGAGGGTGCAATACCAAAAGCGTGAAATAATATCAAGAATTTCTCATTTCTGATCCGATCGGGAGATCTTCAGCATTTATAAGCTGCAACTCGACAAATTTTCTCAGCGCATGTGCACTCTCTGGAAACCTGTCGGCAAGAGGGGGGCAATACCAAAAGTGTAAAATATGAAGAATTTCTCGTTTGATTGGGAGATTTTCAGTATTTTTTACAAGCTGCAACTCGACAAATTTTCTGTTCTGAGCGCATGTGGCTACGCAGCAAATCTGCCCCCCCCCCTGGGGAGGGGGGTAATTTCAAAAGTGTAAAATATGAAGAATTTCTCGTCCGATCGGCATATTTTTGGCATTTACAACTGGGCACATTATTTGAGGGTATGTGCCTACTCAGCAAACCTGTGTGTGTGGGGGGGGCACACAAAAAGTGTAAAATATGATGAATTTCAAATCTCCGGATCATACGAGAAATTTTTTATATTTTACAGTTGTGGTATAAACCCCCCCCCCCCCGACATTATGCTGAGTAGGCACATGCCGTCAGAAAATTTGCCGATTTGTAGCTTACAAATGCTGAAAATCTTCCGATCGGACGAGTAATTCTCCATATCTTACAGTTTTGGTATTTACCCCCCCCCCCCCGAAGGGTTTGCAGATTAGGCACATGCCCTCAGATAATGTGTCGAGTTGTACGTAGCTTGTAAATGCTGAAAATCTCCGGATCAGACGAGATATTTTTAATATTTTACAGTTGTGGTATACCCCCCCCCTGCCCGACATTATGCTGAGTAGGCACATGCCGTCAGAAAATTTGCCGATTTGTAGCTTACAAATGCTGAAAATCTTCCGATCAAACGAGGAACTTTTCATATGTTACACTTTTGGCCCCCCCCCACACACACACACAGGTTTCCAGAAATGTGTCGAGTTGGACGTAGTTTGTAAATGCTGATAATCTTCCGATCGGACGAGAAATGTTTCATATTTTTCAGTTTTGGTAACAACCCCCCCCCCCCCACACACACACACAGGTTTCGAGAGTAGTCGTATGCGCTAAGATAATGTGTCGAGTTGTAGCTTGTAAATGATGAAAACCTCCCGATCGGACCAAAAATGCTTTATAATTTACTTTTGGTACCCCTCCCCCAAGTTTCCTGAGTAAGCACAAGCGCTCAGATAATTTGCAGACTTGTAGTTTGAAAACCCTGAAATCTTCTGTTGAAATGTACGTCTTAAACATTTTTTCTAAAAAATTACATTAATTATCGCAATTAACAAAAGACGAAATTACAGAAACTTTATATGACTCAGATAACCAACCCTCTGGGGGTCGTGGGCATGAAGCGGTCATAAACGCAATTTTTATACGACCCCTTAAAATTTTTGTGGTCACTTCTCCGGTGGCCAGTTCTCTTACACCCGCTGGAAGGGGTGAAGGAGAACTGGGGATCCGGACAAAAGCCCACCAGACATTTGCTCACCCGGACCCTTGCCCATTCAGACATTTGCCCACCGGACACTTGCCTACTATGGATGATTTGTAGATAATACTTAACTTCGGAAGACGTTTCTGATCAAGTGTAGGAAAACTGATCACATAAATATTTATGGATTGTATAAAAATTGCACTTTGTTTCAGAAATGTTAAAATGTAAGGGGGCTTTTCTTTTAACATTTCTAAAACAACATTTCATATACACTTCTTCATCCATAGGTTGAAGAAGCGGTTATACTCAGCTTTGATCGTTTAAAAATACGTATATGATTAAAATAAAAAAGGAAAGAAAAAAAGAAAGAAAAACACTGTGGCGCAGTGGTCTAAGCGCTGGCTTCTGATCCTTCATTCGAGATGGGTCTGGTTTCGAATCCTGGTGAGGTATGGATGTTGTGTTTGTCTTATGGCATTGGCTCTCTCCCTTACCTGGGACCATGGGCCTAAATTAGGGACGGGGGACTACTTACAGCCCATTTAGTTGCTCACGGTGGTCGTTAAACCTCCAATTAAAAAAAAAAAATGTGAGTGCATGTGCTGACTGAGGAAACCTGAAAGGGGGGGGTAATACCAAAAGTGTAAAATATAAAGTATTTCTGGTCCTATCGGGAAATTATCAGCATTTACAAGCTACAACTCGACACATTATTTGAGGGCGTGTGCCTATTCAGGAAACCTGGGGGGGGGGATACTAAAAGCGTAAAATATAAAGAATTTCTCATCCGATCGGGAGATTTTCAGCATTTACAAGCTACAACTCTAAAAGTTTTCTGAGGGCATTGCCTAATTAGGCAACCTGGAGGAGTGGGGTGACGTAATACCAAAAGTGTCAAATATAAAGAATTTCTGGTCCGATAGGGAGATTTTCAGCATTTACAACCTACCAGTCAACAAACTCTCTGAGGGCATGTGCTGACTCAGGAAACCTGTCGGGGGGGGGGTTGTACCTAAATTATAAAACAAAGTACTTCTGGTTGTAAATGTTAAAAATCTTTCGATCGGACCAGAATTCTTTATATTTCATATTTTAGGTTTTAACCCCCCCTCCCGCCTGCTCTCCCAATAAGTTTCCTGGGTTTGCACATACCCGCAGAGAATTTGTTTAGCTATAGTTTAAATCATCATCATCATCGTCAACCATTATCAATCCACTGCTGGACGAAGGTCTCCCCAAGTTTCCTCCACAACAGTCTGTCTTGTGCAAGTCTCCTCCATGTCACTCCTGCATACTTTCGAATTTCATCCACCCATCTCCCATGTGGTCTTCTTCTGGGTCTTTTCCTGTCCCTTGGAATCCAATCTAAAATTTCCGCTGTCCATCGATGGTCTGTTCTTCTGGCAGTATGTCCAGCCCATTGCCATTTCAGGGATTTTACTCTGATCATGATGTCTTCCACTCTTGTCATTTTTCGGATCCACGAGTTCCTCTTCTTATCTCTCTTGGTTACACCCAGCATGCACCTCTCCATGCTACTTTGAGTTGTCTGCAGCCTTTGTATGTCTCTTTTAGTTAAGGTCCACGTCTCTGCACCATACGTAAGCACTGGAAGGATGCATTGATCAAACACTTTTCTTTTAAGACATAATGGCATATTGCTCTTGAAAATTATGATGTTTCTTCCAAAAGCTCTCCAGGCAAGTTTTTTACGCTGATTAATTTCTTCATCAATGTGACCCTCACTTGATATCTGCTGTCCAAGATAAACGTACGTGCCTGTTATCTCCAGCTTTTCTCCATCAATCGATAAATCTTCATTTCTTGTAAAAGCTTTGAACATCACTTTTGTCTTCTGAAAGTTCATTTTTAATCCCACTTCTTTATTCTTGTCAGCAAGTTCCTGGATCATACTCTGCAGCTCTGATGGGGTAGTTGCAAAAATGACTACGTCATCAGCAAAACGAAGGTGGGGTAGATAATCTCCATTAATTTTTATCCCTTTGTTTTCCCAGTTCAGTGATTGAAAGTCATTTTCCAATGTGGCATTAAAGAGCTTCGGAGATATGGTGTCACCTTGTCTCACTCACTTTCCAATTTTTATGTGTGTTGTATTTTCAAACAGCCGAATCTTTGCACTTGCATTTGCATAGATGTTATTAATAATATTAATCTATGCATCTTCAATACCGCAGGATTTCAGAGCCATTGCAACTGCTGATGATTTCACCGAATCAAAGGCTTTTTCATAATCGATAAAAGCCATGCACAATGGAAGTTCGTATTCCCTCGCTCTTTCACTTAGTTCTCTCAGTACGTGGATATGATCTATTGTGCTGTAGCCACTCCTGAATCTAGCTTGTTCTCTCGGTTGAGCCATGTCCAGTGTTACCTTCAAACGGTGTGAAAGAACTTTAGTGAAGATTTTATAAACCACTGATAGGAGGCTGATAGGTCTGTAGTTCCTGAGATCCTCAATGTCACCTTTTTTATGTAGCAGGATCATTGTAGCGGTGTTCCAATCCTCAGGAATCTTCCCTTCATTAAGGCATAGAGTGAAAATTTGGGCGAGTACTGTTTCGATTTCTCCACTTGCTTCTTGTATGATGTCTACAGTAATTCCATCTTCTCCTGGAGCTTTTCCCCGCTTCATGTTCTTGATTGCATGTGCAACTTCTGCTGGGAGGACTGGAGGAACTCTGGTACCTTTCATGATGTCTGGAGTACATGTATCATCCCTTTCATATAATTTTGAGTAGAAATCTTTCATTCTTGTCAAAATTTCGCCTCTATTTCTTGTTACAGAACCATTTTCTTTTCTCAGAGCCATAATCTGTTTTCTTCCCTTACTGAGATGTCCCTTTGCTATCTCTAGGCTTTGGTTGTTTTCAATTCTTTCCTTACTAGTTCACAGTTGAATTTCCTTACGTCTTTAGTGATACTTTTTCGTAGTGTCTTGCATATCTCTATGTTTTCCACTTTGGAAGTCACATCTTCTTTAGTTGTCCTCATCTTTCTTCTTTTTTGCATCAACATTTTGGTTTTTCCTGATAATTTGTTCACCTGCAACTTGTTCTTAGACCCAGCTAATTTTGTTGCTGTTTCCATAAGAGCTTTGGTTACTTTTCTGTTAACTTCAGAAATATCCACTTCTTCCGATGTTAGGCCTTCTAAAGCAGAGAATCTGTTCTTCAGTTCCAACTTGAAGGTATTATGGTGTTTTTTAAGGTTGGTTATGTCAATAGATTTTGTTTGTCTTATGAGCTTGCCACGTTCAAGTTTAGTGTTGAGGTGCATCTTACATTTCACCAATCTATGGTCACTACCTGTGTTGAACTTGTTTAGCACACTGCAGTCTTCTATGACGAATTTTTTGTTACACATAATAAAATCAATTTCACTTGTCATCCCATTTGGATGTCTCCATGTCCATTTCCTGTGTGGCTTTTTCTTGAAAAAGGAGTTCAAGATGAAAAACCCTTCTGCCTCTGCAAACTCTACGAGAGTATTTCCACGCTGGTTTCTGTTGCCGTGACTGAATTTACCTACTGAAGCTTCATTCTGTTGCCGTTTCCCTATTTTTGCATTGAAATCTCCCATAATTATCTTCAAGTGCTGCTTACCTTTATTATTTAGATGACGAATTTCCTCATAAAATTCTTCAATTTCTTCTTCAGGATGACTTGTGGTGGGCGCATAAGTTTGAATAATCTGAGCCTGGTATCTTTTCGAGAGTTGGATAACGAGCCGTGCAGCTCTGTAAGAGGAACTTTCAACTTCTACAACTTTATCCTTTAGTTTCTTGTTTATTATAAATCCAACACCACTAGTTCTGCCAGTATCTGTCCCACGATAGTAGAAGAGATGTCCACTTTTCAGTTCAATGAGATCTTCTCCTTTTCTCCTTACCTCACTTAGCCCGACGATGTCCCACTTGATCCTTTGTAGTTCCTCTTCCAATTCAAGAAGCCTTGAATCAGAAGATAGGGAGCGTCCGTTATACGTAGCCAAGGTCAGCATCAGATGGCAGCCTAGTCCGGTCCTCCGGGGATTCTTAGCACCCTCTGCCTTCATGTCGCACTGGCCGCTGCCTTGGCCAGGTACATTCCAGCTGCCGGAGACTGAGGGCCAAGATTTAAGTTGTGGAATCATTTTGGAGGGGTTTGGCCATAACTCACCACGCTGGCCAAGCGGGTTGGTGAGTGTGGGATAGCATTTCCTCTAATCCCGATGGTATAGTTATACCGCTATTGGAGTTTATATACCTTGAAACATGTCGTAAAAAGAAAATACGAAAATTTTATGTTTGCCAGATAACCAATCTCAAGAGACGTAGCCCGCGGAACAATCCAGAATGCAATTTCTATACGGCCCCTTAAATATTTTCTGGCCCGCTCACCGCTTTGCCTTTGGCCCAAAAATCACGGAAATGTCTAAATTCCTAACTGAAAATGAAATATTAAAAAAAAAATGTTTTTTGAACAATAGTTACTCATGTGTGGGGAACATAGCCACACGAAATTTGTTTATGAAGAACAATTTTATGGCACTGATATTCCAATGTGTTCAGTTCTGTGGTGGCCACTTAACCATTCCAGGCTGGAGGGAGCTTGAACTGGCTTGCACCTTTACAATTTAAAAGACGAGAAAGTGAAAACAGAGTAACACCACGTACCATAACTTCCTAGCAAAAACTGTCTTGCTGGCCCAGCACTATGTTGCAGCTTCCAAACCGTCAATAATATGTCCGGGCGGCCAACAGAAGGGCCAGTTCAGGCCAACAGCTGGCCAACAGTTGGCATCCCATCAGTTGCCATATGCCACAACAGGGACATCAGTTGTCCATCACCGGCAGTAGCTGCCACAAGTGGCCCTTCAGTGGCCCTGCAAGCACAAGCCAGAAATTATGGCTAGCCTTAATGGGGTCTGCTAGTGTGACGGTAGTGGCAGCCGATAACCATGTGATGTAACTGGTGGCTCGCCGAATCTTGTCCGCCAATTTCCCAGTAGTAGCCATAATAATAATTAAAAAAAAAAATCAAGGATAACCGCAGTTTCCCAAAGCTACACTCTTTTTATCTACCCTTACGAAACTTGTGAATTAACGCACTGCGCGCTGGAAATTTTCTCAACAAACCAGAAAAACGCTCGTTTGCATCGGAGTGGATTTGAACCAGGGCCGTTGGCGTACTAGCTGAGTTCTGTACCGACCGGACTAATTGGCCACGCTCCAGCGTATGCTTAAAGCTGTCTGTTTCATATGCAATGTGTAATCGAATGCTTCCCTCTTTCATTTTACAATATTGCGAGGTATTTTTCATAAAAGTCCGTTTCATATAATTCATAAATTAATTTTTTCAATGTAACAATAGTTTTTTTTTTTTTTTACCTTAAGGGAACTTCACTTATTTTCAAGGAGTGTACATACTTAGAGTCACTTTCCAAAGTTTTGTACTGTCCTTGTCGTCTTGAAAGGAGATTGTTGAATAAATATATATTTACCCGGGTTCATGTCATATTCTGTTACATTTTTAACGTTGTGTCTTTCCTTTCCGTTGTCCGAAGCTACATTTGTTTTAAAGAGTAAAGACATTTTATTTTATTTCTCGTTATTTTTAGAAGCGAATTCCTCTCAGTCTTGTGTATTCAACCCATGGATGAGCACACCACATGGCGTTGCTTTTTTTCTTTCTTTCAAATAATTAATAAATTTTGTATGCATATAATTCTTTTTTTTTTTTTCCCATCAAACGTTGTTTTAATGGTTTTCCAGGACATTTGTTTCTATCGGTTTCAAATGTTTTCTTGTTATTCATCCACTCCATTCCATGAATTGTTATTCATGGGAATGGAGTGGGTGTATTTCATGGCTGTAATCTAGTATTTCACGGCTTAATCTGATATCTTCGTCTACGTAAAATTTCATTAGGAAATTAATTCACCTCTCTACATATGGATTTTTTTTCTTAACATCCACCAAAATAACATGATGGCGATAGCGTCGTCTTCAACTATCTGGTACCAAGAGAGACACAGCAAGTGTTGCTTCTGCGCATGCGCAGTCCCGTTGCTTCCACCTGCTGTTGGGGTTGCATTGGTTGCCAGCAACGAGCCACTAGGGGCACTTGCTTGGAGGCCCACAATGCACGGCCATCAATGGCTCGCCAACTGATAGCGCTGCCACGAACGGACCTCTACCGGGCCGTGAGCGGTAGATTTCAGCCAGCAGTGACCCATCACTGCCAGCTGGTGGCCAGCAGTTTCCCAGCACTTGTGTTATTGCTGGGTTGCATGTACAGGGTGCTTAAAAAATCACACAAGAACGAGATTAGAACTAATTCTTTTATGAGATCAGTGCAGAGATATTAAGGCATCGTCACTTCTCTACAACTTGTCAAACATACAGAATTGCAAAAAATGGAGTGCAGGCAAAATAGTTATCCGATATGTGGGTGTACCAAGAATTGACCGCTGGCACATCGAACACCTCCTGACGTCATAACTGTGGAGTCCCAAAGGGATCCCCAGAGGAGAATGTCGTCTCCCTCGACTGGTAAAGGGCAATCAACGTGATACAGTGCGCGCAGCAATTGACCACGCAGATGAACACTGGAGCACCCAGGTACGTATCCCCGATAACAGTAGAACGAACTCTGTTACGCATGGGTCTCCGGAGTCAACGCTGCGTCAAGGCGCCCATGTTAACCCAGGTCCATCGGGAACGACGCCTGCAGTTCGCATGAAACTACCATCATTGGACAGTGGAAGAGTGGGAAAAGGTTACTTTCTCTAACGAACCGAGGTTTCTGCTCCACAGAAGTGACGGGCTGTGGCGGATACGGCGTCAGACCCACAAAAACCAACACCAGCACATGCTTGTCGGTTAAGTACAGGCCGGCGGTGGCAGTGTGCATGTCTGGGGGATATTTTCCTGGTATGACCTGGTACCGCTGGTACCACTGGATGTGTCCCTAAACGCCAATGGCTACCTGTCCATCCTCACTGTCTACATGTATCCATTCATGTTGGACGTTTACCGTGGTGGTGATTGTGTCTACCAACAGGACGAAGCGCCCTGCCACATCACTAGGGGGTACGTAACTGGTTCCAGGAACACGACAGCGATGTCTCCGCTCTCCCTTGGCAGGCGAAATCTCCAAACCTCAGTCCAATGGAGCACTTGTGGGACTATTTGGTTTGGTTCGGCAGGTTCGACGTGCCGACCCACAACCACACCATCTTCGGAACCTCTGTGCTTTTGCTGCAGTTCGAATGGGCATGTGTGCATCGCGAAACCAATATATATACGCACACACACATACAGTACACACACCCCCACACACACACATACAGTATGTATACACACACACACACACACACACACACACACACACACACACACACACAGTATATAGATAGATAGATAGATAGATAGGGATGTGAGGTCAGGTGATGCGTAACATACTACAGCCTCTGCTTGACAAATGTGGTGATCGGTTAAAAAGTCCAGGGAAAAAGTCCGAGACTGTTGATAAACGCGGAAAAAAAGTCCAGGAAAAAAGGTCCGACGAAAAAAGTCCGAGACGGGCGTTTTGATTGTCATCATGGCCATGCTAATAAGTCGATTTGACATACTGTTTGAATGTTGGGGTGGGGGTGGGGAGACATACTCAGTGGGGCACTTTTCCAAGTTTTCAAATTATGTGTGGCAGTTTTCCAAGGTGCCTAACGACCTCTTTTTGGAGCTCTTTTGTCTGTCTGAATTTTAAAGCCGGTTCATACCAGTTTAAGGCAACTGGACGCAAACGTTCAGGGGGAGGGGTGTGGTAGTTATAAAGATTGCCGTTTCTTGGCTTATATAGATAATTGGATTGGAAACTCCAAACAAATTTTGAGAAACCATTCTACATGTATGAAAGCCAAGCGAAAATTTTACTTTACTTTGAAGAAATAAATTGTCATGACTTATAGTACGTTTCTTCAAACTGCAGTGCTCAACGAAACAACGGAATTACACATGACTCATGCTGTGTTCAGAAAAGGACGATACGGTGGGATTTTTTAATAACGCTGCACTTGTATTTAGGCACTAAATATTTACTTAACATGTCAGGTTTGTAATATTTTTTTCTTTTACTTAATTAATTCATAGGCCCTATACCTTGGCCTTTTTACCAATTTTTAATCTACCAATGTAATATTGACAGCATTTACACGTCAATTCATGTTAATAAACAATTCGCTTTTACTTTGGAACAAAACATTAGTTCAAGGACCCTAGGCCTAAGCATTTTAAACAGTTTTTATTCCGCCGATGTCATATTCACAACGTTTACACACCAAATCAAGTTAAAATTATTGCGCTTTTACTTAGGTAGGAGATATTAATTCATAGGCCCTAGGCCTAGGTTTTTTTTTTTAACAGGTTCTATTCTACCTTTGTCATATTCATACCCAGCAAAAACACAAGTGTTGGGAAACTGCTGGCCACCAGCTGCAGCTGGCAGTGATGGGTCACTACTAACTGAAATCTGCCGCTCAAGGAACGGTAGCGATTTGATGGTTGCAGCGCCATTAGTTGGCAGCCATTGATGGCTGTGCAGCATCGCCGTGAATTGCTGGCCTCCCAGCAAGTGCCACTAGTGGCCCGTAGCTGGCAACCGATGCAACCCCAACACGAGGTGGAAGCAACGAGACTGCGCATGCCCAGAAACAACAGGTGCTGTGTCTCTCGTGGTACCAGTTAGTTGAACAAGGGGCTGTCGCCATTGTGTTATTTTAGTGGATGTTAAGAAAAAAAAGCCATATGTAGAGAGGGGAATTAATTTCCTAATGAAAATGCCACGTCGACGAAGATATCAGATTAAGCCATGAAATAACAAGAAATAATTTCTGTGTAATCTTTCGTGTTAATATACACTAAACCGCTTGAAAATAAAGTCCTGGAAAAACATTAAAATAACGTTATGTTGAAAAAAAAAAAAAAAGAATTATACACATACAAAATTTATCAATTGTTTGAAAAAAAAATGCAACGCTATATGGATATGATGTACTCATCTATGGAATTAATACACAAGACTAGAGAACTCTGATCGTTCGTCCGAAAGGGGTCCAGATTCGAATCCCGGTGAGGTATAGATGTTGTGTTTGTCTCTTCCCTGGAACCAGTGACCCTAAACTAGGGACTTTTGAGTTATCAGGATTTTTCCATTTGTTGCTTAGTTTACGGAAACCAGTGTGTATATATATATATATATATGTTGAAAAAAAAAAAAAAAAGAATTATACACGTACAAAATTTATCAATTGTTCGAAAAAAAAAATGCAACGCTATGTGGATATGATGTACTCATCTATGGAATTAATACACAAGACTAGAGAACTCTGATCGTTCGTCCGAAAGGGGTCCAGATTCGAATCCCGGTGAGGTATGGATGTTGTGTTTGTCTCTTCCCTGGAACCAGTGACCCTAAACTAGGGACTTTTTGAGTTATCAGGATTTTTCCATTTGTTGCTTAGTTTACGGAAACCAGTGTGTGTGTATATATATATATATATATATATATAATGAACGTTTTGAAAAACAATACTCTAATTATCTCAACCTGAGGTTGAGGCAGACCACAGATTTATACACCACCACATATTTCTTTGATCACAACCTTGTTCCTGAACGTTAGTTCATCATTGAGAATCTGACCTTGATATAGTGCCACAAACATACACGCGAAAATTATCATGAGCCATGTTCAAAAACAGGTTTCTTCAAATAGACTCCAGCATGATCAAGTGATTGCCCCTGTAATTTGTCGATTGTCGTTGAAAAAACTAAATGATTGGTAACTGATAATGTCGCCTGATGAATGGGAGGCTGCCTAGGGATCATTGCTCGTTCGCTTTAGTTGCTACCTGTGATGATCTCAGCATCGGTGATGTTTGCATGAAGAGCTTTTACGACCAGTTGTGAGCACACGACTTGTGTGCTATTCGAAAGTCCCTTCTTTGGAAGCAAATTTCGCAGTAACATCACAATGAGCCAGCTTTGATCTTCAAGACGCATGGTGGAATTCCTGATGGGCATAGCTGATTGACAAACTCGACTGGAAATGAGATGGCACCTTCTGGATCTTCAACAATCATACTGTTGATGCTTCGATGACTATTTTCCTCACCACGGAGTTGCTTGAAAATTCACAATTAAGCTCTAGTGTAGTTACATTTTTGGTCGTCAGAATGACTTTCATTGCGATGTCAGCAATGTCTTAATCCGTTTGTGGGCGAATTTTATTACTGAAGATTGAGGCGATAAAATCTGATATGATCTTCAACAGACTCATCAGGAAGCATGAGGAGGTCAGTGTCAAAGTCATCAATCCCTGTTGAAAGATCGCCGTTGCCCAATCGCGGGACTCGATCATTGGAATCGTCTTGCCCGGTGGTTCTCATGCTGACAGCCGAACTGAGCTGCTTGATAAAATTTCACAGTGGATAATTCTTGACACATTCTTCTAAAATGTTCTGTAACACCACCACGTGGAACGATGTTGGTTGTTTGGCAGAAATCTCCATCCAACACATTTTTCAACCGAATGGACGTACATCATTCATCACTTCTGGTAGCAACAAATCGATTATTTTCAATTAGTGTGACGGCAACATTGATTCCCCATCAACAGAAGCAACTTTAAATCTTTTGGGGCCCTAGGCGCTAAACGATTCTGGGGCTCCTCCTTCTCCTTCTTATCGCAGCCTCAGAAATTTTCATCCGTCAGATTAACAAAAAAAAAAAAAAAAAAAAAAAAGTAAAGTCAAGAAAAATGTTTTTGCGCTTTTTGAAATGCGATTCTATCATAAATTATTAGGACGTTTTGTCAGTAACAGTGCTAATGTAATGAGTTTGACTGTTCGCGCACATCGAACTTTTAGTTTTTACAGATATTTCAAAAATTATTTTTGCGGCTAATAGGAAATCAAAGGGCACTAAGTTTGGCATTTTATATATCCCATATTCTTTATGAATTTATGACTAAAGGCTGTCAAAGTTGAACATTCAAGAAAGTAAAGTTATCTTTTGAGGAATATTTTTGTGCTTCTCAGATTAGGCTTAACAGTTCTTTCTCAAATACTTAAATTTTCGAATCAGTTCATTGATTTCCTACTAGAGGTACTGAAGGACAATAAATGTGGTTTTGACAGATTCTTCAAAAATTATTTTTGCAAATAATAGGACATAAAATTTCATTAAATTTTGGCCATTTTAAATTTCATTACCAGTTCATAAATTTCTCTCTAGTTCTGGAATTGGAAATTCAGAAATTTCAGCTTTACGCTACGAGAGACCATTTCGGTTACAGCAAAAGTTCTTTTTGAGTTTGATACGTTTGGCAAAACTAGCTACATTAGTACATCTTCAGTTGCTGTAGTTACTTTTCGAATTTAACGCTAAAGGCGCTGAAAATGGAGTTTCGCTAAATTTATCAATACATTTCATATAAATTTTCATGAAACTGGAATAAGTTTCAATTACAAAACATGCCCTTTCCATTGCTTCAGCTTTAGAAAATCACCTTGTTTTTACGTTATGAGCAAATTAGTCAAATTAGTAGGCAACGAGCATTGTATTCAGCAAAAATAAAATACTTGAAGACACTGCCAACCGGAGAAGTCCTCCACATTACAAAATACGGGTAAATTTAAATTTGTGCACAGTACTTCGCTTAAAAAAGGTGGATGACTTTTCGTGGAGGAGTTTTCTAGTGGCAAACGATTCTCTAAATCGAAGAGATTCAGCCGTCCATGGCACAGACAAATGTCGTGAACCAAAATAGTTGGACAGTAAGAATTTCATCAGTCAGTGCAAATAAGCGAGAGGGTGAAGAGTTTCTTGAAAACATTTTTCCTTATTACTTTCATCAGAAAATTGAGGTCTGCGTTTTCTTTTATTGTCAAACAGATGCGTAAGATTTTCTTTATACCTCCACTGCAGTTATCAGAAACAGAAGCATGAGGATTAAGTGCATAGGATCCAGCTTGAAAATGGAAAAGTAGGAACCACAGTTTTTTGAGTAAGAGTATCATTGAAACTTTTATTGGCCGCCCGGGTGGCGCAGTGGTCTAAGCGCTGGCTTATGACCATTCGTCCGAGATGGGTCCGGGTTCGGATCCAGATGAGGCATGGATGTTGCGTTTGTCTTATGGCGCTGGTTCTCTCCCTTCCCAGGAACCAGTGACCCTAAATTAGGGACGGGCGACTGCTTATAGCCCATTGAGTTGCTCACGGTGGTCGTTAAACCTTCAATCAAAAAAAAAACTTATTGCTTTTTCAAATGTTAATTTGTTGTCAATTTAAGGAATAGAAAAGGTGAGAATACTTGATTATTATCAGTATTAAACTAGGGGAGGAGAAAGCAATAAGAAAATGCTATTGCAATACAATAAAAATTTCTTTTAACACTATTCAATAAGAAAAAGATAAACAATACAACATTTTCGAATTTCTTTATTTTTGCAGCCTAAGCACACACTTCTCGTGAAAAAAAAAAAAAAAGAACGAAGCACCCCAAGAAAGTCCTTTGATTCTAATGAAACTCTGCATGCAAGTACCTCAGGGCCGAATATGCAAATGATTAATTACAAAATAACTACCAATGACTAAATAGCAGCCCGCGGCAGAGCATGGGAACCGCATCGAGAAAGGTATATCAAGAGCTAAGGGCGGGCGATGCAACAGGTCGTAGAATGAGTCGACGTACCGGACAATTGTGACAGCGAATTACTGGTACATTAACCTCCAGACTGTCAGGATGCCACAACGACAGATCTGTGCACACCACGTGAAGTCGAGCGGGTTTGTGAGAGGATAATAAATGAGCTGAGAGAAGCCGGTTGGTCAAGTCGCCGTATCGCCAGGCATTTGGATCGGAGCGACGCGGTAATCAGACGATGTTGGCGCCAATGAGTCAAACAGAGCACCACAATCCAGCGGCACACGGGCAGTGCACGGCCGAGGGCAACGGCAGAACACGAACATTAAGCGATTGTGAGAGCCGCACGAACAGAACCTAATTCATCGCTCTTAACAATCCGTGGCCATGATGCGTCGTCCACAGGTACGGAAGTGGACATTCGGACCGTTGCCAGGCAAGTTGTGGCACAGGTTTTGCATTCGAGGAGGCCAATCCGCCGCTTTCTACTGATCAGAGAGCATTGCTGGCACCAGTTGCAGTGGTTTCAAACCCAATCGACGAGGGATAATGTCCAGTGGTGTCCTGTTGTCTCCAGTGATGAGTCACGGTTTGCACTTCGCACTGATGACCAGCGCATGCGTGTCTGGAGACGAGCCGACCAGCGCACGGATCCTGCTTTTATCGGGCAATGGTGCAGGGCTCGGACACCCGATCTGACTGTCTAGGAAGCTATTTCCTATGATAGCTGGACACCCTTCGAAGTCCTGCGTTCTACCCTCACGGCTCAATGGTACGTCGACGTATTCTACGACCTGTTGTGTTGCCCTTCCTGTAGCACATCACCGAATAATTTTGCAACAAGATAATACCCAGCCACACACGGCACAGCTCTCTCGGTCACCCAATTTCTCACCGATCAAACATGATGGGACCCTTACCAACACCCATCCCGGAATGTCGGCGAATTGGCCCACAATTTGGACACCATCTGGTACCTCAGAACAGTATCCGTAAACTGTATGTGTCTCTGACACGCTGGGTTTCTGCTTGTATTTGAGCGAGAGGGCGCTACAATACAACTTACTGACTTCTTCTACTCATGTAACTGTTTTATCCAGATAAATGGCCCAACTGCTGTGGAATTGCAATCATTTCCTCTTTTATACATGTATACATTACACATGCCAATTTTCATCTTGATTGGATGGATCCTTCTGGGGGCTTAGTTTATTTTCTTTTTTTTTTTCTTTCTTTTTAGCAAAGAGAAGATAGTATTAGCTACTTTGGTTTAGGGTGGTGTAAGAAGATTAGGGCTAAGGAAGAACTTGATTATACTACCCCAGAGAGAAAGGTAGTAAGCAGCAAATACCCCGGATCATCAGGACAGTGCACTGTTCATCGCAGCTCAGGAAAGACAAGTAAAAAGTTCCAACACAGATGTTTTTCCTTGGCTGGAAATTATATGAAAGTAATTTATATCACAGCCAGCTAAGTATTCGCCTTAAACAATGAAAAGTGTGGGAAGCGTCAATCCTTGTTTCACCTACCACTAAAAGGAAGGCTAGGTTATTTTAACAGTTTCTTTCAAAACAAGTAAATCGATAACAATTCCAAAATTTAAAATAAGAAAGTAAATTATCAATTGCCAATAAAGTGGTCACTTTGGGGATTGATTTATTTCAGTCCGTGATAAGCAAAACAAAACTGGCAATCCAATTATAAGTTTTCGGGGCCCCTCAAGCTCTGGGGCCCTAGGCGCACGCCTACTGCGCCTTGTGGGAAATCCGCTCCTGCCCATCAATGATGATTATTAGCCAAGCTTCTCTCAATTTAGACTAATCATTTGATGGCACCTTCATGCTGGAGACAGAAGTTTCGACAGCTGAAATTGGAATTCTGAATCCACTATGCGACGTTCGACTTCCCTTCAGCAAATCGGCAACGATTCGAATCGTCGCAAAAGCCCAAACGTTTGCCTTGCCCTCGCAAATAGATCATCATTGGGTTGTACATGTAAGTCTTGCCGGATACACCAGGACTGTGGATGAAGAAAAATCAATTTGCTGCTTTGTCGTCGTTCACAGCAGCGATAATTTTATTGAAAATTTTGCCTATTTTGCATTGAGCGTCGGGGTGAAATGCTTAGCT
Source organism: Macrothele yani (assembly GCA_039090855.1). NCBI lineage: Eukaryota > Metazoa > Arthropoda > Arachnida > Araneae > Macrothelidae > Macrothele > Macrothele yani. Next base: position 140,847,742 of record CM077023.1, read on the forward strand.
TTTGCTGCTTCATCGTCCAAGTTGAAGATGTGACAACGACTGCTTCTGGAAGTCCAAAATTCGTGCACTTTGTGCTGTGAATTGGAAAACGATTCAAATTTCCTGAAATACTTTTCTTTCAGTAATGCGGCTATTAAAGTCTCGGATAAAGTCTTCAACAATGAACTCAAGAAACAGCTGAGTAGAGATGAAGTAGATCTTTTGGCGAAATTGAAGACACGGATCAGAGCGAATGTCTGTCGCAGTTGTCGTGACATGCTGAATTTTGATGTTTCCTCTCACCAGCGAACCCATTCAGTGTCGTCATCAACCAAGCCATGAGCGATTGCTGCTGTTTTGAAGCTCTCATGAAAAATTCCGGTGACGGTGTTCAAGTCATTGAAGCTCATTGCACCTTGAACGTACTGAAACAGCAGCCGCAAATGAAATCGTTCATAATTCTTAGGGCTAACGCTATACATTCGACACAATCTTATCCCCTCCATGCTGTCTCTTTTTCCATGCACTCAACTTTTGATCGTAAACATAGTGATATAGCAACTCCGAGTAGTAAAGATGTCTGGAAACTTCATCAGTTGCGTTACGCTGGAACCAGTCTGTCAGCTGTGTTTTTCTGTCGTCTACTCGCAGTGCTCTGGACCTTCTTGGAAGCAAACTAATTGTTCATTTGGAAGATGAATGACAAGGCGATAAACTGCCTGGGGCCGATCGTGCATGACGTTCTTTAGAAATCTCCACATCGCTTTAGGCGCAGACACAATCTCACATCGAGATACTGGCTAATCTCGCATCAAGGTACTGGCTAATCTCGCATCAAGGTACTGGTTAATCTCGTTATAAATCACATTAGCTTGCGCATCAACATCATGGAATTCGACTGCAGCTTTGTTGTAACTTTTGTAAATGTACTTAAAGATATACTTAATGGCTTTGACTGACTGGCATGATTCAGTATTCTCATGACAATTGAATTTCTTCGTGAAAAATTTGTTGTAAGGCACAACAAAGCAATTACTGGCGGTAAAATTCCGGATTTCAACTTGAACGCCTTGCGACATATATACAGCGGGTAGACATTGACATCAGTGATCATGTGAGGTCTGAACTGCTTCGAAACTTCTTTGTGCACTCCTTGTTGTCCATGCAAGGTGCTTTTGGATTCAAAGTGTCACATGCGTCATGAATCATTGTTATAATGACTCATTCATGAAGTTTCGGCTCTACTCGACGATCAGGAATCTCAGCGCAAACGTATCGAGCTACTTTTTCTGCTGTCTCAATTTTCTAATCATATCCAAGAACGGTCAAGATGTGTCCGTGAGGTAGTGTTCACTTTTGAAACTCGATGGTGTACACAAAAGCTTTCACATGTCCAAAAGCACCGTTCTTAGTGATGTCTTTGAGGACAGCTGTTAAGTTTTATGCTGAATATGATGCTACTAAATCTAGACGATCGGAAGGCGGATACAAATTGCGAAAATGGCGGCAAATTTTTCTGAATCTCTGGCCAATTCGGATTGCATGCCATGGTCACAAATAGATCAGGCCTGCCAAATTTAGAGACAATGCCATGGTATCGCGATACCTTTCACTCATGTTGCGAGGCAAACCTTGAAATGAGGATGGAAAAATCAAGGCACGCCCAACGTTCACTCCTCGTCAATCAGCAACGTCATTCAAATGAACCATTAAGTCTCGATATTGCTCGATTCGCAAACAGTCTTGCTTGACTGCGGATATAGTTCAAATTGTTGCTTTCAACTTGAAAATAAGAATCTACAGCACACTGCTGGAACAACTTTCCTCCGTGTAAAATTGGATTGAAGGGGTTAACTCTTACGGTTGTTTGAGATACCTTCCATTGCGGCATCAATACACGTGCATGCTGTTGATTAGGACGATTATGGCGTTGATCTCAATATTTGGTAGCCTACCTGCTTCATCGAACGGATAAAACGACACATAAATCATTGAGTTCAGATGAGGACTCAAAATGTTGAGCTTGATGAGTAGTTGCTGGGAATTTCGAGAAGACATTCAAAAGTCGCGCTTAAATGGTGATTCACCGTCCGCTGACAGGAAAATCATGGCGATCTCATCAACCATAGAAACACTGTAGCGTCTGCGGTCATTTGCAATTTATGGTTTTCATCAGCAGCTCTTTTCTTTTCATCAATTTCAACTTCTCGCAGCATGCGATAAGCGTGAGCATACATTGTTACGACGAATTACCTCATCCAAGAAAGCTACGATATCAGGATTAAGTTGCTGATTCGGTGGATGGATGATTTATACGCTGTTGATTTGTCAAGCCTGAGTCAATAACATAAAGCTCAGCATAAAAGCAATTGCTGTCTTCACTGGGATTCATCTAGCCTGTTTGATGATAGATCTGGCTGTGAACTTTGAAGATGTAGGGACCATTCCCTGCGACGTGGGCAAATTTGTGCACCCAACGATATGAAACTTAAGGCGCTGTTGAAAGAACTAATATTTCCCTTGAAGTGCCAATAATTTGGATGCTGTGGATTATTTAGCAGATCCTTCAAATCAGGTGGAAACTCAGGAACTGCTGGGCATTCATTCTCAAGCAAAACAGTTACTTTGAAACAGCAATACTTGAAGGTTTTTTCATCAGACTTCTCAGCTGGAAAATTAATAGAATGGCAGAACTGACAGTCAACATTCATCGCACAACAATCATGAGCAGGATTTTCGAACTCGTTAAAGGTTTCATGATTGAGAATAGCAGGACGATGCGATGGACATGATCGTTATCTTTAAGCAGCCGCTTCAGCACGCCATATTGCAGCTTCTTCCGGACTTTCTGTGGCTTGCTGACAGAGTCTGATTAGTTAAATTCGTAAAACACCATAAACTTGCCGAGATTCTTGATCTTCTGATGAATGTCGAGCGATTTTCTATTGGTGTGAACGTTGTACTTCAGCACATCATAATGCAGCCTCTTCTGGACACTCTGTGGCTTGCTGACCAAGTCTGATTGGTTGAATTCGGGAAATGTCCTGAACACGTTGAGATTCTTGCTCTTCTGATGATTGTCGAGCGCGTTTAGATTGGCGTGAACGTTGTATTTGAGCGTCAAATACAACGTTTAGCAGAGTCTTGATCTTTCATCATAGCAGTTATGGTCTGGAATCGTCATTTGAAAATAACTTTCTTACTTCATTTTTGAATTTTGTACTTATAGTTATCGAATAGCATTCATATACACTTTTTAAAAAAAGTGCTTAATTAATATTTGTAAATTTTTTCGAATCATAAACTCCACAGCGCTATTTGCACCTTTATGTGTTTTGTGATAATTAATGTCCGTGCCATTTTGTTTTTAGAGAGTGTTCACTGAACACCAGGACAGAATTTATCGCACAGATTTACCTGGAATTACCGCTTCATAAGTTCTAAAACTCACAAGAAAACACGGTCAGGTATAAGATATGTACTTCTACGCGAAAGCAATGGAGGGCTGACAGTTCTTAGACATAAATATATCAGACACAACAAAGTCGCATTTTCCCTGTGTTCGTTCGCCGCACATTAGATGTTTCAATAGGCAGCTGATGAAATATCGAATACAAATAACAGCAGTCAGTCGCAATATTTCTCGGATTTTTTTTTTTTTTTTTTTTATGAAATCGTTAGGAAGCAGGCATTGTCAGTGGGGTTCTCGTCCTTCAAACCCCCTCGGAAAATGCATAGTGGCCCTAAATCGCATTGTTTTATTTACAGTAAAAAAGTCACGCAGATGACAAGCAACTACATTCACTTGTTCCTGCTGTTGCCAGATAGCAGAAATGCGTTAAAATAGTAAAAGCATTTTCGGAAACTTAGAATTGCACACTTGCAAATGATAAAATGTTATGGCAGTTCATGCGTAGAAGCACAAACATAATTTTTTGTTTTCTCTTCTTTTTTTCTTTTTTTTTCTTCTACAATTATAAAGAATGCCTGGACATATTCTGCGAAAAAATTTTAATTACATTATGAGATCTGATGTGCTGTTTTATCAATGTCAGTTTTATTGTGCATTTGAACGCATCTCACTATAAAAGTCAAGACTATGGCTTAAATTTCATTTAAAATTCCTTGGTGTAGGTTCCTTGAATGTATCTGACATAAATTGCGTTATTGGCTCTCGAGAACTTCTTATTCACTATTCAGACTTACAAAATATTAAAGATATTGTAGTTTCAAATGTGGCAATAAATTTGTGACAAAATTTTAGGACCTATAATAAAGCGAATGGCCCCTGGCATAGGTGCCTTGTAAACATGCATCTATATCAGTTTGAGTCTCTTTTATTAGGCCCTCTAACATGTTTATACGAAACAAATATTTATATTGTAACTTCAAATCTTCCAAAAAGGCCCGAAGCCTAGGTGCCTTTCAAACAGTTTAAGGCTGTTCCATTGAGTCTCTTTTATTAGTTCTTATAACATGTTTATACAAAACTGATATTTAGGTTGTAACTCAAAGTCTTCCAAAAAGAGCCGCGGCCTAGGTGTCTTGTAAATACCTCAGAGTACATTTTATTAGCTTTTAGGCATGTCTACACGTACCGAATATTTAGGTTGTTATTCAAAACTTACGAGAAAGGCCGGCCGCCTACGGTCCTTCTAAACACTTAAAAGGTCGATCGAAAGGCGCCAGGTGTTATACGACCCTGTAGTTTTATTTATTTTATTCTTGATAACTGTTTTAAACAGTTAACACATATCTCGAAAAGAAGAAGTCAAACACAATACAGGGATGGCAATAAATAGTTTCTTTTTCTTTTTTTTTTTTTTTTTTTTTTGATTGATTGAAGGTTTAACGACCACTGTGAGAAACTCAATGGCCTATAAACAGTCGCCCCTCCTTAATTTAAGGCCACTGACTCCAGGGAAGGGAGCGAGCCAGTGCTGTAAGACAAACGCAACATCCATGCCTCACCGAGATTCGAACCCGGACCCATCTCGGACGAGAGATCAGAAGCTATCGCTTAGACCACTGCGTCACCGGGGCGGCTATTTGAAGTGCTGAACGCAACATTGAATTAACTTTTCAAAATTGTACTTGAAGCGTTTTCCAAAAGGCTGCAAAACATGGTGATGGTCTGCACGAAATCTTCGTTAAAAAAAAAAAAAAAAAAAAAAATTGTTAAATCGTATGTCAACCACAATTTTTTAAGACGTTTCGTAGAACGACTCCCCCAGTGAGGGAGACCACGAGATTTCGAATCTAGGTAAAAAAGTCCGAGATGGGCGGAAATAAAGTCCGAGGAAAAAAGTCCGAGATGGGCGTTTTGATTGACATCATGGGCATACTAAAAGGTCGATTTGACATACTGTTTGAATGTTGGGGGTGGGGGGACATACTTTTATTATTTGCCTAGTGTGGTGGGGTTGCTGGAAAATCGCCACACAGGAAAACTGCCACACGTTTTTCGTTAAGGGGCCTGGCACAAAGTGCTATTCCTCCCAGGAACACTTTGAATGTGTGGCAGTTTTTCAAGTTTCCTAATTATGTTTTAGTTTTCCAAGGCGCCTATTGATGGGAAGGAGCTCCTTTGTTTGTCTGAATTTTCATGCCGGTTCATACCAGTTTAGGGTGACTGGCCACAAAAGTTTAACAGGAGGGAGGGGAGTATAAAGATCGCCGTACATTTCTTAAAACTACAGTGTTCGACGAAACAACAGAATTACACATGACTCATGCTGTGTTCAAAAAAGGACGATAAGGTGGGATTTTTTATTAAAGCTGCACTTGTGCTTAGGCACTAAATATTTACATAACATGTCAAGTTTGTAATACTTTTCTTTTACTTAATTAATGATACAATATTTAGTGCTTAAGTAAAAGCGGAATATTATTAACTTGAGTTGATATGTAAATGTTATGAATATGGCATCCGTAGAATAAAAACCACTAAAAATGTCTAGGCCTAGGGCCTATAAATTAATATTTTGGGCCTAAGTAAACGCCCAATATTATTAACTTGATCTGCTGTGTAAACGTTGTGAATATGACATTGGTTAAATAAAAAACTAGTAAAAGGGCCTAGGCTCTTGAATTAATATTTCGTGCCTAAGTAAAGGTGCATCATTATTAAACTTGATCTGACGTGAAAACGCTGTCAACATTACATTGGTAGAATAAAAACTGTTAAAAAGGCCTAGGCCCTATAAATTAATATTTAGTGCCTAAGCAAAAGCGCAATGCTATTGATTTTATTTTATACGTAATACGTTATGAATATGAAGTCGGCGGATTAAAAGCTCTTAAAAAGGCCAAGGTATAGGCCCTATGAATTAATTAAGTAAAAGAAAAGTATTACAAACTTGACATGTTATGTAAATATTTAGTGCCTAAGCACAAGTGCAGCGTTATTAAAAAATCCCACCTTATAGTCCTTTTCTGAACACGGCATGAGTCATGTGTAATTCTGTTGTTTTGTCGAACACTGTAGTTTAAAGAAGTGTATGGCGATCTTTATACTCCCTCCCTCCTGTTAATCTTTTGTGGCCAGTCACCCTAAACTGGTATGAACCGGCGTGAAAATTCAGACAAACAAAGGAGCTCCTTCCCGTCGTTAGGCGCCTTGCAAAACTAAAACATAATTAGGAAACTTGGAAAACTGCCACACATTCCAAGTGTTCCTCGGAGGAATAGCACTTTGTGCCAGGCCCCTTAATGAAAAACGTGTGGCAGTTTTCCTGTGTGGTGGTTTTCCGGCAACCCCACCACACTAGGTAAATAATGAAAGTATGTCCCCCCACCCCCAACATTCAAACAGTATGGCAAATCGACTTATTAGTTAGCCCAGGATGACAATCAAAACGCCAACCTCGGACTTTTTTTCCTCGGACTTTACCGATTACCAAGGGAAAAGGGGGGGGGGGGTAGCCGGACCCTCATGTTCCCCACCTTACGCCGCTCATGCTTATATATTGTTTGTTGCCTTCAAAACTCCGAAAAAAAATAATTAACGAAGTTTGATATATTCATTAAAAAAAGTTATATTCTCATTATTTTATTTGACCCTGTGGAAAAGGGTTAAGTCAAAATCTTACAACAAAAATGTTTATAAAAACAAGTAATAACCCCAACCAATTTTTATTTCATTGGGACAACGGACAACATAGTAGTGAAGCGTCTTCGCTGTTGGCCACTGTTACCACCAGTATAGACAAGGCTATAATAAGAATGACCTAGCTCCAAGGGTTTTAACTATCGGGGGTGTGGGGGATATGCGAGTTATCTGCATTCTTCTCCTGCTTTGTGTTCTGTGGTCAGAGGGATTTCTCCCCAGTGCTTTGAACTTGATTGACATTTCATTGCTCTTCCTAATTGCGTCTCCTTACACCTCGGGCTTTAAAGTCGTCCTGGACGGTGTGATTTTGGGGCCAGGTCTTGTAGAGCCTTAAGAAACGACAGACAATCAGCCACCCAGTCTGAAGGTTATTTCCTATGGAAACCAAGTCGTCATTGTTTTTCTGGATAAATTTTTTCAAACTTTTAATTGTGTCCAGCGGTTGCGCGTACGGAGAAATAAATTTCCTCTTTCGTCATCATTTGAAATTCCTTCATTTTCAGTACGATGTGCTACAGATAAAACAATTATATCGATAAAACGTAAATTAATATACATTTCGAATTTTAAATCTATCAATCTTCTGCTGGATGAAGGTCTTCCCAAATTTCTTAAAGAAACTGCCTGGAGCCAACCTCTTCCATGTTCATGTCCCTCTGTCATGCATTCAAATTTCATCCACCCATCTCCCACATGATCTTCTGTTTTTAACTCCCCAAGTTACCCAGTCTAATAATTCATTCAGTAATACATCCGTGGTCTGTTCTCCTAGCAATATGTCCAGCCCATGCAATTTCAGAGATTTCACTTTTATCCTGATGGCTTCCACTTTAGTCATTTTCTTGATCCAAGACTTCCTTTTCTTACTTCCCATTATGCCAATATTATTAACTTCATTTGATATGTAAACGTTATGAATATGACATCGGTAGAATAAAAACTGTTTAAAAGGCCTAGGTCCTATGAATTAATATTTAGTGCCTAAGTAAAAGCGCAATATATTATTAACATGAGTTGATACGTAAACTTTATGAATATGGAGTCAACGGATTAAAACCGTCAAGAAGGCCTAGGCATAGAGCCTATAAATTAATATTTTGTGCCTAAGTAAAGGCACAATATTATTTAATTTATTTCATGTATAAACGTTGTGAATATAGCATTGATAGAATAAAAACTGTTAAAAAGGCCCCGACCTGGGGCCCATGATTTTAATATTCAGTGCCTAAGTAAAAGCGCAACGCTATTGACTTGATTTGATACGTAAACATTATGATTATGAAGGTGGCGGATTGAAAGCTGTTAAAAAGGCGAAGGTGTTGGGCCTGTGAATTAATTAAAGAAAAATATTACAAACTTGACATGTTATGTAAATATTTAGTGCCTAAGTGCAGCATTATTAAAAAATCCCACCTTAGGGTCCTTTTCTGAACATAGCATGAATTATGCTGTAATTCTTGCTTGGCTTACATAGAATGTTTTCTTGAAATTTGTTTGGAGTTCCCAATTCATTTCTCAATATTGGCTAAGAAACGGTAATATTTATACCTTCCACAGACCTCCCGTAAACTCGTAGGATCCGACACGGAAGTCCAGACAAACAAAAGAACTCCTTCCCGTCGTTAGACTAACCTTGCAAAACTGCCACACATAATTCGGAAACTTGGAAAAGTGCCACACATTCAGTACTCGGAAGAACAGCAATTTGTAGTCCGCCCCTAGATGAAAAGCATGTGGCAGTTTTTCCTGTCTGGCAATCTTTCTGTGTGGTAATTTTCCTGTGCGACGGTTTTCCAAGTTGCTGAAAGACGTGTGGCAGTTTTCCTGTGTGGCAGTCTTCCGCCAAGCAGTTTGAAATGTCGACCCGGGAAATTTCCCCCACATGTTTGTGCTACTTTTACGGCTGCATCTTGTTTTAAAGTGCATGGAAATAGAAATCATGACCGGAAATTTCCCCCACCGCATCCTAAAAGTCGAACTGCCGACCCTGGAATTTTCCCCCACCCAGTCAGCCTCCTGGATCTAAGACACGGTTAGAGTGGAAATACTAACCTGGAAATTTCCCCTACCCAACGCTGCTAATTGTAAACCGATTTTTACCCTAAACAACGGCAGAAGTTTAAAATGCCAACCCTTGGAATTCCCCCCATCCTGTTTTTTTTTTTTTTTTTTTGATTGGAGGTTTAACGACCACCGTGAGCAACTCAATGGGCTATAAGTAGTCGCCCGTCCCTAATTTAGGGTCACTCGTTCCAGGGAAGGGAGAGAGCCAGTGCCGTAAGACAAACACAACATCCATGCCTAACCGGGATTCGAACCCGGCCCCGTTCGGACGAATGATCAGAGGCCATCGCTTAGACCACTGCGCCACCCCCCCCCCCCATCCTGTCAGCCTGCTTATTGTAAGACCGTTTTTCACTAAAAAGCGCGATAACAGTCAAAATCCTAACCCGGAAATTTCTCCCACCTCATCCAGCTACTTGCAGTACTATAAACTGCTGTAAAGATTTGAAATGCCGACCCCGGAATTTCCCCCCACATATTTGAGCACGTTGTTTGACTGCATCTTGTTTTAAAGGGTGTGGAAATGGAAATTATGTCCCCGGAAATCTCCTCCACTTTCGATATTTTGTGACAAATGCAATTTGTGCATGGTCCCTGACTGAAAAAGGTGGAGGAGTTTTCCTGTGGGGGACTTTTCCGATTCTGATAAGTTGCGAGAAAGGCCTAGGGCCTATTAATTAATGGTTTGTGCCTAAGTAAAATGTGCAATACTATAACCTTGGCTTGTTATGTAAACCTTCAGAATCTGAGCTCGGCGGGTTGAAAATTGCTAGAAAGGCCTAGGGCCCATTAATTAATGTTTTATACATACATACATACATACATATCACTAAGCTGTTCTCTGAGATTCAGAGGTTAGCTCCAAAAAGAAATACAAACTACCAGATACTTTTACTTACTGTTGCCGTATCAAATTTCTCCATTTACAGCGATTTTGACATACAACTCGTGCTTCACTAATATCCATTACACGCCGTACACAAGATCTTTTATACTTCATACTCATAATCTTTTTCTCATGGAGACACTCCTGAATCTGATCCACCCATGTCTTCCTTGGCCTTCCTCTGAATTTCCTTCCTGCCACTTGGGCTGAGAAGATTTTCTTAGTAAGCATTTCATCACTCATTCTTTCAACATGGCCAAACCACCGAAGCGTATTGGTCTCCACCTTGCTAACAACATTTTGCTTCACATCACACAACTGCAATACATCTTCATTTCTCACACAATCATATCGTGTCTTGCCACAAACCCCACGTAAGTAACGCATTTCTCCAGCACACAAACAACTCCTATGTTTCTTCTGCAGTTCCCAGGTTTCACTACCATACATCAGAGTAGGAACAATTACACTTTCAAACACAGCCGTGCGGGACTCTCTAGAGAACCCATCATTCCTGTGAAAACCTCCCAGAGCAGCTATGACTTTCAAAGAGGAATTCACTCGCCTACTGATTTCACCATCCAACTTGTTCTTTCTGTCAAACATGCTTCCTAAATACACAAACTCACTCACCTGGTCAATCACAGTGCCATTTATACTTACATTACATTCAGTGCTACCCATTCCTCTCTCAAACACCATAGCTTTGGTTTTTCCCTTATTTATACTCAGTTTGAATTTCATGCAAACTTCGTGCATCCGAGTCAACATACTCTGCAACTCACTTTTGCTCTCTGCCAACAGGACAGTGTCATCAGCATACAGCAATCTGCACACACGGATATCACCAAGACATAAACCACTATTATCTATTTTGGCATCACGCATGCATGCATCCATAAATATATTAAACGGCCATGGTGACATTACACAACCTTGTCTAACTCCTGCACCAATGGAAAACCATTTTAATAAAACACCATTCACTCGTACACAAGCTCTACTACCAGCATACATGGCTTTTACACTATTAAGTAGATTCCCAAGTAACACCATATTCATTCAATACCTTCCACAAAAGTGTTCTATTCACTCGGTCATAAGCTTTCTCTAAATCTATGAAGGCAGTAAAAACTTTCTTCCCAACAGCCAGATACTTTTCAATCATCATGCCTAATGCAAAAATCTGGTTAGTGCAGCCTTTACCAGGCATAAAACCACTCTGAACATCCCACACCTTCAATGATGTAAGAACCCATACTTTTTCAATAACAACCTTACCAAACACTTTCCCTGGCACACTCAGTAGGCTAATACCACAATAGTTCTTGCATTCAGTCTGATCACCTTTTCCCTTATACAAGGGAACAATGATAGCATCCTTCCAATCCCGAGGGACCATTCCTAACTCCCAGCACAACTGGCAAATTTCAGTTAACCAGTCAATTATAGAGTCACCACCAGATTTCAACATCTCGGCAGTTATGCCATCAACTCTGGAGCCTTACCATTCTGAAGAGATTTTAGAGCTTTACACACTTCTGCTCTTGAGATCCCTCCTGTGCTTTCATCCCTCATTGTGACATCATCTGCGTGTCTCAGAATCATCTTTGCTTTCCTGATCTAATAACTCACAGAAGTATTCACCCCATCTGTCACTTAACTCATTGGGCTCCCATAACATTTCCCCAATCTCATTCTTCACACAACCTACAACTTTGTTTCCCCTATTTTTCCTGAGTCTCATGTACTTCCAAAAAGACTTCCTATCTTTCCAAAAAGCCAGTTCATGCCTTTCCACTTTCTCCTTCCTATCTTTTGCCTTACTGTGGCGAACCAGCTTAGCAGCTTCACGCTTCTTACAGCGATATTCATCCACAGAGACTCTACCTAGCAACATCCCCAAATAGGCTTCCTTCTTTCTCTTTACTGCCTCTTCAATCTCACTATTCCACCAAGCATCCCCTCTATTGTTACCCACAATTCTGGTGCCACAGACCTCTTTAGCAGCAGTGACAACACAGTTCTTAAAACATTCCCACTTCTTTTCTACATCCCTCTCACCAGACTTCAGATCCTTCAGTCGTTCTCTGAGTAAGTCAGAATACCGCTGATGATCTTCAAGGAGCCTATCAACCATTATTCTTTCTATCCTGGGTTTCTTCCTATTCCTTTTCCTCCAACCAACATTAAGTTTCATTCGTGACACTACCAAGTAATGATCAGAACCAACATCCGCACCTCTCATCGCACGGGTGTCAACAACTAAGTGTTTCAAACGCTGATCGTAGACAACAAAATCTATCACACTCTTTTGACCAAGAGTACGATTTTCCCAAGTATATGTGTGGATATTCTTGAGGTTGAAAAATGTATTAGATACACACAAACCATTCTCAATGCAGAGTTCAATTAATCTTTCACCATTATCATTCACACAAGGATCATTAAACTTACCCAGAACATTGTCAGAAATTCCATTCTGCACACCTATTCTAGCATTGAAATCCCCTGCTATTATAACTTTTTCTTTAGCACCAAATTGGCTCAAAACAGCTTTTAGCTCATTCCAGAAATCTTCCTTCTTATCAGAAGGTTCCGAGTCACAAGGAGTATACACTACAAAAATTACAATTCTCTGAAGTTTCACTTTCAAACGAATCCAGAGAATTCTCTCACTTAGGCAACTATAGTGAATCAAGTTGTTCATCTTTTCACTTAAAATCACACCTACACCCGCCTGTCCTCTCATATTATCCAATGCTCCAGACCACACACACACTGTGCCATTCACTTCTTCTACCCCAATTTCCTTCTTTTTGGTTTCACTTACACACAGCACATCTAGTCAATACTTATTCATCTCCTCAATCACCTCACTCATCTTGCCATTTATACCTCTAGTATTCCATACACCAATCTTACATTCACTCAGCCGAGATCTCTTTCTCATACGCCGTTTAGAAAGTCCAGGTCGATTCCGTGGTGGACCGTTCTTCTCAAGTGTGGTAGGTCCACTATATTCCACACTTGAGTCATCAGGGATCATAGCATACTTCTGGAAAATTTTAGGTAAGAATTTTAGGAATTTTAGGAATTTTTAGAAAAATTTTAGGAAAATTTTAGGAGTGTATTTCAATAAAAACTAGATGTATATTTGTATACATCTAGTAAAACAACTTTGTATACATTGTAAAGAGTTTGCTTCACACCCTTCAACCATATATACTGATAGACTGCGCATGACATCAAAATTTCTGGCTCCAACATAAAATCACATGACAACAGTCAAAAAGATGGATTACACCTGCTGTGCTTATGGTTGCTCTGACCGATATAGTAAAGAAAGTTCTATGATTTTTCATGGGTAAGAAACGAATTAAATACCTAAGTCAATAAAGTTCAATTACTTAAATAGAAACTTGCAGCTATTGATATAAAAATATAGTAACTTAAGAAAAAAAAAATGGAATGCATGTTCCAAATTCTTCGCAAATGTTCATCACATTATAAATCACAAAATGTAAACAACACGATCATGAATGTATATAGCTCATAAGTAAACTTACCTGAAGAGTTTTCATTATATATGAGGTGCATTCACATAATACACCGAAAACACTGAAGTTCTGCAGCGTAAATTAGTAATCATAACAGCATTTGTACACGAAATTTGGAGTCTGATGATGACGTGCCCAATGTTTGAGCCATGGTGGCTTTGATGCAGCTATTGCCAATGCGCAGTCCATTAGTATATATGGTCGAAGTTCACACCCAAATTTTTTGCATAACGTCTAATGTCTAAAGTTTAAGTATGATTTACTTCTAATTGTTCAGTTCTTATCTTTTCACGTGTTATTATCATATTCAAGTATATTTACCACATTCAAGTTTCACTTTGAACATTAATATGCTGTTGAACCAGAAGCAATTCACGATTTTCACAGTAAAGTTTTCAGGTTTCACATTAAACTATAATATCCTAAAAAGGTAATTGAAAACCAAGAACTATGTACAATTGTTCACTGAATTACTTTTTTCATATTATTGTTTTAACCTTTTCCTGATTAGCCTATCTTTTTCTGCTTCCACCACATGCAACGTTTTTTTTTTTTTTTTTTTTGTTTTTTTGCATCTGCTTAAGTTCCTAACGGAATTTGGCGAAATTTGCACTAGAACTTTATTGTGATGTATCTTAACTACTGTAAAAATTTTACTGTGTTATTTTCAAAATTCAGAAAAATGGATTTCTGAAAATATTCTCCTAGTCCTTTTGTGCTGTGGAAGTGATAAACAGGTGTTTGCTTTCTTCCCAACCAAGGGCTTCAGATCAGCGCTCCCAGCTGTCAATCAACCGTTGCTATGGTAACACCCTTTCTGCTGGAGGCTCACTGTCCAAAGAGGCACACATACTTGTCCATAATAAAAATTACCAATGCTAACTTTTAAAGTTTTAAACCGATTCAACTGGAATTTTGGAAGTGAGCTTCTGTAATCCAATTACAGTGAATGTAAAAATTTCAGCCACTTTCGTGAAAAATTCGCAAAGATAGTTTTCTTATTTTTTATCATAAGTAGTGGAAGTCTCTTGAGGGGAGGGAGGGTGGCATGCACATAAACAAGAAGAAGATGAATGTGTTGTTCAGGCATACTCCTCACTGGTGGATGCCAGCTGACTTGGTACATACGCGACCCCCTGCAAATGCTAAATGCCTCTTCTTTCCCCTTCTGTTCTCAATTGTCGGACGGACATCAAGCTCCCCTTCGACCTACTAGTAATCATCCAATTTTATTGCACTGGAAGTAGTGCCTTTTTTTTTTTCTTTTTTTCCCCCCAGCCAAATTAGGATTTCGTGCACATCGGAAACCGCTGCCGGTGGTTTCTTTGAGAACAGAGAAAAGGAACTTTAAAAAATGAAGGGGTAACAGTAACACGATTTCCTAAAAGGGCATTTTTTAAGCACTAATTTCAAATTTCAAGGCTTTTCAAGACGGCATTAAAAAAACACCGTTTTTCCAGGATATTCCAGGCCTTGAAAACGTAATCATGATTTTCCAGGACTTTCCAGGTTTTCAAGCACGCGTGCGCACCCTGCGTAATGGTAAATTTATTGGCATTAATAACGGTTGTGTTTTTAATAAATAAGCTTACGAAAATTTTAGGATGAATAGCAAATTTTAGGTATAATTTTAGGAATTTAAGGAGGGTCACAAAATATTAGGAATTTTAGGAATTTTAGGAGGAATGCGATCCCTGAGTCATTCTTAATATTTCTTTTTGTCTTTTTAATCAGGTAAGTACATCAGTGTGGGGGATTTGCCCACAGCTGAGGGTTCCAGTTGGTCATTCAACCTAAGGATTCTGGAACAAAACCCAGTGAGTTGGGGTCTTTTCGCCAATGTCACACAGAACTAGCTTGCACCTCTCCAAAATTCACAGAGGCCCTAGTTGCTGTTGTGTGTGCCATTGTTACCACGGAGCGCCCCGATGAGGCAAACCCATCGCTCACTACGACTTGTGCCTGAGTGAAAACGTAATTTTACAAACTTTAACTTGTTATGCAAGCCTTATGAATATCAACACGGCCGATTCAAATTTGTTGACAATCCTCTTCAATTCTGACTACCCAAAAAGGAAAAAAAAAAAAAAAAAAAAAAAAACTACTCTACCCCAATTTTCTGAATTAGTATCTCTCTTACTATAAATCACTGTATGCCATAGCTTTAAAAGATCTACAAATTTACTGAAGTTTGTTACCCATGCAATTTGTATATGCCCTCGTAAGGTCGTAGCAACAGACCACCCTGTTCTGAATTAGAATCAGTCTTACTCTAATTCTATTGTTTAACTAAACACCATAGCTTTAAAAGATCTACAAATTGACGGCAATTTGTTAGCCATACAATTTGTATATGCCCCCGTAACGTCGTAGCAACCGGGTACGGAGAACTGGCCACATTGGAATTTCAGTGCCATAAAATTGTTCTGCATAAACAAATTTCGTGTGGGTATATTTCCCACTACTTGAGCAACTGTTGTTCATAAAATATTTTTTTTAATACTTCATTTTCAGTAAGAAATTTAGACATTTCCATGATTTTCGGGCCAAAGACAAAGCGGAGAACTGGCCATAAAAAGTTTAAGGGGCCGTATAAAACTTGCATTCTGGACTGCTCCAGTGGCTACGTCTCCCGGTATTGGTTATCTGACACACATAAAATTTCCGCAATTTCGTATTTTCTTATTTACGATATTTTTCAAGGTTTATAAACTACAGCTAAACATATTCTCTGCGGGTATGTGCAAACCCAGAAAAATTGTCGGGGTGGGGGTGTTTAAAACCTGATATATGAAATACAAAGAATTTCTGGTCGGATCGGGAGATTTTCAGCATTTACAAATTACAACTCAACAAATTGTCTGAGGGCATGTGCCTACCCAGAAAACCTGCCGGCGGGGAGGGGGGGTACCAAAAGTGTAAAATGAAAATAATTTCTGGTCAGATCAGAAGATTTTGAGCTTTTACAAACTACATCTCAACAAACTCTGCGAACATGTGCTAACTCAGAAAACCTGTCTCGGGAGGGAGGGGGGTAATAAAAAATTGTAAAATATAAAGAATTTCTTGTCCGATCGGGAGATTTTTAGCATTTACAACCAGAAATACTTTGTTTTATATTTCAGGCACCCCCCTCCCCCCGACCAGGTTTTCTGAGTAGGCACATGCCCTCAGATAATCGTGTTGAGTTATAGCTTGCAAATGCTGAAAATCTACTGATCGGACCAGAAATTCTTTGAATTTTATACTTTTGGTGTTACACCCCCCCCACACACACACACACAGGTTTGTTTCCTGAGTTAGCACATGTTCGCAGAGTTTGTTGACATGCAGTTTGTAGACCGTCAAAATCTTCCGATCTGACCAGAAATCCTTCATATTTTACACTTTTGTTATTTAGCACTCCCCCCCCCCCCCCGACAGGTTTGATGAGTTAGTACATGCGCACATGGAGTTTGTTGAGATGTAGGTGGAAAATGCTGAAAATCTCCCGATCGGACCAGAAATACTTTATATTTTGGGTATCCCCCCCCCCTCACACACACACACGTACACGACGTTTGCTGAGCAGGCACGTGCCCTCAGATAATGTATAGAGTTAGAGCTTGTAAATGCTGAAAATCTCCAGATCGGACAAGAAATTCTTTATATTTTACAATTTAGGTATTAGCCCCCCCCCCCCCCATCCAACAGGTTTCCTGAGGCAGCACATGCCCTCAGATAATTTGTTGACTTGTAGGTTGTAAATGCTGAAAATCTCCCAAACCGATGAGAAATTCTTTACGTATTCACCTTTAGTATTTACCCCCCTCCCCCGAGAGGTTTCCTGAGTCAGCTCATGCCCTCAGATAATTTGTTGGCTTGTAGGTTGTAAATGCGGAAAATCTCCCAATTGGACGAGAAATTCTTTACATATTACACCTTTGGTATTTACCCCCAGCCCACCCCCCACGTGCCGACAGGTTTCTTGAGTAGGTACATGCCTTCAGATAATTTGTTGAGTTGCAGCATTTTAAATGCTCAAAATCTCCCTATCGGACCAGAGATAATTTATATTTTAGGTACACCCCCCCCCCCCCCATACACACAGGTTGCCTCAGTAGGCATATGCCC
The DNA here is from genome assembly GCA_039090855.1 of Macrothele yani. Taxonomy (NCBI): domain Eukaryota; kingdom Metazoa; phylum Arthropoda; class Arachnida; order Araneae; family Macrothelidae; genus Macrothele; species Macrothele yani. The sequence continues at coordinate 140,865,455 of CM077023.1, forward strand.
TCAGGAAATTTGTCGAGTTGTATGCTGTAAATGCTGAAGATCTCCCGTTCGGACGAGAAATTCATTATACTTTGCACTTTTGGTAGTACGCCCCCCCCCCCACACACACACACAACCACGTTTGCTGAGTAGGCATATGCCCTCAGGAAATTTGTTGAGTTGCAGCTTGTAAATGCTGAAGATCTCCCGATCGGACGAGAAATTCTTCATATTTTGCACATTTGCTATTACCCCCCCCCCGACAGGTTTGCTCAGTAGGCACATGCCCGTGTCGAGTTGTAGCTTGTAAATGCTGAAAATCTACCCATCGGACCCCAGAAATGTTTCATATTTTAAACCTTTGGAATCCCCCTCCTCACTCCCAAGGACAGGTTTACCGAGTCAGCACATGCCCTCAGATAATTTGCAGACTTGTAGTTTGTAAGATTGTAAACCCTGAAATATTTTGTTGAGTTGTAGATCATAAACATTTTTCATAAAAAATTACATTAATTATCGCAATTAAAAAAAAGACGAAATTACAGAAACTTTATATGACTCAGATAACCAACCTCTGGGGTTCGTGGCCACAAAGCGGTCAAAAACGCAATTTTTATATGTCCCCGTTAAATTCTTGTGCCCGCTTCTCTTACACCCGTAGGGACATGGTAATAATTAAAACAAATAATATCACATCTTAGTGTAAAGGGAGTTTGCCGCCCAGGTGGCGAACTCCCTTTACACTAAGATGTGATATTATTTGTTAGACCACTAGCTTAGACCACTAGCTTCACAGACTAGTGGTCTAAGCGCTGGCTTATGATCATTAGTCTGTGAAGTGGTCCGGGTTCGAATCCCGTTAGGTGTGGATGTTGTGTTTGTCTTACGTTACTGGCTCTCTCCCTTTCCTGGAACCAGTGACCCTAAATTAGGAACGGATGACAGCTTATAGCCCATTGAGTTGCTCACGGTGATCGTTAAACCTTCAATTAAAAAAAAAAGGCTAGTTTAATAACGGTCCATATCATCTAAAGGTTCAATGTGAGACTCTACCTACAGACTTCGGTTTATTAGACTTTAGACTTAGTGTGCTAAATTAGTTCAATATATATATAAACCTATGTAATTTAGTCTTCATAAGATAAAATATGGGCAAATGTTCCACACGTGAGATTTTACTGAAATACACGTTTATAGAGTAGTACTAATATTTGAGGTATTAGGAAATCTGTGGATGAGATCGACATTAGGTTGCATCTCACGAAAATAAATAAATAAATTTGAGTTTCAAATTCGAAGAATATTACCTTTCGATCGAAATTTGCAGCTGGTTAAAATGATCTTTCGATGAAGTGAACATTCGACAAAGTGATCATTCGGTGAAGTGAACTTTTCGGCAAAACGACCTTTTGGCGAAATGAACTTTTCGATGAAATAAATTTTCGATGAAGTGAACTTTTCGGTGAAATGAACGTTTCGGTGAAACAAACTTTCAGTGAAATGAACTTTGTGATGAAACGACCTTTCGATGAAATGAACTTTTCGGTGAAGTGACTCTTCGGTCAAGTGGTTTTCGGTGCAATGGACCAAACCCTGTGTTTCAGATTGTGCAGCACAAGGTGGGCACTAAAAGTACTGACATGTGATCCTGACTTGCAGCTTGTCTAATTAGTGTACTGCCTTGGAAATTAAATAATCTGTTATACACCTTATATTCTATATCACTGGTAATTTTCGGCATTTAACTCGCCCTTTTTGGGTGGGGCAATATCAATATCAAGCACAGTAGTAATGATAATAATATCCATTTGCCCCCTTCATGATACTGAATTCAGAGATGCCAACAACTACGGAATCTCTGTAGTTCCTACGGAAAAAGCTCTTGTACTACGGAATACGGAAAACCGTGATTTTTCTACGTAAAGTTAATGGAAGTTATTAATTTTTATTTTGCTTGTTCCCCTTCCCAACGCAACGGCGGCCACTTGACGATCCGTCATGCTTGCGATGCTGCCTGCACTTCCAGTTCTGCCTCTCGAAGCTGCTCGGATTTTAGCGCGAGTGGCCGGCACTCAAGAGTGTGGCCTAGCGCTGAGTCATATTAAGTGAAAACCCTCCCTCCCAGCATGCAACATTCTGGGGACATTGAGCGTAGCTCCCATTGGTGATGGACGTGGGTGGAGTTCGGCTTGAAGCTCTTTCGCAGTGCAGCGGCAAGCTGTTGAAAATCGTTTGGTGCAGAACGTGAGTGTCATTGCCTGGCATCGGAGTTTGTTTTTTTTTTTTTTTTAATCAAGCGTCGACCATCCATGTCAGTAATTAATATTTTCAAGTTTTTTTTTCTTGCGTTGCAAAAAAGTATGCTTGAATTTCGTCGCAGAGTTCGCCAAAATGTGTAATTACGCGTCTAGTATGCATCGAAATTGTACCGTGTAAAAATATGCATCATGAATTTTTCGCGACGGGTAGAAATACACGTCGTGAAGCGCGTAAAGTATGCATCAACGCGTAAAAATACGCATCGAGAAACACTTAAAATACACATCAACGCGCAAAAACACACATTGAGAAACGCATAAAACTACGCATCAAAGAATTTTACCAACGCGTAAAAATACGCATCGGGACAGCATTTCTCCTTTCAAAAACGGAAGTGAACGAAATAAAGATTTCTTCCGTAATCGTAGTTTCGTTTTCCTGCGATGTTGCCTCTGTCCAGTTTTGTTGTTATACATAATTTTATTCCATAAATCTTTGTATTTCACTTTGAAAATGAAAGGGAAATTTCCGAAAACAGAAATTCGACGGCGCAAAAATTCCCCGTGTAATTTTCGGCTTAGAGGAATTTCTGCTTTTTCGTCGTAATTTGGGTTATCCTCGAGATCGTTGCATAATTGAATAGAAATTTTGGGGCAATTGGTAGTGGTGAAGGATGCTTTCCGCCTGAAACTTTCGAAAACGGAAATTTCATCTTTCAAAACTTTCGGAAACAGTGAAGATTTATCCCGTAATCATAATTTTATTTTTCACGCAATGTTTCCTCTGCCTAGTATTGTTGTTAAATTTCATTTTATTTCGTAAACATTTGTATTTCACCTTGAATATGGAAGAAAATGTCCGAAAATGGAAATCGGACGCAGCAAAGGTTTCTCCCGTAACTGTAATTTTTTTCCCCAACGATGTTCCGAATGTGTATCCTGTGTTCTTACATATTCCCCCCAAAAAAGTTTGCATTTCAGCTTGATAAAGGGGGGATAGTCCGAAAACGAAAGTGACGAAGCTGAAAAATTTGTAAGAATTGATGCATGATATTCAAAAGCATTCATATTCTCCAAGTTACGCTACCTTTTATCTAAAATAGTGAAAGCTATCATGCATTCATGGTCCTCAAACCGAAAGTTCTTTCAGCATGATGGATAAAATTGTCATGGCATCCAAGGGGTTTGTGAAGCCTACTGTCGTAGCTGATGGTGATGTTGAGCTTAATTTTTCAAATAACAGTTTTTCAAAAAAAAAAAAAAAAAAATCAAAAAGGACACAACTGATAATCGGAGTAAAAACAAGAATGTATTAAAGCGAAATCATTTTAAACGAAAATGAACTTTCTAAGTTCTATACATCTGTCTTTCTAAGTTCTATACATTTGTTGGAAATTTTCACATTGAAGAATGTTCTTATATTCAAGAAAAGATATTGATCTATGATGAATTCTTAAAACATGCGGAAGTAGTAGATCCTTCACTTAGAGCCATAACATCATGTACTTCTCTATTACACATAGTCAAACGCCTTTCATTTATAATAACTGAAAATGAACTTGATATACTGGAAGCGGAATTCCTTGTTATCAAGCTGACAAATTAGAGACCATAGCAGTAACAGATCGAATAGATGTCACTTGGCCAGAAATCTCAAAATTAAGAGGCTGTAATGGAGCGGTTAAGTATACTATTCTCTCGAAAGTAATGTTTGCACTACTTGTAGTTCCACACTCGAATGCTGTGAGTAAGGGAGATTTTAGTTTAGTGAGAAAAAATTAAGCCTGTTTCCAACCTAATTTAGGTTTAGAAACTTGTAGAAGCACTTCTTATTGCAAAAATGAATATGTTCTCCTCCGGGCAAGTGTGTTATGAAAAAAGATTTTCTGCTGAGGAACTCAAATCTGCAAAACACTGTACAGCGAAATCACTAAAGAAAGCTGTTTAATCAATTGTTTGTTGTGTAAAAAATTGTATCAGTCATGGCGTATATTATTTTCCACGTGAAAAATTTGGAATATTTTGATACACATTTTCATGTATATAAATGAATAAGTAAGTAAAAAAATGCTAATTAAATGGAGTTGTTTTCCTCGGTTAAAATTATTCTTTTTGTTATGAATACTGAAAAATGGCCAAAACTACTGAAAATTTGTACGAGTACTACTGAAAATATCTGAAACAGGTTGGCATCTCTGCTGAATTTCATGGTCAGAAGTGCCAGTAGATGGCATAACAGCCTGATATAATAAGCACATCAGTGGACACGAGGTGAGGGTGTGTGGAAGAGCCTCATTCACTCAATGTAGTAAAAATTTAATAGCAAAGACTGCTGTAAATATTTATAAAACATATTATAATACATATTAAACAAATTATGAGGCATTTAAAAATTTCAATATGAAAATATTTCTTGATTCTCCCAAGATGCACAAAGAAATACAGATTATCAGACAGCCCTGTGCCCAACAAACAAACTAAAAGCAAGTTGAAGCACTAGCTATTTGGCTACTGCAGATACTGATAAATGTCGCATGCAAAATGGGGCTGGGGGATGCCGGTTGTCATCACTCCTGCAGAAAGTTATCTTCTGCTGTCAAGGTGAAGGGAAGGAGCGTGCTGTATGAGTATCCCTAAAGCAGTTTTTCCTAGCATGCCTCCATAACAGCAGATAAAGCCAAAAGAGAAGCATTATTGACTTCATGTTTCTTTGTAGCTCTGGTGCCTGTATTTCCAGAAACTACTGCAGAGCCCACATTAGTGAGTCTTCAGCATTGGACTAACTAGCAGATAGTTCATGAAGATCCCAGCGTAAGAAAAACCATCCTACAACACAACAATTTTATAAGGTTAAAAAGGCATATCTTACTTCTTTTTAACCTTATCAGATTCTATGAGTTTTCATGGTTGAAATTCGAAACAAATTGCTTACTTAGCCTATACTAAACTGGAAATATACTGAAATTTTATTACAAAATGGAAACACTGAGACAAACAAGAGAATTTACAAAATACTGAATATTTTATACTCATAAACATTTACACTCAACTTTTAAAAATGATTTGGTTGCATGGCTACCCTAATTAGACTTATTTTAACATGTATGTGTACTAGCCTTATTAGAATGGCAAATGATAAAAACAAACAAACAAACAAAAAAACTTACTTTTAATTCACTTCTTTTAAATGGTAACACAATCCCCTGGGTAGAGCTCTCATTCTTAGGATTTCTACTCTGATTTACTGTGTCTTTACAAAGAACACTGCTGGTACTCTTAGTTGTTTTTTGTGTCTTTGAAGCCTGAAATAACAATGTAAATAAAGAGTGCATTAATAAAGTGTGAAAATATCAACAACAGCTTTTATAAGAGCACCAACACATTTTTTTCATAGTAGCTCAGCACTGAATAAAATAAATTTTAATACACTATACATAAAAAATAATAATAGATTTACCATATATGACACAATTCAAAATTATTTTTTGTTTCTTTCTTTCTTATGCTTTCTTTTCAGTCAAATTTTCTGAATTTTAAGAATCACACACATATTTTTTTTTAATTTCACAGTTTACCTCACAGTTAGTTTTCCAGTGTGTTTATAAATAATGCAATTACAAAAGTGTAAAAACACTTAATGGAGATCAAGAAAAAATAAATCATTTAATGAAATCTTATATATATATATATATATATATATATATATATATATATATATATATATATATATATATATAAACTAGTACTTTTTAATCTGTTTTTTTATTGGTCTACATAAACATATAAAACAAATGAATATTTTCAAAAGGTGAATATAAACGGTTTGAGTTCTGTTTGTTCTGAATTGTTTATCATGTAATTTGGTTTGATAGCCTTGAAAAAGCTGCCTGTCTGGTCAATACACGAGCGCTCACCGTTATCTATACTATACACGTTTATCTATGTCAATAAGAAACAGATTGAAACAAACTCTCTCTCTCTCTCTCTCTCTCTCTCTCTCTCTCTACCAGTTTTTTATAGATCACATTTAATGGGATTATGATAAATTTTAGTACTGTCTCATACCACCAGATACACACAAAAATGCACCAGTATAATCTGAAATCATACAATGTATGTTTTTAGGTATAAAAAAATGATCTTTTCCTTAATTTTTTATTTTGCAGTCTCTTTTCTTCTTTAATAATATATCCCCATGCATAAGACAGGGTAATACAGGATATTAGCAATACAGTTTGGAATTCCTTGTCTTCTCACTATAGATTGCATCTGCTGTCGATATCTTTTTCTAATTATGTTGCACAATTAAAGCTAAATTTTCCAATCAGGTACAGAATGATTATTGAATCAATAATTGTGCTGTAGTGAGACATTAATGGGAAAGGCAGTCTGTATTGAGAAGACAAGGAGTTCTAACTGTAATACTAATACTCCTATTAACCTGTCTTACACATAGAGGCATATTATAGAAGAAAAGAGACTGCAAGAAAAAAAGAGAAAAAGAAAACAAGGTAATAGAGATGGCATAACGTATGGACAATAAAGATACCCAGGTGGCAACACTGACCCATCAATGACAAAAGATGTGGTCATAAAAAAGCCCTGATCTACTCCCTATCAAAGAATACACAACATACTATGGAACACCACTGTGTGAAATGCATCCAAAGTGATGGAGTAAAGAACATTATAAATACAGTGCAGTGTACCTCAGAATTTTATGGTATTCTTATGCTTCCAAAAAATTTTAATCTTTCATCCAATTACTTTGAATTTTATCTCTTTCCCTCTCTCTCTCTCTCTCTTTGATATTTATAACTTCTTTTAATTTTGATGTTTTAACATGCCCTTTCAAACAATGTATGTATGTATGTCTAAAATTGTTGACACAATGAAGCTGAGAAATAAGAGATCAACGCCCAGCTGCGCAATTGCAGCACACCGGAACATGTCTCAATATAGACCAAGATATAGTATACACTAAGATAGCGTAAGTCTAAAACACGAAAGACAATCCCAACCCATGCAAATTCTGACAACTAAAAGAAAAATTCAGACAAATCACCATAATAATAGGCAACCCATTCAACACACACACAAAAAGAAAAAACACCCACTCAAAAACCCGGATAGAAACCTAGCAATTAATGCTCAAGCGAGCAGAACATACATGTCAAAGCAACCTAAAAACAGCAATAAAATGTATGTATGTATGTATGTATGTATGTATGTATGAGAGATGTCTCTATGTGAGAAGACCTGTGATTTGTGTCCCCCTAACTCCCTCTTAAAACATTGCGTGTGGAGCTCCAGACAACCGGGAACTTATGCTTTTCATGGATGAGTCAGGATACAGTTTAAATACTGATTTGTGATGTACTCTCATCTGTTGAGAACTAGGACTTTGTGAGTCATTCAAATATCCGAGAAAGGTCCGATTTTCACATCTCTTGGAGGCATTATTTCAAATGGTCCCACTGACCTGCACATCTTTAGGAGTGGCTTGGTGACAGGCCAGAGATATAAAGATGTGATTCTAGACCTCTGTTAGGCTCTTTAGAGGTGCCATCGGCCCAGCCCTTGATGGACAATAATACCAGACCACATCACCCTCAACTAGTGGATGAGTATCTGGAAACAGAAGATATCACTCAAATGGATTGCTAGTATCCTCAAAGACCTACAAAGTAGCCCTTTCAGAGTGGCAGCAGTTAATTCCACATGCCTTAATATTAACAGTCCCATTAACAGTATGGGGAGTCATTGTAAACATTGCACTTCAGTTAGAGGCATTTATATGCCTTACGGACTATTCCGGACAACGACAATGCCGAACTCCACTTTTTCTCTTCTTGTTTCCATGAATGCATATTTCCTGTTTACGATTTAATTATGATGTCCTACAACATGCAAGTCTTGTAGTATGTCTTAAAGTTCTTGTCAAATTTTATTGCACTTCCTCTTATCCATTGTGAGTAATGTAGGATTTTGTAGACTATCCTGAAACTTTTCATACCAGTGCATATGCTTTTCATTTTAAGAAGCAGAATCATGCAGAAAAGTAAAGGTAGTTCAAAAGCTTTAACAGATCTCTATGTCTTACAAAAGACATGCAATGACTAAGTGCTCTAACGCAAATATTTCGTTTTCAATTTTCACAGATGACCCAGAAAAGCCTTAATAATGAATCTGACTTTAATTTTAAAAAAGGGAAAACTTCCAGAGTGATGAGCGTACACAACTCAAGTTCACTTAACCAACACAAGAGAAACGAAAACCAGTTATTGCAAAGTTTTTAGATTGGATAAGTTTTCCAAGGAGATAGAAAGAAGAATTGCACTTGAAAAGCATTAGTATCAATGACTGCCACTATATGATAATAGTATAGTAATCAGAATAACAGGAAAAAGTACTAAATTCAGCACACACAGTATGCTATGAACCAATCCTCTTAGATGTTCTGCCAGTGGCCAGTGCTATGAATTTCTTTTAACGACTTTCATCACTTCGAGTTATTTAGCAGCATTGATGCTTCGGCGTGGTAGTTTTCATGCAGGATGATGCTCTACCACATACATCAGTAGCTGATTCAGGCACAGCTCATAGAGAGCAATTGTTAGCCAACAATGCTCACAGAGGTGGTTTACTTTGTGACAGAGCAAATTATCTTAATGAGCATGATGACCATGGTTCACCTGATTTGAACCTCTGATTTTTTTGCATAGTTTACCATATCAACATATCTTACATGGCATACCACAGTCTGCAGTAGAGCATGATATTCTCATTCTGCAGTTTCAATAAGGTGAAAGTTGCCAAGGGACAACAAAACTAACATGCCCTTTCCTTCGACATTCAACAATTTGTGCAGCATGCATATTCAGAATACGGACCTACATATCAAATTCTGTATTTCCCTGCACTGGTCTGCTGATTTCAGCAATATCTGTGACTAAAACTTTACACTTAAAACATTACGTAAGTGTATATCTTGAATTATATGTAAATTTCCTTCTTTACAGATAAATACAAAAATTTGTGATAAATGCAGAAAAGGCTTGATATATGGATGATGATAAGAAGAGGAACACGTGGATCCGAAAAATGACAAGAGTGGAAGACATCATGATCAGAGTTAAATCCCTGAAATGGCAATGGGCTGGACATACTGCCAGAAGAACAGACCATCGATGGACAGCCGAAATTTTAGATTGGATTCCAAGGGACAGGAAAAGACCCAGAAGAAGACCACATGGAAGATGGGTGGATGAAATTCGAAAGTATGTGGGAGTGACATGGAGGAGACTGGCACAAGACATAGTTCACACTCTGTCTTTTGAGTGAGAACCATTTAATGCTTCAAAATCTAACAAATTAAAAATATATTATATATATATATATATATATATATAGTACAGGTGGAAGTTGGTGAATGTTATATAATTTCTTAAACAATATTTGTTTTAATTTTTACACTTACATTTTAAATTTTTATGCTTAAAACCAGCAGAAATCCAGTTTAAGTTTAGATTTTGACTTTTCTGGATGCTCAGACATCAAATTCATTCTTCAGCACACCTAGGTTTTGCAGTACTTACCATTTTAGGCAGAATACTCATATTATCAATAAAGTATTATTTATGAAATAAAACAATGCAAAGAAATGAACATAAGGATCAAAATAAAATCACCATGTACATAACAGGCTTCAGACATTCACTTATGGGGTGATAACACATTATTTAAAGGTGTGATAATATTGCTAAAAACACTGTCAGTGACAAATTCTTTGGTAATAAAAATTAGCTTCAGACATACTCAGAAAATGCCTTGAAACAAAGATAATGCTGAATTCTCAGGTGTAACGAGCTTGTTTTTTGAATCATTTCTGACACAAAAATAATTTTTAAAGTGTGTTTTTAGAAGAAAAAAAACTGCGGAAAAAAAGAATGCATTTATATTCTCTAACCTCTACAGTATTTAAAGTGCGCAACGTGAGCAGTGTTCATAACGAACAAGACCAGTTACACACACAAAAAAAAACAAAAAACAAAAAACATCATTTCTGCAAGTGGTAAAACATCCACAAATAGAAATAACTACTTATGGCTAACCAGCAACAGAAATGAGCAACAAAAAATCAAATTGTACACAGAATGTTTCTCATAGCAGAAGATATATAAAAAAAAAAAAAAAAAACCTGAATGATTAGAAGAGATATGGAGAAAAAGGTGATATAACTTTACAAGCACTTGTGGGAAAGGTGTGCATTGTTTAAAGTAAATAGGTGCAAATATTCTTCATAATAAAGATTATCCAATCAATAAAGGATTTTTTTAATAGGAGATACTCTTTCAAATAGAAGCTGAAGTCAGAATTATGAATACAAAAAAGAAGAAAATGTGCTCCAAATATTTTTTTATAGCCAAACTATGCGGTGGCAAAAGAATTTTTTAAATATGATTTCTAGAAGCAGAGACAGAGAAGTTTGTACATACACACCTCCTAGTGGGGGAAATGGCTCATTATTTAAGTTGGATAATCTCTGCAATCTTGGTAAATGCCATATAACAGTAAATTAATTTTTTCAGTAGGATATTCATAAGTGGAGATACAGTTGCAAACAGAAATATACACCAATGCCACCTAGTGTCAGAACTGTGCACTATAAAAAATCAGAGAAATACGAAATGCACCACAAAGTGAATGGCATCGGGTGTTAAATGAATGCTTCAAATTCAAATTTTAGAATCATAGTGAGAAAAATTGGCAGGAATACATGTAACACACAAAACAATAAAAGAATGCTTGAAATCGTCATCACACGCGTAAGTTACGTTGAAAATTATAAGCGGGACGTTTCGGTAGCGACTTCTACTTTCATCAGCCATGGAATGAGACACGTGGTAAAAGCGTCAGTTGTTGCCAGATTTCAAAATCGCTTTCCAAATAATAGGGATGTTAAAAGGTGCATCAGTATTGCAGGTGTTAGGGGTAAGGTAGATTTCAATGCTTTTGCGGTACCTGAGGGCATGCCGATTGCTGAACGGGGTGATCTGCTTACCATTGCGCCAATCGGGAACTGCGGACGTATCGCTGATGGTTAGAATTGAAAGGGAGGTGGAAGGGCTGCCTTTCTTAACATCAGCGATATGCTGCGGAAAGTACTACCAATATAGTGGGTAATGCTTGTGAAAGTGTTGATAGGGATGGAGTGGACACCTTGTAACTCTAGGGGTTTATTGAGATCTCAGGGCTGAGCACAACCACATAGCTCCAAAATAGTTGAAAAAGGGACAATTTTTCTGAAAAAAGTAACGAAAAAGTGACCAAAATTTCACAAAATATAGCCAAAAAAGTAACTCACCCCCATAATAATAATTGCTTATTTATCAAGCAGAGGTCATTACAGATAACAGTCACCTTGGAATGTTAATAAGCAATTTTACTGTTCCCTTTTTATTTTCACATTCTAAAAAGAAAAATGCCCACCCCCTCCCAAAACTTATCACTTCCTGTTCTCATAAGGTGGTGCAGGCTTAAGAATTTCAATTTTTTTAAGACCATCAGGATGGAAAGTGGAGCATTATCCAGCATATTAATTTTTTCCTGACTGAGAACAGGCAACCTGCAAAGATTATGCGAAAGAAAATCTGATAATTTAGGCCAGATCTATTATTACTTATATTAATGTAGTGGAAAATTTGACATCCTGTACTGTTGTGAAATACAATTTTTATAAAGTTTAATTTTTCCCCTTTTTGGCCAAAAAGTCATTTATAAAAGATTTCCTTTTTTCAACATGACGTTGAAGCATATCAACTGCGCTTTTGTGCTCAAGTTCTTCACTTCTTACAGATTTCACTCCTCCTAGCATTGCCTGTGCTTGATGTACCTCATCCATACTGTTACTTCTCAAAGCCTTTTATTTGCTTCATGAAATAGTGTGTCACAAGCTTTTCTCTTTGTTGCTTCTTGTTGCTTTCAATAGCTCTTCTCAATAGCCTTTTGGTCTTCAGAGAATTTCTGAGTTAATTCCATTTCTTTAGCTCTCTTTTCCTCTTCTTCCTTCTTCTTTTGGTGTTTTTCATCTTCAGCCCTTTTTTTCTCCTCCAAGTATGACTTGTAGCTTTTTGCAGAACTATGAGCCAAGGCAAGCAGCTTTTTAGTAATGGGAACAAATTCAGGTTTGCCATTATACATTTTTAGAGCATTACTCACAGTGAGTCTTGCATTTAATGTACAAACTCTCATTGAAGCCCTGTCATCACTCAGTACTCTTCCTGAAAGTAAAAAACCCTTTCTACATTAGCACTTCCATGCGATGTAGCTAAACAAGCTTTTAGTAATCTTGTTACAGTCGGGTATTTTGGACTCCCAGGAGCACTGTCACGAAGGTTGAAAAAATGTTGCCAGTGGTGGTCAATACAAATTCCTTTTCCTCCCTCACAAATATTACATTCATTCTCATTCACAGGGTCTTCTTCCATTTGCAGTACTTTCCATTCATCAAGTAGTTGGTCAATACTAACTGGACAGCATGGAAATGCTTGGCCCAGTTTGACGATGTCACTACAGCTATGTTCCGACTTCCTTTCTTCACACTTGAGACATCGAAAATATTGCAGAAGCTGATGTGAATCTCCTAGTCCAGTTTGCTTAAGTATGTGTTTACAAGCACTAACAAAATGTTTCTGCATTTGTCTGCAAAAAACAATTTGGTCTTTTTCTGGTAGTTTGGCTAATTCTTTCTGCACATCATCACTGCATATGATCTCTGTAATCGGGGTTAGGTTTAGGGAATCTTCAAGTAGGCTAAAATCCACATTGTTGCTTGCCATTGCTTTAGGGGTGCATATCCGCCCAAAGAGGGTATAGACAAGTGACTTCAGTGAATCATACATTACATGAATCAAAAGTTCACTTCTCCGGAAAAGTTTGACAAACTTTGTAAATATGTGGACACTACTGGTAACAAAAAAAAAATAAAAAAAATTGGGCCATCATTGTTTGATCTTTCAAATAACTTACTATCTTTTTGTAACTCTTTGTATTCATTAAAGTTGAGTGGTTCTTTGGCACATGTATTAGGACATACTGCACAATGGCATCCCACTGTTCTGATAGTCTCGAAGCAGCAGGCTCCAGGGTCAACCATCTTGATGGGACATGTTTGATGAAGTGGTGGGTTGGAAGTCTTAAACCTTTTTGGATTTTCTCAAAATCTTCCAACCTCAATGGCCACCCATTGAAGAAATAATACACTGATATTATCAGTTCCAAAACATCTTCACCCAGATCCTGAAGTCCTTTGTGAAATGCATTGTGTATAGCATGAAGGTTGCATGTGCCAACATGAAGAAGTCCTTTTTTCCTCACCCTTAGCATTTCTTCATTCAATAGCCAAATAACTGGTTTTATTAACATTTGGACTATCGCATCTGAGGGCAATCGATTTTGGTGGGGCAGCTGAGCATTATCCAGTGCAGCACATAAGTTATTGTGTATAACTATTCATGTCGCTTGACCTATGAAGAAAGTTTCCAAGTGTTGAGAAACAAACCACTTCATTTTCTGAGTCTGACCAGAAGCGAATTTGGGTTTGTAATTCCTTTTTTCCAGCACTATTCGTTGTTTCATCAAAACTCAAAGCATAGAAAGATGGCTGTGCATCTTCAACAACTTGTTTTCTGAAATAAGGTGCTAAGGCCTAATTAATTATGTAAGAAAGTTTCTTACGATTTAAAGAAAATCCCTCAATAACACACCCTGGAAACATGGCTGCAAAGATTTTTGCAATACCGTCACATGAAGTAGATGACAAATTGCACCACACTGTTTTCATTGCCCATATGAGTTCTGCAGTTCTTGCCATGTCCTTTGACATGCACATTTGCAAGGAGCGAGTAACATTTGATGAAGACGACTGTGAAGCAGCACCATATACACACTCACCTTTAGATTTTGTGCCATGTTTTAGATTACCTGCAACCAACTGCAGAATGTTTTAGATTACCTGCAACCAACGTAGAATTGTAATGCTGGGTTACTGCTTGGAAACCTTTTCCTACATTCACAGTACAAGTGCATACATTACAAAACAGTTCTGAATCACTCTGCTTTTTCGCACATGTAGAAATTTTATATCCTGAAGAATCATTCTTTAGAAGCCAACTTTCTTTGAAATGGCATTTTCCCATGATGAAGCAGAATATCCTCTTCCTGGTATGAAACCTCAAATATGGAAACTGGCTTTCTGGCAGGACATTTCAGAAGATCATCTAAAAAAAGAAGTAAAAACTGTGTTAGAAAAAATAAAAACAAAAAGTAAAAGTAGCAGGTTTTCAGCAATCTTTTCTGAACTGTTTTGAATTTCTGCAAGAACACCAGAATTTAAAAAAAATTCGAAATAATAATAATAATAATAAGTACAACGGAACTTTAATACAGTTTTATTTAGCACAGTATAACCACATTTCACAAAGCAAATTTCATACAATCAACCCCACAACCTGCTGATATTTGTAACATCAATTTATATTTCTGTGAGCTAACAAAATTTTAAATGATGATAAAACAGAAATGCAAGTCCGTAAATTCCAGAAGAAAGGAATTTCTGTAATGAAGAGATTTTTTTATTTTTGCTGGTAATTCAGATAGGTTTTGAATGCTCAGGTGTTCTTGATTTTGTAAAACTGGCAGAAAATTTCTCCAAAGAAAAAAAAAAGAACAAATAATTCTCTGCAACTCCAACTTTGTGATTACTGTCAGCGATTTTTTGAAACTATTTTCTGCGAATCAGTGTTAAAGTGAGACCAGAAAAACATGCATGCATTAAATAATTTTACGTGGTAGGGTTGTAGAATGAAGTGTTTTTTTTTTTTTTTTTTTTTGATGGGTGGGGATTGTGTTTTCCGAAAATTTCACATTAAGCCATTTGTTTTCGAAATGTGAAAAAATACCAGACATTTGTCAAAATCCCCCCCCCTAATTTTAATGCATCAGACAGCAGAGGTGCCTAACAGTCAGTCATCACCATACAAAGCCTCATCGTTCATGCGCGGAAATGGTATTTCGTGAGAAATTTATTACACTTATTTGACTAACTTGGAGATTGTTTTTAAAACCATCCTCCAAGTTAGTCAAATAATGCTATTGGGACTTGTTTTCAATGTTCAAAAGTTTGATTACACTTTATATATTTTAATTTTAGTTACATTATTTTCATTCACCAATTATGATTAGCTAATCAATGAAGTTTGATTCTCTTCTTCGCTGAATGAGTCCCAGGTCCATAAAATTTGAACTGTGCAAATAATCAATCGGGTAAAATAACGAAAAAACAAGATCTGTTAACAAATTTGATGTATTCAATAAATTTTTCTACCATTTTGTCGATATTTATTTCCATCAATGTATGGTGAAGTGCACCGGAATATACCGAGCTCCTGTCCAACATAAATTACACAGCACGACAGTAGTAATTTCGTAAAACCGGGAATTCGGCTGGCAGAAATTTGAAACTGGCTAAAAGGAGGTTAAAAAATAATAGCAACTTTGCGATAAAAAGAGCCACCAGGGAGGACGTCGTGTTTCAAGAACTTAATCGTCCGCAACGTTTTGACCATCGAGGATGGGTGGTCTTTCGAGCGCTGTGTTAAATCTTTTCTTATTTAGTTTTATCCATAAATTCATATTATTTTAACAAAAAAGGATACAAAATTGAGATCTGTAATTCTTCCAACCTGCAGTAATCAGACAGCCAAATCCATAATAATTACGGAAAATCCGTAATGGTGGTTGTTACTTCTGGGACAGTAATCAGCATTTTCAAAAGGCAATTGTTTTTCGCGATAGTTAGTGCTGACAGTGTAAACAACCTATTTTCTCTTTGACATTTAACGAAAAATAAAGTTAGCTATTGATAGAAAAGGCCAAGCCGGCAAGTATCGAAAACCTTAAGTTTCCAAATCAGAAGCCATCTCAAGAGCCCAAAAGCAAAAAAAGATACATATCTCGATGTATGGCAAAATTAGAAAAATATTAATCCGTAAAAAATGACTCAAACAAAAACCAATAGCAATCTCGAACATGGCCTCCGGCCATTTAACGATAACAACGCCACCGAATAAACTAACTAGGAACGATACATAGTTCACAGTATCTTACCAAAATGTAACAATTAATTGCTTTATATAAAGAAAAAACAAAAATGTGCTTCTTGAAATCCAATAATCTGACATTCAAATTTTTGCACGATTACAATACTTCCTCATTCTAACGTATGAGAGAGTAAAAATATAATCCAAATACACTGACGGAAAAAAAACCCAACACCACGAAAAAAAAAATAGTTGTAGAGGAATGAAATGGCGGCAATACATTTGTATAGGTAACATATTTAATCGATTAAGGTTTCAAGATCACAGCTTATTGTAAGCGCGAGAAAAGCCATTTTAAATGTGAAATGCTGGTACATTAATAACCGGTGTAACCGCCAGAATGTTGAATGCAAGCACGCAAACGTTCATGCATTATGTCATACAGGTGCTGGAAGTCAGTTTGTGGGATGGAGTTCCATGCCTGTTGCACTTGGTCGGTCAATACAGGGACGGTTAATGCTGGTTGGGGGCGACGCTGGAGTTGTCGTCCAATGATGTCCCATACGTGCTCGATTGGTGAAAGATCTGATGATCTAGCAGGCCACGGCAACATGTCGACACTCTGTAGAGCATGTTGGGTTACAACAGCGGTATGTGGGTGAGCGTTATCCTGTTGGAAAACACCCCGTAGAATGCTGTTCATGAATGGCAGCACAACAGGTTCAATCACCAGACCGACGTACAACTGTGCCGTCAGGGTGCGTGGGATAACCACGAGAGTGCTCCTGCTGTCATGGGAAATTGCTCCTTAGACCATAACTCCAGGTGTAGGTCCAGTATGTCTCGGCCGCAGACAGGTTGGTTGCAGGCGCTCACCTGGCCTCCTTCTAACCAACACA
Organism: Macrothele yani; assembly: GCA_039090855.1. Taxonomy (NCBI): domain Eukaryota; kingdom Metazoa; phylum Arthropoda; class Arachnida; order Araneae; family Macrothelidae; genus Macrothele; species Macrothele yani. The sequence goes on from CM077023.1 coordinate 140,882,693, forward strand.
CGGCCATCACTGGCACCCAGGCAGAACCGGCTTTCATCAGAAAACACAACAGATCTCCACTCCGTCCTCCAATGAGCTCTAGCTTGACACCACTGACGTCGCAAACGGCAGTGGTTTGGAGTAAGTGGAATGCACGCTACAGGGCGTCTGGCTCGGAGCCGCCCTTCAAGTAACCGATTTGTAACAGTTCGTTGTGTCACTGTCGTGGCAACTGCAGCTCGAATTGCTGCCGCAGACGCGGTACGATGCGCCACGGCCATACACCGTACACGGCGGTCTTTCCTCTCAGTAGTGCCACGTGGCCAGCCGGAACCCAGTCTTCTTGAGGCAGTACCTTCCCTTGACCACCGCTGCCAACAATCATGCACTGTGGCTGCGTTCCTGCCAAGTCGTTTTGCAATATTGCGGAACAAAAATCCACCTTCTCGTAGCCCTATTACACGACCTCGTTCAAACCCGTGAGCTGTTCATAATGGCTTCTTCGTCTTCTTAAAGGCATTCTTGACTAACATCAACATACTACGTCGAATCTCAATGATAACTAACGCTCCACGAACATTACAGCGCATATTTACAGCAAACCTGCTTTGCATGTTCCGAGAGGCGCTACTAGCGCCACACGTATGCGCCGAGCACGAAATTTGCATAGACGTCATCTTACAGATGTACATTCACCGCCTACCAACTGTCGTTTATCTAACACAATCCCTTCTTGGTGTTGGGATTTTTTTTTCCCCGTCAGTGTATACAAGCATGTCAGAAAATGAGAGATTTATAAAATGTTAAACTTGATATTACACAAATTCATAAAATAGCTAACATTCAACAGCAATAAATGATTTATAAAATATAAATACATACCTCACTAAAAGTTGAATGTGTGGTACCAATTCATCACTTGGAAAGCAGTAGCACAAGGAGTTGTATGTGAACCATGCAGCTGAAGAAGTTCAGAATTCATTTATCTGTTTTCCATGGAATGTTGAAGCACGCAAGGGAGAAACACGAACCACACGAAAAAATATAATAACTTTACCAACAGTCATAACACAATTAACACACAAAACAGACATGTGTACTAATTACGAAACGCATATAGCATATGAAATCCATTTATTTTCATGGTGTAGTCAGCACAAATATTCGCCAAGCTTTCGCACTCCACTGGGAGGCTTTTTGAAGGCAATGATAGACGCTATCATTGCCTTGAAAAAGCCTCCCAGTGGAGTGCGAAAGCTTGGCGAATATTTGTGCTGACTACACCATGAAAATAAATGGATTTCATACGCTATATGCGTTTCGTAATTATTCAACTCCGGTGTATTTAAAAAATACAGACATGTGTACAGTTGCAGAGGAGAACGTGACCTAACAGCCATTTTTTTCTAAACACACAGCATGCAGTGAGCTTTTGCATTCCAGGCTACAAGGAGTACTTGGCTTTTCGCCAAAAGAGTGTGCTTGCTCTCCAAGCACGCAAATGATTGTTGCAACAGGGTTTTTTTTTTTTATTTTCATGTTCCAAATTTACAAAAAGTGACCATTTTGGGTCAAAAAGTAACTTTTACGGACCGACATAAAAAAAAAAAAAAAAAGTTGAAAAAGTAACCCGTGCTCAGCCCTAAGATCTCTGTCATTAAGGATGAGGTTGAGAAGATGTGGAGATGGTTCGACTGCAATCTTGTAGCCAAAAGACTTGAAAATAGAGCAAACTTTATGAGTGAAGGACAGGCTAAAGGGCAAAGTGGCAACAAACTGATGAGTGGTGGAAGGTTCAGGCAGTAAACTAGAAATATTCTGTGATTCAAACCTCTTGATTAGTCTATGTACTAAGAGGGGTGGAAAGCTATGCAATTTGCCAATGTTGATGATCTGATATTCTTGTTGAAGAGCACAATGGCTGTTGCAAATAAGGTTGGCACGGTGAATGTATGACTTTAGAGCAGACAATTTGTATTTTTCAAAGGTGCGAGAATGGTAAGGGATGACATTATGGGTGGCAGGTTTCCTGTAAACAGAGAGGCCATGTGAGAAGTCTGGGTTGATGTGGATGTTAACATCCAGAAAACTAATATTGTTTGTGGAATAACTTTTTTTACGGGTCTTTTAGAGGTTATTTTTAATGAAAGTTGGTTGTCAAATTTTCGAACTAAAGCCTAGTTCGTCATCAGGACTATGTCACTGGAGTAGTTGCTGCCACTCAATTGGAAGAGACCATCCGCAATTATCGTTAATTGTGGTACTTCTTCTTCTTGCTATTTCGATCCCTTCTTCTAGTTTTCTCTTTACTAAGTTTGACTGGTGGGCGATTATTTTCACTGAGTCCCAATTTATGGAGTGTCCACTTGCTTGTACATGTCTGTCTAGCCCTGTTTTGTTCCCAATGTTCCTAATAGCTGCTTGGTGTTCTTTCATTCGGACCTTAATACTTCTCCCTGTTTCTCCTATATAGCTGAGTCCGCAGTTACAGTCGATGCAGTAAATTACTCCTTCCTGCAATTGGATGTCCAATTCTTTCTGCTTTAAAGCTGGCAGGAATTTCTTTATTTTGTTATTAAGATCTGGAGCTAGCCTGATATTATATTTTGCTCCGATCCTTTTCAGTTTCTCGAAAAGTCCCTTGTGGTACGTAATTTTGCTGGTGAATTTGAAGTTGGTTTTTCCTGCTTCTTTTTTGGCACTTGTTTAAATATTTTCTCAACATATGGGGAGGGGTAATTGTTTTCTGCCAACATTTCCTTTAATTCTTCTTTGTGAAGATCTTTTGAGAAGCTGAAGAGACCAGGATTTCAATTTTTTCCAAAAATTGTCTCGCTGTATTCGATTTAATATAATCAGGGTGGAATGAGCAGAAGTCTAACATCTTCCCTGTGTTGGTGGGTTTTCTAAAAAGCTGAGTGAATATTTTCCCTTCTCTTGAGGTCAAGGTTAAATCCAGGTAATTGATGCTATGGTCTTTTTCCTGTTCCAGGGTGTACTTCAAGGTATTCTCTAGTAAGTTAAATTCTTCCAGAATCTGAGAGGGTAGAGATTGGTCCACAGTATCTACTATAATTAGGACATCATCCATGTACTATAATTAGGACATCATCCATGTGCTCTCTATGCAAGGTACATGGATGATGTCCTAATTATAGTAGATACTGTGGACCAATCTCTACCCTCTCAGATTCTGGAAGAATTTAACTTACTAGAGAATACCTTGAAGTACACCCTGGAACAGGAAAAAGACCATAGCATCAATTACCTGGATTTAACCTTGACCTCAAGAGAAGGGAAAATATTCACTCAGCTTTTTAGAAAACCCACCAACACAGGGAAGATGTTAGACTTCTGCTCATTCCACCCTGATTATATTAAATCGAATACAGCGAGACAATTTTTGGAAAAATTGAAATCCTGGTCTCTTCAGCTTCTCAAAAGATCTTCACAAAGAAGAATTAAAGGAAATGTTGGCAGAAAACAATTACCCTCCCCATATGTTGAGAAAATATTTAAACAAGTGCCAAAAAAGAAGCAGGAAAAAACCAACTTCAAATTCACCAGCAAAATTACGTACCACAAGGGACTTTTCGAGAAACTGAAAAAGATCGGAGCAAAATATAATATCAGGCTAGCTCCAGATCTTAATAACAAAATAAAGAAATATATGGAATAGTCAAATATATGGAATAGTCAAACTGCATAAAGAACACCAACCAATAAGACCAATAATAGACTCAAAAAACTCTATTCTTTCAAATCTAAACTATTTTTTAAAGTCACACCTTCAGAATCTTTTAAAAGAGCCACCTAACTTGATTAAAAACTCAATGCAGCTAAAAGAAAAACTAGAACTTCTTCCTAAATTAGATTCTCCTATTATGGGTAGTTTAGATATAGTGTCTATGTATACTCACATTAATATAGATCAACTTATAGACTTTATAGCGGAAGACTTGGCAGACCTAATAGTTTTTCACAACAAGGAAAAAAACATATTAATAGGAATTTTTGAAATGCTTACTTTCTCTTTGCAGAACAACTACTTTCAATTTGGGAAAACTTTTTCATTCAAAAATCGGGGCTAGCTATGGGCTCCCCACTCTCCCCACTCTTAGCTAACTATTATGTGGGAAAACTAGAAGAAAAGATACTAGTACAACCCACATACTTCTGCTTATATAGCAGATACATGGATGACATCTTATTTATAATAGATAGCTCAGAAATTGTTCCAGAAAGAATTCTAGACTCATTCAATGAATTAGATGATTCCCTTAAGTTCACTATTGAACTTCAAAAAGAAAGAAGAATAAACTTCTTAGATATTACTATCTATTATGAAGATGAAAAATTCCTCACTAGTTGGTATAAAAAACCAATGAATACTAAAAGACTACTGGATTTCAATTCGTATCATCCAGTTTCTATTAAGAAAAATGTAGCAAGTCAGTTTTTAGAAAAAATTAATAAAATAGTTTCTACTGCAGATAAAAAAAAAGCCCATAAAGAAGAGCTTAAAGTCATACTTGCAGAAAATAACTATCCTAAAGAAGAAATTGAAAAGCTTCTGAATTTTAATGGTACGAAGAACCCACAAAAGCAAGAAGTAAAATTCACTAGAAAAAATTTCTTATCACAAAGGTTTATTTGAGGCTTTAAAGAGAATTAGTAAAAAATACAATATTAGGCTAGCTCCAAGTTTAGAGAACAAAGTTAAAAATTTTTTCCCTAAAATAGTTCAAAGAGAAGAAGATATTTTAAAAATGCAAGGAGTAGTTTATGAAGTAAATTGTAGTTGTGGACTATCTTACATAGGTGAAACAGGTCGCAGACTAGAAACTCGTATAGCTGAGCATAAAGCAGCTATAAAAAATTGCTCCAACAAGACTGGATTAGATAGGCATGTTAGAGAAACTGGGCACAGCATGGATTGGAATTCCCTTAAAGTAATCAGTTTCCAAAGCAATTTCCAAAAAGAAAACTGAAAGAAGGAATAGAGATTGAGCAAAATCAAAATTCCATCATCAATGACTGCAAAGGATTTTCCCTGCCTAACATCTGGCAGGATTTGTTGAAAAATAACCTAAACCGTCAAGGTTAACCGTAACCGTCAAGGTAAACCGTAACCATGATAGTGACAAGCAAAAAGTGACAACAATAAGAGAGCCTGAAGAAGGAGAAGAGTTTTCTCCGAAAATTTGCTATAAATGAAAAAATTTCCTAGTAAATTCCCATAAGTTGCTTTAGATTATTAATTCAATTAAACTAGGAAGCCATTTCTCAATATGAGCTTTATTCAAAGAATTAGAACAGAGTATGGGTCAGATACTTGGCAAACAATAAAGAAAGTTCAACATGCTACATTGAAGATGGAAAGATCCATAGCTCAAATCAAGTTCCTGAAAAATTGCAAGGTAAATAACTTTATTCCAAATTCATTTAGACTTAGAAAACCATTTAAAGATTTACTTTCAGCCAACTTCCTAAGAAAAATAGAGCAAAAAATGTTAAAAAGAAGTATTGAAGCAAAATATAAAAATGTTGCTTATTATAAAAAAGTAAAAGTAGAAAATGAAAAGAAAATTTCTGGAATCTTAAGGGATACAGTAAAAGCAGAATTGGATGACTGGCTAAAAATTGGAGTAAGAAACAAAAATAAGAAATTTGTTAAAAAGCTGAACCTTAAAGAAGAAAAATTTTTGAAGAAAAACTATTCAAGTAAAAACAAAAAAACTGCAGTTCTTAGTCATGTGAAGGACAACACTGCTACTGGAGTTAGCCAAGAATTATTACAAGTGATAAATAAAGGAAGTAATTTCAATCTATCCAAAGAAAAAATAAATCCAGAAAAATTGGTAATTGAATTGGAAAGCATCTGCAGCACTTTAGAAAAAGAGGACCAAATTAAAGCAGACCTCCTCAGAAAAGATTACTACAATAGCCTTACAAAATTCCAGAAGCAAGTAAGGAAACCTCAAAAAAATTTTGATAATAGTCAATTAAAAGCTCTTAAAGATTTCAGAAAAAATGAAAGTATAGTTGCTGTGAAAACAGACAAAAGTAAGTTGATTACTATTATGGATAAGAAAGATTATCTAGAAAAGATGGAAGAAGAACTAAAAAAAACCTATGTATGAAGAAGTAAAAGAAAACCCACTACCAGATTTGATTAAAAAGTCTCTAAGCTTATTTCACTTCAAAAAAAGAAAAACCAGCTTCCAGAAAACTATAAACAATTCTCAAAATTACAGTTCAGATTACCTCAAATATATGGAATAGTCAAACTGCATAAAGAACACCAACCAATTAGACCAATAATAGACTCAAAAAACTCTATTCTTTCAAATCTAAACTATTTTTTAAAGTCACACCTTCAGAATCTTTTAAAAGAGCCACCTAACTTGATTAAAAACTCAATGCAGCTAAAAGAAAAACTAGAACTTCTTCCTAAATTAGATTCTCCTATTATGGGTAGTTTAGATATAGTGTCTATGTATACTCACATTAATATAGATCAACTTATAGACTTTATAGCGGAAGACTTGGCTGACCTAATAGTTTTTCACAACAAGGAAAAAAAAAACATATTAGTAGGAATTTTTGAAATGCTTACTTTCTCTTTGCAGAACAACTACTTTCAATTTGGGAAAACTTTTTTCATTCAAAAATCGGGGCTAGCTATGGGCTCCCCACTCTCCCCACTCTTAGCTAACTATTATGTGGGAAAACTAGAAGAAAAGATACTAGTACAACCCACATACTTCTGCTTATATAGCAGATACATGGATGACATCTTATTTATAATAGATAGCTCAGAAATTGTTCCAGAAAGAATTCTAGACTCATTCAATGAATTAGATGATTCCCTTAAGTTCACTATTGAACTTCAAAAAGAAAGAAGAATAAACTTCTTAGATATTACTATCTATTATGAAGATGAAAAATTCCTCACTAGTTGGTATAAAAAACCAATGAATACTAAAAGACTACTGGATTTCAATTCGTATCATCCAGTTTCTATTAAGAAAAATGTAGCAAGTCAGTTTTTAGAAAAAAATTAATAAAATAGTTTCTACTGCAGATAAAAAAGAAGCCCATAAAGAAGAGCTTAAAGTCATACTTGCAGAAAATAACTATCCTAAAGAAGAAATTGAAAAGCTTCTGAATTTTAATGGTACGAAGAACCCACAAAAGCAAGAAGTAAAATTCACTAGAAAAATTTCTTATCACAAAGGTTTATTTGAGGCTTTAAAGAGAATTAGTAAAAAATACAATATTAGGCTAGCTCCAAGTTCAGAGAACAAAGTTAAAAATTTTTTCCCTAAAATAGTTCAAAGAGAAGAAGATATTTTAAAAATGCAAGGAGTAGTTTATGAAGTAAATTGTAGTTGTGGACTATCTTACATAGGTGAAACAGGTCGCAGACTAGAAACTCGTATAGCTGAGCATAAAGCAGCTATAAAAAATTGCTCCAACAAGACTGGATTAGATAGGCATGTTAGAGAAACTGGGCACAGCATGGATTGGAATTCCCTTAAAGTAATCAGTTTCCAAAGCAATTTCCAAAAAGAAAACTGAAAGAAGGAATAGAGATTGAGCAAAATCAAAATTCCATCATCAATGACTGCAAAGGATTTTCCCTGCCTAACATCTGGCAGGATTTGTTGAAAAATAACCTAAACCGTCAAGGTTAACCGTAACCGTCAAGGTAAACCGTAACCATGATAGTGACAAGCAAAAAGTGACAACAATAAGAGAGCCTGAAGAAGGAGAAGAGTTTTCTCCGAAAATTTGCTATAAATGAAAAAATTTCCTAGTAAATTCCCATAAGTTGCTTTAGATTATTAAAATAAAGAAATTCCTGCCAGCTTTAAAGCAGAAAGAATTGGACATCCAATTGCAGGAAGGAGTAATTTACTGCATCGACTGTAACTGCGGACTCAGCTATATAGGAGAAACAGGGAGAAGTATTAAGGTCCGAATGAAAGAACACCAAGCAGCTATTAGGAACATTGGGAACAAAACAGGGCTAGACAGACATGTACAAGCAAGTGGACACTCCATAAATTGGGACTCAGTGAAAATAATCGCCCACCAGTCAAACTTAGTAAAGAGAAAACTAGAAGAAGGGATCGAAATAGCAAGAAGAAGAAGTACCACAATTAACGATAATTGCGGATGGTCTCTTCCAATTGAGTGGCAGCAACTACTCCAGTGACATAGTCCTGATGACGAACTAGGCTTTAGTTCGAAAATTTGACAACCAACTTTCATTAAAAATAACCTCTAAAAGACCCGTAAAAAAGTTATTCCACAATCACTATGAATAGAGGTGCCATAAATGCATTTACAACTAATATTGTTGTCGATCTGTTCTTGAGAAGAAAATTTTATACGTAGGGATTTTGAAGTTATGGAGAACATGAGTTCAAACAGAGAGTGTTTCTGGAGTGGCCAAATAATGAAGATGTCGTCTACATACCTTAACCAAATGGTGGGTTTTAACGTCCCGCTTATAATTTTAAGCGTAACTTACGCGTGTGATGACGATTTCAAGAATTATTTTATTGGTCGAAATATTTAGAACTACCAATGACTCCTACTTTCTGTAGTCACTGCACAAACCTTACAGAGCTTCCCCTCACACTCGATCCAGTTGGGCCGTGCTAAAGGTAATATGAACTGTTTTCATACAATAATGAATATATTAAAAAAAAAAAGATTTTAACATACAGGTTTTTAATGATACTACAAACATGCTTTTTCACATGAGAATAATAATGAAAAATTACCAGTTTCTTCATATTTTTAGTGCACTTAGCACAATACCACACTCGGCGAGGGTCATTTACATCGTGATCCGTAGCAGGTGGCCTATGACATTCCTAGTGAAATTATCAAACACATTAATGCCAAACAACTTAATACAACAAACATTCAAGTTTGATCTCAAAATGTCATTTTGGCACAAAAACGAACTATATGTGCACAGTAAGTTCATGAAATTATATTACACCTGTTACCTTCTTACTTCATTACACTTCATGCTCCTTCAGTTCTGTCTTGTTCATATCAGCACTAACATCTCTCATCATATTCTGCCTCTCCACTTGTTACTGGATTTTCATGTTAAAAGCTTGTGACACTTACCACTTCTTAAGCGGAAAAACTTGAAACATTGTTACTTTTTAAGTGGGAAAAATTAACATTAGCACTATAGGAAAAAAATCAGGACTCTAAAAATAAAACTTCTTAAACGAGAAAACTTCTTAAGTGGGATCCACTGTATTTCCATAATAATAACAATACATAAAAAAAAATCAGATGCTTATAAAAAATACCATTATACCACTATTTACAGTTATTCAACATTGTTTATGTAACACAGCACGCACACACACACACACACACACACACACACACCAGTGTACCCCTCAAACGTGAAATGAGTGATGTCAAGAAACAAGACGGGTGAACAATATCTGCCACTTCTTCAGCCATATTGAAGTAACAGACTTTACTTTCTTCAAAAAACCAGAATCAAATTGTTTCTGATAACAAAAAAAACCCCATGCTGTTGACACTTTACAAACAATAATTTTCTAAAGTAGAATCCGATAGAGAAGACCTAAACTAGGTCTTTACTTCATGAACACTGCTGAGGAGAAATCCTTTCGCACTTAGCATTGCTGTGGTATGTTGTTAGCATTGAAAGCAAGCACAACATGAGCCAGCTTATCAATCTTTAATATTTCACTTGCACTAAGCAGTTTTCCAGGGATGCCGCTAGACCATTTCAGGAAGCTGAAGCGACATCAATTATATCTGAAAATCCAATTTTAGAATAATCTCAAAATAAGTTTTTTGTTTAAATTTAAAAGAATTAATTTCTAAACTTTTTGTACGTTCAGTTTATTATTATTCATTTTAAATCAATGACCAGTCATCAAAAAATAAATAAAGAAAGAAGAGAAAAAGTTAATGACAAATTTACATTTGACCAATATATACTACCGAAGGATGCCTAAGGAGCTGCTTTTTGCTTAAGGACACACACACCCTGATGATTGTCAGGTGAGTAATGTGGTTTGATTTTTTTTTTTTTTTCTAACTTTTCAGCCATAGGTTCTTTTCAAGAATTGGCAACAGTGTGCACCAGCTGGACATGAACATCAGTTGGACATAAGATCTTGATTTCTGGTTTTGTATGCTGAATTTGGTGTTACATGGTTAGTTATCTTGCCTTGCAGTGGTGGGTCTTTCTCTTTGTTATTCTTCATTGCCCTTAATTTAGTATGATATGTCTTTAAAGCCTGGCACCCCATGACATCACCAGCCCAACAACCAGACCAGTCACCACCTAACCAGCAGGCAGGGAACAAATAGGATCCACTATTCACTGTTCCTTGTTTAAATTGAGGGGCTGTAAAACTAAAAGTTTGGATTCCATACTGTTTGCATTTGGAAACAAATAAGTCATCCTAAACAGAAGAAAGGTCAGCCCACTGAAGCAAAGCTGGGGGCCACCTCCAGATTCTCAAAAACTCACTGATGATTGGGGGGGGGGGAATTAACATTTAAATAATAATAATGCTGTATTACTATGTCCTCAACTGTGGACGTGAACCACTGTGTTGGCAATTCGCCACAATGGAATATTTATTGTTCTTAATCATTTCCGAAAATTGCATGGATTAAAACGTATAGGGATTAAACAACTATGAGGTCGGATTTCCTATCCCTTATAAGAATTCTGTGCTCAAAGTTACACACATACTACGCATTATGTTTCACCTTAATCATTGTGGGGATTCAGCCTAAATTTAGGTGCCGCAAGAGTTAAGTTAAAGTCAAGCAGGACAGCATGCCAATAGAAGATACACACTCATACATATTATGCACAAAATAAAATGACAACTGCAGACATATAATTTACAACAAAGGGTAAAGTTAAAATAGGATTTTTATTCTAAGTAAATGCTGCTTAAAACTAGTACATTTTGGTGGAAGTGAGAGAAATTACTTAAGTAATAACTCTTAAGAAATGTACTTTCACATTTCTTAAGAGTTATTACTTTAAAATTCCTATTAGCCTGACTTCCAACAAACATTCAGTTAAATTCTTATCATGGTGCACAAATTGAAAAATTTCCCATTTAAGATGGGATGGGATATGCTACCTCACATAGAACATGCAGTAATAGGGAAGTCTTATAAAAATATCTCATCTGACAACAATGTCCATCCCGGATGCTGCCTCATTTTTACTTCAATTCCTCAGAATTGCTCTCTCTCTCTCTCGAAAAACTTAATTTCCCTAGCTAAAGCTCAATAAAACTCCTCAACCGTCTTGCTTCTCAGGACTACCAAATTTCTCAAACAAGAACTTCTAGCTTCATAGCTTCAACCCCGGATCGGAGTTGGAAACCTTTTTTTTTTTTTTAATTTATTTATTTAGAAAAAAAAACTGTTATATTTTCTTAGCTCATCAGCTGCGCTTCTACAAAGGGGAGAGGTTACATTAAATTCAAGGGTGTTTCCAATAGCTCTGGTTGGATGTTACCATGTTTCCCAGGCCCATGATTTGATGGTAAAATTTCAATGGCATTCCAAAAGGGGTACAAAGGGGTTTGTTGATAACTTACAACCTAGTTGTCGTTACTTGTAACTTTCCTTGTTGTGGAATTTTAAAAGGGCCTGTCACCTGAACAGCGGAAAGAGACCTACCCACTCATTTGTTTGTAGCTGTTGTTTTCATTCTAGACCACCTGAATCTCAGCAATCTTACGGTCCATGAACTTTTTTATCAGGTCATTTAGAAAATAATTGCCGATTTCTGAGGTGCCACATTCAACTCACCCACAATGCCTGTAGACCAACCAGCTCCCAGCGCCATTTGTACAAGTTGAGGAGTGACTCACGACGCCACATACATGTCATAATCAGTTGAGCTAAAGTCGCCGCTACTTATCTGAGAGTGGTCTGTACCACATGTTAGGAAGGTGTAAGTTGTGGGTGATTCTGCTTCAGGAGTTCAAATTGGGGAGTAATGCAGCACAAACCTACTATAATGTGGTTGAGGCATGAGGTGAGGAGGCAACATCTGAACATACTGTTCGTTAGTGGTTTGAAAAGTTTCACTCCAGTGACACGAGCCTACAAGATGAGGAGGGCCGAGGACGACATTCAGTCATTGATAACGACACTCTGAAGGCAAATCCTCACATCACAGTCAGATAACTTGCCAAACAGTACGTGTCAGTCTCAACCATTTCCGAACATCTCCAAAATATTGGTAAGGTCAAGAAGCTTGATACATAGGTCCCTCACGAACTGACGAAGCATCAGAAACAACAACAGTTTGAGATGTGCAATAATCTTCTGCTTTGCAAGGAAAAGGAGCCCCTACTGGATTGCATTGTAACCTGTGATGAAAAGTGGGTACTATACAACTGTAAGGGATTTGGACAATGGTGAACCATCAAAACAACATCCTAAACCAAAGCTGATGCCAAAGAAGTTTTTGTTGACAGTGTGATGGACTGTTCATGGTGTCATACACTACAGGTTCTTGCACACTGGTGAAAGCATTACCTCAGTCACATACTGTGAAGAAATCGACCGAATGCTTCACAAATTGTGTTCCAAACAGCGATCTTTGGTGAACAGGAAGGGTCCTAACCTCCTCTATGATAACGAGAGAGCACATGTCACAAATGACAAAATAGAAACTATATGAACTGAGGTACGAAACCCATTCACATCCAGCCTACTCATCTTACTTGGCATCTACCAATTTCCACCTGTTTATGAATTTTTGCAATTACCTCAAGGACAGGACCTTTAGAAATCGAGGAGGCCGAAATTGCATTTCGGGACTTTCTTGGATCCAGGGAGCCAGATTTCTTCTGGACTGGCATTGAAACACTTGTCACTCACTAGCAGAGGTGTGTAGCTGCTAAAGGCGCCCGAATAAAGCAAGGTTGTGTTATGAGGTATGTCTCTTTCATTTTTACTCACCAAATTGGCCATTGCTTTATTTTCCAAACAACCTGGTAAATAGCAAACATGCATGTTTTGAGCATTCTGTTTGAAAATTGCAGGGGTGCAGAATATGTCCGAAGGCGCGAACAAGGTTCGGGGAAATTAAGGCAGCTCTGGGGAAATTTTTGCCCGGGGGTAAAATTACAGAATTGCCAAGTGCTCCAGCCACCCTGGAAGTTTAGTGAAAACTCCAAAAAATTGACCAATCTTGGTGAAAATATGATAAAATTTTTGTTTACTGCATTTTATTTCATAATTGTTGCGTATTAAAAAATTCAAGGGTTGGCACAATTATTTTTCTCCGAAACCTAAATTCTGGGGGGTTGCGCTTTTACATACTGGCATTTTTCCTGGTGTTTTTGTTTGAGTTGCGTCACTCGGCCGGCTTGCAGCTGTTGGAAGCACGTTGCAATGTCCATCGTAGATGAATGACCTCAAGATAAGTATTGAAGTGAGGGATCCCCGCCCAGTGCAGGCAGCATGATGTCTTTACATACTGGGAAACAAATTGCGGATTATCTTTTTCCCGAATTTTCAGGTAAATGTACAGAACTGTTTACAGATGCTATCATTTATTAAAACAAAGTGGCCCTGAAAATTTCACCTTGGTAACTTAAAAACTTTTTGAGTTAGAAATGCATTTTTTTATTAATACCTCTTTCTCTAAGTGTCCAAATTTTGTGTGTGTGTGTGTAATTTAAAAAGTTTTCTCCAGATTTAGGCGAAATTTTCAGGGTAACTTTGTTTGACCAAGTTAAGGCATCTATAAAAAAATCAGCTTTTTTAAATGAAAATTCGAAAAATTTATTTTTCACATTTTCATCCTCAGTGCAAAGACGCAAAACAACAGCAGGTGGCAAATGGGGCTCAGGGTAAAAGGGGAGGGAAATGAATGTCACAAGCCCGTAGTTCTCAGCCATCTGCACTTTCCCGTGAAGTTGATCTTTCTTTCTCTGAACGTCTTAATAATAAAAAAAGAAAAGTGCGTAATTTAAAAAGTTTCCATTGGAATCAACCGAAATTTGCAGGGTAATCTTGTAAGACCAAGTTATGGCATCTGTCAAAAATTCAGCTCTATTAAATGAAAATTCGGATCTTTTTTTTTTTTTTGCATTTTTATCCTTAGTTAGGGATGGAGGACTAAATCAGCAGGTTGCCAACGGGATTGTGAATGAAAGGGAAGACGACAGAGACCCAAATAATAGATTACGTGAGTCTCGCCCACGCAATGACCCCCCCCCCCGTCTCGGATGCGACTGACAAATGGTGCACGCCTGTTGGTCTTTTTTTACGCTGCTTTTCTCTTTCATGAGAATAAAAAGTTGATGTTATCCGTTTGTGTCGGTTCGTTTTTTCATTTTCATGTTTTGGTTGCTCTTTTTTTCCCTTAAAAATGTATTATTAATTGTGTGCTCAAAAATACCAGGATGATATGTAATTATGTCAACCTTTAAAAGTTAACAAGAAGTGAACTGTGCATATTGTGATTGGCATGGCAGGCGTGATAAACTCATAAGTCATGTTTCGAATAAACATCCGTATGATAAACCTAGAACCAGGGATCAGTATAGTATTTCCGGATTTTTTAAACCTAAAACTCGTGATCTTGAAGTTAATACCATTGAAAATGTTTTACCTTGCAGTAGTATTTGGGAACCTTCAAACAAAAAAAGAAAACTTGATGAAATCCAACTTGATGAACCGCTTAGTCCAGAATTTCAGTCAGTGGACAATGTTGGTGTTGACGCCAAAAAGTGTACTGATATCAATGAACAGTTATCAACTATATCTCAAGTGTTATCTGGTCTTTTCCATAAAGTTGATAAGTTATTGAAACCGAATCAATTTGTAACCAAGTCCAAGGTTCTTCCTTTTAATATAGAGCACATGTTAACTGTACCAAGAGTACCAGGCCCATCCAGTCCCAGCAATTTAGCACAGGAAGAAGAAGAATTTAAAGTAAAAATTAAGTTAATTAGAATCAGCAAATCGGTTCCAGAAATTTGTCAACTGATGTCATGTTTAGAAGGAGGAATAAACAGTGCAATGCTCTCCATGTGTAGAAAACTATAAAAACATTCTTAAGGAGGTAGCCGTTCTTAAAACCAGCACTTTTTGGTATTTTTTCTCTTCCAAGTGAACACCAGTTAGTGCAACCAACTCGAAGTATTGAATTTCGAAATTTTAAAACCCACGTCATTGACCATTTACAATCAAATGCACATAAATGGCGTATACAGTTTTCTGAAGCCATGGAAAAGGAAGATATCTTGGTAAAGAAAGAACATGCCAAGGTGTAACTGCGGGTTGCCAGAGCTCCTTACAGTACAGTTAAAGAAGGTAAGAGCGGCAAGTTTTTTTTAATGATTATTAAGTTTAAACATTTTAAATGATGCCGATGAACTTAATCACTCAAGAGAATTTTACACAGAATTTATAAAAAACATATTTTTTATAAATTCCAAAATATGCAATTTTTGTATGTACAAAAAATCCAGTGACAAACCATCTACCTGTGTCAATCACGGCTGACAAAATCACAAAATTGCATTGGACATACCAAATAACTTGTCTGATTACACTTGTAGATGAGGTTCAGACATGTATTGTGATTGACATTTCACCATGTGGTACCTCACACACTGGTGATGTTCTTGTTCAACAACTGCAATGTGCCCTTGAAAATTTTAAAATTAAGTTAAAGAAACAGCTAAACAGAATGGCTTTCGATGGCCAATAGTTTGATCTTGGTGTGGATAAAAAATTGGCAAGTCTTTGTTAAAACGTCAATCATGACTTCTTACTTCCTATGTGGGACTTAGCTCATAGGTTAGAGTGTGTTTTAAATTATGTTTGTAAAGTTCAGTCATTATCATGGATTAACAATCAAGCTCAAATTGTAGGCAATCTAATGAAAAATTACAACTGGGGCATTTGCTATGAAGAATTCATTGCATTCGCAGATGAAATGCAAGTGGGTGTTTTGAATCCGAAATCATTCCAACAAACCCGTTTTGTTCACAGTGAACTAAAAGTATACAAAACATTCCAAATAGATTTTAAGTTGTTTTTTATTGACCTATAAAAGAAGTGCACTGAATGCATTCGACAAGGCAACAATACTGATGCTACACAGTACTCATTGGAACTCAAAAAATTTTCCAAACCTTGTTTTATATATCAACTCCTTACGATGATTGACATATTAGAGTTGATCACAAAATTCAGCTGTACCTCTCAGAATGTTAAAGCTTGTATTTGGACAATCTTTGATTATTATGCTTCAGTGAAAAGCACACTTAATAACATTAATAACATGATAATTGAAATGAAAAGTGGAAAATTAACTGAAGAAAACTTTCCATCAGTTTTTAAGGAAATGGAGTCTTTAAGAAATTATGTTTACCAAGACTGTCTATTGGTTGATGAAAACTACCAAAGATGAAGCCGTTCCCAGACGCAGCAGCAGGCTGAGGATGAAGAAACAATTGGTGAAGATTTCAGAAGTTCAAGAAAAAAATTAGAAAATCTTCGTGTAACATTACTGGAAAAACTTGCACTTAGAATTTCTGAACCTCCAATTATAGAAAATATGCGGCAGTGTTTCAGTAGCAGACACATAGCGAACCCTCTAGATACAACATATGAGCATACAATTAAGAAATCTTTAGAAACACTTACAACATGGGTAAAAAAAACGAGGGTGCAAGTTGGATAGTAAAGTTTTATTTTCCCAGTTGAAAATTATGAAAAACAACCTTTTAAAAACAGCTTTTTTTTTTAAAAAGTACTTGATTCTTCTGAAGAAAATCGAAAACCAAACTTTATCATCCAGGATAACACAGTAATAACAGAAACATTTACTAACCCTGAAGTGTATGCCCACATCCCAGAAATAATTTACGAACTTGAAAACTCTTTAAAAATCTTTAGTGAAGCTGTTTGTGAATCAGTTGGATCTGTAATTGGCAACCTACCTACACAATTTAAACATTCATTTCAACACCCTTTTTAATGAAATCTTCATTTCTTGGAATGGACCTCCTGTTCATAAGGCTTCACAACTTTTACAAGAATCCTTGGACAGGCATTTCCATGGTGGAAGATACCATTTCACACGGTTTTCTTCAGCATCTCAAGGTGTATAAGACATCAAAGATGATTGACAACCTTTACAAAGAGATGGGAAGGCTGCCATTTCTTGGTGACAACTGATTTCACCCATCAATGGAAGATTGTTTTTTATTTAATTATTGGAATAAACATTAGTTGTTTTATTTATTTTTTTTATTTTTAAGTAATAGGCTTTAAGGATAATTCTCAATCATCGACATATACTCTAATAATTGCTTAAACTTGTATGAAAATCCGCTACAGTTTTGGGGGAAATTTCGGACAAAAAAAATTGTGTTCTGGGGAAATATTGGGCCCTGAACATTTTCTGCACTCCTGGAAAATTGTACTCTAAAATAAAAGAAATAAACAAACATTGAGTATCAATTATGCTATCCTGTTACTTTCTGTCCTCTTGCCACAGTAGATGTCCAGTTCTCATTCATTTCTTTGCTTTTCATGCTATCCCTGTGCTTTTCTGTTTGAATATGTTTAATAACATCTTATTTCCCAACATGGGAGACTGAAAACTTACATCAGCACAAACAGCAAAATGCAGTGTTCACCTATTTTGGAAGAACAGATAAATGGAAACTCATCCATGCAGAATTTCTCTAAAATAAAAGAAATAAACAAACATTGGGTATTAATGATGCTATCCTGTTCCTTTCTGTCCCCTTGCCACAGTAGATGTCCAGTTCTCATTAGCTTCTTTGCTTGTCATGCTATCCTTGTGCTTTTATGTTTGAATATGTTTAATAGCATCTTCTTTCGCAACATGAGAGACTGAAAACTTACATCAGCACAAACAGCAAAATGCAGTGTTCACCTCTTCTGAAAGAACAGATAAATGGAAACTCATCCATGCAGAATTTCTTGAAAACAGTAATATATTTCACTATTGTGTTATCAATATACAAGGCATGTAAACCACTGGGATAAAAGCCACTGTTACAAATAAGACATCACTCCAAAATTTACAACCATCATACTCTCTTGCTTTAAGTATGCAACAAAAGAAAAAAAAAATGCAAGTTTAAAGCAAGGAAAACCAGCATTGAAGACAAACCACGCAGTGGGAGACCATCATCTGCGACCACTGCTCGAATCATCAGCAAGTAGATGAACTGATTCGTGTGGAGAGACGAGTCACAATCCGTGAGCTTGTTGCACAACTGGACTGTGGTCACAATGCCACAGAAGATGGTGGAAGACTTGGGGTATCGGAAAGTGTGTGCAAAGTGGGTACCTCTGCAGTTGACACCCGATTTGAAGGAGAGAAGGGTGGAAGTCTGCTCTGATCTGCTGGAAGCCTTTGAAGCCAATGAAGACACGTTTTTTTATCTGATCTGGTGACGGGATGAAACGTGGGCATATCTTTATGATCCGGAAATGGATAATCAATCCACGGAAAGGCGTCGCACCTCTTCACCAAGGCCTAAGAAGTTCAAGAGCCAGTGATCATCATAGAAAGTCATGGTGACTGTTTTTTTGGGATGACAGGAGTGTCATTCTCCTTGATTTTCTGGAACATGGTCACACCGTGACCAGCGAGCAGTACATTGAGACACTCAAGAAGCTTAGAGAAGCCATAAGGAGGAAGAGACCGAACAAGAATCTGAAAATGATCCACATTCGCAGAGAAAATGCGAGACCACACACATATTTGGCAACAAATCAGGTGATGAGCAAATTAGGCTGGTCGGTGGTCCCCCATCCAGCCCAGATCTGGCACCCACAGACTTCCACCTGTTCGGTCCAGTGAAGGACAGTCTCTGGGGACAGCTTGATGACACAGACAAGGTGAAAGTGTCAGTGAAGAAGTGGGTACAACAGTCCACACCTGAATTTTTCAAAGAGAATTCAAGAGTTGGGTTCAACGAAGGTGCAAATGCATCGTTTGTGATGGTGACTATGCTGAGTAGTAGCTTTGCATAGAGAAAGAGTTACTCTACCAACATGTGCAATTTGAACAACCTCTGTCAGTTAATAAAAAGTGATGCCCACTTTTGCATTAGTTTTGGGATAACCCTCGTAGCTGCAGAGAATTGGTAACCCCGGCAGGACAGACAAAGTGATACCATAAGCACAATCTTTTTTTTACAAAAAACATGCTATTAACGCAGCTTCAGTACTGCTAACAGACAAGTAAACCGACAGCCCCCCCCCCCCCTGCATTTTGCAGTGGGCAGGAAGGGAAAGTTGTCAGACACAAGTTACTTCAGTAGAAAAATCCTCAACTGCAAAACATCCACATATCAGAACTGAGCAGGAATGGGCAAAATTCCAGGACATGTAACAGAATTTTAGGACATTTTCAAGACAACAGAGAATTTCAGGATGCATATGAACCATGTACACAGTAAGCCTTTATTGGAAGGAAGTAATGGTAAATGTTTTGAAGTTAATGTTGAAGTGAGACAGGGGTGTGGACTCTATTTTTTTTTTTTTTTTTTTTTTGATTGGAGGTTTAACGACCACCGTGAGCAACTCAATGGGCTATAGGCAGTCGCCCATCCCTAATTTAGGGTCACTGGTTCCAGGGAAGGGAGAGAGCCAGTGCCGTAAGACAAACACAACATCCATGCCTCACCGGGATTCGAACCCGGACCCCTTTCGGACGAATGAGCAGAGGCAGGCCAACGCCTTAGACCACCGCGCCACCGGGGCGGCGTGGACTCTCTGATATGGATAAACTGCTTCAAGTTAGTGACTTGCTTCAGGTGTTGTAGTTAACAGACATGAGACTGGCCGAGGGAAAAAAAGGCTGAAATTTTTAGAGATGTGTGCGGGGCAGAGGCAGGTGAGTGCGTGTGTGTGTGTGGGGGGGGGGATTATCATGCATAGTCAAGTCAAGGTCAGCCAGGTGAACGTATGTGTTGCGGAAATGCTCTCAGAAAAATATAGGAATTTACTAATTATACACAAATATTGAAAACTAGGTTGCTGGCATAAGATATAAGATTCAGTTTGGATAGCAGTGTTAACAACTGTGTTGTTATATTCAGTGAGAGTTCATTTTCTTCGAGAGCAACACAGCTCTGACTCAGATTGGTCCTGGCGAAGATGATTTCAGTGCTTCTTGTGTGGTGTGGATTTATGCCCGTCTACTTGTGGCTGCTACATTGGTAATGTCGGATACGTTGGATTACCAAACTCAGCTTACCTCTACTTAGTGTAAGTACTACATAATTGTTACTTACTGTCAAGTGCACAGTTCATCTCATTCACATTGTACGTGGGCCAGAAATTTATCACTCTGGGAGCGATATTATGATTGCCTCTTTCCTCTCGTTCCCCTATGCTGGTTTTGTACCAATGACTTGAATATTCTCATGCTTCAAGACAGCACAGGTATTTGGGGCAATAGTGTGGAGATTAAACAGAGATTTATCAGTTTGGAAATATCATATAATTATTTTTTATTTTATTTGAATGACTTGTGCTGCCATCTGTTGTTTACTTGTGAGTTCAATTTCTTCTGTGACTGATTTTCATAAGTTTTTGGTATTTTGTTTTGCAATTGAAAATATTATCATAATTACTAATGTCCAGACAGGCCAGGAATATGGCTAATATTGGTAAACCCATGTCTATTGCACTAAAACTTCCTGAAACCTCAGAACAGGACATGGATTTTATTAAAAGAGCACTGGCTGATATCAAGTTACAACTTATCTCAATTCCTGAGATCAAATTGGAATTACTGGAAATTAAACAATCTATGGAATTTATTTGTGCCAAATATGATGACATCTTGAAGAAATTTAACGATTTGGAACAAGCTGATACTAACCTTAAGAAGCAGCTCTCTCATTTGAAGAATTTGGATAATATTAGGGTACAGCAGATTTTTTTACTAAAAAATGAAATTAATGACTTAAATCAGTATCAACGTAACAAAAATATTGAACTCCAGGGTATTGTTTTGGGGGGACTGAGGAGTGAGGCAGAGCTCAGACACAAAGTTGCCCAAATTGCTGATAAACTATAAATTTATGACTTTCAACCAGATATGATTGGCATAGTTCATTCTTTGCCAACAGCCAGACCTACAACTAATAATTCAACATTAATTGTACAATTTAGGTCCAGAACTTTTAGAAATCAAAGGTTGAAAAAAAAAAAAAAAAAAAAAAAGAATATGTTTAATGAACTCTGATCTTGATCCCTCTCTTCCGGTTTCTAGAATTTATATCAATGAACATTTAACCCCACCCAATAGATATTTATACTGGCAGATGAGAAAACTCTTAAAGAAGGGGTTGTTAAAGTATGCTTGGGTTGCAAACGGCAGCTCATACATTAAAAAAGGAAGAGGATGGACAAAAAAGGAAAATTTCCTCAATGGAAAACCCAAAGGACTTTGATCTTGAAGTTTAAAAATTTCTGTTTATTTTCTATGTCTAGCATATTTAATTCATAACACACAATTATTATACTATACAATGTTTCAACCAATTACTAACAACTCACCCAACTGATGGCTTTAAAATAACATATTAATGCAAGATCCTTCATTCACAAAGTACCTTTACTAGAATCATTTCTCCAGTTATTGCAAACTGAAATTGATATAATTTGCATTACTGAAATGTGGTTTCCTACAGATCACTTTTCACTGCAAATTGATGGCTATCAAATCTATCATTTCAATAGAACTAATTTAAAAGGAGGTGGTGCAGCGATTTATGTGCATAACAAATTTAAATTCTTCTCCACAATACCAAATTTCTCAATTTCCAACCAAATTGCAGAAATCTTAACTATCCAAAACCAACATTATATTGTATGCTATCGACCTCCTCCTACGAATTACAATGATTTTTTTGTTTTACTTACTGAGTTACTTAACTTTTGTAATATCATTAAAAAAAATAACCATTCCTTCTGGGTGACCTGAATATTGATTTACTGCAGGACTCCTACTCCTCGGTTCAATTAGCTCAGACTTTAATGGCTTCTGGATTTGTAAACACCATCTCTTGCCCAACCAGAATTACTAACAACTCATGTACCTTACTTGATCTTTCAATAACAAAAAATATTAGTTGAATCAGTAATCTCAGGGGTACTAGAATTTGACTTCAGTGATCACTTACCTATTTCATCACTTTATCCTCTAACACAACAAATTGGTGACTTGGTAAATCCTTACTGCTTTCGGCGTTTCAATACTAAAAACATTGACAATTTTAGAATTAACCTTGGAAAAATTAACTGGGTCGATGTCCTTTCTGATAAGTCAGCTAATAAAAATTACGAATTCTCTCTTTAATTAAAAAACTGTATGATCAATGTTTCCCTAAAAATTATATAACACATCGGACAAAAAAAAAAAACTCGAGAACCTTGGATTACAAATAACTATATTAAATCGAATTAATAAAAAATAAACTATATTCAAAATTTATAAAAAGTAAGATGCAACAAGATTTTAAGGATTTCAAACAATACCGAAATAAACTTAACTCTGATATTAGAGCTATCAAACGTAACTATTATATGCGTATATATTCTCAAAATTCACCTAAAATTACATGAAAACATTTCAATCTAATGCTAGGCAAACAGAGGGGTGCAATGCTTCCTACATACCTAACAGGTACTAACAACACCTTAATTACTAATATAGAAGACATTGCTAATACTTTAAATGATCATTTAATTTCAATACCTCAGGTGCTAAAATATACACTTCCTACTGCACAAAAATCTTACATGAATTATCTAACATCGTCTAACCATTTAAATACTATGTTATTCACTGAAATTTCTAAAACTGAATTATTACAAGAATTTACCCACATTAATTCTAATATGGGTTCAGGACAGGATGATTTGAAACCACTTGTAATCCAGCGAGTAGCGAACTTAATAGTGGAACTTCTCTTATTTATATATAAACTGTATTTCAAACAGGTGAATTTCCTGCTTTCCTTAAAATCTCAAAAATTACTCCAATGCATAAATCAGGATCAAAAAATGATGAGAACAATTATCGTCCTATTGCTAACATGTCGACATTAGCCAAAATTTTAGAGAGTTTAATTCATACAAGAGTAATTTCATATATACAAAAATTTCATATTTTTCATTTGAACCAACATGGCTTTCAGTCTGAAAAATCAACTGAATCAGCTATCTTATATTTGCAAGCAAAAATTCAATCTAACTTTGAACAACACTCAAATACATTTGCTCTATACCTAGATTTATCAAAGGCTTCTGATACCCTAAATCATAAAATTTTGTTAGACAAACTCTACAACATTGGGATCAGGGGTAAAGAACATGCTCTATTTAAAAGTTACTTATCTGACAGATTACAATACACTCAAATTGGCCAGTATCAGTCTTCACTTCAATATGTCAAAATGGGTGTACCTCAGGGCTACATCCTTGGCTCTCTCCTTTTTAATATCAACATCAATGATATTTTTTGTTCTATTACTGATATGCATCTTTTACTCTATGCAGATGACATCACTATGTTCACTAGATTTAATAACACAGATGAAGATCTCCTAATAATCAATGCTCAATCTCAAAATATTTTGGATTGGTAAATGAGTTAATCATTAATACTTCAAAAACTAAATTTATGATTTTTTCTAAAAATCAACTCCTGCCTCATGCATATTTAACTTTCACTTTGAATAATAAAAATATTGAGGCTGTTACCTCATTATTATACTTGGGTATAACTATTACCACTGATCTAAAATGGAATACACATGTTAATGTCATTTTACATAAAATCTCCAAAAATATCGGTATTGTCTCCACAGTACTAACAAATCTCGCCCCAAAAACTTTGATTCTTTTATGCTATACTTTATTTCAGTCGCATATAAACTATGGGATTTTATTGTGGGGACAGACCACAAAATATAACTTCAAATATTACAAAATAAATTTATTAGATTAATTGAACTTAAATATCATATACATTCCCAGCTTTCTTTTCAATCTCACATTAAAGTTAACGCAAATAAATATAATATACTTACTATTACCCAACTTTAATCTCAGAAAAATCATGTTTAAAAGAATAAAAAATAATTTTCATTCTAACCTCATAAAAATCACTCTTTGGTCACATACATATGATACCCGTTCTAAAACACAACTAATTCCTATCTATGCAAGAACGGAGGCCATAAAACAAAGTAATTTTTCTGGCCCTCACTACTGGAACTCTTTACCAGTTGAATTAACAACTATTAATAACTTTTCTCTATTTAAAAAAAACACTTAAGATTCATATCATGAATTATAATAATTGACTTCTTCACAACTAAAAGAACTATTATACCAATTTTTTTTATACAACTCTTTTTTGTTTACCTTACTATTATATTTCATTTTGTTTGCTGGTGCTGATTACTTGCTTGACTTTGTTCATTTGTGTTATGTTGCTATGAGGTGACATAGGGCATCGTCAGGCTATGTCGGCCTTTTCCCTTTGCTTCCTTGCTGTATGCATTGATTATGTTTTATTTCTTAATTTTCTATATTTCTTTTTATGCCTCAGCAAAACAAATAAAATGAAATAAAACGAAATGAGACTGGCCGAGGAAAAAAAAAAGGCTGAAATTTTTAGTGATGCGCGCGTGGCGGGCGGGGGTACTCAGGCATATCACGAAGAATACGCAATTATAATTATCATGTACAGGCGAATATAAAATAATTATGTATACCAAAACAACAACAAAAATTTCCTTTTTCTGTTAGAGGGACATCTTGTGTTCTATAGCAGACTGTCATAACTGTTAGAGTGGAATTAAATAATCAGTGCAACATCAAATTTGGATTTGGCAAAGTGCAATGTAAATGCTTGTTGGAAGTATATCAACTATCAGTTCAGTTGTGATGTGTTGGCATAGGAATGCAGCAGAAAATCAAAATCACGAGATTTTTAACTGGCAAAGCAGCACTGCTATGAGAAGCTTGTTAGAATATAAACAGTTTGTTTATACTGTCAGAGAGCTACGGTAGAGTGACAAGTAGTCCAAATTACTGAATTATAAAATGATTCCGATTACAATTTGTAAAGTGTGGTAAATAAATTAATATATACAGGGGATTAAAGTATGGGAGAAGACAGCTCACAAAAACTTAGCTTTTTTGTTTAGGATTTGCTTGCACATTACTTTCAGTTTCCTTTTGTGAGCAAGTCTTGCCTTCTTCTCTGCAAGTTGCACAATTCCACTGGATTTACGCTGACTTTGCAAATGAACAACCTCAATGGCTAGCTTCCTCTTTTTGTTCAAGATTTGTTTCTTATTTTCTTCAATTTCTTCATTATAACTTTTTCTTGCTGTTCTCAAGTTGTGGCAAAGGCTAGCATCAACTGCTTCTCCCAAATATCTTTTTTGCTAAAATACTGAATAGCAGACTTATCGTGTACTTTAAGTATATACTTAACAGTTTGAATTTGCTGAATAGGTATGAATGTTCATTCTTCCAGACTTTTTATCCAAAATTTTATCCATCATACTGAATGAACTTTCAACTTGGGGGCCATGGAAACATGACAATAAAGCTTTCACCATTTTTGACAAAGTAATGTACTTGGGTAAGATGAATAATTTTGCCCACCATTCATCAATTCTATGGAAGTTTCCAGCATCATCAAGAGGAGATGGAAGCTGTTTATCTACCTGGTACTGATGAATTTTCAGAACATAACTTTCTTGTTCAAGTACAGACAAAACATTTGTGACCAACTTTAGAAATCTCTTTAATCTTTTCAAAGTTAAATTATGTTCCCTAGCAGTTGGGTCAATAGCTGAAATGCACATCAACAACTCACTTGCTAATGGCAACGTTTTTTGCAAATGTTTTGCACACTGAACACAGGCTTCAGCAGCTTTGTCCAAAAAAAATTTACCACAATGTCACTTTCACAGCTTTTTTGAAATGATCAGATCAGTTCCAGATCCAATAAACATATACTTCTTTTGTAACCTATTAGACTCCAAACTAACATCAATACTAAGCAAATCTTGGACTGATTTGCCTTTTAACAACTCCTGCTTCAAAAAACATAACAAAAAATCCAAAAACAATTATTGCTGCTCATCAAACAGTTTATGTATGAGTGGTTCTTTTGTCTGAAATAAACATATATATTTCTTCAAAAGAGGAAGCACTGCAATATAAAAATTAATGATATGTTTTTTTTTTTTTCAATTAACTTGGTAACAACCATGCATTTTCTCTTTTTCCCATCTTCAGTCAGATTTCTTTTTTTTTTTTTTTTTTTTCAAAATTCTGCCAGATCCCCTTAAACTTTAGTTTCCCTTCTTCACTGACATGTCTTTCTTGACAAATTTTTGTTATGACATCAGAGTACAGTTTCTTTTTTTCAGGTGACACAAATCCATAACATAAAACAGTAAGTGCATCATGGATGCGGAAATTGCTTAACGCTGCATTATAGCATGACAGCCACCTGTGCTGCACCATATTGCTTACTTCAGTAAATTTGATTCCAAGTATCTCACAAATTTCAACAAGTGCTTCACACTAATCAGCAGAACATTTCAAATCATTAAAAACATCAGCAAAGTATCGTTCAATGTAGCCTTCAAATGGTTTGCAAAATTTTTTGCATGCATTGTGGATGTGGTGGCACGAATCTCTATCAACGTCAAGCAAGTGAGGTGCCTCTCCCTGATGAATTCTAATTTCCAATCCAGTTTTAGAACCTCTCATGACATTGCAAGAGTCTATTAGAACTGAAATAAGATTTCCCAAAGTAAATTATTTTCTTCAAAAAAATTGCTTATAGCTTGATACAATGTTTTAGCATCTACTTTTATGACATTCAGAGATGTAAGATGTTCAACTACAACTCTATTTATAGCAGAAGAAAAATAAGTAACCAATATGCTCACAACATGCTTGTAATTGTTACTAGTGGCTTCATCAATATTTAGGGAGAAGGGCACAGTTTTTAGAAAATTTGCTGTCAGATCAAAAAACGTTTTTGCCACACCAAACCCCCTTTTGTAGGATGCACTTGTGCGATCCATAGAAAGATGTGACAATGCCTTTCTGTCTGCAGCCAAAGCCTTGCCAACATCAATCATCACAGGGACCATGGTGAATGGTAGGTTGTGTTCAGCCAAGATTCCAAAAAACAAGAGCCTGAGAATTTGAAATTCTGTCACACAATGGCACTTTTAATGGTAACTGCACTGCTTTAGAAGACATTCCTACAGCTGTTGGTTTCTCTAAATTAAAAAAAAAAATACTTGGTAAACTAATATATATATACTTTTTTTTCTCCACGTTTCCTACTTTTCAAGTGGTTGGCACTTTTAATGGTAACTGCACTGCTTTAGAAGACATTCCTACAGCTGTTGGTTTCTCTAAATTAAAAAAAAAAATACTCGGTAAACTAATATTTTTCTTTTTTTTCTCCACGTTTCCTACTTTTCAAGTGGTTGGATATTGCAGAAAACCCTTTGCTTCCATAATATATTAGGCCAAAGCACAAACTGTGCAATGCCTTACCACTCACATCAACTTTTTGAATGACATCACCAGACTTTATTTTTATTTCTGAATTAAAATCTTTGACGACCACGAATTTCATAAATCATTCAAATCGAAACTTTTTTTTTTTTTGGCGGTTCCAGAGGTGCCAACCTGTTTCAGATAATTTCAGTAGTGATTGTACAAATTTTCAGTAGTTTTGGCCATTTTTCAGCAGTCATACCAAAAAGAATAATTTTAACTGAGGAAAACATGCTATTACTCATTTTATTTAATTAGTATTTTTTTACTTACCTATTCATTTATATACATGAAAATCTGTATCAAAATATTTCAAATTTTTCACATGGAAAACAATATAACATCATGACTGAAATATTTTTTTTATAAACAAAAAATTGATTAAACAGCTTTCTTTAGTGATTTGGCTGTACATTGTTTTGCAGATTTGAGTTCCTCAGCAGAAAATATTTTTTTCATAACACACTTGTCCAGAGGAGAACATATTCATTTTTGCAATAAGAAGTGCTTCTATAGTTTCCAAACCTAAATTAGGTCGGAAATGGGTTTGATTTTTTCGCACTAAACTAAAAACTCTCTCACTCGCAGCATCGAGTGTGGAACTACAAGTATTGCAAACATTATTTTCGGGAGAATAGCATAGTTAACAGCTCCATTACAACCTCTTAATTTTGAGATTTCTGACCAAGTGACATCCATTCTATCTGTTTCAGCTATGGTCTCTAATTTGTCAGCTTGATAACAAGCAAATTCCGCTTCCAGTATATCAAGTTCACTTTCAGTTATTATAAATGGAGAGTGCTTGACTATGTATAATACAGAAGTAAATGATGTTCTGGCTCTAAGTGAAGGATCTGCTACTTCCGCATGTTTTAAGAATTCATCATAGATCAGTATCTTTTCTTGAATATAAGAACATCCTTCAACGTAAAATTTTCTGACAGATGTATAGAACTTGGAAAGTTCATTTTCGTTTAAAATGATTTCGCTTAAATACATTTTTGTTTTTACCCCAATTACCAGTTCTGTGTCCCCCTTCTGATTTTTCTTTTTTGAAAAACTGTTATTTGAAAAATTAAACTCAACATCACCATCAGCTATCACAGTAGGCTTCACAAATCTAACCAAAAGATCCATAAAGAACTGCACAATGGTTCTTAACTTATGAATATAAGGAGCATTTTGCTGGAGCAAAAGATTAATTTTTGTGAATAAGGATTTTTTATTTTTTTTATTTTTGTGATAAGGATAAATTTTTTTCACTATGAAGGAATAACAGATTTAATTTTGTGCTAGGTTTTTCCAAAGATGATCTTATATGTTGAAAATGTTTATTTTGAAAATTGTGACTTTAATCTTCTACAAAGTAAGCTTTCAATGGTTTCCACTGCTCCAGGATACGGTCAACACAATCCGCTAGTGACAACCATCTCGTACTGGCATATTTCAAAATTCGATGAGGCTTCATTTCCTGGCTACAAAGCTGTTGTTGCAATTTAAAGCTGCTTTTACGCTTGGAACTTTTATCTAGAAAATAAAAGCTGTCAACTAAGAGTAACTCCACATTTTCATTGAATACTGATGTAGCTTTTTTCGCAGCTATGTGTATCAAGTGGCAAGGACAACCTCTAATTATCCTGGATGGATTTTCTTTTAATAGAAATGATGCAACTCTTTTCTTTTTTCCCATCATTGTATTTGCATTATCTGCTGAAGAGCTAACACACTTCTCCCACTTCAATTCTTTCTTCTGAAATTCAGTATTTATAACCTGAAATATGCCTTCACCTGTGTTATCAGAAGATTCTAATAAAGACATTAATTTTGTAAGTTGCAATGCATCCAGTAGTCTCATCAAAATATGTTATAAGTAGTGGAAAAGTTTTACATCTTGGCAGTCATTGCTGCCATCAGTGCTTAAAGAGAATGGCAGACATTTATTTAATGTTGAAACCAGTTCAGAAACATTACTTCTTGCCATATTTTTCACAATTGCTGTAGTTTTCGTACGACCGCTAGTAAAATGTTTGGCTATATTTGAATCTGGGATTATTGCCAAAAATAATTGTTTCCCGTGGTCTGCTGCAGAAATTGGAATATTATGTTCTATTAGAAATCAAACAAATAAGCTCTCAGCTTTGATTACATTTGCAGTATCATCCTTAGTAAAATAACTTCCGACAATTTTTGTTTTTTCTGCAGCTGTTGAATACTCCGTATGTTTTTTGGAACGCATGCGACGACGACAGTCATCCACACCACCATGCGCTATGTTGAAATCCTTTGAGTACAACGCACAAAATGCCATATTTTCGGATAATTCTGATTGTTGAAGGCACGGAAACTCCATAGTATACGATGCTTTAAACTTATGGCAATTCTTAAGTTTTTTCGCTACTGCCTGTGGTGTTACTTGATTTGATAACGTTTGCTTCCTGGAATCCATATTTTTTTATTTTTAGGAACGAAAACTAAACAAAATTAAATTGCTTTCACAAAACAATGTTACTCAGAAACAAGTAAGTTGACGGCTTACAGAGTCAGTCCGCATAAAAATGAAATCCAAGCATACTATTTTTTTGCAACGCACGAAAAAACCCTTCAAAATATTAATTACTGACATGAATGGCCGATGCACACATAAAAAAAACCTCCGATGCCAAGCAATGACACTCACGCTTGGCCCTAAAAACAATTTTCAAGAACTCGTTGCTGCGCTGCGCAAGCGCATTCAGATCACTCTGTTTTGACTGTGACAGTTCTGACTCAAACTCCGCCCACATCCACCAATGCGAGCTGCGCTCGACGTCCACAGACTGGTGCATGCTGGGGAGGGAGGGTTTTCATTTGACTCAGCGCAAAGCCACACTCATTGGGTGCCGGTCACTCACACTAAAATCCGAGCAACCTTGACAGGCAGAACAGCAGCTGCAGGTAGCATCGCACGCAAGACGAATGACGGATCGTCAAGTGCCCGCTGTTGCGTTGAGGAAGGAGAAGCAAAATAAAAATTTATAACTTCTGTTAATTTTCCATAGAAAAATCACGGTTTTCCGTATTCCGTAGTACAAGAGTTATTTCCGTAGCAACTACGGGGAATCTGTAGTTGTTGGCATCTCTGCGGTTCTAATGATTGGGGAAACCCATCAGTTTGCAACATAAACTGGGAGGGTTCAGTGGGCAGCAGAAGCGTAAGCAATCTTGCACATTGTAGTTAACTGAAACGATTTTCGCTCAGCTGTGGCGTCCCATACGTGACACGAAGCCAGGACATCGCTTTGCCATTTACAAGACGGAGGAAAGCATGCTTCACACCCATGGCAGCGACATGTAGTATGGAACAGAAATAGTTCGTCCGGACTCGTGTGCACAGTTCACCTACGTTTATAACAAGCAACAGCAAGACCCCCACCCCCTAAAAAAACTTCAGTTTTGTAACAATATGAAAAACAGCCAAAACAATGCCAAAAAAGGTGGGAAAATCTCATGCCTGAGTTTAGGGTCATTCCACGTGAAGGCACCCGTTATAAGAAAAACTTGTTGCACCATAGTAGCAGATTTTTTTTTATTTTTACCATAGATACATATGGTAGTGAAACCCTCAAATCTGAATTTGGAAAATATTTTGACCAATAAGGGCCGAGGTACAGGCGTTTGAAAAATGGTCATTTTGACCAAATGGCGCCCATCTTGGATTCTGCACCAATGACAATAAATGTAATAACTCGACAACTAACCGTTCAAATTCAATAATTCTGGTACCAATTTGAAGCTATTTATGTCGGAAGTGTAAATGACATATCAAAACAATAGGAAATTTACATTTTAATATGTTTATTACATGGAAAGTACAAAAATCACCTTCAGATCAATAGTTAACTGTAATGGGCTGTAAACAAAATGGCACACAATATTTTTTTCTGAAACTTGGTAGAAACACTAACTAATATGTGTGCTTGAAGTAAAAAAAAAATAAGGATGGTAACATTTTGTAATAACTGGGAAAATAGCTGTTATACACACAGGATTCAAAGTATAACAGGGTGTCTACCATTTTCAGGAGACTCCATTTCTTGACCTTTCCTTGACTTTTACGGGACATTTCTTGACCCTAAAGCTAAGTTTTCTCTACTATTCTTTATGTCAATAGTGTAGGAGTTTGGCCATTTTAATTAATTAAATATAAAGTCTATGTAATTAAGAAATTAAAAGGGTAAATTAGGTATTAAAATGATTTCTAAAAAGTTAAAATAGCAATTTTTTTAC
Source organism: Macrothele yani (assembly GCA_039090855.1). NCBI lineage: Eukaryota > Metazoa > Arthropoda > Arachnida > Araneae > Macrothelidae > Macrothele > Macrothele yani. Next base: position 140,914,631 of record CM077023.1, read on the forward strand.
CAATAAGCTTGCATTTAGTGAAAAACTCAAAATATCGCACTATAAAAAATTACTTGTTACCAGGAACCTGCACATTACACAAAAGTACGTCAAGCGAGCATAGGAAGTACGTTATAAAAGTTTAGACTGTTATCAACAATTAAAATTAATAGCAATTTATTTTAATTTTTGATAACACTATTTACTCAGCAAATAAATGCTATTTAAAACAGCTTCACACTTTTGTACAAAGTATCCGAACATATACACAACTGAAGAACTGGACTCAATATCAGAGCCACACTTATCAATTTTATTTACAAGCTGTTCTACCATTTTGAAAGTTTTATCGAGAATGTTTGTTAGTGTAGATTTTCTTTAGTAATTTATTCAACTGAGTCTTCTTATGAGCCACTTTCCCTGACCGTGTTTCTACTTCAATCAAGCCCTCAGTACTAAGTCTTTTACTGTGCGAGGCAAACAATTCTTTCCCATCATCAGTTTCCAAATCAAGCGTTTCAGGTAGCTGGAGAATTTCTTGAACAATATTATTAATCTAACAGTTGGTTCAAATCCTTCCAAATCAGTCACAAATTGTGGACAAAAAGTTTATGTCAAAATCCAACCATGCATTACTGTGTCATCATTTTTCATGCACTATCGAAGGCAACTGTTAAACAGTCCAGTCATGATTATAATATTTTTTATGCAGTATCACGAAGTTCCTGTGATACTGCATACAAAATATTATAATCACGACTAAACTGTTTAACAGTTGCCTTGTCCTACTAAACTGTTACTAAAATAAGCTGTCTTCAGATCACGGTGTGATAAATAATATGATTCAAAAGTGGGAATAGCTCATTGTTCCATTGGGTGAACTTAAGGTGTGTCTGTTACGTAGCAAAAAAAAAAAAAATATATAACAGTATCGTCTGTTGAATATGTAGGGTGGCTAGGACCATTTCATAGAGTTTGAAAGTTTAGTTATTAACTCACCAGCCTCATATTTATTATGTCCACTTTTTCTTGTAATTTTATTAATTTCTGTGACATTTTACCAATATTTCACTTTCAGCACAACTTTTTCTTTTATTCGAAGACATTTTTACAAGAATGTCCTTAGTAAATCAATAAAAAAGCAAAACCAATGAGAATTCCTCCTTCTCTGATCAGAGAAGCTAGAAACAAGTGTACCGTAAACAAAGATTTCTAGACTTCAAAGTATGCAGCTTCCAATTGGTGGAAATCTTCAGTACGATGTTAATAAATTATGTCGGGAATGGGTAAAAAAACTGGTGTACATACATTACAGTGAACATGCATTAAGTAGAGATGTAAGGCTCGGTATTACTGTGCATACATAAAACTAAAAAAGTTACCTAAGTCAAACACTTCCTCATTGGATAACATTTAGCTCCCGGGGCACTAATGAAGAGCTTTAACAATCCAAATGCAATGTCTGACATAGCTTTAACTCTGCAGTTTATCTGTATATGTATGCTGCTTTAATTTCTGTTTCTATTGCATTAGCTTCTTTAGCCTGTTCCAATAACTTTTTCTTTCTCTCAGTTTTTTAATTCTTCCCACAGCACATCTGATTTCCTTTTCTTTCTCTGCTTGCTGACTTTTCTGTTTTCTTAGTATTTCTTTACATTTTGATGCAGCATCAGTTTTGTTATTTTGAATATATGGTGAATATGTGGCCTGATTATTATTTTTTTTAATATAATGTTATTCTATCCATCTACTTTACGCTTAGTACATTTGTACAGATTTTTTGGGTGAAGTTCCATCAGGAAGTATGCAAACCTACGATTAGGCCTTTATTTTTATTTATTTATTTATTTATTTATTTATTTATTTTCTGTGCTTAGCCTAGGCCTATTAAAATTTTTGAAAGGGTGATATTTTTGTGTCTGATACTCAACATGCAGTGATTAATACCGATTTTTATGGCGCAACTCTATTGGGAAGTACCAAAATCTGCAGTTAGGCTTTTTTTTTTTTTTTTTTTTTTTTTTTCCCCTTCTGAAAATGTTGAAAAAAATGAAACAATTCTCTGAAAGAGTGGAAGTGCACTGACTGACATTCAGAAAATTATACAGATGTAATTTTAAATGCCCATACATATCTTTATACTGTTTTGCTAAAATGTGAACGAAAAACAAATGATGACACTGAATTTGGGGTTGTGATGAGCAAGTCTTGAACCTTTTCTAATGCGAATTAAATTTATCAAAGTTATTCAAAGCTAATGCAACCAATTAGAAAAATATAAACCAGATTTCTTCAATTGATAAAATATCCAGAAATAGAAACAGCTACTTACTTCCTCCACCAGCAGCTAAAAAGTATTACGAAAATTGCAATTCATGAGGCAACCTTATGGGTAGTCTTATGTTATAAACGTGCTTTTGATTAAAATATACATAATATCTAAGGTATTTTACCTGATATTGTCAAAGTATTTCGCACGTTGTTTGCTCTGTGAGGCACATGCTCCTGGCCCGAGAGGTCCCTTCGTTACGGACCTTTGGTTAATTATAAAAAAAATTTGCAGAAATAAAACAGATTATATATTTTTTCAGTTCCACATTAATTCATTCACACAATTAAACGTTTGAAATTTACTATTAATTAAAAGATTTTAGTAGAAAGAGTTATACTCATCGGGTCAGGAGATGTCTCACAAGGGGTTCGTTGTTACAGCGAGCGCTTTCAGCGGTGCTTAACCGCCATTTTCTGGCCACTGCTTTTACACGAGGGCTCTTCGCGTGTTTGTAGTTTTGGAGTTGCATGTCGGGAATCGATGGGAAGGTTTGTTGCCTGTATGTGTTAGGTGATTTGTTTCCAATGTGTCGCCATCAAGTGGATGAGTTGGTAGTTATCAGTCGTAAGTATAATTCTATTGTGTAGATATTTTTGGGCTATTATTATTTGTTCATAGAAACAGGCGTTATTTTGAATATATGGTGATTCAAAAATAACACCTGTTTCCACGAACAAATAATAACAGCCCAAAAATGTGTGTTTCTACGAACAAATAATAATAGCCCAAAAATGTGTGTTTCTACGAACAAATAATAATAGCCCAAAAATGTGTGTTTCTACGAACAAATAATAATAGCCCAAAAATGTGTTTCTACGAACAAATAATAATAGCCCAAAAATATCTACACAAAAGAATTACACTTATGACTGATACCTACCAACTCATCCAATAGATGGCGACACATTAGAAACAAATCACCTAACACATACAGACACATAATAGAATTACACTTACGACTGATACCTACCAACTCATCCAATAGATGGCGACACATTGGAAACAAATCACCCAACACATACACAGGCAGCAAACCTTTCCATCGATTCCCGACATGCAACTCCAAAACAACACGCGCGCGCGCGCGAAGGAACCCTCGTGTAGAAGCAGTGGCCAAAGGATGGCGGTTAAGCAACGCTGAAAGCGCTCGCCGTAACAACGAACCCCTTGTGAGACATCTCCTGACCCGATGAGTATATCTCTTTCTACTAAAATCTTTTAATTAATAGTAAATTTCAAACATTTGATTGTGCGAATGAATGAATGTGGAACTGAAAAAATATGTAACCTAACTTTTATTTCTGCAAACAATTTTTTTATAACTAACCAAAGGTCCGTAACGAAGGGACCTCTCAGGCCAAGAGCACGTGCCTCACAGAGCAAACAACATGCGAAATACTTTGACAATAACAGGTAAAATACCTTAGATATTATGTATATTTTAGCTAAAAAGTATGTAACGAAAATTAACAAACTGTGCATAAAAAGTTTCTCACAGCAGAAGGAAGGTAGTGGAGACAGATTTTCAAATCAAACAGTTAAAAGAGAGAAATAAAGAAAAAAACATGATATAATTCTATGCCTAATGGGAAAGTAAAAAAATATTCATGGAAAAAACTATGGTAGTGAAAAAGAACTTTTCAAACATGTCTCCTTGAAGAAGAGACAGTGAGAAAAAGGTTTGACCTTTATGCACCCTAACGGGAATTCTGTGCATTGTTTAAAGAGGATAATGCATCACATCTCTATTGTGGGAATGGCATACAGTAAAAATAAGAAATTTTTCAATAGGATTTTTAGAAGCAGAGATAGAGCTGCAAGCAGAAGTACACCAGCACCACCTACTGGCAGAACTGTGAATAATAAAACTCCTCAAATACTAACCTAAAGTGTTCCACAAGGTAAATGGCATCCGGTGCTGAAAGAATTTCTTAAATCGTACATTTAGAAGCAGAGATATTAAGAAAAACATTAAACATCGGAGCTCAAAGAGGCAAAATTGGGCATTATTTTGGGAGAAAATACACACAGCGTTTTCATAGTTAGTAGTATCTGACTGAAAAAGAATCTTTTATATCGGGTTTTTAGTCCCACAGATATTGCTGTAAATGGAAATGTCAGCTTACGTTTTCTAGTGGCAGTCTTGTGCGTTAAAAAAAAATTTGAAATTATATGAGAAACATTTTGCAGCAAGAACACTCCCCAAAAAAAGAAAGAATTTTTTAATCAGATGCATAGAAGCAGGGATATTGACAAAAATAAGATATACCCCCCCCCCCTCCCCCGGCGGGAAAACTATGCTCTATTTTAAGCAGGTGTTCTCAAAACGTTTTCCAAGGTGAGCAGTATCGGTTTACGAAAGAACTTTTTCAGAAGCTTGGATTTTGCTGCAAATACATCAGAAGCAGAATAAATGCTTACGCCCCTTGGTGGCCAAACCATACTTTATTAAAATTTAGAAATTATATGCAAAACATTTTTCATCAGCAGCAGCATCCAATGCAGAAAGAACTTTTCAACTTCAAATCAGAGCTTTAGAAGCAGAGATATTGGGGAAACTCAAGTTACCTTTGCACCCTTCTAGTGGGAAATCTATGCATTACTTGAAAAACTTGAAACTATATGAGAAACATTTCGTACCAGAAACACTCTCCAACAAAAGAAGAATTTTTCAAATCGTACTGTTAGAAGCAGATATAACAACAAAAATAAGATATACATCTATGACCCCCCCCCAGCGAAAAGCTGTGTGCTATTTTAAGCAGGTGTTCTCAAAATGTTTTCCGAGGTGAGCGGTATTGGTGGTCTACGAAAGAATTTTTCAGAAGCTCGAATTTTGCTGCAAATACATCAGAAGCAGAAATATGCGTTTATGCCCCCTGGTGGCCAAATCATACTTTATCAAAATTTTGAAATTACATGAACAACATTTCTCATCAGGAGCAATATCTGACGCAGAAAGAATTTTTCAAATCAAAGTTTTAGAAGCAGAGATATCGGAAATGCAAGGTACCTTTACGCCCCTAGTGGAAAATCTATGCATTACTTGAAAAAGAAACTGCGCCCAAAATAGTCTTTGTTATAAATGGCATCGAAAGGAAAAAATAATTTTTTCAATCTGATATGTAGAAGCAAATATATGCAATAAAATGCATTTTAAATTCGATATCATCTCCATTTATGCCCTCTAGTGTTGAAGTTGCACCTCTGAAAAACTCGGAATGCCAGGATCATCATTCTCACATTTTAAGCTTCCCAATGCAAAAAAAAAAAAAAAAAAAAAATTCAAATCGGACTAATAGTTGCAGAGATATGGTATCCACGGACAGACTGATGGATGGATGGACAAACCAATTTGTATGCACGATCTTTTACAAAAGACATGCTAATTACCCGCCAACTACTTCCTAGACTGCGGTAAATTCCTGAGATCCCGGAGATTGCAGTCACAGCATACAAACATGCAGCAGCGTTTATTATGACTTGGAACAATTTACAGTTTTGGAATCGTATTGATCAAAATCTGTTCGAACATCGTTTCTGCTGGCAGATAGCAGTACATGCGAATTCGCTGATTTACGGCATCACCAAAACGCGTTGGCCCGATAATAACCGGTTTAAACATCGTGTTTGCTTCGTGATGGATTCCCATCATTCATGAAGAAGTTCTGATGTCCGAGGTCCGTGACGCCATCTTGTGTTTTCATCAACATCGCACTTCACGATACATCGCATCGCGATATCGAGAAGGACGACACAACACATCGTAGAAATATTAGCTAAAAAATCGGATCCTCAGTGTAAAACTTTAACCGGTTGTTCGCGATATACGGGTACATCGCCAAGCCCGAATGACCCGCGACGAATTTTTCTGCGAAGCAAACAAGCAAGTTATCGGTTGCGTTTGACAAAAAAGACCTTACTGTCGGCCCGCAGTTGAGAGAATCGCGGTTGGCAAAGTGCCAAGCAGAGTCAATGAACGCTGAAGGGGAGAATGGTATCACGGTGTGTCCCTTCAGAACTTGTCTGAATGAAGGAAATGACGTCATTGTCAAAGACTTCTTCTTAGCTCAAAGCTGAAATTTGATTTATACAGGGTGAGGCACAAAGGGAAAACAAATTTTTTAAATAAAAAAAAAAAAAATGACTGTGACCTACGATCTTAAGTCCGTGACCTTTCCTTGACTTTCGTGACCGTTTTCTCATTTGTGACCTTTCGGTGACTTTCGTGACCTGGTAGATACTCTGTATAAAAATCCCTGGTACTGGAATATGCTAATAACTAATTACAGAGCTTCCTCATATATACATGGTACTGACCAAGGAACAAAAAAGCTGAACTTTTAAATCGGGCAAAAAAAAAAATATCAGAAAATGGGACAAGAAAGTGTGATATAACGCAGCACAAGCAAGATAGAATTGTTCATTGTATTCACAATAAAAAATTACTGAATTCAAAACAAAATAGTTATTTTAAAAGACACGCCTTCAAATACATTCTCTCTCTATCTCTCTCTCTCTTTTTTTTTTTTTTTTTTGTACTTGCTAGAACATCAGTTTAATTTTCCTCTTGTGTTGCTTTCTTCTCAGCAAGTTCTATGGCCATATTTGTCTTTTGTTGACTCTACAGCTACATGGCAAACTTTGCTTAGTTTTTCTTTCTGTTGACATAATTCCCTTCCTATTTCTTCACCACTTTTCTTTCCTCCACCTCTTTTATTCCTTCAGATGACAATTTATCCATCATGCTGAAAGAACTTCAGCCTGAGGACCACGAACATGATATAAAAACTTTTGCTATTTTAGATAAATGGTGTGACTTTCAGAATATGAATACCTTTGAACACTATGCATCAATTCTAACAAATTCTCCAAACTCAGTCACTTCCGTTTTGGGGAAATTTCCCCTCCCTTATCCATAAATTTCAGCTTAAGTGCAGACATTTATGGGGAAAGTAACACTTAACAACCACACAGGATAGTGAAAGCATCGCAGGAAGAAAAAAAAAAAAAAAAAAAAAAAGATTTGGAGAAATCTTCGCTCCATTTTCGACTTCTGTTTTTGGAAACTTCTTCCTACATTTGAAATGCGGTATTTGTGGAATAAAAGGACATTTAAGAACAATATTGGGCAGAAAGAACATTGTGAGAAAAAATAATAAGATTACGGGAGAAATCTTTGCTGCATCTAACTTTCGTTTTCAAAAGTTTCGTAGGACGGAATCCCGTTGTCAAACGAAAAATGAATACCTCTACCCCACCATAACTCCCAAAATGATCAATGCATCAGTTGTGCATTGATCTTGAGAATGCCCAAAATAATAACGGAAATGGCGGAATTCTTCGAATCCACGGAAGAATCTTTGCCAGAAGACTACAGGGAAATCTTCGCGCTGTCTTAACTTCAATTTTTTGGAAATCGTTGGCCAGTTTCATGCTGAAATACAAACATTTATGCAATAAAATTATATTTAATAACAATATATTGGGAACATGCAACATCATGAGAAAACAAATTACAATTACGGGAAAAATCGTCAGTCCGTTTAACTTCAGTTTTCGAAAGTTTTGGAAGAAGAAATACCATACCATCCCCAGACGGAAAACGACCCCTCCCCAACCCCTCTTTCTCTTCAGTTCTGCATTGATCTCGAGTATGACCCAAATGATGACAAAAAAAAAGGCGGAATTCCGTGAATCCGCGTATGTCAAAACCACCCAGTTAGTATTATTATATTTTATTATCTTAATTAGAAATATAAAAAAGGTATTTACAATGCACATACAATTCTGTTAAATACAAGTAATAGTAATTATCATGCAAATCCTGAAAAGATTGCTTGTGTTGCATCATCTGTTTTCTGATTGGTTGAAGTCAAAGTATGATGCAATATTTCATCATTCACTATCTGAGGGACTTGGCTATCTCTTTCAGAGCTCATTTGTGCTTAAGTGTTCAGAGAAGTATGTTCAGTCAACAAACAGTGTTGCATTGTATGATTATTTCTGTACAGCTTAGTTTTATGCAGTAGAGATGGAATGTTTTGTATGCAAGAAACTCAATGTATCATTGATTACTGAGTTTATTCCTGTGCTTACATTGTCTTCAAATGATTTGGAATTATTAAAAAGGAGATTACAAAGTCTAATTACAGATAAAAATGTTTATGTGGGTGGAAGTATCTGCAAGGTTCACAAGGATGAATATCTAAAACAGTACAGTTTAAGGCAGAGAGGTTGTTGTGATCCATTTAATAAACATTCCAGCAAAATCACTTAAACCAATTTCGCTGAATTTGTCCATGACAAATCCGGAAGTACTCATTCCAGGGGGAAAACTGTGCATTTCTTGCTATTCTTCATTGCATTCTTCAGTTAGTGAGTCAGAGTACCTACTGCTGACATGGAAGTCACCAGTGATCAAGATTATAGTGAAGCCACAATAGTGATAGAACAATTGAACAAAAGCTGTGAAGTGTTGGATTTATCGCCAATAAACGTCAGTAGATTTAGATCTAAGAGAAAACTTGGTTGCATGCACATTAAAGTTAAGAAATTAAGTCTCTGTGTTGCTACTAAAGCAGCTGCAGTATTAGGTGTTGAAACTATTAGTACGCCACACAATTCAAAAGACATGTCTTGTCCAGACTGTATATCTATGATGGAAAAAGTATTGAATAAGTTTATAAATGCATCATTTAAAGAAAAGGTTCAAATTCTGACATTAGTTCCAGATTCATGGACAATCCAGCAAACAAAGACTTATTTCAATACAACAGAGCATTTAGTAAAAAAAGCAAGAAAATTAAAAGAAACAGAAGGGATGTTATCAATGCCTAGTGGAAGGAAAAGTGTTAAATTAAGTTCTGATACTATAGAAAAGGTTACTGATTTTTATTGTGATGCTAATAACAGTCGTATGTGCCCTGGAAAAAAAGATTTTATATCTGTTCCAAGTGAAAATGGGAGAGTATTAAAAAAAAAAAAAAAAAAAAAAAAAAAGATTGATTCTGTATAATTTAAAAGAATTATATGTTGCATTTAAAGAACAACATAAAGAATTAAAAATTGGACTGTCTAAATTGTGTTCACTACATCCAAAAGAATGTGTGACTGTTGGAAGCAAAGGTATTAATTCGGTGTGTGTTTGTATATATCATCAGATCATTAAACTCATGCTTCATGCTATCCATATCAGTGTCTACATATCATTGTTAAAAAAGCTAGTTTGTTGCACTTAATTGGAAAAGTGTATGGTGCACAGGTGTGCAAATTGTCCATCTCCAAAAATTCTTAAAGCAGAACTAATGCTTTCCAATGAATTAGAAATGCTCAATGAAATTACTTACAAACAGAGGGTGAAAACTGATGGTGCAAAATTGAAAACAATTACATCAGTTGATGAATTTGTTGACAATTTAGTTACGAAACTATCTGCTTCATTATTATATTTGCACTTTTAAGGTATTAAACCCCTGCAAAGTGTGCATAGTTTATGTGCAATTCATAAATGATATACTATTAAAAATCACCAATCACTTACCCTAAAGATCATGGTAATTTACCTGCAGAAGAACGTGAAAAATTTAGAAGTAAATTGTATAGAATTGTTTTGAAAGAATTTAACGAAAAAAAGTAGTAAAAAGAAATATCATTTAGATAAAATTCAGTATGAGAAAGAACAACTGATTAAATTAAGAGATGACCCAACAATAAAATTTTGTGAAGCTGATAAAACAGGGCAAATTGTAATATTAAACACAACTGAATATAATCTAAAAATGAATAGAGCTATAGAGGAACTGAATTGCAGAATTCTGGCAAAAGACCCAACCGAATCTCAAGTAAGGTACTTAGCTAGAATAAGAAATCACAGCACCTTGCCTGATGCAATAAAGAAAGCGTACCCACCAATGGGTACTGTAATACCAAAAATGTTTGCAAAAATAAAAACTCATAAGCCTGATACACCTATGAGAGTGATTGTATCAAAAAGGAATTCCCACTGATAAAGCTGGAAAAAAATATCTACAAATTTTTGGCACCTTTGTTCATGAAGACAAGGTTCACTGTGAAGAATACATATGAATTCATTGAGAAAATTAAAGTAATTAAACAAGATTTAAGTGAATATTATATGGCTAGTATGGATGTGAGAGCTCTTTTTCCTAGCATACCAGTACCTCAGGCAATTGAAATAATTATTGAAAAATTATATGTGTTACAGACAATGAATGCAATACAAATAGAAGAATTAAGAGAAATTTTATTGTACATATATGAAAATAACATTTTTAAGTTTAACAACTAGATGTACAAACAAAATTATGGTGGACCTATGGGGTCACCATTGTCAACTTTATTTGCTGAAATTATAATGAGTGACATAGAGGAAAAAATAATAAGTAAACTCGAGGATCCACCACTGATATACTGCAGATATGTTGATGACATTTTTCTGTTGTCCAGGCTAAAAAATGATGAACTTGAAGACTTGACAAAAAAGTAGAGTGAAATTTATCCATCTATTGAATTGACAGTAGAACAAGAACATGCCAACACTTTGGCATTTTTGGATATTTTGATAATTAAAACAAATGATAATATGCAATACAGAGTGCATAGAAAATCTTCATATATCCCAGTACTTATACCATTTCAGTCATCGCATCCATTAACACATAAAAGAAATAGTGTTAAAACACTAATTAAAAGAAGTTTAATGCACTCATCAATAGAACAATATAAAAAAGGAGAAATTGAATATATTGAAAAAATTGCATATGATTTTGGTTACCCTAAACAGGTATTAAAAAATGGCTTTATGAAGTAACTCAAGCTAACAATAAAGCCAAGATTGATAAAAAACTTGTAAAATATGTAGGGGCAATACCATATGTAGAAAATGTTTCAGCTGAAACTAATAAAGTTTGAGGCAAGTATGACATACAGGTAGGAAATCAGGTACTTACTGTAAAAAATTTAGTGTTTAAAAATGAAAAAATCAGCCAATTAGATAGAGCAGGAATTTATGAAATCCCTATAAACCAGCAACCACCTGTGTCATATATAGGCAGCACAAAGAATAAATTAAAGTATAGATTGAACCAGCATATAAATAATTGGAATAAAAAAGAACCTAAGACAGCATTAACCCAATACTGTATGGAAAATCAACAATGTCCAAGGTTTGAGGATATTAAAACTATTAAGAGCTGTAAAAACGAAAGGCAGTTAAGAATTGCAGAGTCAGTGTTAATTGAAAAAAACAGATCAAGATTATGCAACATTAATGAGCCTAGCAACTTAAACGAACAATGGAAGGCATTAATAAAAATTGAACAACAGCTTAGAAAGAAAAAAAGAAAAGAGAGCAGCAATGACAATACATGGCGCTAGAGACACAAAGATTCAGAGATTGCGACTGGAGCCCGTGCCTCGATGGCTCTGCTCACTTGAGCTGTGGTGGGCGGGTGAGACACACCTGCCTCCTGAGGACGACAGTAGCCTGTTGAAAGCGCTAGAGGATTGTGTGTGAAGGGCTGAAAGAGTGTGACACTTGCAGTGGGAGTAGCACGGGTTTTGAAACAGATAGAGCATTTTGTTACTCACAGTTGACAAAGGTTTAACCACCTGTGAATGTAATGTGTAAATATGTACATAGTTTTTTAATTGAATGTATGAATGAGCAGTATGCTTGTGTGGTTTTTATGGAATTGACGAGCTATGGTTACATCTCATATGGCTAAAAAAACCAGCGTTGTTTGTCTAGCAAATAAAAAAAAAAAAAAAAGAAGTTTCATCCCCGGAAGAAGGAATCGTAAGCAAGATGTCTGTAAACCTTTGAAGGCCAACAACATTACGATAATTGACGTGCTTGAAGTGTGTTGTGGATGGAAATTACCTTGATCTTTAGGGTAAGTGATTGGTGATTTTTAATAGTATATCATATCTGCTTCATGTGCACATCACTTTTTTCACAAAAGCTCAAAGTCAGTATTTTAAAAAACAAAGGACGAATTGAGTGATGATACTGCTATTATTGTGGCTGATTTTTCTGAAAACTATACCTGCATCATACTGCATCATGCTACACAAAGTTTTCACTGGAAAAAGGAACAGGTGACAGTTGATCCCTTTCTAGCCTATGTAAAGGACACTATTAGTGATACTGTGAAATCTATTTCTATGTGCGTAATAAGTGACCATTTGATTCATGACACTACAACATTTTGGACTTTCCAAAAGGTAATTGTTAAGCATTTAATTATGCAAGTGCCACAAATTAAATACATTAAATATTTCAGTGATGAATCATCAGCCCAGTATAAAAATTATAAAAACTTTGTCAATCTCTGTCATCCTGAAGAAGACCATAGAGTGAAGGCTGAGTGGCATCTTTTTGCCTATTGTCATGGCAAAGGAGCTTGTGATGGTATAGGTGGCACCATAAAGCATATGGCCACCAAAACAAGCCTTCAGTGTCCATATAAAGAGTCAATATTAATTGCATTTGATTTGTATAAATTTGCAAAAGAAACTATTATAGGAATCAAAACTTTTTTTGTAGCAAAATCTGAAGTTGAACTTTCTGACTGCCCGTTAGCAGAGAGGTACGACATGGCAGATACGATCACAGGGACGAGGTCCAATCACAGCTTTGTACCTATAAACAAAAGCCAATTATTGGTTTCCAGGGTATCAGGTTCCTCAACAACATTCGCTGCTAATATGGGATTCGAAGAAACCATCAAGACCACTTACACTCCACAATGAACAATACATTGCATGTGCATATGGAATTAATTGGTGGATTAGAAAGATTTTGGAATGCTGCGAGGAAAACGATGCCTATACATGGTGGTCACAGAAAATCCATTTCAAAATTCCCTGATATTTCCCTGAGTAGTCATAGGTTTCCCTGAAGTAATAAATATTGACACAAATAAACACTTTATGAGAAAAAGACAATTTGTTTAAATCAGAATAGTGACATCTGTAAAATGGTGGAGCTCATTTCTCCTTGCTGTCACATTTACGTCCGTTTTTGATTAGTCCATAACCAACAAAAAAGTTGTTTCCATAAAAATGTTTTCAGTATTGTAAACAGAATATGTGTACCAAATGTGGAAAAAAAATCTGAGATGGTGGGCTGTAGCCTGTATGATTTCATGTGAATTAACCTGCAATGCTCCTAAGCTCACAGAGATACACTCTACCCCACATCCAGGCTAGCTCACACGGGGAACTATCCCTAAGGGTTCATTAAATACTTACGACGTAATTTTAGTATGGATAGTAAACAACACAAATACACACTTAACAAAGTTAAGCAAAAATACAAATTACCAGATTTTCTTTAATTTCTTATTCAATTTCATTTCCACTATTTACCTTAATTTCTGACACAAAACTTATTAATTTCAAAACTCTAAGTTACTTTATATATACTTTCAGAAACCAACAATATATAAGTTGCAACAATCAAACATACACAGAGCTGCCAACAGGTTAATAACTATTTGAACTTACAGTCACAAACTGAGAACCCCAGCCATGCCCGTGGTAGTCAACTCGCGGCTTCTGCTTCTTGAGTGGCTTAACTTAAGGTCATCTCACAACGAAATAGTAGAGACACACACAGTAGGCATTGAATTATTATCACTCAAGTCCCAGAACACTCTAGGTTACGATTGTAACACCATGACAAAGATGAGTTAACACACACAACAGTTCAAGACGAACAGATTAGGCAATGCAGATTTTTAGAAGTGGGAAATAACAACAATTTCCCAGTTACTGGAAACAGTCCAGGACAGCAAACTTGAATGATATGAAGATGCCGAAGATTTCTCGATGAAGTGAATACAATATGACATGACGAGGATCCTTTGGAGCACACGTAATTAGCATACCAAACCCCTCTAGGACGAGAGGCTTGAAACAATATGAAAGTGAATATTACTTGACAATATGAAGACCATGGGACGATGATTATTATTTTAAGCACACAGAACTTGTACTAAATCTAGACAAAATTACAATATACTAAATCTGGACAAAATTACATATACCAAATCTGGACGTGACCTAGGGGAGCGTCACAGACCATCTACATTTTTCCTATTTTAAAGCATCAATTTTTCCCTGAATAGCAGTAACTTCTTCATTTGCAGTATCTTGGATTCTTTTCATTTTGGCTTCCAGTTCTACAATTTCTGCTTGCAAATGCCTTTTACGATAAATCTCCTTGTCCTTTTCCCTAGCCATTTCTTTCCTTCTGTTTGTTTCCTCTCTTAGACGTGATCGAGCACTCCTGTAAGAATGGATGAGAGATTTGGGAACTTGAAAGTTCTCAATATTTCCACCAACACCCATTACAAAATCATACACACATCGCTGCGCCACCAGGGTCTCTTCCTTCATGTTGTCTACTAGGCATTCTGAATTTACAGAAAATCCACGCTCAACATGTGCATTCCCATGAGACAATACAAGGACCATTTTCATAACATGGGAAATCGATTTCGGATTTCTAAATCTTGTAAACAGGTCTCGCCAGAAATGGTCTACACGTATGCAAAATCTTGAAAACTCCCTTAGCTCAGTTTCCACACATGCCTGAGAACATATATCTTCAAATTCACAGTCTGCTTGGTCAGCTGTGCTGCTAGCTATCCATCTGTGTTCTACCAGAATTGTGAGCAAGCACTTCAGACGTTGCCTACGGACATCAGGAATTGCAGCTATGTTGGGATCAAAGCATGACACCGCCCTCGTAATTTTGTACCGAAGTGGTGAACGTTCCAACACTTTTAAAGTTAAAACTTTTAAAGCAGCAGCACAGTCCTTGAGGAATTGTAGGACAGCAACATCAGACAACTTAACTTTTCTGAAAGAGCTCCGAGTACCATAGCCCAAATCTATGTCCTTTGCACTGCACAAATTTTCACTTTTTGTAAGATCTACACATGCAACTGAAGATGCCTTTGTCATCACATCTTTCTTTATAAACCTTGTCATCACATTCTTAACCACACTTGATAATGAACTGTGCAGGAATGGGACAAGAGTGGCATCTGCCTGGAATTCTTAAAAGAAGGGTTGCACTTCAGATGACAAAGACTTGAAAAAAGCCAATTTAGCTTCCAGTAATGGATCTTCAATGAGGGTAGAAACTACCTTGTAGCTACTACTTGGAGCCTCTACCTTCTCACTTTTAACACCATGCACAAATTTCATTACATGTGGTAGAATGTCAATTGCACACTGTGCAACAGCACCATTTTCAAGCCAACGAACAGAACAGAATTTTAGAGGAAACGTGTCTGAACCTGTATATTCACTGTACATAGCACGACAAGCAGAGACATCTTTGAACAAGTTGTACAAACAACGAAGAAAATGTACCACAGACCACTTTGTGACCTGCATGGCACTTTTAAATGCATCATGCATACTGTGTAGGCCACAGCTACCCATATCCAAAACAATAGGGTCACAGCCATTATCCAATTCTGCTTTAAGGTCTCTGAAGAATTTGTGATTTACATTAGGCCCATCCATGGAAATCTGAATTATAGTATGCAAGTTCAGAGGTGAAAGAGACTTTATGAAAGATTCTCTAATGTCTTTTGCTCTGGCACGACCTAAGAATGCAGAAGTAAAATATCGAATGCACACCTCATTAGTGTTACTGTTCCAGAACCTGATATTCAAATCCATATGAGTACTTTGGGACACTTTGTTTAGCGATTCATCAAAACCAATAACAATGTGCTCAGACGAAGCAACTAGCTCTAACAATTCATTTCTGCAAAATGGTGCTATTCCATAAAGTAAAGAATAGGCAATTTCCGTTCTCTTTAATTGTAGCTTCTGTGCTATTTGACTGTCGGGGAACATAATCTTGAATAAACTAACATCCTTGTCCACTGATCTCATTGATTTGTGTGTAACAACAGTATGAAGGCAATATAGAATTTCTGCTTTTGTGACATTTTCCTTGATAATGAAAGACTTCAAAACCCCTTGGAACTGAACCCTGTTGCTTTTCAACACTGATTTCAGGCTGAGAAGAGGCAGTCTGGATTTGATGGGAGCTAGAAGCACTGTCTCGTGCAGCAACACAATCAGTTTCGGAGACTGGTATGCATGAGGCAGTCTGCAGTGGTGGTGCATCTGCTTGACTAACAAAACCTTTCACAGACATGGGCAGTGTAGAAGCTGTCATCCATCGTCTGTGCTGAGCTCCTTTAGCATGAGTTCTGATTGCTGTACGTCCCATGTTGCTCAGAGAAAATATTTTATTGCATTTACAACACTTAGCCTTTTTATTGTCTGTTGGCAATTCCTGTATCCACTCTTTGAACTGAGAATCAGTAAGCCAATCAACTTGGAAATGGGCTGACATTCTGATTTACACCTTGGAAAGAAAAAAACTATAATGAGAAATCAATTATGACATAAAGGAACACAAGAAATACCAAGATATAAAATTACTAGCATGCAGCTGTCCTAGGACGGTTGTTGTTAAGCTTTAGATAAATATATTAATATAACAGGGGATAGGGGATGTTGCCTGTCATAGGACGGAGTGACATTTTAAATTGAAGCAGACAAACAAATCAAGTAGATGCCGAATTTCTGTAAGAAAATATAGTAAAAACTCATTCATGTAACAGCTGAAAATTATATGCTATTTGTTTCATTCGTTTACATGCGCCAATCGTATTTTGATAACACTCTTCAAGTTCAAATTGTGTTCGGGAACGCGCCTCTATAAGCAAGTGCAGTTACATAGGCCAAGGCTTACTGCAATCATTTGTTTACATGCATGACTGGACAAGACTCCAATTTGTTTTCTAAAAAAAGCAGATGTTTTAAAATGTTTTGCAGTGCTGCCAGTTTCAAAAAAATTGCCCGTGATTTTTTTTTATTGGAGGTTTAACGACCACCGTGAGCAACTCAATGGGCTATAAGCAGTCGCCCGTCCCTAATTTAGGGTCACTGGTTCCAGGGGAGGGAGAGTGCCAGTGCCATAAGACAAACACAACATCAGTGCCTCACCGGGATTCGAACCCGGACCCCTTACAGACGAATGATCAGAGGCCATCGCTTAGACCACTGCGCCACCGGGGCGGCGCACGTGATTTCAAAACGCAACTGTTACAATTGAGTAACATGAGACTATGTGACTGGTTTGATTCCTTTTATTTTTCATTAGTTGATTGGTCGCTGGGATTATGTTGTTACGAAAATTATTTATTTTTTCATATAATTCAACGTTGTTACGAAATGCAGAGAACGTCTGCTTTATTTTCCAAAAACAAATTGGTGTTCTGTCCATGTAAACAAACGATTGTAGTAAGCCTACCTACTTTTCGTTAACATGGGTTTCAATCTCAAGCTTCCGAGATATAATTAATAAATTCGACAATGTAGTTTTTTTCTTTTCATCCATTTGCACAAAATATCTAAATCTTAATCGAAATCATGAATGTAATCTTTCATTTTGTGAAATTCGACTTCGCTTTCTGCATGGGCTGTTGCTATTGTAATGTTTCTATTTGGTGTTCGTAAATGTAGTACCAAAAATATTACATTATTAGCCATTTCATTCTGATTTCAGGTTAAAACGTGCCTTTCTTTCAACGATCTGGCAACAGCATTAGTAGTGTTCCAGATAGATCTGGGTGTTTATTATTATTATATATCCTGGTACTCAGCAAAAGAAAAATTCCAAGACAGGTATTTCAGATGAAAAAAATCATTCAACCAAAAGTGTTGACGGGCAGTGTGGGAACACAGCAAGCCCCTGCTCTGCATGTGTTAAAATGTGAAGTTAGAGAATCTGTACTGAAATCTGTACAGTAAGAGTGAGTGTTTTGGTATTGGAAAGTGATAAAAAAAAAAAAAGTCACATTTATATTTATATAATGATCTTCTGTTTTCAGCTTAATTAAAAAAATAAGTTTACATATTTGGAGGGAATGTGTATCAGAGACTTTCCATTTTGAATTTCATTAACGTAGGTTGATGCACTGTGGAAATAAGAGGATATGTACTAATAATTTGTACAGTAAACCACTGCATATCGACTGTACAGTTTCACACAACTGCAAAACATTACTTCACACGTGCATTTATGTAAGGATGTTACATTTTGAATTTCATCAAAATTGGTTTGTGCCTTCTGGAGTTGTGCACAGAACTTGTACAGTACCTCTACCTACAGTACATACTGGATGTAATTTCGTTGAATGCTATCAAACGTAAGTGGAAACTTCCTGTTACAATTTTTACAAAACCAAGCATTTATACCCGAATTCAGGCCAATTTTCCTTCACTTGTATACTCTTTCTATTATTTATTTTTTTAATTCTAGAGTGGCATATCCACTTCATTGCCCCACCTTCCCATAGTTAATAAACACACGCCAGAAACAGCGATTGGAATGAATACAATATGGAACAGAAGGCAATAAAATATAACTTACTGTTACGACTAGCAAAATTGTTTCATTTCATTGTTTAAAAATAAGGAAAACTTGTCTACCAAGCAGAAAATTTCATTATTTGGCTATTCCAAAAACATGGTGGGGAGGAGGGACAATTTCATATTTTCATAAAAACTATGTTTACTAAAACAAAAACAAACATGCGATCTTAAAGGTTTAAAAGAAAACTTCACACACCTTTCGATTATTTTGATTTCCACTGTTTGATGAGATTATCAAACCAAGAACAACAAACTTTCACCTAACACAGAACGACTAACCACTTACGCAATGTGACTGCACAATTTATGGCTTTTGCCTCGGCAATCCAGGAACGTGATTCACATACTAGTGTTATTGTCAAAACTCGTGACAGACGTGCTATCCAATCGGAAAACTTGATCACGGAACGGAAGGAAGCTTATGGATAGGGTTGTAGAGGCTTAAAAAACACAACCGCTTATGGTTTCGCTTACTGGAGAAAAAGAAAAAAAAATATTGGGCGGCAGGTTTTTCGAATGACAAATGTGGTAAACACACACGACACTTTGTTTTTTTAGTTTCCTAAAAATAAGAATTCTATACGGAGGAGTTTATTGAAAGCCCGAAAATGTCATGTCCTTTCAGGCTTTCAGTAAATTCTGCTTCTTATTTACCTTTTCTGTCAGTGCAATCTAGCTATGTTATCATCACAAATCAAAGAAGTGTTCAATAAACAACTCCTGACCGAACAAGCAGCAGTGATTCCCGCAAACCCCAAACCCGGATTTAGTCATTATGTGGGGAGAAAAAGTTACTTCGCGGTGCACTTCTGACAAGAGATTGTACGCCTTCCCTCCCCTACACCCAGATGTAGTCTGTCTTGTGATTATTTATGCGTTTCCTGCTTTCTTTTGAAGCACTTTCCATTTCCCCTGCAACTGACCCTCGGGTCATGCAATATGCCTCCTGTACCTTCCGTCACATTTGCCTACCTGCATCCGCTAAACGCTTTGTAGGGCACTAAGGGATCCGATGTCTTGAGTGGAGGGAGAAGACTTAGAGGAAGAGTAAAAAAAAAAAAAAAAAGGTAGTAAACTGGGCATTGCGATCTCTTGCATATTAGCCACAGATGCACTCACAGAAGGCCACAAGTTAAAGATAAGGATTAGAAAATAAAAAATAAAAATCTGCGCTGCGGCGGCGATTTTTGACGCGAGCTTTCAAGCCGACCTTTTCTCCAAGCTTGAGATAAGAGGTTTTGTTTCCAGCCCTCAGTAACCTTCGTTTTTCGCCCTGCATGACCCGAAATCCGAAAAGCCGATGGTCCCCAGTATTCCGGATAATCGGTGCGATACTGTATATGAAGAACTAATTTTTTTTTGCGACATGTTTTCTTAAACGTGAGCGGTGCAATATAAAAATAGTTCGATGCAATACAAAAACACACAGATATAAAAGATTTATAATATACAGATTTAAAAAGTAAATCTTGATTACTTACCGCTTTAAACGACGGCACCAGCCGTGTAGTTTGTGCTGATTGTCGATGCGATCGCCAGCGGTTCGGCAAATGGGAACTTCGCTGTGGCTGGCTCCTAGTTTTACAGTCAAGTCCTGTGTTGTGTTCAACCGCTGGATCGGGGTGAACCATCACAGACCGCAGCGACGCTAAATCATGAAATACCTTTCTTGGTGTGCACAGAACAAATCACGCAAAACAAATAGCCCAATACATTTCTTGGCGTGCACAAAACAAATTCCCTGATTTCACGTGAACTTTTGCAAAATTCCCCGATTTTTCCCTGACTTTTCCAGAGCTGCGAAATTCCCGGTTTTCTCGGTTTTCCCAGTCTGTGGCCACTCTGCTATAAAATTATGTTTATGCATCCTCATAGCCCAAGTGCGTCATATATAGGGTCTTTAGATGTATGTTGGATTCCATACGAACACATAATGAAAACTGTGTCTTCCCCCACAACCACTACAGAAAGAACTTATCACATTGCACCTGATAAAAATCACTTTGTTGAACTATGATTCAAAAACTTCAAGATAGATTAAATCCATTGGCTTCAGCTTTGACTGTTACAAATATTAATAGTTCCCTTTTTTGTTTTTGTTCATTATGTGTTTTTTCAAAATGTGTTTGTGAAAATGATTAAAATACTGTTTGTCAAACTTTAAATAGATGTGTATATGTTTAAATGCCATTTATGTCTGTAATAAGAAATATTAACATCCTCATTTTTTTCTCTACTTCAAGCACACATATTAGTTAGTGTTTCTACCAAGTTTCAGAAAAAAATATTATGTGCCATTTTGTTTATGGTCCTTTACAGTTAACTATTAATCTGAAGGTGATTTTTGCACTTTTCATGTAATAAACATATTAAAATGTAAATACTATTGTTCTGATATGACATATACACTCCCGATATAAATGGCTTCAAATTGTTACCAGAATGATCGAATTTGAACCATTAGTTGTCGAGTTATTACATTTATTGACATTGTTGCAGAATCCAAGATGGCCACCATTTGGTCAAAATGACCATTTTTCAAACGCTTGTATTTCGGCCATTATTGGTCAAAATATTTTCCAAATTCAGATTTGAGGGTTTCACTACCATGTGTATCTATAGTAACTTGTACAAAAAACTAGCGGATAATGCTTACCTTGGCATTCCTTTCTAGCGACGGGAACATTTCACGCACGTGTTTTCCGGTCCTTTGTTGATGTTATTGTCCTAAAGTCCGTTGTATGCGATGACTGGCTTTACTTCTCACACTTTTCGCTGGGTATACTCATTGGATCTTTGCCTTAGGATTCAAACATCAATTTTTACCGTTCTTTATACTCGAAATTTTCGCCCATACTCTGGGCATCTTCAGGAGCGTGGCGACTTTACCACCGATGTTCGTGGTTAACTTCGCGCTAATGGAGTCCGATACTCCTTGTTGCCATTCGTCGGAAAAACTTTCCTGGATATATTTCGTTATCAAGGCCGGCTGGCGCCATCTGTTTCGTTAAGAACACTTTTTCCCCCCGTATTTTTTTTTTTAATTTTCTTCTCCTATCCTGGTTTTCTTGTCTTTTTTTGCCTGTTTTTCTTTTGTTGTTGTTTTTCTTGTCTTATTAGTTCTTTCCACAGGCCCGATAATGTGCTAGGGTCGTTCTGGTTACATACCCTTGCTTTATTTGTGTAGATTAATATTGCTTCTTCCCTCCTCATTTGCCTTTCCGATTTTTTATTCTTTTTTAGCATTTTAATTTCATCGAACTTTGGGAATGTCCGGTTTTCCAAGCAGAATTGCACTAAAGCAGTTTTGGCTTCTTTTTTGCCAGTTAGATATGTGTTGTTTTAGTCTTTTTTTTAATCTGTTTTTCGTACTTCCAATGTACGATATTGGGGGTATGTGTGCTATTGGAATTTCGTAGGTTCCTGATTCTTCTAGCTTTTTTCCTCTGTTTTTTGTTGACAGTCATACTTTTCACAGTGTGCACTGAGCTTCCTAGTTGTAAGTCATATTTAGCACAGTGCCTATTGATTTCTTTACTCACTCCTTCCAGGTATGGGAAAGCTCCAATGTATTTCAATTTTTTGTTTCTTATCTTCCTTTGGTTGTGCACTTCTTGGCCTTCTTTACTCTGAGTCATATGCTTTTTACTCTCATGTATCCATTTATTAATTAGCTTGCTCGGGTACCCATACTCTTGTGATATTTTCAAGATAAACTCTAGCTCTTGATTTTTTAGCCTGTTGTTAGATGTGTGTGTGTACGCTCGCCGTATCAAGTTTACTATGCTGTTTTTTTTATGTATCACTGGATGGTGCGACGAGTATGGTATCAGTACAGGTATGTAAGTTGCTTTTCTGAACACAGAGTATTCAAAACTATTTTTGTTTTTCTTTAGTTGAATGTCCAGGAAGGATAGGCAATTATCCTCTTCAAACTCAATAGTTAGCTCTATGGTGTTACAGATTTTGCTAAACTGCTGTGCTAGATCTTGTAGCTCGGCTTTGTTAAGTTTAGACATTATAATAATGTCGTCTACATATCGAGCATAAAGTATTGGTTTTTCAGGTAAATTTTGAATAATTTATTTTTCGAGGTATGCCATAATCACTTCTGCGTATAATGCCGATAATGGGGATCCCATAGGGCCACCTTGCGTTTGTTTAAATATATTTCCTTCAAAATGGAAGATGTTGTTTTCCTTGATGAAATATAAGGTATTCTTTAGCTCTTTCAGTTGTGACAAGTTTAGTTCTTTGTTGATGCTTAGTTGTTGCATAATCAATTCGATGGCTAGCTCGACAGGAGTGTTTGGGTATAACGCCTTAACATCCATGGAGGCCATAGTTATTTGCTCTAGGTCTTGATTAATTAATTTGATTTTTTCTATAAACTCATAGCTATTCTTTAATGTATATTGATTCCTCATGAATATTGGGGATAGATAGTTGTATATCTTTTTTCTAGGTTGATGAGTGGTGAGTTTTTTTCGATAGAATCAGTCTTAAAGGTGTGTTTTCTTTATGAGTTTTAATTTTCGAGAATATTTTTGGCATCCCTGCTCCCATTGGAGGGTTTGCATTTTTATTTCTGTTGGTAACGTGCTGTGGTTCCTTATATTATAATATTATAATATAAGGAACCACAGCACATTAGAACCATGTGCTGTGGTTCCTTATATTATAATATTATAATATAAGGAACCACAGCACGTTACCAACAGAAATAAAAAATGCAAACCCTCCAATGGGAGCAGGGATGCCAAAAATATTCTCGAAAATTAAAACTCATAAAGAAAACACACCTTTAAGACTGATTCTATCGAAAAAAACTCACCACTCATCAACCTAGAAAAAAGATATACAACTATCTATCCCCAATATTCATGAGGAATCAATATACATTAAAGAATAGCTATGAGTTTATAGAAAAAATCAAATTAATTAATCAAGACCTAGAGCAAATAACTATGGCCTCCATGGATGTTAAGGCGTTATACCCAAACACTCCTGTCGAGCTAGCCATCGAATTGATTATGCAACAACTAAGCATCAACAAAGAACTAAACTTGTCACAACTGAAAGAGCTAAAGAATACCTTATATTTCATCAAGGAAAACAACATCTTCCATTTTGAAGGAAATATATTTAAACAAACGCAAGGTGGCCCTATGGGATCCCCATTATCGGCATTATACGCAGAAGTGATTATGGCATACCTCGAAAAATAAATTATTCAAAATTTACCTGAAAAACCAATACTTTATGCTCGATATGTAGACGACATTATTATAATGTCTAAACTTAACAAAGCCGAGCTACAAGATCTAGCACAGCAGTTTAGCAAAATCTGTAACACCATAGAGCTAACTATTGAGTTTGAAGAGGATAATTGCCTATCCTTCCTGGACATTCAACTAAAGAAAAACAAAAATAGTTTTGAATACTCTGTGTTCAGAAAAGCAACTTACATACCTGTACTGATACCATACTCGTCGCACCATCCAGTGATACATAAAAAAAACAGCATAGTAAACTTGATACGGCGAGCGTACACACACACACATCTAACAACAGGCTAAAAAATCAAGAGCTAGAGTTTATCTTGAAAATATCACAAGAGTATGGGTACCCGAGCAAGCTAATTAATAAATGGATACATGAGAGTAAAAAGCATATGACTCAGAGTAAAGAAGGCCAAGAAGTGCACAACCAAAGGAAGATGAGAAATAAAAAATTGAAATACATTGGAGCTTTCCCATACCTGGAAGGAGTGAGTAAAGAAATCAATAGGCACTGTGCTAAATATGACTTACAACTAGGAAGCTCAGTGCACACTGTGAAAAGTATGACTGTCAACAAAAAAACAGAGGAAAAAAGCTAGAAGAATCAGGAACCTACGAAATTCCAATAGCACACATACCCCCAATATCGTACATTGGAAGTACGAAAAGCAGATTAAAAAAAGACTAAAACAACACATATCTAACTGGCAAAAAAAAGAAGCCAAAACTGCTTTAGTGCAATTCTGCTTGGAAAACCGGACATTCCCAAAGTTCGATGAAATTAAAATGCTAAAAAGAATAAAAAATCGGAAAGGCAAATGAGGAGGGAAGAAGCAATATTAATCTACAAAAATAAAGCAAGGGTATGTAACCAGAACGACCCTAGCACATTATCGGGCCTGTGGAAAGAACTAATAAGACAAGAAAAACAACAACAAAAGAAAAACAGGCAAAAAAAGACAAGAAAACCAGGATAGGAGAAGAAAATTAAAAAAAAAAAACGGGGAAAAAAAAGTGTTCTTAACGAAACATAGATGGCGCCAGCCGGCCTTGATAACGAAATATATCCAGGACAGTTTTTCCGACGAATGGCAACAAGGAGTATCGGACTCCATTAGCGCGAAGTTAACCACGAACATCGGTGGTAAAGTCGCCACGCTCCTGAAGATGCCCAGAGTATGGGCGAAAATTTCGAGTATAAAGAACGGTAAAAATTGATGTTTGAATCCTAAGGCAAAGATCCAATGAGTATACCCAGCGAAAAGTGTGAGAAGTAAAGCCAGTCATCGCATACAACGGACTTTAGGACAATAACATCAACAAAGGACCGGAAAACACGTGCGTGAAATGTTCCCGTCGCTAGAAAGGAATGCCAAGGTAAGCATTATCCACTAGTTTTTTGTACAAGTTACTTTGAAATATCGCACGTAAAAGAGAATAGTACAATAATTAGAGCTATATAATAGTCAGAATTAGAACTACTAAGTGGAATTGATGTGTATCTATGGTTAAAAAAAATCTGTTACTATAGTGCAACACTCACCGGGTGTCCCATGTAGAATTACCCTTAAGCTGTGACTTGTTTCAGGTGTTGTAGCTATGATGTCAGCAGTTTGCTCTATCAGGGCTTGAAAAATGTCTGAAAAGTTACAGCCCACCTGGGCATGTACAGAAATTATTTACCTGCCCTGGTAGTAAAAGCTGCATGCCCAGAGGAAAATTTATTTTTTAAGATAGCAAAACAGAACCCTGATGTATTTTTTTAATTTAAAAAATATGCTGAACTTTTTGACATGTTTCACATTTTCTTTTTTAAGGGCCTGTATTCAAAATGTTCAATGAACAGAAGTGTGTATCTCAAGTTTTAAGGTGATGAAGCTGAAATGGGTATGAAACGGTATGATGATAATGAAATTGGTATTTGAGAAATTTAGTGATTCTGCCATGTTCCTTTCATTAAAGTTTTTGTCCTTTGTCACTAAACACTGGAGGCTAGTTCCATCAGCAGCATGTATCCCATCACTGACTACATACAACAATTGGAGGAAAACTACATATGGTCCCAATATCTGGATCTAGAGCATAATATAATTAAAGAAGTGATATTCTTCTGTCCTCAGCACTCTGTAACAATAATACAACTTCCGGTGATTAGCAGTGAAATGAAACATGACATGAGACAACTGTCTTTTGTTTTGTAGAAGGAAATTCTACTACAATTTTTTTTTTTTTTTTTTCCCAGTAGCCAGGTCCGGACAACTAGGTTTTTTATTTACCTGCCCAGGCCAATAATTTACATGCCCAGGGGAATCTCGGGATGGTATTTTTCAAGCCCTGTTTATGCTGACTTAATACTATGTATAAAAGTTCGAACAAAAGACAGCATGATCTCTATGAGTTGATGTGTGAAAAATTTAGGATGAAGATTAATGTTGATATATGTAAATCAATGGTCCCTAGTCAAACTTCAAAAATTAACTTTGTAGCGCAAAGAAAGAATCACAAATAAGTCATAGATTTTAATTATTTGTATGTGTTTTATTGATTAGTCTAGACACAGAAAATATGATAAGAAGCTAGACAATAGAATGGCAAAAAAATGAAAGTCACTCTTAAGAGCCATATAAGGATATTTTCACCAAGAAAGAAGTTAGCCATAGAACAAAACTTGCTGTACACAAGGCAGTATTCTAATCAACCCTTTTATGGCAGGGCATCCATCAGTTGGGTACTAAGTAAAGGTCTCTGTAGGTGATTAGAAGCTGCAGACATACAGTGGTAAGTAAGAAAAATAACTAAGGAAAATGTGTGGATCCAGTGGCAAAGCAACAGAGAATTAGTAATCCAGATATCAGAACTGAGCAAGATGCTTTTACAGGAGAAGAAACAGTTGATGAGAACATATTCAGATGGTATGGATGTGTGCTGAATGGAAGATTAAAATTGTCCATACAAGAGTTGAATTTTATGGTACCAGCTACAGACCAAAAGGTAGTTGTACAGGGTGTACCACTCGCTACTGAACCTGGCATTTCTTTAATAATATTAACATCAATGAAGATATTGCAACGAAATTTAAAGTGGACTTTCGTGCAAAATGTGATGACATCACATGTGCTGGAAGTGGCCACCATTTACGTCCAGACAGCATTGAACCCAGTGCTGTCCGCCAGCCAGCCGGAGTGCTCCTTAGTGGCAGACACATTCCTAAGTGTGGCGCCACTGACGAGCAGCCGGCTGGACGTGCCTCTCTGCTGCTTTGTTATGTCATTTCGCTGAGCGTGTCTACACAATACGGTTGTTGATAGTGAGTGCTCGTGCTCGTTGCTCTTCACTTACGTGCGAAAATGTATTGGTATACTCTGGAGGAACTAGTGTTCATTTTTCGCACTTATTGGAAAACAGAATCGATAAAGTCTTGTCAACAGCAATTCCTGAAGAGGTTTGCAAGCAGACATCCGCCGAGCAAGTCCACCATTTGGGCATTGTCGAAGAAATTGGAAACCAAGGAGACTTTATTAGACGACCATGCAGGAGGTCATCCACACATGTCCGAGGAAACAATCCAGAATGTAAAGAGCCGACAACTTGCGTCTCCCAGGAAGTCACTTCGCCGACTGTCACAGGAAACTGGGTTGTCCAAAAGCACTAGTCAATGTACTGTGAAAAAGCGAAGCTTCATGCGTACCGTATCGCCAGGGTCCATGAACTAAAAGAGCCTGATCACGTGAAACAAGTGACATACTGTCGATGGTTTCAGACACTTCTTCAGGAAAATCCAGGCATTCTGGACTACACGTGGTTCTAGGACGAGCCGTGGTTTAACCTGTCCGGATACCTCAATTCTCAAAATTCTCGTGTTTGGGCCAGTGAAAATCCCAACGCGATACATGAAGAACCCCTTCATTCACATAAAATTGGTGTTTGGTGTGGGATGACCCGGCGCTGCATAATTGGTCCCACCTTCTTCGATACAACCATCACATATATGGAAATCTTCAACACCTTTGTAAATCAATTCGACGACGAAGAACTCTCCATTGGATTTTACCAGCATGATGGAGCGACATCACACACCGGTATGGCCAAAATTCAGTCCTTTTTCGGCGACCGCGTCATTTTCGAAGGGTCTATGGCCACCGCGCTCGCCCGATCTGATGCCTCCCGATTACTTTTTATGGGGATATCTAAAAGGGAGTGTTTACCAAAAGAAACCGCGAACTACAGATGCCTTGAAAGCAAACCTCACCGACGAAATTCAGGCAGTGATGGTGGATGTACTGGCAAGGACTTCCCACAATATGGTGTTCTGGGTTCAATGCTGTCTGGACGCAAATGGTGGCCACTTCCAGCACATATTGTGATGCCATCACATTTCGCACGAAATGAGGTAAGTCCATTTCAAATTTCGTTGCAATATCTTCATTGGTATTAATATTATTAAAGAAATGCCGGGTTCGGTAGCGAGTGCTACACCCTGTACAACAAGATTAACTAATGGTGTGAAATCAGCCATTAGGAATTCGGCAAGTGCAGGACAGGCAAAAAAGCTTCATAAAGAGATGGAGAAAGTTTAATGCAAAGAAAACTAATCCCCCTCCCCAACCCCAGTAACTGTGGCCAAGGGATCTGCACAAAGTTGGTGCAGGCATGAAATAATAACAATATTACCAATACATGTATGCAATATACAGTGAAATCTGCTTAATATGCTCACAGTTAACAAGATTTCCTGTTTAATACACATTTTTCACAGTCTCTAGAATTGAGAGGCAAATAAGAACAAATATATCCTATTTAATACGCTTTGAACCCTGCTTAATAAGCGCTTAGTTTCGTAGCATCATATACATTTGAATTCGAGTGAATACTAATACTGTGCAAAAATGGGTCAGTTGCCTGTTACATGAGTCACTGGATGTTTACTTTGATTAGACAGAAGACTACTCAATTCCTCACCGCTAGCTAAACAGGCTTGTCGTGGGCTCAGCTTGTGGCTTTCAAGCTTCAGGTGTGGCTTTCCCCTGCATAAGGGTCCCCTTTTCCGTGACCTTGATAGGGAAGAAGCATGTAAACCTTTAGCGCTGAAATGATGTTTTTGTCGACATCCCTCTACCCATCCCCATCTTCTGCAGTTGAGTGAAAGCCAAAGAACAGTAGTGAGGTGCCATTGTTCAAGTAGGAAGGCCATTTAGTGAAGATAGTGAATTTTGTGGTTGTGTATAGCTACTGTAGTTTTTTTAACTTCTGTTTTTTTTAACGTGCACTGTAATATAAAGTGAATACTGTATAACTTTGGATTGTATGATGAGGGCGATAAAAGGAAAAGTGTTATCAATTATTGATAAATTAAAAATTTTAAAAACTTAAGATGAAAAAAAACTCTAAAAAATCAAAAACAAATCTCGGAAGATCTGGACATTACTATTTCAATAGTAACAGACAATTTTAAAAAATAGGAAGGAGATAGAAGAGAAGGCTGTGCAGGAGGGTATCAAATGAAAGAAAATAAAGACCGGGAAGTTTGAAGAATTTAGGAAGGTTTTAGTACAATGGTTCCACCTAGCTCGTAGCTTAAATTTGCCATTGAATGGGACGTTTGTGACAGAAAAAGCACACTAAATTGCAAAGGAACTCCACATTAGTGATTTTACTGTATCGAGTGGATGGATTGACTGATTTAAAGCTAGATATGGCATTGTTCATCACCAGATCAGTGGAGTCTGCAAATGAACAAGATGCTGAAATGTGGAAAGAAACTGTTTTATTGCAATTACTGAAAGATTTCTCTCTGCGTGCTGTTTTCAATGCTGACAAGTTTGGTCTTTATTCTAAACTAATGCCAGATATGTCGCTCGCTTATAAAAATGACAAATGCCATGGTGGCAAACGAAGTAAGGAGCGAATTTTTGTATTAGCATGTGCCAACGCAGATGTATCAGCTGGATGACTGGGGAACAGTTTTTTCTATGGGCCAAACAGCTCGATGTGAAGTTTCGTCGCAAGAATCAAACAATTTTCATTGACAACTGTCCAGCGCATCCAAAAAATATCGAATTGACTAATGTAAAAATAATTTTTCTACCTCCAAATGCCAGAAGTATGCTGCAGCCTATGGACAATGAGATAATAAAAGTAGTAAATCATTATTGCAAAAGACTGAACCACAGGTACTTATGTGCCATGGAACAAGCTGATCCTTCACCTCCTGTAAATGTTCTCGACAAAATCATGAGATGCAGTCTGCCCCGGGGTAATTAAGAACCGTTTCATTAAAGCAGGCATCAAATGGCCATAAAATGAACCGGCGCTGCAACCTGATGACGAAGTCAAAGAAGATTCCGTTTTCATGAATTTTCCTGGATACTTGTCTGTCGATAATGATATTGCAACTTGTGAGATTCAAACAGTACAAGAAATTGTAGAAGATAATGCTGCAAGTACTACTATAAACAAGGAGAGTAAGGAAGAAGAAGAGCCTGTGCCACCGGCGATGCCAGCCGCAGCATTAAATTGACTCGCTGGAGTAAGGCATTTTGTGTCCAGCATGATAAGTTTATGACAACACCATGAGTAAAATTAATCAGCTACAGACAATAATTCTGAATTCAGTTTGTAAAAAAATCAAACAAAATAAGATTAAGAATTATTTAAAAAAACTATAAAAAAAGTGAATCACATTTTATGAATACAGTACAAGAACAAAATAATTTTTATAATCAATGTGATGTTTTTATAATTTTTTTTTATTAATATTGTGTAGTAATACAGTTTGTGACTAGAGATACGCTCGGGGCCGGGTGGGCTCAGGATTCATTAAGAGCCAAAAACCCAGGCCTGGGCTTGCCATTACACATGTTAAATTTCATTACTGAATTCTTTATATATATCCACCTTCACAAAAAACTTTAATTAAAAAATAATTCCCTGGATATTATTGTTATAAACTGGTTACCAAAAATTAAAGAATTTTCTAGTGTTAAGTGCAAGGGTGGTGCCACTACTAGATTTGTAGCTTGATAAATAACAGTTTGATAAAAATGCAGGATATAGAAGTAAAACCTATGAAATTAAAGATTATCAAATGCACACAATCTTGTCATAGCATCTTTGCCATATTATAGGCTCCCTGGCAATCAAAGTTGAGAATACAACTTAAAAACGAATTCCTGTAAAAATTGTTTCACTAGATACATTTTTATGTTATGCTGACTGGTTTCAAAACAGCAAAACTGTAGGGTGAAGTAGCATTTACAGAGAAGTATTGATTTCAAGAAATACCCTCCATATCTTCAAACTTCAATATTCCTGTAATTAATGAAGAGGCTGCATAAAAACTATGTGATTTAGATGGTCTTTTGATGCATAGAGTTTTGCTTCTATCCTACATTTTTATCAAACTGCTGTCTCAAGCTACAGAGCTTGTAGTGACATAAAATCCCTAATTTTTGGAAACCAGTGTACTTGTTATGTCATAGCCGTAGAGAATAGAGATGCTTTCACCACTGACTGATGCTCATTTAATACACCATTCGTGTGTGTAGTGATGAAAGGAGTCGTTACTTGGGGCGGCAAAAAGCGAATGCGAAATGAATTGTATGGGAGTGCCCTCTGTATTCAATCGGGTAGTTCAGAGTTTACATTAATGATCAAGTCCTCAAGTCAAGTGTCGACGACTTAGGAGAGAACAGCATGCCCTTTCTCCTGACACCCCGTCCCCTTTCTTCCCATCCATACGAGCGCATTTTACAACCGCTTTGCTGTGATTTTTGAGACACCAGTCAGCTGTGGATAGCAAGGTAAATAAACAGGATGCACTGACCCTGGCAGGACTATCACGTTACTTTAGGTTGTGGTTTTGGTAAGTAGCTGCCCAATGAAATCGAAACCACAACCTAAAATAACACGACGCTGTGACAGCCCTGTCAGGGTCAACATTCTATTTATTTACCTTGTTAATCACAGCTGAGCTATATAAAGGTATTCTAACTTTGCAGGCACAACAAGCAGCATTTTCAGTAGATCACGAGCACGAGTGAGATGAGTGTAAAGGATATAAAGAGAAAACTTGATGCCGGGGAGTTTCCCGCCATACCAAACAAGCACAGGAAGTCAGAGGTATGGAAATATTTCAAAGAAATAATAGATTCAAAAACCAATGAAAAAAATCGATTATGTTCAATGTGTGAAATGTAAAGGAATCTGGGAGTACAAATATTCCACAGGATCCAGCAGACTTACTAGACACACTGAAAAATGCAGCAAACAGTCTGGTTTAGGCTCGATCAAGAAATTTTAGTTTCAAGGTAGGGGGAACATGTCGGCTGCAGTAAAGAAAATTCTAAAAAGCTACGTTAAATTGTGCACTGAAGACATTCGACCTTTTGATATTGTAAGGTAAAGACATCCTTGACTTAGCTCAATGTTTGATCGATGTCTGTGCTTCTGAGGGCAAAGTGATGGCTGAACATGTGGTCCTGCATCGCAGTACAGTATCTAAACATATTAAAAGTTCAGCTGAATCTGTACGTATAGAATATGTTATACAAGTAAACGCAGTCATCCAGAAATATGGAGGTGCAATTACAACAGATATATGGACAGCCCCTTATTGTAACAAAGCACACATGGCCATCACTTGCCATTTCGTAGATAACGATGTCGTTTTACGAGGCATTGCATTAACAACAGTGGCATTTCCGCAAGTTTCCAAACTGGGAAAAACTTACAAACTGAAATTTTGCAGTCCCTGTAAAATGTTGGGTTTCATTGTTCAGTTCTGGATAAAAATATTGTGTTTGTAACGGATGAAGGAGCCAACACAATTTCAGCGTTACGATGTTTCCACCGGTTGACGTGTACATGCCAAGCACTGAACACTACTTTAAAACACAGCTTTATGAAGACAACTGAGGAATTACCTGAAATGAAAGCAACTATGGAGAGTTGTAAATTGTTAGTAAGTATGTGGAATTGTGCATGGGAGAAACTCATCTTGAAGCTGTGGATTTGTTACTGTGGTGGAAGAATTCTCAATTTCCTAAGCTAGCTGCCATTGCAAGACATATACTATGTATACCATCAAGTAGTTCTGCAAGCGAGAGAGTGTTTAGTGCAGCAGGTCAAGTTTTAGAGGAAAGGAGATCAAGGTTAAATGCTGAAGCATTAGATGCGATTTTTTTTTTTTTTTTTTTTGGAGTTTCGAGAGGCTTAAACAGTACGCAATTTTCATGATGAACTTGCTGGAAACTGCACACACATAGAATAATATCATGGTTATTACACTATTAAATGCAAAGCTTTGTTAATGTTATAAAATGCAGAATAATCTGGTCTGAAATGCTCATACGTTTTTTTCTTTTTTGAAATTTTCTTACATGCTTTTTTAATACTCTACTACATCACTGTAAACTATCTTTACCAATTAGCATATTGCAAAGTTTAGCATATTTTGACTTCTAGAGTCAAATTTAGCAAATTTTGACTCTAGAAATCAAAATTTTAAACACGAGCGACTGTCTGCAAAGAGTTGTACGTTTTGTAACGCAATTTATTCACAATAAAGGTAAATTTAGAAATCCAAAAGAAATAACGAATGGATATTTTGTGTTTCTAAAAAATTTTCTTATCTTCAGCTTTTAGCAAAATTGCTGATTCTCCTGGTATAGTCGAATGGCATGTGCATCAATTATTTATTTATTTTCTAGTCCACATTTCAGAATATTTGCTTTTATGCATAGTGTTCCAAAGAACATATTACTTTTTTGCGAAGTGGATTAAGTGAAGTAAACTTTTTAAACTAATGAATTTTAAACCCCAGGAGCAGAATTATGTTCAGTGTTCTGCAACATGACTTCCAAAGACTGTAAAATGTTCTGCAGGCAAAGCGTGAAACACTTTGACCAAATTTTATAAAAAAAAAAATATTAGTATATAAATCACAGTAAAACAAACATTAAAAAATTACCATCAGTTGAAACCCCTTGCCCCTTGTTTAAATATAACAATACATAAACCTGCTACTTAAATCAAATAAATTTATTTAGAACCAGGGTATGTACTTAGAATTTGATATTCTGTTAATAACTTTTGAAGTTAAATAGTGTGCCATTTTTCCACATGAATTATTTACAAAGTGTTTGTGGTAATTTGGTCCATACATTGAAACTAGGGCAGCTTTCAGTATTTTTCGGACTGCTTTATGTCCAAACTGCGCTGTTTGACATTTATATATATAAATATATATATATATATATATATATATATATCATCATCATCATCATTGTCAACCATTATCAATCCACTGCTGGACGAAGGTCTCCCCAAGTTTCCTCCACAACGGTCTGTCTTGTGCCAGTCTCCTCCATGTCACTCCCGCATACTTTCGAATTTCATCCACCCATCTTCCATGTGGTCTTCTTCTGGGTCTCTTCCTGTCCCTTGGAATCCAATCTAAAATTTCGGCTGTCCATCGATGGTCTGTTCTTCTGGCAGTATGTCCAGCCCATTGCCATTTCAGGGATTTAACTCTGATCATGATGTCTTCCACTCTTGTCATTTTTCGGATACACGAGTTCTTCTTCTTATCTCTCCTGGTTACACCAAGCATGCACCTCTCCATGCTTCTTTGAGTTGTCTGCAGCCTTTGTATGTCTCTTTTAGCTAAGGTCCACGTCTCTGCAC
This sequence comes from Macrothele yani, assembly GCA_039090855.1. Lineage (NCBI taxonomy): Eukaryota > Metazoa > Arthropoda > Arachnida > Araneae > Macrothelidae > Macrothele > Macrothele yani. The sequence continues at coordinate 140,949,407 of CM077023.1, forward strand.
CATACGTAAGCACTGGAAGGATGCATTGATCAAACACTTTTCTTTTAAGACATAATGGCATATTGCTCTTGAAAATTATGCTGTTTCTTCCAAAAGCTCTCCAGGCAAGTTTTGTACGCCGATTAATTTCCTCACCAATGTGACCCTCACTTGATATCTGCTGTCCAAGATAAACGTATGTGTCTGTTATCTCCAGCTTTTCTCCATCAATCGATAAATCTTCATTTCTTGTAAAAGCATTGAACATCACTTTTGTCTTCTGAAAGTTCATTTTTAATCCCACTTCTTTACTCTTGTCAGCAAGTTCCTGGATCATATCTGTAGCTCTGATGGGGTAGTTGCAAAAATGACTATGTCATCAGCAAAACGAAGGTGGGTTAGATAATCTCCGTTAATCTTTATCCCTTTGTTTTCCCAAAATCATTTTCCCAAAAACAAAATCATATATATATATATATATACACAATAGATCATATCCACGTACTGAGAGAACTAATTGAAAGAGCGAGGGAGTATGAACTTCCATTGTGCATGGCTTTTGTCGATTATGAAAAGGCCTTTGATTCGGTGAGGCCATCAGCGGTTGCCACGGCTCTGAAGTCCTGCGGTATTGAAGATGCATACATTAATATTATTAATAACATCTATGAAAATGCAAGTGCAAAGATTAGGCTGTTTGAAAATACAACACACATAAAAATTGGAAAGGGAGTGAGACAAGGTGACACCATATCTCCGAAGCTCTTTAATGCCACATTGGAAAATGTCTTTCAATCACTGAACTGGGAAAACAAAGGGATAAAGATTAATGGAGATTATCTAACCCACCTTCGTTTTGCTGATGACGTAGTCATTTTTGCAACTACCCCATCAGAGCTGCAGAGTATGATCCAGGAACTTGCTGACAAGAGTAAAGAAGTGGGATTAAAAATGAACTTTCAGAAGACAAAAGTGATGCTCAATGCTTTTACAAGAAATGAAGATTTATCGATTGATGGAGAAAAACTGGAGATAACAGATACGTATGTTTATCTTGGACAGCAGATATCAAGTGAGGGTCACATTGATGAAGAAATTAATCGGCGTACAAAACTTGCCTGGAGAGCTTTTGGAAGAAACAGCATAATTTTCAAGAGCAATATGCCATTATGTCTTAAAAGAAAAGTGTTTGATCAATGCATCCTTCCAGTGCTTACGTATGGTGCAGAGACGTGGACCTTAACTAAAAGAGACATACAAAGGCTGCAGACAACTCAAAGCAGCATGGAGAGGTGCATGCTTGGTATAACCAGGAGAGATAAGAAGAGGAACTCGTGGATCCGAAAAATGACGAGAGTGGAAGACATCATGATCAGAGTTAAATCCCTGAAATGGCAATGGGCTGGACATACTGCCAGAAGGACAGACCATAGATGGACAGCCGAAATTTTAGATTGGATTCCAAGGGACAGGAAAAGACCCAGAAAAAGACCACATGGGAGATGGGTGGATGAAATTCGTAAGTATGCGGGAGTGACATGGAGGAGACTGGCACAAGACAGACCGTTGTGGAGGAAACTTGGGGAGACCTTCGTCCAGCAGTGGATTGATAATGGTTGACAATGATGATGATGATGATATATATCAATGGGCTGGACATGTTGCCAGAAGAAAGGACCACCGATGGACAACCAAAATTTTAGACTGGATTCCGAGGGACAGGAAAAGACCCAGAAGAAGACCCCATGGGAGATGGAAGGATGAAATTCGAAAGTATGCTGGAGTGATGTGGAGGAGACAGGCCCAAGACAGACAATTGTGGAATAAATTTGGGGAGACCTTCATCCAGCAGTGGATTGATAATGGTTGATGATGATATATATATAAACAGTAATTTATCATTTGTTCCAATTATAACACCATCTCCGTCATTAGTATTGGGTCTTTTACTTATACAATATGTCAATAGCTGAAACCCAGAATTCACAAATTGCCTCTGAGGCAGGCAGAGAAAGAATAAAAGCAGGTTACTTGATAAATTTTGGAATCTCTGCTTTCATTTCATTTAGAGCTTGTTGTAAGAGAGCTTTAATCTGGAAAAAATGTTCCACTTGTCCTACTTTCTTGCATATTTCTATAGATCCAAGTGACAAAAACAGTGTACTCAAAGAATAAATCTCTTTTTTTTTCTTTTTTTTTTTTTTTGCTTCAGAGTGTGGAACACATAGAAAAACCTTTACAAATTCAACGAAATTGGAAAGATCTTCCAATTCTTTCTTCTGCTCAGAACGGACACGAGTTCTTGGAAATGTTAATTATTCAAAATTCATTAATATACCTGCTCTTCTTATAATTATGTCAACAATTGCCTCATTTTCAAAATATACATTTTATTATTTAATAGATCAGCTATGTAGCCTGTTATCTATTGAACATCACAACATAAGGGAGCTATGTCAGAGTTATTCTGAGTGGAGTGCAGTTTTTTCAAACTCTTCGCTCAGTCCGATTTCCATTTTCAGAAATTTCTCTCCTATTTTGAAGCTGAAACACAATCATTTATTGAACAAAATCATATTTTCATACATGAGACCAGCCGATGACAAAAAAAAGCTTAACTTTTTAACTGGGTGGAAAATTAGGACACTCAAATGCGGTGTGAGCAAATTCAAATACAGCATATACAAAATTTAAGATTGCACAAGCCATATGGAATTATTTTCTGTAAATTATGTAAGTAAATATTAAAGTGAAGCACATTATTATATTCACAATAGAAAAGTAGGGAATTAAGAACAAAATAAAATGAAATATTTTAAAAAATCAGATTTAAAATTTACATGTAAATCTTTACTAGCTAAATCCTGAGGTGAAAAGTATTTGTCTAGGAAAGTTTGTGCATTTAGTCAAGCAATTTATTAGAAACTTGCAAGATTAGAAACATATATCATATATTAGTTTTGGTCAAACATCATAGTACAAGAGATAAGTCAGTCTTGTTGGCTTAGTAGCACTCTAATGTACCAAATTTTTCAGAAACGAAATGTGTCTCAAGAGTCATGTGTGTGGAAATAAGTTAATTTCACATATTCTTACTAAATGATAATTGGAATATGTATTGTAATATATATTTGAATATGTACAAATATAAAAAAAAACATGACTAGAAGTTATGGTTTCGAAACAGGTTGCTTCAAAGATATTTTTGCCCTTTTTTGTTGTACTTGCTTGCACAACAATTCGAATTTCCTCTTCTGAGCAAGCCTGGCTTTTTCTCAGCAAGCTGCACGGCCATATTTATTTTATGTTGACTCTGCAGCTGAACAGCATCCACTGCTAACTTTTTCTTTTTGCTGATAATTCTTTTTCTTTTACTCTCAATTTCTTTGGTATAACTTGTTTTTGATGTCCTAAGATTTTGGCAAAGGTTGGCATCAACTGCTTCTTGCAAAAAAAAATTCTTTACTGAAGAAATTAACTGCAGACATACCCTGTGTTTTAAGTTTATACTACACAGTTTGTATAGCTGAATAGGTTTCAATGTTCATTCTTCCTGATTTTATATCTACGATTTCAACCATCATGCTGAAAGAACTTTCAACATGTGGACCATGAAAGCATGATATCAAGGCTTTTACTATTTTAGATAAGTGTACTTGTAGAGGTTAAACACCTTTGCCCACCATGCATCAATTTTTACAAAGTTTCCAACTTCATCAACATGGAAGTCGTTAATCAACCTGATGCTGTGAATTTCTAGAGCATAGCTTTCCATTTCCTCTGAATTCAATAAATTTGTCTTTTTAAAGTTAGATTATGTCCCCTTGTAGAAGGATCAATAACTGATATGTACATTAAAAGATCACTACATAATGGTAGTGTCTTTTGCATGTATTTTGCATGCTGAATATAAGCTTCAGCAGCCTGGCTTAAAAAAAAATTTCACCACAATATCATTTGATTTGCTTTCCAAAATAATGTTCCTGATTCAAGAATCTTTCACAGGTTTGCCTTATCAAATATTTCACAGGTTTTCCTTTCAGTATCTTTTGAATTAAGAAACAAGCTAAGAAATCCTAGAATAGTTGCTTCTGCTCATCAAAAACTTTATGAATTAATGGCTCCTTTGTTTGAAATAAGCATACGTATTTTTTCAAAAGAGGTAGAGCTGCAACATAAAAATTTAATATAAGCAAGGTTTTCTTTGAGCTTTCAAATAATTTTGCAACAATTCTAGATTTCCATTTTCTTCCATCTTCTGTTAGATTTTTTTTCCATAATTTCTTCCAAGAAGCTCCTGGAATTTTAACTTTTTCTTTCTTTACATATTTTGTTTATGACATCCATGTAGATTGGCCTTTCATTAGGCTGCACAAATCCATAATACAGGAGCAAAAGGGCATCATGGATATGCAAACTGTTTAATGCCACATGACAGAATGACAACCACCTTTGTTGCACCATGTTCTTAATTTCAGTGAATTTTAGCCCTATTATTTTACAAATTTCAGCAAGGGCTTCACGTTGATCTGCCAACCATTTAAAGTCAATAAAGTATTTCTCAATGTAACCTTAAAATGGCTTGCAATTTTTTTTGCTTGCATTGTGAATATGGTGACATGAATCTCCATCAATGTCAAGCAAGTGGGGAGATTTTCTCTGCCGAATTCTTGTTTTTAACCATGTTTATGAGCCTCTCATGACACATTATTCCCACTTAGCTTTCAAACAAGCAAAACAAATTCTTCCTCCTCAGGAAAAAAAAAAAAAAAAAAAAAACTGAAAGCTGCGTCACGAACTTTGTTTAAGGGCTTCGGGCTGACGTGATACTGGCCCGAAGCCGTGCTTTTTTCCCACTTAGCTTTCAAACATGCAAAACACATTCCTCCTTAGAAAAAAGAGAAAGAAAGGAAGGAAAAAAACAGAGTTGTGTCACGAACTTTGTTCAGAGGCTTCGGGCCAATGTCATCCTAGCAGGGCGCCGTGCTTTCTTTCCACTAAGTTTTCAAACAAGCAAAACACATTCCTCCTCCTTAGAAAAAAAACAAAGGTGCGTCACGAACTTGGTTCAGAGGCATCGGGCCGACGCAATTTCGGGCCACAGGGACAGAAGCACGTCCGAACAAACGTAATTCCAGATCACGGCAAAAGAAGCTAGCCAGGCCTATCCCAGTGCACATGCAAAACATATTCTTCCTTAGAAAAAAAAAAAGAAAGAAAAGAAACAGAGTTGCATCACGAACTTTGTTCAGAGGCTTCGGGCCAACGTTATCCTAGCAGGGCGCCGTGCTTTCTTTCCACTAAGTTTTCAAACAAGCAAAACACATTCCTCCTCAGAAAAAAAATAAAAAATAAAAAACAAGGAGCTGCGTCACGAACTTGGTTCCGAGGCATCGGGCAGACGCAATTCCGGGCCACAGGGACAGAAGCACGTCCGAGCCAACGAAATTCCGGATCACGGCAAAATAAGCACACCAGGCCTATCCCGGCGAGGCGCCGTGCTTCCTTTCCACTTAGCTTTCAAACAAGCAAAACAAATTCCTTTTCCTCGGGGGGGGAGATAAGAAAAGAAAGCTGTGTCACGAACTTTATTTAGATGCTTCAGGCCGACGTGATCCCTGGCCACGGGGAAGGAAGCACAGCGGGTTTATGCAATCTTGGCGCCATTCTTTTTTTTTTTTTTTTTTCACCCTTTCAAACAAGCAAATCAAATTCCACCACCTCAGAAAAAAAAAAAAAAAAAAAAAAAGAGACAACGGGCTGTGTTACGAACTTTGTTCAGAGGCTTTTACATCGATTATTTACAAAACCAGTAAAACTTTCTTAATAACAGCGAAAATCTGAATATCCATATTTTTTTTGTTAGTCACCCGTAATCCCGGGGGAAATCCGTAATTTTTGGTAATTGGCATCTCTGTGCGTCCTCCGTAGGAAGAGGTTTCACGAGAGCTTCGATTCTCAAACGATCTCAGAATAGCGAGAACGCATTCGGGTACATCACAAATTACAAGAGAGTTCCTGGCGATGACGTCACAGATAGAATGCAGAATGTCGATTTCCCGCAAGACACGTAAAGGCTGTTTTCCTCGTGGGGTGCAGCAGTTTCCCTAAAGCACGAAGTAGGCAGAGCTTCCATCCTTCGCACTGTGATGCTCAAGTGACTGACACCCCATCCATTGTTGACAGCAGTAAACGAATTGAGCTCCTGACTCCACCCCCCAACATTTCTTCTTGCCCCCAACACATCCTCCAAAGACAATGCTTTCACAGCTAGAAAGCGCTTAGTTCTTATACTCCACAAAAACGCGGAATCGCGGAATTCCGCTTTTTCAAGGATTTTTCTATAGAACGTTGACCCCCCTCCCACCCCCAAATCCTGAAAATTGTCTCTTCATTTTTGCAATGACCTCGAGAATGACCAAAATGATGCTTTTTTTCAAAAGTGGAATTCCGCAAATTCACAGAAGAATCTCATGTATGTATTTTACATTAATACTGAACAGGAGGAATCACAAGAAGAAAAAATTGCGATAACGGGAGAAATCGTCACTCCATGTAGCTTCCGTTTTCAGAAGACGGAATTCCGTTTACAGGCAGACAATGCACCCTCCCCCCTTCCCAATTCTCTTCGCTCTCGAGAATGATGCAAATGATGACAGCAAAGGCAAAATTTCCCGAATCCGCAAGAGAAACTCATGCCTAAAGATTACAGGGAAATTTCGCCCCGTCGAATTTACAATTTTGGAAAATTGTTTCTTAGAGTTTCAAGCTGAAATACAAACATTTATGCAATGAGACTGATATTTAGCAACAATACTGGGCAGAGGCAACTTCGCAAGAAGAAGAAATAATGATTACTAGAAATTTTTTACGTCTTGAAGAACGGAATAATACTGTTCCCAGACGGGAAACGACCCCCCCCCCTTACACACACACACACACACACACACACACACACACACACATATATATATATTAATCAGTGGCAGATTTCCAACTAGGCGTAGAAGGCTCGCGCCTAGGGCCCAAGAACGTGAGAGGCCCCGAAAAAGTATAACAGGATTGCCAGTTCTGTTTTGGTTTTCATGGATTGAAACAAATCAATCCTTAAAACAGGGATCATAGCATACTTCTGGAAAATTTTAGGTAAGAATTTTAGGAATTTTAGGAATTTTTAGAAAAATTTTAGGAAAATTTTAGTAGTGTATTTCAATAAAAACTAGATGTATATTTGTATACATCTAGTAAAACAACTTTGTATACATTGTAAAGAGTTTGCTTCACACCCTTCAACCATATATACTGATAGACTGCGCATGACATCAAAATTTCTGGCTCCAACATAAAATCACATGACAACAGTCAAAAAGATGGGTTACACCTGCTGTGCTTATGGTTGCTCTGACCGATATAGTAAAGAAAGTTCTACGATTTTTCATGGGTAAGAAACGAATTAAATACCTAAGTCAATAAAGTTCAATTACTCAACCAGAAACTTGCAGCTATTGATATAAAAATATAGTAACTTAAGAAAAAAAAATGGAATGCATGTTCCAAATTCTTCGCAAATGTTCATCACATTATAAATCACAAAATGTAAACAACACGATCATGCATGTATATAGCTCATAAGTAAACTTACCTGAAGAGTTTTCATTATATATGAGGTGCATTCACATAATACACCGAAAACACTGAAGTTCTGCAGCGTAAATTAGTAATCATAACAGCATTTGTACACGAAATTTGGAGTCTGATGATGACGTGCCCAATGTTTGAGCCATGGCGGCTTTGATGCAGCTATTGCCAATGCGCAGTCCATTAGTATATATGGTCGAAGTTCACACCCAAATTTTTTGCATAACGTCTAATGTCTAAAAAGTTTAAGTATGATTTACTTCTAATGTTCAGTTCTTATCTTTTCACGTGTTATTATCATATTCAAGTATATTTACCACATTCAAGTTTCACTTTGAACATTAATATGCTGTTGAACCAGAAGCAATTCACGATTTTCACAGTAAAGTTTTCAGGTTTCACATTAAACTATAATATCCTAAAAAGGTAATTGAAAACCAAGAACTATGTACAATTGTTCACTGAATTACTTTTTTCATATTATTGTTTTAACCTTTTCCTGATTAGCCTATCTTTTTCTGCTTCCACCACAACTAATTTACTTTCAGTTTTCTTTATTTCAGCTGAACCTTGTATGATCAAGTTAGAGGCAACTGCTATTTCAACAGTATTTTGTTTTTCTACAGCTTTTCTCATTCTTTCTGTTCCCTCTTGAATTACTGCTAGGGAGGCTTCTTTATCTTTTTTAAGTCTATTTATTTCTGCATCATTTTCTTTTATTTTGTCATCAAACTCAGCTTTTCTTTTTTCCTCTAGCTGCTTTTCCTTATTTTCCCTCTCTTTCTGCTTCCTTTCTTTTACCTTTTTTGATTCTTCTTCCTTCAGCTTATCAACATACTCTTTATAAAATTTATGTGAATCACGAACACTATTTAACAAATTTCTTGTTATGGGAACTTTACTTACACATCCATACTGTTTAATGGCCCCTTTAACTATTCTTAATGATGTTATAGTTGAGTCTTTTAAGTTAGCCTTGTCCTTCCTTAACAGAGCAGTGTTAACCGAAAATCCCCTTTCTGCATCAGCATTACCATGAGGTAAAACTAAAATTGACTTTATGAGTTTAGCAAGATTTGAGTATTTTTCTTTTCCGCTAGAGTCTTTAATACTAAATATATTACTCCAGTAATGATCAATCCGCACTGGAATATGCCCTTCCTCTGAAAATTTCACTAGTTCATCTAGAGTTGGCTTATCGCAACTTAAAAGTTTCCACTCTTCTCTTACTCTATCAATTTGTTCCTCAGAAAGATGCAAAACACTTGAAATTCTGGTTATTTCCGAAAGTCCTTCAGTGACTGAAAGTTGAGTTGACTCTTTCTTTGGTTCTTTTACCTTTAAAACTTCTATGTCTCTTAGCTTTTGATTGCAGAATGGCAAATTTGACTTTAAATATTTTGTGGTTGCAATTAGTGATGATCTTACATCTAAGAGAAATAATTTCTGCCTGGTCTCCTGAACATTCCTGAGGAGATTTTTTGTCTTCATACCAACTTCTAACTCCCCTAGTTTTTTTCATGAATTTTTGTTTTCAAAATCTACATTCTTTAGGTCTTCTCCAAATTTCCCTGCAATAACATCATCTTGGATAAACTGAGCCATAACATTCTTCATTAAAGTATTTAAATCAGAATATAACTGGTGTATTTTTGGTTCTTCACTCTGATAACATAATGAAAACTTTTCAAAATTTTGGTGTGAAAATGAAATTAATGCTAAATAGCAAGGAGTTAGCTCATTTTTCAGGAAACGGTGAATTATTTTATACCTTGCCGAATTGCGTAGTTGTTTTTCAAATATTTTTTGAGATGGCAAGAAGTTTAAAAAATAGTCTGTAATATTTAGCCATTGATCCAAGAGCCTCTGGGCTACAGAACCAACGGTTAACCATCTGTTGCTGACATGACGCAAAAGAAATTTGGCAGTGACCAATGTTATATCCTCGACAGATTTATAATCCTCTCGTCTTGCAGCACTACTCTTTAAAAAGTAATGCATATCAGTAGCAAATTCGTCAAAATCTATATTTAAGCTTGTCAAAAAAATTTTAAATGCATTACTAACAACATGCAGGTTGCAAAAACCTAGTTCCAAAGATTTCTGGCCTGTTTCTTGTTTTACAACTTCATTGAATTTGCGTAAAAGCACTTATTTACATTTGGGCTGTCCATGGATACACAAATAATTCTGTTCAACGAAATATTGAAGGATGATAACACATCAAGAATTTCTTTTAGCAAAATATCTGCTGTTGCATGACCCAGAAAAACGCTTGTTAGGTATCGGCAAGAAACTGAATTTATTTCTGAAGACCAGTACCTGAGATACACATCCAACTGCCGTTTCACTTGTGTATTTGTAGTTTCATCAAATGCTATAGTAACCTTTCCTGGGCTACTAGATGCAATGTCTTTTTCAAATCCTCTTCAAAATATTTTGACAATCCATGTGATATCACATAAGCAACTTTTTTTTCTTTAAGTTGCATTTTGGCTGCAATAGCAGAATCAGGAAACATTTCTTTGAAAAGTTCAACTGTTTCAGTGCATGAAACAAAAAACATATTGTCCTTAGCAACTTTCATGGCCCATAATGCTTCAGCTTTAGCCAACTGTAAATCATGACTCAGTACTTCACTAATATTTGTTTTGGGCTGAAGATCCCGTCCTCTAAAGGCTTTCAGGATGGACTTATTTTGAAATTTACTTTGGAATTTCTGCAAATGTTTTTTTCCCCTTTATGATGCGCTTTTACTTGTGAAAAGCCACTATTAGAAATATTGAAAATTTCTGAACACAATATACACTTAGCAGAAAATATTGTTTCAGTTGCAGAACACCATTCTTTCAACTTCACTCCGTCCAATTCTTTGGCGAGCCACGCATCTTGAAATTTCGTTTTGGATTTAGGCATCTTAAACACTTGTATTACTAAACAGAAAATGAAAGGGAAGTACAAAAACACGTTCCAATATTGCAAAACCAGACAACTTCCCGAAATTTGGCTGCGAGGATGTCAGAAGATAGAAAAAAAAAAAAAAAAAAAAAAAAAGCAGGTCACCACTAGAGAACTGAACCTGCACACAGCACAGAGAACACCATAAAAGACACAAAACCAGAAACTATCATACGCATCTCACGCAAGTTCAGTCAAAGCGAGTCGGAGCCGAGATATATTGCGCATCGAAGGTCGCTGTCGCCAACGCACGATCGAAGGTCAATGATCACATGCTCTACTGCCTGTCACGATAACACTCAGCTACCATCCCATCGTCATTACCGGAGGTTACGGAAGGAGATCACATGTTTCCTCTTTGCTTCCACCCACCTGCGGTTTACAATAACAAAACATCAGCAGAAAGAGGAGGTTCCACAAGGCATGTACAAAAATAAAGTACGATCTTCTGCGTGCCATGGAGTTCGTCTGCAAAGCGCAAACCAGGGGTGAAAATGACCCCTCCCCTTTTCCCTTAGATCTCTTGTTACTCTCGAAAACTGTCTGAAGGCAAAAAAGTGGAGCGCCCGCCCCGAAGCAAGTGCATCTCGATGGCGTCATTTTCCCTCCCTTCAGCAGCACAGCATATAGGCTGTGTTTCTACAATAACAGGTCTTTTTACCTTACCGTAATGGTAAATTTATTGGCGTTAATAACGGTTGTGTTTTTAATAAATAAGCTTACAAAAATTTTAGGATGAATAGCAAATTTTAGGTATAATTTTAGGAATTTAAGGAGGGTCACAAAATATTAGGAATTTTAGGAATTTTAGGAGGAATGCGATCCCTGTTAAAAGCAATCGCTTTATTTGTATTCTCAACTGATATTTTACTTTCACATATTAGTAACATATATTTTTTCTTGCTTATGCTGATACTCCAAATTTTCGAGTTCTTATCAATGTACTTGTTTTGAAAGGAACAGTTAAAATAATTTAGCCTTTGTTTTAGTTGTAGGTGTGAAGGAAGGATTCACGCTTCCCACACTTTTCATTGCATCAGGCAAATACTTAACTAGCATGTTGTGCTATAAATTACTTTCATACTAATTCCAGGCAAGGGAAAACATCTGTGCCGCCCCGATGGCGCAGTGGTCTAAGCGCTGGTTTATGATTATTTGTCCATGGTGGGGTAAGGGTTCGAATCCCGGTCAAGCATCGATGTTGTGTTTGTCTCTCTCTTACAGCACTGAATCTCTCCCTTCCCTGGAACCAGTGGACCGAAATTAGGGACCGGCAACAGCTTATAGCCCACTGAGTTTCTCAGGGCGGTCGTTAGCCCCCTCCCCCAAATTTGTGTTAAAAAAAAAAGAAGTTCGAGGTTCAAAGACAGACAAAGTAATTACATTGGCACTGTTTCTTACAAAACGTTCTAAGAATGGCATTTTAGAAAGAGTAAAAACTTTTTCTTGACTTAAATTTTTTGTTAATTTGATTGATGAACATTTCTGAGGCGATAAGAAGGGGGGCTGAATCTTTTAGCGCCTAGGGCCTCAAAAGATCTTAAGTCGCCTCTGATATTAATCTCCTCCCCAAATTCTCTTTAGTTTTGTATCGATCCCAAATAATAAAAAAAAAGGGAATTCCGCTAAAGAATCTCGTGCCTGATTTGTAACAGTTGGCGATATGCAAACTAAATTGTCCAGGATGCTACGTATGGAAGCCGATTCACGTGTCCATAGATTATATTCCCGACATGAATGTTGTATTTGACTGCATTTTCGTAACTCAGGGAAGGATTCATTTTTAAACGCACATAATTTTATGAAATATATGTTTTTAAAGCTCGAATTTTGTGAGTGGTAAAAAAATATTTCTTTTTTCATTAAATTTTTCTAAGGTGGGAGACTCCTTTCTAGCAACTTTACTTCAGCGGGAGTTTAATACTTTGGACGGAAATCCCACGTGATCTGCTGTTGTTGACTTGAGGTAATTGTTTCCCAGATGGACACCTAACAAACACTCTCCCCAGCAATATGTGGTTTAACACGGCTTGGCTCCTCCCACTTTCACAACATACTAGCAGGGAGAGGGATAAGGGTCTTCCAAAAAGCGCAGGGAGAAACAATCAGCTACCACCCCAAATGGTAGGGGTGGGTGGATGGATGTGTGAGAGAAGGGAGATTGTTTGGTGCTCTGGGCAGAAGACGGGGAGTGTAGACAAAGAGGAGTTACCGGTAGATTGGGGTACGCGAGCGAGCGCTGCTCTCACAAATTTAAAGTAAACAAATGTTCTGCAAAAGATTGAAATTTAAGATTTAACAAAATATGCTCTACAAATAAAAATATCCTACAAGGAAATTGAAATCTAAGATTAAAAAAATATTCCGCAAGGCATTGGAATCTAAGATTAAAAAAAAATGTTCTGCAAGGGGGAGGGGGGCTGTGTTCTGCGACGCACGTCGCAGTTTTAAGTACTTTCTGCTACTGGGTTTTAAACTAATCTTTGATTGGGCCATAGCTTTTGCCTGTGCATAATGCAAGCCTTGCTTGGCAAAATTTTCTGAGAACCCGGGCCCGGGCTTAGCAAACACATGTAATCAAAGAAAGCAGGCTGGGGTCCGTCTCTAGGCCTTTGGATCCGGGCTCCTAAAATTAGCCCGAACTCATCTCTGTTTGTTACTACAGTAAATTTTGTGTGTGTGTGTGTTTTTAATACCATTACTTTTCGGTATTTTTCAACAGTTTTGTGAATATGCAGCTGGCATATACAAAGGTACGTAGCATAGGTTTTATTTATTTTCTATTTCCAGCTAAGATGCTTTCTCATTAAGACGGTAATTTGCGTCGGTCCCTTGAAAATTGTATTAAGCGGATTTCACTGTATTTGAAGAAATCTGGACCGTTTTTATTATAAGTTTGTTTTCCATACCCACTTTTGCTTTTTGTATGTGAGAAAATGGCACTCACACTCAAGCATTAGTAATGGGAAAGGCCGAGAGTGGCTGCACTCCTGTCAGATATAGGGTCTTAAATACTTGTTAAAAATGGGCATGTCAATTCAGCAAGGCTCACAACCTGACCCCTTTAGATTTCCTTGAAATTTGGTGCCAATGTTAGGCATGTGGACTTATGCATAAATCCCAAATTTTAGCTCTGTTCACGCACAGGGGTTCAGATTACATGACCTTGGAAATTAGAAAATTGTGTCCTTCAGACAATCATCAAGTACTTGTATCCCGTTACCTAATTAAGCTAGAAGGTTGAAATCTGGGTCATTTTATAGCATTTTATTATGCTTTTAAATCATGTACTGAAAAAAAAATAAAAAATAGGTTGACTTTTTCAAGGTCACAGAAATAATATTTGACCTTGAATATTTAAAAAACTGATTTTAAAATATGAGATATTTCAGCTAGATAATGCTGCTTACCTTTGCATTTCTATCTTGCTTGACTTTACATTTCTTGCACGTGGTCCGGTTCTCGCTGATGTTGTCGTTCCAATCGTCCGTTTCAGGTATAGCTGTTTTTGGCGCTATTCTCGTTTAATGCAGGTTTGCTTCACTAAACTTCGATTAGGTCCCGTTAATACCAACTTTTACCGTTTTTTTTGCTCGAAATTTTTCGCCCAAACTTTGGGCATCTTCAGGAGCGTGGCAATTTTGCACCTTTGCTTGTGGGTGCCTTATCGCTTACTGGAGTTTGCTAATCCCCGTTGCCATTCTTCGTTCGTCTCGGATATGCAGCTTGATCGTTTCTAACCTGTCGCCATCTATGTTTCCTCTTTGGATATTTTTTTTTATATTTTTTTTTTTATAATACGCTATCTTGTTTGTTTTCCTTTACTTTCTTCTATCTTTGTCTTTCCTCCTTTTCTGTTGTGTTTTTTTTTTTCTTTTTTTCTTGTCTAGTAAGTTCTTTCCATAGGTTAGACAACGTGCTCGGGTCGTTCTGGTTACAAACTCTTTTTTTTTTTATATATATATCATCATCATCATCATCATTGTCAACCATTATCAATCCACTGCTGGACGAAGGTCTCCCCAAGTTTCCTCCACAACGGTCTTACTTGTGCCAGTTTCCTCCATGTCACTCCCGCATACTTTCGAATTTCATCCACCCATCTTCCATGTGGTCTTCTTCTGGGTCTTTTCCTGTCCCTTGGAATCCAATCTAAAATTTCGGCTGTATATCGATGGTCTGTTCTTCTGGCAGTATGTCCAGCCCATTGCCATTTCAGGGATTTAACTCTGATCATGATGTCTTCCACTCTTGTCATTTTTCGGATCCACGTGTTCCTCTTCTTATCTCTCCTGGTTACACCAAGCATGCACCTCTCCATGCAACTTTGAGTTGTCTGCAGCCTTTGTATGTCTCTTTTAGCTAAGGTCCACGTCTCTGCACCATACGTAAGCACTGGAAGGATGCATTGATCAAACACTTTTCTTTTAAGACATAATGGCATATTGCTCTTGAAAATTATGCTGTTTCTTCCAAAAGCTCTCCAGGCAAGTTTTGTACGCCGATTAATTTCACCAATGTGACCCTCACTTGATATCTGCTGTCCACAATAAACGTATGTGTCTGTTATCTCCAGCTTTTCTCTATCAATCGATAAAAATCTTCATTTCTTGTAAAAGCATTGAACATCACTTTTGTCTTCTGAAAGTTAATTTTTAATCCCACTTCTTTACTCTTGTCAGCAAGTTCCTGCATCATACTCTGTAGCTCTGATGGGGTAGTTGCAAAAATGACTATGTCATCAGCAAAACGAAGGTGGGTTAGATAATCTCCATTAATCTTTATGCCTTTGTTTTCCCAGTTCAGTGATTGAAAGACATTTTCCAATGTGGCATTAAAGAGCTTCGGAGATATGGTGTCACCTTGTCTCACTCCTTTTCCAATTTTTATGTGTGTTGTATTTTCAAATAGCAGAATCTTTGCACTTGCATTTTCATAGATGTTATTAATAATATTAATGTATGCATCTTCAATACCGCAGAATTTTAGAGCCATTGCAACTGCTGATGGTTTCACCGAATCAAAGGCTTTTTCATAATCGATAAAAGCCATGCACAATGGAAGTTCATATTCCCTCGCTCTTTCAATTAGTTCTCTCAGTACGTGGATATGATCTATTGTGCTGTAGCCACTCCTGAATCCAGCTTGTTCTCTCGGTTGAGCCATGTCCAGTGTTACCTTCAAACGGTGTGAAAGAACTTTAGTGAAGATTTTATAAACCACTGATAGGAGGCTGATAGGTCTGTAGTTCCTGAGATCCTCAATGTCACCTTTTTTATGTAGCAGGATCTTTGAAGCGTTGTTCCAATCCTCAGGAATTTTCCCTTCATTAAGGCATCGAGTGAAAATTTGGGCGAGTACTGTTTCGATTTCTCCACTTGCTTCTTGTATGATGTCTACAGTAATTTCATCTTCTCCTGGAGCTTTTCCCCGCTTCATGTTCTTGATTGCATGTGCAACTTCCGCTGGAAAGACTGGAAGAACTCTGGTACCTTTCATGATGCCTGGAGTACATGTATCATCCCTTTCATATAATTTGGAGTAGAAATCTTTCACTCTTGTCAAAATTTCGCCTCTATTTCTTGTTACAGAACCATCTTCTTTTCTCAGTGCCATAATCTGTTTTTTTCCCTTACTGAGATGTCCCTTTGCTATCTTTAGGCTTTGGTTGTTTTCAATTGCTTTCCTTACTAGTTCACAGTTGAATTTCCTTAAGACTTCAGTGATACTTTTTCGTACTGTCTTGCATAGCTCTATATATTCCACTTTGGAAGTCACATCTTCTTTAGTTGTCCTCATCTCTCTTCTTTTTGCATCAACATTTTGGTTTTTCCTGATAATTTGTTCACATGCAATTTGTTCTTAGACCCAGCTAATTTTGTTGCTGTTTCCATAAGAGCTTTGGTTACTTTTCTGTTAACTTCAGAAATATCCACTTCTTCCGATGTTAGGCCTTCTAAAGCAGAGAATCTGTTCTTCAGTTCCAATTTGAAGGTATTATGGTGTTTTTTAAGGTTGGTTATGTCAATACATTTTGTTTGTCTTATGAGCTGGCTACGTTCGAGTTTAGTGTTGAGGTGCATCTTACATCTCACCAATCTATGGTCACTGCCTGTGTTGAACTTGTTTAGCACACTGCAGTCTTCTATGACGAATTTTTTGTTACACATAATAAAATTAATTTCACTTGTCGTCCCATTTGGATGTCTCCATGTCCATTTCCTGTGTGGCTTTTTCTTGAAAAAGGAGTTCAAGATGAAAAACCCTTCTGCCTCTGCAAACTCTACGAGAGTATTTCCACGCTGGTTTCTGTTGCTGTGACCGAATTTACCTACTGAAGTTTCATTCTGTTGCCGTTGCCCTATTTTTGCATTGAAATCTCCCATAATTATCTTCAAGTGCTGCTTACCTTTATTATTTAGATCACGAATTTCCTCATAAAATTCTTCAATTTCTTCTTCAGCATGACTTGTGGTGGGTGCATAAGTTTGAATAATCTGAGCCTGGTATCTTCTCGAGAGTTGGATAACGAGTCGTGCAGCTCTGTCAGAGGAACTTTCAACTTCTACAACTTATCCTTCAGTTTCTTGTTTATTATAAATCCAACACCACTAGTTCTGTCAGTATCTGTCCCACGATAGTAGAAGAGATGTCCACTTTTCAGTTCAATGAGATCTTCTCCTTTTCTCCTCACCTCACTTAGACCGACGATGTCCCACTTGATCCTTTGTAGTTCCTCTTCCAATTCAAGAAGCCTTGAATCAGAAGATAGGGAGCGTCCGTTATACGTAGCCAAGGTCAGCATCAGATGGCAGCCTAGTCCGGTCCTCCGGGGATTCTTAGCACCCTCTGCCTTCATGTCGCACTGGCCGCTGCCTTGGCCAGGTACATTCCAGCTGCCGGAGACTGAGGGCCAAGATTTAAGTTGTGGAGTCATTTTGGAGGGGTTTGGCCATAACTCACCACGCTGGCCAAGCGGGTTGGTGAGTGTGGGATAGCATTTCCTCTAATCCCGATGGTATAGTTATACCGCTATTGGCGGTCGTCAGAGCCCCTTTAGTGGGAACAGGATGTACCACGAGAAGGCGGGGTTGACATTTGTCAAGGAGAGGCTGTGATGTTACGCATCACCTGACCTTACATCCCTTTTTATATATATATATATATTAAAATTGCTTCTACCATCCTCAATCATTTTTCTGATTTTTTATTTCTTTTTAGCAATTTTAGTTCGTAGAATTTCGGGAACGTTTTGTTTCCCAAACAGAATTGTAAAAGCGCCGTTTTTGCCTCTTTTTTTTGCCAGTTGGTGATATGTTGCTTCAGCCTTTTTTTTTAACCTGTTTTTTTGTGCTCCCTATGTATGATATCAGACAGGTTAAAAAAAAAGGCTGAAGCAACATATCACCAACTGGCAAAAAAGAGGCAAAAACGGCGCTAGTACAGTTCTGTTTGGAAAACAAAACGTTCCCGAAATTTGATGAACTAAAATTGCTAAAAAGAAATAAAAAATCAGAAAAACTATTGAGGATAGAAGAAGCAATTTTAATATATAAAAATAAAAATAGAGTATGTAACCAGAACGACCCGAGCACGTTGTCTAAGAACTTATTAGACAAGACAAAGAGCAAAAAAAAAACACAACAGAAAAGGAGGAAAGACAAAGATAGAAAAAAGTAAAGGAAAACAAACAAGATAGTGTATTATAAAAAAAAAATTAAAAAAAAATAAAAAAAATAAAAATATCCAAAGAGGAAACATAGATGGCGACAGGGTAGAAACGATCAAGCTGCGTATCCGAGACGAACGAAGAATGGCAACGGGGATTAGCAAACCCCAGTAAGCAAGAAAGCACCCACAAGCAAAGGTGCAAAATTGCCACGCTCCTGAAGATGCCCAAAGGTTGGGCGAAAAATTTCGAGCAAAAAAAACGGTAAAAGTTGGTATTAACGGGACCTAATCGAAGTTTAGTGAAGCAAACCTGCATTAAACGAGAATAGCGCCCAAAACAGCTATACCTGAAACGGACGATCAGAACGATAACATCAGCGACAACCGGACCACGTGCAAGAAATGTAACGTCAAGCAAGATAGAAATGCAAAAATAAGCAGCATTATCTAGCTGAAATATCTAATATGATGAACGTATGCACGTTTAAAGGACAGTAGTTTTCTGATGATATCAGAATTAGAACTACAAAGATTGATTTTAAAATTTTGAAATAAAATTGCATGGAATCCTTAGTTTTGTTTACTAGTGTGCCAACTTTCATGTTGGGATCGCAATGAGATCATTATTTATAAAATATGAAAATAAAATACACCATCACCTAAAATGGCCTCATAATGATGTAACGAAAGATGAAAGAGTGTTTTAGGGTTAAATAGCCAATTTAAACTGAGCAAGTTTATCAGTCAGAAGGTATCTCCATCATATGCTATCAAAGTAGTAATACCCTTAATAACTAACATTTTTTTTTTGGCTAAAATAATATATATAAAAAAGAAATAATATAGCAGTGCCTTTAGTTTTAAAAGAAAGAAAAATCAACAAACTCTTCTCTTGATTTTGTCACAGTGTCAAGAGATGCTTGGTTAATAAATGCCCACTGCTTAAATGTCACAGAGTCAAGGTCATTGTTTTCCATAAGATCAATAATGAAACTTTTCAGTAAATCTGATCCTGCACAATATTGTCATTTACTGAAGTAGCAAGCAGGAAGTAAAGGATTGCTTATAACTCTTGCAATGCAATCTTTATAGCTGCAAATTGAGAGTTTACCTTCAGTAGTTAATTTTGCCATCTGATACCCTAAAACCAAGACTTTGGCGTAACTTACTTGACATTAAATGTCAGTCATTACTGTTTCACAAGTTACGTAAGTTCTTCCATCAGGAGATTATTAAATTATGTTAGATACGTATGGGGCACAATATCAGCAATTAAAATCAAGAAATAATGAACTATATATGTACTTACAATATCCGTAGTGGCTGTCGGGGCTTCATATGTACGCTTGTAATGAATCTACTCAAAAGACGTTGCCGTAAGTATCCGACTCACTCAATGAATGTGAGCTTTTTGCAGTTGTGAAGTTCAAAAATAAAATTCATGATATTGTAAAATCTTCACTAGATAAAATTGAACAAGATGAATTTTTACAATGAAGGCAAATAAATCCTTGACAACAACGAAACATGAAAATGAATTGCTGAATTTTTTAAAAAACGAACTAAAATCTTGAAGAGGAAATCATCTTGACTGCAAAGCACAAAGAAAACAATCTCCCGATTGTGAAGCATCATGACAACAACGAAACATGAAAACAATTACAACTTTGCCGAAATTTTAAAAAACGAACTAAAATTTTGAAGAAGAAATAATCATCTTGACTGCGAAGCACAAAGAAATAAATCTCCTGATTGTGAAGCATCAAACCAGTTTCTGCTAATATTCATAGCCATCATCAGTGGTAGGTGCACAGACGTTGTAATTACCGCACTCACAAGCTCCGGTATGCTGCTCAATCCGAATGCATGTTCAGTCCCGTCATGTAGATATTTGCGTATCATGGGTTGGGTTTTATTGCGCACCTATATGGTGTCACCATCTGTAGTTACACAAAATAATCAAATAGAATTTACGGAGTAAAAATATGCACTTGTATTTTTAAAAAATATTTGATGTAAGCCGTTTTATGTTATTGTTTTTCTTCTTGAGATGTTTTTTCTCCTGTTCAATGAGGTACCTCCATGCAAACTGAAGCTCTACTGGACTATTAACGTTACAGCTGTATCTTTTGGTTTTCTCAATGACCACAGCCTTGGAGGCCAGAATCTGGGCATGTGATCTATGCGATGTTATAATTTTCGCATTAGTCCAATCTGGAGTTACATAGTTTCTGATACAATGTTGTATTAATGAGGTTTTTTCATCTCTTCTTGTCCAATTCGTAATATGTTCATTTAATCTAGTCAAAAATCTTCTACATGTACTTCCGATATATACTTTGTCATTTTGGTTATCATCTTTAACTGTTGGAATGACATAAATGCCAGATTTATTTACAACTGATCTATTATTAGTAGTAGTAAGTATACCTCCATTATCAATGACTGTTTCTGCAATGGTAATATTGTGGTTGTAACATTCTTTTTTAAATAGTACTAATGTGAAACAGTAATGACTGACATTTAATGTCAAGTAAGTTACATTGTCATGGCCACGTAAAAATATGTCCATCGCAAATTGGTGAAATTTGAACAACAATATACAAGATTTTAACGATTTGTGACTGATGTATGTATATGCTACATGTTCCACTTGCTCCAACAAGGAAAGGAAAGAATAAAAGTTTTTTTGGATGCAGCTCTGGAACCTTTGAGAAGCAATTTTTTACCTCTGGGTATGCAGTCTTAAACTGTTTGTAAATATCTTTTAGATTGTTTAACAAGAAGTTCCCCCCCCCCTCTCTCTCTCTCTCTCTCTCTCAATCTGTTTTTCAGGTAGTACTGTTACTGCAACAATCTTTTTCCAAGACATTGGCCTGTCAACATAAGCATGGCAATAAAAATCTTGCACCAGATCAGCTGTCTCCTGTAAAAATCTCTTTTTGCTTTAGGTTTGGAATTGATAAAATTCCCATTTCCTCTCAACTCTCTCTCTCTCTCTCTCTCTCTCTCTCTCTCTCTCTCTCTCTCTCTCTACAAGTGGGTTTACCTTTCTCACTACGTAATTTGAAATACTGAATCATCCTGCAAGTTTTGAAAACTCCAACCTTTTGGTAGTACAGTAAGAATTTGCAGCTTTTTAAGCTCTTCACTTTGTACCATTTAACATTTCTTTAAGCTGAGCAATAACTTCTGTTTTCAGGACAGGTTCAACAACAGGAAAAGATTAGCATAACTTTCTTCTGTAAAAAGCATGTAATTTTTTTTTCGAATTTGCATAAGGATGAAATGAAAACCAAAAATTTGAAAGGGTGGCTTAGCTTGACTCTTCAAAATGCTGATAGGTTTTAAGGTCTGTATACCTAAAAAAGTCGAAAAACCAAAAAAATCGAAATGGTGGCTTTGGAATTTTCCTATATTTTTTATCACTTCTAAACCTGGAAAAGTCTGAAAGTCTGCAAACCAAAAAATTCAAAAAAGTGGCTTAGCTTTACTTTTCAAAGTGCTGATGGGTCTAAAGATAATTATGCCTGAAATGCTGTAAAAATTCCAAGAAATTTTGATCTAAAATTAAGGGGCACCAAAGCCTGCAACCGTTTTAAGTCAAATCATATGCACTAACATCATGCGACCCTGTTCTAAATCGTAAAACAATTATGGATCTTAAATTAGTTTTCTTTCCCTTAATTACTTTTCCCCTTCTTTAATTTTATGTTCAAAAAATGTTTTTATAGATTTACCGTTTGGATAACGGACATGACTGCTAGTTGTATCATATGGTGGATAAATTTTGCATTTTATAAATACACTGGTTTCCACAAATTAAGCAACAAACCGAAAAATCGCGATAATTGGGCGAAATATAGTTCAAATTGAATGAAATTTGTATATGTTACGGGCAAAGGCACACAGCATTGATGTACAGAAGGCAAATGAGTGGTGCTGGCAGCGCTTTATGCAAATGCGCAGGAGCTTAAAACCAGCTGTTTTGGGGGAGTCGCCAATTCATGTGGGGCGGTGAATGACAAGAATTCTAAATAGCAATTTTGTTAACATGGCTTCGAGACATCATTTACCAGCGGAGTTACACTACAGAGCAATAGGCCTACTCGAAACAGGGCAACAGTAGGCGGACGTCGCAAGATGGCTCAACGCCGATTGTTCTGTGGTCAGCAGGATGCGGCAGCAGTTTCAAGCCATGACTGCAGCTTCCCGAAGGTACAGCGAAGGTAGGTCAAGGGCAACAAACTTCGCGAATGACCAGTATTTGTGGCTTTCGGCATGACAGAACAGAACAGCTACACTGACTCATCTCAGACCTGTGCTTGCTGCAGCCACCGGACGGACCGTATCAGGTTCGACGGTACGCAGAAGGTTAGATCTAGGAGAATTGTATGCTCAGCAATCGATATTATGCGTACTCCTCACCCCCTGCCACTGGAGGGAACGTTTCAATTGGGCACGAATGCATGTGAACTGGACTCAAAATCAGTAGAGATCCGTTCTATTCACTCTTTCAGCATGATGGTTGACAGAGGGATTCTCGCCGAGTTTACATCTGGAGAGAGGCCGGCACTAGCTATCTTCCCTCTAATATCCATAAAAGGGGCATTTATGGTGGTGGAAGTGTTCTGGTGTGGGAAGGCATGTCGTTAGGCGGCCGTACCAACTTCAGGGTTCGTACACTTGGGGGGGGGGGGGAATTCAAGGACTTTCCAGGCCTTTTCCAGGACAAATACAAAAAAAAATCCAGGATGATTATTGCACTTAACAGTATCATGGCCAAATTACTTTTTTAAAGCAAATTTAGTTTTAAGCAATAAAAATGATGAAAGATGTAAATGGATTAGTGTGCTTTTTTACTCATTAAATTTCTTTTTCATGTGTTTAATTGGAGAATTACCCAATAATCCAAAACTGAATCATGGTGGTGCAATTACAACAAGGCCTATCTCAGAAAATCCTTTCCCACAGTCTGAAAATGATTAATTCACCATTATTCTGCCCTATCTTTCCATGTAATCAGTCTATTATTGATAAAAGTTGAAATTCTCATAAAACAAAGCAAGGGCAGATCCAGAATTTAAGAATTGGGAGGGCACACGTCTAATCAGTTAAAATAAGAAATATAGAAGGAAACATGATATAAGTCTATGCTTATTAGCAGAAGAACTAAGAATAATGGAAAAGTTGAAAACAGGTGAAAAATATTCTTCAGGGAAAAAGCTATGCTAATGAAAAAAAAAAAAAAAAAAAGATAGCTGGGAGGGGGGGTCGCCCTTTACACGCCAAGTGGGAAACCTTTGCATTATTTAAAGAAGATAATGCTCCACATCTCCATTGTAGCAAATGGCATACAGTAAAGAAGACATTTCTCTAAAGGGTTTTTAGTAGCTGCAAACTGAAGTACAAAAACACCACCTAGCAACAGAACTGTGAACTACAAAATTCTTCATATACTAGCCGAAAGTGTTTTACAAGGTAAGTGGCATGGTGGTGTTGAAAGAATTTTTAAATAACACATGTAGAAGAACAGATATTGAGAAAAACAGATTAAGCATTTGTGTCCCTAGCAGCAATATTGTGCTAAGCATTTGAGCTCCTAGCAGCAAAATTGTGCATTGTTTTGGGAGGAAAATACGCACACAAAGTTTTTGCATAGTTAATAGTATCTGACCAAAGAAAGAAGTTTTTCAATCGGATTTTTAGTCCCACTGATATTGCTGTAAATGGAAACGTGAACTTAAGCCTACTGATGGCAGACTTGTGCATTAAGAAAAAAATGAAATTATATGACAAACATTTCGCAGCAGAAATGCTATCCAGAAAAAAGAATTTTTCAAATCGGACTCTTAGAAGCAGAGATATCGACAAAAATAAGATATGCATCTACAGCGTTCGAATTACCCAGTGGTTTGCTGGCCATTGGCCAGTCAAACTTCAGCCGGAACACTGAACTATTGATTTTACTGGCCCGGATGGCCAGTGAATTTCTTTTTCTAATTTGCCACAAGTTAAGAAATGAATTTTTAATTCTTTTACCTTGCTGTACAGTTTTCTTTTTACGCTGCAAACTGGTGATAGGTTCATGAAACGCTATTGGATAACAGTTTTCTTTTTTATCCCTCATGATTTGTAAAGAGTGGAAGACACAACAATTATAGCAAAAAGTTTCTCAGTCCTTGTCTTGTAACGGCAACAGCCGTTTTTTGTTATTCCGTCAACCTCATTCGTAATAGCAGAAGCAAGTAAAATAAATGTCCTGATCTTCTTTGGATTCGCCCACTCTAGTGAATGCAGCAGATACTGACACCAGACACAACCCGACTTTTGCTTCTGCCCTAAGAAAACACTAGCAGAAGAGGTCAATTGGAGATGTGAAGGTAATTTTTGCAAGAGCAATTCATATGAAATAGTGTTCAATAGGGGGCTTAAACTAACTTCATGAGTTAGTGGGAGGGATGAGCAATAAGACATAAGGAAAAGGAAGCAAAACCCTAAACAATAAAAACATATAAAAAAATCTGCTAATGTATGTGAATTTTTGTATATGCTTGGAGTCTCCTCATTCCCTTCTTACTTAAAAACAGATTGGGAATGCACTCTTACTCTGCTGTATCACCAATCCATTGGAATCTTAATCTGAAAACAGTCTTTGTTCTCTGAGTTGCACTTTCAAATCAGAAGTTAACTCTTACGCCCCCTGGTGGCTAAAGTCTTATTTACCAAAAATTTAAAATTATATGCAAAAGATTTTTCATCACGAGGTGCATCCGCTGAAGCAAAAATGTTTCAAATCGGAGTTTTAGAAGATGAGTTATGGGAGGAAATTTAATTTACTTTTACGCCCCCTAGCGGAAAATCTATGCGTAATTTGAAAAAGTAACTATATCCAAAATAGTCTTCGACATAAATGGAATCGAAAGACAAAATAATTTTTTCAATCGGATGTTTAGAAGCAAATATGTGGAATAAAACGTATTTTTGAATTCAACATCATCTGCATTTACGCCCTCTAGCGGCGAAATTGTACATCGTAAAAAAAAAAAACGAAATAAAGGATCATCATTTGCATTCTTCAAGCTTTCCAATGCAAAAAGAAGTTTTCAAATCGGTCTAATAGTTGCAGAGATAGGGTGGGTACGGACGAACAAACAGGTAACATAAGCACGATCTTTTTTTACAAAAGACGTGCTAAAAAACAGTGTATTTTTAATAAACTGAAATTCAAAATTTAACGTATAATTTTAAAAAGCGTATGGTTCCGGGTACAACTGTATTTAAAAACCGATAGAACCTATAGTAAAATATTTGGACTAACGCAGAATTTCCTACAAATGTGAAAAACGTGTAACTGTGAAACGGGTGCCACTGTATATCATTGCAATTATTACAAGAAAGAAGACACCAAATTTTTGGGTGTAATAAGCACGTCTTTTGAATCCGTTCTGACGCAAATTAAATTTATCAAAGCTATTCAAAGTCAATGGAACCGGTATGGAAAACAATAGTATCTGATGGAAGAAAGAAGTTTTTCAATCTGGTCTTTAATCCCTCAGATATTGGTGTAAACGGAATCGTAAGCTTACAAACTCTTAGAAGCAGTGTTATCGACAAAAATAAGATGTGATTTTACGTCCCCTGGGGGGAAAATCATGCATTATTTTAGGAAGAAAGTAATCTCAAAAGGTTTATCCATATGAGCGGGTATCGGTCCAAGAAAAAAAAATTTGTCAAGTTTTCGGGAGCTCAGATTTTGCTACAAATACATCAGAAGCAGAAACAAACACTTATGACCCCAGGTGGCCAAACCATTCTTTACAAAACATTAGAAATTATGTGAAAAATATTTTCCATCAGGTCTTGTGTGATACAGGAAAAATGTTTCAAATCAGAGTTTTACGAGCAGAAAACGCAATCTACCTTTATGTGCCCTAGCGGAAAGTCTATGATTTACGTGAACATTTTGAATTTATAGGGAAAACATTTCGCATCGGAAACACTATCCAACAAAGAAGGAATTTTTCAAATTGGACTTTTAGTAGAAGTAGAGATATTGACAAAATTAAGATATACCTCTACGCCAGGGCGTAGAAACCATGCATTATTTCCAGAAGAAAATGTTCTTAAAAGGTTTGTTGATATGAGTAGCATCGGTCAACAAAAGACTTTTTCTTCAATCGAGATTTTAGAAGCTCGTATTTTGCTGCAAATACATCAGAAGCGGAAATTAAGACTTACGCCACCTGGTGGCCAAACCATATTTTTACAAACATTAGAAATTATGTGCAAACGATTTCCCATCAGGGGCTGTATCCGGTGCAGAAAGAATTTTTCAAATCGGAGTTTTAGAAGCAGAGATATAGGAAGAAACGAAATTTGCCTTTACGCCCAATAGCAGAAAGTTTATGAATTACTAGAAAATTTTGAAATTATATGAAAAACATGTCACACGGAAAACACTATCCAACAAAGAAGGAATTTTTCAAATCGGACTCCTAGAAGTAGAGATATTGACAAAAATAAGATTTACATATACGCCCCGGGCAGAGAAACTGTGGGATATTTTAGGAAGAAAATATTCCGAAGATGTTTATCAATGTGAGTGGCATCAGTCCACAAAAGAATTTTTTCAATTGATATTTTAGAAGCTCAGATTTTATGTTAAATACATCAGAAGCAAAAATTAACACTTACGCTTCATGTTGGCCAAAGTATTCTGTACCAAAAATTCTAAATTATATGCAAAAGATTTTCCATCAGGAGATGTATCCGCTGAAAAAAATATTTTCAAATCGGAGTTTTAGGAGAAGAGTTATCGAGGGAAAATGTAATTTACTTTTATGCCCCCTAGCGGAAAATCTATGCGTAATTTGAAAAAGAAACTATATCCGAAATACTCTTCGACATAAATGGAATCGAAAGATAAAAAAAAATTTTCAATCGGATGTTTGAAGCAAATATGTGGAATAAAACGTAACTTTGAATTCGACATAATCTGCATTTACACCCTCTAGCGGCGAAATTGTACATCGTAAAAAAAAAAGAAATGAAGGATCATCATTCGCATATTTCAAGCTTCTGAATTCCAAAAGAATTTTTCAAATCGGACTAATAGTTGCAGAGATACCGTGGAAACGGACGGACGGACAAACCGATAACATAAGCACGATCTTTTTTTACAATAGACGTGCTAAAAAAATATTAGAGGTAATTCCATTGAAATACCTTTTTTTCTACATATATTGGAAATGTCTAAGCGATGGCTTCTGATCATTCGTCCGAGATGGGTCTGGGTTCGAATCCCAGTGAGGAACGGATGTTGTATTTGTCTTAAGGCACTGGCTCTCTCACTTACCTGGAACCAGTGGCCCTAAATTAGGGACAGGTGACTGCTTATGGCCCACTGAGTTGCTCACGGTGGTTATTCAACTCCTAATAAAGAAAAAAATGCATGTGTGTGTGTGTCTAAGTTTTTTTACGGACCTGCGGGCATTTGGGTGGGCAGTGGTTAGCAAATTCTAGTGGTCCGCTGGGCCAGTATAAGATTTATTCTAATTCTAACACTGCATCTACATCACCTGGCGGAAAAACCATGCATTATTTTAAGAAGAAAGTATTCTCAAAAGATTGTTCGACATGAGCAGTATGGTTACACGAAAAAAAAAAAAAATTCAAATCGAATTTTCAAGAACTCAGATTTTGCTGCAAATATATCAAAGCAGAAATAAACACTTATGCCCCCTGGTGGCCAAACTATTCTTTACTAACTATTAAGAATTATAAGCAGAGCATTTCCCATCAGGAGTTGTATCCAATACAGGAACAAAATTTCAAATCGGAGTTTTAGAAGTAGAGATATCGGGGAAAGCACAATCTGCCTTTACACCACCACCACCCCTCCCCCCATGGAAAGTCAATGAATTACTTGAAAATTTTGAAGATATATGAAAAACATTTTGCACACAAAACGCTATTCAGCAATGAAAGAATTTTTCAAACTGGACTCTTAGAAGCAGAGATACAGACAAAAATAAGATATACATTTACGCCCTCTGATGGAGAAACCATGCATTATTTTAAGAAAATATTCCGAAAAGGTTTATCGGTGTGAGTGGTATCGGTCCATGAAAGAATTTTTTCAATTGTGATTTTAGAAGCTCAGATTTTGCTGCAAATACATAAGAAGCAGAAATTAGCATTTATGCCCCCTGGTGGCCAAACCATTCTTTACCAAAAATTAGAAATTACATGCAAAACATTTCCTATCAGGAGCTGTATCCGGTTGAGAAAGAATTTTTCAAATCGGAGTTTTAGAAGCAGATAAATCATGGAAAACGGGATTTACTTTTACGTCCCCTAGCAGAAATTCTATGCGTACCTTGAAAAAGTGACTATACCTAAATTAGTCTTAGACATAAATGGAATCGAAAGGCAAAATAATTTTTTTCAATCGGATGTTTAGAAGCAAATATATATGGAATAAAATATATTTTGAATTTGATATCTTCTGCATTTACGCCCCCTAGCAGAAAAATTGTGCACCGTAAAAAAAAAAAAGAAAACAAAGTGCAAGGATCATCATTCACACATTTCAAGCTTCCCAATGCAGAAAAAAAAATTCAAATCAGACTGATAGTTGCAGAGATATGTTATCCATGGACAGACGGATGGACAGAGAGACGGGCAGGCGGACAAACCGGTAACACAAGCACGATCTTTTTCACAAAAGATGCGCTAAAAAAGATGTTACATTGATTTTCTGAAAGAAATTCAAACTTAAGCACTAATTTCAAATTTCAAGGCTTTTCAAAACAGCTTTAAAAAGACACCGTTTTCCCAGGATATTCCAGGCCTTGAAAATGTTATGATTTTCAAGGACTTTCCAGGTTTTCAAGCACCCATGTGCACCCTGCAACCTCTATGTGTTGCCACATGGAAACCTTAATGCTCAGAGGTATAGAGACCACATCCTGGACCCTATTGTTCGTCCACATGTGGCAGCAATCGGCAATACATTTGTAACGCCCGCCCTCACACAGCTCTCCTCGTGCACCAGTACCTGGAACAGTCCATATGCAGAGATGCCAACATCTGAAGGAAGTCATCAGTAGTCCATATGTATGGTGCCCGTAGTTTTTCCATAGTCAAGCCAAAGTTTCTGCATTAAAATTTTTAGGGTAGCATGCCTATTTCCGAGGGTATATTGCTAATGGCAAATTATGTTCAATTAAAAATCAAGTGAAATAACTTTCAGTTTGAATAACAGTGGTCTCATCATTTTTTACAAAGTAACTGGATACAGAATTATTCTTTTCTTTCAATAAATCATATTTGTTCATGTTTTTTCGAAATTACATGCCTCCGGCAATCGTCCCATTCACCATGAGCCACCAAAAAATCACAATTGCACACGCTACAAAATACATAATTCACGGAAACACGCGACCGCTGTAAAGATGGAAATTTCAACCAGTAACATTCCTTCTACTGCTGTGAATATTTTTTGTGCACCGCTGGAACTGGAAGCCACTGAAGCACATTTCATAACTACAGCAATTCACATCACACCAGAACTAATGAACTTTAAACTTAACAAAAAAAGAACAACGTGGAATTGAGTCTACCTCCAACAGTTTAAGGTTAGTTTAAGACTCAAGCTCATGGCAAATCAAGTCAACATGATCATACAGAATGAGCTCTGTGGCAACATTTCAGCTTGCTTGTTGGCTAGCCAACCATATTTGCCGTGTGACAGCTTCGTGACGTTACCGCTAGAATCACTATATTTTAATATGCTTGAAAAAATAAAAAATAAAATGCTAAGTTCAAAAAAGAAAAAAAAAGCTTTTGAACTTAGCATTTTATTTTTTACGGCATACTTTTTAACTATGAAATAAAAAATTATAAGTTTGACAGTATAATTGCGTGTTCTCAAAACACAGTGACCATGTGACTTCCTGCTCTTATACAGAATGAAAAAAATTGTTTTAAACTTTAATTATGCCCGCTGAAAAAAAATGTGGAAGGAAGGTCGATTTTACACAATATGTACAAAAAAAATCAGACATTGACATAAAAAATGGTGGGTCGACTCAAAGTACTTAGAAGGAGGAGAGGTAGGTCCCTCGTAACCACGCCATCTTCCCGCTTCTCTTCGCTGCGCTGTGACGTCATGGTGGCCATAAGCGAAGCTGTAATGCGCATGGAGCCATACCGAGAAAGTGTTGCGTGCTTTGTGACTTTTCAATCGAAATAACAGAGCTAGATTTGAGTAAATAATTTTTAAGTAAAAATTGTACAAACATCCAACTATTTTTCAAAATAGAGTAAAAAAAATAAATATATATACTGGGAAAAAACGGGAATACGACATGAATACTGTTCGATGCTTTTTGCTGAATATCTTTTTTTTTTTAATCTTTTCCAAAAGCACTTTGCAATGGCTCTTTGGAGCTGGGAAATCTACATTTCATTATGTCGAATCAGTCATTCACCAAAGAAAGGTGACTTGATCACGCTAGTTACGTTAACTAAAACTTTTACAAAAAGTTCGTAAGTTGGAAGCTTTCGACCTTATCTTAGGTCTTCATCACGCCAATGGAGGACTAAGATTGTTGCCAGATTCTACATTTGAATTTTTCCTATTTTTGTTGCCAAAACTTAGAATTGATCTCCAGATCAACGGAATGTAGAGAGGAGATTCGGAGTTGCAAGTCATTGAGTTGAAAATAATTTCTATGCTTTCACGGTAACGGAGGGCAAAATGATTGTCAAACGAAGCAATTCGTTTTGCTTCGTTCCAGTGGGGAACTGCGGATGTGTCTTCCATTGTCAAAATAGACAAGGCGGTGTTGGGATTGCCTTTCGAAACATCTTTTCTATGTTCTAAAATTCTATGGCTAATGCTCCTGTATGTGCTTCCAATGTATAAGTTATCCCCAGTAGAAGAAGAGATAGGAATGCAGTAAACTCCTGGGAGGTTCAGGCTTTCAACTTTGTCCCTATCCCTTTGTAGAAGTTTCAAGATGTTTGGGGTAGATTTAATGGCAAGATGGTAACCAAAACTTCTAAAAAGAATCTGTAACTTATAAGCATAGGAAGGATGGTAAGGAACAGAACCACAGAATTTCAGGTCTTCTTTCTTGTGAGGAAGGAGGCATTCGATTTTCGAATGGTTTTCATATTTCTTTATGAGGGAGTTGACTGTAACAGCAGGGAAACCATCAAGAAAATGACCTAGCCGTATGCAAAGCAGATAAAGTTGGTTGCCCAGTCATCATTGGTAAAGAAACTCTAAACCAAAAAGTGCTTTCTTTTCTTACATCTGCTAACTGCATCCCTTTACAGTCAGACACCACCAACTCACTCAAAAACTCAGTTGACAAATTAGCTAAGAAAGAAACTCTTCAATCCTTCCTTGGTGATATATCACCCCTCCTTACTTTAGAACTCCCAGGCTCTTCCTGCAAGTGAAACTGCATAAAGCTGGTAACCCCATCAGACCTTTAGTGGAATATTCTTTTTCTCCAGCAGTAAACCTTGAAAAGAGATTGGTCCTCAAATGCAAATCCCTGGCAGCCAACCATCCTCATACAGTTGTCTCTACTTCAAACTTCATCCACAACCTTCCTAATTCCTTTCCTCCTTGTGATAATCTGTATACTCTTGATGTAGAATCTTTGTTTCCCTCTGTACCATATTTTGATTCCTACATGCTCCTCATGAAGAAATTGATTCTTCATTTTAAACCCCCCGGTCCTCTTATCAAAGATCTTTATGATTGTTTCCACACTATTCATCAACATAGTTGTTTTGTTTTCAACAAAATTGTGTATAGGCAACAATCTGGTCTCCCCATGGGCTCACCTCTTTCCCCTCTGCTTGCTGAAATCTACATGCAACATATTGAAGTTTCCATAATTCCTCTACACCCTTTTCAACCTTCCCTATGGTTAAGATATGTAGACGACATTTTCATTAGCTGGCCACATTCCGAGTCTGAGCTACAGATACTGATCAACTCCATTACAGAAAAATTTCCTTCCATTAAGCTCACTATATCTAAGGAAGTAAATCACAAAATTGATTTCCTGGATGTATCTATCTGCAGAAACGCTGATCTCTCCATTACTCGTTCCGTCTATCGAAAACCTTCTGCAGCCACTAACATCATTCCCTACAAATCTTGCACCCTGCATCTCTACAAGCTTGCAGCATTGAAGTCCTACATCCACAGGGCTCATATCATTTGCAACAGCCAACTCTCTCTTCAAGAAGAACTCTCCAAAATTTCTGCAATAGCCCTCTCTCATGGTTTCCCTGCTGTTACAGTCAACTCCCTCATAAAGAAATATGAAAACCATTCGAAAATCGAATGCCTCCTTCCTCACAAGAAAGAAGACCTGAAATTCTGTGGTTCTGTTCCTTACCATCCTTCCTATGCTTATAAGTTACAGATTCTTTTTAGAAGTTTTGGTTACCATCTTGCCATTAAATCTACCCCAAACATCTTGAAACTTCTACAAAGGGATAGGGACAAAGTTGAAAGCCTGAACCTCCCAGGAGTTTACTGCATTCCTATCTCTTCTTCTACTGGGGATAACTTATACATTGGAAGCACATACAGGAGCATTAGCCATAGAATTTTAGAACATAGAAAAGATGTTTCGAAAGGCAATCCCAACACCGCCTTGTCTATTTTGACAATGGAAGACACATCCGCAGTTCCCCACTGGAACGAAGCAAAACGAATTGCTTCGTTTGACAATCGTTTTGCCCTCCGTTACCGTGAAAGCATAGAAATTATTTTCAACTCAATGACTTGCAACTCCGAATCTCCTCTCTACATTCCGTTGATCTGGAGATCAATTCTAAGTTTTGGCAACAAAAATAGGAAAAATTCAAATGTAGAATCTGGCAACAATCTTAGTCCTCCATTGGCGTGATGAAGACCTAAGATAAGGTCGAAAGCTTCCAACTTACGAACTTTTTGTAAAAGTTTTAGTTAACGTAACTAGCGTGATCAAGTCACCTTTCTTTGTTAATATTGTTACGTGTTTTGCCCATAATCGTCAAGTCATTCACCAGTTTTATAAAATTAGCAATTTGTTTTCTTTCAGGAAAAAAAATACTCTACAGCTTTGCTTACATTGTTAGATTGCATCTGGGGTGCTAAAACTAATTCTGTCTCATGGGGCCTCTTACATTTGTGTGGATCCATTTTATTTTATAAAACACCTTTAATTCTGAGTTATTACGTTCCAGCAAAAGGTCAAATATCTGGCAAGTGATGGTTCCGCACTACAGCGTGTTCCGCGATCAAATACACTGGCGGAAAGTGAAAAAAGAACACCAAGAAGGAATTGGCGGACAATCATGAAATTTACATATGCTAATGGGGTCGAGTTTACGCAGGTGTGACGTTAATTTCGAGACCAACCGGTGAGCACTTACGCCACAGCACGGCATAATATGCAAATTATCGTCGGTGGTATTTAAAAGGAGTACGGCGAAGTGAATGTAATCTTTTTTTTTTTTTTTTTTTTTTGATTGGAGGTTTAACGACCACCGTGAGCAACTCAATGGGCTATAAGCAGTCGCCCGTCCCTAATTTAGGGACACTGGTTCCAGGGAAAGGAGAGAGCCAGTGCCGTAAGACAAACACTACATCCATGCCTCACCGGGATTCGAACCCGGACCCCTTTCGGACGAATGATCAGAGGCCATCGCTTAGACCACTGCGCCACCGGAGCGGCGTGAATGTAATCAGTCGTCGGCGTACGGAAACGTGCGAAGACCCTGAAGAAGCTGCAATGCCTGGACATGGAAGACATGTACGATTTCAGCAGTTATCGGACTTTGAGCGAGGTCGTCTAGTAGGACTCCGCGAGGCCGGGTGTTCGTATCGTCGTATTGCGAAGCGGAATTGGATGGGAAGTACCGGTGGTGGTACGATGGAGGCGTAGATGGTCCGAAGAACATTCCCACACGAGAAGACGTGGAACCGGGAGTCACAGACGGACTGATAAGCGGACCGATCGACGCATAAGAACAGTGGTGTTGTCAAGCAGAACATCCACTGCAACGCAAATCCGAGCTGCCGTTGCACCTGAGGTGACTGTGCAAACAATCCGCAACTGTCTACTGGATGCAGGACTACGTGCACGTGTGCCTCTCCCCTGGCATGTGTACCTCTGACTCCAGCCCAACGTCAGGAACGGCTGCAGTGGTGTCGCCAACGTCTGCACTGGAGAACGCAATGGCGATCTGTCGTGTTCAGCGGTGAAAGCAGATTCTGCTTGGGAGCCTCTGATGGCCGTATGCATGTTCGCAGACGCACGTGGGACCGTCTCCACCCTTCTTGCATCCACCAGCGACACACAGGGCCTACACCTGGTCTCCTGGTGTAGAGAGCGATCAGCTATGACTCCCGTACACAACTAGTGTTTGTACCGGGTACGTTAAACAGCACCTCCTACATCAACAACATCATTCAGCCCGTTGTTGTGCCATTTGTAAGGTCGATCCATCGTGGTGTTTTCCAGCAAGATAACGCACGCCCACACACGGCACGTGCAACGCAACATGCACTTCAGGGTGTGAGACAACTTCCATGGCCTGCACGTTCACCAGATTTGTCTTCCATTGAGCATGTGCGGGATTTTATGGGGCAACGACTTATCCGGTCTCAACCAGCCACGACCATCCTCGATTTACGCGTCCAGGTTGAGGATGCTTGGAACTCAATACCCCAAACTTACATCCAACATCTGTACGACAGACTCCATGCCAGAATTGCACAGTGTGACGCAGTTCATGGCGGTTCAACCTTGTACTAACCATGTTACATGGAAATGTTATTTTTCAGTTTACCAGCAAATACAGCTGTATTTTGCCATAATGTTTTGATCACGTTATCCTTTGTATTCCGTTACTATGCTGTATAAATTTCGTTGGTATCAGATGTCTCCTTCT
Organism: Macrothele yani; assembly: GCA_039090855.1. Taxonomy (NCBI): domain Eukaryota; kingdom Metazoa; phylum Arthropoda; class Arachnida; order Araneae; family Macrothelidae; genus Macrothele; species Macrothele yani. The sequence goes on from CM077023.1 coordinate 140,984,630, forward strand.
TGGTGTTCTTTTCTCACTTTCCGCCAGTGTATATAATTTCGGAGAAGTTTAATTAGATGGGGCACATCGACAAACATCCATATTTTTCGATTTTCATTCACTGGATTTGGAAAAGAAGACAATATTGGGGTTATTCCAAGCTGCCTCCAAACCTTGATAGCCCCCCCCCCCACATCAGCACTAAATAACTCGATTGCTCCATGCACTAAATAACTCGATTGCTCAACGGCTCGAATTATGTCAGTTAACAGCTTTTGATCCATCTGCTCATCAAAGGAATAATACAGTATATGATTGTTTCCAAGCTTTCCAGAAGCCTCTCAGCATAACTACTAAAACGTTACTATGCGGTCCCAAAATTTTATCTGCAGCAGCATCATAACAATATCAGCAATCAACGCTCATTTCACCAAAAGATAAAACTGAAACTTTGTCAAATTCAGTTAGGTGTATAGCATTCATTTTTATCATCACCTTTAAAACGGGTTCAATTAAACCATCGATAACACAAATTTACCACACCACCGTTTCAGAGAGGAAATGCTTGGAAGCAGTATGCACATTTTATTTTTGATGAAGTGCTCATGTGTTTTTAAACTGTATATAGATTTCATTTTTTAGCTGAATAAATATCATCGTGCAACAAGACAGATTTCTTTTAATACTAGTATTCATGCACGAATTATAGTGTCTACCGTCATACGTCCGCATTTTTTATTGTGAATCACAGTCTTCTTCAAAATTCATGATGTGGAGCCATGCTACTACTCCACGTACTTAAGACCAGCATGTAGCCACATGGTGAAATTACATCTGATGGTGTCAATGTGACACCGAAAGTGCTCATGTGTTTTTAAACTGTATATAGATTTCATTTTTTAGCTGAATAAATATCATCGTGCAACAAGACGGATTTCTTTTAATACTTTTGATGAAAAGATATGCTTTTCGAGAAATAGCATGGTGCAAAACAAGTGCTTGACTTGTATCTCTTCATTCCATTTTGCTGGTCTCTTTTTTAACACAAGGGTTTGAATTTGCCCTTCAGTGAAACAACGGCCAAGCAAATTTATGATAGCTGGCCACCTTTCACTGTTGCTCAGCAAATTTCTGTTCTTGCATTTGTGTTTCATATTAATTTCTGTTTTCAGGCTTCTTTTCTCGAGGCAAAAGCATTGTTTTACCATTACCAACTGTTTTCTTACGTTTGATAATTCTTCCCGTAGTGAATTATTTTCACTCTTCAGTTGCATTATATTTTTGTTCAGACATTCGCACTTCTCACATAACGTTGACGGTATGATAAATGTTGGTCAGGAATGATGTCACTTTATTGTGACTTGTGATTTGACGTTTAATTAGAAATATACTTTCAATTCGATTTAATGCATTTTGTTTTCTGACCTCGCCGATCTTAAATCGTTCGCTTCGAACAGAAGTTTGCTCCTCCATCTGCTAAGGCATAATTTTTGTAGGCACGACATCTTTTCTCAGTTTTTTTTTCTGGGAGGCAAGTTTAGCAATTTATTTCCAAGATCTCGCTCTTACTTCGAGACATCAAAGTGTTCTGAACACATTCGAGCTTTCTTTGCATCAAATACATCCTTTCGACAGCATTCCGCTACCCATTGCTTCAAGAAATCTGAATCCGATGGGGAAACATGGTATGCAACATCTAACTTTCTTTCCTTTGAACTGTTATTAGGACAAAGTGCAACAGCGTATCTAGTTATTTTCGAGATAGTTGTACACAGAAAACAAACGAAGAAAAAAATGAATGAAACGACAATGCAGGTCTAAAATTGGCAAAAAAATGCAACGAGTAATCGACACTACAGCACAAGCTCCGAAATCCGAATGACTCCAAATGCTAAAGAGATCGTTTATGGCCACTGTGACGTCACACTCCAGCTCGTAGGGTGACAGCTCGCCAGCGGCATGGAAACAAAGGTGATTGGACCTACCTCTCCTCTTTCTAAGTACCTTGGGTCGACTTATACACAAGATATACAAAGATTGAAAATATTCATATAAATATCAGTAGGGCGACCTATACACGAGCATAAACGATATAGTTTTTCAGAAAAATTATGGTTTTTTTTTTAATTAAGTTTTCTGGAAATATCCAAGTAGTTTTTGCATGGTTACTGCTGAAATTCTTGGCAATCCGAGTCCAGAAACATTGCGAAAAGAGATTTAGCAAGAACTGCTGTCGAGATCGAGAGATTGTGCTCTATCAGAAATCTTACGAACAAAATTTCAGCCTTTACAGTGCTGGAAGAATCTTAACTTTTGAAGAAAACAGATAATTTATCAGTCTGTTCAACGGCCTTGGCATATTCCACATGCTTTTTAGACGAAAAATGACGAAGACAGTCATCGCGACCTCCGTGAGCGATATTAAAATCTTTCGAGCATGTGCTACAGAAAGCAAAATAACGTGGAAGGAGTGATGACATCGTCCATTTATATTAACCATTACGTAATAGTTTTGACTGCTTCAGGCATGGAAATTTGTTTGAATAAGAATCCTTAAGTCTTTGGTAAATTACAGTTATCCATAATTAGTAATTATATCTGTTCACGTCCATACAACAGAATTCCAAATGATACATAAGTACTGAATGATGTTACATATGAAGCAAAAAGAAGAGGCCAAAAAATGAACTGTAGAAATGGAAAGCTATGTTACAGGCCACAAGGTGCATGAAACATTAATGGGGTATCACTATTACTAAGAATGTCTAAAAGTTCTGATAATAAATAGAGGGTAAGCTCGAACAAGAATACATAAATTAATTTCACGAATCAGATGCACTTAAAACACCTGACATACCTGGTGGTAAAGGTTGTGGCATTCTTGGCATTCAATCAGCTGGTTTCGATGAGAGACTTCTATTAGCCTATATGGGTAAAATAGATACATCACTTTAAATCACTACCATAACAGCCAGGTTCTAATAGCATTTCATCCAAAATACTTGACATATGCATTCCACAGATTGGATTATGAATTACACAGAAACACCAGATGATTTTAATAAACAGTTTTAACCACACTGGTAGGATACAGCTCAAATTACTTATCAGGTTTGATAGTGAGGTGGAAAAAAAAAAAAAATTCTGAACTCGGAGCCAATATATACACTCACGGACAATGAAATTTGTGCACCTAGAAGAGATCAAAAAAGCTACCTAAAGCGATCAAAAAAGCATATCCACCCGTTAGAGCGAGTATACCACGGACTTTTGCCAAAATCAAAACCCATAAAGAACAGGCTCCAATGCAATTGATTGTTTCAAAACAGAGATCTCCATTTATTCAATTGCAACGGAATATTTACAGATTTTTGGCACCACTATGTATGAAGACAGCATTTAATTTGAAAAATACAACATCCTTCATTGATCAAATTAAAGATACTAATCAAGATTTAACAGATTATTTTATGGCAAGCCTTGATGTCAAGGCCTTGTTTCCTAGTATTCCTGTTCCCTTGGCAGTTGATGTTATTATCGAAAAATTAGAACAGGGAAGATACTTGGATGAAAGGCAAATCACAGATTTGATAAGGGTCTTGTTATTTATTAACGATAACAATATTTTTATTTTTGATGGAACTATGTACAAACAAGAGCAAGGAGGACCCATGGGATCGCCTTTGTCCACACTTTATGCAGAGGTAATCATGGACTTTATTGAACATAAAGTTATTGAAAACATGGAGCCTCCGTTAATATATTGCCATTATGTTGACGATATTTTCATTTTGTCTAAACTGAATGAACTACAATTAAAAATTTTGGCTAAAAAGTTCACTACAATTTGTCCATCTATAGAATTAACTATTGAGTTTGAAGAAAATAACAGGATGCCATTCTTGGATGTTTTGTTGCTGAAAAATTCAACCAACTTTGATTTTAAAGTTTTCAGAAAACCTTCCTACATTCCAGTAATAATTCCATACGACTCATTCCATTCTAAGTTTCAAAAAAGCAATAGTATTAAAAATTTGCTAGAAAGAGCCTTTACATATACTTCTAAGAGAACATTCAGACTTGAAGAAATACAGTATATTGAAGAAATTACAAAAAAATATGGTTACCCCCAGAGAATAATAAAAAAATGGACTACTGAGGTTGAAAGAAAGTTTGGTACAAACATACAATTTGATTTAAAAAATCAACCATATCAATGGGTAGGAGCTTTTCCATTTATCAAGGGTTTTCTGGTGAGCTTAATAAATTGGCTGCAAAATTTGGTTTGCAAATGCAGTTTGTTCTATCAAGAACTTAATCATTAATAATGATAGGTTCAGTAGGCTTCTTGATTCATCTGGAGTTTATGAAATTGAATTCCAATTGAGTGCAAAAATCCACCAATGTCTTATATTGGTAGTAGAAAGAATAGGTTGAGATTATGGCTGAAACAACATATACAAAATTAGCAAAAAAAAAAAAAAAAAAAAAGCTACAGATGGATTAATAAATACAACATTGCATTGATAACAAGGTATACCCAAATTTCGATCAGATAAAAATTTTGAAAAGATGTACATCAGAAAGGCATTTAAGAACAGCAGAAGCAGTGTTAATCTACATAAATTGTAAACGTATTTGCAATACTAATGATCCAAGACAGCTTGAAAATTATTGGCAAGAAATGATACAGCTTGAAAGAAATTCTAAAAAAGCCAAAAAAAAAAAAAGGAAGGGAGAAAAAATAAATAAATAAAAGAATGAAATACCACTAAAGAAAGAGAGAAAATGTTTTTTGAAAATGTTTAACTTGATTTAAATTGCGAACTTCAGATACTTCCATTTTCCACACATGGCGCAACCTCCGTTGACCTCCAGCTATTAGATTGGTAGAGGGATTGTCAGCCTGCTTGATATGCTCGACACACACGCTTGGTAGATGACCAGCTTGCAACAACTACTTGCTGAGGACATCCACAGATGTTGGGCGAAAACGTTCAAAGTTGGCTTGCTGGTTGGGAGGAGTTGATATCGAGTTCTTTAAATGGATTTTTGCACGTTTCCCGTGGTTTGTACTTGATACTTTATTGAGAAAACGTCTTAGTAGTTGGCCGTGGGATTTTTTGGGCATATGTGCTATTGAGTTTGAGGTTTTTGGTTCAAATGTTTTAGATGTCTTTCAATTAGTTTGTACATAGCTTTTGGTTCGTATGGTGTAATGTTTTCGATATTTAAGTTGTGGATTAAATGTTTTTCAAAAAGGCCTTTCAATTGCTTTTGGTTTACAGTCTTATGTCCGTATTTTAAAGTCTTTGAAGTCGTAGCGATACAGCGGGCATGATTAATGTGAATATTTCTGCGGTTTCAGCAAGGGCATGATTTTTAAAATTGGTAAACAAGTTTTTTAAGTTGATTTTTCAAAGCCTTTTGTTGCAAAGTTTTATGATGTTCAATTAATTTGTGCATAGTATTTGGTTCATATGGTGTAAGGTTTTGATAGTTTTAGTTGTGGTTGAAATGTTTTAAAATGTCTTTCAATTACGTTTATATATGTTTTATGTTTATATTTTAAAGTATTTAAAGTCATAGCGATATGAAGAGGTGGTTAATATCCTGAAAGTTCAATCAAAGGCATAACTTTTACCTTTGAACATAAGTTTTTAAGTTATGGTTTTTGAGGTTTTATTGCATTATTGAGGTATGTGAATTTCGTTGGTACTAATTTGTGAAAAGTTAGTTCATTCAGCTCATTACAACTTGTGCGTTTTTGAGGTTAACAAGAGAGTACATTGTTTTTGTGTTTCATGTGTTAATACTGAATAATAAGATGAGACGTCGATTTTCTCTCCAGCAAGATGAAAATTGAGCAAATTCTATGCGCCTGAAATGTAAGAATCAGAACAATGGGCTGCATTGCATATATGTAAAGAGGATCACTGGTTGCATTTGTTTAACTATACTCAGCAGGTTTTTGGCGAAGTATTTGCGCGGGCTTTCAAGCATAAGCAGTACATTACAAAAATCATCTGCATCATTACATCTATAAATTTTCATTTCAGTCTGATGCTTCCTTCGTGGTGCGCAAATTTCATTGTCCGCGAGTGTATTGTGCACGCGCACACACACACACACACACACACACAGTCGAGTCACATTATTTTGACCACCTTAGAATAATTCTTGATGTCGACATATCACACATAAGTTACATAAAAATCACAAGTGGTGGGATGTTTCGGTAGTGACTTCTACCTTCATCAGCCATGGAATGAAACACGTGGTATTAGCATCAGTTGTTGCCAGATTTTAAAATAGATTTTGAATGATAGGTATGTTAAAAGGCGCGTCTGTATTACAGGTGTTAGGAGTAGGGAAAATTTCAATGCTTTCGCAGTACCTGAGGGCTTTCCGATTGCTGAACGCAGCGATGCGTTTGACATTTTGCCAATCGGGAATCACGACCATATTACTGATGGTTAAAACTGAAGGGGAGGTGGAAGGGTTGCCTTTCTTACCATCAGCGATATGTTCAACCAATCGCAGGTTGATGCCTCAGTAAGTACTACCAATATAGTGGGCAACACCTGTGGAAGTGTTGACATAGATGGAGTAGACACCTTATAACTCTAGGGGTTTATTGTGATCTCAGTCTTAAAGGATAAGGTTAAAAAGATGTGGAGGTGGTTTAACAGCAAGCCTGTAGCCAAAAGACTTTAATATGGAGCAAACTTTGTGAGTGAAGGGCAGGCTAAATAAAGGGCAAAGTGCCAACAAACTGATGAGTGCTGGAAAGTTCAGGCAGTAAACTAGTAGATCTATTCTGCGATTCAAATTTCTTAATTAGCCTATGTACGAAGAGGGGTGGAAAGCCATGCAATTTGACAATGTTTATGATGTTCTGATATTTGTTTTGAAGAGCAGAAGGGCTGTTGCAAATAAGGTTAGCTCTGTGGATGTATGCCTTTAAAGCAGCCAATTTGTATTTACCAAAGGCGCAAGAATGGTAAGGGATGATATTATGGGTAGCAGAAGGTTTCCTGTAAACAGAGAGACCAGGTGAGAAGTCTGTGTTGATGTTAACATCCAGAAAACTAATATTGTTGTCTACCTGTTCTTGAGACGAAAATTTTATATGAGGGAATTTGGAAGTTATGGAGGACATAAGTTCAAACAGAGTGTTTCTGGTCTGGCCAAATGATGAAGATGTCATCAACGTACCATAACCAAATGGAGGGTTTTACGAGGGATAGGGTAACGATTAATTTTTCAATACTCTGCAAATAAATTTCATCAAGTAAGGGGGAAAGAGGAGAGCCCATTGGTATACCTTGTTTTTGTTGATAGTAGATACCATTGTATACAAAACAGGAATACTTATCCAATGAATCAAAACAGTCATAAAGATCTTTGATGAGTTCCCCAGGAAGTTCTTGGTGCTCTATTAGTTATTTTGACCATGAGCATGTAGGCATCAAAGAAAAGAACAGAAGGAAATAATGAATCCACGTCAAAGGTGTACAAGAAACCTTGAGGATTGATGGATGAAGGGAGTATCTGGATGAAGTCCTTGGTCGACACAACAGAATAAAGATGACTTTTTGTCAGACATTGCAACATTTGACCAATTGCCTTTCAAGATTGACTGCTGGAGAAGTTTTTTTCAATTAAGAGCCCAATAGGATGTCCAACTTTATGTACATAGCTTGATCTGTAAAAACAACATGGGAGTACGATAAGCTGGGGATGGGGGGGTCTTCTAAGTAAGATTTCAGAGAATTTTTTTTAGAAAGCTTGGCAACAGCTTTACATAGTTGTTCAGCGTTGTCTGCATTGAGTCTTATGCAATTGGTTTTTTCCAGGAACTCAGCTACTTTGCTGTCCAAAGAATTCTTATATATGAAAACAAGACATCCTGCCTTGTCAGCTTTACAGACTGCAAGATTATTACATTGGGTGAAATTTCTAAATTTCCTCATAAAGGCAGAAGAGTATTTGAGCCTTGGGGTTTGAACCTCAGAAATTACAATAGCCGATTTTGCACGAATGATTGGTTGATGTGCTGGATCGGTGTTTTGGATCGATGCTTTCAGTAGTGAAATAGTATGTGGTAGGCTAGGATTAGCAGAAGGAGAAAATTTGGGTCCATTTGCAAGCAGTTTACCAGTTTCAGCAGGAATAAGCACAGAACATAAGTTCACATACCTTGGAGAGTGGGTATCAGCAACCTTTGTGGGAGCCGAACTGCGAGTGTTCTTTTGTGTGGAGGCTAGGTGTTGAAACTTGTTTTCAAGTCCAGTGGTTTCACAATTGTCAGTCCTAGATATAGTTTCATGAATTCGGATCCCTATATAGTTTCATGAATTTGGATCTATATAGCTTCATGAATTCATACAACTCTTCCACCTCCCTTTCAGTTTTAACCATCAGCGATGCGGCAGTGATTCCAGATTGGCAAAATGTTAAACGTATCACTCTGTTCAGCAATTGGAAAGCCCTCAGGTACTGCGAAAGCAATGAAATCTTCCTTATTCCTGACACCTGCAATACAGACACACCTTTTAACATACCTATCATTTGGAAAGCTATTTTGAAATCTGGCAACAATTGATGCTTATATCACGTGTTTCATTCCATGGCTGATGAAGGTAGAAGTCACTACTGAAATGTCCCACCACTTGTAATTTTTATGTAACTTATGCACGATATGTCGACATCAAGAATTATTCTAATATGTTGTGTGTTACATGTTTCACTGCCACTTTTTCTCACTATGATTGTGATCACCACCTACTTTTGACGTCAACAACATCACATGGGTGCAAGGCCCATTACCACAGGATTATCCTCGAAGACAGGCATACTGTGAGTGGCTGCTACAGCAACATGCTGCCGATAATAGTTTCATCCGCCAGATCTTGTGGACTGATGAAGCAATGTTTACACAGCAGGGTATCTGCAACACCCATAATAGTCATGTTTGGGCATTGAACAATCCACACACAACACATGAACATGCTTACCAGGTCCGGTGGGGTGTTAATATCTGGTGTGGTATTGTAGGCGATATCCTAGTGGGACCATATCTTCTTCCCGAACGTGTCACAGCTGCCAACTACATGGTGTTCCTACGTTATGTTCTGCCGGACTAACTGGAAAACGTACCATTGGCTGTTCTCAGTAATCTATGGTTCCAGCATGACGGAGCACCTAACCGGTGCATTACGCTGCAAATGTTCGCCAGTGGCTGGATACGGAATACCCCGGTCGATGGTTTGGTCATGGTGGTCCTGTTGCATGGCCCGCTAGATCGCTGGATCTTAACCCATTAGACTTCTTCCTCTGGGGTAATCTAAAGGAACTGGTATATTGACGGCCTGCCAACAGCTTGCACGACCTAGTGGCTACCTTACACGCGACCCTCACAACTGTAACCCCTGCTATGCTGCAACGCGTGCAGATGTCTATTCCTCGGCGGGCTGCTACAAGATGGTCATTTTGAACACATGTTGTAATCTGACACGAATCCACATCAATAAATTACATGTTTTCTGTCAAAGTGATTGGGTAAGTTATTTCTAATGTCTGTATTCTTACCAGATGCAACGTCACGAACTTTCAGCGCGTATATCTCCGGAATGCGACATCCGGTCAGACAACGGACAACAGTTTTGGGCTTCTTTCTCCACAAGGAATCGTCCGGTAGGTTTATTGTGCGGTTGATTCTGATCACCCTGTCAACGAACTACAAATATCAAGGTCACAGTAAAATCTTGAAATGGGCTGGACATATTGACAGAAGGACAGACCACCGATGGACAACAGAAATTTTAGACTGGATTCCTGGGCTACAAGCATTCAGCAGATCACAAACTCGGGGTTTGAGATGCTAGTACCTTAAACTTACACCCCCTTGCATTCGCTTATCGTAGTTCAAAAGAATTCCCCTCACATTCACTAATTGTAGTTCAGAATCATAACCGTGTGAAAACTGGAAATGTGACAGCTACGTGCTTCTGATTCCAAGAGAACAACACAGAGCAGCCACCTGTGACATTTTGGCGGTAGCTTCTCTTCAACGAACTGCAGCTATTCTGAAATTTGATGAACAGGGGGTGAGTTGGGGGGGGGGGGCAAGTACGTTTTAAGGACTATTACAAAATTCAAGGACTTTCAAGGACCGTGGGAACCCTGAATAATACATAGTTGTTACTTAAAACACTCGCAGACATTTTTGAGTTACGAAATGCATGCAAAACAACTAATAAACAATAATTAAGAACTTTAGACAAAGAACAAAAGAGAGACATAGCCTAACCATTCAGTTGTGTGTTTCCCATTGCATAAGTTAATTTGGTTAGCAGTGTTAAATAAAATTAAGAGTGCAAGGAAAAATTAACTTGAGCGGAGATTGTGTTAACACCTGGACAGGTGTATTTCACGCAGAAGAAACAAAAATCACTTTGTAAAAAAAGATTGGGACTCATACCTCCACTCACCATATGATTACTGCCTTTAAAATTGCAGTTTATGACAAGATGAGACCAAAGAAGGAGGAAAAAAAGCTGAATGTTTTAACTGCATGAAAAATTAAAACACACAGCAAGAATGCAAACTACTGTCAGTTTGTCTTTTGTTGACTCTGCATCTGCACAGCATCCATCACTTAACTTCTCTTGCTGTTGATATTTTTTCCTGTTTTTTCATTGTTGCTTTACTTTTTTTTTTTATGCCCTCTGATAACAATAATTTCATCCAACATGCTGAAAGAACCTTTCAGCTGAGGACCATAAGTGCATGATATCAAAGCTTCAACTATTTTAGATAAATGGTGTAACTTTGAGGATATTAATACTTCTGAACACCATGCATCAATTTTTACAAATTTTCCAAGTTTGTCAGTTTCGTTTTCAGAACCCCCCCCCCCATCAAGCTGAAATGCAAAAACCTATGGAACTGGGGATACTTAACAATGCAGGAGTGGGAACACCCAGGGGGTGGAGGGGGCGGTAGCAATAACAGGAAAAATCTTTGCACTGTCTGACTTCAGGTTTTGGAAATTTTCCCCTATTTTTAAGCTGAAATACAAATATTTATGCAGTAAAATGATATTTACGAATAATACTGAACAGAGACATCGCGAGAGAAAACAAAATTACGATTATTGAAAAAATCAACTCTGACGACCTTCCGTTTTCGAAAGTTTCGTAAAGATGGAATTCCGTCTTCCGACAAACCGAACCCCACCCCCTGTTCACTTGTGCGTCAATCTTGTAAATGACGAAACTAATAACGAAAAAGGTGGAATTCCTTGAATTCGTGGAAGAATCTCATGCTTGAAGATTAAGAGGAAATTTTCATGGCGTCTAACTTCCGTTTTCGCAAATTGTTGCCTATAGTTTTAAGCTGAAATACATTTATTCAATAAAATGATATTTAACAAGAATACTGGATGTAAAGGCAACATCAGGAGAAAAAAATTACAAATATGACAAAAAAAATTTTTTTTTACTCTGCTTAACTACCCATTTTATAAAGTTTTGAAACATGAAATACAGTTTCCAGGCAGAAAACGACCCACTCCCCCAATTCTCTTCAGTTTTGCATAGATCCCGGAGACAAGCTAAAAGATGACAAAAAAAAGAAAAAGAAAAAAAGGTGGAATTCCGAGAATCCGTTAAGAATTACATGTAGATCGTGAAATAAAAGCAAAATAAAAAAAAATGTAAACAAAATGAAAATTCGCAGAATCTGTAGTTCCACACTCAGACAATTATACTGAAGAACAATTGAATTAGAGACAGCTGGCGTTATGCAAATGTGGGGCTGCGGGCTGCCCTGTTAACGGAAACAACATGTTTGCAGCGATCCAACAATATAAGGAGTGATTCGACGGGAATCAGTAAGAATCGAATACAGTATGGGTAAGACGAAGGTTCTAAGCGCATTTGATCGTGGGCAAATTGTCAGGGCCCGACGAACGGGTCACTCCATCGTGCAGGCACTGGAATTTGCATGCGCCACTGTGTCACAGGTGCACCGTGAGTACATCGAATCCGGTAAAACCATCCTTGCAAGGGCTAACTGCCGTGGACAACAGTGTGTGGATGAGGGGGGGGGTCATCGTCGGCTAGCTCGCATTGTAACAGCGGATAGGTAGGCCACAGTGTAAGAAATCACTCAGCAATTTAACGCTGGTGCACAAAAACGTATAAGCAGCCACACCATCCAGAACCATCTCCTCGCTATGGGGTATGGAAGCCATCGTCCCGAGAGGATACTGCTGCTGACCGCACATCACAGAGTGCAAAGATTAGCACGGACCCAGGAACATCGCCACTGGACCCTAAACATGTGGGAAAATGTTGCCTGGACTGATGAGTTGAGATTCACGTTGGTACATGCGGATGGCAGGATACGAGTACGGCACAAACCACAGGAAGCGATGGATCCTTCTTGCCAGCAGGGTACTCTTCAAGCTGGTGGGGGTGGCATTCTCGTCTGTGGACTGTTTACGTGGACTGAAATGGGACCCCTGGTATGTGTGACATCGTCCCTCACAGGTCAACGTTACCGGGATATCCTGGACGACCATTTGCTCCCATTTGTACATCTTTAACATCCAACTGGGGACCTCATCCTGCACCTGCAACAAGACAATGCACCGTGACATTGCTCCCGAATTGTATCCGAATGGCTGGATGAACACTCCACTGATGTTACATCGCTTCCTTGGCCAGCTAGGTCACCTGACCTCAATCCCATCGAGCACATCTGGGATGCCATCGAGAGAGATGTTTGAGGCTCTGACCCCTCTCTATCAAATCTTCGTGAACTGTGGGAGCTTGTTCAGGGGTCGTGGATCCGTATGGCTTCCCAACACTTCCGGTGTCTTGTCAAGTCCATGCTGAGACAAATCGCCGCCATCATCAGGGCGAAAGGTGGTGCTACACGTTACTAGACGAGTATCTCTAATTCAGTTGCTCTTTAGTGTATATCCGTAGTAGTTGGCTGGTATGTTAAATATTAAATACATGTACAAAATTAAATAATGTACAATAGTGTCTAAATCATTATGGTTTTAGGGAATAACTGTTTAATTGTACAAAACCTTTTATTTAATGACCAAAAAAATGGAAAATATTGAACATACCTTTCATATGTGACTTGATTGCAGATTCTCCCATTCTTCCAACGTCGAAGTCCTTAGCACAGATCTTGCACCGGGCCTTATATTTATCTGGTGGTGGTGCTATCCACGTATTATATGCAGAGTTCGTTAGCCACATGTTATTAAAAATACATTTTCCCGGCATCGTGCAGAGAAAAAAAAAATCAAGGTGGTAGCATACACACACACAAAAAAAAAAAAAAAAAAAAGCTAATGTCTCAACTTTCGAACCACGCTTGCAATCTGCTGCTGAGACAATCAGCCAGTGACGTATTTCAAAGAATCATTCCTCCACACATGCCGCAGGACTATAAGCATTCAGCAGCTCACAAATCCGGTTTGTGACGCAAGTACTTTACACCCCATTGCATTCGCTTATCGTAGTTCAGAATATCAGTCGCCTTGTGCTGTTGTTGCATTTCTATGGCCCCCCACCATGCATCTGGAGTCCTATTCCTCTGGTTTCCACAGCTTTTTTCAAATGTGATATGATGCTTTTTGTTACATCCAAGTCTCAAGCAATTGCTGTTACTCTTTGTCCCGCCTCAAGTCATCCAACGACCCTTCCACGTCCCCAATGAAATTTTGTTGCAATAATAGTAAGCTCTCATCATGACTTATACAATCTTATGACTTGGAGGGAGTGTTCGCCCTTAAATAACCAGACGGGCGGTCCATTAATGTCTGAGGTTGGTTAGACACACTATGTAGTGCCATCTATTAGCTTTTCCCCATATTTGTAGTGTGCTTCATGAATTTTTCATTCTAAAATAACATTGTTCCTTAGCAACTGTCAACCAGTGTATTTATGCTTAGATAGCTTTTGGAAAATCTCTTTAAGTGTAGTTGGTTGGATGGGTTATAATGGAGCAACAGCCTCAGGGAGTAAAGCACCACAACTAAGAAGAACAAAAAACAGTGCCAAAACACAACAGAACAGGTACAAAAACAGCATTACAATATACAAGCATGACATTAATTGATGTAATGGCCACACACACAAAAAGACAGATTTATGTAAACTGAAAGACATCACTACAAAAGGAAGGAAGATAGCACATCACATTGATCACTACATCCAAAATGCAATAATCTGCGACTGTTGGCTCATTAGGCATTCTATCAATGTCCTAACATTTGCAAAAATAAACAAGGGATACTTACTTGCAGATGACACATGCAAGACCCATTTCCATGGCAAACTCATCAGCACTACATTCACTACTATCAGTATCTTCCTCTTTCTTAGGAGGTTCTGTTTTCATAGGACTGTCATTGCTAATAGATGATGCATACTGATCAGGACAACACTCTTGCCTCAAACGTTTAGATTCCGAAACATCAGGCGATTCGTTTTTGACCTGAAAATTCACATACAAGGAACAAATTTTGTCAAAATACAGTGAAGCTTAAAAGAAGGCATAACATGTTGTTTATATGATAACAGTTTCTGATCATAGGAATATGTTCTTTTCTATATAGGGTCATTCCACATGAAATCAGCAAATTTCAGAATAAATGGTTGCTTGACCAATTTATATTTTTTTTTTATATTCCCATCGTAGTTAGTACCATTAGTGAGTAGACCAAAACAATTTTTAGTTGTTTTTTTTATCTGCCGCCATTTTGGATCTACACCTATTTTTTACTTGCCAAGAAGGGCAAAAATTAGGGTTTTCAAGGGTTCTCGGAAATGGCTGTTACTCGATAACTGCTTGAGATAACTAAATAAACCTTTTACCCCCTGAAAGTAGACATTTTGAGGTTTCATAAAAGGTACTTACTTCAAATATAGCTTTTAATCTAACCAGATGAAAATGGACTTATATTTAGCACATGCGATTCACAGAATCGCCATTATTAGGAATCTGTAACTCAGGAAGGGCTTAAAACCACAAACTAAAACTTTTTCCTTACCAACTATGGATAGGTAGGTTTTAGCTTATTAAGAAAAAAAAAATCATGTTTTAAACCCCTTGCTAAATTTTTTTAACCCTAAGTTGCCAAATTTGCAAAAAAAAAATGCAGATTTCAAGGTCAAATATCTTAAAAGGGCAATCTGCAAAAAATCTGAAATTTTTTGTGTGAATTCACCTATTGGTACCCTATCAATGATATGAATTTCATTTTGTGGTTCAGCTGGGTTTCTTAATTATGAGGACTCAAAATGTTGTAAAACAAACCTCTCTCACAAAAACAATAACATACATTTATGTAGTGTTTCTGAGCAAATATTATATACATATCATTAAAAATACACTTAAACACAATTATTATAGATTTATTATTATAAAATTTTTGCTAAAATTTTGAGCTTATGTTATATCATTAAAAATACAACTAAGCACAATTATTAGATTTATTATTTAAAAAAAAAATTTGCTAAAATTTTAAGCTTACCTTGAGCAGTCTGGTGCACCCAGCAAGTTTTCAAATTTTGTGTTACGATCATAAGCACAAAGTTAATGTAATTACTTAAGATATATGTAATTGTATTTACAAAAATCTTTGGTATGCTTGTATTGTATAAAAACATTTACAAGTCCTTTTTTTTTTTTTTTTTGGAAAAAATAGAAGTCCGTTTCCCCCTCCAAGTTACTGGCTACCACATGACACATCAAAAGGGTAAAGTTTTGCAATTTTGATTTTTAGTGTTTTTTTTTTGTTTTCTTTTTTTCAACATGACTTTTTTGAGTAAGTCATTAACTTAAAAGAGAGTTCAGTGTTCTTTTCTTGGGTAATATTGTGCGTCTGCCCGGTTGATGATGTAAATTTAAGAGGTGATAACTTGGCCAGTACATTTTGCATCTGAATCCAAACCTTTTACGCATTTTCTTTCATACTGAAAGTTGTAGAAGGTCCACTTGGATTGTAAAACTTAGCCCAGATGTTATAATTTTTTTTTTTCGACAGTTCTTCAACCCGAGCTACAAACCATTTTTCCCTGTAAGCACATACAATGTTATCTCTCTCCTTGATGTTTTTTATATCAACTTCATCAAGTATCTTGAACATGAAGTTATGCTTGTCTGGGAAAGATGAGGTTCTGCTGATAACCAAAGTAGTGCCATCCTTTGGAACAAAACTATGGTTTCCTTGTGTATTAGGCACTGGTTGAGCTTCAGAAAACTGCTTTATGAGCTTTCCATCTTCTTTTCTAATCACTTCTTGGTCAATTAAAAAAAAATTAATTCCAGTTATTTTCTTTTCACAAAAGTCATGCATGTCTTTAACTGTTAAAATGTGATCTTTTGTTGTTCTTTGAAGGCTCGCTTTTGCTACAAGTCTCAGTCCCACCGATACCATCACAGGGGCCTTTACCATGACTTGTGGCAAAGAAGTGCCACTCCGCATCTAAATCAAAGTCTTGCTTGTGTTTGCACAAGTTAGCAAAATTTTTCCTGTTTTTGTATTGGGCTACAGACCCATCTGAAAAATAAATAACTTTTTTCATGCTTCCATTTAGAGATTGTACAAGAGGTATCAGCTTCTTTTGAAAAGTATAAACAGCAGCCGTATTGTGAATTAGACAGTCACTTAGGAAGCACACACTTCTACAAAACAGTTCCCCATTTTCATCTCTGTAGTAAATGCAAAAAGGATGAACTGTTGCTTGGGAATTAAGCCAGTGGAAACTCTGAATTTCATCCTGTACGATGAAAGTGTAATTTTCAGAAAAATCCCCAATGACTATGCATTCATCCCTTTTCAAGTTTTCCTTTTTCATTTTTAAAAAATGCGACTGGCTTTTTGCAATAAAATGGTGGCTTTTCAAATCTTGAAGTTTGGTAAGGAAATTTTCTTTAAAATCATCATACGGTTCAACAAGTGATACAAGTTTGCAGTGGTCAGTTGTGACCCATTGCTTGTATGTTATCAGCTCATCTTCATACTCAGGGTTGAACTCTTCCCTGAGAACGTCAACTCCTGGACACTTTGTGCATAATCCAAACATGCAGTCTTAATTTGCAATATCACAAACTGCTTTAGAAATAAGATCTCTAAAATCACATAACTATATAGCACTCGCCATCAACTTAACATTTTGGTGAGTGGAGCAGACGCAAAATGAATGTGTGCCATTAGGTCCAGCAAGAGCACACCATTTTGGGCGTAGCATGCAGAATTTAGAAAATCCTATCGTAACGGTTGGATGTTCAAATTTGAATTTCTTATATGATTCTTTTAAATTACACAGTATGAGCTGTTTCTGTTTTACCTGCTTGGTTCCATCTTCTAAACAAACTGACTTAGTGTCTTTCATTCCAGGGCACATCCTGCTGATTTCATCACTTTGATAAAAATTTACAACTAAGTCCACAGTTTCTTTCAATAGTTGTTTACCACGCTTGTGAATATTTACCTCTGGAATGATACCATGTGTTTCAATTAGGCCCCGTGCTTTTCTTAATAAATACGTACTTACACCTAACTCTTGTATAGTTTTCTTTTTGGACCAGCTATGAGGAACAACACTGATAACTTTAATTTTTTCAGAATTTCTGTTACAACTTTTAAGCCTGTGTTTAATGCTTTGGACTAAATACTCAATGTCTGCGAGTGCAGTTTCATTACCTTTACTGACTTTTTCCACTTCATCAATGGACTGACCCTCTTGCATCTGAAACGAGTCTGACAGTTTTTTCTGGACAGCTGTTGAAAAATTTTTCAATGTTCTTTTAACCTCTAAATGTTTCTTTTTGTCACTCAATTTCCAAATTTTAACTGGTGATAAACCCAGAGCAGTTCCAGCTTCATTAATTTCTTCTAAAACAACTTCTGGTGTAGTGAAAGGCACTGCATCTTCAATGTGAATTTCATCTTCAATCGTTTCACTTGAAAGTTTTTTTATAGCAAGTACAGCATACAGATTTCCCTGGAATAAGAGACAATGAAGGCCACTTTTCACTAAGTTCCACAGTTATTTATCTCAATTGCTTCTTGACAATTTTCATGTGATATGACAAAGGATCACAGCATACTCTCCCAAGTAAGTGTCTGTACCTGCAAACATACTTTTGGAACTGATATGTACAAAGAGTGGAAATGTCATCACAATGAACCCTTATTTTTAAAAGGTTGACATCACAGTCTTGGAATTCATTATTTGGTTGAATTTTTGAAATTCCATAACATTGATTTTCACAATTTTCATCCAAAAATATACTCAGAGAACACTGCATTTTTGCAGTCTTAAAAGTTCACCTGCATATAAGGATTCCCAATTGTGGTTTCAGTTTAAGTTTGCTTGGTTTTCAGGTCTGCTTAGTTTTAGTTTTGGTTTGCTTTGTTTTAGTTTAGGTTTGTGCTTCATTTTAGTTTCAGTTTTGCTTCATTTAGGTGCTTAGAGACTGAGGTACATTAGACTTATTGACTAGTAATGTAAAGGTTAAATTATAAAATTAAAAAACATACATTTTAAGGTAAATAAATTTGAGGGGCGGGGCGGGGGGGGGGTGTACAACATATTGAAATGTCATACTGATGCAATTTGATTGTGTCCTGGGAATCATCACACAGGAAGACAGCAGAAAAAAAAATATTTTTAAATAAACCTTCCCCCCCCCCTCCTTTTTTGCAGTTCAAAATCTTCTTGGTGCAGCCTGACTGACCACTAGTTACATACACACATACATACATATCACTAAGCTGTTCTCTGAGATTCAGAGGTTAGCTCCAAAAAGAAATACAAACTTCCAGATATTTTTACTTATTGTTGTCGTATCCATTTACATCGATCTTGACATACAACTCGTGCTTCACTGATATCCATTACACGCCGTACACAAGATCTTTTATACTTCATCCTCATAATCTTTTTCTCATGCAGACACTATTGAATCTGATCCACCCATGTTTTCCTTGGCCTTCCTCTGCCTTTCCTTCCTGCCACTTGGGCTGAAAAGATTTTTTAGTAAGCATTTCATCACTCATTCTTTCAACATGGCCAAACCACCGCAGCATATTGGTCTCCACCTTGCTAACAACATTTTGCTTCACATCACACAACTGCAATACATCTTCATTTCTGACACAATCATATCGTGTCTTGCCACAAACCCCACGTAAATAACGCATTTCTCCAGCACACAAACGACTCCTATGTTTCTTCTGCAGAACCCAGGTTTCACTGCCATACATCAGAGTAGGAACAATTACACTTTCATACACAGCCATGCGGGACTCTCTAGAGAACCCATCATTCCTGTGAAAACCTCCCAGAGCAGCTATGACTTTCAAAGAAGAATTCACTCGCCTACTGATTTCACCATCCAACTTGTTCTCTCTGTCAAACATGCTTCCTAAATACACAAACTCACCGACCTGGTCAATCACAGTGCCATTTATACTTACATTACATTCAGTGCTACCCGTTCCTCTCTCAAACACCATAACTTTGGTTTTTCCCTTATTTATACTCAGTTTGAATTTCATGCAAACTTCGTGCATCCGAGTCAACATACTCTGCAACTCACTTTTGCTCTCTGCCAACAGGACAGTGTCATCAGCATACAGCAATCTGCACACACGGGTATCACCAAGACATAAACCACTATTATCTATTTTCGCATCACGCATGCATGCATCCATAAATATATTAAACAGCCATGGTGACATTACACAACCTTGTCTAACTCCTGCACCAATGGAAAACCATTTTAATAAAACACCATTCACTCGTACACAAGCTCTACTACCAGCATACATGGCTTTTACACTATTAAGTAGATTCCCAGTAACACCATATTTATTCAATACCTTCCACAAAAGTGTCCTATT
Organism: Macrothele yani; assembly: GCA_039090855.1. NCBI lineage: Eukaryota > Metazoa > Arthropoda > Arachnida > Araneae > Macrothelidae > Macrothele > Macrothele yani. The sequence continues at coordinate 141,004,557 of CM077023.1, forward strand.
CACTTGGTCGTAAGCTTTCTCTAAATCTATGAAGGCAGTAAAAACTTTCTTCCCAACAGCCACATACTTTTCAATCATCATGCGTAATGCAAAAATCTGGTTAGTGCAGCCTTTACCAGGCATAAAACCACTCTCATAGATGCCAACCTATAAAAGTAGTTTTCAGTAACCAACATGTTCATTTTCCAGTAATTTTCAGTAACAATTCTTTTTTTTTTCAGTAATCCAGTCTACAGCAGCAAATTTGGGTATTTAACACTGCAACAAATTTTAATCTGTCAGAACTATTAACAAAATAATAATAATAATAATAATAATAATAATAATAAAAATAATACAATAAAAAATAATTTGCTAGTGGGAAAATTTAAAATACTGTCTACCAGAAAAATATAATAAATTACCTCCAGACATGAAGAAAAATTATTCCTTGGAATGTTGGCCAAATTATTATGATAAACTGGCTCTAGTTGCCATTTTGGCCTTCCTTAGTTCAATTTGCAAAAACTTCTTCTGATAGCATAGTTCACTGTGTGCAATGCTGTTTATTTTTTCTACTAATAAAGAAGACAGCACATGACTACTTAAATTAGGTCTGAATTCATTCATGTTTTTTTTTTTCACAATACAGAAAATTCTTTCTGTACTTGCATTGCTATGAGGGACTATTAAAATCATTTTCATAATTTTGCTTAATGATTCATACTTCAACTGGCCACTTTCATTTTTCATTAAAGAAATTCTGTGCCACACTTCATCCATTCTCTCAGAAGTAACAGCACAGTTAAAATTTTCAAACTGGTAGTGAGCAAATACAGACTCCACCTTGTCAGATTCTTCTGGTTTCAAAACTGGAAACAGGGAACACATATATTGGACTGATGCAAAGAAACACTTTGCCTTAATGCTACATCTACAATTTCAGCATGACTCAGAAATTCATCATTAAGTGGAAATTTTCTTAAAATGTAATTGCAGCCTGCCTTGTAAAATTCCCTTACTTCAGAATAAAAAGTAGCCACTGTGTCTTCACTCAGATCTGCAGTTGTGCCTATATAAGATCTCGCTTTTGACCCAATTACGAAAACACAGTTTTCTTTTTGATTTTTCCTTCTTCCAAAATTTCCATCTGCAAGAGATGTTGCTGTCACATCAAATGCTGATGGCTTGATAAATCATACAAGCAATTCAGATAACAGACTATGAAGTTTTCTGTTTTATACATACACAAGCGGAGCTTCCTGCTACAAGGACACGTTAACAGATGTAAACAAAGGAAGGGTAGCAGATAAAAAGAGACAATAAAGTTTAGATGAAGGATTTCCAATCATACTTGCAAGGTTCTTATAATGTGAATTAGCTTCTTCATTGTCACTGAAATAATGTTCTAGAGCCTCCCACTGTTCTAAAATGCTGTCAATGGATTCCAAAAGTGATAACAGCGAGTATTGACATGCTTTAGAATTTTGTGTGGTTTAGTACCACAAACAGCTTGACTCAGTTTTAGATTGTGTTTCCTCTTTGAACTTTTCTCCAAAAAAAGTACAACTGTATCAGAAACTGCTCAACATTAAATCCTTTCAGTTGAGTAGCAGATTTCTGCGCAGCTAAATTTACTAAATGGCATGAACATCGCTGCACTATGATTGCAGGCTGAACCTTCTTTATGTGAGAAACAACACCTTTTACTTGACCTATCATAGTGTTAGCATTGTCACAGGAAAATGACACACAGTTGCTCCATGAGATTTTTTTTAACAAACTCGTTCAAAACGTTGAATATTCCTTCACCTGTATTATTACTTGATTCAACCAATGATAATAAAACAGTTGACCTTTTCCCTATTTTTTCGTCAAAATATGTTATTGTAATGGGATACAGTTTATTTGCTTGAGCATCATTACTTCCGTCCATAAATAGAGTAAAAGGATTTTTTTAACTTCAGATACGATGTTACTTGTAGAAACACTGGCCTTGTGCTGAATTAGTGCAGTAGCCTTGGTTCTTCCACACGAATATTTTTTTGCGATCGCCGAATTGGGAAACATGGCTTGAAATAACGGTTTTCAAGCCTTCAGTTTTCAGAAATTTATCCAACATTTTCAAGCTGAAATACAAATATTTATGGAATAAAATGATATCTAACAATACTGGGTAGAGGAAACATCGCGAGAAAAAAAAATTACGATTACCAGAGAAATTTTACCTCCGTCTACTTTCCGTTTTCGAAGGATGAAATTCCGTCCTCCGACGGAAAAAATGAAACCCCACCCCCAACCCACCCCGGCGTCGCCACCAATCCTCCCAAAATTTAAGTTCAGTTATGCATCGATTTCGTACATGGTCCAAATGATAACAAAAAAAAGGAGGAATTCCTCGAATCAGCGTGAGAATCTCGTCGCCGAAGATTACGGGGAAATTTTCGGGCGGCCTAACTAACTTCCGTTATCGGAAATCGTTGCCTACAATTTCAAGCTGAAATTATGCAATGAAATTTCATTTAACAATACTGAACAGAAGCAACATCGCGAGAGAAAAAAATACAATTACAGGAAAAATCTGCACTTTGTTTAACTTCCGTTTCCGAACGTTTAAAAAGACAAAACAACGTCCCCAGACGGAATACGATATCCCGAAAATTTCTTCACTTTATCCCGAAAAGTTCTTCACTTTTCCATCAATCTCAAAAAAAAAAAAAAAAAACGGAGCGGACTCCGCGAATCCGCGGAAGAATCTCACGTACGAATTAACCGCTGAATCGATTTCGAATGCCGTAAGATAACGCTAAAATATCGATGACCTGTAAATTTTAACTTTTGGCCCAAAATTGACGCAGATTTCGTCGAAATGGCGATTTTTAGCAGAATGGCGCACGAACAACGTTTTGGCGCGGGCTGCCGCAATTGGCACAGGTCTGGCAGCCCTGAATGTAGCATTTAATTTTTTTCCCCCAGAAAAACTTGAAGAACAAACAAAAAAATTTTAAGTTGATGAAAATTTGCTTTCCATCTCAGAAAATTAAACCAAATGGTGATTTTCCGTAATTTCAGCGGTGTTTCCGTACTTCCGTAACAGAAACCAAAAATCCGTAAAATTACGGAAAATCCGTACCAGTTGGCATCTATGCACTCTGAACATACCACACTTTCAATGATGTAAGACCCGTACTTTTTCAATAACAACCTTACCAAACACTTTCCCTGGCACACTCAGTAGGCTAATACCACGATAGTTCTTGCATTCAGTCTGATCACCTTTTCCCTTATACAAGGGAACAATGATAGCATCCTTCCAATCCCGAGGGACCATTCCTAACTCCCAGCACAACTGGCAAATTTCAGTTAACCAGTCAATTATAGAGTCACCACCATATTTCAACATCTCTGCAGTTATGCCATCAACTCCCGGAGCCTTACCATTCTGATGAGATTTTAGAGCTTTACACACTTCTTCTCTTGAGATCCCTCCTGTGCTTTCATCCCTCATTGTGACATCATCTGCATCTGTCTCAGAATCATCTTTGCTTTCCTGATCTAATAACTCACAGAAGTATTCACCCCATCTTTCACTTAACTCACTGGGCTCCCATATCATTTCCCCAATCTCATTCTTCACACAACTTACAACTTTGTTTCCCCTATTTTTCCTGAGTCTCATGTACTTCCAGAAGGACTTCCTATCTTTCCAAAAAGCCAGTTCATGCCTTTCCACTTTCTCCTCTCCTTCCTATCTTTCGCCTTACTGTGGCGAACCAGCTTAGCAGCTTCACGCTTCTTACAGCGATATTCATTGACAGACACTCTACCTTGCAACATCTCCAAATAGGCTTCCTTCTTTCTCTTTACTGCCTCTTCAATCTCACTATTCCACCAAGCATCACCTCTATTGTTACCCACTATTATGGTGCCACAGACCTCTTTAGCAGCAGTGACAACACAGTTCTTAAAACATTCCCACTTCTTTTCTACATCCCTCTCACCAGACTTTTTCAGCTCAAAATTTCATATTTTAAAGTATAATAAATCTATATGTATATAATATTTACTCAGAATAGCGACCAAAATGTGTTATTGCTTTCGTGAGAGGTGTTTTTTACAACATTTTGAGTCCTTATAATTCAGAAACCCAGCTGAACCACAAAATGAAATTCATATCATTGATAGGGTACCAAAAGGTGAGTTCACACAGATTCATAGATGCCAACCAACCTCTAAAAGTAGTTTTCAGTAACCAACATGTTCATTTCTTAGTAATTTTCAGTAACAATTTTTTTGTTTTAAGTAATTTTCAGTAATCCAGTCTACAGCGGCAAATTTGGGTATTTAACACTGCAACAAATTTTAATCTGTCAGAACTATTAACAAAATAATAATAATAATAATAATACAATAAAAAATAATTTGCTAGTGGGAAAATTTAAAATACTGTCTACCAAAAAAATATAATAAATTACCTCCAGACATGAAGAAAAATTATTCCTTGGAATGTTGCCAAATTATTATGATAAACTGGCTGTAGTTGCCATTTTGGCCTTCCTTAGTTCAATTTGCGAAAACTTCTTCTGATAGCATAGCTCACTGTGTGCAATGCTGTTTATTTTTTCTCCTAATAAAGAAGACAGCACATGAGTACTTAAATTAGGTCTGAATCATTTATGGGGGTTTTTTTTCACAATACTGAAAATTCTTTCTGTACTTGCATTGCTATGAGGGACTATGAAAATCATTTTCATAATTTTGCTTAATGATTCATACCTCAACTGGCCACTTTCATTTTTCATTAAAGAAATTCTGTGCCACACTTCATCCATTCTCTCAGAAGTAACAGCACAGTTAAAATTTTCAAACTGGTAGTGAGCAAATTCAGATTCCACCTTGTGAGATTCTTCTGGTTTCAAAACTGGAAACAGGGAACACATATATTGGACTGATACAAAGAAACACTTTGCCTTAATGCTACGTCTGCAATTTCAGCATGATTCAGAAATTCATCATTAACTGGAAATTTTCTTAAAATGTAATTGCAGCCTGCCTTGTAAAATTCCCTTACCTCAGAATAAAAAGTAGCCACTGTGTCTTCACTCAGATCTACCTATATAAGATTTCGCTTTTTACCCAATTACGAGATCACAGTTCTCTTTTTGATTTCTCCTTCTTTCAAAATTTCCATCTGCAAGAGATGTTGCTGTCACATCAAATGCCGATGGCTTGATAAATACGTACAAGCAATTCAGATAACAGACTATGAAGTTTTCTTTTTAATACATGCACAAGTGGAGCTTCCTGCTGCAAGAACACATTAACAGATGTAAGCAAAGGAAGAGTAGCAGATAAAAAAAGACAAAGTTTAGATGAAGGATTACCAATCATACTTGCAAGGTTCTTATACTGTGAATTAGCTTCTTCATTGTCACTAAAATAATGTTCTAGAACCTCTCACTGTTCTAAAATTCTGTCAATGGATTCCAAAAGTGATAACCAGCGAGTATTGACATGCTTTAGAATTTTGTGTGGTTTAGTACCACAAACAGCTTGACTCAGTTTTAGATTGTGTTTCCTCTTTGAACTTTTCTCCAAAAAAAAAAATACAACTGTATCAGAAACTGCTCATGCTCAACATTAAATCCTTTCAGTTGAGTAGCAGATTTCTGTGCAGCTAAATTTACTAAATGGCATGAACATTGCTGAACTATGATTGCAGGCTGAACCTTCTTTATGTGAGAAACAACACCTTTTACTTGACCTATGATAGTGTTAGTATTGTCACAGGAAAATGACACACAGTTGCTCCAGGAGATATTTTTTTAAGAAACTCATTGTTCAAAATGTTGAATATTCCTTCACCTGTATTATTACTTGATTCAACCAATGATAACAAAACAGTTGAATTTTTCCCTATTTTTTCGTCAAAATATGTTATTGTAATGGGATACAGTTTATTTGCTTGAGCATCATTACTTCCGTCCGTAAATAAAGAAAAAGTTTTTTTTTTTTTACTTCAGATACGATGTTACTTGTAGAAACACTGGCCATGTGCTGAATTAGTGCAGTAGCCTTGGTTCTTCCACACAAATATTTTTTTTTTTTGCGATTGCTGAATCGGGAAACATGGCTTGAAATAACGGTTTTTCAAGCCTTAAGTTTCCGGAAATTTATCCAACAATTTCAAGCTGAATTGACATCACTTTTCGGAAGTTTATCCAACATTTTCAAGCTGAAATACAAATATTTATGGAATAAAACGATATCTAACAATACTGGGTAGAGGATACATTGCGAGAAAAAAAAATTACGATTACCAGAGAAATCTTATCTCCGTCTACTTTCCGTTTTCGAAGGATGAAATTCCGTCCTCCGACGGAGAAAACGACCCCCCCCGCCGCCACCAATCCTCCCAAAATTTAAGTTCAGTTATGATTCGATTTCGTACATGGTGCAAATGATAACAAAAAAGGACGGAATTCCTCGAATCAGATTGAGAATCTTGTCGCCGAAGATTACGGGGAAATTTTCAGGCGGCCTAACTTCCGTTTTCGGAAATCGTAGCCTACAATTTCAAGCTGAAATTATGCAATGAAATTATATTTAACAGTACTGAACAGAAGCACAATCGCGAGAGAAAAAAATACGATAACGGGAAAAATTTGCACTTTGTTTAACTTCCGTTTCCGAACGTTTAAAAATTAGACAAAACAACGTCCCCAGACGGAATACGACCCCCCCCCCCCACTAATATCCTGAAAATTTCTTTACTTTTGCATCTATCTCGAAAAAAAAAAAAACGGAGGGGACTCCGCGAATCCGCGGAAGAATCTCACGTACGAATTCACCGCTGTATCGATTTCGAATGTCGTAAGACAACGCTAAAATATCGATGACCGCTAAATTTTAACTTTTGGTGCAAAATTGGTGCAGATTTCGTCGAAATGGCGATTTTTAGCAGAATGGCATAAGAACAACGTTTTGGCGTGGGCTGGCGCATTTGGCGCAGGGCTGGCAGCCCTGATGTAGCATTTAATTTTTTCCCCCAGAAAAACTTGAAGAACAAACAAAAATTTTTAAGTTGATGAAAATTTGCTTTCTATCTCAGAAAATTAAATCCAATGGCGATTTTCCGTAATTTCAGCGGTGTTTCCGTACTTCCGTAACAGCAACCAAAAATCCGTAAAATTACGGAAAATCCGTACTAGTTGGCATCTATGCAGATTGCCCCTTTTAAGATATTTGACCATGAAATCTGCATTTTTTGCAAATTTGGCAACTTTAGGGTTAAAGAAATTTAGCAAGGGGTTTAAAACATTAATTTTTTTCTTAATAAGCTAAAACCTACCTATCCATTATCCATAGTTGGTAAGGAAAAAATTTTAGTTTGTGGTTTTAAGCCCTTCCTGAGTTACAGCTTCCTAAAAATGACGATTTTGCGTATTGCATGTGCTGAATATAAGTTCATTTTCATCTGGTTAGATTAAAAGCTACATTTGAAGTAAATACCTTTTATGAAACCTCAAAATGTCTACTTTCAGGGGGTAAAAGGTTTATTTAGTTATCTTAAGTAGTTATCGAGTAACAGCCATTTCCGAGAACCCTTGAAAACCCTAAATTTTGCCCTTCTCGGCAGGTAAAAATAGGTGTAGATCCAAAATGGCGGCAGATAAAAAAAAAAACTAAAAATTGTTTTGGTCTACTCATTAATGGTACTAACTACGATGGGAATATAAAAAAAATATAAATTGGTCAAGCAACCCACCCTTGCTGATTTCACATGGAATGACCCTATATTTCACAACATGTTCTTATATTATTATAAGTTTTGGATCATGGGAATAAGATCACTTAATTTTTTAAAATGTCACAAATGAAAACTAACAACAAATACACAACAAAACAGTAGAACAGGAAATGAATTTCATTAAATTTTCAGAACTGCTGCAGGGACTGAGTGGTCAGAGACACTGGTCCCAAGTTAGCTATTCATCACAGCTGGGCCCAGGTTCAAGTCCACAATAAGTCATGGGTGATGTGCTGGCCAAGGTTCAAGCCCAGCATAATTCATGGGTGATGAGCTGGCTGTCATATATTGTTGTCATATTCTCCGGTATTCTTATAAAGCTAATTTGTAGATTAATAAATGAGATTGGCAACACCATCACCCCGGTGGTTGTTGTGATCTGTAATAGCTGTTTGTCTTACTGAGTGATAACTATTGGGTTGTCGGAAAAGTCATGACGTATTTTGGCACCCGATGGCAGTTGGGCGGTTTTGGAAGTACTAGAGGCATGCGCAGCTCTGTTATCGCTATGGCATTCAACAGGTGCTAGTTCTGGCTGCAGTCTAAAAGGAATAGTGAGCGATTTGGTTGATTTGCGGAAATTTGACATCAAGTTGAAGTCGGAAGAACAAACTGCTTTTTCGCCATATTTTACTGTTTTACTTCCGTAAAGGGAAGAACGAACGTCAAGCTTGTGAAAAGTTGCGTAAAGTGTACGGTGATAATGTTCTACAAGAATGTCAGTGCCAGCGGTGGTTCACAAAATTCCGCGCTGGTGATTTTGACCTCAATGATGCTCCTCGGTCCGGGAGGCCAACCAAGGTTGATGACGACCAAATCAAGGCATTGATCGAGTCAAACCCACGTTACACGACACGAGAGATTGCAGACACATTGCACATCCATCATTCAAGTGTTCACGACCACCTGAAGAAGCTGGGATACGTAAGCAAGCTCGATGTGTGGGTTCCTCATGAACTCAAAGAAGCTCAATTGACGGCGCATATAAACTTCTGCGATATGCTCATTAAATGTGAGGAAAACGATCCTTTTTTTAAGCGACTGATAACTGGTGACGAAAAGTGGATTGTGTACAACTATGTGCTGTGCAAACGGTCTTGGTCCCGACGTGCTGCTTCGCCTAAAACGACATCTAAAGCAGACATTCATCAGCGGAAGGTTCTGGTCTCAGTGTAGTGGGATTTTAAAGGTTTCGTGTTTTTCAAGCTCCTACCAAGGAACCAAACAATCAATTTGAATGTGTACTGTCGGCAATTGGACAGTTTGAACGAATCCATCATCCAGAAATGTCCAGAGCTCGTTCATCGTAAAGGTGTTGTGTTCCATCACAACAACGCGAGACCATACACAAGTTTGATCACCCGCCAAAAATTATTGGAGCTTGGGTGGGATGTGTTGTCACACCCAGCATACTCGCCTGACCTTGCACTGTAAGACTTCCACTTGTTTCGCTCTCTTCAACAGTCCTTGCGTGGTATAGCGTTTAATTCAGAAGAGGCTGTAAATCAGCACCTTGTACAGTTTTTCGCCACGAAAGACAGGTCCTTCTATGAACAAGGCATTCTGCAGCTCACTGAAAGATGGCAAAAGGTTATCGAACAAAACGGGCATTATATCATTGATTGATCTTTGTTCTTTCTATCAATAAATGACCTTTGCAAAACATGGCTAAAATACGTCATGACTTTTCCGACAACCGTAACAGAAGAGAAGGAATGATTTATTCTATTCGCCATGGCACAAGAAGAAGCAACGTACATTCTCTTCCCCGAGAGATTCTGTATTGTGATGTGAAGATTTTGCTAAATAGCGCCATTTCCATTCCATAGAACATTGGATTGTTTCGTGCTGCTCTGACCCATGACCTCCATAACGTCACACCCCTCCCCACTCTCCCTGAGGTACCAACCCCACTCCCACTTGTTTATTTTGCTTTACTTCAAAGAGAATGCCTCTGGCACTTCAGCTACAGCTCCAAGACTGAAGGGGAATAAATTATATTTCTTTTTTTTTTCCTCCCTCCAAAACGCGCTGACGGTGTGTGAACTCGAAACCTTTTTAGGATGTCATCATTTGTTCATTACAAATTATTTATAGCCTGAAATCCAGTGTTTCAGTTGATGTAATTTAAGCATTACTCAGAATTACAGCCAGATTGCCACAGAAATTAGAAATATATATCACAACTGCTTGAAAGTTGTGGGTTATTGTTGTGTGTATATGAAAGTTGTGGGTTATTGTTGTGTGTATATGAAAGTTGTGGGTTATTGTAATTTTCAAATTTCAAAAAAATTCAGCAATTTCATATTTTTTTAACTCATTAAATGGAAAGAAAGTATATCATACCTGCCAACTTTCAGAAACCGAAAATTGCAAAAAAAAATTAATCGATACATTCAATGAAAGTACTTGTCGTGCATGTTGATTAAATGTACTGAACATATCGATTAAAAAACAATATGTTGCCCAAATGAAGTATCAACTTTTAATTGGTATGACCTACAGATGCCTGAATTTATCAGCACGTTTATCTCCATTAGAATAGAATCCATACATAATTTCTCATTACTATGCTATATCATTATGATCTATAAAGAGATAAAAATTTATTTTTATGGAAGCTTGCATCTAAAGGGAAGGATGTTCCACCCTTTGACCCCCAAATCCAATAGGATCGTATCCCACGTCGTCACGAAACAAACTAAATTGTTTTCAAAAACGAACCATTTTCATGCTAGGATTATCTTACGGAGAGACAGACAATGAGACAGTCAAATTAAAAAAATGAAACAAATGAGTGATACTAATTGGTAAATTATGCTCAACTAAAAACGAAGTGAACAAACATTTTGCACAAATCGCATCCAGTTCATTACAACTTTTAACAAAGGAAGTTAATTTCGTATTTTTCCCACACAGTCAACAGTAGATTTATGCTTGGCACTAGAAATATGATTAGTAATATCATTCCTTCCACCATGCGAAACGCTGAAATTACATCGACACATGGTGCAAAATGCATATTTTTTATTTTTTGAAGATTTTGCAATACACAGGAATTCCGCAGAATACACATCACGGAATGTTTGATAGTACTTTTCTTCCCCGTTCATATTGCTTCTCATAGCAAATCACTAATACTAAATTTATTGACACTTGAAAAAAAATGCAAGTAAAACTGCTATAGTAAAACAGTAACAGCTTAAAAAGATGCAATTTGCAAAGGAAAAAATAATAACCCAACATATTAATTTTGTTGAATCAAGCCAAGACAATTTCATGCACGTTATCTAGCGACGAACAAAAAAGCACGGTTGGAAAGCGTAGAAAACTTACTGACTAATGGACCAGCAAAATAAATAATAAATCATTGCTGAAGAAGCACTGACTCGAATGAACATTGGATTTACTTTTCTTTTTTTTTTCTTTTTTTTGACTTCCTCTTACAGTAGCATTCTTTTGTTAGGTCAAATTTATTGCCAGAGAAGAAGTTACGAAACCATGTCCCAATGCATTTTTAATTTCACAAAATTGGCAGCTTTTGCTTAATTTCGTCATGTTGGGTATCAATCTGGGCTTAAAAATTCCACAGATATAAAATATAAAAACTGTTTGAATTTTTTTTTTACGATAACTACGTTCTGAAATAGCATTTCGAACTGGGAGTAATAAAGACACCTGCTCCAATGCGAGACACACCCCACGCTGGCCTACTGAGAAGTTGCGACCCGGGGACGAACAATGCATTATCTGAAAAGGGGGGGACAGCGAAAGAGAACCAAGCCCAGCTGGTTGGTGCAGAAATTTTACGGGTGAATCGTAAAACCTGGCAGGTATGCAGTACATTAAAAAAATCCACATAAGTTAAAAAGAAACCAACTAGCACAAACAACAGTCAATAACTCTGCCTACAAACAAAACGAAAGAGAGAAAGTGATTGTAACTAGAAACGGGCAAAAAACCTCGACGTTTTTGAACATCGATGTTTTGCTACCGATGTTTTAACCTCGATGTTGCAGAAGCCGATACATCGAAAAAACATCGAGGTTTCATGACCGATGTTTGCAACTGGTAGAGAATATCTTCTACGAAAAGTAAATGCATTATTTTGTTACATTCTTATAAAGAGGAAGGAAATATCACCTTCCTATTGGCTGTTTTAGTTGATTCGTTCGCGAAAACCGAAATCTTTTCCTTGAAGGCATTTGAGCCGATGCATCGAAAAAACATCGAGCATTTTAAGAAATATTATTAGTTACTTGGGGCTGAATTGGTGAGCAATTGCCATTATATTGAACAGATTTTACCCACCGATGTGCCCATTTGCTGCTGCAAAATCAATAAGTGTGAAATCTTCGGCTTGTTAGCAAGACATCGTGGTTCACACCGATACATTGAAAAAACATCGAGGTTTCCACCAATACATAGGAAAAACATCAAGGTTTCCACCGATACATAGGGTGTTTTAGCAAATATTCCGTTATTAGATGCTGAGTATCCCTGTTACATTGAACAGAGATTTTACAAATTGATTGCCCATTCATTAGTGCAGATGGAAAAGTGCGAGTTCTTCAGATTATTAGCAAAACATCGAGGTTCCCACCGATGCATTGAAGAAACATCGAGCGTTTTAACAAATATTATGTTATTGGATGTTGAACTGGTGAGTATCACTGTTACATAAAGACGGACTTTACAAATCGTTAGTCCATTTACTGGTGCAGGTGGAAAAGTGCGAGTTCAGTTTATTAGCAAAACATCAAGGTTTACACCGACGCATCAAACAAAAATTTCTACTAATACATCGAGCATTTTAATAAATATTAGTTACCCGATGTTATTGGTGAGTAATCACTTATGTTGAACAGAGATTTTGCACATCTATTGCGTATTTACTGCTGCAGATTAAAAACAACGAATTTTTCGGCTTATTAACCAAAACATCGAGGTTTTCACCGATACATCGAAAATTTCTACTGAAACTATCCATGTTTTTGGAATGAGTAACCACCGATGTTGATCATTGATGTTACCCACCGATGTGCCCATCCCTAGTTGCAACCCTTCGTTGCGCAGAGCAGGGATAATAAAAAGATTTCTAAAGACAATCCATTTTTTATACGTGTAAAATGCCAGCTGCATAGCCTCATGGGAATTGAGGTCACCAACAATGCACCGCTTTGGTTGCGCACAGGAAGGTGAGGCTGGGCAGGTGACTTTTCAGCCGTAGTGATCCATCCAAAGTCCACGAGCAGCAGAAAACCGTGCCGCTCGCACATTCTCGTCAGAGCACATTTTTTTAATCATCCTATGTTAAGGTTTTTAAGTGGAATAAAGATTTTTTTTTTTTTTTTGCTTTTGAAATGGGGAACAAATGGGGGGTGGGGGTGGGGATTTTTGGTATGAGAATAAAAATTCGAAAGAAATCACTTTTCGATCGGAATATCAGAAAAACGCCCCAAAATCGGAAACTTTCTGGGTAAATCGAAAGGATTGGCAGCTATGGTACATATATATACTGTATATATATATATATATATATATTATGTCTACTATGTTTAGACAAAGTTGCGGATTACACAACTATGAATTTTGTCTGCAGATTATATGCCAGTGTGAACACTTGAAAAGGACGGTCCACCACGGATTCGAACTGGACCTTCTAAACGGCATATGAGAAAGAGATCTCGGCTGAGTGACTGTAAGATTGGTGTATGGAATACTAGAGGTATAAATGGCAAGATGAGTGAGGTGATTGAGGAGATGAATAAATATAGACTTGATGTGCTGTGTGTAAGTGAAACCAAAAGGAAGGAAATTGGGGTAGAAGTCAATGGCAAGGTGAGTGTGTGGTCTGGAGTATTGGATAATATGAGAGGACAGGCTGATGTAGGTGCGATTTTAAGTGAAAAGATGAAAAACAACTTGATTCACTATAGTTGTGTAAGTGAGAGAATTCTCTGGATTCGTTTGAAAGTGAATCTTCAGAGAATTGTAATTGTTGTAGTGTATGCTCCTTGTGACTCGGAACCTTCTGATAAGAAAGAAGATTTCTGGAATGAGCTAAAAGCTGTTTTGAGCCAGTTTGGTGCTAAAGAAAAAGTTATAATAGCAGGGGATTTCAATGCTAGAGTAGGTGTGCAGAATGCAATTCCTGACAATGTTCTGGGTAAGTTTAATGATCCTTGTGTGAATGATAATGGTGAAAGATTAATTGAACTCTTAATTGAGAATGGTTTGTGTGTATCTAATACATTTTTCAACCACAAGTATATCCACACATATACTTGGGAAAATCGTACTCTTGGTCAAAAGAGTGCGATAGATTTTGTTGTCTATGATCAGCGTTTGAAACACTTAGTTGTTGACACCCGTGTGATGAGAGGTGCGGATGTTGGTTCTGATCATTACTTGGTAGCGTCACAGGTGAAACTTAATGTTGGTTGGAGGAAAAGGAATAGGAAGAGACCCAGGATAGAAAGAATAAAGGTTGATAGGCTCCTTGAAGATCATCAGCGGTATTCAAACTTACTCAGAGAACGACTGAAGGATCTGAAGTCTGGCGAGAGGGATGTAGAAAAGAAGTGGGAATGTTTTAAGAACTGTGTTGTCACTGCTGCTAAAGAGGTCTGTGGCACCACAATAGTGGGTAACAATAGAGGTGATGCTTGGTGGAATAGTGAGATTGAAGAGGCAGTAAAGAGAAAGAAGGAAGCCTACTTGGGGATGTTGCAAGGTAGAGTCTCTGTGGATGAATATCGCTGTAAGAAGCGTGAAGCTGCAAAGCTGGTTTGCCACAGTAAGGCAAAAGATAGGAAGGAGAAAGTGGAAAGGCATGAACTGGCTTTTTGGAAAGATAGGAAGTCCTTCTGGAAGTACATGAGACTCAGGAAAAATAGGGGAAACAAAGTTGTAAGTTGTGTGAAGAATGAGATTGGGGAAATGATATGGGAGCCCAATGAGTTAAGTGACAGATGGGGTGAATACTTCTGTGAGTTATTAGATCAGGAAAGCAAAGATGATTCTGAGACAGATGCAGATGATGTCACAATGAGGGTAGAAAGCACAGGAGGGATCTCAAGAGAAGAAGTGTGTAAAGCTCTAAAATCTCTTCAGAATGGTAAGGCTCCGGGAGTTGATGGCATAACTGCAGAGATGTTGAAATATGGTGGTGACTCTATAATTGACTGGTTAACTGAAATTTGCCAGTTGTGCTGGGTGTTAGGAATGGTCCCTCGGGATTGGAAGGATGCTATTATTGTTCCTTTGTATAAGGGAAAAGGTGATCAGACTGAATGCAAAAACTATCGTGGTATTAGCCTACTGAGTGTGCCAGGGAAAGTGTTTGGTAAGGTTGTTATTGAAAAAGTACGGGGTCTTACATCATTGAAAGTGTGGGATGTTCAGAGTGGTTTTATGCCTGGTAAAGGCTGCACTAACCAGATTTTTGCATTACGCATGATGATTGAAAAGTATCTGGCTGTTGGGAAGAAAGTTTTTACTGCCTTCATAGATTTAGAGAAAGCTTACGACCGAGTGAATAGGACACTTTTGTGGAAGGTATTGAATGAATATGGTGTTACTGGGAATCTACTTAATAGTGTAAAAGCCATGTACGCTGGTAGTAGAGCTTGTGTACAAGTGAATGGTGTTTTATCAAAATGGTTTTCCATTGGTGCAGGAGTTAGACAAGGTTGTGTAATGTCACCATGGCTGTTTAATATATTTATGGACGCATGCATGCGTGATGCCAAAATAGATAATAGTGGTTTATGTCTTGGTGATATCCATGTGTGCAGATTGCTGTATGCTGATGACACTGTCCTCTTGGCAGAGAGCAAAAGTGAGTTGCAGAATATGTTGACTCGGATGCACGAAGTTTGCATGAAATTCAAACTGAGTATAAATAAGGGAAAACCCAAAGTTATGGTGTTTGAGAGAGGAATGGGTAGCACTGAATGTAATGTAAGTATAAATGGCACTGTGATTGACCAGGTGAGTGAGTTTGTGTATTTAGGAAGCATGTTTGACAGAGAGAACAAGTTGGATGGTGAAATCAGGAGGCAAGTGAATTCTTCTTTGAAAGTCATAGCTGCTCTGGGAGGTTTTCACAGGAATGATGGGTTTTCTAGAGAGTCCCGCATGGCTATGTATGAAAGTGTAATTGTTCCTACTCTGATGTATGGCAGTGAAACCTGGGTACTGCAGAAGAAACATAGGAGTCGTTTGTGTGCTGGAGAAATGCGTTACTTATGTGGGGTTTGTGGCAAGACACGATATGATTGTGTGAGAAATGAAGATGTATTGCAGTTGTGTGATGTGAAGCAAAATGTTGTTAGCAAGGTGGAGACCAATATGCTTCGGTGGTTTGGCCATGTTGAAAGAATGAGTGATGAAATGCTTACTAAGAAAATCTTTTCAGCCCAAGTGGCAGGAAGAAAAGGCAGATTAAGGCCACAGAAGACATGGGTGGATCAGATTCAGGAGTGTCTGCATGAGAAAAAGATTATGAGTATGAAGCATAAAAGATCTTGTGTACGGCGTGCAATGGATATCAGTGAAGCACGAGTTGTATGTCAAGATCGCTGTAAATGGAGAAGTTTGATATGACAACAATAAATAAAAATATCTGGAAGTTTGTATTTCTTTTTGGAGCTAACCTCTAAATCTCAGAGAACAGCTTAGTGATATGTATGTATGTGAATTATATGCAGAAAAATATGGCGTAACTACACTATCTTTAAATACTAAATATGCAGAATATTAAATAGAAACAAATACTGATGTTCAAGAAACTTCTGAGTTGTAGGCTAATTTTACATTTCTTATTATCTTGTTTTTAATGCAATAACTTTTGTGAAACAGTAAAAATGTGTAAGTTTAATCGACATTATTCGTTGAAAGTTATGGCTAAACTTGTATAAGGGCTACGAAAGATGTCACTATCATCTCCTCATATTAACACATTTCCCAAGTGAGAACAATGGAAAAGCGTCAAATTTTTCGTCTCTATCTTTCACACACGCACACACAGAAAAACCTAAATTTAATTAAAAATTTTATACCAAGCAGAAATTTTTAATTCAAAATTAAATATTTAAATAATAAATAATAACAATAAATGCCAACACCTCTGGGCCCTATGAGGCCATGGGCGCTATTTTTATGTCTTTACGTCCTTGGACAGACAAGAGACAATGGAAGAAATTAGTTGAAAGAATAAGTGAAGCGAAAATCCAAATCTCAATTATAATATATGCTAAGCTTTCACACAAATATGCACAAAAATTAACGGAATACAATCGTCCTCTATCTTTGGAGTAAACGACAGTCTTGGGGGAGTACATTACTTTCCTTTTCAGTGATAAATGTTGCAACACGTGACCTTTTAGAAGAGGGAGAAAAGAAAAAAACTGCAACGGCCGCGCCAGAGGAAGAGGACGACATCAACAACTACCAATAGGCTTGCAGGTGAGCGAAATGCTCTGCCAGACAACCCACTGGGAGTTCACATTACATGCCGCCATTCTCTCCGATTGGTCTCCCTATTCACTCAAGATGTAAGCGACGGCAGTGTTGAAGCTGAAGGGTGCACTTTGCTGCTGCAGTTTTGCCTGCACAGCATGAAGTAGATGGCTAAGCTAAATCCTATATCTAAATGTGGTTTTTCATTGAATAAATTCCCACACTGGTTTTTGCAAACGGCCATTACCAGAACAATTACATTTTCCCGGATTTTACTCTTCTTAGAAACGAATTCCCAGAGTTTTCCCTGAGATTTCCAAAAAATCAGTTTTCCCTGAGATTACCAAAAAATCAGTTTTCTCTGAGAAATCGCTGATTTCCAGATTCTGTCACCACCCTGTACTAGATCATGAAAGCAAAGGCGATTCTGAGGCAGAAGCATATGATCTCACAGTGAGAGATGGATGCACAGGTGGGATCTCAAGAGAAGAGGAGGTGTGTAAAGCTCTAAAATCTCTTCAGAATGGTAGGGCTTCCAAAGTAAATAGTGTAACTGATGAGATGTTAAAATATGGTGGCGACTCTGTTGACTGGTTAACTGAAATTTGCCAGTTGCACCGGGAGTTAGGAATGGTTTCTCAGGATTGGAGGGATGCTATCATTGTTCCCTTGTACAAAGGAAAATGAGATCAGATTGAATGCAAGAAATACAGAAATATCAGTTTGTTCAGTGTGCCAGGGAAAGTGTTTGGAAAGGTCATTATTGATAAAGCACGAGGTCTTACATCAGAGAAAGTGCGGGATGTACAGAGTGGTTTTATGCCTGGTAAGAGCTGCAGTAATCAAATTTTTGCATTACGTATGATGATCAAAAAGTACCTGTCTGCTGGTAAGAAAGTTTTTACTGCCTTCATAGATTTACAGGAAGCTTATATGACAGAGTAAATAGAATACTTCTATGGAAGGTACTGAAATATGGTATTAGTGGGAATCTACTTAATAGAGCAAAAGCCATGTATGCTAACAGTAGAGCATGTGTACAAGTGAATGGTGTTTTATTGGAATGGTTTTCTATCGGTGTAAGGGTCAGACAAGGTTGTGTAATGTCACCATTGCTGTTTAACATGTTTATAGACGCATGCATGCGTGATGCCAAAATTAATAATACTAGTTTATGTTTTGGTAATATCATTGTGTGCAGATTGCTCTATGCTGATGACACAGTCCTGTTGGCAAAGAGCAAAAGCAAGTTGCAGAGTATGTTGTCCCGGATGTATGAAGTTTGTATGAAATTCAAACTGAGTACAAATAAGAGAAAAACCAGTCAGGGCTGGAAAAATAAGCTCCAGATCTAGCAGCCAGCTTCAAAATTTAGGAGCCAGGTGAAACGAAAGCAAATTTCAAGGTATCATGCACAAATGTATGCATGGTGATGATGTCAGAACAAAGAGAAATAATATAGTGTATTAAGCACTGCCTATTGCACAAACTACTTATTGCTAAATGAAATTCAAATTTGGTCTACAAATCTCAGGGTTCTATAGTTTTGATAAAAATCTAAACATAAAAAAGAATGTGATATTCCAGGATAATTACAGATTTTCATTATTGTACAACA
The DNA here is from genome assembly GCA_039090855.1 of Macrothele yani. Classification (NCBI taxonomy): domain Eukaryota; kingdom Metazoa; phylum Arthropoda; class Arachnida; order Araneae; family Macrothelidae; genus Macrothele; species Macrothele yani. Next base: position 141,023,429 of record CM077023.1, read on the forward strand.
CAAATTAGAAAATCATAAAAACAAGTGTTTAAGGAAATTACCTTTTAAAATTTCCTGAATTTTAAATATATGGAACCTCAAGTTTAGTTGAATTTTTCTTTTATCTAAAAACAAAACAAGTTGTTTTACAGAACCAAAATACTAACAAAAAATATGGAACAAACAATCTGTCATACAGTTTCATAAACTGATGACTAAAAATTATAAGATAAAAAATACCTTTCTTTTGCTGGTGTGATGCTTTCTAATGAGATTCCTTCCAAAAAGTCCTATTTGAAGTCATTTTTTCGTTTTACAGCCATGTATATGTCTGACCTTTTTAGCACTGAAATCCCAGTGGTCCACTGAAGCTGATGGATCAAATTTATCCAGTGTTGGTCCATTCATGCTGATAATCATTAGGTCACACAAACTATCAATTTCCATATTTGATCTGAATTTGTTTTTCATTAAATTCATCGAACCGAACGCTCATTCGCCGCACACTGTTGAAACTGGCAGCACGGCCATCAGCTTTGCCAATACCGGGAATCTCTCCTTGTGGGCCAGAACTTTCTCTAGCAGCACATTAAATTTCATTCCTTACCCGCTAACCTTAAATTCATACCACTCACCTAGCAGACTGAGTAGTGTGGTTTCAAGAGATTTATCAGGAGATCCAAGCTGTTTATGAAAGTGTTTACCCAGTGTTGTAATGTCCTCCTTCCAAAATTTCCTAAGTTATTTCTTGTTGGCCACGTAAATATATCAAAAACCTTTGTACACCTGTGAACAACACTTCCAGAAAATCCTAGAAACCGCCCCTGTAAATATTTGATGCCACATACCAGAAGTTTCTCCATGTCCATTTGAAATGAAGAATTGGCACTATTGTTAAGCCCATGCAGCTGCACTTCTTGACGTATTCCTGTTATAGTTGTATTAACAAAATTACCTTCATGATGGCCAGGCGCATGCTTCATTGTCTAAAGTGTTGAAATGGCAATTTTAACATGAAGTTTCACTGCACTAATGATAAGTTCTTCCTTTTGAAATATGAGGGACAGATTCTTAAATACAGACAGGAACTCTAAAAGAAAGTGCAGCATGATGACAAACTTGAAATCTTTCAACTGTTTCAGAAGGCCCTTTGCAACTGCTGAAGCTGAACTGTTCCCTTTTTCATCTGTAATATTTTCAAGATGTACAATTACAACAGCAATGGTGGCAGAGAAAGAAACTGATGCAACTGCATACTTTTTCAAGAAAAAGTTGCATTTTCCCACCAATCCCAAACCCTACAACAATTCCTTTAAAAAAATGCAGATAAAAATTACACTAAAAGCAAACCATGCCCACAGAGAAAGATTATGAATTTCCGGCGAGAAGGAAGACATTTTAATCAAAAATCGTAAAACAGATTTTCACTAATGGAAAACACTTACCTATTTGTTTCCCATGAGTTAGTCCAAAGACCATGAATGTTTCGCTTAGCACAGCAAAATGTGTTTTTCATCTTACAGCGCTGCTTGCTGTTGTTGTCAGAAGCTGTGGGCTGAACCCCCAGCCCCCACTCACATCAAGGGCAAAAGAAAAGGAACGTACCCCTCCTCCCATTCACAGCCTAAGGCATCACACAAATGAATTTTTACCCAAACCAACTTTGCAGGCACAGACAAGCTTCCTGTGCATGGTAAAAACAAAGCTAGAAGGAAAATGAATTGCATTTTACAAGCGATAAGTTACGGTTACAACAACTACGGAAAGTGAGGAAGTTATTCCCTTGATTTAAAAACTGTATTTGAAATGCTTGAAACCATATAAAGCCACTGAAGTTGTTAAAAACATAACAAAATCCACTAAAAAAAGTTGATGATCTGAAAACAATATTTTTATCACTAACTCCAATTCAAATCCCCTGAATTTAGTGACTTTCCCCCAGAATTGGCAACACGGTAAGAAACAGCAAGAACAGAGTATTGCCAGATTATCAGGCTAAAATTTCATTTGCCAGCAGCCCCATGAGCAAAATCTTCTTCAGAAGTCTGCAATGCAGAAAGAAAAACCTAAAAACTGTCTGCAAGGTAAAGGGATGTCTAAATGTTAGTTTTGCCATAAAATTTATTGTTCTGCACTGCGCCAAAGCGACATTTTAAAAAATGAGTCAATTTGGGATTTTGATAAATGCAAATTGGTATTTAGTTGCAATAGTCAAACTAGCTTTTCCCTGACAAGCAATGCAGAAGAAACTTGAACTATTTTATTTCATTCATAACTTAAACATCATTCTTTAGTTTAAACACTTTTGGATTTTTAAAAATAATGGTCACAAAGTATAAGGAATAATATGAAATTCATACTTTTTATTTTGCATTTATATAATTGATTAAATTTTAACTCCCTCATTCGAAGTATGTTTTTTTCTGATAGACATTATGCTCTGCTCTTGCTATTTCCTGCAGCAATTATGTTGTACTAGGAGCCTCACCAGGTGATGATTTAGGTGACCAAGTTCATGAGAAGGGAGGGAGGGGTAGGGATCATGTCGCCTTTGGAAACAACAGTAATTTTGCCTCATTTAACTTGATTTGTAAAACAGGAATCCATATGTAAGATTTTTGTTTGAAACCCAATTTGTGAACTGACCAGTTTTAAGAAAAATTTTGTGAAATTATGAAAATGTGATTGGAGCATTTTCATTGATATAATTAAACCCCATTAAGTTAAAGTTAAAAAAATGGCATGGGTTCTTGCAAAGCAAAAAAAAAAAAAAAATCTTTTCACCTCATCAATCTAGATGCAGGGACGTCTCTGTCGGCTTCAAAATCAGGATGGGCGATGGGTGAGCGACCGCATTGAGGGGGGGGCAAGTTTGATAGATTTTTTTTTTTTTTTTTTTTTATGAAGCACTGAAAGAACTCATTTTTAACGCTTTTCACTACCAGCTACAAAGGAATTCATGCAATCCTCTCCTCTCCACTTGGACACACACATCCATACGCGGGTCAGACTAGTTACGTCACTACAGAAAAATACTAGTGCTGCTGGAATGTCACCTTCAACTTTTTGCTTCCTATGAATGCATTGCCACTACAGAAAAATACTAGTGCTGCTGGAATGTCAACTTTTTGCTTCCTATGAATGCATTGTCTTAACTTGCTTTTCAAAATTTGTCATTTTTGCTTAAGAAAATAGTACTGTACTTGAACAATTTAAAGGAAAATGTCGTTTTTGTTTATCTAAATAAAATTTTAAGTCGTGCCACACAGACACAATACCTCCCCTTCCCCCTCCTTAACACTCCCTTCCTTCAAGCCAGTGACTTTGCTTTGCACTCCTCTCCTACAAAAGCAGTCGTCAGCCACTTCCTGCACTTTCACGGTTGCAGGGCAGTATTAAGAGTGCTACTGTATCTTTAGACCCCACTTTCCGTGTTGAAATCATCCCCTATTTTGTAAAGAAAACAAACAGCAGAGCATTTAGTAGTGACCCCCTCAGTTAATTCCTATCCACATTCCTCATAACCCCCAATGGCCATAGAAACATGAAAAAGCGGCTTAAACTAAGGAATTGCAAGAGTGGGGGACAATTGAATTTTCACGGCCCAAATCCTATGGATGCTGTTTTGATAATCTTTTTACGGAGAAGTAAACAACGCACTTCCTAGTGGGAAATATGTAAGGCTACATGAAATAAAACACAAGTCTAGATTATATTTTAAAGCAAAATATACTGAAAAATGGCCCATCTAGAACTGGGTGGGCGGCGGGATGGGCAAGACAAATTTCAGGGTGGGCACAAGCCCACGTTTACAGCCCCTAGGCGACGTCCCTGTCAAGATGAAACTATTTGGAACAAAATCTAAAAAAATTGCGCTCGTCAGCTTCCGGAATATCGCATAATACAGCTTTGGAAACAAAGCAGCGTGCATTAAAAATACGTAACAATATGGTTTTTAAAAAAACCTGAAATAAAGCCATCTGGAAGTAAAAAAGATAAAGAAAATAAAATTAAATAAAATGTGACCTTAAATAAAATAAAAATAAAAATTTGGTTAGTGCAACCAGTCACTGGCATTCGAATGATGAACCACAATTTCTTAAAATCAGGCATGTGATTGTCTAAGCATCCAATTAACTGAAAACACCAAAAGCTGTTCCGAGATACACATAAAAAATAATAAATAAATTTTAAAAAATGAACATGACAAACGCAAAAATCAAAGATTATTATAGCTAATTTTATTATTTATATACATATATAGTTGCTAAGTGTTTAAACATGCAAGTAAAATTAAATGCAAAAATAGCAATACTGAACTACACTACTGGACAATTGCTAAGGACGGATCATAAACGGCTATATAGCGCATAAAAAAGTAAGTGTGGTTGGATGCCAAGTGAAATAAAATAATGTCAGAATGCCATGACATTACAAGAAAGACAATTTATCGTGCTCTGAAATCCAGAAGGCTTTGGAACGTGTTCAAGGGACAAACAGGCCATTTTGTGCAGAATACGTAAACGTGAAAAAAATGCAATTACCATCCGCAGGCGTTCCGGCGTAAGATGTCAATACGGGATATGGCCCCCATGGAGAGCGATGCAAGATTCCACACGTCGTGTCATGCTTTGCACAACATTATCAAGCAGCTGTTGGGGTAATTTATCCCATTCCTCTGTCAGTGCATGGATGAGGGTGTCCTTGTTTATTGGAGGGAATTGGCAACCAGCAAGACTCCTCCCCAAAGCATCCCACACATCTTCAATGGGATTCAGATCTGGAGAACGTGCTGGCCATACGAGGCGTTGAATATCCTCGCTCTCAAGACACTCCTGGACAGCGACTGTTCGATGACATGTTGCGTTGTCGTCCATGAAAATGAATCACCGACAGCACCACAGAACATGCAAACATGAGGTAGCAGAACATCATTAATGTATCGTTGGCCAGTCATAGTCCCAGTTGGAAGCACATAGAGGGACGTACGGCCATTGATCATGATGCCAGCCCATACCATGACACTACATGTGGGATATCGGTCCCTTTCCTGTATGTTTGCTGGACAATATGCAGTACCACTATCACGCCAGATCAGTTGTCGTCGACAATCAGATGATAGACTGTATCTACTCTCATCTGAGAAGAGGACAGCAGACCAGTCGTTATCAGTCCAATTGCGATGTTGATGGCACCATTGCAAACGGGCGGTAAGGTGACGTCTGGACAATGGGATGCACACAACAGGCCGGCGGGCGTATAGTCCTCCTTCATGCAAACGTCTGGCGACAGTTTTTCGGGAGATCAGCTTGCCAGTAGCAACTATAAACTGATTTGCTACCTCACTAGTTGTGCTGCGCCGGTGTCTTTTTGTTGATAGCACTATGTACCGATCTTCTGCAGGTGTCGTACTGCGAACACAACCTCCCCCGTGACGTTTGCTACACTCTCCATTTGTTTGAAATGATTTCCAAAGCCTTGAAACAACACTGTGGCTGACGTCGAACTCCCTGGCAACATCTGTTATTTTTCGCTTTTCTTCAATCTTGCCAATAATACGGCCACGCGTAAAATCATCTAGGTGATGTCGGGAAGACATACTGAAAATTGCAAGTTCGTCAATTGATTCTTTCCCTTTCAACTTTGCGTTTGAACAACAACGGTCAATATGCGTCAAATCCTTTATATCTCTTATCAGCGCTATGACGTCACGAACAAGTTCGGCAATCCAAGATTTGCATACGCACAACACGTCTTACTGTACCCCGCACTTATGCTAATTTCCACATTTTCCTGCCTTCCATTTTATGGTTGCTATCGTTGCTATTGTCATCCGTCCTTAGCAATTGTTCGGCAGTGTATTAAAAGTGTTTTACTTACCCATCTATATTTTTAAGTGTGAATTTCCTTGCTAACATTAAGATTTAATAAAAGTATATATCATTTCCTATTTTTCCCCGCACAGTATCCCATTTATTAAATCAACTTTTAAATTAATTGATAATATTTAGTAGCGACAAATGTACTTTCTCTTTCAAGAATGAGGATGGGAGCCTCATCTTGTACTGTGCCTAGGGCCCAATTCGGGCCCTGATCCCAGCCCGGCGCTGTGCATTCTTTCTTCCACTTAGCTTTCAAACAAGCAAAACAAATTCCTCCTCCTCAGGAAAAGAAAAGAAAGAAAAGAAACAAAAAGCTGCGTCATGAACTTTGTTCAGTGGCTTCGGGCTGATGTAACCCCGGGCCACGGCGAAAGAAACACGCCGGGCCGACGTAATCCCGATCCGGTGCCATGCTTTCTTTCCACTTAGCTTTCAAACAAGCAAAACAAGTTCCTCCTCCTCAGGGAAAAAAGAAAGAAAAGAAACGAAGAGCTGCATCACGAACTGTGTTCAGAGGCTTCCAGCTGATGTAATCCCGGTCCGGCGCTATGCATTCCAAGGTTGGTGCATTCTTTCCACTTAGCTTTCAAACAAGCAAAACACATTCCTCCTCCTCGGAAAAAAAAAAACAAACAACAAAGTGCTGCATCACGAACTTTGTTCAGAGGCTTCGGGCCGATGTAATCACGTCACGGCGAAAGAAACATGCCGGGCCGACGTAATCCCGACCCGGGGTCGCTCTTTCTTTCCACTTAGCTTTCAAACAAGCAAAACAAATTTCTCCTTTTCGAAGAAGGGTGGGGGTGTGGTGGAGAATAGAAATAAGAAGCTGCGTTACGAACTTTGTTCAGAGGTTTTTACATTGATATTTAATTACAAAGCCAGTAAAACATTCTTAATAAGCAAAAATCTGTATTTCCGTAATTTTTCGTTAGTCATCCATAATCCCGGAGGATTACGGAATTATTTTAAAAACCAGTAAAACATTCTTAATATTAGCAGAAATCTGAATTTCCGTAATTTTTCGCTAGTCACCCGTAATTCCGTAATGGGTGGGGGGCCGCAATGGTTGGCATTTCTGGACGCCTATGACACTTTCGTCTGCCAGTGAGAGAGAAGGTCCGTAACATAAATCTTCAATCACACGTGAACAGAACTTTTCTTTCTTGATCTCTTGGCAGCAGTGTACTATGGGCTCAAGGCTCCACCCAATCTCTCAAATGATCCCCCCCCCCAACAAATAAATAAAACAAATAGCAGTGGAAAGGTTGGAGGTGAACTGAAACAGTGGAGTGTTCCCCTAAAAAAAACGGTTTCGAGCAAACCGAGACGTTTAAAGTGACCTCACCCACAGCTATCTTGTTGGCTGAGCAGCAGCAGAAGCAGCAGTCCGGAGCTGCCGGTCAGCCACGCAGCAGCATAAAGATTACACCTTACAACTGAAATATCGCCACCTACCCAACGAATATTTCTCTCTCTCTCTCTCTCTCTCTCTCTCTCTCTCTCTCTCTCTCTCTCTCTCTCTCTTTTGCCCAGAATTTTTTTTTCCCCCACGTATCAACAATCACAAACTTTTACAAAAGCCTGAGATTGCAAATGACAAGTTTAGAGGATTTCCATTTTTTCTAAAAAGTGAATTCACGGAATTCCGCTAATTAGCGAAAGAATCACATGCCTGTTAAATGGATATTTATCACTGTTTGTTATCACGACCTTCTGCTGTTTTGACTTCTGTGCTGAAGGTGTGGCACCTGGATCCAAAGTACATCAATTTAAAAATAATCATAATAAATTTTTCATTTGCTTGTCACAATTTATTGTTTGGTCACGCAATTTTGTCTTTTTTCTTTTTGAAACCAGTAATGTGCACAAGGCAGATGGGTAATAGCTAAGTTTTATCCAGCTCCGTTTTTCCAATTTACTAAAAAATACATTATGAATCATATGTTTGACACAATATTACTTGTGCAATAATATATTTTGCTGTTCCAGCTGCTCCATAACATACAGTTCCCACACAATTGCAATTCAGCAGTAGTAGTAAAATCTTCCTCGTGGAATTCTAAACTGATAAAATTATTTTTATTTTTCTACTATGCAGTTGCACTACCTAAGAAGAATGGTTCATTTTTACTCAACATTTTTTCCATCATAAATTTTATCAGATGTACTAGATAAAGATAAACACTGTAACACTGCATAAACAAAATACATGCTTTGGCTTAAAAGCGCTGTCCATGTTCTTTGACTAAATTGGAAAGCAATGAACTAGTTAGTTAAAACCTAAACTACATGTCTTGAACTCATTTCGGAGGGTTATGAACAGTGTCTAACATACTAACTTTCACTGTCTGCAGAGTTATATAAACACCGATTTCCATAAATTAAGGAAAAAACAGAAAAATTGCAATAACTCTGCCAAAAATAATCGGCATTGCACCAAATTTTCTTATGCGATATAAAAACCAGAATATCATATGTAAAGTAGTGGCGCTGCAATCGCACGACGTCAGCAGGCATCGGTATAAAAACATGTGTTTTACAAGGTGCTATGATTTTGTGTTTAAAATTGCGATTGTAAAAATCCGAGATAACCATTGTGAAGGAATGAATTTGAGACATCATTTACCAGAAGAGTTGCGATGGCGAGCCATTGGACGCCTGAAGGCAGGTCAGAATCAAACAGATGTGGCCAGATGGTTGAATGTTAGTCCTTCTGTAATCCATAGGCAGTGGAATGCATTTCTAAGAACAGATTGAGCATCTAGAAAGTACATCCAAGGAAGGCCTAGAGCAACAACTGCCGTTATTTTCAGTTAACCGCACAAAGACGAAGAACTTCAACACCAACCCAGCTCGTATCTGCCCTTGCTGCCGGTACTGGAAGGTTAATATCGGCTTTACATGTACGCAAACAGCTTCATGAAGGAGGTCTGTATGCTTGACGACCAGCAATTTGTGCATCTCGCCACAGGAGGGAGTGATTGAGTTGGGCATGCATGCATGTTAGCTGGAGTGAATCAATGGAGTTCTTCACTGACGAATCGAGATAGAGTTTACAGAGCGATTCCAGACGTTTGATCTGGAGGGAGCCAGGAGCCCACTATCATCCCAGTAATATCCGTGAAAGAGATCATTATGGTGAAGGTAGTGTGTGGGTTTGGGCTGGCATTTCTTTAGGTGGTTGAACAAATCTCTATGTCCTACCATGTAGTAATCTGACAGCACTGAGATATGGAGATGATATCCTGCATCCATATGTATGTCCTTATGCAGGTGCAATCGGCAAAACGTTTCTCCTACAGGACGATAATGCGAGACACACAGAGCGCGCCTCGTAAAGCAATACCTTGAAGAGGAAACCATTGTCCATATGAAATGTCCTCCAGCTCGATCTCCGGACTTAAATCCCATTGAACATGTTTGGGATGCTCTGGGGAGACATGTTGCTACCCTCAATCCGCCTCTCGATACCCTACAGGGGCTTGCTACTGCTTTGTAGGAACAATGGGCATTACTGTCTACTAAGTTAATTGATACCATCATAATGAGCATGGAACATCACTGTCGGGCCTGTATTGCTGTTAGAGGTGACCACACATCGTATTGAAGCAACTTCCCCATTGAGTTCCTGTGCCCTATTTTTTGACATGTTCCTCTATAGTCCATTTTTCTGATATTAAATAATGTTTTCGTGATTTGTTTTTTGCCTAACCTATAATTTAAAACTTCATGCACTTTTCATCGATTTTCATGAAATTTCACCAAAGATTTTTTTTTAATTATCCTGATTTTTCCTTAATTTATGGAAATCAGTGTATTTTGCCTTTGTCTTAAACAACAAGAAAATGGGAGGACTTACCTTAGGCTCTAGCTGCCTCTTTTCACTTTCCCTTTTCCTTGAATCGCTTGTTAAGCTACCACTAGCTTGCTCTTCCCTGGGTAAACCTTTCTTGAGAGTCTTAGTAGGAGTATCATTTTCCTGGAAAAATGGGTAAATAAGTGCTTTTACCATCAAGTAAGCAGATCTATGGGTTGAGAATATAAAAAAAATGGCTGAACTACATTTAAGTGGTGATTATTAAAGTTAAAAATGAATTCATTTGGGGGGGGGGGCTATAATACTCTTATAAAAGTTATTTCATGTTTTAAGAAAGGTGAAGTGCTGATTTGATTCAAACTTTGTTGAACCGAAAATTATGCACACATGTATGTTTAACTCCTAAAAAAAACATATACCAGAAGCAGTTGTACCTTCCAATAGGAGTACATACCAAATCAGAAGCACAGATCTTGAAAATGCAATTTTACAGACTTAATGTAAATAGCTAAACAATAACCTTCCCAAAAATTAATGCTTGAAAACTTCTAATCCCACATTTTCAGCGTAGTTTGTCTTTTAAATCTAGCTGAGATAAATGGCCGATCAACATTTTCATGAATTCTCCCAGAGAAAAGATGCAATTTTTATTGCAGAACCTTCAGTAACCAACTCTGGCACAGGTACCTCATCACCTACATCACTACATTTGTTTTTGCTGCCTGTTACCACTCTGATTTGACGAAAAACAATGTTTTCACTTATGTGTGCACGTGTCATAATCTCACTGTCACCTGACATGAAGGTTTCAGAAGTCTCACGTGAAGAAATCAGGCAGTTTCTTTGCAAATGCTGCTATGTCATTGCTACTACCTCTTTCAACTATGTAAAGTATTCTCTCCATTCAGAAAAACTGTTTTTTCTCTATTAAGATTTTCTTTTCTTTTGTCCAGCAATTTTTGATGACTGTTTGGCATTTGGAACTGTTATAAATATTTCAGTGGCAACCTTTAAAGTTATGAACAGTGATGGACAAAACCCCAAAAATTCCAGGCACCAGCTCTGTTTCTTCCTGTGCCAACACATTTTTACAAGGGATACAAGGAGAGAAAACCACAAGAGTTCTAAATTTCTTTCTTTTCTGTTTATGAATGTAGTAGTAGACTTTACATTCAAACACTTTTAAATTATTGATATTTGGTCTGACACCATTCTACAACTCATACATAGATGTTTGATGAACAATACCTCGTTTTGTTAAATGCTCTTCAACTTCTTTGCTGCAGTATTCTAGGCCATTATCTGTTCTCAAATTTTTTACTTTTCTATTAAATTTATTTGTAGTAGAACTAACAAATTCTTTCAACTTTGCCAATACTTCATCTTTCCTACTTATTATTGCAAATACTGTTGCATATCTACTGAAATCTATAAAAGACAAAAAATATCTTTTTCTTCCCAAGCTTTCAACTTCAAAAGACCCACATACAACTGAGTGTATTAGTTCTAACGGTTCTTTCGCTCTGTAAGACGCCTGTTTCGGGTATGGTTTCTCTGTAAGTTTCGCTCTAATGCATGAATCGCAATAAAAACTATGCTTACAATTATTTATTTTCATACCTTTAGCTAAATTTTAATTTGCCATTTCTTTAATTGCTTCAATACTTCTGTCTTAGTCTGAGATGGCATTTATAAATGCAGTTTTCATTTTTACACATAGCATTCCTCAATTGTGTTACGCAGTTTGTAACTTGTTTATCTTTATCTTTAACAACGATGAGTTCAAATAAACCCATCTGTGGCAATGCCATTTGCAACTATGGTTTGACTTTTTGTTTATAGTGCAAGTATTTTCTTCAAATAGTACTGTAAAGCCTTTACTAGCAAGCACTTTAACTGATAAAAGATTTCCAACTAGGTCTGGGACATACAAAACATTTGATAGACTAAGGGTGTGAACATTTCCCTCAAGAGTTTTCACTAGTACCTTACCTTCTCCAAAACCTTTTGACTTCAACATATGACCATTTGCTATGGTTACATTTTCATTTGATTTTACACATATGGCTACTTGCTCCTGAATCTACAATCTAAGACATTGAATTGTTTTGTGATACTAATGCTCTTTGTGCATCATCCTTTGTTATATTGATCCTTGCTTGTAACGCTAGCACAAAAATCGTTCTCAACATTTTCATTTTTGCTACATATGTTCAACTTGTGTGGCAGGTTGTTATTACTTTGTACTTTACTGTTATAAATTGGCTGCTTAGGAGTAAACTTTATCTTACCTTTGTGAATATTACTATGCTTATTATTAGCATTCAGATGCCAACACTCATTTCTAACATGATTTGACTTATAACAATAAGTAAAATATCTTTTGGCTTTAAAATTAGGGACAGCAAAAGTGTTCTTTGTTTTATAAACTGAAAATTGTGTTTCAGAGTGTGTAACTGACCCCTCCTTAATATGCATTCTTCTCTCATACTCATCAATTAATTTAGATTTCACATAATCCAGTGATAGTTCCTCTTCATCTTTACTTTCCAGAGCAGTTATCAATGTACTATAACTTTGTGGCATACTTACTACACAACAAAATTGCTACCATATAGGTTTCTTTTATTTGTTCCCCAATATTGTTTAACTTCTCTCCCAGTTCGCTTACTTCTTTAATATGTGATTGCATTGGAATCAATTCAGTGTATTTTATACTGTACAATTTTCTTAACCAATACAGTTTATTTGGGAAAGTTCAAAAGCTGTCTCTTTTCTCTTTTGAATTACATACTTTTGAAATTCCATTATCTTTGCTTCGAGGTCACGAGGTAACTTTTGTACAGTTTTGGTGCGCTGACGTAGACACAACACATAGCGGTTCACGAACGTTGTGCACCAACCTGGTGAGGCACGAAAAGTGTTATTTGCGGCTGCAAACTTCTCATCTTTTGCGAGCTTCATTGCTCGCAAACGTATACCAGTTCGCGTTACAATGTAACCATTTTGTCTGCAGCCCACAATCCAATCATTCAAGACACTTTCCAGCTTTGGGAAAGATGTCGTTCCACGGCGCAGCGCCTTTTGCGATTTTCACCAAGTCCATTTTTTTTACGCCAATCTCGAATCAGTTTTTCGTTAATGCCAAATTAATGTGAAGCAGCCCAGTTGTTAGTATTTTCTGCAAAAGAAACCACTTTCAACTTGAATCCTGCGTTATAGGACATCCGTTTCTTTACACAATCCGTGTCACCCATAATAGGAGAAGTGAGACACGTGTGATAAGAACAAGAAAAACACGTGCGATTAAGAACAAGCAACACCTAACACTGGCTGTCGCATGGCTCCGTTACGTCGAAGATCAGCGCAATCAACTGGTAGTTGGAAGGGCGGAGCTTTCTCTGCGCGGCTGTGACTGCGCTGTGGATACGCAAAGCCAGGAAGAGAGGAGACATTTCAAAGCGCGGAGAAATTCGGAGGGTCGCGATTTCGTAACTCTACTGCATCGGTGTTTTTTCTTTTTTTTTTTTTTTTCTTTCGGAGGGTTGCGATTTCGTAATTAATACTGCATCGGCATTTTTATTTCTTTTGGGATGGATTGCCTTCTGCCTCATGGGAAAAACTTTTGGACTTACGATTTTTTTAGACCCTGCGTATAAGTCGACCCCATTACTTTGAAGCTCTCATTTTGTCCCAAATTTCTCTACTTATACGTGAGTATATACGGTGCTTTGCAAAAGCTTTGGGTTTAAACATGAAATTGATCTAAGAGTAGGAAAATGAACGCAACTTTGATCAATTATTTTGCTAGCAGTTTTCTTTAAAAAAATTAAACAATATCAAAATTATTTCTTCTGCAATTCAGAAACACCACTTCAATTTCAATACATGGCAGAAGCAACACGTATGTTAATTTCTTTCAGGCTCTTACACTTGGTTTCATCATCAGCATTTATTTCGAGCAGCTTTGCTAGGGTATTTGTACCCTTCAACACTTCGCTTTTCACAAAAGTGCCCATTAATTGATGGATAAGGTCACAGAAAGCATCATATAAAAAAGTACCATTGGTTTTGAAGTCTGGAACTTCTTTCTTAATGGCTGCAACATACATGCCACAAATTTAAAAAAGCAAACTGTGCTAAAATCAGTTTATCTTCACAAGTTTTTCTCACAGTTTCACAGGTGAATGTGTCTGGCAAACACTGAACATTCTCAATATACTTTTTCACATAAGGAAATACTTCAATGGCCCTGTTGGACACTGCTGAATGTAAAATTTTAAAGGATATAAGGAACTTCCTGTGATACTACGATAATCTGTCCGTCTAGCTGGACTGTCTTTAAATAACTGATACATCGCTCGAAAGATGACATTTAATCCCCATTTTGTGGCATTGTGCCCATGCTTGAAAAGCACCATGTACAACATGGAGACCACAGGTGCCTAAATCCAGTAATTCACAACCATCTGCAGCTAGTAATTCTTCTTTTATGTGCCTCAAAAATTTCTTATTCACATTTGGGCAATCCATGGAAATTTGTAACAGCATCTTTAAGTTTAGATCTGCGACACCTTCTTTAAATTTGTCGACGAGATCTGCAGCAATAGCATGACCCAAGAACACAGAATTCCCATAATGAGTTGAAACACAATTAGTAGAATTACAATAATATCTAATAATATCCATTTGGCCTCTTTGGGATATGCGAGTCAAGGCTTCGTCAAAGCAAACTACGAATTTACTGGTACCTAATGATTTTTGTACTGAATGATGAAAGAAAGGTGCTAATCCAAATGTTATCAAATATGCCATTTTTATTCTTTTTAATGTGCACTTCTTTGCAATTTCGCTGTCACTGAACATGTGGGCAAAAATTTCTGCAACATCATTAAAACTACGGAAGGATGAATGAGAAACTACAAGTTTCATTGCCCACAGTATCTCTGCTTTTAGAGTAGATTCATGTGAAACAAAATTCGTAATGGTAGGCATTCCCCCCAACATCCGAAATCTCGGAGGCTACAGAACTTGTGCAGGTTAAAGTGGCAGGCTTTTCCTTTTCTGCAGTGGAATTTACTGAACGTAATAAATTTACAAGGGAAGGCTGGTGTAATCGAGCTTTTATGCTTTTCTGATGCTTAGCACTCAGTTCATGACTTGTGATGGCCTGCTTACCCATATTGCTCAAACTGAAAATTTTCTGACAAAAAAGGCATCTCGCAGAGTATGGGTTCTTCAGAACTTCTCCAATCTAGTCCGCATATTGCGGATATGCATTATGATCCATCCAAGATATATTAAATACGCTCTCACTGTACTTTGAGCAGCTCATGGCTGAACTCACTAGGTTGAATAATATGCAAAAATGAAAAATGCAAGTTCTCACAACAGCAAAATCAAACCTGTGTCACTAACGTATAAGATGCTGGGAAATCTGAGTTTTCACTGATTTCGCCCCACATGAAACCACACCACAGCACCAAATAAACCTTGTGCTTCTTAAACTACAATCCGCTTAAAACATGCCGTACCAAAGACTAAATAAAAAAATCAACAAGTACACGCATTATATATCACCACACATAGCTTTCCGAAACCAAAACTTGAACGAACGTGCATAAGCTGAATCACACAACAGCGTGGTGGCAGAGATGACATGTAACATGAAGAAGCTGGGAGGTCGCCAATCAGTTGCACTCTGAACAATTGCAAGGCTGTGAGGAAAGTGGGAGTGGGGCGCCTATGGTGTGGTACGGTTGGGCATGGGGCTGGAAGAGACCGCCTTCTTTGATTAGCTGAATTGATGGCCCATAAGATAGAAGCCTCCCTGTGACTTCACTGAGTTCTGATCATGCCTGGTCAGCTATTCCTTGCCGATCGCATGAGACCAACTTCAGCGTGTGATCCTCAGAGCACGCTCTACCAGGTAAAATAGTCTATATACAAATGCAGTCTACAGAAATACTATCTTAATATCAAAAACAAGTAAAAAATTAGGAATAAGCAGGTCATCTCAAGTACGGAAATAGTACAAAGTCCGAAATTTGGACATCCAAAATGACCCAAAATCCGAACATTTTTCTGTGGCTGAGAGCAAAGCTGACACCATCTATTGGCAAAAAAACAAAGGCACTTGAAAAATTCAGGCAGTTGGTGTTTTCTTTAAGTTTACATATATATTTATATAGTGTTCTCCCTGGAGCATTTGGGCAGCCCGCGCAGCGAATTTTCTCCACCACCCAGCTTAATTTCCTTCAATGAACGTTTTTACAATGCACATATTACATAGTAAGAGTAGAAAACTTATTCCCACATACATCATACATATTGATGAAAACTGGTTGAAATCTGTGTCAAATATGAATTTATTACTAAGTACTCATTTTTTTTATCATTTTATACAATTTTTAAATGTTGTTTATCATGTCATGTTACATTAATGCCTACCACACTGCTAAAGACGTTTAATAAGTATAATAATGTTAAGCAAAACAACAACTTTTTTACTTGATTGGGGAAAAGTACTATCCAGCTAAAATTTCTTGCCACCCAGCTCTAAAAAATCTAGGGAGAACACTATTTGTACATACAGTGAAACATCAACGAACGGCGACCTAAAAAAAAGCGCTGGCGAATAATTTAACTATTTATTTTTTAGCCTCTCCGCCCCGCCACTGTTTTCACCTAGACCCAAAAATGTTTCTTTTTGAATCTAAGTTTCCTGTTTCTATTCCAACTGCACGACTTTTGTTTGGGATGACAGTGGTGGGGAAACCATGCTTCGCCTGCATTGTCCGAGAGGAAGGAGAAGAATGCGAAAGAGCAGTTTAAAATCCCGAACAGACTGTTCAGAACAATGGCACCGTTTGTAGACTGGAAGGAGGGGGGGAGCGATAAATCGCTCAAAGCCAAGTAGATGGGAATGAAGGGTGGGGCAGAAATGCTGCATCACAAACTGAGTCCTTAATCACTGGAAATGCCTACGGGTTTCATAGCTTTATTATGTGGCTAAATATGTACCGTAATTTTTGTCGTATTATCCGCAGACCATGAAATTCACACACAAAAAAAATGCCTTCGTATAATCCGCAGACCATGACATTTGGGGGTGGGGGTGGGGGGATCGCCGTATAATCCGCACATCACAGATGTTCATCCAGAAGCAGAATTTCCAACAGAAAAAATCAGTCGCCCAGAAGTCCAATGCAGTCAAAAAAAAACGATCTTACTAAATAAAGAAACTCATTTTTAAATGTTCCTTTTTTTTATATATTTTCCGGACAAATAAAGAAAGCTCAGCAGTGTTTAATCTGACAAATAAGACTAGCTTTTTAGCCAAAATCTCTAAAATTATTTTAGCGTTTTCACATTTTCTTCAGCAAAAATCTTGAGCGCGGGGAGCAGGGGGGGGGTGGATAAAAAGGTAAAAAACATATTCTTGTGCAAATCTCTCTATATATATAAATATATAAGTGAAAGTTTGCATGTTTGTTCCGCATACGTTCCTAAACAGTTTGATGGATTTGCACCAAAATTGACATACATACTCTTCATTACTCTGATTAAAATACAGGCGGGACGATTTTTAGAAATTCCATCCCTGAGGGGGCCAAATGTGTTTTCATGGGACCCTCTATACACTGGGTGCAAGTCGGCTGCTGCGGTATTACTCTGCGTGTCAGAGCAACAGTCGTCAGGTGACGCCTCACTCCGCGCAAGCTTCCGCGGTTCAGGCATACGGGGAAAAGTCCGATTTTTTAAAACACAACGCACCGGCGGAACATATTTTCATAAGTATTTTTTGTTTATGTTACCATGGCATTTTCTTTGTAAGGATTAGGTTTCATTAGACTCCCAACAATTGGTTCAGGAGTCTCAAATATGGGTGGAGCCACAGATTCCCACCAATAGGCGTGGTCCTCTCAAATAGCATCAAGCAGGGCTTGAAAAATATCTGAAAAGTTACATGCCCAGCTGGGCAAGTGCAGAAAATATTTACTTGCCCAGAAGTAAAATCTACATGCCCAGAAAAATTTATCTTTTAAGATAACAAAACAGAAGCCTCATTTTTAAGTTAAAAATTATGCTAAACTTTTTATACATCTTTTGCATAACCATTTTAAAGTGTCTGTGTTCAAAGTGCACAAAAACATATATCTTAAGAGTTTTGAGAAAGGTAATCGATGACATTTCAGAAATTTAGTGATTATGCCATGTTCAAGAATTTTTAATATACGTCCTGTGTTTTGCAAAAAAAATAGTCATAGTTAACTGTACAGCAGTTTAAGTAGTTTTTAACAATTTTGAATGTAAAAATGATTTTTTTTTCTCTTGTGCAAACAGAAGTGATTTTTCATCATAAAATATCCCAAGAATTGTTTAGAAATAAAGGTAATCCTTACGTTTTCTACTACTGTTGTGTGCACTTATAGTTATTAAACTATATTATCACCTGGACCCCCCCCCCCCCCCCCCACACACACACACACACACACACATTCCTTGAAAATATTGCTGGTGGTATCGGCAATTTTAGGATGGTTTTGGCAAGCAGTGTCTTTTCATCATTTGACTTTGGCCAATTAAATGTTTTTATCGAAGATTCCTGAACTGTCCGACAGTGTTTCTTTGCGTACACTTTATCATAGTCCGCTTGCGTAAGTTTTAATTTTGCCAATGACGCAGATTCCGATTGCGTCACTCAACAATGCAGAAGACGAATTTGTAACAACCGCTGACAGATCGGAAATTTCACATAATTGCTTACTATGAGATATACTCTCACTGCTGGATTTTTTTCCAAAAAAAAAACATCATATCCATTGCTAAATACAACTTATATCCGCAGCTAACACAAACTACTGTTCTCTCAAACTAGGTAAGCTATCGGTGTCAGTAATTTTCGCTTTTCTCCCGGCTAAGTGTACAGGCTCGTTTTTAAATCTTAAACGAAACTTAGGCTTTGTTTCAGTAGTACCGCTGCTGTTCATGCGTGTGTGTAGGATGGGGGTGCTCTAGCGGGGGCGGAAACTTTCATTTCTTATTTCTCCTCTCTCACTCGCGCAAGTTGTATCAGAGACCCAACCCCAACCAGGGCTGTGCAATACATATTCCGTTGTCACTCCCCTCCTCATAAAGCATAGCTTTTTTGCCCATCAGTCTGCATCCTCCTGTTTCATGGCAGTTTACGCATTTTGTCACTAAACACCGGAAGCTAGTTTCATCCGAGGCAAGCATCCTGTCGTTAACTGTAAACGACATCTGAAGCAAAACTATGTATGGCCCCAATTTCTGGATGCAGAGCATAATATAATTGAAGAAGTGCTATCCTCCTGGCCTTGGCATTCATTCCATAACAATAATACAATTTCTGGTGATTTGCAGTAAAATTTTATGAAAAACACGCGACGACAGTCTTTTTTTTTTTTTTTTTTTTTTCTAGAGTAGAAAATTCTCCATTCTAAACTTTTTTTTTTTTGTTTCTTTAAAGCTAGTTGCCCGACTGGGCAACTAGACTTCATTTTTACTTGCCCAGGCCAATAATTTACATGCTCCGGGCATCTCAGGCATGGTATTTTTCAAGCCCTGATCAAGGTTAAGCTGAAGTTAAAACAGACGGTCTTCTTCATACATAAGATTTAAATACAAGATTAGTATTCGTATTAGTATAGATAAAAGAAATAGCCTATGTCCACCGGAAAGAAGTAAGCTTCCCAACGGTGAAAAAATTATCCGAATGGGTTTAGTTTTCGAAATTAGTAGAAAAAATTCCGTATATTATCCTGAACTACTTTCTTTCACGTTGGGTGTGATCAGGTTGTATGTAAACAAAGTGGAACGATACATGGGAAATTGGAAACTACTTGAAAGCGATGTTATTCGGTAGCACAGCCAAAAAAAATAAAAAATAAAAATAAAAAAATGAAATAGTTTATGTCCTCCGGAAAGCCTCCCAACGGTGAATTACCCGAATCGGTTTAGTTTTCGAGATTAGTAAAAAAATTCTGTATACTATCGTGAACTACTTTCTTTCACGTTGGGTGTGATCAGGTTGTATATTTACACTCTAGAAAGCTGAATGCGGAGTGCAGGAAATGCATTATTGTGCATGTTTGCTATTTCCAGTTTTTAGGGCTCAGAACGGCATTATAAATTGTCATTTTTATAATAAAATTTTCATCAAGTGTGGTGGAACGCCTCCAAAAAAAAAAACGCAAACCCGTCAGACAAGTTCAGCCGAAAGCAAAGAAAGTAAAATTACTTCGAGAGAGTGAGACAACCGAACAACGTGATTCAAGACTTGTGCATCAGCGGGAAAGAGCCAGGGTATCTAGGGCGGCAGAGACCTTGGAACAGCGTGAGGCCTGACTTGAGCATTGTTCATCATGGTAGGATTGTTTTTTTATAGTGCAATTTACATTGTTACTTGAAAACAAACTTTATATCTATCCCGGGCAACGCCGGGTATCTCCACTAATATTTTATGAAACTGACTGAAATTTTAATGAACACCATAAACCTTTAATAGGAATATGACCTCCAAATTTTGCCTGAATCGGTTAAAAACTGTTTAAATTAGCTTCAAAATTTTATTAACCGTTTCTGTGCATACCATTTTTGTTTACTGATGATTAAACATTTTCATGGCTAAATAAAAAAGTTTGTAACCGATTCCGGTGAAATTCAGAGGGTCTGTTCCTATTACCAATTCAAGCTGTTGATATAAATTTCAGCCAGTTCCGTGAAGATTTCGCAAAGTCAGTTTTGCATTTTTCTTTTTCTTATGCATAGTCTTGAAACAATGGTGATAGGAGACTGTGACTTTACCATCTCCTTTCTTTCAGTGGAGGTGGGGGGAGCAAGTGCTATACGTACATTTCCATTGGCTGGTTGCCAATAACAGAGAGCACGAGCAGTCAGCGTTGTCAGTCTCAACAATACAAAATGACCCCCGCCCTCATCGATCTTTCATCTTTCATTATACAACCCCCCTTCCCGCTCTGTACAATAAATACCAGGATGTAAAAATGTTTAGTTTTCCAGGTTTTTACGAGAAATTTAATATTTTCCCTGATTTTTAAACCTATTATAAAATTCCCTGTGTTTTCCCGGGCACGTGGCCATCCTATCCTGTCTCAGGACAAACGCATGTCCCGGATGAAACTTTCACCCATTTACATTCTTTGCAAGAACTTTTAGTTTCAGCAGCAATAAAGCATCATTTTCAAACAAAAACCAACAATTTCTTTAAAATGTAAATACTATGTACATACATACAGTACACACTACATGTACTGTACAAGAACAGAAAACCTCTGGTGTACAAAAGTGGTGTAAACTTTATTAAAGGTATGTATGGAACCCCATAGCAGAAAGTTCCTGGTCAGTCTGCGACAGATATCATTGTGCCACAAAATAATCTGCGGGTGGTCACTGTGCAAGATAACTACTAAATGTGAAAAACAATAAAAATTGCACAGACATTTTTCTACCTAAAAAAATGTCTTACCTACGTACTACAGCAATTGCAATGCTAATTAGGATGAACAACATTCTGGTCCTCTGTATCTGGAATTTTGCCAATATTTTCAAGCTGAAACACAAAGATTTATGGAATAAAATTATACTTAACAACACTAAAGTACAGAGGCATCACTAGAAAAAAATTGTCAAGAGGAGGAATCTTCGCTCATTCTACTTCCATTTTCGGAACATTTTTCTCCATTTCCCATCTCAAGTGCAAACATTTATGTAATTAAATGATGATTAAACAATAATACAGAAGCACAGCATCTGGAGGGGTTATTAGAGGGAGAAATTTTTGCTCCATACAACTTTGGTTTTCAGAAAATTTTCCTCATTTTCAACTTTAAATACAAACACTTATCTAATGAAATGATATTCAATTACCATTGAGGGCTGAGGGAATATCACAAGAAAAAGAGCTTAAGATTACTGGGTTCCATCAAACTTTCGTTTTCAGAAATTGCCTCCATTTTCAAACCAAAACACAAATATTTATGCAATAAAATGATATTTAACGACAATATCGGATATCCTCTCTTTAAGTATCGAGGGAACGTCGGGAGAAAAAAAAAATTACGATTACGGGAGAAATCCTCATTCCGCCTAACTTGCGTCGGACGTCGCCGCGATTCTCCTACGAGGACGAGTAGAAATTGAATCTACGACGTACGTCGCCGCGATTCTGATATGCGAAGGAGTACTAAATAAATCTGCGATATATATCGGTCGTCGCCGCGATTCTGCTACGGGAAAGAGTACAAAATAAACCTGCGATGTACATCAGCCATCACCACGATTATGCTACTGGGATGAATACAAAATAAACCGATGTACGTCACCCATCACCACGATCCTTTTACGGGGATGAGTACAAAATAAAATTTGCTATGTGCGTCGCCTTTCGCGAGAGAAAAATTACAATTACAGGAGAAATAATCATTACACCTAACCTATGTTTTCGGAAATTTTGAAAGGCAGAAAACTTGCATCTATGATAGGGAGTCTACAAAATGGTTTAATAGGGTTCTGGGGATATCGTTTTTGTCTGTACGTCGCTCGTCACCGTGATTCTGCTACTTGGGTATGGAATTAGATGTACCAGAGAGTTTTCTTTTATATTTCATGTTTTAAGATACAGTACAGTATAAGCACTTTGAATACAGTCGATTTCCGTGGATCATTTAAAAATAAGTGCAAAATAAAAAATTTCATTATAACGAAATTTCAATATACCGAACAGATTTTGGCGGTACCGTGAAGTTTGTTCTAATGGGACTCGACTGTACTACGTACATAATAGAAAAGGTATCAAAACCAGATGGCCTTTGTATTCTACTCTGTAATTTAGCAAACTTCATAACACAAAAGCAAAGACTGATGATCTTACCATCTTCGGTGAGGTAGATGTTTTTTCTTTTGCTAATGTTGCTCTTTTCTGAGCCAAAGCATCATCCAAGAGTTGGCGCAATTGTAATGCAGCTTCATCTGTCCTTGTATGAAGCAATTTCAAAGCTTTCCTAAATGTTGCATCCAGTTCCATTGTGGTCTTATCTTAAAATTAAACAAACACAACTTAATTAAATACATATTAAAAGAATTGTCTGCAATTATTACTCCCCCATGCATGAAATTCAAACTAAGTATAAATAAAAGGAAAACCAGTCATAGTTTTCCCCACAAGAAATTATAAGAACTGAATACATGGGCTATCCTTCTGATTGTCAGCATGAGAAGCACATTTAGAGGGGGGGCAAGGGACCTTGTCGTTCTCCCCCCAAAAGTGTTTATTTTTTTTATGTTTCTGGTTAAAATTATACTTAATTAGAAAAACATGCTTTAATTTAATAAAAGAGCATCAACTTACATTAAACAAAAATTGGTTTAATTTTTTTCTTCTATTTTTCATTAACTTTTTATTTGTTTTGGTGGATTTCAAAAACTTTCATTTTCGCCCCCTCAAATTACACATACGCCCAGGTTAGCACATCAAGTAGCTCCGTATATTTCGCGCAAATTTTTGTCTGAACTAGAATGCTAAGAGGAAGATTTCTGTAAAGAATAATAAGATCTGTTCTGCAGAAATTAAATAACATCTATTTCTAGTTCCTTTACCCCATTAATGGAACAACTTGATACACTGATAAATGGAAGTCTAGCGAAGATCAGTCTAAATTATACAGAGTTAAACCAGGTGAATCAATTTTTGCCTATATAACAAGCACATTTGACAGAGAAAACAGTAGATGGTGAAATTTGCAGGAGTGAATTCATCTTTGAAAGTCATAGCTGCCTTAGGAAGATTTCACGGGACTAACAGGTCCTCAAAGAGGTCCAGCAGATGGCTGTGTATGAAAGTGTTATTTGTTTCTCCTCTGATCATGGGTGCCAGAGTTAAGCTAGCTCAAAATATGCTGTAGCAAAAATTCTAAAATGGGGAAAAACAGTTGTAGCAAAACCTCCAATATCGGAAGTAAATTGAAATGTTAAAAAAAGTTAACCGTTCTTGTTGCTTGGAAAATAGTAACGTCAATTGAATCATTCACACGAACATTTTGGATATCAGTGAAAAACTCATTATTTTGGAAAATACCAAAACATTCAAAAGAAAACTGTGTTGGGCAGAATAAGTTGATATACAGCTAACAGAAGTGAAGGGTAAGGGTATATTTTTAAAATCATGATTAAATAAGCATAAAATCATAATCTCCCGAAATTTGATTTTGTGGGTTACAATGTTGTTCACACGAATGATTCAATTAATGTCCAGTAGAAATGGAATCATAAGAAATGGTAATCACAAAAGAATAACATTTTTTTTTACAATTTATTGCCATTTAGAGGTTACAAACTTTTTAATCTTTCTTGAATGGTTTGTCCCCATAAATTCTGCTTTTTTATTGGACCACCTCTGAAATGTTTGTTTTAAATCAAAATGTCCTCTTTCTGGCCCTTCAATGTTAATCATTAAAATTTTATTTACATTGGACAGTGAAAGCCTGTTCCCAACTCTGGCTTTCACTAAATTAACTCTGGCATTAAAGCCTAAATTCAGAGCACTCTTTATAGAGTGTATGGGATGAGGAGGGAGTTGAGCAAGGTGCTGAGTACCTTAACGGTTAAAAAAATAACAGAAGAGTGTGAATTGCTTCCAGAATCTGCTAATAGGTTGATATTAAAATGGCTAGTGCCATTTGGTTCGACTGACACTAATTTTTTCCCTTGCATTTTGGATTAACTCAACACATTTCATGAAAATAGTGACCGTAGGTTAACCTTTGATGGGTACCACTAACGTGCTCAGGACAAGACTCAGTTGTTGTTTTTTTAATTGGAGGTTTAACGACTATCGTGAGCAAATCGATGGGCTGTAAGCAGTTGCCCGTCCCTAATTTAGGGTCACTGATTCCAGAGTAAGGAGACAAGCACAACATCCATGCCTCACCGGGATTTGAACCCGGATCCATCTCAGACGAATAAATCAGAAGCCATCGCTTAGACCACTGCACCACCAGGGCGGCAGACTGAAAATTAAGTCACACTTACGATGAGGAGTTAGCCTTATCAGTCAATGCCACAAGGAATATATACATAAAAATAATTACCCACCCACCTCCCTTTCCCACAAACTTTACCGCTTTATACGCAAAACACTGAATATTAGGGAATTCACTCCCCCACACACACCAGCAAAAAATAAATCTTTCATTTAAAAGTATTTCTAAATAAATTGATATACACCATTCATATACATTTGAATTGATGTATTCTAATTATTAATTAAACACTGATGTAGAATTACCTTAACACTGATATGAAACGGAAGTTTTCAGAACCTCCAATTCTTAGGCCACGACTATTACTCAGAATTGAACATCAGATGGAATTGTGTAAGGGAGGAGAAAGATGGCATTGAAAAAGAATTATTATATAAGATTTTCAAATATATTAAAAACATACCAAGTTATAAACACTTTCTCAAACTTTTTTTTTCTAAAATAAAAAAAGTTTTAGAAAGTGTTTATAACTGGAAAGTGTCTTTATAAACCTTTTTTTTTCTTCAGGTTGTTCTTTTGATCCAGATATCACTTTAAATGTGTAACTATTTTTAATAAATATTCTGAAAAATGAAAAAAATTATCCCTTCTAGCTATACCCTATATGGTTAAGTATTTTTTTTACTTTTCTTAGAGCATAATTTAAATTGAAAAACATGGCTTACCCTCTGCGTGCTATACATAGCGCCCTTTCCATTACACATGCAATCGTTTTCATGGCAGAGTAAAAAGTGGCAACAGCGCATTTCAAACTTTAATTTCACTGAAAATGAATGTTTTCCCATTTATTAGTTAATCTTTACTTTATCAAAAAGCAAATGGTGCTAGCTTTATTTGTTTTGTTTGAAGAGAAATTAAAAGTTCAAAATCAGAACTTCAACTGCCTGTTGCACAAAGTTGTTTTTTCTGCACAAAAAGTAGGCACAGTGGTGTTTTTAAACTTGAATTTTGTTGAGTAAATGGGAAAATATGCCTGCTCTGTTCATTGATATAGGAAGAGATTATCAAAGAAATGGCAAAATATCATTTTACATGAAATTAATTCCAAAAATTGGTACTGCCGTAACTCATTCTGCCATGAAAACAATTTTAAGGGTCATGGGGGTCATTCCATGTCAAATCAACAAGGCTCACAACCCGACATTTTTTTATTTTTATGAAACTTGGTATAATTGTAGTATTCATCAATATAAACAAACATGATTTTTTTCAGAATTTTTAGTGCATTTTTGAGTTATTGATTTTTGAAATTTCATCATCTGAGTAAACTTTAACTGCCAATTACTTGGGTTCTAGTAGAGCTAGGGTCATGAATTATGGCTCATTTTATATATCTTGAATTGGGCTTTCATTTGATATGCCACATGACACTATTAAAAAAATTAATGTCAATTTTAAAATTGAAATATTAAAAAACGTGTTTTTTAAAAAATCTGAAAAAAATATATGTTTAACTAACATTATTTTTCTACATATCCTGAAAGTTTCATAATGGGATCACTATAAAAAAAATAATAACGTAGAACAATGCAACTGAAATGTGCCAGATGTACTTACCGGTTCCACCCATGACTGGAAGGGTATTCTTTATGTGGTTTGTGTAAAATGCCATACTTGTTCTTTTAAACATTGTGAATGTTAAAGAATGAAAATAAACATCTAAGTAATTTGAAACTGTGTCCCAAAGTAATTCATTTCATAATTCAGTATAAGGTTCTGTGTGTATATTTACACTTACAAAATTATTTCATCTTCTATCTTCTATATGTATCCTGCTTTTTTTCTTTCTTTTAAATTTTCCGCACTTGTATGCCAGTGCTTGATTTTCCTTCTTTGTCTCAGTCATTGTTAAATTATATACTCTCCCAGTAGCTGTTGTCGGGTCAACTTTTAACAAAACATCAGATTTATGAACCAACAGAATATCCGGTGATTGAGGATACTTGTATGATGGAGATGGACCATGCGGCTCCAGGAAGCTCACTTTTACCTCTTCTGTGTCCTCATTCACACCAAGTACACATCCCAACCACCAGCGCTCCGAGTACTTACTAATCACAAAACCTACCATATTTTCAAAACTAATGTTCTGTTCCCCTTCATCTGTTGCACATATCTCTTCTTTAAAATGCTCAGAAAGTTAGTAAGTTTTGACTAGTAATATGTGTTTTCCTGCAGGAATGAAACAATGGACTTTCTGAGTACCACTTTTTGTCTTAGCAGAAGCTATTCTACTTTTAAGGATAATTTCCTCCTCTTTGTAATTTTCTGTTGTTGCAAACCGAAAGTGAATGGAGGCAATATTAGCAGTGGCCCCTTCAAAGAGTTGGCGTGGGGTCATAATTTGATTATTATAAACAAGTTGTAAACTTGCCTTTGCAGCTAATCGCTTTACAGTACCCCCTATCCCATCACATGCATTTTTGCCATGTGCTATTGCAAAAAAATTCCATTCTGCTTTTATATTAAAGTCAGTCTCGTGGTAGCACAAGCTGAGAAAGTTTGACTTGTTTTTGTATTGTGAAGCTGCTCCATCCGAAAAATAAAATATCTTTTCAGGTTTTTGAGAAAAATGTGACTGCATGAAATTAATTAGATAACGCTGAAACAGATGGACAGCTATACTGTCGTGAATTAGGCAGTCGGATATAATTACAAAACTTACATGTCCTAGGTTCTGAGTTTTCTCATCTCGATAGTATATAACTGTAGGATGCAGGGTTGCTTGGGCATTGTTCCAGTGAAAACCCTGAGCTGCATCTTGCAATACAAAAGAATAATTTTCAGCAAAGTCACAAATTACTATGTATTGATTTTCTGTTATTGTGTCTTTAAGATGTCTTAAGTAACTTGACTGTTGAGTTGCTATAAAAGAATGGTGAAGCAGGGCTGGAAGTTTTCCAAACAACAGGTCCAAAAACTCCTGTGTGGATTTTGATAATGTTTCAAGTACTGTCCTCTTTTCTAATTGCATCCATTGCTTGAATGTCACATTTTCTATACTATTTAGATCAAAACAATCTTTAAATTGTTGCTCGAGCTGTTCTAATCCTGGACAGTTGTTACACTGACTGAAGTAACATGCAGGTGTAGGGTTTCCACAAATTATGTTTGCAAGGACATCTTTATAGGAGTTTATTGGCTGAACAGTGTCTCCTGTTAATTCAGGTAACTTGCATTGTGTCATCAGTGTAACATTCTGATGCATTGTACAAACACAAACAGAATGTGTGTCACTTGCTCCTGCAAGAACGCAGTGCTTAGGGCGAAGTTCACAGAACTTGGAGAACCCCACCTTTTTCTCTTGAAATCGCTCTTTAAAAAGGGTATACAATTCACGCAAATTACTCAGAAGCAATTTTTTTTTTTTTACCTGTTGATGCTTATTATCTATTTTAATGGAAACAAAGTCTTTTTTTCCTGGCATTTTGCGGCTTACATTGTCACTCTTATAAAATTCTTGTATACAATTTGCTGTGTCTTTGTCTTAAGTCTTTCCTGGCTTTGGATCAGGAGAAGACATACCTTTTTCTTTTACTAGTTTTTTAGCCTTTCTGGCCATAAAATTTGAAACTCTAAATTCTGTTTCAATTCGTTTCAGTGACTAAGATTTAGGCAGTGTACTCAATATCTGCATTTTTATGCTTTTATTTTCTGTGGAATGAAATTTTTCTTTCAACTGTCTTATAATTTCTGGTTCAGGAGATGAAGTGTCCTTTGGTTTCGACGCAGGACTTAACTTTAATAATTTTGCTCGAAATGCTTCTTGGGCTTTTTTATATTTCTCTTCAGGGTATTTTTTTTTTCTTGCAGGCGTTTTTTCTTGATTGGTGTTTCATCCAGACATTGTAAACTTCTGTTAAATGCTTCTATAGCATGCTCTTTTTCATGAGTTGATACTTCAATGTTTTCAGATGGAACAGCATGGCCTTTGGCTTCTTGTTCATTATAGCTGTCAGAAGGTGAAGAGGAATGTTCAGCAGCTTCAGAATGAAATTTCTGGATTGCTTTACGACAACTGTCACAGATCTTGTCTCCAGTTTTGAGCAACTTGTTCTGTAGCAATAGATTCTTGGAAACTGGTTGCAGATTTATTTATTTTTTTATTATATTTATGGTTTGGTTTCCCAAGGGATCATCCATCTTTTACTTTGTTTTTACTTTAAAACCTAGGAAAGAAACACAATTTGTAACCCTTATGGATATATATTAACTTTTTAACTAATTATAATTAATTCATTAACATTTGCAGTGTTTGTAAGACCAGAGATAACATTTTAGACAGACAAAATAAACAATTCCTCAGTCACTGATGGTGCGTTTAGTAACGTCCTTCTATGTTATTTATTTTTTTTATAGCGATCCCATTATGAAACTTTCAGGATATGTAGAAAAATAATGTTTGTTAAACATATATTTTTTCAGATTTTCTTAAAAACATGTTTCTTAATATTTCAATTTCAAAATTTTAAAATGACATTAATTTTTTTTTTAATACTGTTATGTGGCATAACAAATGAAAGCCCAATTCAAGATCTTTAAAATGAGCCATAATTCATCACCCTAGCTCTACTAGAACCAGAGTAATTGGCAGTTAAAGTTTGCTCAGATGATGAAATTTCAGGGTTTTTTTTTAATTTCAAAAATCAGTAACTCAAAAATGCATGCATTAAAAATTCTGAAAAAATTCATATATGTTTATATTGATGAAGCACAGAGTTTGAAATTTAATTTCACTTAAAAAATGGGAGGGGGGTGAGCTCCGTTGATTGATTTTAAAGGAGTACGGTCAAAATAAGAAAACGCACATTTCAAATGCGAATTCTTAGAAAAAATACTGTCTCTTGCATCATTCTGAAAAAATAAAAAATGGCTAAAAAAGAATGAAAATGAAGAATACACTTGAAGGGAAAAAATAATTTAAAAAAAAACAGAAATTTGCCAAAAAATTCATAACTCTGAAAAATTGAGGGATATTTTCATCCCCACCATATAGGCCATATTTCGGATTCCAAAAAAACTTTTGGCAGGCAGACAGACGAATATCTATCAAACTTCCAGAAATGTAAAGATATCTGATAAAAGGCTTTTACCAACTGGCAGAAAGAAAAAAACATCTGAAAAGCTTGGCAGGTATGCAATTACATCGAATTTTAGTGATCGCAGAACAGTGTTCGAAGTGGGCCGGTATGGCATACCGGTAGTTAACAAAAATGGAAGTGAGCATACCAACAGTTAAAAAAACATTATTTACCACTGTAGAGTAGTAGCTCTGCTGCTACTCTACAGTTTTAGTGTAGCAGCAGGGCACTTAACATACTGAAGCATAATGGCTTTCCATTTAAAATCTTGGTGTTGACCATACCGGCAGTAGCTCCATGCCACTTGGACCACTGTTGCAGAAACATGATTTTGCATAATTTTCCAAAGGAAGAGAAATGGGGGGAACTGAGTTTTAAAATAATCTGCCAATCCTGCCAGGCTTCCAAAATTTTCAAAACACAGAAATCTATCCCAAGGATGTAAGAATTGCAGCCACATGTGATGTACCACAGTATTATAACTGTGTTCTAATGTACTAAAAAAAATATTGCTTGTGCCTCCTTGGTGAATTCCAGTAAAATTTATGTTGCAATCACCCATGTAAATGCAGCACATTTCTCAATTTGATTTGTCTTCTCCAATGTAGGTATCACTGATCGCTTCATATTTTTCATCAGACACAGATTTCAATTCTGCTAAGCAGTGCTTTATAACCAATTCCTTCTCAAAATATTGTAATACAACTGGAAACATTTTAATAACACTATGGATCAATGCATCAATAAAAACACCTATATGAATTATTTCCTTTAATTATTCTTTCCAATGTTGTTGTTTTTTGTTTTTTTTTCTGTTGAATGAGCTAAAACTTTATTGACAATTAATTTTTGGGTTAGCCTTCAGATTATCAGCACAGCAAAGTTCTATTAAAGGGGTTAAGGAACTAGAAATAAATAATATGTTATTTATTACTGAACATTTCATTCCTACAAAACAAATATTATTATTTACATAATTCCACTTTTCAGCATACCATTTCAAACAAAAACTTGCAGAAAATGTACAAAAATTATCAGCATATCAAATAGTTCAATTAACAAGACAAAAAAACTAGAAATAATAATTTTCATTCAACATTTTTTTCTTTCCATAAAACAAATCTTATTCTTCTTAGAATTCCATTTTTTTAGCAAATTAAAACAAAACTTTGCATGAAATATACTGAACTACTTCATGCAATGATAATTGAAAGGTTAGCCAATTTTTGTTCTTGCTGAAGAAATTTTTGATGCTACATCTGAGTATGAAATGCAATCGTAGTTTTAGCGGTTCAAACAGTTTCTTCACATTTGCTGTTTTAATGCACAAAACAAACTAATTACCACACTGGAAAAGTTGCTGGATTGTGTTTTTTCTGCACTTAGCTGAATGCAAATGTTGTTCCAGATCAGCCTTCATTTGTTACTAATTAGATACTACTGTATTACATGATTCACAACCTTAGTATTAGTTTTAGATCTTTTTTTTTTTATTGAAGGTTTAAGGACCACCGTGAGCAACTCAATGGGCTATAAGCAGTCGCCCGTCCCTAATTTAGGGTCACTGGTTAAAGGGAAGGGAGACAGCCAGTGCCGTAAGACAAACACAACATCCATGCCTCACCGGGATTCGAACCCGGACCCCTTTTGGACGAATGATCAGAGGCCATCGCTTAGACCACTGCGCCACTGGGGCGGCTTTGGATCTTTTGAACACACGTTATTTTCGCACGAGCTCCTTATTAAATTTCAGTTGAGAAATGATGGAAGAAATTGATTTTCATTTATGTAATGAAAAACAAAAGTAGAAAGTAATAATCACATGCAGTTTAAAATTAGCTTTCACAGAAAACCACTGTGTAATCACCATAAAGAATAAGCTCTGCTTTGCAGCACATTACCTGTTATACTGCAGTAAACGCTCAAGTTGTCACAGTAGCTAAGATCTGAGTGCAGAACATTAACAGTAGTGCCAAAAATATTTTCACACCAGTGTGAGCAAAATTCTTCACACAAATGAAGGAGTACAATCAGGAAAAAATAAAAAGTACAAAAGAGGCATATATCAAAAAGAGCACACCTGGTAAAGTTATGTGTTCGGTCGTGTTTCAATGTGGGATTTTCTACGTATATAGAACGGCCGAAAATCTTTTAATCCGTACCTGACATCACTAAGATATCAGAACTGATGTTTGGAATCTCTACAACTAATAGTTACTGATCTGCACACAATGGAAAAAGAAATGATTGAACATTTCTAGTTGGTAGGCAGCATGGAAATTAGTATTCAGTCGTACGTTTAAAACTCACAAATTGGGCGGGCTGGTTCTACACTACATTCACCAACTGCAAAGTTACCACTTCACGCATTTGAAAACAAAACTAAAAAGTCCAAGCACTTTAGTGCTGTTTTACACGGTTCATTCTCCATTTAAAAAACTAGAATGAAAGCAGAAATACTACAGACATTATACAAATAATAACAATTTATTATTATTATCATGCTTAAAACTAACAAAAACTTAGTTCCACAAACACATTTCTTACCTTCTAACAAAGTTCCGTTAGATTAGCAAATAGTTAAATTCTGTACTGACTTAAAGATTAAATACCTATACGACGACATAGTGATAAAGATTTAGCATTATACTAACTATGGTTCAAAAAAAAAAAAAAAAAAAAAGTTATAAAATTTAGAATTCCCCCGCACTTTGCCGGACGACAACTAAGTTTGACTTCCCCTACAGAATAATGATTACTAACAGTGTTGCCATTGTGAACTACGGAATCAATTAATTCAAATTAAAAATTCGCCGGTCCCGGTGGCACAGTTATCTAAGCGATGGCCTCTGATCATTCGTCCGAAAGGGGTCCGAGTTCAAATCTCGGTGAGGAATGGATGTTGTCTTTGTCTTACGGCCCGGGCTCTGTCCCTTCCCTGGATCCAGTAACCTTAAATTAGGGACGGGCGACTGCTTATAGCCCTTTGAGTTGCTCACGGTGGTCGTTAAACGTCCAGTCAAAAAAAAAAAAAAAATTCAAACAAAAGTAGAAAGGACATTATACATTTAGATAATCAGAGGGACTCTGTCGGTCCCTTTCTTTGTTATAAACAACAATCAGTGTTAAAAAAACAATCAACTGTGCTGTATTTTAACAAAATACAATACAACTGTGTGCAAGTTTGTACAACTTCTCTTCAGTGGCGTACCGTTAAAACTCCGGCAGCAGAAAATGTCTTCGAGGTCCGTTTACAAAAATATATTAGCTTTCAATTATTGAAGTTTCTGAATACCATATTGCCGCCCTGGTGACACAGTGGTTTAAACAATGGTTTCCGATCATTCGTCTGAGATGGGTCCGTGGTCGAATTCCGGTGAGGCATGGATGTCGTGTTTGTCTTATGGCACTGGCTCTCTCCCTTCCCTGGAACCAGTGGCCCAAAATTAAAGATGAGCGACTGCATATAATCCACTGAGTTGCTTACGGTAAAAAAAAATCCATATTATTAAGTAGGATTTATGGGAGTTTTGATAATTCAAATTCCTTGGAACCTACAGGTATTTTTTGTAAAACCAAAATTATTGCACTTTATTGCGTAACACAAATCTGCACATTGTAATTAAAATAATTGCCATTTTCCATAGTTTTATATCAAAACAAAGTACTAAAAAACATTTAGCCAAAGTTGATCACGTCATGCAAATTTTATTCGTTTAGAGAACAAAGGCTGCAGTAACGCCGTCAGGATTTTGTAAAGGAGGGTGCAATGATCGTTGAACAGTGACCAATATATTATCGGTATCGGTCCCACACAAGGAGGTTAGAATAATACTTCTGGAGATGCCCTGGTCTCTTAACCGTGAAGCCGCTAGGTGTGGGAATTTGCCATTGTTTACATGATACCTATGTAATTTCATCTGTTTGTATTTTGGTATTGCGTGGTTTTGGGTTGCAGAAACCGTGTTAATATCAAATAGGAATGTTCTATACTTCTTAAATGAGTGAAGTTTACAATTTTAATATTATGTTTTGTTTAGAATTCGCACCGATGTCCGTGTACTTCAACTTAAAATAAAAATGGGAAGGGCCGCCCCGGTGGCGCCGTGGTCTAAGCGATGGCTTCTGATCATTCGTCCAAAAGGGCTCCGGGTTCGAATCCCGGTGAGGCATGGATGTTGTGTTTGTCTAACGGCACTGGCTCTCTCCCTTCCCTAGAACCAGTGACCCTAAATTAGGGACGGGCGACTGCTTATAGCCCATTCAGTTGCTCACGGTGGTCGTTAAACCTCCAATAAAAAAATTGGAAGGAGCCTCAAAATAATTAAGAATTTCATAAATTCAACATTTTCTCACACATTAGCAACAAGTTACGATGCGAATTGGAAACATTTGCAACAAAAGAAGGCGATTCAGCCAACACAATTTTTTTTTATTTTTTCATTGGAGGTTTAACGACCACCGCGAGCAACTCAATGGGCTATAAGCAGTCGCCCGTCCCTAATTTAGAGTCACTGGTTCCAGGAAAGGGAGAGAGTCAGTGCCGTAAGACAAACACAACATCCATGCCTCACCGGGATTCGAACCCGGACCCCTCACGGACGAATGATCAGATTTGATTTTTTTTTGATTGGAGGTTTAACGACCACCGTGAGCAACTCAATGGGCTATAAGCAGTCGCCCGTCCCTAATTTAGGGTCACTGGTTCCAGGGAAGGGAGAGATCCAGCGCCGTAAGACAAACACAACATCCATGCCAGACGGGATTTGAACCCGGACCCCTTACGGACGAATGATCAGAGGCCAGCGCCTTAGACCACTGCGCCACCGGGGCGGCCCAACATAAAATGCATTGCAGTAGCATTGAAAACCATGAGCTTTCCCATACTTTGACGGCCGTCGCTCGCTGTTGTAGACTTCACGCAAAGTGGTACTGCTACATTAACAAGGGCATCTCCAGTTAGCCGCCCCGGTGGCGCAGTGGTCTAAGGCACTGGCCTCTGATCATTCGTCCGTAAGGGGTCCGGGTTCGAATCCAGTCAGGCATGGATGTTGTGTTTGTCTTACGATACTGGCTCTCTCCCTTCCCTGGAACCAGTGACCCTAAATTAGGGACGGGCGACTGTTTATAGCCCATTGAGTTGCTCACGGTGGTCGTTAAACCTCCAACCAAAAAAAATCTCCAGTTATCTTATTCTAACCTCCTTGGTCCCACACAAGGACGTGCATATGAGTACTTTGGGGGAGGGGGCTAAGAAAAATCCTTACCTCTTTCAAGGCTGTCAAACATTTTAGTAAATGTACAAGATACTAAAATACAACAAAATTATTACGATGCATACCGTCTTCAAACGATTTTAATGATCTTAAAATATGCAATATATATACAATTAAAATACTCTAGCCGCCCCGGTGGCGCAGTGGTCTAAGGCGTTGGCCTCTGATCATACGTCCGAAAGGGGTCCGGGTTCGAATCCCGGTGAGGCATGGATGTTGTGTTTGTCTTACGGCACTGGCTCTCTCCCTTCCCTGGAACCAGTGACCCTAAATTAGGGACGGGCGACTGCTTATAGCCCATTGAGTTGCTCACAGTGGTCGTTAAACCTCCAATCAAAAAAATAAATAAATAAATAAAATACTCTAAAACACACTAGCACTTTCAGACCGAGAGTCGCCCCATCATCAGGTGTGATCGGATCTCTCAAACCGTTCAGTGCCGCCCCGGTGGCGCAGTGGTCTAAGCGATGGCCTCTGATCATTCGTCCGAAAGGGGTCCGGGTTCGAATCCCGGTGAGGCATGGATGTTGTGTTTGTCTTACGGCACTGGCTCTCTCCCTTCCCTGGAACCAGTGACCCTAAATTAGGGACGGGCGACTGCTTATAGCCCATTGAGTTGCTCACGGTGGTCGTTAAACCTCCAATCAAAAAAAAACCGTTCAGTATAAATATCTGTTGTGCGCCGTAACTGCAATCGACGTAACAGAGTCTTGCGATATACGCGCCATCTGTCCCGGCGGTTAAACCACGATCAGAGCGACACCACATCACAAATCGAAAAATAATTAAAACTGCGATATTAAGTATTAAAGTCTAAAAAAGGAAGATAGTTCTGTGGATTGTCCAACACTTGTAGACAAAAGACGTCTACAAATATCAGGTAGATCCCAAGGGCATATATCATTACAGCAACTTCCTTTGAACGCGGAAATGAACAAACTTTCAGTCACCAGTAGCATGTGTGTAGAGGCTGGGATTATCAAAATTTTGCCATTGTCCCAATCATGGATTAAATCTTCTGAATCAATGAACTTGGTAAGGGCTGTACAGTTATGGCTTCCTGCTAAACTATATTTATGTTCCTGCAGCCCGAGGCACAGTTTCCGACGAGTGGAGCCTATGTAATAGTTAATACTCTCATGTGAGTCATTATCCGACCTTAAAATGTTCAGTTGTGCCTATCGATCTTTTCGATCTATTCGCTTAAAATTGGCGAGAGAATCCACTCACATATCGTTCTTGTTTAATTGCAAAGAATTGGGCGTAATTCCAAAGCATTTGCGTATCAACTCTATTGCGTACTCTCGCCGGGATCAACGTGTTTTGCGTAATGCTGAGGTGAAGAGACTATCTGAGGCCATTAGAGACAAACGAGGTTTCATTGACTACCTTCAACGAAAATGTTACTCGTCATATTCGTTCCTTGTTGACAAGGAGCATGCTCTTATTGTAAACCGTGAAATGACTATTACTATGGCTATTTTGGAACATAATGTGGAGTCTCTTACCAAAGTGCACATTGGTAAATTAAGAAATCTTGTAAATTATGAGGTTAACAGTCGGGATGGAGATTTGTTTGCTAGCCCACCAACTTCTTACATTAACCTCAGTAGTCACTTATTAAATCCTGTGCAAGCCCATGCCCTTTAGCGAGGTTCGAAGTTCGCTTTTCCCGGTTCTGAAAGGTAATGGTTTTTCTATTATCCCTCAAGTTGAATCAATTGCTAAATGGCTCCCTGAAACCGACCATGAGTTCATCCATGTTAAATTGGCACGTTATCTTGGCGGCTCAAACATTCCTATCTCTCTCCCTCCTAGCGTACGTTCTGATTTTGCTGAGGAAAGGCGACAGCTTGCTCTGCTTAGAAGAGACCCGCAGATCTCTATTGTGTTGTCTGATAAATCTTCGCAGTTGGTTATTGTAAACAGCAGATTTTATTTTCAAGGTATGAATGAAGTAATTGATACTATCTTGCACAAGGAGATACGTGCCGATCCAACGAAGTCAGCAGTTCTGCTTTACGTGTGTTAAAGAAAGCTCGTGAATTTCCTGAGGGCTTTGCGTCTGCGTTTACTCCATCCCCAGGTTACCGTGTGCCTGATATGTTTGGTCGCATTAAATTGCATAAGGAAGGGTACCTGTTTCGTCCTCTAGTATCGGGCTATGTTAGTCCCACCAGACCTTTAGAAAAAGCCTTGGCCAATTATCTTGCCAAATTTACCGGGAGTTCACTTTACTCGATTAAGAGTCCCGTTGAGGCTTTAGATAGGCTTAGGGTACTTCAGCCACACCCAGGGCCTCTCATTTTGGCGTCTTTAGATGTTGTAGCATTGTACCCATAGAGGCTACACATCAAATTATCGAGGCAAAACTTGCTGATACCCGCGTCCTCCCCCCTTTCTCGAAATTTCGGCTATTGTGAATGCTTTGCGATTTTTTAAGCAACATTCGTTTTTTTTAATTCCAAAGCTGCATTTATCAGCAACTTGAAGGTTCCCCTCTTTCAGTAGTTCTCGTGAGATCCTGATGTTCCCCTTCCCCTGCTTTTATTTTTAAGGTACGTTGGTTGACGATATCTTGGTAGCGTGGCCTCACTCCCAAGATGAATTATTTTGTTTCGCCGACGTATTTTCTTCAAAGTATCCCACTATCAAACTCACGGTACAACTTGAATCTAAGAGCGCTTTTATGCAGGCGTTTTTTGCGGCGCGTTTTACAGACGGCAAAAAACGCCGCGTTTTTTGCCGTCGTGGCCTGTTTTTTTATGCAGGCGTTTCGTGCCACGCGCTTCAACGACGGCAGATTGTGTAGTCAGTGCAGCCAGTGGCTCTATTAAATGCAAAAGATCCGGTTTATAAATGGAAAAGTAGGAACTGCAGGTTTTTGAGTAAGAGTATCGTTGAAACTTTTTATTGCTTTTTCAAAAGCTATTTTTAAGTCGATTTAAGGAATAGAAAAGGTGAGAATACTTGATAATTATCAGTATTAACCCAAGAGAGCAGAAAGTAATGAGAAAATGTTGTTGCAATACAATATAAATTACTTTTAACACTATTAAATGAGATAGTGTGATGTTCTCAAAATTCTTTATTCTTTCAACCTAAATAATAATAACTATTTTGGTTTAAGATGGTTTAAAGGGATTAGCGTCGAGAAAGAACTTGATTGTCCTAAGAAGAGTTATCCTGTAAAAAAATATTTCTTTCATCATTGATTATCCTACCACGAAGGAAATAAACTATTAACAGCAAACACGCCCGATCATCAAGAAAATTTTTACAAGTACTCCTCATCGTAACTCGGGAAGAAGGTGGGAAGGTTCCAACACAGATGTGTTCTTTTGGCTGGAAGTAGCAAGAAAGCAATTTATAGCACAGCAGGCCAGTTAAGAATTCGCCTTAAACAATTAAAAGTGTGGGAAGAGTGAATACCTTCTTTACCAACCACTACAAGGAACTCAAAATTATTTTAACCGTTACTTTCAAAATACGTACACCGATAAGAACTCGAAAATTTGGAATATCACAACAGCAAGAAAAAATATGTTATTATTATTATGAGAAAGTAAAATATCAATTGACAATACAAAGTAGTCGCTTTAAGAATTGATTTGCTTTGTTGGTCCGTGAAAACCAAAACTGAAAATCCAATTATATGTTTACGGGGCCCCTCAAACAGCGAGGCCCTAAGCGCGAGCCTAATGCGCCTTGCCGGAAATCCGCCCCTGAGAAAACCTCATCATTCATATTATTATTACTTGTGAAAAAAAAATATTATATTGGGTGCTCATTAAATTTACAAATTTGCAGAAGCAAAACAAAATGGAATCCATTTTGAGAAAACCCAGGTGGCCCTTTAAGAGTTTTTTTTTCAACTGGGCCCAGCTTGAAAAACCCCACGGGGTTTTTCTACGTTTGAGAACCCTGTTAATGTTTTGCATTTTGTTTTGGAATAAAACTGCGGACCATGGGCGCCGACTTTCCAGAAATCCAATGGGTGCACAAGCACATAACAATAACATGGAGTACGAGAATAGAAAAAGACTCCTTATCCCACCCCACCCCCCGCGGGCGTTGAGGTTTGGAAATAAAATGCAGACTAACTTTTTCAAAAAGTCTGTATGCTACCTGCATTTTAAGGCTGTTAGATAGATATCAGCCTAAAATATCACAACCTGTTGTCGAAGACAATAACATTTTCAGCAGTTATTTCATTAATTTAATATTTTTTTCAAAATCTGTGTGCTTTCAAAACACTTGAACATGATGCCCAAAATGTTTTATTTTTGCTTTTCCAATTAAAAATTTTGATTTATTTCCGATTTTCATTACCAGGGCAGTTCAAATTTGTAAAAATTCCTGTAAAAGACGCAAAACTTTTTTTTTTTTTCCAACACCACTGGGGCACTTGAGGCTTAAAAATTTGCAGTGATGCACGTCTTGGGTACTTTCGAGTTTTCTACCCCCAACTGATATGTTAATTTTTTTTATTCTTATTGTGCCTAATATCTTCGTTATACATGGTATGGTCACAAGTAAAATAACTGTAATTTGACTCTCCCGGATTTTTCTCTCTCACCTTTTACATACACATTGCATGTAAAAGATGAAAAAGCTATTCCTTAAACAGCAATTATTTTCATTGGCAATTTGCACCGAAGTCGTACTCGAACGCTGAATGAATTAAAAGAGAAGTACAGTTGTATCATTCGCAATAGTGTACTTTTTTTAATTCAAACCTGAAACAGCGTCAGCAAAGCGACGGGCTAAAAGCTAGTAATAAATAACATTAAGATTAAACAATAATAATAACAGTTTGAACTAACCAAGACTATATTTCTCTTTAACATCCAATCCTTATAACTCCGGTTTAAATAGAGTGCACACTTCGATCCACTTATTTTTTTTCAGGTTTTTATTTTTGTAGTCCTCCAAAGATGAATCCCAAATTGCTGTATTATTTTTAATAGCATCTATAAAACGTTCTGTTTCAACATCATCCATTTCTTACAAAATATAACAATGTCACTTCAACTAGCACAATGTAATCCCACGGCGATGAACACTGATGGACTGATGGACAGTGGACACTTTGCAGACCGGTTGTCAGCGACCCTTGGATTGCAGATTGGGGGAGGTTAATTTATTACAAGCCGACGGCAGGAAACGT
Source organism: Macrothele yani (assembly GCA_039090855.1). NCBI lineage: Eukaryota > Metazoa > Arthropoda > Arachnida > Araneae > Macrothelidae > Macrothele > Macrothele yani. Next base: position 141,063,720 of record CM077023.1, read on the forward strand.
GACGTCTGCATATATAGTCCCACTCCCCACCAAGTACTTAGAAAAGTTGAGCGTCTTTTTGCTGCTCGGCGTTCTCTAGAACACGACGGCATGTTTTTCACGACGCGACCGCAAGAAAACGCGACGTCATTGCATAAAAGGACCAGCTTGTCCCCATTGCTTTACAGAACGGACGTTTTTTGCCGTCGCCGAAACGTGCGGCAAGAAACGCTTGCATAAAGAGGGCCTAACTGTGAAATCCCTTTTCTAGATTTTTGTATTCACAGGCACCCAATTTCGAATCACTTATCTTTTTCGGTCTATCGTAAGCCTTCTGCCCCGGGTTCCTTAATCCCATTTGCCTCTTTTCATCCAATGCAACATAAAGTTCCTGCACTTTACTCTTTGTTTCATAGAGCATTTACACATGCTTCCACCAGGTTTTTCTTTAATCACCCAGCAAAAACACAAGTGCTGGGAAACTGCTGGCCACCAGCTGGCAGCAATGGGTCCCTGCTGGCTGAAATCTGCCGCTCACGGCCCGGTAGTGGTCCGTTGGTGGCAGCGCTATCAGTTGGCGAGCCATTGATGGCCCTGCAGCATCGCCTTGAATTGTGGGCCTCCAAGCAAGTCCACTAGTGGCTCGTTGCTGGCAACCAATGCAACCCCCAACAGCAGGTGGAAGCATCGGGACTGCGCATGCGCAGAAGCAATTCACTTGCTGTGTCTCTCATGGTGCCAGTTAGTTGAAGACGACGCTATCGCCATCGTGTTATTTTAGTGGATGTTAAGAAAAAAATCCATATGTGGAGAGGCGAATTAATTTCCTAATGAAACTTTACGTCGACGAAGATATCAGATTAAGCCGTGAAATACTAGATTACAGCCATGAAATACACCCACTCCATTCCCATGAATAATAATTCATGGAATGGAGTGGATGAATAACAAGAAAAAATTTGAAACCGCTTGAAACACATATCATGCAAAACCATTAAAATAGCGTTTGTTGGAAAAAAAAAAAAAGAATTATACGTGTACAAAATTTATTAATTATTTGAAAGAAAAAAAAAGCAACGCTATGTGGTGTACTCATCCATGGGTTGAATACACAAGACTGGGAGGAATTCGCTTCAAAAAATAACAAGTAAAATAAAATATCTTTTACTTTTAAAACAAATGTAGCTTCGGACAACAGAAAGGAAAGACATAACGTTAAAAATGTAACAGAATGTGACATGAACCCGGGTAAATATATATTTATTCAACAATCTCTTTTCAAGACCGCAAGGACAGTACAAAACTTTGGAAAGTGACTCTAAGTATGTACACGCCTTGAAAATGAGTGAAGTTCCCTTAAGGTAAAAAAAAACTATTGTTACGTTGAAAAAATTAATTTATCAGTTATATGAAACTGACTTTTATGAAAAATACCTTGCAATATTGTAAAATGAAAGAGCGAAGCATTCGATTACAAATTGCATACCAAACAGATAGCTTCCAGCACAAATCCGAGCGTAGTGAATTAGTCCGGTCGGTAGCGAGCGCGGCTTCAACGTAAACGGCCCGGGATCGAATCTAGTCAGATACAACCGCTGTTTTCCGGTCTGTCGAGAAAATTTCCCCAGCGCAGTGCGTTGATTCACAAGCTTCGTAAGGGTAGAAAAAAAGTGTAGCTTTAGGAAACTGCGGTTGCCCTTATTATTATTATTATTGCTACTACTGGGAAATTGGCGGACAAGATTCGGCAAGCCACCAGTTACGTCACGTGGTTGCTGGCTGCCACTAGCGGACCACATTAGGCTAGCCATCATTTCTGGCAAGTACTTGCAGGGCCACTGAAGGGCCACTTGTGGCAGCTACTGCCTGTGATGGACCACTGATGGCCCTGTTGTGGCATATGACAACTGATGGGGTGCCAACTGTTGGCCTGAACTGCTGGCCCTTCTGTTGGCCGCCCGGACATTTTATTGACGGTTCGGCAGCGGCAACATAGTGCTGGACCATTGCTGGCAGTGCTGGCTGCCAGTAATGGCCCACTGCTGGCCCAGCAATACTGTTTTTGCTGGGCAGGATATCAATTACATTTTTGATTTAGCCCACTCGTTCGGCTATCCTCGACAGATTGTTTGTAAAATTTTTCGTCGAGTTTTTGCATCCCGTCGACCTCTATCAACTTTGGTCGGTGATCCACATGTTATTAAAAAGTTTGTTGGAAAAATGGATTTCCTACCTGGTTTTACTACTTTAATGTCTAAAATTTGCTCTAGATACCGGCTACACAAAACATTCTTGTGATAGCCCGAAGTTCACCATAACTTGAAAAATATTTTACACTGAACTTGAATTCTTTTACTAACACTTAAATCCAAACTTAGGCAACTCAGGAAACCTATTAAACATACATGCACTTCACAAACCTATGGACATACCACCATATTCACACACATCCAAACCAGGTACTAAAAGACAAACAATTGTAACTAAACTCTAAAAACCTATTTACATTATGTACATCAAACGTGCTATTATTGTTATTTATGCCATTCTATCTCATTCGTACATCTCGCCTCAACTCAATGCTCACGACACATGCTGGCTAATCCCTTTACCACACCTCTGCTTTTCCCCAACAGATTGCCTCAAGCACTTTCTGCCATCTCCATCCTCTGGAAGCATTAGCAATGTTGGTCCATCTGCTGCAACAGAGTGAGTGAGCATTAAGTCCTGTGCAAAATATTAAAACCATTCACGTCACTGAAAATCAAGAACAAATTATAATGCTTTAGCTTCCTTGGAGTTTTCCCAAGGACAACTAAAACAATTAATTTCTACATGACAACACAATGTGAACCACATTTTAATATTTTTTTGTCCCTACAAAATACACAACTTCTATTGTGAGAATCGCAGTTTATTTTGGGTAAGTTGCAAAACCAGCAAAATATTAAAACCATTCACGTCACTGAAAATCAAGAACAAATTATAATGCTTTAGCTTCCTTGGAGTTTTCCCAAGGACAACTAAAACAGTTAATTTCTGCATGACAACACAATGTGAACCACATTTTAATATTTTTTTGTCCCTACAAAATACACAACTTCTGGTGTGAGAATCGCAGTTTATTTTGGGTAAGTTGCAAAACCAAAGTGCAGGTTGTTCGCAAGTATAACAAAAGGATGTCAGAACTACAGAGATAATGGTGTATAGCAGTTGGTTTGAAGAAAATGGTGAATCGTTAGTATTTTTTAAAATAAATCATACATATGCTGAGAACTAGAAAAAATTTACCAACACATATTTTTCCATGTGCTCGGACAAAAAAAAATGACATATCTGCTTCTTAAGATTTAGGACTACCATTACCAAAATGACTGATACATAAATATGTATCAACTTAAATATGAAGGAAAAAGTACTGAATCAACTGGATTTCATTCTTTATTTTTTCAACCCCCCCCCAATTGATTGGGTGAAGTACATTTTTTCAACTATTATATGGATCAACTTATTTCATAGCCAATGTTATTTATAAATATACACAGTGTTTTTTTTTCTTCTTTAATTATGTGTCACGTATAGCCTTACATCCTTCAAGCGACTGTTTTGCTCTTTCACTGTTACATAGCTTCGTAATTTTTGGGTTCACTTCAGCATAGTTTCTTCCCTTTCTTCCTTAGATTGACACAAAGGATTTATTCCCACAAAGTACCTGTGATTAAAGTGTTAAAGTGAGACATTACCACAATGAAATACTTCATAAAAATTCTGGCTTCTAAAAAATTAAACAATATATATATACACACACACACAATAATAATACGTATCTTCATGAACACTGTACGGAAGACTCAGGTGTGGTGAAGTTCATTAAGACTGAGAAACTGATATCACAGTGCTGCAAAATAATCTGCAGGGAAGTCACAGGGCAAGGCAACCATGATATAAGAAACTAGATAACAACCCTTGGGAAACAGGCGAGATTTTCTCAGGCCACTGTCTTTCCACCCTAACATGCGAACTGTAAAAATAGTCAGCAGGTAAAAAATAAGGAAACCTAACAAATTTTAGCACCAACCCCTTTATGGAAATTTATAGCTGTCTGTCATGGCATTCTTGTTTTGCAGCTTAGAAAGAAGCCCAATTAAAGATGACAAATAATTGAAATTCACCAGGAAATATTGATCTGCCATGGTAACAAGTATGAGTCACCACACTGCAAGTGGTGACTAGATGTGGCCTGTTCATTTTTGTAATGCAGTCACACATGACAAGTAGAATTTTTTTTTCTGATTTGTGTACAGTTATTGACAGATTAGGAAGAAAAGACCATAACAAAGGTTGAGACTTGAGAGCATAGCAAAATTTGCACTAGGCTAATTTATGCCAAAATAAACACTTCCAATAACTTATGAAGAGAACAAGTTT